>JARJEE010000040.1:0-1443750 GCA_030180105.1 Hyles lineata
GTTCTCACTGCAGGTCACGGGCCTACTCTACAATTGAGAATTATTATTTGGGTTAGGCCAAATAGTCCACCACCCTGGCCTAGTGTGGGTTGGGGACTTTACACACCATAGAAATTTTACAAGTTGCTATAGTATACAGGTTTCCTCGCTATGTTTTCCTTCACCGTTATAGAGCGTAGTGATTGACTATCAATGGGGTGCCCTGGGATTTGAACTCGCAACCACCGTGAACATGGTTGCAGCCGCGTTTGGTCCATTGATACGTATGTATAAATGAGTGGCTTAACAGTCCATACATTGTTTTTTTTTTAAGTGGAATGGTGCCTCTATTTGCAGTAGATGTAGCTTTTCTCGACAACGCGTAATTGTTGTTGTTAAGAAAAAATATGGAGAGAGAAACCGAAGTATCTGCGTATAATTAAATAACAAATTATTATCATAAGAAGAAATATAATAATAAAAAATAATACCACAGCTAAACTGTTATTTTATTTACTTAGAAACCTATGCTTAACTCTATTTCTATTTTCCCTAAAGTAATTTCTCAAAGCCAATTCAGTGAAAATTCCGGGCTTTGGAAATTACTGGGAGAAATTATTATAATATAAATTATTTGAATAATTATAACACCTATGTCATATTTGAACTTCGTATACTGACGGAGGGCGCTAATGCCAATAATCTGACTGTTAACTCTATCTCTATATATAGAATGTACTCTGGTATATTACCTCTCTGGTATATATCTGGTATATACTCGTAATTATATTATCCATTTTTCCTGAAATTCCTTGTTAATGCGTTTGTTTTATTCTCGTTGGTTAAGTTGGCGAGTGTTTTTGGCACTTCAGTCTGTATTTAATGCATTTCTACCGGAGAGACTCGGCGTGCGCCAAAATTTTTAAGTAATTATCAAAAATATACCACGTGGATGTCTCTGATGGGAATTCGTGAAAATAATTTTGGGATAAATAAATGTCAAAAGAATTACTCGTTTTGAAGATTTAACCGACTTTTTATTTTATTTTTTATTTGTATTATTAAGTACTGTCACTGTATACACACTGTACTGTAGATTATTATTCGTTATAAGAAGCTATTTTCAGTCTAATGTGTAAGTACTTTTATGCAATTTTGTAAACGTACGAAAGAATAAGTTCTTAAAAAAGATGGAATGAAAATGGAGCAATGTGGTATAATTATGTCGAATAGCGAAATTATAAGCCAGAAATTCATCAAAATTTCCAAACCGAAAATAAAGTATAAACAAAAAAAAAAACTTAAATTATGTTAATATAAAGTAACCCTTACTTAATTAAAAAATAATGGATTTTTTTTTTATAAATGCATCCATCAATCGCAAACATAGTCCTAAAACATTACATACATAGACCTGACCCCACATTAAGATCGATTAAGTCTTATGTCGTGACTTCTTGGTCTCACGACCGCTTAAACTCGAGAAAAATACTTGTCACACAAACTTTTGTCTAGGTGCGGGGATCGAACCCGCAGCCTCTCATTACACAGCTAGTTATCATCTTTGCATTCAGAAATTCCTCGAAACATAAACACAGCTATTAACACCATATTAAATAAAATCTGATAATGAAATATAAAATGTTCTAATTTTACCGTTCACAAGTCGCAATGAAAGGTAACGTGTATACTATTTCGTGTCGCATTTATCACGCGGTTTAGTCACGCAGCCAATGCGTAATATTTGCCTTGCAATACTTCATTATTCGTCTTCGGTCGGGATACAATATTTTATATTAGGTACAATATCTACTATAAAGCATAAATAAATAAAATCACCACTAATATTAGTTAATAGTCACCATTTTTACACGCTTTATATTAGCTTCACTTGTATGTTTGTTTGTATGTTTGTAACCGACTCCTTAAGACGCGATTTTGACCCACTTTAAACGGACAGATTTCATTCAAATTTTGCACACTTGTCAAAGACCGATGACAACACAATAATTCGATTAAAATATATGATTATCCTGATTAGATTCGCCAGGATTAATTATTTTTATAATTGATAACCATTGCTACTGACCACTAGATGGCGTGATAACGTCAATAATGAATGTTTGCACTATTTATCGCTAGATGGCGTTAACATTGTATTCTTCAAGTGTCAAATGTTACTACTGACCAACAGATGGCGTTAAGTTACTAAAAAGTAGAAAATAAATAATAGTTTAAAAAAACTAAAAAACACGCTTTATATAGATAAACCCAACTAAAAAATAGAAAATAAATATTTAAAAATTTGAATTAAGAATATTGTATATAAGAAAAAAATATTTTTTATTGTAAAAAAAGCGTGGGGTGCTTTTTAAGATATTATCAAAATGATAATCCTTCTAGGTATATCTGTCGATAAAATAATTATATCTATTGAAAACATGCACCCCACGTTTTTTTTACAATAAAAAATAATTTTTTCTTATATACAATATTCTTAATTCAAATTTTTAAATATTTATTTTCTATTTTTTAGTTGGGTTTTCTATATAAAGCGTGTTTTTTAGTTTTTTTAAACTATTATTTTTACTGTACTTTTCTTATACATACATAAACTCACGCCTTTTTCCCATAAGGGTTAGGCAGAGGTGCCACACACATTTCGCCAGTATTTTCCGTCCCACGATGTGATAGGTGATGAGCCTATCGCCATATCGGGCACAAATTTCTGACCCTGGGCTGATACACCGTCACACTGTCACACTGTCTTATACACCGTTTATAACAAATTTTAGATATTTAACGTCTCCAATCGCTCAAACTAAATTCAAAAGTCGGCAAAGACGGACAGAATATTCGATAACTAAAATAGGTTTATAAAACTTGTCTATGAATAATAACAATAGAGAACAGAAACTATCCACAGTATAAACGTGCTATAATTCATTAATAGCATCAAATAGGACACGAACCTACTCAAATAAGTGATACAAAGAACCTTTAGATGAATAGATAAAAAACTAAGGCAATCGATCTCGCCGGGGTTGCACATTTGTTCCGTGTTTACTAAGCGAAGGATTTACGAGCCAGCGCTGGCTTATATTTCGGCGCACGCAAACTTATTATCGCAAGGGCTGTGTCTTTTGCTTCTGTAAAAGTTATTTCGTCTTTTTGTTAAATATAGCCTAGTCGATAATACATAACACACAAAAGTAATCGAAACGTCAGGAAGTTATAAAAGGGTGAAAATTTAACCAGATTCGCGATCCGTAAATATAAAATCCATAAATAATAGTTTTATTTCAATGTGTAACATCCGCGTAAATCTAAGAAACCATTACAAATAACTTCCAATAAAAAAATACAGGGTATGTCAAGACTGCTTCGGAAAATGGAACTGAGTTGTAGTTTTAGTGACAGACACAATGCTAATAAAAAATACGAAAAAAGGGTATTTTTGTGATGTTTTAAATATCATTTTGTTTGGGCGGTAAATGGATAGTTTTTGATAAAACAATAATTTTAGCCCTTGCGTACCACAGCGTATTTAAAAATAAAAGGGTGTGCCTACATTATTATTTTAGGAAAAACTATGTATTAAAAATAAGTCGATTTTTTTAAAATTTTTTTTGTTGCATTGCGTCTGAAATCACTGATCACCCGGCGGCAAACGAGGATGGCTACTAAAGTAGCAAATTTTTTAAATCTTGAAAGTTAAGTTTGCAAGTAAAGTGCATATGCGAAATAAAATAGTTGTCCTATGTATTTTATAAAAAAATAATATGTATTTTATTAAAATAATATGTATGTTATTAAATAAATCGCCAGTTATTGTTCGGGCGTAAACGGGTTAATTTCTACTCTTATATCGACACATTTAACAAAATTCCAGGCTCTTTCAAAAACATTAAGCTTTACCTAAAGGGAATGTGCCCTAAATAGAACTATTAAGGAGGTGGCAGTAAAAATTGAAATGGAAACAGCAGGAGGCGTGCCGAATCGCTGGCGAATCTGCATAACAAAAGAGGCTCAAAGGTTTCCAGGCACGTAGGATTCAGACATTTTTGCATAGCAATACGACACACTACGCTTATAATTGGGCTATTGAACAGCTCGCAGATCATTTGCAGTGTGGAATACGTGGGTTTATGGCGTGAAAATAAATATTACTAGGCCAGCGTGGTGGTTATATGGCCTAATCACTCTCAATCGTACTGTCGATTGTGGAATAGGCCCGTGCCCTACAGTGGGACGTATATGGGCTGATACAGTATTTTATATTATTGAGCACAGACGCTTTTAGGTAATTACTGTTGCAAGTTGGTCGATTTTTTTATCTTCATTTCTTCATTTTTTATTTGGATAAATGGCGAGGCGAGCATTTCATTCGCCTGTTATTGATTTTGTATAGTCTAGATCAACTAAATCGGTTTTGAAAGAATTGAATTGTACTCAAAATTCTACATTAATGTACTATTGAGAAATCATCCCTTATAAATTTGATTTAAAATAACATATTTTTTTCTACTGACTCCCTTAACTTTGTACTGTATTCTATTTGCGAAGACTTATATGGCCCGGTCATAGTTTCGTTCCCATGTTATTGCAATCTAGCTGTAAGTTTTCCGTGTATGCTGAAATAAAATAAATAACAGCGTATACTGAATTACCTTTTCTATACGTGAATTACATAAAATTTAAACTTAAGCCTGTTTTTGTTACTATATAATATTATTAGTTAGTTTATGCGTGCAATAAACAAATTGTATTATCTGCAGAACGCCATCAAAGTAAACAAAACACACCAATCACAATGAAAACGTGTCCAAAAATATCGAACATAAAACTGAGTATAAAGACTACTTGATAGGCAATCTGTGCCGACAAAGGTTTTGCCACTTTGATCACCGAAGCTTGCAGGTAAAGCCGTATATCCATTATAGAGGGCGCTGATGCGGCCCATGTCCTTTGTGTGAGTCGATTAAATTTTTGTGTATACTACTCCGTAGCCACACGTCGCTCGAGATTGAATGTTATTTTTCCATTGGATTTTATTTTGGCGAAAATATTTTTGTCGGAAATATTGGCAGCCTTGGGTTATTGTCAGGGGTGTTGATTTTTTCCATTATCTGAGTAATTTGTTGTTAGTGTATATTTAATAGCCTTTCTAATGCGATAGAGGCGATTCAGTCGACAAAATAAATGTTGGCTCATGATTAAAATATTTCGGTATGCGAAAGGTAAAGGTAACTATGAAATGAAATGTAAAGGGATTATAATATATTATATTCATGATCAACTTATATTAAATTTTGAGTGTTATCTGTCTGTATATTTATACGAATAATATTTGATACTATCACATAAGATACGAAAAATAGTGATGACAGGACTGTATGCGTTATTATTAGAATTGACAATTTCTGTGGTGGTTAGTAAGACGTCGTCTGTGAAATGTGAAGCCGCGGGTTCACACTAACTTATACTTGTATACCTATACTTGTACTTGTTTCGGGTCTGGATGTTTGTGAGACCGAAAAGTCTCTCGTCGTTCCCGATACTGGTGACACAAGACGCAATCTTAGTGTTGGGTTAGGACTATATATGTGACTGTTGGGTGTTTTTATTATTTATATAAAAAGTATTGTAAACACCAAAAAATAAAAGGCACTATGATTTTGTGAGGCCCTTTTCTGGATCATTAATTTTTGGGGCCGCTTTCCGAGCGACGCGCCGTCCCATTCATAATATAATATACCGTGTGTAACTCCGAAATATACTATTATAAGCTTACAAAAAAAGGATGGTTTAGTTGGCAGGGATAACAGCTCACATAATACGTTCCATTTAAATGTAATAATGATTTGATCCGTAGTGCTTTACAGCTGGCTTCTCCTGCTAGAAAAGTCTGTATACGAGGTTATTTACCTCTTTAGCTCATTGTTTTGTCACCCGCTTTGTCACAGAGGGAAGTGGACAATAATTTATATGAAACTCCTCCTATTAATATAAATTTGTGATTGATTTAGTTTTCCATGTAGATTTTAGGGACTTATTGTAGCGTACTGCGTAGTTATCTAACGATAAGAAACAACCGTATAAATATAAATAAAATAAAAAAATCACCCAAAAGTCACATACCTAGTCGTGAAACCACATTACGATCAATCCCAGATATTTGTAGACAAATATTTGTAGGCCTCACTAACACTTGTCTCGCTGTGGGGATTGAACCCGCGGCCCCTCGTTTCACAGCCGGCGTCTAACTAACTGCGCCATGGAGTCAAACAACTGTAATAACACCAACAACAGTATACGATGGTGGGACACCCATAATTTTCATCTGCTCAAGGATATTGCGTTTCGGGTTGAAACTGTGTACTTCCTATCTGAAGGTGGCTGAAATATATGTTTCTATCAGTAATAATAATTTTTGTTGAATATTTTATATAGATCGCACTGGATCGTAATTCTATTTGTCGGTATAAAATAAGATCACTCTTTTAAACCACCGTGCCGTAAAGAAAAATATTGTAAGGAACCCTACAAGTGTACTTACTAAAAAGTACCGCGCAAGGAAAACAAAAAGATATGAAGATCATACACATAGGGCAGTGTAAAGAATATCTTCTCATGCGTCGAGAACGCTTGTGTTAAGCAATAACATTTACTGGTGGTAGATCTCCCATATGTGAGAGGCCGCCTGGTTGGATACCACCGCAACGTCTATTTCTCCCGCCAAACAGTAGTTTAAATGCATTGTGTGTTTCGGATTGAAGGACATTGTAGCCAGAGTAACTACTGGACATATTGATACTTAAAATCGTACGTCTCAGGAGCGCGAGCGTAGTGGAATGCTAAGTAGTGCTTCGTAAGTCATGGTGTTGCTTGGTTTTCGCTTTGCTGCTGTTTATGACCGTTCGTATCGCTAACCATCAGGTTAATGGCATGCTCGTCTCGCAATACATTGCAATAAAAAATATGAAAGAACAGATAATTTCACTAAACAAGATTACTTAGAAATGGCAAATAATTTAATCAATGTTTTGACTATATTAAGTGTATTGGTAGTGAAATTCACTAAATTGTTAAACGGTTTTAATGAAGTGCTTCGAAATAGCCAAATTTATCGGAAATGAGTCCGCGCTGTAATCGTTTTTGCTGTTACACTAAGCTTTCAACAGGCTCGAACAGGCATCTAAAATAATCGTTTTTCGATATTGTGTCTATTGAAACTGTTTTTTTTTTGGTGTTGTTTTCTGTTTTTCCATTATTATGGCCTGAAGTTCTTTATGGCATGTAGTTATTTTACTATGTTGTTGAATTTGCTTTAATATTTTTTTACATTACTGATCATAACACGTTGAGGACTTAATTCCAAGCTTGAAGGTTGCGTGTTCATATAACGTCGAGGTCATCACTCGTCCGGAAACGCCACAGAACATAGAAACTAATAGCTTTCGATTTTCAATTAAAATAAGTGTATGTCGTATAAATAATATTTTCAAGTAATTTGGATTACTTCAAATCATACGGGAAGTATAAAAAGTGGAAACTGTCAACAATTTTAAGAAAATATAAAAATATGAATTCCTGCAGCATACTCAGTTAAATCACCGCAATAAAACTGGCCGCAGGGTACCAATGCCCCCTAGCATTTGATTTTAATACACCCCTGTTCGAACTGTATTAATGCGCAATTTAACTTTTTGGAAGTACCTCCAAGCGCGAGTTAGATTTATAGGCACATCCATTCGTTTTTGTCTCACTGAAAAAACTTCATTAGCCGATTCGGTTTCCGTTATTGACCTTTCCGAGTGGACTTTGATTGTTAATTTTGTTGTACGGAAATAAATAAAAGACTATACGGTTTATTTTTTGTGAATGTTAAAAAATATTTGCTACATTTTAATTTTCCATTTTACTTTTAAAGCTAAGTTAAACATCATGACAATATCTGTATGTATGTGCTCATTAGGAATAACTTATAGGGAATTTTAAATACGACAATTCGTTAGATTGTTTTATTTTCGTAAGTTAGGACGTAGGTGGGACAGAACACACCAGGCGAAATGTGGGTGTCCTGGTAGCACCTTAACCTAACCCTTCTGGGAGAAAAGCTTATGGATGTATGACTTTAACAACTTCAAAGCGTACAGCAGTAACTTTATGAATGAACAAAATACTTACAATATAAAATTTCTCCTGAGAAATAAACTCTATTTGCAATTTGCCAAAGAGCATAGCGTGGTTTTTTTTAAATTCCAGCTTTATTTATTTCCCACATTATTATCAGCCGAAGATTACTCGCAGCATAAAGGATAGGCATGTTCATATTTTATGAAGAAACGCTGGAATGACTGCTTGTGTGGTATAATTTACAAGATTTAAGCTATTTTTAACCTCAATTTACAAAATTTAAGTTATTTTTAATAGATAAGTACACTCAATTAACATCATATCGTAGCGATGTATAATAAAATCTGTGGTATGTAATTCCGCCAACCTGCATTAGGCCAGCGTGGTCGATTATATGGCCTAACTACTCTCAATCGTACTCTCGATTGTATACGAGGCCCGTGTCCTGCAGTGGGCGTATATGGGCTCATAGAGATATAAACACTCAATTATTCGCACAAACAGAAAATTCGTTGACTCCACAGCAAGATGCCAAGGTTTATGTCATTAGACCAAAAGTTGCAGGAGGCTAGATTCCATAGCCCCATTCCTAATCAACTACAAGACACCAACAACTTAATTCATAGAAAAATTTAAAACCAATTTTAGCTATCGAATGTTTTGTCCCTTTCGGACGAATTTTGAATTCTATTTGAACGAAGAAGACAAAATATTCGATGTCAAAAAATTTATTTTAAAACTGTCTATTTAATGTCGCAACTCTTTCAGAAAAGTAAACAATTTAGTATTACACGGTAAACAAATGCGGGTGTTAGACTTTACATTTCTTTTAAACTTTTATAGAGACCTCCTAGATCTCACAATGTGTCTATCGCCAATCGCCATTAAAATCAAGCGAACCTTGAAATGGCTTTAAATCAACAAGGTGGTTTAAAATAGCCCCCGCTCTCGCTTTAGCTTATGCCTCGCCCCACCTGTATCCCCAGGCAATGTCCATTGATTGAACTTAATAAATGGATACCGGGATAGCAAATAGGAAAAGACAGATAACATTCACGCTTTATTTACGAGGTATGTCTAGATAATACCATTTATTCCCTTATTTATTAGTCCGGAGTTATACGAATAAGATATATTCGCAGGATTAGGAAAAATAAATATGCCATAATTTATGGATGAAAGATTAAGGCCCGAATGATTTGTTTTCGTAAGGTGAATATGCTTGCGTCATATTTATATGGACGTAGAATCAGGAACCCGAATACACGTTCCAAACACATATTGCTGACACTTATATAAGCTGAAGGCTTTGTCAATGAAAGGGTGGGTTCGATGGTTCGAACAATGCCACCCACATTTTGATCTGTTTATTTTCGTCCCATGAAGATATTATGGTAAAGCCTATCGCCATACCGGGTAAAATTATAACGTGCATGTAATTTTCAAAAGCTCATAAATTAGTTGGCCTCAACTGGGAATCGAACCCAAGATCTCCATGTCACTGACCAGTCACTAGATCAATAAGAAAGGAATTGTGATTCTAAGTTGGTAAAAAAACTACAGGGTGTATCAAGACACCTAACGAAACCAAAGCCGGGTGGTAGTTTTACTGACTATAGCAACTCAAATTTCGTAAAGAAACGCCACATTTATATTATATATTTTTTGTTGTGTTTAAAATATCCGCGGGTTTGGGTAGTAAATTCATAGATTTTGATAAAAAAATATATTAACCCTTGCGTACCTTTCCACCTTTAAAATAAAAGTGGTATACACCACACTATTAGTTGAGAAAGAAAAATTTTATATTGTCCACCCAAAACCCAATGCATGCTCGATGACCTGAGCAGGGCGAGCCTTGAGGTTGGACTAATGATGAACCGGTCAAAGACTAAGGTCATGACCAATAGCACAAAACCGAGGATTGTGGTGGATGGAGTCGAGATACAGTATGTCGACGAGTATATATATTTGGGCCAGATAGTCTCTTTCGATAACAGGCTAGACCGAGAAATCCAGCGTCGAATAGATAACGCCTGGAAGAGCTATTGGTCATTAAAGACATTTCTCAAGGGTAATCTTCCTATTTCCCTTAAGCGTAAACTCGTCGACATGTGTATCCTGCCAATCCTCACTTACGGTGCTCAAACCTGGTCTTTGACTGAACTCCAGAGGTCCAGTCTCGGGGTTTGCCAAAGAGCTATGGAGCGCAGCATGCTGGGCGTAACACGTATGGATAAAGTGCCCAATAACACCTTGCGCTCCATAACTGGAATTAGGGATGTTGGGAGAAAATCGGCCGAATTGAAATGGGATTGGGCGGGACACGTCACTAGGATGCACCCGAAAAGGTGGGCGAAAATTGCCACGCAATGGACGCCCCTGGATGGCAAGAGGCGACGAGGTAGGCCTAGGAAGAGATGGCGTGACGACCTTGACAAATTCAGCTGCGTATGGACGGCAACGGCAAGAAATAAAGACAAATGGAAGGAGTTGAGGGAGACCTTTGCCCAGCAGTGGGACACTATAGGTTAATAAAAAAAAAAAAATCACCAAACCCAAAAAGAGATAGAAAAAAATAACAAAAAAAAATCGTCGTTTCATTTTGCAAAAAATGTAGTTGCATTATGTCTGAAGTGACTAAAACTACAACCAGCTTCGTTTTCGCAAGCAGTCTTCATACACCCTGTATTATAAACCCTTAGTTAGGGGTATATTTGTCAACGTGCCCGATACAAAAAACATGGCTATTGTCCAGCCAAACATTTAGCCGATGGAAGCAATAAAAATCAAAGAAACGGATTTAAGACATTGCTCTTGTTTACTTGTTTTTATTTATTTTTGATCTTTTCGCAGACGCAAACAATGTTATGTATTGTTTGGTCTGTTTGTTGGGTTAGTCGTCGCCTTTATATTATAAATAAAATGTGAGGCAAGGGGATTTCGTTCTGGGTTTCTGAATAGTTTCTTAGAAATACGTTTGTAGACATTGTTACTTACTGATTTGAAGTGATAGCTATGATTTAGCTTGTTAAAATACTACATGGGCGGCATTTGGGCAGGTATACTACCAATTTTTAGGATATATTTGTTGTGTATTCCAATGGTTATACTTTGAGTTTGCCCTTTATCAAATTTTTGATCTAATGGGAAGTACTCTACAGGTTTTCTTAACGAAAAAATGAACAAGTGATTGTTCAAGAGTAATTTTTTTCTATTGCATAGCTCTGGCAAGTGATCACTGCCATCCGTGAACATCCACAACGGATAGATTAGGGATGTATTACCGTCAAATATATTCGGGATGAGAGCAGGACGAAAAAAGGATGGAAAGAGGAAAAGGATATTTAGCATCTGCCGATCTATCTCACTGAGCTAAACGCGACATTAAGGCCCTGGGTGAGCCTTGAGTCACGAGTGACAACAGCTTGGCCCTACCACTTCAATAAGAATCCTTTTTTTGGTAGAACACATGTAAAGCATATATTTGCATCTCCTTCACCATCAATTCCGTATAGCTGAAATAAATATTCCCTAATGGCGTCGCCATTAAAATGAATATTTCGGCGCTTATTGTGACGTTAATTTCGAATGAAGTGCCGAAATTACCGCTATCAAACTCGCTTTTACAATCAATGATACGTATTTTATTATCTGTGGAGCTACGCGTTTTATTATTATCGTAGAAAATATTTTTTTATATATTGCTTTGGAAATATATTTAATAGAGCACGTTTGGTGGTGGTAAGGTGCTTGTATCTTTCCCGATATCTATCATTATACATATTACATATTACAAAGCAGTAATCAATGCAAGTATTCTGTGTTTCGGGTTCGGTGTACTATATAAATTCAGGTTTTTTTTATTGCTATGATTAGTTAGACAAGCCATTCGCCTGATGGTAAGCGATACGACCGCTCTTGGGCAGTAGGAAAATCAAACAACACTATGAATTATAAAGCAATATGAAGTTCCAATGCCCTCGCCATTCTGAGACATAACATATTAAGCCTCATGGTAGTTATTCTGGCTACAATGTCCTTCAATCCGAAACACAATAGTGCATTTACGCTGCTGTTTGGCGGAAGAAATAGACATTGCAGTGGTATCCAGGCAGCCTCTCACATATCAGCGACCTACCACCTGAATCACATATGAGAGACCTACCATCTGAAATTGCAATGAATTTCAACGTTTTTCTGTGACTCAGTCATATTGTTATCCATTAATTTGAACCTCTTTAGAAATTCCTAGTAGAAGATAACAGTACGTAATTATTTTCTTGTTTCTTCCAATCATAAATACATTAATCACCAATGTTTTCGTATCTTATTTTGC
Organism: Hyles lineata; assembly: GCA_030180105.1. Taxonomy (NCBI): domain Eukaryota; kingdom Metazoa; phylum Arthropoda; class Insecta; order Lepidoptera; family Sphingidae; genus Hyles; species Hyles lineata. The sequence continues at coordinate 12,458 of JARJEE010000040.1, forward strand.
AAATAAATTAAACATCGATTAGTGTCTTTGGATTCCGAAAAGTATAACATTTTAAGCTGTTTAGTTCTTTAAGGCGGATTTTAGTAAAGTCCTTTCTTGGCAAGCCTACGCATTGTGAACCGCCTACCTGTAAAATTTCGAGTTTGTAAGCTTATAATTCCCTAAATTGGGATCCTGCGTGGCTTAGTTAGCGAAATGCTTGTGAAACGAGAGTGCATGCTCAAGATAAATGCTTGTGAGTTGTGTTATCAAGAAATTGCTCGGATTTCGGTCTTGTGGCAGTGAACTCTTTTGTAGGTAATCAACAATTTGCTTCGGGCTTGGATGTTATGGGATTGAAATCTTTTGCAGGTAGTTGTTCTTCTTGATAGTAGCATGATGAAGTAGCTACTACATAAATAAATTCACGCCTTTTCCTAGAAGGTGTAGGCAAAGGTGTTACCAGGGCACTCATATTTCGCCTTGTATGTTCTGTCCCATGATGTGAGAGGGGTGGATCTATCGCCATAGGCACAAATTCCTGACTCCAGGCTGATAATTAACATTAAATCCAATTTCATTTTGCCGGATCCGGGATTCGAAAACGAGACCTCAGTTTTGTAATCGTACCGTAGAACAACTACGCCACGGAGGCTGTCAGGCAGCATGAGGCGGCTATTGTCTGATGATAAGTCCAGTGGAACCAAAGCAGAGCTAAATTGGAAGGAATTTTGCTCCCTCAGCTAGAGTACTCATATCTTGATACGTTAAGGAATGCATGGAAATTAAGGATAATTTACCTATTTTTAACCGACTTCAAAAAAGGACAACGTTCTCAATTCGATTTTATATTTTTTTAACGTTTGTTACCTCAAACCTCAGTACAGAGTACTGGGAGAACTAATTTTGATTATTCTTTCTTTGATTGAATGCTGGAGCTTGAGCTTGAGCTGGAGCTTGTCATTTGGTCCCATAAAAATGTGGTGAAGATCTGACGAATATCTTCGGATCTGAAGAAAAGAACTCCTCAAAATTGAGTTGGATGCCAATGGTTCTTTTTGCATTATGCTCAACATAAAAGTCAGTGATTTGAAAAATAAAATTTATATTATTCTTTTGCTTTGCAGTGGTATTTTTCTAATTATTTTTTACTTGATAGTGTTTTTTATTGTTTTAAATTCGTTTTTTTTTGTATAGAAATGCAGAATATCAAAACCTTTCTTACTTCAACAATTTAGACAGAGTTTAAATAAATCTATGTATATAAATCTAACAGTTATTCTTAGTTCAGACTTCTCAGAAACTGTCTTGGTTCGACTTTCCGCTCTCACAACTTCTATACGAACTTTCATCCTCTATATGCCTTAGGGAATGAATTTTGAGAAACCATTACTTAGTAGTCTTCACTAGAAGGAACTTCCCTACAAATATTCATCCTTCTAAACACACGTTTTGGTTACACATAATCAATTACTGATTGTTGGATTTTATATAAATATATTTTTTGTTAATTACGAGTATTGGGTTTTAATATTGTCTAAAATGAAAGATTTGATTCACAATCGGATTATGAAGGTCGTGGTTTGTAATTTATTGAGTCATATTTCAGGTCGGGCAATTAATTGTAAATAAGTTTTTGAAAAATAAATTATATTAAATCGACGGTTCCTACGTATATAAGGACAAGTCAAAAACCGAGGTTTACAGGAGAGCGTAATTTGTGTTCAATTCGCCCTAGAAATAATTCTATGACCAAAAATAAAAAACATCTTTCTACAATCATTTAACTGTTTTAAGAGCTTTATAGTGCCATTTACACATATTTTATTTTTTTGCGTTTTCTTAGAAAACTTGATAGATGACTGTTTCTACACCGATAATAAAATAGAAGCGTGTAAGTCATGTCTATGATATCTTTTTATACGCAGGAAACAAAAAAACTGTGTCTGATATAGAATTTAAATATTTTTTTTTTATGAAAATAAAGGATTAATCAACTATTTTTAAACTAATACGTTAAATATCCCCAAATCATCACCCATGTATATGATAAGTACTCCAACGTAAACTTATCACTTTATACGTGGATTTAGTAATTCGGGGTAGGAATATGTTCTTTTAATGTATACAAAGACATGTCTTTAAATAAAATGATTCGGTTTATGTTTTATTAATTAAACAAGGTTTATAAATTCAACATTATTTATTATTAAGCAACAATCTTCTTAACATATAAATAAAAGACACTTAAAGGCTCTCTGAAGTAGGAACTAAACGTAAAAAATCACTGTTGTCTAATACTTATTAGTAATTAACTATTTTAATTTGAAGATTGTGTCTGATTGATTGATTCAATAATCATCACAGTTTGATTAAGAAGGTTCCCCAGCTTAATTAACTACCTATCGACTTAATTAGTAAAATGTAATAATCATCACAGCATTGTTTGAGTATGTGCCTCATTTTAACACCTAATTGGTAAAATTTAACAATCATCACAGGTTTATTCAGACTGATTCATCTTATCACTAACTTAATAATTCAACCGGACCTTGGATCTTATTTCTACATGAGGTTCCAGAAATATGGTTGAGTTCAATGCCAAGAAAACTCAGGTGTGTGTGTTCACGTGCAAAAAATCCCCGTTCTCTCCCTCCCCATTCTTCAGGGTACTCCCCTTTCAATGCGGGATGACCTGGGTATCATTGGTGTGGATATCCGCTGTGATCTCAATCCAAGGAATCACATCGAGGGCGTAATATCTGCCACATCACGCAGGGTTGGAGTCCTGAAGAGGGTGCGTCGGTTTTTCACGCCCGGTCAGCTTTGTCGCTTATATAAAGCGCAGGTCCGACCGGGTATGGAGTACTGCTCGCACCTCTGGGATGGATCCGCCCAGTACCTGCTCGATGCCTTGGATGGATTGCAGCGGCGGGCCATTCGCATTGTGAATGATGCAGTCGTTACGAGCAACTTAGAGTCGCTACAACTCCGGAGGGATGTCGCCTCTCTAAGCGTGTTCTATCGCCTGTATCACGGTGAGTGCTCTGAAGAATTGTTCAACTTGATCCCCTCCTCTCCATTCCTAACCAGAACCACGCGGGCTGGCTTGCGAAGCCATAGCTTGACGGTCCACACCATCCCGGCGCGAACGAAACGGTTCTCCAATTCGTTTTTGTGCCGCACCGTCAAACTGTGAAATTGTTTGCCGTCTCACGTGTTTCCTCCTTCCTACAATCCTGGGTCTTTCCGCCGTAGCGTGAAAGGACACCTTAGCAGGCCGGCATTATTGTTTCCATTGGTATTGGACCGCCGTCCGATGCCAATGGGTACTCTGCCTGGGCGGCATTAGCACTTACCATCAGGTGCAATGCCGCCAACATGCCGGGCCAGTATAAAAAAAAGGAAAAAAAATACAAAACAATATCTATAAAAACGTAATGATAAATTTAACAATCTTATTCATCATTGACTCTGACTTTTCGGAGTCATGTGTGCATTGATAGTCAATCACCACGCACTAAATCGGTGAAGGAAAACATCGTGAGGAAACCTGCATACCATAGCGATTCATAAGAATTTCTATGATATGTAAGTCCGCCAACCCGCACTAGGCCAGCGTGGTGGATTATATGGCCTAACCACTCTCAATCGTATTCTCGATTGTAGAGTAGGCCCGTGCCCTGCAGTGGGACGTATATGGGCTGATACGATACGATACGATTCATCATTGCCCTGTTCTTCTTCTTCCTCACTATGCTTAAGGTTTTTATAGAAGTTGTGATACTTATTAGGAATAATTAACGTGTCGCATAATTTAATCAAATCCTTATATTTCACTTCAGTGATAGGAATAGGATTATTGTATACTTTCTCTAAAATTAGTTCTTGTTTCTTCTTTTTGCAGCATTTTCTTTTCTTCTTCTCTATTCTTTTAGCATCGACTTGTCTCGTCCGGGGAACTCCCGTAAATGGCGACAAGTCTGACAAGACCGCGTTCGCACCGAGTGGCGCACATTTTAAAACACCGTACAAAAAGATATGTAATAGATGTCTGTATCTACGACACTTATTTGTTGTATTTATAATACTTGTTCTTTTGTACGATTTGTAAAACAAGGTAAATAAATAAAATAAAATAAAAATGAGTATGTCAGTATGTGCGCATAAATCATCTAAAGCCAATGGTACAATAAAAAAAAAATGGCATTTTCGACATGTCTTTATATACGTAGGAACCGTCGAAATGTTCGCGAATAGAAATTGGACTCCCTTGTATCACATTTTGATACTGTAATCGGCAAACTACTGTCATCTCTACCTACCCCTCGGAAGATATAGGTATACTGATAATATTGCGGTATGACAGCTTAAAACATTCCAGATATCAAAACCTTTTCACTTTCCGCGCACTTTTTTACACCGCAATAAAACATAAAAAAACGCAAAGATTTCGCACCAAGAATGGGATGTGTTTCTTGAGATGAAAAACAGTAAAAAATAAGGGCAATATATATTTTTCCAGCGTAATAAACGACGTCTGGTGGGTGGATTTAATAAACGTTGTAAAGATGAATATGTTCATCTTGCGTAAGGCGTTCTGTATGTCTACTTTGATTTGTTTTTTGAGACGTTTTTTGAAAGTATTTTTCTGTATTAGTTTTACGGTATACATTTTTTGACATTATGGTGGCATTATATGATTATTAATTGTACTTTTATGTTTGTTCTGCTGTGATTTAATAATCATCAGCATCCCGTTGCAGTCCACCGCTGGACTTAGACTTGGCGGGAGAAATAGACCCAGGCGGCCTCTCAAATAAACCTTACCATACTATAGAGACTTACCACCAGGAAAAATAAATTATATTCTAATTCTTCTATTTAATTATTCCGTAATGATAATAAACTCCCTGTAGCAATTTTATCTTTAACTTGATCTCAAAGTTTGTTCATTGTACGATGCTAATGTAAAGCTGATAGAGATTACACTTTGCATAAGCAAATGGGCGAGACTACAATGTTTTTAATTGAGAATATTCAATAGTAGTTTACTATTAAAGTTTTATTAACTACTCTTCTGTTTTATAGTTTTTTTTCACTATTATTAACATTTTAATAAATGCAGTTCCGTGCTTTAAAGATGGCGTAATGATGTGTTTTATCAACAATTTATTATTAATATATTTTATATATTCTGTACTATAATTATCCTCTATCTCTCTCTGTGTGTGTCTATCTCTCGCTCTCTCTTTAGCCACATAAAGTCTACTAATGATCTCCGCTCGACCTGTAGGAAGAGGCCTGCATCAAGCGATAATATATTTTTTAAATTCCTTTTATCTAATTCCTGCTGATGCGGATAAAAATATCTTAGTACAGTCTTGATGTTTGTGTATTGATCTTAATATCAAATATATAATCACATTTAACAGGCTTATGCCGCCCTAACCCCACTAATGGGCAGTCTCCTTTGCTAGGATTTAAAACATTCGAGAATTCAAAACGTCATCGACACATTCAGTTCAACACGATTCTTGCCCGCGTTTAAAAGAGTCAGACTTCAATATCGACCCACTCAAACCATTTTCCCAGTAACCTGACATCTAACATATACATACTAAACAAACATTCCTTTCAAACATACTGAATAAATACTGAAAATATAATAACTTGTGACTATAAGATGCCTATCAAAATACACGCATCGTCGTGAAATATCCGGTGGGAGGGTGAACGCCGGTCAATTTTGTAAAAACATAAAATATCGTATATGATAGGGTTCTGTATAGAGATCGTTTCGGAGTGTTTGTATAGGTTTGGGACAAGCTTATCTGATGATCACTGAACCCTGCTTTTGACCTGGTATTGAGGGGTACACTCCCGGGTGTAGAATATTTAATAATTAATAGTTATTTTTTAAATATGATGTGTAAAAAATTAACAAACAAAAATTACGAAATAAAGAATAATAAATTGTTTCTTAAAATCTTTCCTTAACCTAGGTTATTTATTTTTTATTTTATTTATTAAGGAAATCAACGGTGTTTACAATTTATATTTTATTATACAAGTATTTATAATAAATAAGGCTAATAAAAGGTGTCCAATACAATTTGCAAACAATTTTCCTCATAACATTGTGTGCTTAGGCTAAGTAAATTGCAATTAAATACGACTGAAGCTTAGACTACGATAGCCCTGGATTGTAGGCACAAACTGCCATTTACATGTTGCAGTACTTAGATGCAATGGGTCATAACAAATCTTTTAGATTTTTAATATTTTCAATTATTATTAAAAATTGGTGGAAGAAGGAGAGGAATAAAAGCTTAGGAAGGAAAGTTGTTTTAGTGGACTTTACTAATTAAACGAAATAAAATTATTTTTTAAATAATTCATCAGTTGTTTTATTGACCTAGTGGCTGCATGTATGGGCTGTTATCGTCAGGCTTTGGGCTCGATTCGATTCTCGGGTAGAGCAATGATTCGATCTGCTCATTATGTATTTCAGTATTATGTATATTCATTGTCATTAAACATACGTTTTATACTCAAGGTTATATCAAACATGGAATCATTAAAATTATAAACAAAAATCTATGTTTTGTGTTAATGCCAATTTTTTTTCATGTTTGGTAGGACCTTTATAGTTTATACCAAGCGAAAATCCCTTAATCCAAATAACAAAAGACCGAACCCTAAAGATAACCCATCGTATCAACTTAACGTCCGAGTATGACGTTTTTGTAATCTAACTTTTTGCGCCATCAATCATCGCGCGTGGTATGTGCCGTGGTCACAGCAATTAAAATACCGACTGCCATATCGTCGCCTACATAACCTATTAGCGATATATTGGAGCCTCTACGATACATTACTAAAATAGTATTTTTATAGAAGTTTTTCAGTATCCCATGTCAATAGTACTCTCGATTTTAAAGGAGGCCCGCAATAATAAAAACTCACGCCTTTTTCCCAGGAAGGGTAGGAATATCACTTTACCCGACCCGGCATTTGAACCCAAGATCTCAGCTTTGTAACCGAACCGTAGTACAACTACGGCAACGACGCAGTGTAATATAATGTATTTTGTTTTAATGCAATGAATGGCAAGACGAGCATGCCATTTACCTGATGGTAAGCAGTACAACCGCTCATGGACAGTTGTTTAGCATACGTAACATAAACTATATGCAAACATTTTTTTTATTTACGCGGATGGCGAGACGTGCATGCCGGCAGTGGCATAACTAACGTAACCATTTATTTTTTGTGCCCGAGCGGGACATCCGTGAAATTAAATAATAATAAAAAGTTTTTGATGTTTTACAAGTTTTTAATAAAGAAGATTGAATTACAAAAAATAATCCCAGCACTAAACACAAAATAGTTAGTTAGGCACGACTTATATGCCCCAGTAGTGGCGTGACTTCCAGGCAGACACATAACGTACTCAATAAATACGGAAAAGTTTTTTAAATCAAGATTGTTTTTACGAAAGTGCTAGAAAATTTGACCCAACCGTTTTCACTTATAATTCGATAAAGCATTTCAAACGGGAAATACTTTTTGATCATCGTTTGGTCTGTTTGCAAAAGCGGGACTATGTAGGCCTTGCTGGGGACACCGGGACAAACTTCCTGAAAGCGGGACTGTCCCGCCTAAATCGGGACGTATGGTCACGTTAGGCATAACCAAACAACACCTTGAATTACAAAGAAATGTTTGGCATTCCACTGCGCTAAGATGTTAGGTCTCAATATGTCGAGTAGTTACTCTGGCATATCTCCCTCACACAGAAACACAGCAGTGCATTTACACTACTATTTGGCGGGAGTAATAGACATTGCGGTGGTACCTACCCAGCCGGCCTCTCACATATGAGAGACTTAACACCCGAAAAATTTCCAGAAATATTTCTAGTTCCGGACGATTGAAAGTATTTTTTTAATTCAACTTCTGGACGCTTCGCAGATCTTATTCACGATCACGAGGACCGAGGTGTTAGTCATCCGCATACTTGACAACGAAAAACGTCACCCTCCTTCAGCAGTCGGGTGAAAATACATACCCAAAAATTCCGGTGAAATAGACGGTGTTTTTACTAGATCCCGTGCTATCGTGACGTCGACGTGACGTCATGATGACGTGTTCCGGGGAGATACCGCGCTTCCGACACATTTCATACGACGCGTAGGGATATTGATATTTACGAATGTGAATTGAGTGTCAGTCTTAATTGGATATGGCAGAAATGTTTGTTTATTTTCTTATAAGAATAATAATAAGTTTTTTAATTATTTATAGGGTACGATGAACATAACAGTAGGTATACAAAGATAATATAATAACGAAGTACAAATGGCGTTCTTATCGCACTAGCAGCAGCTAAGGTGCAGTTTAGGAATTTTGACGGGCCAGAAAACCATTGTATGGGATTTATAAGAAAGAAAAAGAATGAAAAGTGTATAATAACATCATAATGAATACTTATTATTTTTATAAACATGCCATTTTTTAATATTTATTTGCACAAAATGTTCTACATAATTACATTGTATATATCAAATTGCCAATATGGAACAATTAATTTTAACAATCAATTTTATAATTTTCTTGTATTAAATTTTAATGAATGTTCAATTTAGCTCAATGCAATGATTAAACATTTTCATTTTGCATTTCATTGTTAATTATTTTTAGTCAACTGTGGTTCTTTCCATTTATTTTTTACATATGCTACTTATTATAATATTCATATAATAGCTAAGAAAATCTAACAGACACATGCACATAGTCCCACCTCCACAAATATATACAAGACCATTTCTTACTTACAAAATTTTGTTAATTTTAATTTGATCTCAATAATTATTAATACTAGGAGTTGACTCATCTTGCTATATATAATTGTATTATAATTAGTTTGCTCGATTCAATTTTAATTTTATCTCAAGTTTTTTAATACTAAGTGTTGACTCAGTTTGCCTTGTATAACTTTTTTATTATTAATATTCTTAATGTTTTCGGATATTTCTAACATTAGTTGCCTAAATTTTGTTGCATTTTGTAAACTTAAATACGAGTATATAGTAATATGTCTCATGTATATTGTTTTATCACAAACAGTGCAAGTTGTGATCGCCTTCAAAGGGTGTTAATCTTAATTTATTTATTGTGTATTTTATTAGTCTATGTTCTATTGTAACAACCACTGGCTATCCTAAATAAATAAATAAATAAAACCTTATACAAATATTAGATTATTCTACAAACATTTGTTTTAAATGAAGATCGAATCTTTGCCCTTTCGTTTCATAGCCACATTACAAAACTTAAACGGCTGTAAAATAACTTCTCACAATATAAAACTAGACTAATGGATTCTCCAGCCATTTTGAAGTTTTAACCTTTGTCAGTGTGTCTACATGGAGCGGCAAGCCTAACCCAGGTTAATGATGTCATTGACCCCAAACCGCGAGTTTAAAATGCGTAACAATAATGTAAGGAGCTAGATGCCGCTTTTTTTTTAAATTACTATGAATGGCAAGACGAGCATGCCGTTCGTCTAGTGGTAAGCGATAATACAGCTCATGGACAGTACGAAACCAAACAACACCTTAAATTACAAAACAATGCTTGACATTCCACTGCGCTCGCCATCCTGAGACAAGATGTTCAGTCTCAATATGTCCAGTACTCTGGCTACAATGTCCTTCAAATCGAAACGCAACAGTGCATTTACACTGCTATTCGGTTATTTTACTAGATATTTTTATATATTTTTGACTTATACTGGTGGTAGGTCTCTCATATGTGACAGGCAGCCTGGGTAGGCACCACCGCATCGTCTTTTTCTCCCGCTAAACAGCAGTGTAAATGTTGTTGTGTTTTGGATTGAAGGATATTGTAGCCAAAATAACTACTATACATATTGAGAGTTAACACCTTATGTCTCAGAATGGCGAAAATTAATATTGTCATATGGTGTATTTTTATGCTTTTATATGTCTAATAAATAGTAAATATAAATAATAAGAGTATTTTATCGCGATCGCGAGATCGCTTTTAGCGATAAGGCCGCCAATTATTCCACCTAATGTACAGTTGCTTCTTATTTTTATTTTTTATTTTATGTTTTGTGGTGTGTTACGTGTCGCCCCTAACGAAACTCCCAAAAAGTTCCCACGAATCTGCACAGTCGGCAGATTCCATATGAATTACTCACGCCGATGACCCACCAGCATCGTCGGACCACCATCACCGGGCAGCAGTGCTTTTCTTCTTCGATCGTCGTCGAGGAAAGTCGCGACAACCAAATTTATTAGTGCTATAATTAGTTTAAGTTCAATTTGTAATAATTGATTATATTTTATTTTTGTCCTAATTAAAATTTGTGTTTTTAAAAACCTCCTTCCGAAGGCGACTAACGTAACTGGTGTAATAATAAAGAGTTTTTATTATTATTATTATTATTTATTTATACTATACATTCACAATCATAAAAAGCAATTAGAAACCGATTTAAGCCTGGCCAAATCGATTCCTCGTGCCGAATGAAGCAGCTCGGCGATTCGTGCTGTACACAAATATAAATTATTTCTATTCTATAATATTTGTTTAATAATATGATAGCTATAATATTCACATTTCGAAAACTTGAAATATCATTTTACACGGGCAAATATTAGCCGCATAACACCAATAAATGCTGCCCGGTTTCAATTCTCCCGTTGATTACAAATCGCCGATTAACCGTTGATAACTATTGATCAAAACTAAAATTAAACCCTGATTATAATTATCTATTTCCCCAACAATTTATTTAATTTGGCGCAAACCACAGCCCGTGCGCAATAGTGAGGACTAAATAGGCTATTATTGGTACAAGGGCGCCCAAAAGTTTAATTTTATTTTGTACTAGCTGTACCCGCGACTTCGTCCGCGTGGAATTTAACAACATTTTTTTTTCAAAAAAATCTAAAGTAAATGTAACCTAAGTTACTCGTTATTATATCAGTTACCTGGCAATAAAAGTCCCGTCAAAATCGGTCCAGCCATTTCAGATTAGCCAGAACAGACAGACAGACAGACAAAAAAAAATCTAAGGTCATTTTCGTTATCGGTATCGTGTATATAACGATATGTAGTTGGACATTTTTTTTTATTTTCACTTTACAAACAGACACTTCAATTTTATTTATATGTATAGATTCGATATTTTGGCGGAGAATAAAAATACAACATGAATGCGATTGTGAGTCTGTTTGTTTGTGACGCGCGCATAAACGCTGCTGACACAACAAACGACAAAGTGAACTTTGATCTAGAAAAAAAGATTTCGATGGCAGAAAAATAGCTTTTGTTTTTTTTTATATTATTGTCTCTTTTGTCCATCGTCAAAACTCACTAATAAAAAGTAGTAAAATAATTAAATACACCCAACAGTCACATACATAGTAGACCCCACACTAAGATCGAGTCTTGTGTCATATCTGTGGATCACCCAATTATTTGTGCGAGGATCGAACTCCCGGCCTGACGATCCACAACTGTCTTTTCAACTGCGCCACGGAGGCTGTTTACGTAAAAAAGTATATCTATAAAAATATAAGAGATTGAATGCCTTATTCAAAGATAGTTTTAAAAACTATTTTCGTAATCAAATGTTTTGTCTTCTTCGTTCAAACTGAATCCAAAAGATTCGAAAGATGCCAAGAAGAAAAAAAAATGAAACTTCGAGGACTATGTATGTGACTCTTGGGTGTATTTATTATTAAAGTAGTTCGTAAGGGATAAAATATTCGATAGTTAAAAAAGGTTATAAAATTATCTATGAATATTGCCGTGAAAGTGAATAGTTTTTTAATAGCACCTTGGCTCGACCGTGATAAAATTATTACTTGCACTATTGCAGTTTGCACCCCTTTGAAGGATACCCTAGAAACTCTCCCGGCCTATTGTGGCCTCTGCCACCTATTGTTAAAGTCATTATCTCGGAACCCTTTGCAAGAGTGCGCACGATTTCCTAAAGATAAATCGTAAATAGATGGCATAACGAACACAAAATATATAGCATACTATTAACCAAACGACAGCCTCCGGGGTAAGTATCAGTATTAAGGTATAAGGAACTACGAGAGACTTTTCAGTCTAACAAACATCAAGAAAAAACCTGTGGATCATACAAATATTTGTCTTAGTGCAAGAATCGAACCCGTGGCCTCTCGTGTCACCGCCGGCGTCTAACCAACTGCGCCACGGAGGCTGTCAAGATTAGCATGAAATTACTTCCAAAATCAATCTTACGGCAAGCTCGTGCCCTGCAGTAAAACATATTAAAACAATATGATTACGTCAATGTATTGCGCTGACATACTTCTACCCTCTTCAAGAAAAATATTTAGGAACGGAATTAATTTCCTCGTACAACCACTTTCTTCAGTACAAAAAGGACGTAACTTCATACCCCGAGGCTTGCGTAAACAATCTTTTGTTTGTACAAACATTATATCCGATTATTTTTTGGTCATCCGTTCCTTGCCTAAGGAAAGTTTTGATACAATGCCACTCGTTTTGCTGTTATGCGAGAGAGAGACAGATGTATAAGCCAGAAAAGGACAGGTGTAATGCTAAAAATATTAGTTTACATTTCATTATGTTGAAGTGGAGTAATGTTAAGATTATTCTAGATTTAAATTACGTTTTTGAGATAAAAGAATCGGAGGTGCTATTAAGGCGTCGGCCTATTTTTTTTTAAGGGGCGTATCAATTTTTGTGCCATTTTCCTTGTTCTTCAAGGGAAACGATTTTTGTAAAACTCTTTATGTTTAATCGGAATTTCTTATCCGAATTAATTTTGTGTTGGGACATTTGCTATATTCCTTTGATTTTTAAGGAAAATTGTGTTTTTCTTTAAATTAAAATCTTTTGATTTTTTAAGGAAAATTGTGTTTTATTTTTTAATGAATGTTGCGCTGTAATTTAGAATAAAAAGTGTAATTATAATGGATTCATTTTCTATATTGAGACATTTTATAATTTACTCAAAATAAGATATTTATACAAGTTTTTATGACTACTTAAATATTATTGTCATTACATTAAATACATATATTGATCATGATTTGCAGGATATACAACTAATAAAAAAAACACCCAATTGTTACTACCTAGTTCTGACCCCACATATATTTAATCTTGTGTCGTGGATATGAGAAACTACGAGAGACTTTTCGGTCTCACAAACATCCAGACCGGATATAAAGATTTGTAGACCACAAAAAAAATTGTGTCAGTGCGAGAATCGAACCCGCAACCCTTCGTTTCACAGTTGGCGTCCAAGCAAGCGCGACCCAGAAGCAGTCTTGATAACAAAATAATCCACAACTCAGAAGATTGATTTCAGAAGGTAATTCAGCTCTCTTATGTAAGTACTTGTATGGCGCTTGACACGAAAATCGTTCCATCAGCAAAAATAGATACTTATTTTTATCCCAAAATCTAGCCTTTTCTCATCTGCGATACACATTAAATTTTATAAAATATCAAGTAATTTCATACATTAATCGTCAAAAGGTATAGCTTGCGGTCAATGGCTTCGCATTACGGCCACTCGAAATTTTCCAATTTCCGCTCTTCGCGGAACGCTACCATAGATATCGTAATTTCATAGACAGGATAATTTTCAGGAAAACATATTATATTGGCTTGGGATATATTGTTTGTTTTACTAACTTTATACTGGAACTAATATTGCTCGCGCGTTCGCCTGTGTGAAAACGTTTTTCTGGGAAATGCCACTGTATATTTTAACGAGATAAAAGTTGACCTTGAGCCCTCCTTAATTCATAGAAACTGTATCAGCCCATATACGTCCCACTCCTGGGCATGGGCCTCCTCTAAAATCGAGAGTACGATTGAAAAGGGTCAGTCAATATAGTCCACCACGTTTGCCTAGTACAGCTTGGCGAACTTTAAGTCGAAATTGTCACAAATCGCTATGATATGCAGGTTTCGTCATCATGTTTTCCTTCACCGTTATAGTGCGTGGTGATTGATTATCAATATACACATGACTGCAAAAAGTCGGAGGTATGTCCTAGGATTTGAACCCGCAACCACCGTGAACATGTTGGTAGCCGCGTCTGGTCTGTTACCAACAGGTTACCACGCACTTTCAAAGCTATATAATATATTCTAATATATAGAGGTGAAGAGTTTGTTTATTTGTTACCTCTAATCTCAGGAACTACTGATTCGAATTAAAAAAATGATTTTGTGTTGGATAGGTCATTTATCAACAGGCCACCACGCACTAAAACGGTGAAGGAAAACATCGTGAGGAAACCTACATACCATAGCGGTTTATAAGAATTTCTATGGTATGTAAGTCCGTCAACCCGCATTAGGCCAGCGTGGTGGACTATATGGCCTAACCATTCTCAATCGTACTGTCGATTGTAGAGTAGGCCCGTGCCCTGCAGTGGGACGTATATGGGCTGATACAGAGGTCATTTATCGGGGAATGCTATAGGCTATATATCATTAGGCTATGACCTATAGGAGGGAAGCTGTATTGAAAAATCTAGGTAACATCAGGAAATGTAATTCGTTTTCGTGGTCCAATTGGTCGATATTCTAAATTGATTTGAATTGAATGTTTTGGCCGTCATTTTGAAAAATGTATCTGCAGCCGTGTGGAGCCGGGCCGGACCGCTAGTCTCATATAAAACCAAGAAGCATATTAATATGATAAAATAAAAGTATAAAGCTAAAAGGCAACAATAAAGTTCCCTTATTAAAATTCCATAATGTACATTCCTTTAAGAATATTAAAACGTTCATGTGTTAAGAGCTTTGTATGAAATAACTGGATCGCCCCCACCCATAAGAATTTCTATGGTATGAAAGTTCGCCAACCCACACTAGGCAAGCGTGGTGGGCTTTATGGCTTAACCCTTTGAATCATACTCTCAATTGTAGAGGAGGGTTGAAGGAAGGTACTTATATGGGCTTATACAGATACAGTAGGTTAGTTATTTATTTATGGAAAATGTATATTTTTTCCTACACAAAAAAGTAGGTTTCATGAAACAATAATCTTTGCACCGATATTAAGATTCATAGTAAAATGGGTATTCTCTTTCGTGACCACGATGTTTATAACTCCTTCATACTAGTGTTAAGTAGGACATACAAGATGTAGTACATTTGTCCCGTACATGACGTCACAATGTAAGAGCGGCTCAACTTTTTAAAGCGTACTACTTCATTTGGTGTCCCGGTACTGGTTACACTACGTAATTAACTAGAAGGAGAGAGCGAGAGAGAGTGACGCAAATGCAACAATACTATCTTACGTATTGGCAAGCGTCAGTACGCCTCACTTCAATTGAAGTGGGACATTGTACTGGCTTAGTACAAAAATGAGGCTACATTTACAAACTCTTTTTCAAGTCATGTCCTACTCAACACTACTTTATACTGAACTATACAAGTCTGGAGTATTTTGTTGGTTTCTATCAGTCTGGTATAATTTTATCAGCCGTCGAGAGAGAATCAAAGACATAGTACTGTACTCGTATATACCATGAGATCTATTGTAGTAATATTGTCAGGACAGTACGCAGAAAGCTTCGTAGCGGTTCAACTGTTAAAAATATTTTTGCTATTAGTGGTCTGCCGAATTTGGGCATGTAAATATTATTTTTTACCAGGATAATGATTACAATAGAATGTATTATTTTCTATAATTTTATTAACTTTCCAATCTACAGAATCTATGGTATGTAAAGTTGCCTACCCGCAATAGGCCAGCATGGTGGACCATATAGCCTAACCACTCTCAATACTGTCGATCTCGCACTGTCGATTGTATAAGAGGCCCGTGCCCTGCAATGGGACGTATATGGGCTGATACAGATTATATAAAAAGTCGAATCCAGAAAGCGAAACTTTTACAGATAATTACAGCAGGCGTTCAACCATGTTTACGGCTGTTGCCATCCGGAGACGACCATCCCACAGCGGTAAAGATAACAAACAACTTTACACCAAGACAGGCTTATAAATACAAAGTTTATTATTTATTACACTCGTATAAAAAGTGAGAAAATTTCTCATAAAATTTGAAAGTACACTTTACTCGCCCCCACTGGTGACATAACAAGGCGGGATCCGTCAACCGAAAAATTACAGTGTTGCTGTAATGCAAAGTTTTACCATGGGTTTCTAAGAGAAGGGAATTTTAATTTGAAACGGGCTTTGATAGTCTCATACAATATCATATTGCCAATTATGTGTGGTAGACAGTCACTACGCACTATAATGGTGAAGGAAAATATCGTGAGGAAACCTGCATTCCATCGAATTAGTAGGAATTTATATGGTAGGTAAAGTCCGCCAACCCGCACTAAGTCAGCATGGTGGACATTGTGGCATAACCACTTTCAATAGTATTCTCTAATGTAGACGAGGCCTGTGCTCTGAAGTGGGAAGTATATGGGCTGATACAGACTGCCAACTAAGGGTATTGTTTTGTGTTTCGTATTCGTTTCTTTGCGAATATTGTATTGGCATTATGTTTGTAGTCACTAAAACTACCAACCGGCTTCATTTTCGGTAGCAGTCTTGATATACCCTGTGTGATGGGCTTAGGGCTTAGTTTATCATTATGAGTTGACTGTGTAGATTCAAATCTATATGGATTCAATTCTATATGGCCTAACCACTCTCAATCGTACTCTAGATTGTAGAGGAGGCTCGTGCCCTGATACTGTGGGCTGATACAGAGTGTCGATTCAAAATATTCAAACCGAGTTTAGGTTTCCGACGACTTCTATCAATGGCACATTATAACTGTTACGATAAATGGGCCCAAGTAGACTCATAAACTTCTAATTTAAATTCCTAAAATATACTTTTACGGAACCTTGTATCACCCGCAAAGTCCACTTAATTCACTCGAAAAAATTACGAATTTCTTCGCTCATTAATTTAAACACCAACACTATCAGAAGAGAATTTTCAACAATATTCCAAAGGAACTGTATAATACGTATCGTTTACGAAACAAATTCTTGTGTAATAAAGGAACGCCACTTAGAAAATTATCAAGGAAAACGAGGCTTAACACGGAAACACGTTTTTAAGCGAGTCCAAACTGTCAGCTTAAGCTTTTAATGATCCAATTTGCAGCGCGTTTTGTTGCTGTATACCGCTGTGTGTTGGGTCCCCGGCGTTGGCGGGTTTGGACCCGCTGTGTCTTACGCTTCAGCCTATAACATTTTTTTTATTGCATTGAATAGCTAGACGATCATGCCGTTCGCCTGATGGTAAGCGATGCGACCGCTCATAAACAATAGCAAAACCAAACTACACCTTGAATTACAAAGCAATGCTTGGCAATCCACTGCACTCGCCATAAGATGTTACGTCTTAATATGTCCATTAGTTACTCTGGCTCCAATGTCCTTCAATCAATCATTAAATAATATTTAAATTTCGAACTTAATCTATGGTTACGACGTACGAGAAAGGATTCGAAAATTTTGTATAGCAGCTATGCAAATTTTAATTTTTCTTGCGACGTTCGAACATTCGTCGTCGTTTCGAATTAAAGAGTAACCCCCCTCTATCGTAGTATCAGCGCATTTGTATAGCGTTTACGTCGCGACAAACTTTTGAATGTGTGCTAAGGCTTACTCACTGAGTCTAATTTGAGTTACGCAGTTGGATAAACGTCGGTGGTGGAATTAAAGGCTGCAGGTTCGATTCCTGCACATCGACAAATGTTTGTGTGAACCACAAATATTCGATTCGGGCCTAGGTGTGTGCGAGACTGAAGTCTCTCGTAGTTTCTGATACGATCCACGACACAAGACTCGATGTTAGCGAGAGATCAGGACTATCTATGTGGATGTTGCTAATGTATTTATTTATTTATGCTTGGTTGAATTTTCATGGCCTAACAAAAAAGATACAAACTCCCTTTCAGTTTAAAATGCTAGAAATGATTGATGAATGATGAATTTTTCCACTCTGATTTCTTTTTATGCACCAAAAAATGTCAAGGTGGCGACGTATTGGCATCAAAGCGTCGAAGTTGGTGAATCATTAAACTTTTGTATGATTTACTTTACTTCGCAATTATCTTAGCAGAATTTATCTTGCAGTTAGTTTTTAACTGATGTTAAATGAGGTTTTGCGAAGTGTTTTATTTACAAACTTAAAACTTAAGTAATCGATATAACTAATTCAAGTTATTTATTTGACTTGTACTAGTTATATCGATTACTTTATTTAATATATTTTTTGGGGGTGAATTTAAAATAATATTATAAACGTCGTAAAGTGGCTAAGGATGTTACAATCACGCTTTTTTGATGTACAATTAACTAATTGCATAATTTTGATGCATGTTAATTTCTTCATGCTATCTTTTACATTAATACTCAACCTAAACTTAACTTTGAATACACAAGCAACTTCACATAGATGAATAGCAGAATAAAACGCTACCAAAAAGAAATATATCCAAATCACTCGCTCCAAATCAGGTTTCATAGCCCCAAGCAGTGGATTATTCGGGCGTAGCTTCTTTCACGGCAAATTCGTTTATTGTTCTTTTTCTCTGCTACTTCTCTCAAAACTTAATCCGCACTGCCTCTGCTCGGGTGCTTAACACAGCAGCGTTCCGTCGCTTCTAAAATTAATTTTAATGAGGAGAAAAGTTGCTGGGCTTAGGAAAAAAAATGGTGTATTATGCATGTAGTAAAGTGAAAAGTTTTATATAGGCCGAGTTTTTGCGTACGCCGCATACACGGAGGAAAATTAAATGTGTGGTTTACTTTAAGTTTAATTTTGTTTTTACTACTGAATGCTACTGCTTGAGTAATTTGATATTAGATGTGTGGGGCTGGAATTTTTGTCCGAAATGGCAATAGATTTGTCTCCACATTTTTGTATATAAAGGAGATTTGCAGGCGGGATAGTAGCACCGCTGCCTACCCCTCCAGAGATACTTACTGGCGTGAGCTTATGTTTTTTAACCGACTTAAAAAAAGAGGAGGTTCTCAATTCAACTGTATGTTTTTTTTAATGTAAAACTAAATCGCTAGGATTCATCATTCCGTATTCATATACAATAACCAATCGTCCTGCGTCGATGGCAACAAAATCCAAAAATGAAAATAACTAATGTTTTATCATTGGTCAATTTTGTACGTTATTATAAAATTACTTTCAACAGTTTGGTTAATAATCATCGGCATGAAATTTCATTTTAATTAGCGTAATTATCGTTCCAATTTCCACCATGTTAAACCCAAATGTAATACGAGTATTAAACCACAGCGAAAAAGCGCCATTAAAAACCACCATTAATTACCAAGCCAAAGGTCTGAAGGCTTTAATAAACAAATTTTAATTGCAGCCAATGGAATAAGCGGACGTTTCACCTCGAGAAAAACTCGAATGAAGGGCAAGTAATCATTCACGGAATATCGCTTTTGAAGTGCCACCTCTTTGTTCTAGAAGTATTCACAGAAATTTGTTATTTTTCCCCATTCTAAACTGAACGTTAGGAACAAAAGATCTCATTTATTAATCTCTTATTCATTTGGATTTTTGCTCGCAACTTGACTTGTGAGATTTAGCTGGATTTTATACTTTTCTTTATACTTTGTTACTGTCAGTAATTTTAAATAGATTTTTATTTACATAATCTCTCCGCTCTCCGCTATGTGCGTTTTTTAGTTTAAAACATGTCATATGATTTGCTTCCTACCTTGGAAAATCATCAGTTCGATAAGCTTATACAGAGTTATTTCCAATTCCTCCTATTAATTTAACTTTCTGATTAATTTCGTTGCGGGTTAAAGACAAGTTAGACATTCCCGGAGACTCGCCGAGCTTCAATGCTCGGTGTCATTACGTGCCACTGTTGATCCTGGCTTACAGGAGTTGCAGTGGTGGGTGTGAGGGCGGGACAGTCTCCATAAGCTTATACAGTTTATAAACAGACTGCAAACAAAAACAGAGCCAAGTAATAGTTTTAGTGCAAATAAAAATTTCGTAAAAAATGTGTGCAATTTTTTTTGTGGTATTTATAATATATTCGTGCTTGGGTGGTAATACATATTTTTTGCCAAAATAATAATTGTAACACTTACGTTCTATAGCGTCTTTAAAAATAAAAATGTTCGCATTTAATTTAGAAAAAAAAAAAACGATGTATTTACCACCCAAATATTTCGACAGAAAAAAATATTACAAAAAATGTCCTTTTGTTTTTTTGCGGACTTTTTAGTCCCATTGTGTCTGAAATCACTAAAACTTCTAGGCTTGGTTTTCCCTGTCTGATTACACCCTGTATATTTTGTATAGCACCTCTGTATATTATTTATACGATAGAAGCTAGATCTCATGTAATATTCATAATAGCCAATACACCTAGTAATATGAAAGTGATATTCGTCCTATCTATGTAATTATCGATCGTGTATCTAGCCTTAATATCTCACATTCGATACAGGTTACCCCTACCATTGTTTGTCGATTTATGTTTTTAACTTACTCATGATTACAATGCTTTAAAAAACAGATTGTCTCGTACCTGAATAGTTTTTCAGAATTAATAAAAAAATATTTTACGATTATATAAGACGAAACGCTGGTGCTCGGGTTGCACCTGTGTCCACTCCTCTGGGAAAATAAGACGTGAGTTTATGTATGTATGTTTGAAACCATAATATGCAATTTTACATACAAACATATCATTTTATGATTAACTAGACCTACTGTTACATTACATATTGTTGTCTCGATAAAAACACACACATGAAAAAGGGAAAAAACAATTCACACAGATATTCAAGGATTTCGTGCTTTGTTCATAATAATATGACCTACCTGTGTCGAGAACCACTGACCGAAGAGGCGTAAACCGTTCGACTTGCAATGGTAGGGGATGTAATCTAATTCCTTTGAAGGATCGGTCGTACGCCGACGAATATTGGTACTTAAAAAGGCTTAATATTTTTTTAATATATAATATTGTTGTCTATATTTTTAATGGAATATTTTTAATGTATTTTTTTAATTGCTCTTAACGGCGAGACGAGCATGCCATTCGCCTGATGGTAACCGATATGACTCCTCATGAACAGTAGCCAAAACCAATTAACACCTTGAATTACAAAACAATGCTTGGCATTTCACTGCGCTCGCCATCCTGAGACATAAGATATAAAGTCTCAATATGTCCAGTAGTTACTCTAGCTACAATATCCTTCCATCCGAAACATAACAGTACATTTACATTGCTGTTTGGCGAGAGAAATAGACATTGCGGTTGTACCTACTCAGGCAGCCTCTCACATCTGCGAGACCTACCACCACTGTTTGTAGTCATAAAAGGTGTTGTATAAATTAAGCAAGTATGGAACTCAATACTCAATATCTTTATTGCACACAACATGTTATAAACATACATACATAAACTCACGCCTTTTTCCTAGAAGGGGTAGGCAGAGGTGCCGGGGCACCCACATTTCACCAGTATGTTCCGTCCCACCATGTGATCGGGGGCGAGCCTATCGCCATATCGGGCACAAATTCCTGATTCCGAGCTGATACTGAATAGAAAAATCCAATATCACTTTGCCCGACCTGGGATTCGAACCCAAGACCTCAGCTTTGTGAACGTACCGTAGTACAACTACGCCACCGAGGCACATGTTATAAAGATGTTACAATTTTATAAATAGGTACAATGTGGACCCTGTTGGGCACGGCAACAATTTAGGAGAGAGTAAGAAGCCACAGTATTCATTTTATTTATACATATATTTGGAATATTGTATTCTTAAAATTTATAATAAGTGTACATATTTGTATTTAATATGCAATTATGGTAGCATAATTACTTTAATGATATTTCTACAGACATTTTATTTGGTTAACTTTGCACACCTTGTAATGTGCAAGGACAATAATATATAAAGAGTATAGTGACGTCACATTTCCGCTAGGCATTACGAGCTTGCGAAATAAACTGTAAATGGCCTCCACTTTTATTCGCTTTAACACCTATGCTAAGCACTATTGCTATTTACCCTAAAATAATTTCCAAAAGCGAACTCAATGGAAATTGTATGGCTTTGGAAATTACTGAGGAAATATAATTTGAATACTGACGAGTCACGTTTTCTGGTACCGTGGTACACCGATAGAGGGCGCTAATGCCCATAATCTATTGACTCTATCTTCATATACAGGGTATATCAAGACTGCTACCGAAAACGAAGCCAGGTGGTAGTTTAAGCGACTTCAGACACAATGCAACAGAAAATGTTGGAAAAAAAAGCGTAAATTTTTTTTGGTATTTTTTTTATAAGGTCGTATTTGGGTGGTAAATACATTTTTTCGTAAAATAATAGTGCATACCCTTTTATTTATAATTTTTGCATTGTGTTTGTAGTCACTTAAACTACCATCCGGCTTCGTTTTCGGTAGCAGTCTTGAGATACCCGATATACAAATGGTTAGGCCATATAATCAACCACGCTGGATGTATGGGTTGGAGGAATTGACATAAACCCTCAATCATTTCATAAATGTTTCTTAATAATTCCATGTGCCATTGGTAATGCATTGTAGAAGTTTTTGTTCACAAACTCTAACGTTCGTAGTAAAACGGTTTAGTTGTGCACGAGTTGAACCAAGTCCGTAAACTTAGTTACTCTAGTCCCCGGTAGATACTTCGGGGTTTGTTGATTCACTAGTTTGTAATTTTGAAGGGGAACTACTGAGTTTTTTCCTTGAAACGGTCTGATTCTGATTTAAAGGGGCGACTGGGGACTGGAATTATACCGGGGCAAAGAGTTTTAAGGAAATGTTTTTATGTAAAAACATACAATCCAATTGAGAATCTCCTCCTTTTTTTAACTCACTTAAAATGTGAGGAGTATGGAATTTTGTTTAGAAATGAAGTGGTTTTAAAACAATGGCGTTGTGTATTTATCTGAATGTGATAAAAAGTACCAACCACTTTTTTAATGCTTCCGTGGCACAGTGGCGAATTATAATTTTTGGTAAAACAATGTATTTCCACCCGAACAGGTAAGGTAAAAATTACAAAAATTATTGTCGCTTTTTTCCGATATTTTTAGTTGCATTGCGTCTGAAGTCCCAAACTATCATTTGGCTTCGTTTCCGGTCGCAGTCTGGATATACCCCGAATTTAGAATTCCCTTCTTTAAATACAAATTAATTCAGTATCTACTTTACACGTAATATTGAAAACCACAGGCGGTAAATAGTTTGCACTACCCTTATGTATATTGATTTACCTAAACTTCGCCTAATGGCCGCAGGGATTTTATTAAAAGCTTGCACCAGTGTTCTGTGGAAATAATTTGCATATTTTGGCCGTTAACCCTCGTTTCGTGTGCATTGATTTTATCTTAAATAAATCATTAAGGAAAATGCTAGGGTATACACGACCCGGGTCGATTGGATCCCGTGGGTACAAAGTAACGCGTACGGCCGCTTGGGACTGTGCGGGTTAAGTTGGATATGGGAAAATATTTTGGAACATTTTATGTTCGGAATAACCCGTAAATATTTGGTCGAAGGCATTTATGTCAGGACACGAAAGTTTGTATCTTTTTATATCGTAAGTCTTATATATTATATTATGTAAAGATATTTTGTAAACATTCATAATTCAGAGCTCTTGAATCTCTGCCGTGGTAAGTACTTTTGTTTTACAATCATACTGTAGTTACTCGTACCGAGGATAACTGTAGATCGGTTCTATAAGAGCTACAGATTCTATACCATTTATTTTAATTTTTTTTTCCTACTTCTTTCTATTCTGTACCAGCCTATAGAAAGGCAATATGGTAATTGTTACGGAATTTTGATAGTGGACTGTACTCACCGCACCTCGCCTGCGCCGCTGGTCTTCGAGGTACCCCTCGTGCTGGTGAGATCCAAGGTTGCTGGTCGCCTCGAATGATTTGAAAGGCACTGCTAGCGCTAGTTACTTGATATTATGTAAGTTATTGATGATAGTGTTGATAGGTATTGATTTAGATTTTATTACGCGGCGCGCACGCAAAATGCGTTGCAACAGTTATGGCGGTTGGTCCCGGAAAAAAGTGCAAGTTGACAATGCTAGCGGCGTCTAAAAATGCGTTCGGAAATGGTACAGATACAGTCATGTTTTAATTTCAAATGTTTTAATTTAATTTTTGTAGGGTTGTGCTAGAGTACGGAACTGTAATGTTTTGTTCTTCGGCGTTATTCATAGACAGTTTTAAAACCTACTTTAGCTATCGAATGTTTTGTCTTCTTTGCTCAAACTGAATTCAAAAGTCGTTGAAAAGAGACAAAATATTCGATAACTAAAATTGGTTTTAGAACTGCCAATTAATTAGGTCGTTAGTGTTTCTATGATAGGTTTTCCAGTAGTGCAATTCTCTTTTTTCCTCCTTTCTTTTCTATTTCGTGAGATTGGCAACTCCTATTAAGTAGGTATTGTAGACTTTCATTAATTTGCCATCGGCTGAAGCCTGTGGTTGTTAACAAGACATTTGAAATGAAAAAAATATATCAAAAAGACGGAAGAAGTGCTAATTACGAAATAAAACAAAATGAACAAGAAAATCTAGTTATTTATAATTAGTTGAATACCTGAATCCCAAAGTCGACTAGTAAAGAAATTTGTTAATTAATTAAATTAAAAATTGAACTTCAAAATTACTTTTCAGTTTTACCAGCGTCAAATCACTTCTCAAAGGGTTGTGATTATATTAAACTTGTCTTAAGTTTTATTTATTAATTATAAACTCATTAAATCTTCGTTTATTAAGTTTTGTTTGTATTTGAGACAAACGGTTTGATTAGTTTGATATTGGCAGCTATTGGAGATTTATAAAAGAGGCAATGACTCTTTTTTTTTTATTTATTTGGTGTAGTCAACCCGGGCAAGATTTAGAGACTACAGTGTAAAAACATATTTACGGTGGTCGCGGGTTGAAACCTCAAGGCACACCTCAGACTTTTTGGAGTCATATGTGTATTGATAATCAATCACCACTAAGGAAAAATTGTGAGGAAATTGCACACCATAGCGATTTGATTTGACAAATTTTGATGGTATGTAAAGTCCGCCAACCCGCACTAGGTCAGCGTGGTGGACTATATGGCCTGCCCCGTCTCAGTCCCCGTGTCCTGCAGTGGGACGTATATGGGCTGAAACAGATACAGTCGGAATAATAAGTACCATAGTTTTTTTTTTATTGCCTTGAATAGCAAGATGAGCATGCCGTTCGCCTGATGGTAAGCGATACGATCGCTCATAAACAGTAGCAAAACCAAACAACACCTTGAGTTACAAAGCAATGCTTGGCATACCACTGCGCTCGCCATCCTGAGACATAAGATGTAAAGTCTCAATATGTCCAGTAGTTACTCTAGCTACAATGTCCTTCAATCCGAAACACAACATTGCATTTAAACTGCTGTTTGGCGGGAGAAATAGACATTGCGGTTGTACCCACTCAGGCAGCCTCTCACATATGAGAGGCCTACCACCCTGCCATTTTTTTAAATAAAATACTTTACCAAAGCATTAAACAGTAACATAATATCCAAACAGAGCATGAAGTCTGTCACTGTAGAGGCAATACTGCGCAAATCTCGGCTAGTTCATAACTCGATCGCAGGTTTATGTCAAAGTCCGACCGCGAGCTACTGAAATGCAGTACCGGATTCATCGAACATTCTTCAGCTGCCGTTTTTGTAGTTTTCTGATACAATTCGGTATTATTTCCTATGTGATATTGTTCGAAAAATATGGAGTTACTTTTAAAACTTAAATTACTTATGTACCGCTGGCAAGGTATGTCTCAGGTATTCAGTACAATATACGTCGCTTACCGGCCTTGAGGAAGACCATCTTTTGTTTCATTACCAACATTTGCTGAGCATAATCTATTTTGTGGCAAGCAATACTTACTTAATTTCAATCTAAGTATAAATGTAAATCATTGCTTGTGACAAATAAATACTTTCTTTCTTTTTACAATACTATTTGCGTAAAAAATGTATATATTTTTTTTATTACATAGGTCCGACTAACGAACAAATAGGTCCTGATGATAAGTGATAACTGCCGCCCGTGAACATCCACAACGCTTGGATAATGGATAGGTTGCCAATCCATCAAATCGGGAGAAGAGCGGGAATGAAAAAGGATGGATAGAGAAAAGGAGTATTGGTAATCTCAAGAAACGAAACACGACAGCAAACTGTCGATTTCCTGTGGGATAGTGGCACCGCCCCCTCCGAGCCTGCTTATTCATGCCGAAGGAAATGAAATGAAATGTGTTTATTGGTCACGTAAGCAATTAAAGAGCACTTATGACAAGTCAATACACATAGAACTTAATCTTGATTAAAATTAAAATTGATTACTGACAATAACGTGGATGTACCACTTAACAGATCTATTTTAATATTATACCGACGATGCGACGGCCAAGAGCAATGTTGGGCTATCGTCCTTTTAAAATTGAAAACCAAAGTCGAATAAATATTGAAATGAAAAATAAACAAAACAATAATAATTGTAAATGATTTAAGTGAATCGATTATAAAAGCTATACTTTAAAAAGAGCCAATATCTGCCAAACGTTTCCAACGTGTATCGGTGAAATATTCCGAACGAGCAGGCATCCAATTTGCGCAAAATTTAATGAAAAAAGCATTTGGTACGTTTAATTACGTATGCCAATAGCAAGCCGCTGATTCGGAACCGGTCAGTTTATAAAGAATATTTTTCGAAGTAATGGACCCAATAATTGGCTACTGATGTTATCAATTGAAATCCAATGGACAGTGAAATTGCTATGATAATTGTACGGCCGCATGTTGTTAAAATCATTGATTGGGCTGCCAGTGTTAGTCAATGTCAGGGTTTACTGGTCTTATTGATTTGTGGGCCTTAGCTATTGACCTTTGGTCAGGTGCGTATTTGATTAAGACACCGGCTGTGATAGAAGAGGCTCGTGTTTGCTCTTCGTATCGAAATATTGGCATGAGCCGTGTATTTATTTTCAGTTGTATTATTGGAAACATTGTTAAAAAACTGTGTGATTGCACTGTTGTGTTCCGATTTGAGGGACATTGTAGCTGCCAGACATAATGATACGTAACATCGCATGTTTCAGGATGGCAGGCGTAATGGAGTGCCAAGCATTGCTTTGTCATTTTGTTGCTTGGTTTTTCTACTGTCTATGAGCGTTCTTATAACTCACAATTAGTCCAATGGAATGCTTGTCTCTTCCTTCACTTACTTAATTTACATACACACTAAACAAAACTTTGGTATATATTCGTGGCATTATTGGAATAATGTTTATCTATCCATTCATAATTACATCAACACCTACATTTATATATAAACAGCTTATTATTATATTCGAAGGAATAATCCTTTCACGAACCTTAATACGTTAATGCGATTAGCAGACATCTAACCATTACTAGTACAAGAAAACAAAATGAAAGTCGTTTGTAAGCAATACCAGAACTTGGCAACATTTCCTCCCAAATGTTTTGGTTAGTAATATCATGATAATGAAGCTGGGATACCTCGAATTGTCTTAATAAGATCAAATTAACAGAATTTGTACGTAAAGTTGGTAAATTAGAATTTGTTGCAAAAGTACCACAGTTGTACCTAAATCTATAGGGTAATGTTAGTTTTTACTTGTTTAATTGCTTAGTTTGTTCAAGTTCTGAATAATTTCAATAGATGGAGTTACGTGATGAGTAAACGTTTAATTACGGATTATAGAACTTTTGTTAGGCTGCCATTTTAACTTGGTGTTTAATTTCGGATTTATTGTGTACTTTGTGTGCTGGTAATAAGATAAATGCGTGGTGGCCTAATGGTAGCACACTAGAAGCGGCTGCTAGTGTATTTACGTTGATCGCGAGTTCAAATCCCAGGGCACACCTCTGGCTTTTCGAAGTCATGTATGTATTATGATCAATCACCACGCACTATAACAGTGAAGGAAAACATCGAGAGGAAAGTACATACCGTAGCGATTTCGTACGGGTTTCTAAGACATATAGAGCCCGCCAACCAGCACTAGGCTAGCGTAATGAAGTATATAGCCTAACCCCTCTCAATCGTATTTTCGATGGTTGATTAGGCCCGTGCCCTGCGTGGGACCTATACGGGCTGATACAGATAGAGTACTATAGAATATACTACAATGCATTTGTCAAATGCAGTGCAATTCACATAAATTATCAACCAACGAGAGGTGGTTATTTTCCCTAGTAGTAATCCTATGGTAACTATTTGAATTTCATGTCTTCATTACATCAGTTCAACCAATCCGCACTAGGCCAGCGTGGTGGACTATATGGCCTAACCACTCTCGATCGTACTCTCGATTGTAGAGTAGGCCCGTGCCCTGCAGTGGGACGTATATGGGTTGATACAAACAAAACTACATCAATATCATTAAAAAAAAAGAAATAAACATCTTCATTTTTGGATTTTTAATTATTCTAAAAAGACCTTTAAACACAAGAATTAGTTTATTCAAACCACCTTGATTAATCCATTAATTAAGAAACCCGGAGTGGAGTCTAAAGGAACAAAGGAGCCAAAAACCGATATGAAAATGCCATCAACATCACTTTCTTTGACATAGTGTTCTGATGAGCTCATCATGAACGAGTGTATCTTGACCACGCTCACAATGTTTTGGCAATGTGGTTGGAGATCTTTGTAAATTGGTTCTAATTTTTAGACATTATGTGGTGAATTCAGCTGCTGTTATATTTTTATGCTACAGTCATGATTGGAATAATTTGAGTGACCACTAACCAATATATTTTTTTACGGCCGATGCCAATAATCAATCGAAAAAATTAGATTGAAGTCAATCTGAATTGTTTTCTACTTTTCGATTCGTCATTTACCATGTTGCCATAGTTTTTTCATTACTGAGATTGATTATTGACAATATAATATCAGAAAAAAGATTGAGCTGTCAATCTCAAACGGCAAATTTTGGATTGGGATTATTTATTGGCAGCGGCTGTTACTCGATAGGTTCTTTAAATGAGCAATCAGGTCATCAGATGGCATATAATCACTTTCGCCCATGAACATCCACTACTACTACTACATCATGGATGTGTTGCCAGACCATTAAATCAAGAGGGGAACAGGAAGAAATAGTATGGAAAGAGTAAAAAATATATGTCCGCCAACCCGCACTAGGCCAGCGTGGTGGACTATATGGCCTAACCACTCTCAATCGTACTCTCGATTGTAGAGTAGGCCCGTGCCCTGCAGTGGGACGTATATGGGCTGATACAGATACAGATACAGATCACCGGTAAATTATTTCTCTCGATATTTTTTTACAATAACGATAATATTTTACGATTCACATAGCAATGGAGACCGGACTCATTAAAGAAATTATCATAGTTATATCTTAAGAACTCAGTCAAAAATAGTTAATTTTGATAGAAAGCGCGATTTGCTCGAAGTCCGGTGACGAATATCACAGTCACGTTACAATTTGGAGCGTTTCAGCTGGAATTTAGCAAATTATTTTTATGTACGTATTTTTCGAATAAAAATTGTCGTATTTTATAGTAAAATTATTATTTTCGTGTTTATATAGGGTCTAACTACAGAATAAAAACGATTGGAGAAATTAGTCAACATTCTTATTGAATTAATTTTCTGCTATCCTTAGGGTAGGCAATCGTTCACGACAGTATCTATTAGTAGTTGGTTAAATCTCCAGTTGTAGGACAAATGACCGAGGGTAGAGTCCATGTATATGTGCGTAGTGCGAAGAAGCATCTTAGCAGGCCGGCATAATTGTATCGAATGGCATGGGACTGCCGTCTGATGCCATCCGATATTCTGCCTGGACGGCATTTGTGCCTACCATCAGGTGCAGTGCAGTCATTTAACCATGACAGTATATACATATAAAAAAAACTAAAACGCCTCTCGTAGTATCTAGTAATACTATCTAGTAAAAATCACAATCTTGGTATTGAGTCAAGGCTGTATACGTTCCAAATAGGGCAGTAGAGATGAGATCATTAAGGGGAATGTATGGCGTAAGTTTGTGTGACAGAGTGCGAAATATCATAGTAATGAAAATTTGTGGAGTGAAAGGTCACGAAAATTGACAAAGAAATGTTACGATGGTTTGGTTATGTAGAGAGGATGAAAGGAGAATAAAAAAGCAAATATACAATGCGAGTGAGAATGGAAGAGTCGGTAGAGGTCGACCTCACCGAACATACACCATTCTAATCAGTGATATCCTTAACAAGAGTCAAGTCAAAAGCATCCTGAACCGACGAGAATGCATAAAGAGATTGATGAAAGTAAATGAAGCGAAAGTAATATGTCAGGATCGAGGAAAGTGGTGGTCTATAGTATCTGCCTACCCCTATGGGATTCAGGCGTGTGTGTATGTATGATTGAGGATAAGCCTATTACTATGCCATGTACAAATTCCTTATACACTCTATAATATCGTAAGGATTATACATTTGTTAACACCACACAATACGGTAAAAATAGATTATAGACGATAGTTTAAAAGAAATTAAGAGCTAAAGGTCACGATAGCATCGACTTTTTGTAATTTTCTAGGTCTTTATGATACAACCAAGTTTTATGGGCCATTGTGGGCCGAATCAATGTGAAACATTTATAAGCGACGGAAACTAAGGAGAGCGGTACATTTAGCCTAATAGATTTTTATAGTGTATTAGTAGGTTTTTCTTTCAAGTTTTGTACATCTTACGTGTTAAGCCTGTTGGTCCAAACAACGTCTTCAAATTGTATCCTGGTTCAAAGAATATCTGGTATGCCTTGCACGCATAGAGAGGGTCTCGACGACGCACAATCTTAACTATTGACGTCAAATTAACTGTACTGTATACTGCCCATATACTGCCCACTGCAGAGCACGGGCCTCCTTTACAATCGAGACTACTGGTGACAATTAAAGAAAACATCGAAAATACACTGCAAATCTTCGTACTGATATCATTATGCCAAAGTTATCCATTGACACCCCTTAAAAACTGTCTGTATCCAGCGTCTCCCTGTGACTTCTATATACCTCGAAAATGGTGTGTTAAAATGAATCCGTAAAAAGCATATCTGGTACAATTTGTATGCTATTTAAAGCAATTAAATGGTATGTTATAATAAAACCAACAAGTACAACGAACTAAATATAGTTTGCGTGATAAACTGACACGCGAATATATACAGTGGAAGCGATGAGTCAGGCTCACTAACTTCATTTTATTGTAGACAAAATATAATCCAGTAGTTGGTAGTTTGAGAAACGAGAGGCTACGGCGTGATTCCAAAAAATATAGGAGATATAATATTTTGTACCATCAGATATTTCCTTTGCCGGCGGTGAAACGAGAGGCCACGGGTTCAATCCCCGCACCGAAACAAATATTTGTGTAAATCACAGGTATTTTTTCGGGTCTGGGTGATTGTGAGATCTATGGTGACCAAAAAGTATCTCTTAATTCCTGATAACCACGACACAAGACTCGATTTTAGTGTGGGGTCATGTATGGTGCTGTTGAGTGTTTTTATTTATTATATTTAAAATGAAAGTTCACATAGAAAAATTGCTCAACCCAGGAATTATTTTTGATATTATAAGGGGCCAACGAGCATACTGTTCAATGATGATAAGTGATCACCGCCGCCCAGGAACATCTGCAACACCATTTTGTTATTATACTATCACTTGCTTATAATTACACACAGAAAAAACTAATTACTTAGGTATATCTGTATCTGTATCAGCCCATATACGTCCCACTGCAGGGCACGGGCCTACTCTACAATCAAGAATATGATTGAGAGTGGTTAGGCCATATAGTCCACCACGCTGGCCTGGTGCGGGTTGGCGGACTTTACTTTATGGACATACCATAGAAATCGCTATGGTGTTCAGGTTCACCCACGATGTTTTCCTTCACCGTTATGGTGCGTGGTAATTGACTATCAATACACACATGACTCCGAAAAGAGGTGTGCCCTGGGATTCGAACTCGTGACCACCGTGAATATATTGGCAGCCGCATCTGGTCCGTTTACCAACAGGCCTCCACGCCCTTTATTCTTAGGTACTTTATACTTAGATATATAATAAACTAATAAATAAATATAGATAAAAAGGAAGTTATTATAGTGATTAACTAATAGGTCAATAATACTTTAAATGTATTTATGTTTGCAATGATAAAATTGTTGTGCTTGCTCACAAAGGAAAGAACAAAGATTCTTTTGCATGTTGTTTTTAATTTATACCTAATGCGGTTTGGTGATATGGTTATTTGTACTTAACTATAATACATACACAAGTTATTTTTTGTGAATCATATTACTTAAAGTCTTATATTTATATTGGTACACAATGGTCTTTTTGCATGCTGTGTGTCTTCAATTTGGTAACCGTGACGTGACGAGCTTGGTAAACAATCTAGTGAAGCTACAGACTAGATATATGGTCGCGGGTTTAAATCTCAGGGCAAATTTCTAACTCTTTGGCGTTATGTATTGATAGTCAATCACCACGCACTAAAGCAAAACGTCATGTGGAATCCTGCACAACATAATAATCTTCGAGAATTTTTATTGACAGTAAAGTCCGTCAGCACTACCTACCTACCTACCTTATTATAGCCTTACCCCCTCTCATTCAAACATTCCATTATTAAGAAGGCATGTGCTGCAGTTAGACGTTTAAGAGCGACGCTTAAGAGGGACGGATTATTTAGTCAATCTCAAAAAGATTCTTAGTTAAGATTTACAATATTAAAAACAATTTCTCCCCATGGAGATTCTAACATAAATCGTGCTGGCTAACGTTGCGTTGATTTCGCCAATTTCCCCCTTAAGGCCGATTTGGCTGGGACTAGCCGGCATTCCGTCGCAACAGCCCGTCTTAAATTTATGTTTCCTTTACACAAACGGATTATTTCTACCGTGCTTTGTTCTTATCTGTTTTGATTTTATTTCTGATTTATACTCGTAATACTAAGCAGTATTATTAAGGCATAATTTTGTTGCTATTAATGGCGAGACGAGCATGCCGTTCGCCTGATGGTAAGCGATATGACCGCTCATGAACAGTAGCAAAACCAAATAACACCTTGAATTACAAAGCAATGCTTGGCATTCCACTGCGCTCGACATCCTGAGACATAAGATGTTAAGTCTCAATATGTCCAGTAGTTACTCTGGCTACAATGCCCTTCAACCCGAAACACAACAGTGCGTTTACACTGCTGTTTGACGGGAGAAATAGACACTGTGGTGGTACCGACCCAGATGGCCTCTCACATATGAGAGACCTACCACCAGTAAATATATTATGTATTGTTAGCTATTGTTTATGCAAAGAGCAGTGTATATGACTTGTGTTCGCGTTTGAAGGACATTGTAACCAGAGTAACTATTGGAAATATTGCGACTTAACATCTTATGTCTCAGGAGGTCGAGCGCAGTGGCATGTCAAGCATTGCTTTGTACTTCATGGTGTTGTTTGGTTTTGCTGCCGTTCATGAGCGGTCGTATTGCTTGCCGTGAGGCGAAGGGAATACTGGTCTCGCCATTCATTTATGTAAAAAAAGGGTATCCAAAATGTGTGCGTAAGTAACAATTTGGTCTAATCAATCGCTATCACATCGAATCTAACATGATGTGTTAGGTTTATAACTATGTATGTATATCATCTCATGTAGATATTTATTTTCGTCTAGCAAATACACTTTTATTTAAATACTAGCGGCCCGAACCAGCTGCACGGGTGTATATAGATTTCTATACAATAATATGTACGTAATATATATATATACCTTCCTCTTGAATCACTCTATCTATTAAAAAAAAACCGCATGAAAATCCATTGCGTAGTTTTAAAGATTTAATTGCATACAAAGGGACATAGGGGCAGAGACAGCGACTTTGTTTTATACTATGTAGTGATTATATAGCTTATGCTCATCAAAGATACTGTAGGATGATAACGATGAAAAAAATAAATACAAATTCAAACAAACAATAATATATTTCCTCTTTATGATATTAGTTTAATATTTGTGTATTCTTATATAATAATTGCTTTGACTGTATTGGAAAGTATGAGGAAATCTGCTTACCTCAGAGATCTTCACCATGAATTTAAAATGTATGTGATATCTACCGCATCAGGGTCCAAAAGACCACTAAAGTATTGATATCAGGCACAAACAACTTTTTTTTAACGGTATATTTATACACGAATCCAAAATAACGAAGGCTCCTACAAATGCATGATAAAAATTTCTCAGTTTTTTACCATATACTGTGGTGTAGAAACAACAATTTGGTAATCAAATTGTATGTTGACGCGGAACCTATTTAAAGCAAATTTCAGCAAAAACCCGATGGATGCATAATAATATTGCGTTAAAAATAAACATGATAAAACTGATAGGTGTCTCTTAAAACCGTTCGAAACAGAAATGTTCGGATGTATCTCGCAACGGACAGATAACGGGCATCCGGTTTTCTAAATGGCATGGAGTAGGTATTTAATGTATTTTTTTTTTAATATTTAATAACAAAATACACCCGACAATGATATACTATTTTCTCAACGCATCGCTATATTCATTGTTAAGAGTCGTGACTTGTGACCGAGCTGGGTCCCTAGCAATACCTACGCCAGCATACTGACTAAAAAGCTCTCGATTGTGAGCAACACCGGACATCATGCCCATCTTAGACATCGTGGATCGCAACATATTAATGTTGCGCTATTATTCGCTATTATTAGTCGGGGTATTGGTACCCCTTTTTTCCTTCCGGATTTTGTGGGCCGGCGACATATCTATGGTCGAAGGAATGTGGATGTTCGAAACAATAAAAAAATTATGCAATATAGGTATTATATTTTGTCTCTATGCATCTAAGACTACCCATTCTTGCTCCTTTTTCTTATCTCCATCCAAAGGTTGCCTGGAAGAGATTGTCTAGTGCAATAAGGCCGGCAATTGTACCTATCTTTTTAGTTATAATTTATGTTTTTTTCCTGGTACACACTTAATAATGGTACTACAATAAATAATGTAAATAAATTAATTTAATGTCCTGATAGCACCACTGCCTACCCCTGCTGAGAAAAAGGACGTGAATACCCGAACTCCCGCTTTGCAAATTACAAAATATTTAGTATGAACGCGTCTCAACTGTCTCTGTCCTACATACAACTTAAAACAAAGCTTTATAACAATAAACCAACTAATGCAGAAAACTGCACCAGTTGTCATGAGTCCGTCATAAGTGAAAGAGCTCAAAGTACTTTTGAATATGTGAATAGTTCGCGGATCACGATGGAATATCTATTGCTATGTGAGTTATTAATTTAACAAAGCTTTAACAAAGTGTACACAGTTTATTAATTTAATTAAGACCACCCAACGAAGGCTGCATATTATACACATCATGATTGATATACAGAAATAATAATTAGTAAGAAAAATTGTGAAAATCTCGATTTATATATCAGGTCTTCTTTATATAAATGTTGTTAATATTTTTTGCACGTAACTCCTTCAATTACAAAATATATAAACATCTAATCTGTAAAAAAGAAATCAAATCAAATCGTTATTTATTAAGAAAAGAAATTCCATAGAATGTTATTGACACAGCAACCAAAGAATAATTAAATAATAAAAAAAACATTAAAAAAAGAAAAAAACTTTAAAAGAAAATACAAAATGTGTGCACCTAGGTTTTAAAAATTTAAAAAAGTTTAAACCAAACACAAATAATAGCAATTTCAAATATTTACAGTGAAAATAATTATAATTACCTATATAAAGGTTATTTGAATTTAATTATAATGTATAACAAATTAAAAGTTGATAATATTAACTTTTCCAACTTTGTTTCAAAATATATTTCGTAGGTATTTAAAATAACTAATACTTTCTGAATTCCTAAGTTAATGTAATCCAAAGGAGTAATTAAAAGTTACGATGGTATTTTGCTCTCAATTATACTCTAAATTAAATCCTACGCTTTATTAAACGATACATCACTACATAGTATAAAACAAAGTCGCTTTCTCTGTCTCTATGTGCCTTTGTATGCTTAAATCTTTAAAACTACGCAACGGATTTTGATGCAGTTTTTTTTTAATAGGTAGAATGATTCAAGAGGAAGATTTATATGTATAATACGTACATATTATTGTACAGAAATCTATTTGTACCTGGGCGAAACTGGGCCGAGCCGCTAGTTAATAATAAAGAATTCAAAATCTTGTCGTTTTGAATGTCCTGTAATTAAAAAGAGATATATTCAAATATATATTGTAGAGTAGGCCCGTGCCCTGCAGTGGGACGCATATGGGCTGATACAGACACAGATATTAAAATATATGTTACATTGACAAAAAGTAAACGATCTAAATGAGTTTAAGTAGTTTTCATTATTATAACAATGAGATTTTAAAGTTTATATTGGTGTATTGTGACTGCCTCGGTGACGTAGTAGTACTGGTTCCAAGCTTGGGTCTCGGGTTCGAATCCTGGGTCGGTCACAGTGATATTGGATTTTTTTTATTAATTACCAACCTAGATTCAGGAGTTTGTACCCCATAGCGCGATAGACTCGCCCCCAATCACATCGTGAGACGGAACATATATGGCAAAATTGCGGTGTCCTGGCACCTATGTTTACCCTTTCTGGAATAAAGGGCGGGATTTTATGTATGTATGTTACTATATTGGCAGTACAACAAATTACATATTATTATATTTTACATTTTACATTTTGCGATAAATTATTGATATTTAAATATGTATGTCTATTATAGGCGTACAAGGCTTTGGCTATAATTATTAAGCAATCGCTTTTAATATTAGTTATGTTATGATTCAATATAAAAAATATGTATTGTATTGTACAATTAACCTAGCAAAATACTGACAAAAAGATGCTCCAACCGATTGTTCTGCTTAATCATAATTATAGCTTGGCAAAAATAGAATGTGTTTTTCATGAGGGCGCTTAGATCGAATTTAGTATTAATATGGCAGCCCAATTACGACGGAAAATGTTTAGATACTTGTTATTTTTATTTGTTGTCGTCAATAGTCTCTTTGTTTATTTTAAATCACAAAACAAACAAAAACTGTACGAAAATGTATAGAAATACCTACTTTTAAAATTAATTAATCATTGCCCTTTTTCCCTAAGCTATACTGGAAATTGAAACCTTGTTGTGAAAAATAATTTCAAAACAATTTCAATTTTTGACAGCCTCCGTGGTGCAGTTGGTTAGACGCCGCCTATGAAACGAGAGGTCGCGCGTTCGATCCCCGCACCGAGAGAAATGTTTGTGCGGCCCACAAATATTTCTTCCGGGTCTGGGTGTTCGTGAGACCGAAAAGTCTCTTGTAGTTCCTGATACCCACGACACAAGACTCGATCTTAGTGTGGGGTCAGGACTATGTATGTGACTGTTGGGTGTTATTTATTTATTAAAACGATCCAGTAGTTTCCGAGCCTATTCAATGCAAACAATAAAACATTTTCTTTTTATAGTGTTAGTTTTAACACTATGGTGATATTGTATACTTATTTAATAATTGCTTTGATTGTCATGGATAGTATGAGGATATCTTATTAATTATTATTATCAAGCATTGCTTTGTAATTCATGTTGTTGCTTGGTTTTGCTACTGTCCATGAACGGTCGCATCGGTTATCATCAGGTAAATGGCACGTTAGTGTCGCCGTTCATTCAAATAAAAGAAAATCTGATTTCCTCAGGGTCTCTTCAAGAGTTTCAAAAGTATATACTGTCAAACCGCATCAGGATTGCCTTTTCGATTAAAAAACTACCGAAACTGTTGATATTAGGTACAAACTATTTATAATATTCTTGACATAGCAACCACGGACATGAATTAAATATGTAGATGCCAAAAGTTAACAAGTTAAGGACAAGTTATGTCAAGCGTGTGACGGCCATAGAGGGGTTTTTAGTCAGTATGCTGGCGTAGGTATTG
The DNA here is from genome assembly GCA_030180105.1 of Hyles lineata. Taxonomy (NCBI): domain Eukaryota; kingdom Metazoa; phylum Arthropoda; class Insecta; order Lepidoptera; family Sphingidae; genus Hyles; species Hyles lineata. The sequence goes on from JARJEE010000040.1 coordinate 50,621, forward strand.
CTAGCTCGGCCACAATAACCGCGTTTGTACTGAGCTGAAAAGCCAGAGACACTGACATACCCCTTTCGGCCTCCCCCGGGGTATCGAAAGGGGATCTTAAAAGCTTTTCCTCTAGAACAAAAAAAAAAACGAAAACAAAGTCTGCGGGCTATAATGGCTTGCATATGAGTTGATTTATTAATTATTATTTTATTAATATGTTAACTACAAAGGAAGTTAATAACATACATTGAAGTGTTATCATCAATAACAATGATTTTAGTCATGGTCAAACTATAAACAAGCTCAGATAAGTCGGGATTAAACGGGGAAGTGCATGTTAATATAATTTATATTATATACGACAACCTACGTGGCGCAGTCTGTGAAACGAGATAAATTCATATGTATTTTTTCCGGGTCTGGTTATTTCAAAATCGAAAAGTATCTCGTAGTTTCTGATTCTGATGAAACAAGACTTGATTTTAGTGTGGGATCAGGACTAAGTATATGACTGTTGATTGGCGTATTGTACCGGGAGATTGTGAAGATATTTATTATAATTGAGCCATTAACTCGAATGAAGAAAAATAAGAACACTGATGATTTATTTATTATTATCTTTTTCAGATTTGGCGATCGCGTCAGTCCTCACTGCGGCCGAAGCAAGCTACTGCAAGCTTGTAACACAGCCAAGTTTTTGCGAACATACAATAACATGTACCAACAGGACTTCATCAGTAACGATCCCTGGTTGCAGGGGAAGCAACACAGTGAAATTTATTATCACAGGCTCAACGATCCCAATGTTAACTGCCAGTTTCTTCGGCGCTACTAACTTCGATTCAAAAGTACGAAGCATAATTGCAGTCAACAATAATTGGACAACCATAGAATTGAGGACCTTTTCATATTACAAAGAAGCTGCTCTAATAGATCTTTCCAAAAATAATGTGAAACTAATCAAGTCGTTAGCATTTAAAGATATGAGTAAACTTGTAACTATGAATTTGAGTTCCAATATTATAGAAGAATTAGATCCAAAAACATTATATATATCCGATACTTTGTCGCTTAATGTTGTGGTGCTCGACTTAAGTTACAATAGATTGAGTCATCTGTCTATGGAGATGTCTGGACTTGCAAATTTGAAGAAGTTATTCCTGCAAGGCAATGTACTGCATAACTTGGAAAGCAGTTGCTTCAGTAGTCTGAAATCACTACAAATTTTAAATTTAGAACACAATTCGTTGTCAACGCTTAACAATACTATGAGAAATTTAATCAGTTTGACAGAATTGTATGTCAACAACAATTATTTGAGAGTATTTTCGAGCAACGATACAATTGAAAAGAGCAGTTTACAAATTGTTAATGCATCACATAACGTTATTGGAGCAATGGAATCGGACATGTTCCGTAGTGCATTGAATTTAACTACAATAGATTTTAGTTTTAATAACATCAGTACTCCAATAGAAGATCAAATGTTTGTGTCGAACTTGAAATTGAAGTACGTTGACTTTTATAATAACCACATAGAAGTATTAGGTGTCAATATTTTTGCGAATAACTCTGATATTAATTATGTAAATTTTGAGAGAAATAACTTGAATATTGCTCTGGCAGCAGAGATGTTCGTTGGTATGAGAAATATCGTCACGTTGCAAATTACGAACCAAGGTATTTCTAGTATTAAAGAAAGGGCTTTTGAAGAAATGCACAACTTGCAGTATTTGAATTTGACTCGAAACAAAATTAGTAACATTGCGAATTCCAGTTTCGTCAACGCTCCCATTAGTAAGTTAGATATTTCCCATAACCAAATATCCACATTGGGTTTCCTAAAGGAATTGTCTAATCTGACTGAATTGTATCTAAGTAATAACAATATAAGTGTTTTGTCGAGATTAACATTTTTTGCACAGACCAAACTGAAAATTCTAGATTTGTCCATGAATATGATTCTTACATTTGAAGAACTGTCATTACCTCTAGTGGAGTTGCAGTATTTGTATATAACAGGAAACCGCTTGACCGGAGTAATTCAGAAAAATATATTTAGTCCAGCAAAAATGTTGCGATTTTTGGACATAAGTAATTTTAACATAAGCAGAATAGAAGCTATGGCTTTTGCGAATCTACCAAATCTAGCCAGACTCAATTTATCACACAACAATATTGATTATATAGACTCCAATAATTTTGTTGGACTTAACAATATGTTCAGTTTGGATATTTCAAACAATCGTTTAAAGCAATTAGCGTTCAATGGGAACGTTTTATCAAATTTAAAAGCTGTTTATTTGAATAACAATGAGCTAACGAACATATCTAGTATTTTCTCTGAGAGTTGCAAAATAATGTATTTAGATTTGTCAAACAATGGTATTCGTGATCTAAGTGGTGTGGATGCAAAAATATTTCCAAACATAACAGTTTTACGGCTCTCTCATAACAACATTACAAACTTTAACAATCCTTACACAAATACATTGACGTCTTTGATTGACTTGAACCTGTCTTCAAATAACCTTACTGATATCACACTGAAATATTTTAAAGAACTCATGACTTTAGATTTAAGCGACAATAGTTTGACGCGTATTAACAGCACATTCTTCGAAAATGTTGATTACATACAAGCCCTTGACTTGAGTCGCAACAATATTAGCGTTTTGCCTCCAGGAACATTTCAAAATATGAGGAATTTGAAACTGCTAAATTTATCCTCTAACCACCTTTCGCGATTGCGGTATGGCAGTCTCAAAGGGCTCCACAAGACCGAACTACTTGATATATCGAGAAATAATTTACATTCCATTGAAGTTGATGTATTTCATGAATGTGTTAAATTGAACACGTTAATTCTTGATTATAATTTTTTGACGACGTTGGATGTTGTGAGTTTGACTTACAACTATCTATTTAATTTAAAGACGTTAAGTATCGGAGGTAATCCCATATCGTGTCGAGAAGTGGTGCTTCATTCGAAGTCTGTTAGAGCCAACCAGGTAGAAGTTACTGCTGTTGATAAAGTGTATCATGAAGATAATGTTCATGGGATAAAATGTGGTAATGACACGTCAGCAACAGACGAGACGAAGACAGATCCTTCACCAATGTCGACGAGTGATTTAACTACTACAATTATCTTGCTTGCCACATTTATAATGGTTATTCTATTGATAGCGACAGTAGTTTTTATTTATTTAAAAGTTTTTAGAGGTAAGGGTTTTGTAATTATGAATGAGAGGTCAGTAGCGGGATCTTTAGAAATGGACAGCACAGATTTATCTGATCGATCTTTGATCTAATATTAAATAGTTTGGAATTGTCAACATTCATTGTAAGATAAACTGCCTTGAAGTCATAAAAATTGATTTTGACAAGACTTATTTTATTAATACGGGCTAATATCATCCAATCAACGTTCATTATAGAAAGTATTATTCACTTTATATTTTAGGCATATTTTTACTACTGCATGTTGTAAAAGTGTGCCTCGTTGGTAACATAAACAATTCACAAAATTTTACATTTTCTTTGAATAAATATATTCGGGGTTTCTTGATTCATTTAATTTCTTCCTCATATTTGGTGTTTTGAATTTGTTTGGTTGGTTTTAATTGTGACTGTACTTCCTTTTTTGGCTACAGGTTGACAATAATGTTTATTTAATGGTTAATGTTTGTTTTTGAAAGAATATATCATGTTGCAAAACAAAACTACATCTTGATAAAAAATTGGTTTCATATACGCTGTCAAACTATACTAACCAACTTTTACATTGTACCTAGAAAGTCATTAATTAAATAATATGTTGATTACAATGGTTGTTATCAAATGCTGACGATTCTATGTCCGTGATACCAAAGTTGTATTATATCTTCACAACGAATTAGTGTATTAATAGTATTAGATTTTGTATAAGGGTATTGTAAATAGAAATGGCATTAAGTATTATTTGTCCAAACATTAAGGCTAATGATCTTGTTTTTGTTAATGATCAAATCAACGCTTATAAGAAAATTAAACATACCTATTCTTTCATGACTAAGACAAGACAGAATTAATAATGTTAATTATCTTCCAAAATTTATTATTTAATTAAAACAATATAGGTCCTCATGAAATTAAAACTTTATTGTATTATAAATTGTTTCATTTAATTATTGTATTAGTAAATGAATTCCAGTCAGCAATTTCAATATGGGTGGAGAAAAAGTACCAAAATGACAAATGTTTTTTATGTAGGTACATTGTACCTTTGAAGTCTATTGCACCGAATTGAACTAGTAGCTAAAAACAACGTTTTTTTTATTGCATTGAATGGTGAGACGAGCATGCTATTCGCCTGATGGTAAACGATACAACCGCTTATGGACAGTAGCAAAACCAAATTCATGGTGTTGCCATGAATTATGAAGCATCCAATTTTGAAACTTATGGTGTTAAGTCTCAATATGTCCAATAGTTACTCTGGCAACAATATCCTTTGAACCGGAACACAACAGTACCATTATATTGGCTGTTTGGCGAAAGAATTAGACATTGCGGTGGTACCCAGATGACCTCCTATATACACGAAACCTGCGCTAGTAAGTACTAATAGTACCTACTATATACTATACTAGACAAATTTGTTGACTAAGGTCTAAACCTCAATATATAAGGCCTAACATATAGATGAGATGAGACTAGAGCTCCCTTCATAAATTCAAGATGCTATCCACTGACACATCCAATTACTGGAACGCCATATATATGTTCTGCCATTGTGACTTAAGTACGATGTATATAATAGTCAAGCTTGGCTTTAGTGCGTGGTTGGTTTCATTAGTAAAGGACAGGAAGCAGCTGCCAAAATGGCGGGTTCGAATTCAAGGACACGTCTTTGAATTTTAAAATCCATCTGAGCAATGATAGTTTACTGGTAGTATGACTCTCATATGTGAGAGGCGGCCTGGGTAGGCACACCGCTGTGTCAATTTCTTCCTCCTCACGTCAGTGTAAATGCACTGTTGTATTTAGAATTGAAGGACCTAGTAGCCAGAGTACCTACTGGAGATATTGAGAGTTAACATCTCATATCTCATGATGGCGAGCAACGTTTTCAAACGTTACTCAGCCACATCTGATAACAAAATGTTATTTGTTGTTACCGTGCTAGTATATAGCTAAATAAATAACACCTAACAGTCACATACGTAGTCTTGTTCCGTGGGTATCAGGAACTACGAGAGACTTTTCGGTCTCACAAAAACCCAGACCCGACACAAATACCTGTAATACATAAATATTTGTTTCGGCACGGGGACTGAACCCATGGCCTCTCGTTTCACAGCCGGCGGCAAACTAACTGCGCCACGGAGGCTGTCCAATCTATATGTTAAATAGTGTTGTCTAACATGTAGTGACAATCGATAAATTTGTTGCACAACACAGCTCGACAAAAGGTAACTGGAGTTTTGCGGGAAAATCATTGGAACTACATAAAGCTCTCTTTAGTTTGCTGCATTTAAAAGTTTTCGTTGACAGTCAATCACCACGCACTAAAACCGTGAAGGAAAACATCGTGAGCAAACCTGCATACCATAGTGATTTATAAGAATTTCTATGGTACGTAAGTCCGCAAACCCGCACTAGGCCAGCGTGGTTGACTATATGGCCTAACCACTTTCAATCGTACTCTCGATTGTAGAGTAGGCCCGTGCCCTGCAGTGGGACGTATATGAACTGATACGACAAAAGTTTTCTTGTATAAAGTAGAAGGCATTTTATTCAATATATTTCTGTAAAGTTGCACAACTGAAGTGGAGGTTAATCAGAAGCTCTATCAAAAGTTTTGGTAAGGTTGCCTTCGCCTTAATAAAACATGACATGCGGGATTGTACGGTTCATAAAGATCGACTGTCGAAAAATGACGGACGATGGACTGTGTTTGACCGCCTTCGCCGTAATTGAGGCAAATTGATTGATTGAAAAGTTTCTGTGTTTGTTACTTCATTACGCTTAACCGGCTGGACCAATTTCGATGAAATTTTGTGTGAAGGTAGCTGATACTCTGAATTAACACATATACATTGAATCCCGATATAATGTAGTATTCCCGTAGGATAAGCAACGAATGCAAATATGTATATTTGTTACTCTTTCAAACTCATAGAGATATTTTGGGATAGGGGGCCGTTCAAGTATTACGTAAGCATCATAGGGGGGCGGGGGGGTCTTTGCTTTGCTTATTTTGTATGACATGGGGGTCTAGATGATGATTACGTCATCAAAAAAATCTTAACAGGAAGATTCAAAACGCAGTTGCCCAGATAAACACAGGGATGTAATGAAAAGAAACTTAGAAAATATAAGATATATGTTATATACTGGGTATATCAAGACTGCCACCGAAAACGAAGCCGGGTGGTAGTTTTGGTGAGTAGAAGAAACAATACAACAAAAAAATTTTTTTTGTTATTTTATTTTTAAAATTATAACTTCGTCAGGAATCATTAAAAAATTTAAAGTACTATATATTAATTTAAAAATGTTTACGTAAGCACGGGGGAGGGGGTAAAAGCTTTGCTTACTTTTGCTGACAAGGGGGATGGGGGGTATATAATTGTAATAAATCTGCTTACGTAATACTTGAATGGCCCCTAGAATAAGGGCGAATGATATGGGATATAAGTGGGACAGTATTGCATGCCTGACGGGATGTAACCGGACGAAACGTAAAAAACAGTTTATACGCGAAATAATATTATTTCGCATTCGACACATATGTGTCAAATCTGGACTGGACTCAAAAAATGTCTGCATTCGAGCGAAGCCGGGCTGGGCCGGTAGTTATAATTTACTTTTAATTTATTGATAGACGAATATTCAGATTTTTAAAAGAATACTTCAGTAAGAGTAAAGACTCAGTCATTCATTAAAACAACACACACAAAGTTTACTCCGGCATCAGATCATAAAATATCATGCTATGATGTCAGTAACTGGCGATGAGAGCATAATGACTCCTATTGCTTGAACCTTAAGATCCAATTTTGCGTGCACACATGAGATGTAATAAAAGGAGATATAAAGTTCGATTGGAACCTAATGCTTATATACTGGCGTACGACGGAAGGTTTCAGCTTGTTTCATTAAAAATAATATACACTGCTAGTGACGTCATATGTTTGTATACAGTTTGTCTATATTGGTATCGACTCATATACGTCACAGTGCAGGGCACGGGTCTCCTCTACAATCAAGAGTAAGTTTGAGAGGTTGGTATACTGGGTGGTGAAATTATGATAATATTGATTGAAACCACGTATAGATTTAAACGCCAACACTATCTAAATTTGGTTAGAATATAATAAATTATTTATTGTATAATTTCGATGTGCCACCTAATTTTAGACTAAATTTTACAAAAGTAACAAGTTGGTTTAAATTACAACAGTTTATTCATCATCATCTCAGCCACAGGAAATCCACTGCTGAACATAGGCCTCCCCCAAGGATTTCCACATCGACCTGTTGGAAGCGCCCTGCACACAGCGACTTCCTGCAACCTTAGCCAGATCGTCCGTTCAGTTCATTATTAATTTATTATAATTTACAAGTAATTTAAATAGGAATATGTATACGCTATATTTAATGTTATGGCTGAGTGGAGCGAAGTGGCCCAGAAAGAAGAATTATACTCTGTTTCGCCAATGTGACGCATTGAATAATTGTGAAAGCCTAAGTTACCTATGCCTTCCCAGGTCTACAAGTGCATATGATATAAGCTGCAAAACCATTAAATGCAAGGGAAATGTTTAATCATCCATTATAAGTTGGTAGTTCCAGCATTATTCTGGATTATAGCGAGCGCTCCAAATGTAAGTTGACAACTGTTACCGCCCGATAACAAACAGGAGCGGGGTTTAACATGTTCGGAGCCGGGGCTCTCAAAATTTACTCCAATATGCGGCTATCGGCTATTACTGAGTTGGACGTTGCTTAACCAGCAACTTGCAAATGGAACGCCGCAACTTGTGTATTTCATAGTGTGCTTTTAGACGCTGGGTTATAATATGTAATTAAAACCTTTAATATCCTTGTTTTATAACTAGATGGCGAGCGCAGTGGATGCCAAGCATCCCTACTTTACATCGTCCAAGTCGTATCGATTACCATAAGGCGAATGGCATGCTCGTCTCGCCATTCATAGCAAGAAAAAAGACTTTCATTTTAAAATCCGGTTGCATACCTATAAGTATTTTTTCCAAAAAATAGTTTTCCCCCATACTAGTGCATAGAATAGCTTCTAAAATACACATGTTTTCGTGCTAAGTAGTAAGAGAAAAAAATCTTCGTAATGTGATTTCGCTTAACAAGTATCAAAAACCCTGAAGCCATTGACCATCTCGCAAACTTTGCAAATCAATCGAGCAGGAACTTCAATGTATTACAGCATTCCCCTGTAGTTTGGCTATAATCCGAACAAATTCATCTGGATAAACCTAGCGAACAAATCGAGCGTGATGACGAATCTATAAATCCGTATTTGACCTTAAACTTTTTGAGATACGAGCGGGCACGCGGCCAAGTGAAGACAGCTACGTGTATTAGGTGGGATTGAAGGAATATTTAGTGTGGGGTTCGCGAAAAAGTTTGTAGGATTCGCAGAATGTTTAGCAAGGCGACAATGTTGGTGAAAAAGTTTTGCGTGTCAAAGGAATTCGTCTGTGAAATAGCCGTTGTGATTTATGTAGGTGGTTTTGTTTCTATCAGTGTTTAGCTGAAGCATTTTTTATATAAATCATAGGTCTGTGCAGCATTATTTTAAAAAGGAAGTTATTGTAATCAATTTTAGTGGTTTATGTAATATTGTTTTCATCAAGGTTAATTAAGCCTTTTTAAGATTGATAGAGCCACAATTAGCTACAACTACAGTAGGAAAAGGCCGGGCCACTGTTCCACAGAAAAACAATTTAAAACTGTGTCTCTTATGCATTAAAAAATATAACTTCCAAGTAAGGAATGGTAAATAGAAAAGGGCAGCTAGTGGTGCTAAGAAAGTATTTTTTCACGGCTTTTACACAATACAAAATATTTCGAAATGTTGACAGTATTTGATGTTATATTGATCACGTGGCATTAGGCTATATCCATTAATTATTATTATTGTTTAAAACAAGCAAAACAGTCTTAAAATTTTGACTATAAATAATTATCGGTTACAGCTACCCAACAACTACATAAAACAAAGCACTATCACACTGTGAGAGATCGCCCGGCTTATCGGCGTACACATGACCGCGTTCGATAAATACGTTTTAATTTAGAATGATGTCCAGTTATGACAGACCGTAATTATCTGGCTACAGTTTAATGCATATAATGCTCAAATAATGATTTTGGGAAACGCTGCAGCGGAGCGAATTAAATCATTTTAGTTTACTTTGACAAGCTTCGTACTTCAGTGAACAGGAAGATAATTAGCATTGTTGATGTAGCCAAGGGAATAGCGAGTTGAAGTTGTATATAATTTTGAAAGTGATGCTTAAAATATAACAGCCGTCATAGGTAATTCTGGGTTCTTTCCGCCGTGAAGAAGCAACTCTGCAGGCCGGCATAATTTTATCGAATGACATGGGACCGCCATCAGATACCATTTCATACTCTGTCTAGACGGTTTTGTGCTTACTATCAGGTGCAGCGCAGTCACTGTTCTAGGCTATTGGATTCCTTTTGAACTGAAACTTAATAGTGTAGTGCGTGTGTTAGGATTCGAACCAAAAACCGGCAAATTGGCATGTGGATTCGATTACCTACCAGCCACTAGGTCTTTAATTATCAATACTCATGAATATTCAACAAAACAAAACAGCTTTATTACCTGGTGCGAATTTTAATCCGACCAAATTAATTCTATCAAAGTTTCTAATCTGTAACGAAGGAATCTCTGAATTGTTCTGAAATCCGAGGCCATTATTAAAATTTTAACGTGAGAAACATCGTCTACCCTAATTTCTGTGAGCCCCGCCAAAAGCCATAAGGGTGGGGCGTCATTGACAGCGACTATAGAATTATTCAAGCTAATAATATTCTCAAGCCAAAAATATAGATAAATACCAAAATTATCTATATTTTTATATAGACAATACTAAGTAAAATAGGGACTAGAATTTGTAATCTTCATTTTGTTATTTTGGCATAACAACGATGTATAATGTTTCTAATGATAAACATATTTCAGTTCAGATTATCCATTAACACACTGATATAAATCAGGAGGGTTTAGGCCATATAGTTCATGCTGGCTTAGTGCGGGTTGGCTGTAGATAATTTTAAATTTAATTATATATTGCCAGTAAACCGCTCAAACTAGAACCACACTACACTCAAGCCAAAGGCTATACTGGAGTACATTCATCAGCTTTAGATGCACAAGATACGCTGAAATTAGGCAAGTGTAACAAACTTGAAGATCTCGGATGGTTTTCGAAGTTTCTTCTCAAAGGGATCCCGGAGCCGGCGAATTTCTGCGGTCGTGCCTCTGTGTTAGAGCTGTTGTAATCACAACTTGAAACTCGAGTTTGGAATGCAGGTAACACAAAAAGACAGTGAAAGGATAATTTATCAAGTTTCACAATAAGTTAAATGTTTTCGATTGAGATATACTGATCTTTAAAATGATAAGTGATAATGAAAGTTAAAAAAAGCGGTATACACAAAATGTAATAATATAGGAACTTTTTTGTTTGTTAATAATTCTTATTTTTATAATTCTTGAAATAAAACGATTATTTACGGAATTTATCGCGGATTTGGTTAAATTTTTTAATTTCCCGACGTTTTATTTCAATGTGTAACATTCACGTAAATCTAAGAAACCGTTATAATTCTTGTTTTTTTTGTGATGGCGTTGGTATCATTGTTTAGTTCTAAAGTAATTTATTGGCCCCTACCACTCACAATATTTGTATAAAAATAATACTATTCGCTCACGAGCGTATATGACATTTTTGTTTGTAAAACTCATCAATAATTATGTTATCCGATGTTGCAGTGTACTGAATCAATGTTTTCATATCTGCTAGTATCTATACCCATGATATAAACTTTTAAAAATATTTTCGCGCCAATAATTTTTGTTAAAACCTACAATCGTTTTTACAATTTTAATATATGATTTTGTCTCTTTTCGCTTCTGAGGGAAGTGGACAATATTGTATTTAACCTTCTTTGTTAGAGAGGACACAATCAAGGTTTGATCAAGTGGCCGCTTTCAACTGATTGTTTTGGAAAACTTTGGGACAGGCTACTTTTTTATATTGTTTGTGCTGTATTGCCTCTTGTTTGGAATACTGTAGGAATGGGCCGGAATATCGACGTAAAACGGGGGTTTTGTTGATCTGTTTAGTTCGGAGAGTGTGATTTCATTTAAAGAGACCAGCAAATCAGCTTTGATCGAATGGGTTCAGAATTCAAGGATTAAAGAGAAGGACTAAAGAAATAATTTTAATTATTTCTTAATATGGTTAAAAATCCTTAGATTATCCTTGGTTTACGTCTGTGTCAAGAAGTACCTTACCAAAGGCTGAATAGAGGGAGATAGAACGAGAAAGAGAGAGAGAAGGTAATACGAAAAATAGGTATTTTTTTTTAAGCAAATAATAATAATAATAGTCTATTTTTATGATTCGCGAAGTAATATCCAAATAAGAGTCGGTACAGTCAGCGTGTAGCGTGCCCGTTTGCGCGGATGATTGATGATCGCGGGTCCCCTGACTGTACGCTTTTTCCACAGATAACTTCATATCGCAACGCTTCCATCTGTTTTTGCACTTAAACGAGATTCTAATTTTCTTGTCTTGACATTTGTTTTTCTGTACCCATTTTGAATTTGTCTTTTAGCTTTTATTCTTATGTCTTTTACTTAAATATCTTGTTCTTTAAGAATATAATTCATGATATATGTTGTGTTTTAATGAGTATTATGAACTGATCTCAAAATATGTTTTTATGTCTCGCTGCTTATCGCTGTCAGTTTGGAATATGGCATGAATGTGCTGATTCGGTCGGGGTTTATACTCGTACCATAATGTGGTATCATTGCATTTGATAAATCATTAAGAGCGATGTAATCCAATTAGAGTTGTATAATATTATAGGAGGTGAACGAGCATACGGTTCACCTGATGTTGATCATCGCCACCTACAAACATTTGCAACACAAGAGATACGTAACCGACATTTAAAGTTGGAACAAGATCTTTTTTTAAGAATTTACCAAGTACTAGTGATGTCTATTATATGCATGATATACAATTATAGATACCAAACACAATTTTTATGCTATACAGAAAAGATATACAATATTTTCTTCTTTTGATGCACAAGAATAATCGTTTACAAAATAACAAATAAAGACAATATTTACTGAAACGATAAAAACTTGAAGCATTGTACAAACGCAAAACTTTAAAAGAATTCCTCAAAGGGAAAGACGATATTCCTTCAGAATAATGCAAAACTTTGTTCTAATTTTGTACAAGTATTTCTCGAGCTATTGTTGTAAAACCACAAGCGGGAGTTGAAAGCTGAAGCCGAAAACTGAAACCGAAAGCTAAAGCCGAAAGCCGAAGCCGAAACGGCATGTTCTTTGGAGAACAGCCGTCGCCGTCAATACTAACTGATATTCTGTTACGACTGTTGAACGCAGGTAAGCTTGGCCCGATTCCAAGACGCAAATAAAAAATCTTCAACTGGAATAACCATTAATTCACTAGGCTCTAGTAAGTTCAGCAATTTACCGAATTTGGAAATTTTGTGTACAGTTATACAGTGGTTATACAGAAGTAGAAGTTAGACTACGGAATGAAATTTTCACGTCATACACAACAAAGTTAAATGCCGGTGACCGGGTTATGAAAGTGACTGAAAAAATATCCTTGGGATGAATTTAAATAAAATGCTTTTTCCATAGGATTGTTCTGTTACTGAGCGATGGTGTTACACAGAAGTCCATATAAGTAAATTTTTGCCCAAAAAAGCGTTATCTAATAAAAATATAAATCTATATAGGGGTCTGAGGATCTGAATTAAATTAAGTCAATAAAAAGCACCAAGGCTTTAATTTATTGGAACATTTTGTGTATTGACCTGTATTTTTTTATATGTAAGTTGTTAGATAGTTTTAAAAAATAACAAAATCATATTTGAAGGATCGGTAAATCTGGTAAAAATATTATAACTTTAACTATGATGTCAAGGTCGTCATATGAGTTCCACAAAACGACACTGAAGTACCTTGTTACTTTAATCTATAAATCCTGTCTCATTGAGGTTTAATTTGAGGTTCTATTTATTTTCTTTTCATCTCGTTTATTGGTCATGTAGGCAATTAAAGAGCTTTTATGACGAGTCAATACACATACTTAATATCTAAGTCAACATATTTTTATAGTAGTATATATATTTATTTCTTATTTTTATTTATTTGTTTAAATTCTGATGAATTACCATTTTATGGTAATCTGTTTTTCAAAGAAACACATAATTTACGTTAATCAAATTAAAGTTTTAGTGGACCATGAGTATCATTAAAACAGTACGTAGTAGTACCTTGTTGTCTATATAATTTTTGATAGATAATTGTGCCATTTTATTCACTACAACTTCACTGTTCAAGCTATGATTCATTTTATTTTATTTTATTTTGAATAAGGCACATCAACAATACACACATCAAGTAGGTATATATAAAAAAACATCTTCATAGCAGGTAAGTTCTAATGTATATACCAATTATACGTGTGCACAGCTTACATAACATGATTCATCACGAACACTCCATCAAATTTTTATCTGGCCATCCTTACGTTTCACTTACGCCAATTTGAATATCGAGCAGACCGTCCGCAGAACAATTAACCTACTTTTAAACAGCACTTGCTAGTTCTGTTCCGAAATTACATATTTTACTAAATTTATTACTTTTGCTCCGTATGAATACTAAAATTAAAACTGGAATGGGTAAGATATGTTTCTGCTTTTATGTGGTAAAGTTCATGAGTGTTACAGTTGGGATTGCGTGTTTTTGTTTTAGAATATAATGGCTTTAGGTAAATGGTGTAATGAAACTTAGTGTATTATTGATCTAGGCCAACCCGCATTGGACCAGCGTGGTGGACTATATGGCCTAACCACTCTCAATCGTACTCTCGATTAAAAAGGAGGCCCATGCCCTGCAGTGGGACGTGTATGGGCTGGTACACTACCGTATTACAGCTCTGTAAAGGTGGTCCATTTAATTAAAGCCCTTTGGAGAAAAGACTTTTGTTTGGAGAGTAATGGTCCTTTCAAACCGCAGTTATCTTTTGTGCAACAAAATTGTGCAGCAATGTTATTATTATTACCACATATTAGGCAACATTACTTAACATATTATACTAACACAGGAATATGCACTAACAATAAACAAATGTTGTTAACAGATGTTGCTGAGTAACATTGCGAACCTTTAGTTAGTATAGATAAGTTTTAGATTTAGATTCTCTTTCGATAATATTATCTATAACTCTGTTTCAATTCCTTGATTAGTTGTTTTTTTACATTAAGTGTATTTTTCATTTTTTTTTGCGTGTGAAATTTTTGTAAATGTTGTGTACCTACTCCTGTAATTGGTAGCAACTTGTAAAAAAATGGATTAATTTAGATAATGTGTATACTATTGGACTTTAATTAAATAAATAAACCGTTCCTCATCGAAAAGTAACTGCAGTGTAGATTACTAATAGGTTTTTGTCACTTTCATACCTTTACTCCTTGCACGAACTAGAACAGGCAACGCATCTACTATCCTCAAAGGTATTTTTCCTGGGAATTCATAGATGGGAAATATTGAGCTTTCTACTCTTTTTACCTTGGTCTTAGGTAAGGGTCTTTTTACTCATGTCCCTCCTATTCCAAAAATATATGGTGGATTTTTTCAATAAAGTGTTATAACCCCCTTGTCAGTTTTCCTGCTTATTGCCATAATCAAAAAAAAAAAAAATACACAACCGTACCAAATTCTCAGAACGGTAGACAAACACGAGGCACCATTAGTGACACGGCTCCCTTATCGGGGACAAAGTACAGCCCTCGGCAATTCATACAAGACATTTCACAAAAAAAAATATATACAAAAAGTGTTGCCTCAGCCGAATAGCGTTGTAGACAACAATAGTCATCTGATTATAGTAATACACGCGATGTTGATCAATGATAGTTCCTTTGATGCATCAATCACATACATGAGTTTGAATAGATGGCGCTAGTTCCTTTTTAATAAGCTTTTATTAGCTTCAGACGTATGTATGTTAGTATGTAACGGAATCTTTGAACATGATTTTGACCCCCTTCAAAACGTCGGATTAACTCGAAATTTGGCATACCTATTAAGGACCGATGACAATTCAATATTTTAAACATTTTGAACCGTTATCCTTACTAGGATAATCGGGAAAAAAATTCGCTTTTATAGAAAATTCAAATAAAAAGACGCTTTTATAGAAAATTCGACTAAAAAATGGAAAATAAATAATAGTTTAAAAAAACTAAAAAAATACGCTTTTATAGAGAATCCAACTAAAAATAGAAAATAAATGTTAATAAATTTGAATTAAAAATAGTGTAAGAAAAAATGATTTTATTGTAAAAAAAGCGTGGGGTTCTTTTCAGAATATTATCAAATAACCCTTCTAGTCATATGTTCATAAAATATTTAGAACTATTGATACCATGCACCCCACGCTTTTTTATTTATTATTGTATTTTTTTTTTGCAATAAATGGCGTGACAAGCATGCTATTCGCCTGGCAAGCGATACGATGGTTCATGGATATTACCAAAACCAAACACCTTGAATAACAACGCAATGCTTGGTATTCACTGCGCTCGCCACCCTGAGATATAAGATGTCAAGTCTCAAAATGTCCAATAGTTAGTTTGGCTATTTGCAGGCTATAATGGCTTCCAAACCGAAACACAGCATTGAATGTACATATACATTGCTGTTGGGCGGCAGAAATAACATTGCGGTACCTACTCTAGCGGCCTCTCACACATGCCAGACCTTCCACCAGTAAAATAGATGGTGGGTAGGTACTGATGGTAGGTAGATGACTAATAATTGTTTTTTTTATGTCAACAAAGTTTTTTCGGACATTTAAAGCGTATATATACTTGCGTTGTCTATTTATTTCCATATCTGTGGTCCTAGTGACATAAACACAATGTTTTATGATAAAGGGAAAGAAATATCATTTTGTACCCGTACGAAGGTTGAACCGCTTTCCGTGCGTAGTGTTATTATAAGAAAAATGCTCTGTCCTATGAATTTAGTTTGCTAAGTGAACAGTTTTGACATTTGACTGTCGTTATGGAGTTTTGTTTTTGGTGTTTATTCTAGTTTTACAAACCTGACGTACATATAGTATACGAATACATATAGTATTATCGCTCGATCGAATAGCTTGTTAAGAGACGAAATTTGTTGTAGAGTAGGTATACTTTGCACTTCCAGTAGAGGTTAAATGGCCACGAACACTGACGTCATTTAAAAAAATGCTTAAATACTATTTTCTTTCTCACCAGGAACTTAGATGCGGAATATTTTCGCCCATTCCGATCTAGTGGTAATTATAGTATATGTGTGTGTTTGTATAAATATATGTATATAGATGTATATGTATAATGTAGTATTTTATTAATTGTTCATATTTTGTTCTAGACTGCCCTTTCTTTTTCCTGTTTAAATATCCATTCCATGGTTGCTTGTAAGAAATTACCTAGTGTCGGCTGCCACTTTTATTATTATTATCATGTGATTTCTTTGTTTTTTCTCTGTACAGTGCAAAAAAGAATTAAATAAATAAATAAATACTTTTTCTTTATACCTATTCCGTGCCAGCGCATCGCTTTCCTGCACTGTGTCCGCCACACCCGATGTGTGGCTTCCTCAATTGTAAGATCATTAGCTCTCACAATTAGTACATTTATGTGTATATATAATTATATTGGTAAACATTAATAATTAAATTGATATATATTCGTATAAATATTATCTATATATATAAAAGAGGAAGGTGACTGACTGACTGACGTATCAACGCACAGCCGAAACTATTGGAGCTAGGAAAGTGAAATTTTCCACAGGAGTTCCTATTGTAACGTAGGTGAGCACTAAGAAGGGATTTTTGGAAATTCAACCCCTAAGGGGGTGAAAAGGGTAAAAAACTGTTGTATGGAAAATCGAAACCGTTAGAGTTACAATTGTCAAACTTGGCACTTTAGTTAGTCATTTAAAAAGAAATTTAACTGTATACTTTGTTTCTCTAAAATAAGCCCTAAAGGGGTTAAAATAGGGGTTGAAGTGTTGCGAGACTAGAGCGATTTAATGACTATCTATTCAACGCACATCCGAAACTACTGGAGTTAGAAACGTGAAATTTTAGACAGGAATTCCTATTGTGACTTAGGTTAGTACTAAGAAGGAGTTTTTGGAAATTCGACCCCTAAAGGGGTGAAAAGGGTAAATAACGGTTGTATGGAAAATCGAAACCGTTAAAGCCACAGTTGTCAAACTTTGCACTTTCGTAAATCAATCAAAAACCAAAATAACTGCATACTTTGTTTTTCTAAAATTTACCCTAAAGTGGTTAAAATAAGGGTTGAAATTTTGTAGAACCGAACTGTCTAATCAACGCACATCCGAAACTGATGGAGCTAGAAACGTGAAATTTTACACAGGGATTCCTATTGTGGCATAGGATAGCACTAAGGAAGGATTTATGAATATTCAACCCCTAAGAAGGTGAAAATGGTAAAAAACGGTTGTATAAAAAATCGAGACCGTTAAAGCCATAGTTGTCAAACTGCCCTTTCGTAAATCGATCAAAAACAAACAAAATTCAATATGTAGCTAATATTGATTTTTTCTAAAATTAACCCAGAGGAGGTTAAAATAGTTAAAAGTTCAACCCTTAACTTTTGTAGAACCGAACTGTCGGATCAACGCACAGCTGAAACTACCGAAGCTATAAACTTGAAATTTTATACAGGGATTCCTATTTTGACGTAAGGTAGCACTGAGAAGGAATTTTAAGATATTCCTCCCCCAAGGGGGTGAAAAGGGAAAAAAACAGTTGTATGGAAAATCGAAACCGTTAAAGCCACAATTAGCAAATTTTGCACTTTTGTAAATCTAATAAAAACAAACATAGCTGCATACTTTATTTTTCTAAAATTAACCCTAAAGTGGTAAGGGTTGAAATTTTGTAGAACCGAACTGTCGCATCAACGTACAACCGAAACTGCTGAAGTTAGGAACTTGAAATTTTACACTGGGCGTCCTATCATAATGTAGAGCAGTGCTAATGAAGGATTTACTGAAATTCAATCCCTAAAGGAGTGAAAAGGGTGAAATTGTGTTGTATGGAAAAACGAACCGTGAACGGTACACATTTCAAACTTGGCAGTTTAGGTAGTCAATTAAAAAGAAAAATAATTTCTTACTTTTTTGTGTTAAATTAGCCTCAAAGGGCTTAAAATAAGGGTTGTAATTTTGTATACAAAATCGAAACCACTGTTATTGCTACGAAAATTCGTTTTTCAGCTACCTATTATAAACACAAGAAATTGGCATGCACTAATTTTGGAAAATGGCACGAAGGGGATGAAATTTTATAAAAAAGGAAGGGATGGACGGAATGTTGTGTTGGAATATCGGGCATAAGCAACTTTCATTTTAAATATCCATTAATAGGTTTCGCGCAAATAATACTCATAAGTAAAATTATGCGTAGTTCTGGGATTATAAATTTTAGAGGGAGGAATTTATTATGTTTAATAGTATTTACTTATTATAGATAAATAATGACCAATTGTAAGGTTTTGGATTTTTATGTTTTAAGTGGAGTTAAAGCGAAGAATCGTTGTTGATAAAGTAAGTAATATATATAGCCACATGATTTGCCAACAGGATTCTCACTAATAAATAGTGACGTAATTAGGAGTTTTAGAATTTTCTCAGTTTTAGGGGAGAAATGAGGACGTAATATAAAACATATTGTACATCAAGTTAATAACGCAGACGAAGTTGCGGGCAAAAGCTAGTCTATATATATAAAAGAGGAAGGTGACTGACTGACTGACGTATCAACGCACAGCCGAAACTATTGGAGCTAGGAACGTGAAATTTTCCACAGGAGTTCCTATTGTGACGTAGGTGAGCACTAAGAAGGGATTTTTGGAAATTCAACCCCTAAGGGGGTGAAAAGGGTAAAAAACTGTTGTATGGAAAATCGAAACCGTTAAAGCCACAGTTGTCAAATTTTGCACTTTCGTTAATCAATCAAAAACGAAAATAACTGCATACTTTGTTTTTCTAAAATTAACCCTAAAGTGGTTGAATAAGGGTTGAAATTTTGTAGAACCGAACTGTCTAATCAACGCACAGCCGAAACTGATGGAACTAGAAACGTGAAATTTTACACAGAGATTCCTATTGTGGCATAGGATAGCACTAAGGAAGGATTTATGGATATTCAACCCCTAAGGAGGTGAACATGGTAAAAAACGGTTGTATAAAAAAATCGAGACCGTTAAAGCCATAGTTATCAAACTGCCCTTTCGTAAATCGATCAAAAACAAACATAGCTACATATTGAATTTTTCTAAAATTAGCCCTGAGGTGGTTAAAATAAGGGTTGAACTTTTGTAGAACCGAACTGTCGGATCAACGCACAGCCGAAACTACCGAAGCTATAAACTTGAAATTTTATACAGGGGTTCCTATTTTGACGTAGGGTAGCACTGAGAAGGAATTTTAAGATATTCCTTCCCGAAGGGAGTGAAAAGGGAAAAAAACAGTTGTCTGGAAAATCGAAACCGTTAAAGCCACTATTAGCAAATTTTCCACTTTTGTAAATCTAATAAAAACAAACATAGCTGCATACTTTATTTTTCTAAAATTAACCCTAAAGTGGTAAGGGTTGAAATTTTGTAGAACCGAACTGTCCCATCAACGTACAACCGAAACTACTGAAGTTAGGAACTTGAAATTTTACACGGGGCTTCCTATCATAATGTACAGCAGTGCTAATGAAGGATTTACTGAAATTCAATCCTTAAAGGAGTGAAAAGGGTGAAATTGTGTTATATGGAAAAACGAACCGTGAAAGGTACAGATTTCAAACTTGGCAGTTTAAGTAGTCAATTAAAAACAAAAATAATTTCTTACTTTTTTGTGTTAAATTAGCCTCAAAGGGCTTAAAATAAGGGTTGTAATTTTGTATACAAAATCGAATCCACTGTTATTGGTACGAAAATTCGTATTTCAGCTACCTATTATAAACACAAGAAATTGTCGCGCACTAATTTTGGAAAAATGGCACGAAGGGGATGAAATTTTATAAAAAGTATTTAGGGTTCCGTGAATACAAAACAACCCATAAAAATTGAGCTTGATGGGTTAATTCAAGAACTGGATAGGGAAAGCAATATTTTAATTTTTACTAATTTTGTACGTTGTTCATGAGTGTAAGAGTTTCACATTTACGGTCAGGGAAAAGGAAGGAATGGACGGAAGGTTGTGTTGGAATATCGGGCATAAGCAACTTTCATTTTAAATATCCATAAATGGGTTGCGCGCAAATAATACTCATAAGTAAAATTTTGCGTAGCTCTGGGATTATAAATTTTAGAGGGAGGAATTTATTATGTTTAATAGTATTTACTTATTATAGATAAATAATGACCAATTGTAAGGTTTTGGATTTTTATGTTTTAAGTGGAGTTAAAGCGGGAAATCGTTGTTGATAAAGTAAGTAATATATATAGCCACATAATTTGGTTTATTCCCAGTAGTTCCACTCACAGTTCCACTAGAATAATTAGTGGAACTACTGGGACTTTTCATTCCCAGTAGTTCCACTTATTATTTTAGTGGAACTACGGGGAATTTTCATTCCCAGTAGTTCCACTGGAATAATTATAGTGAATTTACACTGTTTCCTTACTTATTATTATTTATTGATTATTTTTGGCGACACATACGCGGACGTCGGCTTCGCTTAAGAAGTAGGTAGAAGTGATACTAGTTCTCCACAAAGTACCCCTAACTTTTATTTTGGCCCCGAATTTGTGATAGAGGTGTACCTATCGCCATATCGGGGATAAATTACACTCACAGGCAATGCGCACCAGAATTTTCCAATCGTATACTCGCACATTATTGCGTTTCTTCGACTTAATAAGCCAGTACCTTTTGGCCTATATACGTTGCAACTATACCTATGAAGTGTCGCGTCATTTCTTTCTCTTTGTTTTCGCTCTCCTCAGCCGCGGGAAGCCCATTGCTGGACACAGGTTTATTCTAAGGATTTTTAATTACTTTTTATTATGCATAAAGCAACTTTCCGCAACCTAATCTAGATCATAATATTTTCCAGGTATTATTGGCACGTTACCATTATCTACGTAGAGACTTTTAACCAACTTCGGGGAATTAAAATTTAGTAATGTTTGTCATATGTAACTTTGCTTCAGGTGAACAAAACACTAGAATTTTGATATTCCCATCGCAACAGTCGGCCAGGAGAAATTCATGAAATTGGATGGAAACTTCAACTTCGAGTACATTTTTACAACAAATTTTGCCAACTTGCGCCAATTCATTGCTATGTCTATAAATGGTTGATTTTTTACTGTCGAATGTTGGGATGGGTTTTTCGGATGCCAAGTCGATACCATGTTTTTTAATTTTGATTATTTGCCTGTTAAATATGAGGGGGGCTGGGTTTTTTCCTATAGCAGCTTTGCTGATGGCCTTAAGCTTTCAAAAAATTAATTATTTAAAAAATGCAAAAGAAATAGGACGCTTACCCCTGAAATTGTAACAGAACCGTAACACCGTTCGCTTTTTTCTAATTTATAACTAGCACATCGCCAGCGAGAGGAACTATTATCGTAATCCCGATGTTTATAAAATTGTGCTCCCTTATAAAAAAGTACAGAACCCCGACCCCGTTTAATATTAACGCATTTTGTGTCTAAAATATACATATTTAATAATGTTATAAACGTAAATGTATATATGTATGATTATTGCCACGGAAAAGTGGTTGTCTGTCAGAAATTGCCTTGTGCGATAAGACCGCCAATTGTATTTTTTTTTATTTTGAATTGTTTCCTTTTGTTTTGTTTATGGTGTACAATAAAGCTTATATAAATAAATAAATAAATAAATAAAAGTAATGTATGACGGGTTTTTTATTGTGTCGTGAAATATTTTAATCAAAACGGCATAAACTGTCAGAAACATACGAGAAAAAAGTTAGGTCTATTTAAGATCCTCCGCTCTTTCCGAAGTTGGTTAAAAGTCTCTACGTAGATAATGGTAACGTGCTAATAATACCTGGAAAATATTATGATGCTTTATGCATAATAAAAAGTAATTAAAAATCCTTAGAATAAACCTGTGTCCAGCAATGGGCTTCCCGCGGCTGAGGAGAGCG
This sequence comes from Hyles lineata, assembly GCA_030180105.1. Taxonomy (NCBI): domain Eukaryota; kingdom Metazoa; phylum Arthropoda; class Insecta; order Lepidoptera; family Sphingidae; genus Hyles; species Hyles lineata. The sequence continues at coordinate 73,147 of JARJEE010000040.1, forward strand.
AAAACAAAGAGAAAGAAATGACGCGACACTTCATAGGTATAGTTGCAACGTATATAGGCCAAAAGGTACTGGCTTATTAAGTCGAAGAAACGCAATAATGTGCGAGTATACGATTGGAAAATTCTGGTGCGCATTGCCTGTGAGTGTAATTTATCCCCGATATGGCGATAGGTACACCTCTATCACAAATTCGGGGCCAAAATAAAAGTTAGGGGTACTTTGTGGAGAACTAGTATCACTTCTACCTACCTCTTAAGCGAAGCCGACGTCTGCGTATGTGTCGCCAAAAATAATCAATAAATAATAATAAGTAAGTAAGTAAACAGTGTAAATTCACTATAATTATTCCAGTGGAACTACTGGGAATGAAAATTCCCAGTAGTTCCACTAAAATAATAAGTGGAACTACTGGGAATGAAAAGTCCCAGTAGTTCCACTAATTATTCTAGTGGAACTGTGAGTGGAACTACTGGGAATAAACCCATAATTTGCCCAACAGGATGCTCACTAATAAATAGTGATGTAAATCGGAGTTTTAGAAATTTATCAGTGTTAGGGGAGAAATGAGGACGTAATACAAAAAAAAAGTCGGTTTTATGGGCGAAGATTTTACGTGACAACGTCTTTTTCTCGGTAGAATATTTATTGATATGAATATAATTAAATTAATCACTCAACTATAATTAGATCATAGTTGAGTGGGAGAGAGACGCAAGGCATTCGGCGGGCCTCTCTCTCGTTCGGTGACTCATCGTAACGTTACCGGGCGTTACACTTTTTCTTAAGTGACTCCCAGCCGCAACCTAATTTAAGACGTTGTCACGTCAAAATATTGTAAATAAAGTTAATAACGCAGACGAAGTTGCGGGCAAAAGCTAGTTATTTATATTTTATATATATTTTCTTTTCATTTATTTCCTTATAAATTAATAAGCACCTGCTTCCGTCTCTCTGCACTACCTTAAGGTTGACTGGTAGAAAATGCCCTTAGGCATTAAGTCCGCCTGTACTATTAAATTGTACAAAGTGTTTAAATAAATAAATAAATACATTTATTTGGTTGCGGTCTGATACATTAGGTTTATGTTCTATTATCATTAGTCAGGTTGTTAATTTATCATATTATCCTGAGTAAATATGATTATCATTTAGTTCCGGGAGCGAAAAGTCTCTCATAGTTCTTGATACCCATGACAAAAGACTCGATCTTAGTGTGGGGCCAGGACTATGTATGTGACTGTTGGGTGTATTTATTTATATTGTACTAAAATTTATTGAAATAACTTTTGTAACTATTTTATTTAACGTATGTTAGTTTATAGGCAGTATTGCCATCAAATTCAGTAACTTTATTTAAATTTCATACGAAATATTTCTAAATCCGCGCTAAAAAATATAAACGAGTAACATGAAGAAAAGTTTCGATTGCTCTTTCGAAACTACAAATGAAGATTGGGAACTTTTCAAATCCACGTATTGTGCCGAGCCGCGGCTGGGCCGTGCACATCTAAAATAATTCCTTTTCCCCCTCAACAAACTTAATACAATTTGTCTGGACGGCAAATACCGAATTCTTTATAAGTTTACCAAGCCACCCTTCGAAAGTTCGCTCGGATGGACAGTTTTCCCTTTGATCTCGCGTGTACGCCTAGCCGAGTTTTTTTATCAAGTTTTTCCATCTTATTTTTATTTAACTTTATCTCATTTATAATAATGTAAAAGAATATTTTAGTTTGGGATAAGACCGCCAAATCTCTAAGAGCTTTACCTTCAGGGTACCATTAATAGATAAAACAATTTTGCTTATTTTTGTGTGTTACAAAGAGTGTTTAATTTTGTGAATGCTCCTGCTGAGCACAATAGCGCAGCAGACAGTAATATATTACGTCCTTGGAAAATTAACGAGTCCACTGCCTTTGTTATAGCTTAAGCACACAACACTTTAGTTGCAATGTTTATTTTACATTTAATATGTGGAAAATATGGTTATTATATTACATACATTTATTTATGTGTCGTATTATTTAAAGAACCTTGCATTTAAAGAAAAATAGATTATTTTATTTTAAAAATGAAAATAAAATAGAATTCTACAAATGTAGACCTTGTATAGAAATAATAATACATTATTTCTTGGTTTATTTATTGCATACATACATACTATTTTCCATTATTTTCTGTTGCTCTATTTGGGTCTCTTTGCCTTCCAATATGAGATTGAATCGCTTATTATTTCATTGTTAAGTGTAAAAAAATATCATCAACTGTATTATTTAATAATACATAACTAAACATGACTGGGCATTTTCATTTCCGTCTCCATTACAAAGAAATTAAACAGACAATTATCCAAACCCCAGACGCCAAGTTAAAGCTATCTCAGTTCGGACTTCAACACAAACTGAAGCGATAAGAGGAAGTAAAGGAAAGACACTTCTAATTGACCAAGAGCCCGTGGCCGCCAGACTTTCATCATTTTATAAAAGCTGATTTATAAGAATTTCTATGGTATGTAAGTCCGCCAACCCGCACTAGGCCAGCGTGGTGGACTATATGGCCTAACCACTCACAATCGTACTCTCGATTGTAGAGTAGGCCCGTGCCCTGCAGTGGGACGTATATGGGCTGATACAAACTTATAAAAGCTGAAAGTCTCTAACATAGGCATCACAAGATCACCTATTATGAAGTTCCAATCGTGGTTGCTTTGGAAGTTATCAGCTTCAATGTGTCTGGCAAGATGAAAGAACCATCAAAAGTGTTTGAATATCACGGAAATATTTGTTGATAGTTGCCTTAATAACATATATAAAATTCAGTTTTTATACTATAACGCTAGCAAAATGACGTGTTGTTTTGTGATAATGCTTATGTTAGAGGACATGCGCAGACAAACTTTCAGCTTTTATATAATGACGTAAGTCTGGCGTCCACAGGCTCTTGGTCTATAATTGTTTGTATTAGACAAAACGAATCAAAACTTCAATCAGTCCACTAATAGCCTCAACGGAACGAGAACTTTCCAGAAGGAATTATACTACATTTTGTATTTAAATTGAATGTCTTAATACTTTAGACCTGGGATTAGTAAGGGTACCGAGAAAGCTATTTCTCCTGAACATTTCTGTTTTCTAATTGAATGTCTTTCTGTTATTCTATATTACGGTGTTGTAAAGGTTTCTTATTAGTCTTAAGTTAATAAGAGAGTCTACTCGTGTACGCTTATTTCGTCTGGATGTTTAGATGATAATTAGAAACAATTAAACGAAAATTATACATTTAAATTAATCAAAAATTTTCTGAGTGGTACCACAGTATCACGTAAGTTTGACTTAATGCATAAACATTTTTGTCTTTTATTTGAAAGAAAAAAGAAAAATACTATTTATTTCAGTCAGTGGTAAATTTGAAAGCTCCTTAATTTATACTATATCGTTTTTATATGGCCTATTCACACACATATTGTGAACATCTTATTATATTTTAGATGTAGATCACACGTATTCACTTTGCTGCTAACCCTCTATCATTCTCTTTCTTTAGCCACAGAAGGTCCACGGAAAATAGACCTCCATAAAAGATTTTATATCCCCACAAAAATGAAACTAACACAAACATCAAACAAAACTTCTAATATAATATTTTGAACAAATAATCCGGGTCTATTTAGGGCACTCTGGGTAAAGAGGGATCACCGGGGCAACTTTGTTACGGATTCAGGAGGATTTCCGAACTCTATTGTTGTATTTTATAGTCATTTCAGATGGTGATGACAAATATTACAAAGGTTAAAGAGGACATGACTATTACATGGAGTATAAAATGTACCTAAGTATTTCTTTTAGGATTATGTGTCTTGCAGTAATTATTTTTACCATAACTTTTATTTATAAAGACGCTGAAATTGCCTGGCTTCGACGGTGTGCAGATACTTTTTGAGTTTAATCCACATAAAATTGTCCCATCTCATTCTTTTTCAAGACTCAAGGCATGCAATCCTGACCTCTTATATCCACTACCATAATATGTCCTATATTCTATCCAATCCCAACTCTTGGAGAACATATTTCTGAATTCTTTGCTCATCCCACAGGGACTCACCGTTTTTCGGGATAAAAGGTAGAGTATATATTAATCCAGGGCATCAGCCACCTTCATGCCAAATTTCATCAAAGTTGGTCAAGCCGTATGAGCGTGAACAAGTAACAAACTCACAAACTTTGCGTTTATAATATAAGTAGGATAAATTAAAACTAATGGAGGGTAAATGCGGAAAGGTATAAGCTAGTATACTGGCCCACAGACCGGGCAGATCTTCTACTAATAGGGAATTATTATGTCTGTTGATAAATGTTGCGTAAAATAATTAAATAGATTAAAAATACGACTAATTTCATGTAATAGATATAACTGCCTCGGTGGCGTAGTTGTACTACGGTACGGTCACAAAGCTGAGGTCTTGGGTTCGAATCCCGGGTTGGGCAAAGTGATATTGGATTTTTCTATTCATTATCAGCCCAGAGTTAGGAATTTGTGCTCGATATGGCAATAGGCTCGTCATCTCTCACATTGTGGGATGGAACATACAAAGCGAAATGTGGGTGTCCTGGGTCCTGGCACCTCTGCCTGCCCCTTCTGGGAAAAAGGCGTGAGTTTATGTATGTATGTATGTAGATATAATGAGACTTAAAATCTTATGTCTTAGGATGGCGGGCGCAGTGGAATGCAATGCTTTGTAATTCATGGTGTGGCTTGGTTTTACTACTGTCCATGAGCATTCGTATCGCTTATCAAGTGAACGGCATACACATATCGGCATTAGTACTATAAACACGGGTAATCTCTATTTAATCACAGACTGTTACGATAGCTTAAAAAAGTAAATCACTACAAAAAAAAAATACGCAATTTAAATATATTTAAAAAAAGAGTTTGCCAAACCGCGTTCATTTTGTTTTTCAAACATAAAGAGGTTTTATTAATTTGCATTTAAAATTTGCCCTTTGATGCCTTCAGATAAGAAGCAGAAGCGATATTTACCAAATATTTTTTGCTTGAAATTTAAAAAATAAACAGCTTTGGTATTTGCAAAAGGCCTTTCATACGATAACCCTCTTAACCTATATTCCCTTTATAATTTAAACCGCATTTTTGAGATCAAATTTTCTGAAAATCAGCCAAAATTATTTACCTATTATGCTGACATGGTTAAGCAATATGTTAAATAGGGTGTTCCACTTTATTTTTTAACGAAATATGATGTCATCAAAAATATACATATATACATACATAAACTCACGCCTTTTTCCCAGAAGGGGTAGGCAGAGGTGCCAGGGCACCCACATTTCGCCTTGTATGTTCCGTCCCACAATGTGATAGGTGGCGAGCCTATCGCCATATCGGGCACAAATTCCTGACTCTGGGCTGATAATGAATTGAAAAATCCAATATAACTTTGCCCAACCCGGGATTCGAACCCGAGACCTCAGCTTCGTAAGCGTATCGTAGTACAACTACGCCACCGAGGCAGTATATCAAACATATAGGACAAAAATAACTACTATTTTATTCAGATTCAAGAAAATTAGGTACAAACATTTAAAATCTAGTAGTAAAGGTTATTGTCAAGTAACAGAACGAGGATGTCAAAAATCCCGTTTCAAGAATCAAACTAGCTACCACTTTTGACCAAGCAATTAGCCCCAAGGCACTGACGTCGACCGAAAAAACAAACTGTAGCTTGTAAAGGATTTTTCCTTTAAGCGTTATGTCCCCTTTGGCGAAGTCTTTGCTATTATTTTTCCTTTGGTTCAACCACAAAAGTCTCCAGTTCCATTTGTTTCTTTTTATTAAAAAGCTAATTGCCCTTTCAGTTTTTATTCAAGGATATGTGGAATAACATTTTTAGAAGTTGTTCTGACATTTTTTGGAGAGAGCTAAGTTTAGTAGCAGATTTCATATCGTGAAATTATTACATTTAGCATGATTACTGTTTTCGTGTTAGTCATTAGGCAGTCTCTTTGTTCAGGGTGAGCCTTACTCTCGTTGACCTAATTTCCATTACACCAACCTACATAATCTTGAGTAGTCAAAGCATATATTAAGCTCTTATACAGATCCTACTTCGAAGCTATCGACTGCTATAAACTTCATAACCAATTATTTATGTGACGTCATTGATCTAGTAGTCATGTATGTATGTGTGTATGTAATTGATGGCTTGGAAACTGTCCGATACTGGTTTTGAGTCCCAAGTAGGTAAATTCTCTTTAAGTCTTTCGGTTTGAAAATTAACTACCTCTCCGGGGTTAGAAATATGATATTACTTCACAAATATCCCCCAATTTAAGTTTTAACGAGACAAAACAGTAAATTAACAGACAACAAAAGCTTACAAATATTTATCGAACAAATTAAACAAAGAATTTCGCATCCGATCAAATCGCAAAATGATCCCGTCTGCTCATACGAGTCGGGTTTTTTGTCGCCGCGTTGGCTCGGTAAATTAAAACGCAGTGCCGAGTTGAAATTGTTAAAAGTTTTTATTACGAGCATCCATCGTGGAAATTTCACTGCGAAATATTCCACCAGACCTCATTTTATAATTTGACGAGTGTGAACTAAAAATGTTGTGCGCAACAACTAACTACGTGTGACCGGAATGACCCCGTTTTTGGAAACACATGCTATTGTGTTACGTTTGGTGTTAAACTGTGGAAATTTGAAGTGTCAGAGCCACCATGTAAGCCATGCCACAACGATCATGCCATTCGCCTGATGGTAAGCGATGCGACCGCTCATGGACAGTAGCAAAAACCAAACACCGTGAATTACAAAACAATGCTTAGTATTCCACTGCGTTCGCCATCCTCAGACATGAGATGTTAAGTCTCAATATGTCCAGTAGTTACTCTGGTTCTACATACATGCTAGTCGGTATCGAGGACACCGCAAAAAATAAATCAACAAATGTAATGTCCTTTCGTATTTCCACATTGTTTCTGAACAATAATTTGTTTTTAATAACGGCAAATCAAACCAGAATATAAAGTACGGTATCTTTGTAGGTGAAATACGTCATTTAAAAAAAACGAGTGTTAATTATGAAAATGAATTCATTTCTAATTATATTCTTTCGTATAATATTTAAACGTTTTTCCTGCAGTCACGACAGGTTTAATCCAACGTATTTATAATCAACTCTCAAATTAACTTTTTTGCAGTTAATTATGGTGGAAGGGTATATTTTTGTTGTGATACGTTTTTAATGAACTGCCGTGTAAAATTTGTATAATTTATTAGGTTTCCAGCTTTATTTTTGTTTGTTATTTTAATTTTGTAATTCCTCATTCCTTATTTCATGTGCATTAAATGATGCATATTCAATGGAACATTTTTACAAGAAGCAAAAACAGAGGCCACTTTGTAAATTTATTTCAAATAATTTTAATTCACTTGTAACAATTCTGAAAAGAAGGGATCATACTCCATATGGTGTAGATCAACATAATATGTATTTTTTGAAGACCTACCATTAAAGATCACCAAAAAAACCTTGTGATGAAGGCCATTTCACGTATACCCTCCTCTTGACATAACATACATACATACATAAACTCACGCCTTTTTCTCAGAAGGGGTAGGCAGAGGTGCCTGGACACCCATATTTCGCCAGTATGTTCCGTCCCACTATGTGATAGGTGGCGAGCCTATCGCCATATCGGGTACAAATTCCTGACTCCGGGCTGATAATGAATAGAAAAATCCGATATCACTTTGCTCGACTCGGGATTTGAACCCGAGAACTCAGCTTTGCAAGTCTATCTTATTAGTCCAACTATGCCACCGAGGCAGTCTCCTCTTTACGGCTTGGCTAAAGTGTAATATAACCACTAACCATTGACTCAACAAATCACTACAGACTCATAATAATGCGAGTCACAAATGCGCCAGCAGCAAAATTCCAACTCACTATATTCCTGCCCTCATAACGAGAGCGCAGCTTGACCGATTTCGAATAGATTTTTAATGAATGGAGCTTGGAAAGCGAGGCGACTAACACTACTTTATTAAAAAACGTTAGGTGACAATATTTTTTGTAATGGCACTACAATCACAATATTATATAGTGAAAAGAAAACAAAAAAGAGATTGATTTATATTGTAGTAAAACTATTTTTACGGATTTTATCGCGAATTTAGTTATATTTTCACTTTTTTTAAATTTCTCGCGATGTTTCGATTTGTTTGTATCTTTCGTGGTCACGGGGCGGACTGAGACATAACTCAGTGCAGTGAATAATACGAAAACTAACTCCATAAATATCAATAAAATTAAAATTTATCAACTACGACCAGAATGTTCACTCTAATTCCGAGCAATCAATCAAATTTCATACGGGGCTAATTGTTTACTCGAATATCAACGGCTGACCAAAGGCTTGACGGGCTCTCCAAAGTAAACTTGATATGTAGTTTATCTACGAAACGTGATCACTAATTACACAGACTGGGGCTACGGTCAAGGTTAGAGTGATTACGAGAGCTTTCGCACGAGCTTTGAGATTCATACATCCTACAATTATACATATTTCTGACCACATAGTAGTTGCTACGAGAACATTTTGGTCTCACAATACCCAGAATTGAAACGAGTACTTATGGGTTTCACAAACATTGTCTTTGTCGGGGATCGAACTTACGACCTCTTGTTTCATCGTCGGATTCTCATCTGCGCCACGAAGGATGATATTTATTGCAATTAAATGCTGTTTGATTTTAGTAGTATGAAACAATTGTCTTCTTATTTCGTCTACTTTTATCCAAACTTATCAGTATCAACCCATATACGTCCCACAGGCCACAGGCCTACCCCCCAATCAAAAGTTCGATTGAAGGCGGTTAGGCCATATAGTCCACCACGGTGGCCTAGTGCTGGTCGGCAGATTTTACAAACCATAGAAATTCTGACAAATCGATAGGCAGCCAGAGGCAGCAGAGGGTTCGCCTCAATGTTTACCATCAACATCAAAAACATTTACATAAAAAATACTTCGACAATTATTTTGCTATCTCTTAGATGACTGTTCATCCACACTTAATCCCCATTCCAAATCACTTTACCCTAAAATTATATAATATCTTGATATCTCATAATCGTCGTATTCTAAAGTTCTGGAGCTAAAGGTCAAGACTGTGTGTTTAAGTTGCACAAAAGGGGTTTTCATCGTTCTCTATTTGTGCTCTCATTTCGTGTGTTATACAATACTAGACCTTAAAACAAAGAGGTAGGGTTTAGAATTAAGTGCACCAAGGTAAAATACAGATAGTATAATAAAACGCAGAGTTGTAAACCGGGCGATACAATGAGCCCAATAGCTTCGTACCGTTTGAATATAAATTTAATGGGTGTGGTGTTGATGTTTGCCGCTGAATATATTATTTATAAGGGTATTGATGATATATAGGGTGTTTTACATGTTATCTATAGATCATGTTTTGTGAGACCGAAAAGTATTTTAGTTCCTCATACCCACGACAGAAGGCTCGATCTTAGTGTGTGTATCCGATGGCCGGTTTCTGTAATCTATCTGTCTATAACTAGAGATTCATTAGATATTTTAACTAACATTTAGTTAACTAACATAGAGAAATTTAGATTTTTTTATTGCTATGAATAGCGAGACGAGCATGCCGTTCATCTGATGGTTAGCGATACGACCGCTCATAAACAGTAGTACAACCAAACAATACCTCGAATTATAAACCAATGCTTGGCATACCACTATGCTCGCCATCGTGAGACATGAGATGAAAATGAAAATAAAATAAAAAAATACGATTGTCTTGTTTGTATAAATCTTGAAAAAAGGATGATAAATCATATACAAAGAGAAATATAGGATATCAACTGAATAGTCTAGGGCCCTTGTTACACCGTTCTGTGAGATGCCCTTCCATCGTGAAGCCACGCACCTTGAAAAATTCAAGTGGTGTGATTTTACATTTTCCTTACGTTGTAATTGGATGGTTCTCCGCCGAGATATTTTGGGAAGATAGGCCTTAGAAAGGGCGGGTGATAGATTAGGTTTACCAAATAAGAGGCTGTGAGTTTAAAACCAGCGCGTAGTGTGAACGGTATACATTACCAGTGTTTTGTAAGTTTTTCTCCCATCAAACATCAGTGTAAATGCACTGTTGTGTTTCGGATTGAAGGGCATTGTAGCCAGAGTAACTACTGAATATATTGAGACTTAACATCTTATGTCTCAGGATGGCGAGTGCATTGGAATGCCAAGCATTGCTTTGTTATTCAAAGTGTTGTTTGGTTTGGCTACTGTTTATGAGTGGTCGTATCGCTTACCATCAGGCGAATGGCATGCTCGTCTCGCTATTCATCGCAATAAAAAAAAAGAAATATGATCACTGAATGGTAAACTCGTATGAAAAGAACAAACAGCGAAATTAGGCTTTGAGCGATTGGTATCAGGTCTTCACGTGTGTTTGTTCATGTCAAAAGAGAATGCTTATTCATAATATCGGTAAAAATATCGTAGATAACGATACCGATACTGCTTAAAATATGTTACAGCATTTTTATGGTTTGGCCTTAAACGTTTTCCTGTTTTATCCCGAGAAATAGATTTTTTATAATAAAGTAATTATAATCACATTTTATATTTCTTTCACAGAAACAAAACTTTTTTTTATTGGACTTCAAATTTATATCTTCAAGAACTCCGAGCTTGGGTTGCAATTATGTTTATATTTATTGCAAAATATATATTTTTCCCTACTCAAAGAAGAAGGTGCACCAATCGAGGCACCACAACCTCTGCACCGGTACTAAGTTTCATAGTAAAACGGGTATTCTCCTTTTACAATCCGTCAATTGGTTCTGATAGTTGTCGCGCTCGATGAAAATGAAAATAGAGGACGCGACAAAAAAGCTTAATTGTCCTTGTAAATCATTCGTGGGCCGCGCGCATTCCACTCAATAGCAGCGCACGGTTCACTCGAATCTTATGCGTTGAAAATATGCACCAACGCAAGGCAAGCATGCGAGCAGCGAGTAGTCAAACTCACAGCACCCGCTGACGTCACGGAGTGGATATAAAGAGCGTATATCCATACTGGAAATAGTGAGTATCCATTCCTTGCTATATTTATGTTCTACTACCGATTCTAAAAATGTGAATCTCTTCTAAAATTAGTCTGAAGTGTCTGGGATCTCTCTCTATAACAGTTCATATAAAGAATACTAACCGCATGAAGCGAGGCGGTGCGGGTCGGGTGCCGGGTGGTTCTAATGAGCTCCGACCTTAACTCTAAACACTTGATACAATAATACCAGCATGCCAGAAATTGTGTTCTGATGTCCTGTTCCAACAGGAGTCTATATTATAAATAAATAAGTAAAACATTCAACACTAACATTAATCGTAAATACAGCTCATTTTCGCGTGTAATTCTGGTGAATCTAGCTTACAACCGTACAGAATCTCTTGCCGATCACGCCATAATGAAATTGCACATACGTCAAACGTGTGACACAGATTTAGAGAAATGCTGACGACGCAACTCAACGATTTGAACTGACTGCGTGGATACTGCGTGGATATTGGACATATCTTGCAGCATTGTAAATGGACATTATACATGGCAATAGAGGTTTAAAGCTGTATTTTTTAGTATTAATTGAGTGAAAGACGGAAAAGGAGGCCTTAGCCTCGCTATGGGATAATATAGGCCACAAAAATGCCAAGGCACGTACAGATGTTCGTTTTTGTAATCTTAAAATACGCAAAAAATGGTGATGATTGGGCAGATAAGTAGACCTAGACTCCAACCGCGATAAATTTAGGTAGAATAACAAAATATCCATTAAGTAATTGTCTTAAGTCACTCCCAATATAACTTTCCGTAACAAATGCCAAAGTGATATACCTATTGAAAGATTGTTTGCGTAACATAAAAAATAAAAAAATGTTTATACTTTTGACCCATTTTTGAATGAATAAATCTCGCAATCTGATAACATTTTTGGAATTTATTCTGTGTGTTTATTTTTATTTGTAACTTTGTATTTTTCATCCAGTTATTTTCAGACTCAAAGCTTAATAGTAAATTTCAGTTTTCATTTTCTATGTAATAAAAATTCTCCGTATTCAAAATAACGCACAAAGCGTGAAATTGCCTATGTAAATACACGTTCGTTATATAGTCGGGATTTCCAGAATTGAATTAAAATGACGTCATGCGTGACGTAAGCATTGATTAAAGGTGTCAGATTTACAGTTACCGTTTGCACAACGTATTATTAATTAATACATACCTACCAATTAACGAATCACCGAGAAATCAATTTTGTTGGTATTTATGTACTGTATCCGCGACTTCGTCCGCGTGGAATTTAACAAAAACGTTATTTTTCTAAAATAAAGGATTTTTTCTGAAATAAATGTAGCCTTAGTTACTCCTTATTATATCAGCTACCTGACAATAAAAGTTTCGTCAAAATCGGTCCAGCCATTTCAGAGATTAGCCGGAACAAACAGACAGACAAAAAAATTCTAAGGTCATTTTCGTTATAGGTATCGTGTATATAACGATATGTAGTTGGTCATTTTTTTATTTTCACTTTACAGACAGACACTTCAATTTTATTTATATGTATAGATGAATTCTATTTCATTCTAATTACTCATTGCTGAGCATTGGTCTTGTTATAATCGATAGTTCGATTGAGAGGGCTTAGGCCATAATTCACTATGTTGAACTTTTGCGGCCTGGACTTCACATAGCAAAGGAATGTTAAATATCAGAATTAAATAAGGTAATTTTTCGAAGAATATTTCATTGAGAAAGTACTTGCTGTCGTATTATGTTTAAGTAATAGAATGCCAAGTATTGCTTTGTAATTCGTCTTGTTGGTTTTGCTATCGTCCATGAGCGGTCGGATCGCTTACGATCAGGCGAATGGCATGCTCAACTAGCCATTCCTTGCAATAAAAAATAAACTGACCAAATAATTTTATGCCTCATTACAGCGTATTGTATATCGGTTTTTACTAAGGCTTATACAATTAATAAGTGCTGATATTAATCTATTAAAATTGTTAAATATGTCGTCATCGAGTTGATTTTTAAAAACGGAATGCTAACGCCCTCTTTAGGCGTTTGACAGAATCTACGCTAGATAAGGACTGGAGATGTCAGGGACTTCATAAAAAAAAAGTTAAGAGCATCTCAAGGGTCTGTGAGCTAGAAGTACGGTTTGTTGTGATCAAGAGAGCAAATATTATTATCTGAAAATAGTGCTGTAAGAGCGTGGAGACTGTCTCGCGTTCCGTGAGTAAGATTATGATTTCCTATGATTTGATCTGACTCATCCCCACATACGCCCACGATACAAGGCCATAACTAGCTGTGAAGCATAATGACGAGCATACACTCAGCATGGTAACGAACTTACATTCTAGTAATTATTTATATATATTATCATATCATGTTAGCCAAAAACACATAATAAATCCCATTTTAAACAATTCTAAATAACAATGCCAACTACAGCTGTGTCTGTATCAGCCCATATACGACCCACTGTAGGGCACGGCCCTCCTCTACAATAGAGAATACGACTGAGAGTGGTTACCACGCTGGCCTAGTGTGGGTTGGCGGACTTTGCCATAGAAATCACTATGTTATGCAGTTTCCTCACGATGTTTTTCTTCACCGTTATATTGCGTGGTGGTTGACTATCAATACACACATGACTCCGAAAAGTCAGAGGTGTGCCCTGGAATTCGAAACCACTGTGAACATATTGGCAGCCGAGTCTTGTCCGTTTACCAACAGGACACCACCCACTTACAACGCAACGCAACTACAGCTGACCACACTTATTCCCGCCCCAAATTAAGGTTGGGTTGTAGTCAGGTGATATTGGATATTTACTGGTGGTATTTCTTTCGTCTAAAAAAACTGACCAAATAATATTATGCCTCATTACAGCGTATTGTATATCGGTTTTACTAAGGTTTATACAATTAATAAGAGCAGTATTAATCTATTAAAATTGTCATATATATCATCATATCATGTTAGCCAAAAAACACATCATAAATCCCATTTTAAACTATTGTAAATAGCCTTTCTAATGCAAAAGTTGCCTATATCAATTTATTGACAGGTATGAAAATCCCCTTACCGCTCGAACTATAGAATTTTAGTCCGATAGCCGCACTATTAAGGACCGGTAAAGCATTAACCGGAATAAATTATTGATTCCACTTGAATTATTAATTTAATTTAGATATTTTGAAATACGGAGGAAATAGTGTCTTTATTATGAACAAGATTTTGACTAAATGAATAATGAATGAATTAAATGAATGATGAATAAATAAATAATGTTTGAATATTGATGGTGATAAAAAAATCAAATATATTTCTATGTTGAAGGTAAGGTTAAAAAATATTTTAATAAGGGCAAAAAATTTTCTATGTTGTTGGAAGGGTAGATTGAAGGGCATTATAGCCAGAGTAACTACTGGACATATTGAGACTTAACATCTTATGTCCCAGGATGGCGAGCGCAGTGGAATGCCAAGCATTGCTTTGTAATTCAAGGTGTTGTTTGGTTTTGCTACTGTTCATGAGCGGTCGTATCGCTTACCATCAAGCAAACGGCAGGCTCGTCTCGCCATCCATAGCAATAAAAAAAAATGAATTTTATGCTGATAAAAAAATCAAAAATATTTCTATGTTGGCGCAAACTGACTACATTACAATGATGGTGAATGCAATCTAAATAGAGTATCCAATGATGAGAGATTGCTATCTCCTGACACGCTGACGCCGGTATCTGACACAATTTATGCAGGCTTTAATTAACGGACTATCGAATACAAAATAAATAGATTTTATAATAATGACCTCAAGCCTATATCCGCAAAAAGGTACATATACCAACAATGCCAACTACAGCTGTGTCTGTATCAGCCCATATATGTCCCACTGCTGGGCACGGCTCTCCTCTACAATCGAGAATACGATTGAGAGTGGTTAACACACTGGCCTAGTGCGGGTTGGCGGAGTTTACATACCATAGAAATCGCTATGGTATGTAGGTTTCCTCACGATGTTTTTCTTCACCGTTATATTGCGTGATGATTGACTATCAATACACACATGACTCCGAAAAGTCAGAGGTGTACCCAGCCGCGTTTTGTCCGTATACCAACAGACCACCAAGCACTTACAACGCAACTTAACTACAGCTGACGATACTTATTGCCGTCCAAAGGTGAGGTTAAGTCATCATTAGGTGATACTGTATATTTTCACTCAAGGACATAATAGTAATCTAGCCCTAACCTAAACAACACTAAACAACACTTTTTATTACAAAGCAATGCTTGATATTCCACTGCGCTCGCCATCCTAAGACACAAGATGATAAGTCTCAATATGTCCAGTAATTGCTCTGGCTACAATGCCCTTCAACCCGAAACACAACAGTGCATTTACATTGCTGTTTAACGGGAGAAATAGACATTGCGATACACAGCTTATACACCAATAATAAATTCAAATATATATTATCTACACTGGCAGGTAATTTTCGTAAAGCTCAAGACATGAAACCACTTAATCCCGCCTGTGACCAGTGAGTTAAGTGCTAACCGACGCCTGGGGCTTAGCTATGTCAACACTGACCTCAACGGTGTCAGCTTATGTTGGTTTGAAATCACGGGGAGTGACGACGTACAACATACAAGGAATTGTCAAGCCAAGCCAATGGTTAGAAGTTGACTAGATACACCACTATAATATTTATTTATATTTATATTTGTATCAGCGCATATACGTCCCACTGCATGGCACGGGCGTACTCAATAATCGAAAAAACGATTGAGAGTGGTTAGACCATATAGTCCACCATGCTGGCCTAGTGCGGGTTGGCGAACTTTTACATACCATAGAAATTTATTTATTTATTTAATATTTATCGTACACAAACGAAGAGAAAAAAAACATAAAGAAATAACATCTATTAAAATATAAAAGGCGGTCTTATCCCTAATAAGCGATCTCTGCCAGACAACCTTTGGATGGATATAAAAGAAGGAGAAAGAAAGGGCGGTGTAAAAACAAAGATAAGAAAACCTCCAATATAAATATTTAAATAGATAATCATAAATAATACGTATACGTAATATAATAAATACTCAAACGTAATATAATATTATATACATACATACAATTATAAATACTTACTACATAAACATCTTTAATAATAGATATGTATGTGAATATGGTTCATTGTTCGGAATCTCATTTGTTGTGATTTCTACAAATAAAGGCAATTAATTTGAATAATTGGAGATTATATAGAATGCCACATTGATATGAATGTCATTTAAATATAATATTTTTTATATTTCTTGTGAGCGATCTAAATAAATACTTATCAATGTTGTTTCTGTTGATGGATTACAGAAATGCAGACTTTACTGATTTTATTTCTTCGCAACACACATAATAAAAGACGACTTCAAAAGTTGTGAAATTGATAAAAAGATTATAAAATTGACAGTCATTTGTTACGAATAATAAATTGCCGAGTAACGATTGAAAACATTTTGAAGTTATTTTCTATTCCATCTTAATTCGGTATGAAATTGAGAGGAAATTTTTGTTCATCAGTTTTTACTTTAATATTCCACTACGTAATTAAGGGCCAAATCTTTGCAGCACCTTAAATCTTTTATTATAATCTAAAACCTTGAACTAAAAGCTCTGACATTAGATTTACAACTATTTTATTTCATTAAGAACTGACAGCTAGAACAAAGATAAAGTTAGTCGATGTAACATTTTACTAACAGAAAATTAATTAAGCCATTTAATTAGTCCTGTCCCGTCCAAACCCTATGGCCTTAATATTTGAGACCGAACTGGTTGAATATTAAGCCATGTTGTAAATTGTTGAAGTTACTACTAATGAAGTGCTTGGTGACCTGCTGTTAACGGATCAGACGCGACTGCCAACATGCTCACAATGGTCGCGGGTTCAAATCCCAGGACATCTATGACTTTTCGGAGTCATGTGTTTATTGATAGTTAATCACCACGCACTATTACGGTGACAAAAAACATCACGAGGGAGCTTTTTTATTGCAATGAATGGCGAGACAAGCATGCCGTTCGCTTGATGGTAAGGGATAAGTATCACTCATAAATAGTAGCAAAACCAAACAACATCTTGAATTTCAAAGCTATGCTTGGAATTCCACTGCGCTCGCGATCCTGAGACATAAGATGTTAAGGCTCAATATGTCCAGTAGTTACTCTAGCTACAATGTTCTTTAATCCGAAACACGACAGTACATTTACACTGCTGTTTGCCGGTAGAAATAGACATTGCGGTAGTACCTACCCAGGTGGAATCTCACATATTAGAGACCTACCACCAGTAACTGCATACCGTAGCGATTTGTAAGAATTTCTATGTACATTGATGCATAGACACATAGTACTTATGGGTCGGTTTGACAGGAGTGCTGCCACTGTCTCAAAGAAAATCAACTTGTAGAAACTGGTTTGCTTTTCCGTTTGCATAAGAATGAGAATGCCGGAGTCAGGTATAACTGATGGTAAGATATTCCTCTCCACTTCGGCAGTGTAACATTTTCATAGTGAAATCTGGGAGTGTGATGCGTTTTGACTCCAAAATTCTCTTATTTATTTATTTCATACCTAAAAAACTGGAAAGAAAGAGTAAACTAGCGGCTTATCGCTCAAGGTTGATCTCTTCCAGCCGACCTGCCAAAAGACGAATAAGACAGAACGATAATTTGGGAGTATCGTGAGGTTTCAAACCGAAAGAGTGACTTAGTGTCGATTGCTACTCCATGGTTCACACTCAATACACATAGGTACTTGAGTGCCTAGACCAATAACATGTTTATCAGTGTTTGACAGCTTCCGTGGCGCAGTTGGTTAGACGCCGCCTGTGAAACGAGAGGCCGCGGGTTCGATCCCCGCACCGAGAGAAATATTTGTGCGGCCCACAAATATTTCTTTCGGGTCTGGGTGTTTGTGAGACCGAAAAGTCTCGCGTAGTTCCTGATACCCACGACACAAGACTCGATCTTAGTGTGGGGTTAGGACTATGTATGTGACTGTTGGGTGTTATTTATTTTATTTATTTATTTATCAGTGACTGAATTATTACAACAAATATAAAGATTAAATATTAATCGCATATTATCTCCAATTTATCCTTGATTGGATCCGCTTACACATACATTTATTAATAATATGTTTATCTTTATTCCCGGAGCATATTTATTACACGACTCATTCATAATAAAACAAATACAAATATCTCCTGTTGGGCTCATAACATAAATATTAAATTAAGTTAAAAAAAAACGATGGGACTAATGACAAAGAAAAACGATCGATTTACAATGCAATGCATACAAGTAATTAAATAAATATCTTATTATTTGTCGTAACTTTAATTTGCGAATATATTTATAAAACAATAACTTAAAAAAAAACTATGCGACGCATTACAAAAAATGTTCGGTTAACAATGTAATGCAGGCAAATAAATAAATAAATGTTTTATTATTTGTCATAACTTCTAGTACCGTATATTTTAATTGGCAAAAAGGCACGTTGACAAAGTTAAAAAAACGGCTGTAAGAATAGTTTATTATAACTATTATATATTATTTTATTTGTAAATCTGTGTGAATTCAACTCTATACAGCTCAAGAACATAATTAATTACAAATTAAGAATACATATTGTACAAAAACCACAATTATTCTTGTTAAGTTTCTTTAGATTTAGGCCCAAACGTAAGATTAGTAGAATTTTGGAGATGGTGGAGCCTGGTAACTGACCTGAAGCGACAGCTTTGCTGTCGTGTTCGCTCATTGAGTGAGATTGCTGGATACCCAATACTTATTTCATTTTCCCATATTTTTTCTTTTCCGTTCCCCTCCTGATTTGATGGGTCGGCAACACATCCATGATCCAAACGTTATGGATGTGTGTGGCGGTGACCATTTACCATCAAGTGACCTGTTTGCTCGTTTGCCAGACCTAAGCAAAAAAATGTCATCGATCACCTTTAATTGTATTAAATCCAATTGCATAATAAATATTAACCTCAGCCCACAAAACACACCTAAAAAGCGAGAATATTCAACAAACCGTTCCTCCCTTCTTCAAATTTCTCAGATAACCCAATATTTCACGGTAACATTAAACGCAGACACTGGTCAGTATCAGAATACCCCATTACCCATAACGCGTTATCATTGACTTGCCTCCAAAGTTCTCTAGATACAAGTTGATATATGCGGGACCCAACACGGTTATCGCGTTTCTGATAAATTATGTCCGCCAGATTATGATATATGAGCCGGATAAGGTATAACACACCCCTATCTATCTTGTTAACTAATAACCTTCCGTTGCTCACGGTAGTTAAGGCCCTGGTTGCGTAATTGGTAATCCATGATCCTTATTATTTTTAATGGTGGTAGGTCTTATGTGATAGGGCACCTGGGTAGGTACCACCGCAATGGATATTTCTCCCGTTAAACAGCAGTGTAAATGCACTGTTGTGTTTCAGATTGAAGGACATCATAGCCAGAGTAACTACTGGACATATTCAGACTTAACATCTTATGTCTCAGGGTGGCGGGCGCAATAGAATGGCAAGCATTGCAATTCAAGGTATTGTTTGGTTTTGGTACTGATTATGAGCGGTCGTGTCACTTACCATCAGGCAAATGATATGCTCGTCTCGCCATTCATTGCAATTAAATAATTCTATGGGGCTAAGATATTTTTTAATTCTGGCACGGCACAGTGACTGAATTGCACCTGATGATAAAAGCAAATACCGTCCAGTTAGTGCATCAAATGGCCTCAGACGGTGGTCTCATACCATTCGAAGCAATCATGCCAGCACGCTAATTTGCTTATTTTGTTTTGTATTTTGATGGAAGATGTTTTAGTTTTTGATTTTTTGACAGATTTCAGTTTTCTTATATGTTTTAGTTATAATATTTTTCATCGCATAGATGAAGTATTTCTTTGTATAGCTTGTATAAATTAAGGGTCGGGTTTTGGTTACCAGGTAGGGTAGTCCACATTAAGTAAGCTTTTTCGTTCCTAAAATTTATAATATGATTGTGAACTCTAAAACCTCGATTTGCTTTGCAGCTCAGATAATTAACTCATATTCAATGTGTACGTAAATATAAAAGATTGAGCTTAAAATGAACTATCTGACACACTTTCCCATTTATGCTCGAATAAATGATATTAATCCCTGAAAGAAAAGCTTTCCAACGTGCATTGAAAATTTCGAGTGCATTAGCTGAGTTTCAAAACATTAAGCAAATTAGATCGAGCCCGGCCGTGGTGTTAAAATAAAGTCCGCATGTTTTATTTACGTTTCAGTTTCGTGTTAAAATTAAATAGTTTTTTATAAACATCATGGAACCTCATTGCATATTCATTTCATAACCGTGGAATTATTCATAAACCCTGAACGTCTTGAGGGCATTTGGGATAATTTAAAGTGCTTGGGTGAATTCAATTGAAATATAATTAAGGTTATACTTATAGCGTGGCAAAAAGGATCTGTCTGTTTTTGATGAGGGCGCTAAGATCGAATTTAGTATTAACATGGCAACCCGATATTCTACGATAAAAAATGCTTTGGATACTTGTTATTTTTATTTATTGTTGTTATTTAGTCTCTTTCTTTATTTTAAATCACAAAACAAACAGAACCGTAAGAAAATGTATAGAAATACTGGCGTATTATATAATTCAACGATCACCATGACAATGATAATAGTGTTGCCGTAATTGTTTTTTTAATGCGAGCTGTCACCGCATCGTACAATTTTTTTACCAAGTTATATATAGATGCATTTTAAAAGTCAGATTAGTTATCTTACGAATTATCATTGTTAGGAACACTGAAGACAAACGTTCTCGAGGCCTAAGGACTCGTCTACCACCAGGTTCCACAAACGCGAAGTGATGAACAGAAACCGTTGAAGATAAATAATCTACTCTAAATGTAGTACATCCAACGATGACCACGATTCTCAGTCATGAGGGACTGACTGCAGATGGGCCATCTTACGTTGAGACGCTAAATAAAATTAGATCATATATGTATGCCTGTTTGTTTCGTCATTGGTATTTGCCGTTCCTAACCACGCTTGGCAAGCGGGTTTCAACAGGTCAATGTGGAGATCCTTGAGGGAGACCTATATTCAGCAGTAGACTTCCCGTGTCTGAGAGAAAGAGATTGAGAGAAATATGCACATGTGAGCTCGATTGTGAAGACTAGAGCCCTAGAATACGTTAGTCTACTGTGGAATGACTGAGTTAATATAATATGAAAATTCGTGAAAGATCAACACACATAACATATAACCAACTTAACTGAGTTGGTTGGTTACAAACTGATATGGATCAGAATCGGAAAAGACCTCTGAATTGGAACCCACCAACGCCTTCTCGGCATTTTGCATTCCATTTATCAATAGACCAAAAAATATTGTTATTTCCAATAATAAATGAAATCAAACATACATCACATTTAAAGCGTAGCGACCTCATTTAACAGAACACCTCAAAACTCCCCGCAATAATTACCCCAAAAGGGAGGAAAATGAAAAATGATTTCGCAATACATTTTGACGAGTGACAGCGACGTGTGAAACACAATTCGTGTTTACTCGTCGCGTCCGACGTGGTGGATCAAAACAGGTGTTTTTTAATGGGGTAAATTAATTTTTGCTTACCCCTTGTCAGAGTGAAATATAAATTGTTTTATTGAGAATTTTTAATAATAATACAATATTGAGAATCGTAAAATGAAATACCTAGCACAAACATTTCAACACGATGTATTTGCAAATTATGTTTATTATTTTGTTTTTATATACAGAAAGTTTTCTGTCCGTTTGTTGCTTTGTTTTTTTGACAGCCTCCGTGGCGCAGTTGGTTAGATGCCGGCTGTGAAATGAGAGGACGCGGGTTCGATACCCGCATTGCGACAAATATTTGTGTGAACCACAGGTATTTGTTTCGGGTCTGGGTGTGTAACTAAGTTTCTCGTAGTTCCTGATACCCCGACACAAGACTCGATCTTGGTGTGGGGTCAGGACTATGTATGTGACTATCAGGTGTATTTGGGTGCATTTATTTAATCTTCCTATATGTATCGCATTGTAGGTTACGGGCCTCCTTTATTATTGACAAAAGTTATAAACCACCACGCTAGCTTAGCGACTTGGCGGACTATACCATAGATACATACATACATAAACTCACGCCTTTTTCCCAGAAGGGGTAGGCAGAGGTGCCAGGACACCCACATTTCGCCTTGTATGTTCCGTCCCACAATGTGACAGGTGGTGAGCCTATCGCCATATCGGGCACAAATTTCTGACTCTGGGCTGATAATGAATAGAAAAATTCAATATCACTTTGCCCAACCCAGGATTCGAACCCGAGACCTCAGCTTTGTGACCGTACCATAGTACAATTACGCCACCGAGGCAGTCACCATTTACCATAGATTTTAGTCCTTAATAGTACTTAAAAGTATACCAAACGAAATGAATACATATTAAAAGCATAACAATTACACGGTTGTAGCGAGATAGTTGAATGATGAATGGGGTCAACGCAGCTTATTATGTCCTATTATACCCGGCAATGTTGTGTCATCTAATTGTAACATGGAAACGTTATTGATGTTGTTGATTTTTTTATAACATTGCCGGACACTCGAAATACATTTGTACGCCCGCATTGCGTCACTCGACTAAAGTATTAATATGTAAGTTTATGATACTGTATTATATGGAATGAGAATAGCTGTTTGTATATTTGAGGCTCTTTTACTTGTTTATATACATTTTTTTTATAGCTATGAATGGCGAGACGAGCATGCCGTTCGCCTGATGGTAAGCGATACGACCGCTCATGAACAGTAGCAAAACCAAACAACACCTTGAATTACAAAGCAATGTTTGGCATTCCACTGCGCTCGCCATCCTGAGACATAAGATGTTAAGTCTCAATATGTCCAGTAGTTACTCTGGCTACAATGCCCTTCAACCCGAAACACAACAGTGCGTTTACAATGCTATTTGACGGGAGAAATAGACACTGCGGTGGTACCCACCCAGATGGCCTCTCACATATGAGAGACCTACCACCAGTAAACATACACATGCATACATAAACTCACGCCTTTTTCCCAGAAGGTGTAGGCAGAGGTGCCAGGGCACCCATATTCCGCCAGTATGTTCCGTCGCACAATGTGATAGGTGGCGAGCCTATCGCCATATCGGGCACAAATTCCTGACTCTGGGCTAATAATGAACAGAAAAATGCAATATCACTTTGCCCAACCCGGGATTTGAACGGGATTTTCCTGACACCCACGACACTAGATTCGATCTTAGTGTGAGGTCAGGACTATGTATGTGACTGTTGGGTGTTATTATTTATTTATTTAAATGAGTAGTTACTTATTCTATCGTGTATATAAATGGGTATTATGTATGTTTATATGAATATGTTCTACTCGTATTACTGAATTCAGCTGTAAAAGGCATTTGGTGTGAAATACTGTTGTAACGTGTAACAAGCTTTGGTACGTAAATCTGTATAAATAACGTATCCGGCGCTTGGCCTGAATACCTGCTGTGGGTTGGGGTTCGAATACCAGCGGGGTAAGTAAATACCCCAACAGTCACATACACCTGATCC
This sequence comes from Hyles lineata, assembly GCA_030180105.1. Classification (NCBI taxonomy): domain Eukaryota; kingdom Metazoa; phylum Arthropoda; class Insecta; order Lepidoptera; family Sphingidae; genus Hyles; species Hyles lineata. The sequence continues at coordinate 96,988 of JARJEE010000040.1, forward strand.
TACATTAGGATACAAATCTTTGACAAACGTATCAGACATATGAGAGACTTTTTGGTATGATAGACCCGAAACAAATATTTGTCATTTATCTATCTATATATTTGCACTTACCACCAGATATAATACAGTCACTGTGCCGTGCCAGAATAAAAAAGTCTCGGTGCGGGGATCGAACCCGCGGCGTCTAGTTCTATAGCCGGCGTCTAACCAACTGCGCCACAGAGGCTGTCTATATACATGTATATAAAGGTTACTAGTCGTTTGTATATTTTGTATGGTGTGAAATACTGTTGTAACATGTAACAAGCGTTCGTACGTAAATCTGTATAAATAACGTATACGGCTTGGCCTGAATACCTGCTGTAAAGGTGGGGTTCGAATGCCAGCGGGGGACATTACTGTTTGTTAATTGTATAAATTGTTAATGTCTGTATAAATTGGGGGTAACTAGTAAAACACTAGTTATATTGTACGACTTCCTCGGTGGCGTGGTTGTACTACGGTACGGTCACAAAGCTGAGGTCTTGGGTTCGAATCCCGGGTCGGGCAAAGTGATATTGGATTTTTATATTCATTATCAGCCCAGAGTCAGGAATTTGTGTCCGCTATGGCGATAGGCTCGCCACCTATCACACGGACGGAACATACAAGGGGAAACGTGGAAGTTCTGGTTGGGCCTCTGCCTACCCCTCCTGAGAAAAAGACGTGAGTATATGTATGTATGTATGTTATTCAGTACATTTAAATTTTGTCCTGTACAACATTGTGAAGAGGTTACCGCAGTTTATTGCTAATATACCTACATAAATAATATTTTTTACAGTAACAATGAAACCTGTGTGCAAATAAGTAAAAGTTTTGTTTTGTATTTAACTCTGGATATTTATCAGTATCATTATAATAAAGTGTAAAATGAAAATGAATATTTTCGTTGCATATGATTAAATTTGAATCAAGTTACATTGGCATTCATTAATGGACTGCCTCGGTGGCATAGTTGTACTAAGGTACCTTGCAAAGCTGAGGTCTCGGATACGAATCCCGAATCGGGCAAAGTGATATTGGATTTTTCTATTCATTATCAGCCCGGAGTAAGGAATTTGTGCCTGATATGGCGATAGGCTCCTATTACATAGTGGGACGGAACATACAAGGCGAAATGTGGGTGTCCAGGCACCTCTGCCTACCCCTTCTAGGAATAAGGCGTGAGTTTATGTATGTATATATATGCCATTAATTAAAATGAACAACCAGTTGCATTTTTGTCATTTATATTAGCCGAATAAATAATAAGAAACTTCACCATTCTCACCTTTTTTCAAAATCCTGCATATTTCTGGTTTAAACTCTTGTTTAATTGACGATATGACTTATATACCAATTTCTTTTCCCCACAAATCTTTAGTTCTGATGACTTTAAATCAGTTGAGATACTTAGCATACACACTTTATTAAAAACACATACACAAAATATAAAGGCGAAGAAAAACATCGTTAATTACGGTGACCTAAATATTTTTTAACAACCGCTACAAGTGGGCCACACCTCAAACTGGGACATTGCTGATCGAAGCACCAAATTGGAAAGCATTGATTCACGCCTGTTTTCCCTTAACTCCTGCAAATTGTTCCCAAAACAAAGCTACGTGTAAGGAAAATGAAATTCGGGTTCATGGAGACTTCCTGTATCATTTCGTGTTATGTATTATTAGTGTCCCTCGTTCCGTGATGAGGTTAGGAATATATAGGGTATATCAAGACTACTACAGAAAATGAAGCCGGGTGGTAGTTTTAGTGACTTCAGACACAACTAATAAACATTTCGCAGAGAAATCCGACAATATTTTTTTTGTGATTTTTAAATATCCTGTTAGGGTGGTACATTTGTACATTTTGCTAAAATAATTCTTTATACCCTCTCGTTCCATAGTATTTTTAAAAATAAAAGGATTTACATTATTATTTTAGCAATACGTCGCTTTGTTTGCATTTTTTTTAATTGAATTGTTTCTGAAGTCATTAAAACTACAACCGGTTTTATTTTCGGAAGCAATCTTGATATATTCTTTATTTTATGGATTACGTGGAGTTATTTGATTTCAGATTTGAGACATCAGATCTTTCGGCAAATTAACTGACAACAATCCAGTTTTATTCTTACTTGCAATGCAGTTAATTCATCTAATATTTAATGTAATGCCGTTTGAAGTATATTAAGTAAATTTACATCAAATGAATTCTAATTCTAATCGGATTCATCATGCCGGATTATTAAATTAGTTCTAAATGCTATAAGATAGGACCCCGGATGGAAGAAAGAAGGAAAAAGGTGCTTCGGCAATTTTTTTCACATTTGTATCAACAGTAAAAACGCAAATTGAAATACTTCTTGTTTCGAGATAAACAGATTTGTATGATTGCAATAAATGGCGAGACGAGCATGTCATCCGACTGATGGTAAGTGAAACGACCGCTCATGGATAGCAGCAAAATAATACAGCACTATGTTTGGCAAATCTATTCTAATACGCTCGCCGTCGTGAGACATCTATATCAGCCCATATACGTCCCACTGCAGGGCACGGGCCTACTCTACAATCGAGAGTACGGTTGAGAGTGGTTAGGCTATATAGTCCACCACGCTGGCCTAGTGCGAGTTTGCGGACTTACATAGATACCATAGAAATTCAACGAATTTTAATTTGACACAAACATGAAAAATGGCTTTAACCACTTTTAATAAAAAAAAAAGATTGGAAAATAGAACTTAATTTTACCATCACATTTTTGACGCATCACTTCTACCAAACCTGTGACATAATCGTATAAATTCTCGCACAAACTACCTCCAAATAATCTCAAAATAGGACGCTTTATCTTCCCGAAGCGCAGTCCCGAAGCCTCCTCGTTTTAAACCTCCTGTTTTGCGCCGAGTTGGCTGTCAGAATTTAAAATGACGAATGCCGGTGGACTTTTAACGTTGGAATGGCACCTTATTGAAAATTTGAATAACAAATTCGGCAACTACTGCCGTCCTGCTGTTTGTATTAAGTTTTAGTTTCCGCGAATTATTGTTCGTGAATTCAGTTTTATTTCGAGCAAGATTGTTCGGGGAATTTTGATGCATATATTTAATGTAAATTGTTGCATGTTTTAATGTTGCTCTTTTGTATTTAATTTATAAATTGTTTTTAAGTTGGTTGTGTTTGCTAGGAGGAAAAAATAGTAATTAAAGTAAGTTTTCTGATTATCTTTCTTTCTGAGCTACAATGAGGTAATTATAAATGTATTTTCATATATTTTAAGACATTTCTTAATATTTTTTTACACGTCTTTAATTTCCTTTTGTTAGTTCTAAATGAAACATTGAAAAATTAAATACAGGTTTTGATGTCAATTATATTCTAAAATACAATGGTGGCACTTCACATGGCTGTTTGTATTTGTTATTGGGTATTTGTCGTATTTGGCAAAATAAATGACGTTAAAAGCAAACATGCAAATAGAGGCAAATATGACCATCTATACTTACGTATTTGTTATTGGCCTTGCTTGTCAAATAAGGCCGCACTTTCTCAATTAAACTGACCACACATGCTAATTGTTTGCCAAATATGCCAAATACACAAATACAAATAGCCATGTGAAGTGCCAGCATAATAAAGATTTAGATCAACAGGACTTGAGGCAATAATCTACTACGCTGCCTTATTTTGGGTTGGCGTACTTCCGACACCAGAAGGTTATTCTGCCGTCCTCAAGCTAAAATGCCGTTAAGTATTTTTTGCCGCTTTTTTTAGTTATGCACAAAAAATGCGATATTTTTTAAATGTGCTACTTAATAACAAGTGGTCATCTTTAGATCTTGGAGTAAAGTAGAAACTTTCAATTTAGAACGGGAATATCGCTTTTTTGTGCATCACTCAAAAAGCGGTTTTTGTACTTAACAGCATTTTAGCTTAAGGACGGTAGTATTATTACAATTCGTGGTAATCGACTATCAATAAACATATGACAGTAATAAGTCGATTATACATCCTTGAACTCGAATTCGACGCGGCGGCAAACATTTTCACGGTGGTCGCAGGTTCAAATCCCTGGGCACACCTCTGACTTTCCAGAGTCAATTGTGTATTGATACTCAACCACTACGCACTGTAACGGTGAAGGAAAACATCGTGAGGAATCCTACAGTGCATACCATAGCGATTTGTAAGAATTTCTATGGTTTGTAAAGTCCACCAAACCGCACTGGACCAGCGTGGCCTATACCGCCTAGCCTCTCTGAATCTAAATACCAATTGTAAAGGAGGCCCCTGACAAGCAGTGAGACGTATATAAATAAATAAGATAAATAAATACACAAAACAGTCACACACATAGTCTCGACCCCACACTAAGATCGAGTTTTTATCGTGGGTATCAGGAACTACGAGAGACTTTTAGGACTCACAAACACCCAGAACCAAAACCTGTGGATCACACTAATATTTGTCTCGGTGCAGGCATCGAACCCGCAGCCTCACGTTTCACAGACGGCGTCTAACCAACTGCACCCACGGAGGCTGTCTGTCATATGGGCTGATACAGTACGAAGGCGCTATTGCCGTCTCAGCAGAACACATCTTGTTTATCGCCAACAACCCGTTTCAAGCAACTAATTTGCGGCAACCATATGTACTTGAATACGGGAACAACCTATTTATTTCCCTGGATATACACAAGCGATAAATTCTCTTGTTCTGCCCGCAACAGCTCTGTATAAAGGAAAATTAGCTATTTATTCCCTGTCTCTCTCTCTCTTAAGCCAAACGGAATATATACTATCTCTTTCTTCAGCAAAAGGAAGTTCTGAACAAGATATGATAAAACATTTATTAGGGATTTAGTTTAATTTTCAAACGAAGCTTTAACTTACAGACCGCTTGCAACTGATCGCCATGGAAATCACATGGGAAGAATTATTTTCTAGTCAGTTATTATTGTAGGTATTATGTGTTATTTTTTTCGATTAATATTTTTGTTTTATATCTAACTAGCGGCCCGGCCCAGTTTCGCCCGGGTACAAATCGATTTCTGTACAATAATATGTACGTATTATACATATAAATCTTTCTCTTGAATCACTCTATCTATTTAAAAAACCGCATCAAATCCGTTGCGTAGTTTTAAAGATCTAAGCATACAAAGGGACATAGGGACAGAGAAAGCGACTTTGTTTTATACTATGTAGTGATTAGTAATTACCTAATATTGTCTATTTTATAGGTTGTATTGGAATGTCTTTATAAAAATGGAATGTTTTTACATTTGTGCTATTTGTAGATACCAGCTATAGACTTTTTTTTCTTTCTTATTGTCAGCCATGCACTTTTCTTGGCTAAGAGAGAGGGTGAGATCAGTTTAGTTGTTAGTGAAACGAATTGATAAATTAGGTATCGGAGGTTCCAGCCCAAGGCACAAACCGTAGTTCAAAAAAATTATGTGTGTATTGATAGAATAAAATTGGATTTTACGATCTAGAAAACGTATCCAAAGTTTCATATTTAATAATTCCAAGAATAATAATACTAGAACAATGAGGCGACCACCATTAATTAAATTATAACAAATAACAAGCTATATTAATATTATAATCCCACAATATTATCTCTAGTTTGAATTGGATCCGCTCGCAAATAATATGTTTATGTTAATACCGCGGGCGAATTTATTCGCAATGCTCTTTAACAGTTAAATTAAATCCATTATTAATTTTAAAAAAAGGAGATTATCAATTCGATGTGTATGTATGGAATGTTAGAATTCCACAGTTTTTGGGTTTGTTAGTCTATACCAACATCTGAACATGCAAATTTTTATAAATGTATGTATGTTTGTGACTTTTTTTGGTTTATTATCATCATAACCTCAGCCACATGTCCTTTGTTGAACATAGGCCTCCCCCAAGGATCTCCACATTGACCTGTTGGAAGCGGCTTGCATCCAGCGACTTCCTGCAACATTGCCAGGTTAATCCTAGGTTGATAATACTCATACAATATACACATGTATAATGTATATCATATCTTGGTAAACAATCCGTGGCAGAAGTGCTACCTCCGCATAAATTATTCCATCTAAAATAAGTGCGTGTATGCTAATATTTATTTCCGTCTTTATACCGATTGAGGTATTTTGTGCCTTAAATCGAAAGTCTTCGATAGTTGTGTGTTGCCAGTGATGACTTACGGCACCGAGACGTGGCCTCTCACTATGGGCCTTATTAGGAAGCTCAAAGTCACTCAACAAGCTATGGAGAGGGCTATGCTCGGGGTTTCCCTACGAGATCGAATCAGAAATGAGGAGATCCGTAGGAGAACTAAAATAACCGACATAGCCCACCGGATTAGCAAGTTGAAGTGGCAATGGGCAGGGCACATAGCGCGGAGATCTGATGACCGATGGGGTCGGAAAGTGCTCGAATGGAGGCCGCGTAGCGGAAAGCGCAGCGTTGGACGTCCACCCACAAGATGGTCCGACGACCTGGTAAAGGTCGCGGGACGTCGCTGGATGCAGGCTGCCTCCAACAGGTCTCTGTGGAAATCATTGGGGGAGGCCTATGTTCAGCAGTGGACTTCCTTTGGCTGATGGATGGATGGATGATGATTTATACCGATTGGCGTGTAGACCCAAATTTTATGTTTACATACATACATACATAAACTCACACCTTTTTTCCCTGAAAGTGTACGTAGAGGTGCAACCAGGACATTCACGCGTCGTCTTGCATGCTCTGTCCTACGATGTGATAGCGGGCGAGCCTATCGCCGGTCATAAATTATTGACTCTGCGCTGATAATGAAGAGAAAAATCCAATATTATTTTTACCGACCTGGGATTCGAACCCGAGACCTTAGCTTGGCAATCATACCGTAGTACAACTGCGTCATCACAGCAATTTTATGTTTACAATGGTAAGATAAGTAAATAGGTTATTGTCTAAATTATTAGCTTCCCTTTATATCTGAGTTAAGAATTCAGGACAACAGTACCATTTAAAAATAACAGCTACTAAAAACGACTTTCATAGTGCAGTTGCAATTGATTTTTCGCAAATGCAGCATTTTTTCATTGCTCTATTTAGCAGAATTGTAGTAAAAGTACTTAAATGCGCCTAGAATCTAGGTTAAAGATTCAACTTGTGGAAATAAAAAATATATTCAATGTAACAGAGTAAGATCAAGCGTATCTTGGGTTTAAAAACCTTTGCATTTTCTTTCGGATGCCGGGAATTAAAGCTTTGAGAGGAACGATTGAATTAAAAATTACATTTCAATTCTACAGTTCTTTAATTGGTGTCTTTAATGTTTTTTGTCGGTACAACAATTCATAACGTGGCGAGTGTAATGTATAATTCATCTATTTTCTATTGACGTGGCAGCTTGGGGCTGAATTTGGAACCACAAGTAAAATTTTAATAAACATGTTTAATATAATAAAATGTGTAAAGATAAAAACTGTTTCTAATATTTCGATAACAACATGACAAAGCGCACTCGGACGTTAAAAGATTTTAGACAGTCTATAAGTCTAAATCTACCTGAAGAAATGTCAATGAGTTGATACTCGTATTATAATGTATCTAAAGTCTACTGGTGTGTGGCGAAATTTGGAACTAAAAATAAAATTTGAAAAATATATTTTTAACGCATGTTTGAGACATGTTTTCATAATATAAACAACAAGCATTTATATTTCAACATATATATATATATATATATATATATATATATATATATATATATATATATATAATTATATTTCCAACTCCTCCTATTAATTACACTTTCTGATTAATTTCGTTGCGGGTTAAAGACAGGTTAGACATTCCCGGAGACTCGCCGAGCTTCAATGCTCGGTGTCATTACATTGCGTGCCACTGTTGATCATGGCTTACAGGAGTTACAGTGGTGGGTGGTGAGGGCGGGACAGTCTCCAAAAAAGCATTTATATTCGTAATCTAATAGTATTAACATGCCAATGTAATAAATTGCGAAGAGAGAAAAACTGTACCTAATATTTTGACATCAGTATGACAACAACGCATTCAGACGCTAAACGATCGTGGACAATCTATATCTCTTATGACAGTCTGCTCAAAATATACACAATCTGCACTTAGAACACAATAAACTTGTGTTTGTAACTCTGACGGATTTTATTCAACTATGTTCTCCAACCCGCACTAGGCCAGCGTGGAGGACCATATAGCCTTACCACTCTCAATCGTACTCTATATTTTAGAGAAGGCCTGCCCTGCATTGGGACGTATATAGGCTGACACATATAAATAGAAGACCAGGTTTATTTTCATCACTGACTTGCTTTTACGCTTGCTATTATTTATGATTTCAACCTGGTGTTAATGTTTTAGAAATAGCCACGCCATTCAGACCTCACTGACAGAACAATGAGCTCTAGATTCTGAAAATTATTTTTGTAGTTTTTATTAATATCTTGCACTGTTGACTGCATTTAGGGCATTCAGCATTCATTTTACTGGTGGTAGGTCTCTCATATGTGAGAGGCCATCTGGGTGGGTACCACCGCAGTGTCTATTTCTCCCGTTAAACAGCAGTGTAAATGCACTGTTCTGTTTCGGGTTGAAGGGCATTGTAGCTAGAGTAACTACTGGACATATTGAGACTTAACATCTTATGTCTCAGGATGGCGAGCGCAGTGGAATGCCAAGCATTGCTTTGTAATTCAAGGTATTGTTTGGTTTTGCTTCTGTTCATGAGCGGTCGTACCGTTTACCATCAGGCGAACGGCATGCTCGTCTCGCCATTCATAGCAATAAAAAAAACATGTTGGATGGAACACAGTGTTTTCTAAATAAATATTGAAAACACAGTGATAGAAATGCATAAAATTACAAACTATTGTGAAAAATGCTTTTAAAAATGCCGTAACATTTCCTGTTTCGCGGAACACATTAATACGTCAGTTTTGCTTACTGTCAGCCCGGTTACGTTCTGGCGCTAGGACGGCGGGTAGTAATTTTTGTTTGTTGCCAAATTGAATCTGTTGGGAACTGTCGGCAGATGTTTGTATAGCTTAGTTAACGAAAAAAACAATAGTTTTTAGTTCTTGTACTATAAAATTGTTTAGATATATTCAAAAGATGGAAATACACATATTGTTTTTAAATATCTCATTATATAATAGAGAAAACTTTGTAAAGAATATCACTTTTCTATTCTTTCCTTTGATAACTTTCTTGGGAACTAATATTATATTTAATTAATATTTAACACTTTATTGTACACCAGACACATAAAAGTAGACAGAATTACATGCAAAAACCAAATAATGCACAACTGGCGGTCTTATTGCTTGAAACAATTTCTGCCAGACGACCATGGGATGGATAAACGAGAACGAACGAAAGGTGAAACGAAGTTATTTATTTTGTTCAGATTAGGTTCTGGAGTGGAGACTACGTACAAGCAAGTGAAATATCGGCTGCCCACCCAGAAGGTGGATAGACGACCTGATTACTGTCGCAGGAAGTAGACGGATACAGGTCGCTTCAAACAGGGCGTCTATATTGCGATTCATGGGGGAAGCCTATGTTTAGCAGTTCATCAAAAAAAAAAAGCTGTACCATATTTTAACTTCAGCATTGGCCTTAAAGATTCTTAAGAAGGAAACGATCAATCTCTACATAAGGGTTCATTGCTTTTTACAAATTAATTCAAATTGCATTTAATTTCTGAGAAAGATGCAACCACGTTTATTTGCCAAATTCTTAACACTGGTTCAAGAGCCTTACTTATCGGCCATTGAATAACACCCCATTCGTTTGGGAACTTTTTAATTACAAGGGGTTTTCGATTTGAAAAACTGATTGGTCGAAATTGGAAATTTTCCAAAAGCGGCTAGTTCTTACGTCACGTGTTACTGTAATTCTGCTTACGTCACGAAGATTTGTTTCATGACGTATTGTGTGGTTTTGTGACGTGTCGTCTTGGGTGGTATTGTGTAGTTTTATTATGAACAGAGAAACATATCGTTGCATAGTATAAAATGAAGTCGCTTGCAATGTCTGTGCGCTTAGATCTTTTAAATTTTTCAACGGATTTTAATATAGTTTTCAGTAATATATAGAATAAGAAAGTTTTGATGATACATACATATTATAGCATAGAAAAGCCGAAAAATTCGAAGATTTATAATATGTTGTAACGAACTTATTACACTGTGCGTTTTAATCGCAAAAACTAGATAATCCTTACGAAATCAAATTAAATGAGTAACACCCGGGTGGAGCTGGGTCGGACGGCTAGTTTTATATACCGTTTGGTCTGGTACTTATAATGCAGGGCTCTCTTAGTTTAACCACCAGTCAAATTTATAAAACTGTTACCTATCAAAAGTACCCTGAACCGACGAGCATGCGTGAAAAGGTTGATGAAAGCGGATGAAGCGAAAGTAATATGTCAGGATCGAGCAAAATGGCGGTCTATAGTCTCTGCCTACCCCTATGGGATACAGGCGTGACGATTATGTATGTTACCTATCCCAAGTATTTATGACCATATATGACTTTATGGTAAAATTAGGAAATAAATTTATAGACATCATATGGCTATCCATTTCACTAAACACCTTTACTTATAAGGACATCCAGATGGGTGTGCATTACTAGATAGTTACAACTAAATATATCACAAAACCCTGATTTGAACATCAAAGTCCACTAAAAGCGTAAACTCCGCCCAATCTTTCGGGGGCTCATTACGAGCCCTCCGTTCAAAGTAAATAGAATAAAGTCGCGGAACGATATGTTTGCTGGCCCGAGCCCTTAATTAAGTGTACTTTAACACGTTAAACAAAAGGGCACCTCTAATTAGATCCTCAGCTGGCAGGATTTGACGTAAAAAACGTATTAAATTACTGAAAAATATAGCGACGCGGCGTTCACCCGCTGTCTATTGTCTGAGTGGCCTTTATCTCTCGGTTTTATGCCTCAATTTCCCTTTTTTCCGTTGGAATGAATCCTGATATCAATCTGAGTCGCGCGAATGTAAAGTTATTGACACGTGTTCGATACAGCTGTCTATTTCGGAAACCTCTGTAAAATTTAAGGCGAAGTGTGTTTTGAATATGGTGTAGGGTTATGGTATGATGTAGTGGTATAAGTTATTTTATTAATGAGATGTGCAGGCTACTCGCTTGCAAAGCGTCAGGTCTGTTCGTCAGAAAGAAGGATAAAAGGAAGAAAACTATTAAGAACCTTTAGTACATTGAATGGTATTGTACTCAGTACTGTGCTCTCTCCACCCTGAGACTACATGATAAGTTTCTGCAGGCTACTGAAGAAGCAGAATGTCAAACACAAGGAGACTAGTTCATTATTTCGCAATGAATTAAACGATTGAGTAACCAAATCAACGGATACCTTGAGTCCTGCAATTATAACCGATGATTTCATTTGAGTTTCCCATATCAGATTGGAACAATCTGTGACGGCATTTTTATCACTATTTTGTATACTTTGCGATTAAAATTTTTCAACACCGCATCATTGGTATTCCTCTAAAAAAATCACTGATAAAATTAAACATACCATTCTGCTCATTAAATATTGATGTTTACAGTTTTACACAAATGTTATTTTTAACACCAAACAAACCAACCGATTGATTTGACGATAATTTTCGTGCTCATACAAAATACAGTTGCAAACTGCCAAATAAATAACCGTTCGACTTCGCCACTATTTTATATTTCATAAACTTGTGTAACTCTCGGCTTTCTCACATAAGTTTGCCAACAAATCTGTTGGTCTCAGAACTTGGACCAATAGCAAATAAATGCCATTGATCCGAAAAGTTAGCGCAACTTTTTATATTCGGCATCTGGGAGTTGCTTGAGAATAAAACGAATTATTGGATTTGCGCGTGTGTGATGTGTTGTGTCGATTTAGTATTGTTTGCGACCTTAATTTACTTTGCTGTGAATGTTTGCAATGCCCCATTTGATGTAAAAGACTTGCAAGTATCGTCTAGGGCATATCGATTTACAGCCGCTGCCAATAAACAATCCAGCTCAATCTTTTTTCTGATACTATATTGCCAATAATCAATCTCAGTAGTGAAAAAACTATGGCAACATGGTAAATGACAAATCGAAAAGTAGAAAACAATCTAGATTGACTTCAATCTAATTTTATCGATTGATTATTGGCATCGGCCGTTAGTGTTTTAGTGGGAGCAATTAATATGACTTTAAGTTTTGGAATGATGATTGTCGTATAATCAGCATAAACCATTGGAACTCCACTGATAAACAACAGCTTCTCTCAACCATATTAGCGGCCGTATGTGACTTTTCAACCAGTCTACGAAGCGTGGCGAGTATTGGAAAAAAATGAAAGTGCAACTTATTGTCAACTACTTAATTTAATGACGTCAATGTGAGGATTTTATTAAGATTTCGTTTCAAATTGACTCTTATTTCTGGTTATTGATTGCATCTACCTTTTGTTTTCATTATCATTCAAATTCAATTAATTTACAAAGTATTTATTACACCACTAAGCTTTTTTTACTTAATTAAACAATCGCGTTTGTATCTTCATAATTCATGTCATTACAAAATAAATTCAAATGACCACCTCCATAAACTTATATCGACGTATATTTCATTACCATTGCATGTTTCTTACTGAAGCTAATATAATAAATCATTAGAATGTGCAACAATACCGTTCCTTCATCGCCATTCAGTTCCCCAGACTACTGTGTATGCAACTGTATTTTGCGGCGCTTGTTTAGATTTAATTACAGGGCAACATTTACCATTCCAGCTGAGTTCATGTTGACGCTAAATTGAATTTCCTAATCTAGGAACACTACGGGCTAGATCTAAAGCTAAATTCAGAGGAACCTGTTAACCCGCAGACCCAGGTGGATACAACACTATAATTCTAGCGCTATTAACAAATGATTAATTCCGCAGTAATGTTTGCTTGGTTCCAGACCATGTTATTGTTGCACAGAATGGTGCAATTATTTTAATATGCTAGCTTGTAAATGTTGCGTTTTATGTATTTTTTAAAGGTAAATATATTCTAAACTCTACTAATTATTTTGCAAGTTAATTATGTATGTACATGCAATGTCAACATTGAATGAAAGACGAGCATGCCATTTGCCTGATAGTTAGAATTACGACTGCTCATGGACAGTGGCGAAACTAAGCAATGCTTGGTATTTTACTGCGCTCGCCATACTGAGACATAAGTCTCTATATGTCCAGTAGTTGTACACTGCATTTATACTGCTGCTTGGCGGGAGAAATAGACATTGCGGTGGTACTTACCTAGGGGGCCTCTCACTTATGAAAGACCTACCACCACGGATAGGTATAGGAAATATATAAATATTTACAATGTCATTCAAGTAGAGTATACTCGGGCGACATATAGCCTTCTCTCGTCTGTAGACATTATTATGCCGGGATGCTAGAAATCGTTTATACACAAGTTGAACTTGAAACATAATATATAATTTCCTAAGAAGTTATTTCAACCATCACCCAAACGTGTTCACTATTATACTATAACTACGGAACATATTGAGACTTAATATTTTATGTCTCTGGATGTTGAGCGCAGTGGAATGCATTGCTTTGTGATTGGCGATGTTGTTTGGTTCTGCTACTGTCCATGAGCGGTCGTATCGCTTACTATCAGGCGACAGGCAGGCTCGTCTCCCCATTCATTACAAGAAAATGCAATATTTACTGTTGGTAGGTCTCTCATATGTCACAGGCTGCCTGGATCGATACCACCGCAATGTAATTTCATTAATAGTCATAAAAAAAACACCACATATCCTGTATAGTCTATATCATACGTATAATCAACCGCCTTCTTCCGTCTTGAACGAAAATCCCTTTAAATATTCCAGTTCTCATTTGAATCTTCCACAAATGTAGCCCCACTACATAATGGAACTTAATTCACCCGGGAGAGAAACTTGTCTTGTAACTATTTCACGAATGTGTGTTTTAGATGTTCACGGAGCTGTGATTCGTGATTCACTTGCTGCAGTAATCTTCATGTTGATTATCTTCAAATGGACTTTGGAGTTATGCGAGGGATGTTTAGGGTTATTTATAACTATCGCTGTATTTCAAGAGACTGTCTCTGCCGTTGATAAATGACGCCTTTTGTTGGTCAAGATATGCAATGCCTTGTGTTTGAATGGTATAAAAATTGGGATGTGTTTTCTGTTCTATTTCGTAATTGATGTCAAAATATTATGGTATTTACTTTTATAAATAAAATATAAGATTTTAAAATATAAAAAAACTAACTATTAAAACTTTTTCTTTTGTCCTTTAATTCCACAGTTATATATGATTAGTGCATTTTTTCTAAATTTTGTGATATGGATGCTTTTGAGGGAGGGCTATTCTATCAACTTTATGAGTCAGAAGTATAAAAAACCATTCACTTCAAACATTATTTAAAAAACCTTAATCAATAGTAAATTACAACCAAAATTTTCAAATAAGAACTGTTGACTTGACAATCAAACCTTAGAATTCACGGTCACACGTCATTCGTGTTTACGAATAAGCGATTAAAATCATGGCAACTAATGAATAATATTACAAATAATAAACATTGCATTACAATAGAGAATATTTTATCATGAGTTTACTTGGCAAACTAACCGACAATTTTAAATTGACCTTCCGTTGCAAACTGTTAACGTGTTTAATCAGGTCTTTTACGTTGGTGCAACTTCTAAAGGATTTTCGTCACGATATATATAATTTTCATCAGAGCAAACGATCAGTATAATGTTTTATTAAGTGGTAGTAATACGTGATTTGACTTGGTACTGTTTGTGTTTAAATAATTGTAAATAACTATCATGGATTTCACTTCGAAAATGGATTTAGGTATGCCTATTTGATTTTTTTATTACACTAAATGGCAAAATACGCATGCCATTCGCCTGGTGGTACGCGATAAGACCGCTAATGTACAGTAGCAAACAACACCATGAATTACAAAGCAATGCTTAGTATTGCAGCGCTCGCCATCCTGAGATATACGATGTTAAGTCTCAATGTGTCCAGTAGTTACTCTGACTACAATTTACTTCAAACTGGAACACAACAGTGAATTTACACTGTTGTTTGGCGGGAGAAATAGACATTGCGGTGGTATAAAAGCAACGTCCTAATATTTTTTTAAGATTTATTATCTTTCATAGTTAACATCGCATACAACATGTTGTAGATAGTATATTATATGATAATAAATGTGAATTTGAGTTTTTTATTAGACTTTCTCGTCTTATGCATTGGGCCGATTATCGTGAAATATACCCGTTGTCAAGGATACGCCAAAGGATAACTTAGAATAAAAAATAATATCAAAATATAAATAAAGTATCATAAAGAAAACAATTACCGTGTTACAGATTTAAATATACGAAAGGAGTCCCACCTATTTAGGTTTTGAAAATTAGCATTGGAAGCACATGGAGTTGCCCTAGAGTTTTCAATTTCATACTTGAACTTCTAAGGAGAGAAAGCTTAGACAAGATCGATAAATTGATAAGAAAAATAATTTGGAAGAAATTTTCAAAGAATCAGGATGAAATCTCATCGTACCCTATGTTTAAAAAACACACTTGGTACTGCATATAATAAGCTTAAGCCAAAGTCCATTCTAATCCACGAAATCAGTACAAACGTCGAGATACTAAAACCGTCCAAATCCAGCATTAACCTGGATCCAGATATTTGACTAAAACAAAGTCCTCGACACAATCCAACTCCGTTCGATGCAAAAGGAGAAAAAGATAAAGAAAGCGTCACCGGGCGTATTTTGAGCGTATTGATAAAACTAGGCGCTGTTGCAATGGATACGGAAGCCGAGACAGCGCGAGCCATTTGGCTCAACGCTAGGCTATTTTGTTTGCAAAACAAAGCCATGCGGTCTTATTGATGTTGTATTCGTTGCGCCAGTAATGGACGCTGGTTTTGTTTCAGTTTTTGTATGCGGTATTGATTCGTGGACTATTGTTTGAGGTGTGAATGCGTGGCCGAAAGTACCTTCTGTTGTTCCAATTTGGTAGAAGAAAGGAAAAAAATATAGTAGCAATTAAGGATTTGTGCCGTACAAAGTAAACTACAATTCATATTACATAGGTACTGTTTACAGTACTCTCAGTATCTATTGCCATGGAATGCTTCCGATAAATCTATCGCTGGTAGCTGAGGTAATTTTCAAAGCATAAATCACGGCTAATACTGCAGCACGATTAATGTTGTTAATTTACGAAACACAACCTTTTTTAAAAAGTATATACATATGTACATATAATATGTTTGTAACTGATCGATGTTTGTACATGGACATGGATGGGGACTGTATTAATGTAATAGAACCAAAAAAATGATTTTTTTTTTAATTTTTGTTTGTTTGTCTGTGCGGTTTTGCGTGATGAATTGAGAAACGGTTTAACGGATTTTGATGCGATATAGAGGTAGCTGACATCCTGGATTAATACTAAGGATACTTTTTATCCCGAAAAATATGGTGTTCCCATGGAATGATGAAGGAATTCTGATATATTTGTTACTTTTTTATACTCAAAGATGAATGAGAATGGAATGGGACTGGATTGCATGCCTTAAGTGTAAATGGTGGGATATAACGGGACGGGATGGGTTGGGACAGGAAAAGCTGTACAGAGGACGGCATTGAGGTTGAATATATATAAAACAGTACGTAAAATAATATGTTGCTGATGTGGACTGGGTTCAAAAAGTATCTGCACCCGGGCGGCGCCGGGCCCACCCCTAGTGATAAATATATAAGAAGATTAAAAAAAAATACAAATATCATACGCTTAGACACATTACAGAAACAATCAACAATGTAACATCTTACTGATCAACGCTAATAGACAATATTTATCACGTTTGAATAGTGAACATCCCTTTAACGTTATTTATTTCATGGCTAGCCAATCTGTTCCAGAAGTTTCTCGAAAGCAATATTCATGATTTCGTCTCGCACCTTCCAAATTTAGCCGTCTATCCGAGTCGATACGATGCCAAGTTTTTCGGTTCTTACTTAAACCAACTGCAAATAGGAAAATGCTTTTAATTCCTTTTTATTCTGTTTGTTTATCACTTTTTTACGACTTTGACCGAAAAAGAAAGTTAGGACTAATGATATTACCTTTGATTTCGCATTTTGATACTCGAAATTACTGCTTGCGCAATGAAACTTTTATGAAGCAAAGATGGTTAAATGGGGTCTAGGTACTCATAATTGGAGTTGTGAAATACGGTCTCCATGTTATTCTAATTAACATAATTTTAACAAAATTTTTAATTCGGCTTTTAGTTTTGACATTAACAATCACAAAGGTTGGTTCATTTGGTGCATTCATTGCTATATCAACATTTACGTCTCATAAAGTCATATTTTTTAAATAATTAAACACAAAATACTTCACACAGAAAATAAACAGACTACATGTTTCATAATAAAAAATGGAATAAGTCCCGTGCAATATGAAAAATTTGTTAAAAAACATTTTTTTTATTTTTGTCAACGCCGCTAGCGCAAAAATGTCGCGATACGTCATCACTAAAATGCCATTTAATTATGTGACAAAATGTTTTTGCACTTTCGATAGGGGTGATTTTATATGAACAAATTTTACCGAAGACTTCACTTTGATGACGTACACACTACGTAAGTCTTGCTTTAAATAAAAGACTTTACAATAACAGACATAATAATCTCGGGACACAAGTCTGACGTCACGTTAGTGCAAGCTACCCACGCAATTGCCCCACCCCTCCCATCTTTACAAAACACGCGCAGAGAAGGAAATTGGCGTAGTCGATAGTGTGTGTCGTAATCGATCGGACGTTTATTTTGCAGTTCGCACAATTTATTAGTGTAAAAGAAATGTATTACTACATTTTATTTTTAAGTGTAACGTTGGAACGTATTACAAGAAAATAGTGTTGAGTGTCTATGGATAATTGTCGAAAGTCGATAGTTTTGCTGGATGGTGTAACACAGTCGTGTAAATTACAGTCAAGCTACAGAGTGAAAATTAATATTATTATGTATTATTACTGTTGATTTATTTTGTTTTATTTATTATATCTTGTAGTTTTAAAATTGTTATAATTGTGTTAAGTTATTGTATTAACATGTTATAGACAACATACTATTTAGAATTATGTTTTTGGTTTTATAGTTCTAATGGCAATAACTTTATTTTTTTAATTTTTCCTATCGCTCCTTGTTTAACCTTAATTTTTGTGTTTTTGTATAAGCTTCAGATAGAATATTTAAAAAAATTTGCATCAGTACCTCAAGATTTAGAACTAGCTTATTTTGGGGACTCTTGTTCAAAAGGCATGTTACATTGTTTTTCATAAATATTTATTTATTTACAGACACAAACATGAGTCCAATGCAACAACTAAACGAGGTGTACAAATGCTGCAAGTTCGGCCGGTTCCACATAAAGTTACTGATCGTATCATTTGTCGGAACAGTTGCTAGTATCTTAGTCACAAACACTACTTCTTATCTGCTACCGAGTGCTGAATGTGACCTCAATATGAATCTATTGCAGAAAGGACTTTTAAATGCCATGCCTTTTTTGGGTGAGTTAATTTTGATTCTATTCGTTTTTTAAGAACATGATGAAGAAATGTATTTCACATATGTGGCAAAATATCAAAGACATTATAATAAGGAGAATGTCTAAATATCCTTAGACAGAGATGTAGATGTATTGTTCTCACTTTAGGGTAGAAATTAACATTGACAAAATAATATGTAAGTTTAGTTTAGTCTTAGAATGGTATTGCGTTGGTACAAATCTGCAAGATCATCTTCAGTCACAGTCAATTGCTAGATATAGAACTTTCCAGATATTTGCAAAACTAACTGTTGAAATTGGCCTGCATCCAGCGACGTCCTGCAAAGTCGACTGTCCATCTTGTGAGAGTCTAGAGCTTGGAAGTTTTACCAAGTTTTGCAAACTAGCAACTAAAATAGTGGAAGAAATATTGCAGTTGACTTAAGCATTATTCTGCAAAGAATTGCGAACGGTTAGGGATCATCTCATAATAGATGGCCGCCATTGCCCATAGACAAAATTTAAAAATGGCAGAGACAATCTCTAGATTTGCGACCGTGTATTACTTATTTTGCCTGGTCATTACCGACTCATTATTATATGTGCAAATTTAAATTATTTTTTATGTTTTTAGGTATGATGGTCCCATCAGTAATCGCTGGTTTCCTAACTGATACTTTTGGAAGAAAGTTCTTCCTGAAAATAGGATTCGCTGGAATTTTCGTGTTTACGCTAATTTCTGGAACTAGTCAGACTTACGACATGCTGGTAACAGCGAAGTTCTTTGAAGGCGTATTGTAAGTTTTACCTGAAACAAATAAGTTAGTTAGTTGTAAAGTATGCATTACAAAAGTGTTTTGAAATATTTGCATTTTGAAAAGACCTCGTAAATGAATAGTTTAGTTAGCTATATATGTTCTTTATTTAGCATAAATACTGCAAACGAGAGCTTCATCTGATGAGTACTGTTGAATATTACGAATACTACTTTGGAGGTTTGGAATTATTATTGATACAAAACTCTCAAATGACACATCTATACTTAAATGTTAAGGGTGCAATGTTTTTAAATGTAGATGGAGAAAAGGGGGAAGAATATAATATTTTCTAAATGTCTTCTGTCCCAAAAATACCTTTTATGTTATCAAAATTAAAAAACCCATACCTTAAGGTCTCAAAAGATTGAAACCCAGCTCATCAGATTGTTATAAGCTGTTGTTTATTTAAATCATGCTGATTGGATGCTTTTCGCGTAAATACATCCAATTGTAATTTGTAATTGATATATATCAATCCGCGTATGAATATTCAATTGGAGCCGCTTAATTGAATTTAGTTGAGTTAATTATTCGGGTAAATAAGTGCTGTTACATCTATCACTGTCAGATGGGATGGGAAAATCAATCGAACTCTCCCGTGCTTTGTTCTTTTATTCCTAATGTTGTTGATGAAGTTGTAGTCTGCTTAATAGCCTGGCCACAGCCAAGCTGGTATCAAGATTGTTCTGGATACATTTTAAATTTAGAGGTAATAATATATAGAATAATATAGGCTATCAACTATTCAATCCAGTACTTCCTGAGATATGGAGACTGTCCCGCCCTCACGCCACTGCAACTCCGGTAAGCCAGAATCACAAGTGGCACGCATTTTAATAACACCGAGTATTGAAGCTCGGCGAGTATCCGGGAATGTCTGACTTGTTTTTATCCCGCAACGAAATCAATCATGAATTTAATAGGAAGAGTTGGAAATATATTTGTCTACTTCCCTTCGTAGCAAAGCGCATTCAAATAAACAAACTCTTCAGCTATAATTAATGACGGTAGAGCGCTGTTGTTGGGAAATCTAGATAATGTTACATATCGATTAAATGTTGAACTTATCTTTAAGTTCATATGGCTATGGAGTGTAGGCATTTAATATATCTTTATCTGTATCTGTATCAGCTCATATACGTCCCACTGCAGGGCACGGGCCTACTCTACAATCGACAGTACTATTGAGAGTGGTTAGGCCATATAGTCCACCACGCTGGCCTAGTGCGGGTTGGTTGGTTATTTAATACACATTATGGTTTTTAAAACAAGCCCTAGGTTTTTAAGTTTGCATCGATCCCGACCGAGCAAGAAAGGTTGCGTTGCGTGTTTGGTCCCATGGGAAATTTTTGAACTACGCTTTTGTTAGTAGTAAAGATTAAAGTAGTAAAATGTTTTGATTGCTTACTTTACTGACAAAAGAAAAATTTGCATGCTTTTGAAGGCTTATGCAGAAATTTAAAGGTAGGTGAAGTTCACCAAGCTGATCTAGGACGGCGTGGTGGACTTGACGCCTCAACGCTTGTCAGTCATAGAGTAGGTTTGTGCCTACCAGAAAAACTGCTGAATATAATAATTTTTAAACTATCCTACTAATATTATAAATGCAAAAGTTTCTGTGCTTGTTCCTTCTTCACGCTTTAACCACTGAACCAAATTTTATGGAATTTAGCATGGAGATAGCTGACACCCTGGATTAACACATAGGCTTATTTTCTATCTCGACAAAAAGACGTGTTCCCATGGGATGTGCAAAAAATTTAAATATATTCGATATTTCCAACCCAAAGATATGGGATGGACAGTTAAAAGTATGGTAATAACGTTGAGTTAATGTTGCTAAACTGAACTAGAGTCAAAAACTATCTGCACCCGAGTAAAGCCGGGTCCGATCACTAGTAAATCATAAAACTCCTGTTGGTAACTGAGGCTAGATTCTCGGCGAGATCTGTATCCATGCATCACGAGATTGTTAATGGAAATGTCTTAAAACATTATACCTTTCGAGAGGAATTTCATACATATTTATCCAAAATCTTGAGTATTCTTCCTCAAGATATTAAACTAAGAGTTGAGACAGTTCACTTGTAAATTACAATTTACTATAATAGTGTTATCAGGGTCCACCATCAGCCTTGAAATATTCATATATTATTCCAAGACGGTACGAGTGGTCGTCAATTTCCAACATGAACCATAAATTCGGTGGGACTGGACACAAAATTTAATAATATCCACATTCTCGCCTCAAGCTAGAATTTCTTGCTTTAGTCGACTAGAATAATAGACGTAACTTTCGAGGGTAAAAACGTTTTATGTTTGGATCTAGGTTTTGTTAAACTTCGTTTCCTTGGTCTGGTTTATGGGCGACTTTTAGGGAGGCTCGCTATTTATTTAAATAAAAACTTTGCTCTATTATTTTGCTTCGTCAAAACAGGGTTTGTTGTTTAACTTCTGACACAATATCTGACAGCCTCCGTGGCGAAGTTGGTTAGACGTCGGATGTGAAACGAGAGTCACGGCTTTGATCCATACACCGAAACAAATATTTGTGTGAACCGTGTGAACAGGTATTTGTCTCGGGTATGGGTTTGGGAGACCGAAAAGTTTCTCGTAGTTCCTGATACCCACGACACAACACTCGATCTTAGTGTGGGGTCAGGACTGTGTGTGACTGTTGGTTGTACTTATGAATTTATTATTTTCATCTACTTTTCTAATCCGTATGTAGAATGTAGACGTCCTAAGGGCCTGACCATAAACACATAAACTTTACTAACAAAGTGATCATCATGCTTTCATAGATTTCCGCCTTGTGGCCACGAAAGGTGAGAAGTAATCGAAACGTCGGGAAGTAAAAAAAATGAAAATTCTACAAAATGCGCGATAAAATTCGTATTTTTATCCATATAATTACCTAAAACAACCAGAAAACACGCACAATTCCATTCTAAAAAGTCTCGTTCTAATATTGAATCAACACTTTGTATGACCAATATATGATCAAACAGAAAATCACATTAGAAATTATTAAACAAAACAAATTATTTTCCATCTACAGTTTCTCGATGTCAGTAGGGGCGTTGGTAACACTCACCTCTGAATTCTGCCACAAGGATATCCGAGATCGAGTGATACTGTGTCAATCATCCTTCGCGGCTGTCACGCAGATCATAACCCCGGCTATGGCGTGGGGAATTTTGATGAGAAATTGGAGGTATAGTTTCTTCGATGGATATATTGGTAAGGTTTGATAATTTACTAGCATGGAATGAAGATTTAAAAGACTAGATAGATGATATATAGATTGGGTCAGATGTATTAGGGAATTAGTGTAATAAAATGGTGTCATTCACGACCGATTTTCGACTGTGAAATATCAGTACCAGGTACAAATTAAGATGCCTTTTTGTAATTTCTTCTATGTGTTTGAGAATCAACAGCTACCTGGAAAATTACTTGACAAAAATTGAAGTCTTCGGTTAAGTAATTGACAGCTTCCGTATCGCAGTTGGTTAGACGCTGCCTGTGAAACGAGGGGCCGCGGGTTCGATCCCCGCATTGAGAGAAATGTTTGTGCGGCCCACAAATAGTTTGTGAGACCGAAAAGTCTCTCGTAGTTCCTGATACTCACGACACAAGACTCTTAGTGTGGGGTCAGGACTATGTATGTGACTGTTGAGTGTTATTTATTTATTTAATTTGGCGACATTCTGATTAATATCATCGACACGGCATCATAGAGATGACATCAAAAACTGATGATCTGTATCATCAGCCCAAAAGTGGAAGTGACTTCACAAAACCCACAAAGAAGGCCTATTCAAAGGACTCCTGTGGTTGAAGAAGAAATTTAATTATTATGAAAAAATCCCGTTCATATTTTTTTACTCTCATTTTGCATATTACGAAGCCGCCACCGTGATATTTCCTGGCACTGCAATACAAGTGAATTTAATATGAGTTTTTATGCAAATATTATTTTCAGTTCTCAATACGTGGAATTTTTATCTCTACGCGATGTCGCTCTGGTCGTTTGCCGCTTTTATAATGTACGCATATTTACCAGAAAGTCCGAAATTTTTAGTCACAAAAAAGAAATATTCGGAGGCAAGGGAAATAATTTTAAGAATGTACGTGGAAAATACTGGAAAGCCGAGCTCTACATTTCCGGTAGGTTATGTTTTTATGTACTGAAAACGATGGTATTTTATTTATCAAAGAGACAGATATCTGCACGAACATCGTGTGAACATAAACTAAGAAAATAACTCTCAAACTTCATACTAAAAATTCAATTAATGTTTCATTCGAGTCCGGACAATTCCAATTCAATCTTTCTGTTTGTTTTTCCGAAATTTTTCTCCGCCACTTGTAGGAAAATGTTTAAAATGTTGAAAATTTTGAGCATCATCATGACCTTCAGCTACAGAATGACCAACAACCGTCGAACATTAGTCAGAAGTGGCTTGAATTTAGCTAGTTCTGACTTAATTAATAAAACCTCAATTTCTTGACTTACGAGTCATCGCTTCACGATTTCTAAACAAATGTCTTTCAAACTGGAAGCAGCTTTCAATTTTTTTATAAAAATAAATAAAAACAGACAAATGAACCAGCACTCCATTGATCAATTTATGTGACATCTGGTGAAAAATCCAGCGTCCGAGGAGTAAAGCAATAAATCATCTCGGCTCAAAACAGACGGCTGCGTCCGAATATATTTTATCACAACCAACTTCTGACTTGAATTAAATACGATGGCTTTGCCAGCAACCGGATTATACATGGACACTGTATGATGGATAAGACAGCGTTTCAGTTTGATATATCAAGTGGATGGAGTTTTAAATGATTCGCATTTGATGTATTTTGGTCTTGCTACATAAAATATGTCATAAACGAGGAAGTTAATCGTTGAAATAGTAGAAGGAATAAGTGAAGAATCCAATTTAGAAATAATTTAAGTAGGAACTTTAAAACTAGTCCTAATTCCTACTGTAATATGCTACATATTAAATAGATGACGAACAATAACTCAAATTTGTTTGCAGTACATTGATTTATGGAAAAGCGAAGAGAAAGAGATCCAGCAGGATGACAAGCCAATGAAGACTACAACAAATAAAATTACTGACGGACTGCAAGACGCTAAAGTCTTGATACGAAGGCCTTTAGTGCTGTACCTGATTATGTTGAGCTTTATGAGTTTTTTGATGATGGGCAAGTAAGTAAAATTAATTACGGTAGATATCATTATTAACTGGATGCTATATATTCTATAGCTACATAAATCTTTACCTATGTTGCTGTATAATTTAGTTGTTAATTTTACTCCTAACTTCCATAAAATAAATCGTTTTGGCATAAACTTTTTAATTTACCAATCTAAACTAATTCGTATGGTAGACTTTCTAAATCTTTTAAATTCTAACGGTGAGGCCGTAGGAATGCTAGTTTTATTCACATTAACGGTCACAGTTCAGCTTTACACCTCAAATTTTCTCTGCGCCTGGATTGGACCCACTGCTTTTCATTTCACAGCGGTATTTTTAACCACATTCACCACAAAGGCACAATCACCTGTAATGAGTATAACCTGTTATGTGGCATTACTTTAATTTTTATTTCATCATCCCCCAATATGATTTTAATATCCATTTTAAAACATAGTACTTTTAATCCAAATTAACCATTCATTACCAAAAGGCCACGTGTAATCCGAATCGTTGAATTTTCCGAAAAATTTGCATAAACTGCATATCTACCAAGTTATATAATTAATTATATACACCTGTTAATGGTTTATTCATTATAATTTACGGTCAGGTACAACGTGTTGCGGCTGTGGTTCCCGCAAATGTCCACTATCGTCGAACATTACGATATCACTGAAGCAGATTTATGCGTTTTATTGGACCGCTACACAGCTGATCTGAGGATAAGAAATTCTACAGCGGTTGATGAGTGTATTCCAGTGAGTGTTTTTACGTTTTTTATTCTGGGTGCCTAGAGTACCTGCAAAGATAACAAAGATTGCAAAAATAATAAATATTTTATCATATTAACTAATATTATAAAGAGGAAAGAATTGATTGTTTGTTTAAATTGAATAATCCAGCGTGGTGGACTATGTAACCTAACCGCTCTTAATCGTGCTCTCGATTGTAGAAGAGGGCCGTGCTCTGCAGTGGGACGTAGATAGGCTGATATAGATTGAATAGGGTCTGAAACTACTGGACCGATACAAAAAATTCTTTCATTGTTACAATTCTACATTATCCTTGATTAACTTTTTTTTCTTTGAACCGCGAGACGAGCATGCCGTTCGCTTGATGGTAAGCGATACGACCGCTCATGAACAGTAGCAAAACCAAACAACACCTTGAATTACAAAGCAATGCTTGGTATTTAACTGATCCTGAGACATATGTCCAGTAGTTACTCTGGCTACAATATCCTTCAATCCGAAACACAACTGTACATTTACACTGCTGTTTGGCGGGAGATACAGTATTTGTTGCAGTAATACCTACCCCGGTAGCTTCTCACATATGAGAGATACCACTACTAAAACGTATACGTAAACGTACGATGTATGCCGGGTGGGCTGCTAGTTATCCATAAATGTAACCTTCATCATTACTAAGCAGGAAATCCTTAGATAGCATCAGTATATCTGTTACTTATTCATCCATTCGTTTATTCCATTCATCAAGTCAATATTTTATTCATGTGAATCGTTCGTTACATTCATTCGCCGTTTTATTCGGTTACTCATTATTTTTAACGTATTTTCGACAGCGTTTCCGGAGTTTGTTCATTCATTTAAAATTTTATTAATAAATCACATGTTAATTCGCACGATTTATTGTTGGCTTTCGACTAGAGATGTTTCGTGTCAGTTTTGATTTATACATTTTCAAAATGTGTTTTTTCGCTGATTTTTGTGTTTTATTTTAATGTTCTAAGGTGTTTTTATTTGTCTCAATATCTTGTTTATTTCGTAACGCTGCAAATTTTCAAACATAATGTATTTAATAGTATGTTCAGAGTGAGATACAATATACGTCGCTCTGAACTTACAATTATCCTGACTGGAAACCACATCAATGTAGACTAAACCCGAAACACGAAAGATTTAATCGTGTTACTACGACATATTTTCCATTATTGTATAAGGTAGCTAATATTCGAGCAAATAAGAAGATCCCATTATAAACTTGTAATTTTGTGAATTTATTTCCAGACAAAAAGTGGCACAGAAACTTACGTGAACAGCATGATTATAGGACTCGTATGCATCCTCCCTTATTTCATCAGCGGAGCCTTAGTCAATATTGTTGGAAAGAAAGTACTTTTAATAGCATCTAGTTCGATATGCGTAGCCGCCACTCTTGGGCTGCGGTGGGCCAGCTCAAAGGCAGCCGTGGTGGCTTTGTTCTCGCTAGACATAGCTCTTTCTCAATGCATTAAAGGATTACTTCAAACGCAAACTGTTGGATGCTTTCCGACCGCTGTGAGGTGAGTCTTCTTCTGTTTCTCAAAGGAATTACGCTTTGTAGTGGCGATACATACACTTGGTAAGTGAAACAATGTCAAGTATCTATCGACTCGAGATGACTTGGTGGTTGATACAATTACGCCTGATTGTATCCAGATATACAGGAACCCAAAATGTGATAAACTAAAAGCTATAATAGGCGAATAAACATGATGCGGCTGTCCACCGTACAGTGCGGTGCGCTCTGCAACATACCAGAGGATAATTAGTAATTTTCTATCACATGGTTTGAGTACCAGTCATACAGATAATAATAATGTGGTTTAATGTGGTCCGGAGCTCATCAACAGGGTTACTCTATAGTCAGACACGAAGAATGAATGTTCGGTTGATGAACGTTCAACATATAAAAGTTTCCACTACTGAAAATCAACACTATTCTCAACAAAACTTATCATTCACTTCGAAATTAGTCTAAGATTATTACGAACGATATAGGATGCGAACATTTTGCTATGTGTTTAGGCATATTCGTACAGTTTAACGTGCGATGTTTGAACATACGTCGTCGTATCGGAATACAGAGTAACCCCCAAATTTGCAGATCGCTCCGGACTATGTTCGGTCATATTATGGGTTGTCAGTTACTATGACAGGTCCAGATTTCTGAACTGCTGTTCTGAACTGCTGTTCTGAACGGTATCTAACCCGGTATGCTATGATAGTCGTATCAGTACCGTACTATTATTCACATACATCATTCCACCAACATCTGTATTAGCTCAAATACGTCCCATTGCAGGGCACGGGCCTCCTCTACAATCGAGAGTGTTTAGGCCACATAGTCCACCACGCTGGTCTACTAACATTTTTTTTTATTACAATGAATGATGAGACTATTATGCCGTTCGCCTGATGGTTACAAAGCAATGCTTGGCATTTCACTGCGCTCGCCATCTTGAGGCATAAGATGTTAAATCTCAATATGTCCAGTAGTTACTCAGGCTACAATGTCCTTCAAACCAAAACACAACTGTGCATTTGAAACCTTGTGCCTGTGAAACGAGGGGCCGCGGGTTCGATCCCCGCACCGAGAGAAATGTTTGTGTGGCCCACAAATATTTCTTCCGGGTCTTGGTGTTTGTGAGACCGAAAAGTCTCTCGTAGTTCCTGATACCCACGACACAAGACTCGATCTTCGTGTGGGGTCAGGACTATGTATGTGACTGTTGGGTGTTATTTATTTATTTATTTTATTTACATTACCGTTTAGCGGGAGAAATAGACATTGCGGTGCGGTGCGGCAGACATACAAATATAAATGTTCTGATATTCCATTCTCTATATTTTTCAGGACTCTAGCAATGTCAATAACGATGACGTCAGCGAGGACTGGGACGTTACTGGCTAATGTTATGTTCCCAATTCTACTCGAAACTGGATGTGTATTTGTATTCTTTACTTTGGCCGGAATTATGGTTTGTAAGTAAACATATATTAAATCTTATATCAATAACAAATTCTCTATATTATGTAGAACTAGAATAATGAAGTGATTGTGTGACTGTTTGTATCGATTATTAGAAACAGGTACCCTTTGATCCGTTCAATTGAATTTGTGCTGATACAAGTTGTTCCCGGAAACCAACACAAATAGGTCTATATGAAATGATTAATATTGAAAATGATTTCCAAGAATTGATTATAAATTAATTATATTTTTTGCTTGAGTTCGGTATTCTTATAATTCTTTGCAATTTATTTCCGCGTATCTCGTATTTACTTTTCTTTGAGGCAGCTGGCTTTTTGTTTTTACGACTTCCTAGAAATTAATTGCAATAATGAAAATTTTATTGTACTCGTAATTTTATTCAGATACGGAATATATGTTTATTTTGTGAATAATTTAATAAAAGAGTATTTTTCATACATACTTATTACTGAGAAGGTTTTTTCTTTTGGCATGTATTATTGTATTTTTAATACTTCAATAGGTTGAAAATATTACTTACTGTGGTTTCTGTATCTGTATCAGCCCATATACGTCCCACTGCAGGGCACGGGCCTACTCTACAATCGACAGTACGATTGCGAGTGCTTAGGCCATATAGTCCACCACGCTGGCCTAGTGCGGGTTGGCGGACTTACATACAATAGAAATTCTTATAAACCGCTATGGTATGCAGGTTTCCTCACGATGTTTTCCTTCACCGTTTTAGTGCGTGGTGATTGACTATCAATACACACATGACTCCGAAAAGTCAGAGGTGTGCCCTGGGATTTGACCCTGCGACCACCGTGAACATGTTGGCAGCCGCGTCTGGTCCGTTTACCAACAGGCCACCACGCACTTTCTTCACTACTGTGGTTTAGATCCTTACATTAGACCAGATGCCTGTTCTAATTTCGTAGTAAACCAGTTATACTTTTAATAATAGTCAGTTTTTTTCAGGTTTGACAATAATTTCATTTGCGCTACCAAGAACCAAAACAGATTGAAGAATATTTCTACAATCAGCCACGTTAAATAAATGTAATCTCTCAAGAAAAATAAAATAAAGTAATACCGAAGTTATTGAAATGTTGCAGACAATAATGTTTGTATTAATTTTACTTTGGCAAATTAAATATATTTTGACAAGAAAACATCGCATTATTTATGCCCTTGTTTTTTGGCGAGATGAGCATACCGTTCACCTGATGGTAAACGATATGACCACTCATGGACAGTAGAAAAACCAAAAAAACATCATGAATTTACTAAGTAAAGTCAGGCATTCTACTCCTACTACTCTAGTTTTAATATGTCCAGTAGTTACCCTGGCTACGATAGCTATCTTTCAAATATTATTAACATAATATTTATAATCCAACATGGTCGGTACTTTTGTTCATACACTCGATAAATAAATATTTAACTGATATTTTGGTAGATAGTGATTATTGTTGCTCACAAACATCTTAAACGCTTATATTTTAGGCGCATTTCAGCTCTTTCAGAACGAGAAACTAAGAGGTTATACAAAAAAAAATGGAAAGACGTGTAATAGTTTTTACATAATTTTCCACAAAATTAAAAACTGTATTATGATTTTACTACTAATAGGCAAACCTTTTTTGACATTACATTATTAGTAATATTGGTTATAACATAGTAGACATAATTCCAGGTTAAAGTCTAGTTAGGCGTATCTGGGTTCGATTCTCACGTGCGAAAATATATTTTGTATGTATTTTTTTTTAATATTTTTTAGCCTTAATCTCAAGTTACTTCGCTGTCTCTCAAACCAAGAAATTAAGCTATGTGAGTGCACTTTTTTTCCTTGCCTCAAGGTTACAAGCATGTGCATACGCCTGTAGAATTCATGTGCATATAAAATATTAATGGAAATCAGGATATCACAGTCTGCAGATCTGACCTAATCTATCTTTTTAAAAATTTATATTTTAGGATCAACATGTATCGTACCAAAAATTATATTAATATCTTGTGATTTATTTATTTATTCATACTTCATTGTGCGCAACACAGAAATAAAAAAATACTCGGAACTAAACATAAAAATAAGTGTCTCAATCGGGGGTCTAATCGCAAAACGGTGATGTCTTCTAGACAATCATAAGATGGACTAGAGCAGAGATAATCAAACTTATTTCTTTTACCGCCCCCTTTGAAAGTCTTTTATTTTTCAGCACCCCCAATTGATACACTCCTAACAAAAAAATCATGTCTTTAATTTATTCAGTTATAATGTGATATATTAATCGGCTCTGGTGTTTAAACTTACAATGAGCCGATTCTTACCCAAAAAATATATTTACAACTTGATTGTACTTGAGTATTTTTAGTGATTAAACCACCTTATAGGACAGAAACATAAACTAATTATTCGATATTGAGTAGTAGGTAGGTTATAATTTTAGTGAATTTTAAAATATAAAGTAATTAAAATTACAAATCAACCATCGCCCCCCTTTTTTTCTGGAATCCTTAACGCCCCCCTCTAAGTCTCCAATGCCCACAAGGGGGCGATATCGCCCACTTTGGGAAACTATGGACTAGAGGGACTACAATATGGAAGAAATGAGTGGTTGCAATTATAAAAAACTAGCGGCCCGACCCAGCTTCGCCCGGGTGCATATAGATTTCTTTACAATAATATGTACGTATTATACATATAAACCTTCCTCTTGAATCATTCTATCCATTAAAAAAAACCGCATCAAAATCCGTTGCGTAGTTTTAAAGATTTAAGCATACAAAGGGACATAGGGACATAGGGACAGAGAAAGCGACTTTGTTTTATACTTTGTAGTAATAACAACCAAAGAAAGAACAGTAATTGAATAATTAAATAATCAGTCAAATAATTACACATACATAAATTGATAGTTATTTTAAATGTAGATCTTTATTTGTAGCCTAGAATTGACAGCACATTTGCTATTCCCTTTCTTTAAAAATTATCATGGCATAACATAATAATAATAATTTTTAATATCAATAAACCTAGGTAGTCAATTTCTATAAAATTACTATTTTTTTAGTAAAATTACCTCATTAGATTCTATAAATAATATTATTAAACAAACAACGTAAAAAAAAATTTATATGAAACGAAATTGGAAAATAAATTTATGCGCTCTATAAAACCTAGCCTTAATAAATTCGTGGGCCGTACTCTACAATAATTTATTTTTTAAATAAATATACTAAAACGTATTCTAGAATATTTCATGTTTCCAATTTAAAATTTTACTGTGTTTATTTAAAATTGGCTAGAAACTAAATTACTGTAGAAAATGAATTTATATATTCTAATTATTATTTTCTTATGATCGTAATCTAACATTATTGTGTTTGTACCGTGTCGAATCCTTACCACTTCGCCCAACTTATACCTTACTGGTCTAGACCATCTTCAGACTATGAGCGGCAAGGATAGTCCATGAAAGAAGAAAGAAAGAATGAACCCTTTTTTATTTGGTTATGTACTTACCTATAAGTATGTTTGTATTTTATGTTATACTAGCGGCCCGGCCCAGCTTCGCCCGGGTGCATATAGATTTCTCTACAATAATATGCACGTATTATACACATAAAACTTTTCCTTGAATCACTCTATCTATTAAAAATAACCGTTTCAAAATCCGTTGCGTAGTTTTAAAGAATTAAGCATACAAAGGGACATAGGAACAAGGAAAGCGACTTTGTTTTATACTATATAGTGATTATAATATTTTTACTCCGTCGTCTAATGCTTAGGGTTAAGCCTGTTGCTACATTTAACATTCTTTTACTGAAAGTGGCAAGACGAGCATGCCATTCGCCTGATGGTAAGCTATACGACCGCTCATTGACAGTAGCAAAACCAAACAACACCATTAATTATAAAGTGATGCTTGGCATTACACTGCACTCGCCAATGTACACTGATTCTTGACCCAACGGTTATTTGAGAGATTTTGGAGATATTTGCTGTTTCTTTGGTGTCAAAAAAAAAAAAAAAATAACCACTGGAAGGAAAAACAATGAGAATGACGAGTCAATCTAGATATTATTTGACATTACATACATACATACATAAACTCACGCCTTTTTCCCAGAAGGGGTAGGCAGAGATGCGTGGACACCCACATTTCGCCTTGTATGTTCCGTCCTACGATGTGATAGGTGGCGAGCCTATCGCCATATCGGGCACAAATTCCTGACTTCGAACTGATAATGAATAGAAAAATCCAATATAACTTTGCCCGACTCGGGATTCGAACCTGAGACCTCAGATTTGCAAGCGTACTTTAATACAACTACGCCACCGAGGCAGTCTTATTATATTTGGTCATTACAGTATCGTATAATGAATTGACCATTTACAAAATTATTAATAGAACCATACGTATAAAACAAACAATGCAATTTTCTCGTGACTTATATCCGCAATATGACTTCAATGATTTCATAAGTTTAAACAATTATATCGTCATAAATCAACATGACGACACTTAATTACCGAACCGCGTAACATCTGAGATGGCAAGGAAATAGTTACATCGAAATTTTATCACAAGTTTACAAAGAGCAAATTAATTATCAACCAGAATAACTTGACCTCTCATTTTCGAGCATTAAATATATGCGTATATTTGTGGACATTCCTGTCTATCTTTCTCCCTCTTATAATTGAAGTGTGACAAGGACGGCAGATATATTTTACTACCAATGGAAAAGGTTGAGTGAAATAGTTCCTAAACTCACAAGGGCCGATTTCATGTGGAATTTATGCCCCAAATTTTATGAGTGATTCTACGTAAATGACACTAATGTTTTAGTTTATAGTTACGAGATTACTAGGGTAAGGTCGTTTTCTCTCTGAATTTTCCATTCCAGTCTCAGAGTGGTCGTATTCCTTAATCACTGAATGTTTATGAGCTTTGACTGATTAATTAATGAAGCATATTCACATCCAGATAATAGATAATTTCGTATTGAATCTAATAATTAGTTAGTCTATGTGCTTAAATATCCACAATATTTTTAACCTGAAAATGAAGCTTATGTCAAATAGGGGTAAGCCGTAAATAACGATTTTCCATCTTGCCCCATTTTTTTATTGCTATGAATAGCGAGACGAGCATGCGTTCGCCTGATGGTAAGCGATACGACCGCTCATAAACAGTAGCAAAACCAAACAACACCTTGAATTACAAAGCAATGCTTTGCATTCCACTGCGCTCGCCATCCTGAGACATAAGATGTTAAGTCTCAATATGTCCAGTAGTTACTCTGGCTACAATACCCTTCAATCCGAAACACAATAGTGCATTTACACTGCTGTTTGACGGGAGAAATAGACACTGCGGTGGTACTCACCCAGATAGCCTCTCACATATGAGAGAACTAACACCAGTGAACAAGTGAACAGCATTTGTACAAGTTACTTTTTTCTCTTCCATCTTCATAAATTCTGCTCGTGATTTCCTTTAATGAAGACTTTGTACTTTAAATACACGCAGTAATTTTCTTCTATAAGTAAATACTCCAAACTGGCGAACGACATTCGCCGCAAACATTTACCTCACGATAAGATGATAGGGATCAAGTTATTCTGGTTCGTCTGGCCTTGGTTTCATAATAGATAAATTAATTTCGTCACAACACACTGATGAGTTTTATAAGTGCGTTAACAGCTGACATGATAAGTCCATATTTAGCATTGTGCAGAAAATTATTCGCGTCTGATTTTAAATTAGTAAAAAAATGAGTGACGTCAATTTACCAGCTTTGGCTGATGCTGGTGAGTATTATATTGATTTTTTATTTGTTTATTTTTTGTATAAATTGAATTAAATGATAAACGTAATATCGAAGTGTCAAAGTCTAAAGCCAAAGTTTTGCAAATGGACACAATTTTGAGAAGTGGCATCAAAAATCTTAAATAATTTTAGTTTCATGTTTTTCGGGGTGGATATGTATTTGAGTTAAAGATTTAATTTCGTTAATCAACATTTCTTAACTAGTAGGTTATACTAATTATACGTTGCCTGGGTAAGTACCACCGCGATGTCTATTTCTCCCGCCAAACAGCAGTGTATATGTACTGTTCTGTTCCGTTATGAAAGAAATTGTATCCAGAGTAACTACTGAACATGACTGTACAATTAAAAAAAACAAACAAAAGCCATTATAACAAAGATATAATATTATAAACATAACTATTATGTAAAACAGCCACAGAAAGTAAGTCTCATTCTAAACACGAGGGGAATTTTACAGTTGATATTAAGTTTTAGCACGGCCAAGTCTAAATTAGTATGTGAAACGCGAACTTCTGATTAAATAACGTATAATGTTATTCGGCCATGTTAGTGTTGTTAAAATTGTCACCAAAAGTCCCATTTTGCCGAAAAGTTACGACTCTTCGGCAAATAGGGTGGAAAGGGTTGTTTGTATATAAATAACGAGAGAAACAAATACAAGAATTTATGATTAGGTTGGAATTATTAATGGTCTTGTGTTGGCTTTTTGGTCGGGTTAAACTGAATTTCAGTTTAATTTTCAGCTGTTAATATTTTACGAAGTGTGAGATTTATGCATATTTTATTTATTATATAATACATTATGTTTTGTGTAGCCATGAATTTAAATAAAAGAAATTAAAGGATAATATAAAATATATATAAAAATATTAAAATTTAATCCACTTTTAAGTACGCTGACAAAGTTGTGTCGTTTAGAGGGAGGTAATCTCTCAACATAGTCAGCATTTTACTTACGATTACGTGTGTTAATTTGATATGTATGTCTGCATTATGATGAGCAAAAAATAGCCTTTTTAACGCGTATGTACATATAACTTAAACTAAAAAAAAATTGTTTTACTAGCTTTTGTATCTGCAAACGGTGAGAACAATGATACATTGTTAATGATGGCGCAGTATGTACAGTACCCTGGAATCTCTGACAAATGATTGCGTCTTGCAACACATCAGCCTTTAAAGCCTGCAAAGCGCATACATTTCCCACATTGCCCGGACTAAGATGTTAGGGCACGTACCTATACTACGTGACCTAAAGACCCCCTCCCCCGGGTCACGTAGAATGGGTACGTTCCTTTAGCACGACTCATATAGGATATATCAAGACTGCAACCGAAACGAAGCCGGGTGCTTGTTTTAGTGACTACAAATGCAATAAAAATATTACATAAAAATGCAACAGTTTATTTTTTCGGGTTTTTTAAATATCATCATGTTTAACCCTTACAACCATAGTCTTTTAAAGTAAAAGGGCTTATACTATTATTTTAAGAAAAAAAATCCCACCAAAATACGGCGATAGGGAAAAATAGGCAAAATATTAAATTGCTTTGTGTTTGAAGTGATTAAAACTACCACCTGGCTCCATTTTCGGTCGTAGTCTTGATTTACCCTGTATAGTCGTTACAGTCTAACAGCCGTTCTCAATAATCTATCTGTCTTTAACTAGATATTTCATTAGATATTTCGATGCATTTTACGTTTCAGTTAACAAAGATACAAAAATATAGATATGGTGCATATGTTTATAGATAACTAGGCAAGATAAATATATATGTCTATCTTTGTTTAATAAAGTGTAGCATTGAACTGACATAATAATGGTAGCTAGTTTTACCTCTAGTAAAAGATAGATAGGATATAGAGAACGGTCGTAAGTAAGCGAGACACAAGATCGTAGTTCTATTTAGAATAATAAGACGACAACAAGTTGATTGGAGTAGCCTGAAATAATTATTTATTGGAGTAATTATAAAAAAAATATTTTAAACTTACTCTTTTTTTTACGTTACAGAAATGTGAGTATATTTTGAATTAATTCGGTTAACTGTGAGGCTCAGCGTTTACTATTAGGAATACTAGTAGGAATTGCCATATACGTTCTTAGGAGCAACATCTTAGGATGTTCTCTAAGAGAAGAATACACAGTGAAAGTGTTGTCAATCTTATACCTATGATGCAATAAAGAAACTGCTATTTCTTAAAAATAAAAATCAACTAATCATAGGAGTAGTGTAAGTCATTCAATAACACGTTTTGTGTTTAAACTGTTAAAATCCCGATTCGATCTGACCAATATGAGATAATTATATCTAGTTATTAGTAGATATTCTATTTAGAATTGATAGCCCTACGATCAATTTCATTGCATGGATATGATCTGTATGTAAAAAAACTTAATTTAATCAAGATTTGGTACCCAAGCCATGCTGCCTCATATCAAATTCAAATAACAACTCGTTATTCTAACTCAAGCCTGGCATAGACACTTCACCCGAAATTACTTGTGAATTATTAAGCAACAACCCCGTCCGAATTGCACTGCATTCTTGAGAGGGTGCCGAATCGTTTCGGCTTGTGCCAATGTGCCGAAAGCCGAAAATCTTCGCAACACTACTGTTTCATACTGAAACGACTTACCAACCTAATACACCCTTGGAGATGTTATTAAAAATAAATTGCCTCATAATATATTCCGTAAAATCATATTACGTGTAATAGGCTTTCACACTCGAGATTCTGAGATAGAAATGTGAGGTGAATCTTGATTGACGTTCAACTGACTCAAAACAGATGGTATGTTTTAGTTGGTAAAATATAAATTACTAGCGGCCCGGCCCGGCTTCGCCCGGGTACAAATACGATTCCAGTTCATATTTTATCTAAACTCAACATGACTGCCGCTCTCGATAATGCTTATCCAATTTCGAGACCAATCAGATCAATAACAAAAAAGTTCAAAATGGCTGCCACCATTTCAATTCTGACTCCGTATTTAGGTTATTCAGAAAAAGGGTGGCTCCGAAATTTCCGATTCCTACTATGAATTTGGATTATTTACACAAAGAGTATCTCAGGTATCGATTTTGACACCTATTGGATCAATAATTAAAAATTTCAATGTTTCATCCCTTATTTCACCCCTATGTGCCGTTTTTCCAAAATTATTGCACGCCATTAATTTACGTTTGTAATAAGGAGCTAAAATAAAAATTTTCATAAATATATCTTCAATAATTTATATGCTCCATTTCCGTTTCAACCATATAGCATATGTTACTCGTGGATAATGTAGCTTTTGAATGGTGAAGGAATTTTTAAAATCGGTCCAGTACTTTTTGAGTTTATTCGTTACATACAAAAATATAAATCTTTCCTCTTTATAATATTAGTGTAGATTTATCATTAATTAGATTTTGTCCTCGACCTTGCATTAATGCAGGCGAAATAAAGAAAAGCATACATAAATAAAGGATTTTTTAAAGAAAACCTTGGGTGCAGTATTTAATTTTAAGTTTTCTTTTCTGTGCACTTCACAATGTGTATGCAAAATTTCGTGTTGGTTGGGTAATTAGTTATGGCATATAAGTATCTACAGATTTTTTTTATTGTTAGATGCATATTTTGCATGTATTGTTCAATCTATATAAAAAAAAAATGTAACAGTTATACAACCTCATTCATAGACAGTTTTACAGCCTATTTAAGCTATCGATTTTTTTATCTTCTTCATTCAAACATTCGATATCTAAAATAGGTACTCGTGGTAGGTCTCTTATATGTGAGAGGCCGCCTGGTTGGCACCACTGCAATATCTATTTCTCCCGCCAAACAGCTTAAATACACTGTTGTGTTTCGGATTGAAGGACATTGTAGCCAGAGTAACTACTACACCCACACTGAAGCAATGTATATAAAGTAAATATTGTATTACATAACATATACTTATATGAATAAAAATAATATTATCTCAGCGATGTAATATTTACACAAGTCTAGTTTCGTTTGCTTTCGTGGAGATTATAACTGTCAAGAAAAATACTAACACAAACGTATCATTTTGCCGAAATTGTTATTCTTACCTACTTCAAGAAAAAGTTACAAGTAATGGAAGAATTTTTATATTTCAGAAAGAAAGAATACTGATTCATTTGCCACAATAACATACGACCTACATATTTGGTAGGTACTAACAAAATATTTTAAAACTATATTTTGTAAATACTATCTAAAACATGAATAAATATGCATGTCGTATCGTAGGTACGGCGAGATATGGGTGAGCTTTATATTGTACATTTGCTAAATTACTTGCTGTTATTTATATTATGCCTAATTTATTTTATGTATTGGTGTGGTTCCGTCCCACGATGTGATAGGGCACTGACTCCGGGCTGAAAATGAATACAAAAATCTTCATCATCATTTTACAATTTGTATTTAAACCTTCAGTTTTCTTATTTTCATTAATTTACATTACACAAAATGTTATTGTTATATAACAGGTAGTGAGAGACAGACAGTGAAGTGCGTGGTGGCCTGTTGGTAAATGGACCAGACGCGGCTGCCAACATGTTCACGGTGGTCGCCGGTTCAAATCCCAGCGCACACCTCTGACTTTTCGGAGTCATGTGTGTATTGATAGTCAATCACCACGCACTAAAACGGTGAAGGAAAACATCGTGAGGAAACCTGCATACCATAGCGGTTTATAAGAAATTCTATGGTATGTAAGTCCGCCAACCCGCACTAGGCCAGCGTGGTGGACTATATGGCCTAACCACTCTCAATCGTACTGTCGATTGTAGAGTAAGCTCGTGCCGTGAAGTGGGACGTATATGGGCTGATCCAGAGTGAGAGACAGAACTAGATATATTTTTTTATTAAAGTCCTGCTTTTATTAAAGACAATATGATATTGTGTTTGGTCATCGGTATTAGTTTATTATAAGTCAGTTATTTTGCTACAGGTCCAAGAATATTACCCAATATAGGTACTAAATACCCCCCCCCCCCCCCCCCACCCCCTTACATATTCGAAAAATTCGTATATGTTGACCTGAGTGTTCTGTATTTACATAAATAATTCCAAAATTTCAAATATCATGCTCTAATCTGACGCTGCTAGCATACTAAGTGACAAAATACATACGATATAACAATTATGTTACATCATATAACATCAGAGCTCATTCTTATCATTATTCACACCACCAGTATTTGAGACACCGTATTATTAACCTTATCTCAAATGAGTTGAATTGCGCACTAGGATGTTTTTATTGCTATTTCCGTGACATTTTATAGGTGGCATAATATGTGAAAGTAAAACATAAGATTTTTATGAAACGATCACTTTATTATTGAAATATAAATACGGATTTTATCGCGGATTTTGTAGACTTGTAGAAATCTTAGAAACCATAATGGTCACTTTATTAGTAAATTTTATTTATAGCATCATGATCCAAAGGTCCTTATTGAAAAACATAATTGTATTAAAGGCCAAGTTGATTTTTTCCCGTCAGGGTTATCCATTTGTAGTGTGAATGTCAGTGCTATGTTGCGATAATCCATAGATTTACTATTTAAATTTGTAGCATCTATCTTTTATTATTTTAAACTAGCGGCCCGGCCCAGCTTCGGCCGGGTGTATATAGATTTCTCTACAATAATATGCACGTATTATACACACAAACCTTCCTCTTGAACCACTCTATCTATTTAAAAAAACGTATCAAAATCCGTTGCGTAGTTTTAAAGATTTAAGCATACAAAGGGACATAGGGACAAAGAAAGCGACTTTGTTTTATACTATGTAGTGAAGGCTATTGGGTCGTAATGAAAATAGTAATTACGACCCAAATATCAAATAGTAATACTTTTAGAATACGTATTTTCAAAAGGGGCTGAAAGATGTGATGAAGGATTTCCCTATTCATTATCAGCCCGGAATCAGGTTTTTGTGCCCAATATGGCGATAAGTTCAGCCCCTCTTACATCGTGGGATGGAACATTTCAGACGA
The DNA here is from genome assembly GCA_030180105.1 of Hyles lineata. Taxonomy (NCBI): domain Eukaryota; kingdom Metazoa; phylum Arthropoda; class Insecta; order Lepidoptera; family Sphingidae; genus Hyles; species Hyles lineata. The sequence goes on from JARJEE010000040.1 coordinate 137,347, forward strand.
AACTTGGGTGTCATAGTACCATCTCTGTCTACCCCTTCAGGGAAATAGGTGTGAGTTTATGTATTCACTAAGTGTTGGAACAACATACCTTCACCAATAAGGAATGTACGAAATATTTATAGTTTTAGGAAACAATTAATAAAATTCATTCTTGCTCATCAAATAACTGATGAAAAGCTACGGCATGACACCAGTGCTTTTTAAATAATATTATCTTCTAAATAATTCTTCTACTATTTTATATTTATTTTAATAATTAATTAATTCACATAAAGGCCTATATATTGTTGCTATGCTAATTATTATTATTTTTAAAATTACTTTATTTTATTTCTTTATTTTTCAATTTATTATATTATACAATTTGCTATGTTTATTCCCTATGGTCTGGATGCCCACCCATTGCAATGGCAACGTGTACCCAAGTTTGAGGTATCTTAGTGCAGGTATTATACTACACTTGTGTTGTCTCAATGGATTGGATAACCCACATTTTTTAAAATTATCATAATTATATACTTTTTTAATTTTTCATTTTATTCTGATTTGTCTTAAGATAGTTATGAACATATATTGTTTGTTTGACGCCCGTGACATCACATCACGGCCACACGGAAGACCAGCGCTGGTAACACCAGCACATGCTGAGTGTGGTACGTTTTTGTAACGAGCACTATTTTGTCATTACTTATACTATACCTACTATTTTGTTTGTTTTTGCTACTGCTACTTGTTACAAATAAATCATTTTCTTTCTTTCTTTCTTTCTTTCTTTCTTATTTTTAAAAAGTAAATTTTATTAAAAACACTGCAAAATATGTAACTATTCTGATGATTCAAGCCCGAAAGTCATCCGTGCAAGCCGTGGAATGGTCTTGGCTCTTAAGGGAGATTAAATATTAATATTTGCGGCGGTGCCCAAAGCCCCAGGGATCCGTCGGAAATTACACTGTTACCTCTTTCGCTTTCAAAATGCAATGCTTGGGAAACATTAAAATATTTTTTACTCCATTATAAATGCGAAGCTCTTGCGGAATGGCTTTCATAATGTGCCTTGCTGAGTTGTGTTGCGAATGCAAGGATGTTGTTAGGTCATTTGTCATTGCTAACATTATCTTTGTATTATCATGTGCTATCCTTGTTTAGAGTGTTTGGGGGTAGTATATTCGTATTGTTTTTATATAGCTATAAATGGCGACGAGCAGGCCGTTCACCTGATGGTAAGTTTTACGACTGCTCATGAGCAGTAGGAAAACCAAACACCTTGCATTACAAAGCAATCCTCTCACATATGAGAAACCTGACACCAGTGACTTGACAGGATAACTGTGTAACAAAAATGATTTGGATAATACGGCTCCACAAAAGTTTGAGCCAATAGTTCCGCTATTAGATGTTTTTGTTGCCTATGAAAACAGATAGTAGTAGACAGTTCGGTAGATGCTAAGCTAGATATTGCTGTTGATGTTAAGATAAAAAAATTTAAAGAAAGGTAAATATTTAAATGAAATAAATTAATAGAGTGTGTTTTGGCCTGTTGGTAAACGGAACAGATGCGTCTGCCAACATGTTCAAGGTCACGGGTTCCCTCTATCCCAGGTCACACCTCCGACTTTTCAGAGTCATGTGTGTATAGATGAAATCATTGTGGGGAAACGATTACAAGAATATCAATGGTATGTAAAGTCCGCCAACCTGCATTAGGCCATCGCGGTGGACTATATAACCTAACCACTCTCAATCGTACTTTCGATTGTAGAGGAGTCTCGTGCCCTGCAGTGGAACGTATCTGAGCGGATACAGTGAGACTGAGTAAATTTGATTTCAAGTAAGCCCGCGTAATAGTTTCAATTGGTATAAAATCATATTACATAAACAAAAGGTATAAGCAACCGAATGCGATCCAACTTAATTGCCTGAGGACAGTCATAATCGATGTGAAACGTGGGTCTAAATGTGATTGGAAAGGTCAGGTGAGCATAATGGATCTTGATTATAGGGTTAAAACTAATTGCTCAATAGTTGCCGATGCCATGGCAGACCAAATCAGATGTTCGTATCCGCTTTGATGGTTACTATTGTACACAAATTCAAAGTCCGCCTCAATGACCCAAAAAGATTGTCGCGATACAAGATCCACCTGTGCACCTCTAGTTTTGTATAGGCCGGCAAAATTGTGTCAACCAGTGAGAGATATTCATAGTTTTTCGGTACCCTACTCTTGCTGCACTCCAAGGTCATTTTGCCGTGGTATACGACCTGGTTGAGTTCGAGTCCAAGTGTTTTGAAAATGCTTTAAGAAATGAATTATGTAGGGAAAATGGAAAACTTTTACTCAGCCGCAGAATAGGCTGAGTAAAAGTTTAAGGGGACTAACAGCAGAACCTCTGGCTACCCCTTCTGGGAAAAAGGCGTGAGTTTATGTATGTATTTTTTTATTGCTATGGAAGGCGAGACGAGCATGCCATTCGCCTGACGGTAAGCGATACGACTGCTCATGAACAGTAGCAAAACCAAACAACAACGCCGTGAATTACAAAGTAATGCTTGGCATTCCACTCGCCATCCTGAGACATAAGATGTTGAAGTCTCAATATGTCCAGTAGTTATTCTGGCTATAATAACCTACGAACCGAAACACAACAGTCATTTACACTGCTGTTTAACGGGAGAAATAAACATTGCGGTGGTACCTACCTAGGCGGCCTCTCACATATGAGAGACTCACCAACAGTAAATATCTAGGTTATATTTGTTTTAATCGTCACTAAACGGTTTTGTGTGTTCTGTATACTCGCAGTCTAATGGACACAAAATGAAGTAATTGTTCAATTTACAAACTTCCTAAAGGTAATTGTGCTTTGAATACTAATAATCCTAAATGGTTATTGAGGCTACTCAGTTTAATCGTTGTAATTGCCGTATTATAACCGTATTTGTTTGTTTTGTTTACTGAGTAATTAAAAGAAATAAAGGCTGACTGTGGGGCTAATCAATAAGTTAAAAGTCACTCAACGTGCTATGGAAAGAGCTATGCTCGGAGTCTCTCTGAAGGACAAAATTCGAAACGAAGTGATCCGTCAGAGAACCAAGGTGACCGACGTAGCTCTGAAAGTTAGTAGGTTGAAGTGGCAATGGGCTGGTCACATATGTCGTAGAACGGATGCCCGCTGGAGTATGCGTGTTCTGGAGTGGAGACCGCGTCTTGGCAAACATAGCGTGGGACGTCCTCTGGCCAGATGGTGGGACGAATTGCACAAGAGGGACTGCAGGGACTGAATGCACAAAGCAACAGACCGGGCTCTGTGGTGTAGTGTGGTGAATACCAACGTACATGGTGGTCAAAAACCTGTCAGTCACCTATGGTAGGTGACAAGTCGAGATGACAATAGGGGTATGAGGTGACGCGTGGGGGATGGGACGCTCCACAGATCTGCAAATCGCCCGCGCCGCCCATCTTAATCTTAGTGCTACTGCACGAATCTGCATCGACCGCGTTTGTCCATTTCGAGTCCGCTCACATTTTTCTTTGTGCATTATATTGTTATGTATTTAATTGTCTACGGTAGCTTTTAAAGCTAAAGAAATAAACAATAGTTCATTCTCATTCTTACGGTTCAATGACGTTCATACCGCCTAATAGGTAATAATATATTTTCTCTCTCTCATCTTCCATGTGCACACATGTATCAGTTGTAGATAAAATATTTTGTCATATTGCGTCTAATAAACTTGACTTTATTATTTTTACTCTTATGTTTTTGCGTTGCAAAAAATATATCGGTATAAAATATTTGGAACGTGATACTACATCACTAGAAAATTATCTTGTCGACGTGTCGTGGACAGCACGTAAAAGTTTAATGTTAGAGTCTCCTGTGTGTATTTAAGGTCCTGTCCTAGATGGAATGACGGTTTGCGAGAGGCAAATGCTGGATGAAACATACCGAAGACAGGATGGAATAGTGTAATTGGAGGAGGCTTATATTGACCAGTGGACCACAGTGTAGGCAGATGGTGATGATGTGTGTATTTAGGTATAATTGTATCTACACACTAGAGACTGGCCTTTTTAAAAACTATTTCTCCCTAGGTGACACAAATTTACTGCGGTATGACGACAACATTGAGATCTCAGGTTTGAATTCTGGGTCGACAAAGTGATACTGGATTTTTATGGTCATTATCAGCCCGGAGTCAATAATTTGTGGCCTATATGGTGATAGGCTCACTCCCTATCAAATCGTGGGACGGAACACACAAGGTTAAACGTGGGTGTCTTACCTAACCCTTCTGGTAAAAAGGCGTGGGTTTATGTATGTATATATTTTACATGTGAAAATATTTGTATAAAAAAGGTTGTAATTTTTCATGTAAAAAGCAACATTCATTTATTTGAGATGTGTAGGTTTAATTATCTTTATTTTTAAAATCATAAACAGACGGAAACAAAACCCATTTGAAATCTCACAAAATAGCCTCCCACCTAGAATCGACGTTCCTCATATAATTCGACAACTCGTCGGATGGCTGAAAACTCCCGCTAACCAAGTTCTTCGCGTGTTTGAATTTCAGCGCTTGTTTCACGACATACATATCTCTGTACATCTCTTTCCAGCCAGTCTCACCCGTATTGCATTCTGAAGAGAAATCTCGCTTGAAAAGTCGACACCACAGACATTCTTCCTTTGAGACATTGTAAAGCCTTTTACAAGTCTCTGATAAATTTAAGACATCTCGTATGGGTAGACTTATTAGAATGTGATGCAATACGTCATCAGGCAAGCCAGACAGACTGCCGCTTGAGAATCTGTGATAGTTTAACACACAACTTTTTAACGGCATTATGATTTTCTCCTTGAATGAATGGAACAGCTCGTTCAAATTTCCATAGTCCATCGGTATACCTATTTTTGACGTTAAGATATATTTATCAACCCTGAAACACGTCGAATAAACTGCTGCTTCTATTTGTGGAACCGTAGCGTTAATTAAAACAATATCATTTAAAAAACAAGCTATAACTTTCAAACTAGTCGCTTCGAAGTCGGATAAAACGAACACAGCCTCGTAAACGTCGGTGCATTTTCTTTGTGCTAAGATATTGTCTTGTATACTTATAGGGCTGCCTACTTCCTTGAGCAGTATGAAACTACTTTCTCTCATCACATGCAATAGAATGGCGAAGAACAGATCTCGCTTCAAGCGTTCCGGCTTGATCAAAGTTTCTATCAACGTGTTCAATGTTTGTTTCCATTGGAGCGTCGCTTCCTTGTTCAGGTCATGGTCTTTGTAGTTTATATCCATTGTCTACACCTTTTGTAAACGTTTCTATTATGATCTTTCGTGAATATTGGCCATTGAAACTCGCGGTTTAGTTTTCAAAGCGCTTTGTTGTGACAGCGTCTGTATGACGTTCGGTAATGTATGACCAATGTATGCTTTCATTTTACAGGTAAAATTGAATTGAATATCGAAGTAGTATGTATGTAATGAAATGAAGTAAAGGTAGCTGTATTGTATTCGATGAGTTTATTGTGAATTTATGATCTATTTATGGAGCGATTGATGTACATCAGGCATACGGGATATTATTATGTTTTATTGAAATTGATGTGAAGCAATAAGTGTGAAGTCGATAGTAAATCGATATGCAGAAGCGATGCGAAGCGTGGGCGACATGGGCTAACAACTTGGGAATTTATAAAATCGCGTCATAGATTTAAAGATATTTTTACTTTTGAAAAACTTTTAGTTTAGAATATGTATGCAAGTGATTATGGCTATCAATGAGAGTTGAATAATAAAAACAGTTTGCAAAAATTACTGATAAAAACACAAAGAAATGTACTTATTGATATAAATATACATGGCGGAGCATAGAATGTTCTGACGTAGTCTTCTTCATTAAGTTAATTTACCACAGCTACAAAATAAATAGTAGATTTTCCGATTTTCACGGCCATTTTATTGATATGCTTAATATACTAAAGGGCCTATACTTGTTCATGATATTCTTAGAAATATGAAAAGTAAATATAGCAAATAAATGGTAGGAAAGGAAACTGTCCCGCCCTCACACCCACTACTGTAACTTTTGTAAGCAAGGATTAACAGTGCCACGCAATGTAATGACACCAATCATTGAAGCTCGGTGCGTCCCCGAAAATGTCTAACTGGTCTTTAACCCGCAACGAAATCAATCAGTAATTTAAATTAATAGGAGTTGGAAATAAGTTATTGTCCACTTCCCTCCGTGCAAAGCGGGTGTCAAAATAATGGTAGGAAAGACAATAATAATATAATAATAATAATATTTATTTATTCTCTCATACAGAAAAAAGTAAGTTTCTGTATGAGAGAATAAATAAATATTATTATAATATAACGCAATGCCCGCGGATCGGTACAATATTGGGTGTTAGCATGAATATAAGCAAGCATGCCTGACGCATCGTAGTGGCGAGCCGGCCGATGCAGTGGCTAGTGACTGGTCACACAGATATTTGGTGCTCACATAAATAGCTATAGATTGGACCAGTGTTCTTTGGTTTCATACCTGGCTTGCCCACTTTGCCACAGTGGAAATCTTTAATCGTATTTTTACACGCTTTATATTAGCTTCATTTGTATGTTTGTTTGTATGTTTGTATGTTTGTAACCGACTCTTTAAGACGCGATTTTGACCTAATTTAAACGGACAGATTTCATTCAAATTTTGCACACCTGTCAAAGACCGATGACAATACAATAATTCTATTAAAATATATGATTATCCTGATTAGATTCGCCAGGATTCATTAATTTCGTTCCGGATCCCTTGTATGAGAGTAAGAGAGAGGGCTAGTGCGCGAACATGCGCAACGCGCACAACGCGCATGCGCGTAGGGACTCTTATGGTAATACATATTATGCTTTTTAAGTGCTTTTTAAGATATTATCAAAATGATAATCCTTCTACTTATATCTGTCGATAAAATAATTATATCTATTGAAAACATGCACCCCACGCTTTTTTTACAATAAAAAATATTTTTTTCTTATATTATACAATATTCTTAATTCAAATTTTTAAAAATTTATTTTGCATTTCTTAGTTGGATTTTCTATAAAAGCGTATTTTTTTTACTTTTTTTGAACTATTATTTATTTTCTTATTTATACACTATTATTTATTTATATTTATTATATTTTTTTACACTATCCTTAATTCAGTATTATTAAAATTTATTTTCTGTTTTAGTTGGGTTTTCTATATATTAATAGAGAATCCCTCGTCTTGTTTGCTCACGTCAAACTTGCCTATAAGCAGAAGCCCAGGATTCACTAGTTAAAATGTCCTTTAAACCGGTACACAAGAGTACTTATAAAGTACTCTTTGGTAGAATAATTACACCAAGCAGTGATGAGTACCCATGGCCCCTAAAACGCTGGTAAAATTACATGTTATTAAATATTACGATATCTTCAAACGTGTTATAGTATTAAAGGTGAATGTTATATTATGTTTTTAAAACAACAATCTAAAGATGTTTCCTTAGTAGTTTTGATGGTTCTTTCCTCTTGCCAGGCAAATTGAAGCTGATAACTTCAACAAAATCAACACAACAAAGCTACCACAACCAGAACTTCATAATACCTGATGGTGTGATGACTATGTTAGAGGCAAGCGCAGACAAACTTTCAAATTTTACAAAATTAGAAAAATCTGGCGGCCACAGGCTCTTGGTCTACTACTTCCTAGCTTAAGAGGTCCATTCCCATGAAAAATAATACACAATTTATCCATTTCAGATAGGAGCAATGCTCTCAAAACTCCACTACAGCAGATGGACCAGGCGTACAAAGCCTGTAAATTTGGCCTATTCCACGTCAAGTTGCTGACGATATCCTGCGTTGGGTTTGTAGCGGGTATCTCAGTGAGTGCCACCACAGCGTACCTTCTACCAAGTGCTGAATGCGACTTAAACATGACGCTGGTGCAGAAAGGATTGCTGAACGCTATACCTTACTTGGGTAAGTTGTTTACTTTCTATTGTTAATGATATGGCCAGTGTCGAAGAACAGAGCTGAGCCAAAGCATCAGGTGGATACCTTACTTGGGTAAGTACTTTATCTTCTATTGTTAATGATATAGGCAGTGTCAAAGAACAAACCTGAGCCAAAGCGTTAGGTGGAACATAAATAGCTGACTCTGTGTCGTAATGATAGGAGAAGTATCTGAACATGGTTGGGCTAGAATCCCAAGCCAAAATAGTATAGGCTTGATTTTATTAAAGGTAGGATAACCAGTCTTGTAATGAAGTATGATAAATCTCGGGTCACATAGGAAAGATTGGGTATGGCAGCAGACCCTGGCACCGGTTTCCATAATATCCTTCATATATACACATATACATGCATACACATCATACCCTTTTCTCAGAAGGGTAGGCAGAGGTGCTACCATGATCGGTCATTGTGTTCCGTCAAATTCTTGATTCCAAGCTGATTTTGAATTGAAAAATTCAATATCACTTTACTAGACCCGGATTTAAACCCGAGACCTAAGCGTTGTAATTGTACTGTAGTACAACCTGGCCACCGAGACAGTATTTTAATCTATCGAATATTTATTATTGATTCTTAAGAGCTGTTACTTGAGTATGTTATAATAATTCATAGAGGCCGCTTTAAATTTCTGTTAATTGTTTTCAACTGGTATTAAATGTAATTACGGAAATAATTATTGTACTCCTTCCTCCATATCAAATGTCGAGGTTCTTGATTTTAAAATGTATAGGCACGAATACAGTGTCTCTTTCTGTAGTGGTTATGGAATTACTAAAGCCTTATGAGTACTGTTATAACGTTTTTCATCGATTCCCTATTCTACCTAATCACAACAGTATGTTTAGTTCGTGGATTGTGAGGATCTGGGTTCAATTCTCATGTAAGTCAATTCACTTCAAGTGCATTTTTGGTATAAAAAATCTTATTAATATTTTTTTCCAAGATGTTGACGTGAAACAATTATTCCGTAAAATCACATCGCGACTTGTGGTATACCGAGTGTATCCAGACTGCAACCAAAAACATTTAAGTGACAGACACAATGCTACTAAATTTAAAAAAAAAATGCGTGAAAAGTTTTTCTTTCAACCTGTAAGTTTTTTTTTATTGCTATTTATGGCGAGACGAGCATGCCATTCGGCTGTGGTAAGCGATACGACTACTCATGAACAGTAGCTAAACCAAACATCACCTTGAATTACAAAGCAATGCTTGGCATTCCACTGCGCTTGCCATCCTAAGCAAGTAGAAGAAATACAACAGTGCATTTACACTGCTGTTTGACGGGAGAAATAGACATTGCAGTGGTACTTACCCAGGCGGCATCTCATAATTATGAGAGACCTACCACCTGTAAATGAACGTGTGGATTCATCCATCCATCCATCCATCAGCCAAAGGAAGTCCACTGCTGAACATAGGCCTCCCCCAATTATTTCCACAGAGACCTGTTGGAGGAAGCCTGCATCCAGCGACGTCCCGCGACCTTTACCAGGCCGTCGGACCATCTTGTGGGTGGACGTCCTACGCTGCGCTTTCCGCTACGCGGCCTCCATTCGAGCACTTTCCGACCCTATCGGTCATCAGATCTCCGCGCTATGTGCCCTGCCCATTGCCACTTCAACTTGCTAATCCGGTGGACTATGTCGGTTATTTTAGTTCTCCTACGGATCTCCTCATTTCTGATTCGATCTCGTAGGGAAACCCCGATGGATGTGAATTCATAAATGTTTATATTTACAAATGCAAAAATAATAATTTATACCTTTGCGAACCATTGCGTCTATTCAAATAAAGGGTGTTTGTTATTATTCTATCAAAACCTATGTATTTGTCAACTAAGCACGATTATGGGAACAAAAAAAAAATTTTAGTACCTAATGGCCGTTCTCTATATCCTATCTATCTTTAACTAGAAGTTAAACTGGCTACCATTATTATGTCGGTTCAATGCTACAATTTATTAAACAAAGATAGACATATATATTTATCATGCCTAGCTATCTATAAACATATGCACCATATCTATATTTTTGTATCTTTGTTAACTGTAACGTAAAATACATCGAAATATCTAATGAAATCCCTAGTTAAAGACAGATAGATTATTGAGAACGGCTATAAAACAGGCTTCGTTTTCAATTTCGTATCAAATTGTGTTTTGGTATTAGTGTGGGATATGGACAGGTGGAAATAATTACAGCCTTTTTAAGAATACCAATTCGGCTGACAAAGAAACATAATAATTTCTCGCCAATTAAATGGAGACTTCCGGAATAATATAAGTGATCGTAAATGCTGTCAGACTTGTTCAAAGACGGTGTTAAAAAAATAGCTATTAAATGTTTTGTTTCTTTCGAACGAATTTTGAATTTATAGACCGAGAGCGAGTGTTAAAAACAAACAGCCGTGTAAATACACTGTTGTGTTTCGGATTGAAGGACATTGTAGCCAGAGTAACAAATGGACATATTGAGACATCATCTTACGTCTCAGGATGGCGAGCGCAGTGGAATGCCAAGCATTGTTTTGTAATTCCTGGTATTGTTTGGTTTGGGTAATATTTATGAGTCGTCATATTGCTTACTATCAGGCGAACGGCATGCTCGTCTTGCCATTCATTGCAATAATAAAAAAGGGGGAGACCTTTTCCCGGCAATGGAATAAGATAGGTTTAAGAAAAAAATCAATAAGACCGTGTTAGTAGGCTTCATATTCATAAGTACATATCATCATTATTTCAAGACATTATATTTGACTCTTAGGGATGTTTTGTCCTATAACTTTTAATATTATTTAATGATTGAAGATATTTTATGACTACTTACATATAAGTATACTTATTGGGATATATTTTTGTGAAGTAACTAATATTAAATCCTAATAAGTAATATTAAATACTAGCATCGGTCATAAAAGGTACAAAAATGATCTAAATATACATATTCAATGCCGTCTGTACTATATTATTGTTTCAAATTAATATTAGATCAAAGAACAACCTTTCAAAATTGTATGTAAATAAAAAACAAGACTAACATTTAGTCACTGAAATCTAAATTTGTAACATCCAAAACAAAGCTCTGTAAAATACCGAAGCAGCGTCGAGTTGCGAATTTTTTATTAATGTTAGGCACGTTAAATCTTTTGCTAAAATATTAAATGGAGCCTCCAAAAGCCCGGTCGAACCATCGTTGGTAATTTAACTACAAAATGGACGATTAAATGGTTACTTTTAAGGTCCCAGTCATTTCGCTGAAGCAATCCAAAATGGGGAGATTCGGGAAAAGTTAATTTATTGTCTCCATTAAGTAATTATGCGTCTTTAATAATACTTATGGAGGGGGTGTATCAGATCTTTCATTATACAATTTAATTGGCAATGGAATTGTTTTTGCATTTAGTGTTTGATAAAATATTGTGTTAATTATGTGAGATCTATAGTCAATCTAGATTATCCATCAGTAACTATTAAAAGAACAAACGATGAATAGATAAAACTGAAAGATACAAAAAAATATTTTTGAATGAGCTAATCTTCGATCAAATATACACTAGATACAACATGAGCACTTAGAAAATGGCACCAAAAAAGAGTGCTTTAAGCACTCTTTCGCCTCGACCGTTGCTTCTAAAACGTCGCATAACTTTAGACAATATTATGTGAAAAGCTACTTTAAGCTCCAGGAATAAGGTGGAATTTGTGTTAATATATTTGAAAGATGTGATCTTTTTGTTTACTTTTTTCATGTCATGCATCGGTGCCACTTTTTAACAGAACTTTTACAGGGAACTGTGTATCTAATGTATATTTGATCGAAGGAGCTGATAATAAAAATAATCTTGGACAAATCAACAAAATGGAATAATCAACATGCTTAAAAAGCTGCTATTATTACAAGTCTTCTATTTCTGTGAAGTTAACTTATTTATTGTACTATAAAACTAACTGCCTGACTGTCTCAGTGGCGCAATTGCACTAAAGTATGATTGCACAGCTGTGGTGTCTCAGGTACGAATCCCGGATCAGGCAAAGTGATGGACTTTTCTATTCATTATCAGCACGGAGTCAGAAATTTGTGATATGGCGATAAGCCCAAACGTGGGTGTACTGGTTTCACCTCTGGTTACCCCTTCTGGGAAAAAGGCGTGAGTTTATCTATCCATAATAATCTTCGATCAAATATACACTAGATACAACATGAGCGCTTAGAAAATGGCACCGAAAAAGAGTGCTTAAATTTCGAGTAAGCACTCTTTCGCCTTTAGTCGCGCACCGACCGTTGCTTGTGACAGTGCCTAAATGCTCTGTGAAAAAATGCAAAAACAAAACACTTACAATGCTTAAAATACATGGCATTTCATATTTTCGGCAATTATAATCCATGTACCTGCTTTCTACATTAATAAATATGTGAAATTGAGTACCAATAATTAAATATAAATAAATTTAGCAAACTAAAATCAACAAACTGTGCATCGCAGTTGTCCCTTTCTACTCGCTTAAATAAACAAAGATGAGTAGTGTCATGATTTGGAACAGAAAATATATGGAATAGTTTTATTGTTTTTAAATTACTAGTAATAATTAATGTATACTTATTATAAATGAACATTAGAAACATTTCTTACAGATTTCCACTTAATGCAATAAAAAGGAATAAGTGGCGTGAAATTATATCGCAAGGAATAGACGAAGAAAATTTTAAACCTAACAATTCGAGCGTGGTGTGTGTGACTCCTATTCCATATTCCTATGCACTACATATTCGGACAACATATTTAAGATAATATAATTACTACACTCTCGTAAATTCATAGAAAAATATGTAATTATTCGACTCCATTGTGCCTTTATTCGGGTGTCCAACTAAAGTCGTAAAATTTTATTACTTTCGGGGGCGTGTCATTCAGACTTTAAACAACATTATGTGAAAAGCTACTTTACATCCCAGGAATAAGGTGGAATTTGTGTTAATTGAATTGGTATATGTGATCTTTTTGTTTGCTTTTTTGTTTCAATGCATCGGTGCCACTTTTTAAAAGAACATTTACAGGGAACTGTGTATCTAGTGTATATTTGATCGAAGATAATAATAATAAAAGGACCATTTAAGTTTCAAGTAAGTCGACAAGCCGGACTGATCAAGCATCGACCGCCTGGTGCGTTGTCAGCGTTTCTCCAAATCTGTGTCAGTCGATTGACGCCTATGCAAATTTGATTACGATCGGCTAGGGTGCACCTCTTGTTCATGCTTGTGGGGTTGATATAACGTGAACCTAGTGGTATTGCTTCTTTGAAGTATATTTGGAGAATTCAGAGGTTGTTAACGAATTGGTAGGGATGTTCGGATACGTTGTAGTTGATGCAGATTTATTAAGATATTATACTTATGATTCCACTTCTTTCGCTTTTATTTTAATATCGATGATTGATGATCTGAAAACATGTTAAACAACCCCAGAATTCCGCCGAGTTTTATTGTTTGGTGTGATTAAAAATTCGTTCTTTTCTGGCTGACGATTGCCGCAGCGGGCGTGAGAGAAGGATAGTCTCATAAGGTTTAAGGAACTCACCGGATGCAAGGCCGCTAAGGATTTTTCATACAGGGTTATGAAAACGCAAATGTAAGAAATGTTCATTTCGTTTCACAAAATACAATGTAAGGTTGGAAGGTACTTTCTAGTAAGCATTAAATAAGCTTGTAGCAGAAAATCTAACTCTCAGACAGCAAATGTTATGATAGTAACAATAATTGTAATGTACAATTTAAACGACTTATTATTGGTATGCTCAGCAAAAAAACTTTTAATGACTGAAGGAGATGATACCCTAAAATGGTCCTACTTTGCTCGTAAATTTGCTCCAAATTCAGAATATTATGAATATTTTAAACTAATAATTATAAAATATACTCAGAAGTATATATGTATAAAGAAGAACATTTTACCTTCCACATTTTCATTGGTAAATCAACATTATGAAGTATTTGATTATTTAAATAGTAAAAATATTTGGAGATGCTTTCCTGCTCGAACTATACTTCAGTATTCATACGATTTGCCTTTTTGCCATTATGGATTAACTGAAAACGGATAAAAATGTTAAAAGCAAGTTTTCTTTAAATAATAACGATAAATATTCATAAATTTTGTTACATTGAGTTAAAATTTTACTAAAATTTGAAAATATTAGGTGATAAAACATTTAACATATTTGGAGCATAATTACCCATAGGGGGCAAAGTAGGGCCATGTTAAGGTAATTTAAAAAATCCATCCAATGATAAAACAATAAGCACCAACCGCATATTCGTAAATATATCTCGTTTCCAGGTATGCTGTTCTCAACAGTAATCGCTGGGTTTCTAACTGACACATTTGGGAGGAAAATATTCATAATGCTCGGCTTTGGAGGCATGTTTTTGTTCAATTTTATTGCCGGGTCCAGCCAGACGTATGCGGTTCTCATAACAGCTAAAACATTGGAAGGAATTCTGTGAGTATTTATTCATTACAACGGTCTGCGGAGATTAGTTGTGTAATGGGCAAACGTTAGTAAATATTGCCTAGAATCTAGGGTAAATACGGGTCTCATTTGAGGGACAAACCGATGTAGCCTGTCCTTATTAGTCTGTACAGAATTGTTTGTTGTGTTAGTGGTGATTTGAGATCCTAGTTTTTTATTACGAATGGCGAGACGAGCTTGTCGTCCGCCTGATGGTAAACGATACCGCTGTAGATAGTAGCAAAAATTAACAAGACAATGATTTACAAAGATGCTTGTCTACGATTTTTTGGTGTTGTATTGTCGTCATGCTGTTGTCAAAAATATTAGAAAAAGTTTTTCTCTCATTACATACATTTTATTATATTGGACATGTCGATACTATTAAATTAATAAATGCTTATTGTTTATATGATAATATATCTCAAACAATTCATTTATTACATCATTTTTAAATTTAATCTT
Source organism: Hyles lineata (assembly GCA_030180105.1). NCBI lineage: Eukaryota > Metazoa > Arthropoda > Insecta > Lepidoptera > Sphingidae > Hyles > Hyles lineata. Next base: position 152,372 of record JARJEE010000040.1, read on the forward strand.
ATAGTTACAAATTTCGTCAACTACTAATAGAAAATAAATGACTTTTAAATCAATTATATTCATATTTTTTTTAGGTTTGCAACGTCATTTAGCGCAGTAGTAACGTTGACTTCAGAGTTCTGCTACAAAGAGGTCAGAGACCGGGTGATGCTGTGCCAATCTTCGTTCGCAGCCCTGGCCCCAATAATCATTGCAGGAGTGGCCTGGTCTACCCTTACTCAGGACTGGAAGGCAACCTTCTTCGATGGAAAGCTAGGTATTGGATGGCTGTTACTTATGTTCAGGTTTTATAGGAGAACAAAGGTTGATGTTGTATTTACTTATTTTAAATTTTGTTTCAGTCCTCAACACTTGGAATTTCTATTTATTTATAATGTCGCTGTGGTCTTTATTGGCTTTTATTCTCTACACGGTTTGCCTGCCAGAAAGCCCCAAATATTTGGTGTCCCAGAAGAAATACGACGAAGCGAGGGCCATACTAGTACAGATATACAAGACGAATACACGAAAGCCTGCTGAGACTTACCCGGTAAACTATGAAAGTTTATTAAAGTTATGTAAGTTTGGCAAAATGTTAGGCATGCTTTGATCCAAGGATTGGATCCAAACTTTGGAGCATTATTTACATATGTAAATAGATTGCAACGGCTGCATGCAAATTTTATAATTTTCATAGTATGTATATATTTTCATACATGCGGCGTATGTATGCGTATATTATTTTATTTGATGATAAATATATTCTAGGCATGTTAGACTACCTCAAAATAGATGTATGCTCTTGAGTTTAATTATTAAAATTATTTTATGTAATTTAACAGCTTTCGAGGCGCAGTTGGTAAGACGTTGACTGTGACACGAGAGGCCGTGGGTTCGATCCCTGCATCGAAACAAATGTTTGTGTGATTTATATGTAGTTGTTCAAGTCGGGGTGTTTGTGAGACCAAAATGTCTCTCGTAGTATCTGATACCCACGACACAAGACTTGATCTTAGTGTGGGGTTAAGACTATGCATGTGACTGTATGGTGTATATATTTTATTTCTTAATTAATTTAATTGAATTTGATGGTTCAATTATGGTGATCTCAAAGTAAGATTTTACACTCGACTATCGATATTTGCTTCGTTGAGTTCGACTGGTCTTAGTTCGTCGAACTTGATAGAAACAAAAAACTTCATAAAGGTTAAGGTCACTTCAATTAGGTGCGATATTTTTCGGAGCTTATTCGTCCTAAAATGTGATAGGTGTGAGTCTATTGCCAATTAGGCCTTCTTTTGTTTCAAAGCATGAATATTTTCGAACCGTTTCTTAGGCTAAAAAACACAGAAAGTAGAGACTAATTTGACTTGAACCTAGGACCGCACGGTTTTCACTCGATCACGTTATTTAGTAATATGGATGGATTTTGTGATCCATGAGGCAACCTTTATAGCAGTTACTCAATATCACTCGTGATTCTACCCACATCTGACTTAGAACGTCGCGATCCATAGATGATATAAATATATTTCCAAAACAAATTAATTTGACTGCCTCAGTGGCGTGGTTGTACTACGGTACGGGTAGAAAGCTGAGATCTGGGGTTTAAATCCCGGGTCGTTCAGTGATGCTGGATTTTTCTATTCATTATCATCTCGAAGTCAGGAATTTGTGCCCCATATGGCGATAGGCTTGCCCACTAGGTATCACATCGTGGGACGAAACATGCAAGACGATTTGTGTGTGTCCTTGCACCTCTGCCTACCCCTTCTGAGAAAAAGGCGTGAGTTTGAATGTGTAAATTAGTTTCTCAAAAAAAAAAGAAACATGAGTTTTTTACTCAAAGTGTTAAACACCAATAAAAATCACAACATTCTTAATTGAATACACAATTCAAAGTCAACAAATAAATGCGATACTGCAGGTCTTTGATAGAAACACCAATATCCTATGCAACTAAAACTGTTTTATTTGAATCATTCATTTTATTGGCCGTTTCCTTTAGAGTTTGCTCGGGTAATGAAAAATTATTTTGCTCGCTCTTTGATAGTTTATTGAACAAATTAAATCGAGAATCATTAAAGTATTTGTTGAGGAATTTCAGCAGAAATGTATTTTATAGGTAAGCATTTGACATTAGTGGCACTTACAATTTTTCGATCTTATTCGCGACCATTTTTTTAAAAAGTAATTATTGGCGAAACGAACTTGCCAGTCGCTTGGTGGTTGGCGACACGACCACTCATGGACAGTGGCAAAACCATACAACATCATGACTTACAAAACAATGCCTGGCATTCCACACCGCTTGCCATCCTGAGACAATATGAGAGAAGATAAGATGTTAAGTCTCAATATGTCCAGTGATTACTCCGGCTACAATATCCTTCAAACCGATACACAACAGTGCATTTACACTGCTGTTTCGCGGGAGAAAAAGACATTGCGGTGCTACCTACCCAGGCGGCCTCTCACATAATATGATACACCTATCAATTTTATGGGGTAGCCTAAGGGAATATAAGGAACTAATTCCAAACCTGAAAATTGAACTTAAAAGAAAAACAGGCATATTTTCATAACTTTGAGTTTAATAGACCTTTAATGAGACCATTTCAAGTTACGAACATTCGTAAAACTAACTTTTAAACTGAAATTCGTGTTTGCGTATTCTCGAAACATAACGTAGTAATGTGAATAAAACAGGCAAGTTTATGCACTCACTTAGGAACGTTCATTCCTCGGAACATATTAGTGCCTCAAACACAAACGTGATATTTGATTAGGATTGAATTTTCAAGTTGTTGAGTAAATTAAAGCATGTATTATAATATATGCTGTAGACCTATTTTATTTTATTTAGTTGTATGGTGGTTGTACGAGTGTTACCTGGTTGTAATTAATATAGTAATGTGTCTCTTTGTAAATCCTTTTGTAGGATATTATATAGGACGCACTATAACGGTGATCAAAACCTGCATACCATAAGAATTTCTATGATATGTAAAACTCTGTCTTTGTGGCGACTGTTTTGGTAGCGTAGTAAAAATTTGATATACTTTTACGAAAGAAGCAAAGCCAATATTTGTACCGATATTGATCACGCGACTTTTCATACCAAAAGTAAATATTCCCCCACTGCACTATAGTAAGGAGAATAAATATTATTGAACTATGATATACAAAACAACCATTTGAATCTATTGTTTATAACGATATTCTGCATTTCACAGTTCATCCGAACAGAACGATATCGCATTAGATTTATGAGGCTCACAATATGTATTATTCAAATAATATTTTACAAGTACGGTATCAATTTAAAGCTCCAACGCTTTGGAATTTAAATATATGAAGATGTGGCATGAAGTTTCCAACCTATAATAAAATTGTTTTTCATCTGTATCAGCCCATATACGTCCCACTGCAGGGCACGGGCCTACTCTACAATCGACAGTACGATTGGTGGTGGTTAGGCCATATAGTCCACCACGCTGGCCTAGTTTTTCATATTTTTGAATAAAAATGGTAATAATGTGTTAAACCGCAAGATTGTGGTACATACATGATAATTATGATAATAACATATTTTTAGTCAGTCCATTAGTACGTCTATATGGCTAGAAAACAAAGAAAGAAAAAAAAAAGACAGTTCGTGTTGCTGAGGGAGTTTCTTGCGCCGCTTCTTCTTCACAGCTACAACACGTTCCGAAGCGGTGGTAGCAGAAATTAACGATTCAAAAGAACTTGTGAAAGACTATTTGAACAAAGAATATTTTGATTTTGATTTTATAAATGTTATGTATTTTATTCCACGATACCTTCTTTCTCCATATAATACTTTTGCCCATACCTAATTCGTAGGTTTTATCATTCATCACAATAAATAAACAAATTCTTTCTTTTCTTTTGCTTTAATGGGCTCAAAATTGGGAGCAGTATGAGAATGGGAACATTATGAAAAAAAATATTGCTATAACCCTTTTGTTTCAGTACATAAACATATGGAAGGACAAATCAAAATTACAACTCCCGGAGTTAGAAGAAGAAAAGACTCAGAGCATACGACATCAGCTAGTCGTGGGGCTACATAACATCAAACCGATGTTCAGAAGGCCCTTAAACATCCACCTACTATTGATCGGTTTAAGTAACTTTCTCATTATGGATATGTAAGTACTTATTGCTATTAATTTAAAACATATTTAAAAAATTGCAAGCGAGTCGCCTGATAGTAATTACTAATCACCTTTGGGTCCAGATAATTCTTAATTTGGGATTTCTTTGAAAATGATTTTGTTGCCTGTTTTTTTTTTCAAATATAATATAAGGGGCAAACAAACGTATGATTCAACTGATGGTAAGTGACACTGTTGCCCAGAAAGCTCTGCAACACTATGCGGTATAGAGATTATAAGCACACGCCACACTCCGAACCCAATAGCTGCTGTACCTCCGATTTTCAAAACTCTGATACCTTTTAAGATATCCATTTTAAAGAAATTTTGTTAAAGGCAGTTTTGATCTACAAGGAATGTACGACGTGAGTAATGTTTTAAATGATATATTATAGTACATTATAATATATCTTCTTAATATGTTTCTAATGTAAAAAACACTTATACATATGTATACATATAAACCTTCCTCAGCAATCACTCTCCCTATTGTTGAACATTGCATAAAAGTCCGTTAAATAGTTTAAAGTAAGTGACTTCATTTTATACTATGTAATGATTTATCAAAATATATCTATATCCAAAATGAAGTAAACAAAGAATTTTGAAAACCCATTCACAATTATTAAACAAGTCAAAAACGTTTTGAATTTTGTACTTCAACACTTTCTTTACTCCCACGAAAGAAAAGGGATGAAAAACAAAAATAGTGACGACACTACTCTTAATATGCATTATAGTGTACGAGTGTGAGAGAGACGCTATGATTTCCCCAGTGTTACAAGCTACTTTCAAACTGTTTTGACTGAAATATTTTATTTGAATGGTATTTTTATTTGAACGCAAATTACTATAAACAATGGATCATAATCAAATACCCTATTAAATGCGTCCTAATTTCATCGAAGTTTTTATTTATTTCTTCAGATTAAAAGTATTTCGTATATACCTCTCTTATAGATCGTACACGCATTATATTACATTGCTTCTTGAAATACAATAGGTATTGTCTTCACGACACGGTTGGTCAATAGACCCCCTCTTTCTCATCCCGTGAAAGAATTTAATTATCTTATTATTAAGGGAGCAGTAGCCTGGTTAATGATGAACCGACTTGCTAAGAACGCGGTCGTAGGTTCAGCAGAAAACATACTACAAACTTACAAATTACCGGTTTAAAGTTAATTACCACCAATTTATACATTACAATTGGGTACATAGAATAGAACATACTAGCGGTCCAGCCCGGCTTCGCCCGGGTGCTAATACATTTTGAGTCTAGAGTCCAGTTCACTTTAGAAACATAGGAAATATTTCGCGTAATAGCTGTTTTATATACTTAATCTCAACGTTACTATCGTACCTCCTTTAACCTCCCCATCCCATTCCTTTGAGTTTGGAAGAGTATCGAATATAATCCAATTCCTTGCATATCCCACAGGAATAGTCTTATTTTCGGGATAAAAGTAGGCTATGTGTTGTGTTTGTCCTGAGGTATGATTTTATTAAAGGAATAAATAAAATTACATGTTTGGTAACAAAGCAATGTAACGCAAAAAAACACTTAACATTAGCGGTCAATGACTCGTGTGGTGCCATAACATTTAATGTACATTGCGGGTTTACGAAGTATCAGATTATTAAAATGATAAGTGTTAAACAAATGAAAATTGAATTTCATTTTGTGTTAATGTTGTAATATACGAAATGGTTTTGAATATCTGATTGCCACTATAATGACATAATTTTATCGATACGAGTGATGATAATTGACTGATCAATATTGTGATTAGCCACAGACATATTTTAGTCAATTTTTTGTGAGAAATGAAATTAAATGAAATTAATTCATTGGTCACGTAGGCAATTGAATAGGTCTTATGAAAATTCAATCCACAGTACTTAATCTCTATTTACAAAACATTACATATAATTTATATATATTATATTTATTTGGTTTTCGATAGTCTAATTAAAGAGTATAAAATATTGACTGGCAAAGTAATGATTCTGTGTAATAACATTTTAGGCCTATCACATTGTGACAAGGCGATATGTTGACTGATATGTCAAAATCTTTTCTAATTAATCAATGTACTATATAAATTTTATATAATGTTGTTTTTCTTTTTTTAATAGGATAAGATGAATCACATTGTGAAAGTCACTAAAACGTTACTGCATAAATAATAAAAAAAATAAAAAAAACTAATAATTAAGCCAAGCTTTTTTTGGCAAGTAGATATTTTACACATTCTATAAATAAATCATTAATAAGTATAAAAATAACAAATCCATATCTAAATATAGAACTGGAACACTTTTCAATATTTCTACACTTATGATGCCTAAGAATTATTCGAGCAAAGCATTTTAATGACAAATTCAGTAAGTATAGAGCCGAGACTAATTAAGCATATATTTTTGAGAATTTCGTAATATTTGCCAAACCTTCATAATTTGAATATTAAATTTATTTTTGAGAGTCATGGAAGTTTCTTGCGGTGTTTACTGAGTTGGTAGCTGAATTATTTATTCTAAATAGGTTTGAAATACCTATTTATAGATTGATTGATGTTTTTGTGAAAGCGTAATATTTTAGGGAATACCTGAAAATTGTCTAAATTAATTTAGGAACTTTACCAACGGACTTTAGGCCAGCGATATTAAATAAACTCAATCCATTTCCCTTTTATTAAATATTTTTTTACCTGCTTCTATCCCGTGGTTGCATTTACATTTCATTTTTAAATACAGAAAGAAAAAAAAAAAACAGAAATAAAAATAAACATGGGCCTCGCGATTTTTAGTCAAACAGAGAAGAACCCGTAAACATTTCCATATTTGACAAATTATTTATCGAGTGATGCAATTGGATGACGATTTGTTTGAAGTTTTATAAATACCTATACTAATATTATAAATGCGAAAGTTTGTGTGTTGTTACTTCTTCACGCTCAAACGGCTGCACCAATTTTGATAAAATTTGGTATGGAGTTAGATTATATATTTGATAAAAAGTAGCTTATGTCTTAATAGCCTAATTTTTATCTCGGAAAATTTGAGATTCCAAGGAATTCTAATAGGTGTATCTACTACTATTTCAAATTAAAAGGGATGAAATGGGATAGAATGTGGGGCGGATCAAAAAAATATTTAAGAGGACAGAACTGCATATATGAGACATGATTGGAGAAAAGCAGTACATGATAGACAGCAATCACGTATGGTTCAAATGTAAAACAGTTCGCACGCGAAATAATGTGTCTGATACGGACTTGAGTAAAAAGTATCTGAAACCGAGCGAAGCTGGGTCGGACCGCTAGTAATACATATTTGTACTATTTTGATCATATTTGTATATTTATTTAATTTTTAGCTACAACATCCTGAGGCTATGGTTCCCACAACTGTCGACTATAGCAGAACATTACAAACTGAATGGAGACCAGAACTTGTGCGATATGCTAGATTCCTATACAAGCAACTTGAAGGCTACTAGTCATAATACTACTTCAACAGTTTGTGTTCCTGTAAGTATTTTAATTATATAATTTAGTGATGTAGGCATTTAGCGCACACTTAAAGCCTTGTGACACAGTCCGCCGTCACAATCCGGTGGCCTATAAGACAATAATCATGTTGAAGACTATATGTTGCCCGCCGACATGTTTGCTTCATGTACACTGCTCAGTTGCCCGACGACACTCAATAAGGTTATAAAAAAGTTCTAATTATGACAAGCCGCTGACATGTTGCCAACAAAGATTTCTGACTTGCAATGAATGAAACCGCCGACTAACTCGCCAACAAAATGTGCCGACGGGTCGGTGGCTACGGTATGTAGTGCGCTTTGGATGTCCTGGAGCATAAAATGATAAGGAAAATCTGTGCAGAATAAGCATTTACCAACCAGGCCCGCGATAATCCAGTAGATATTAAGGATAGATTTTATTATTATTATATTTACAAACTGGTCCATACAATAACTTACAAATTAAAACAAAAGTCCATACCTATACGAATATTATAATTTTAAACAAGCTATATTTTCAAATTTATTTTTAATAGCAGTCACCAAATAAAATAGATAAAAAAAATCCCCCTAATCAAAACAAAAACCGTTCGACATCGTTCCTGGAGCAAAAGAGCCTAGAATACTGGAAGCATTTCCTCTTTGGCTGGCGATGGCTACCCTCTGCGTCAGAAACCACCCAGACCGAGAGTCCCTACCTAGTTCTCTAAGACGGCGGCCAATGTCTCTAATAGTTGTCAATGTCTCTAAATCCAGTAGATTGATATTACAAAATAGAGAGACATCGTAGAGAAACTCAGTACGCACAATAAAAGTACCTAACAGAACCGTGGGAATCTGGGTGAGTGAGAAGGCACATTGTGTCTCAGTAGAAGTGAAAGAGAAAGATAGGTACATAATAAAAATGCGTGTACCGCATTTTTTTCGTACTCATTTTGTTCCTGCTCTTGTCTCTTTTAGTATAATATATCAATAGTAGTGGTTTGGAATCTTATATGCGAATTTTTGGAATCTTTAAGTGGATTTATTATAAATACGTCGAGGATAATCATAATTTTAATTATCTCTTTTGCTGTCTACTTACTTATCAGGTACTCAGGGACAGATATTTCCAATTTAATAAATAATTTATTTTTACAGTCCCATTCTAATGAGTTTTAGACTGGAAAATATTATTTGTCCATAGTGAAACCACAATTGTTATCAACAAAAATACCAAAATCGCATCATATTTAAAAATATAAAACCAATACGAAACAGTTTATAAAAATGTAACACGTATTTTTATCGTAACGCGGTTAGTCCGGAATAATTTATAAAAGTTCCCAATACACTGGAATTAGGTCAAGCGGTTTAAGCCGTGGCGTGTGACGGACCCGCTACCACCTGACCGTAACACATTAATATTTAAACCAATTTAGGTTAAAAATTCATTGCGATTTAACTATTTTCTAGAGCATCCGCTAATTGGAGGCCGGTAATCCTTATACTTAGCCTTTTAATTCCGACTTTCAATTTAAATGCTTGCTATGAAAACATTTCCCAGGTGTTGTGGATTTCCGTGAATGAGAATCATTTGTGATAGATTATATATCACCGTTTTAGAAGTAGATGCTGTTTAAAATGACAGACTCTTTCATTTTTGCTTTGCAAGACTCTTAGCGGTTCTCTCGTAGTGTTTAGTATCTCTCTTCTTTCACTTTTAAGACTCGTCTACCCCCATTTTCCTACTTCCATTCGCTCCAGTCTAGCTAAAGGTTTTCTGGAAGATACCGCCGACAACGATAAGACCGCCAATTGTACTATAAATATAGGTATTTTTTGTTGTATATTTTCTAATTTGTACAATAAAGTGTAATAAAAATAAGACAAAAGTACAATCTGGGGTTACAAAAAAGGATGTGGTAAGTTTGTGGACGCAGACTACTACTTATAGCTAAAGGATGTATGGAAATCCCCGTGGGAGGTATTTATTCAGTAGTGTATTTTCCTATAGCTAATGACGATAAAATTATGAAGAAAATAATCAAAGAAATAAAATTACCCAACAGCTGAGCAGCTGATTTCGTCGTCACCTGATCATCAGAACGACTTTGAAAGTCTGCACTTAGCCTTCTGCAACCATCAATCATTCTTTCTATTTCAGAACCTCAGTGGAGATGAAACGTACATAAACAGCATGATCATCGGCTGTGCTTGTATCCCGCCTTATTTTATCACAGGAGTTCTAGTCAATAAGGTTGGAAAGAAGAATCTGTTGATAGCAGCTGGGCTTATTTGTACAGCAGCTACCTTGGGCTTAAGGTGGGCCAACTCAAAGACGACAATGGTAGCATTGTTCTCGATAGACATCGCTATCACACAAGTTATGATGAGTTTGAACCAGGCTTTTATAGTGCAGTACCTTCCTACAACTACCAGGTAAGAAAATTATACACACATTTTTACATAACTGTCACGCCTGCCTTCCACAAGAGCAAGCAGAGAACTATGGATCTCCACTTTGCTCGATCTTCTTATAATACTTTAGCTTTGTCCACTTCGATCGACACTTCATGCAGTCTCGTCAGTTTAGGGTAATTTTAACCTGACTATTTTTTTTTATTGCAACTAATGGCGAGACGAGCATGCCATTTGCCTGATGGTAAGCGAGACGACCGCACATGGACAGTAGCGAAACCTAACAAACCCGTGAATTACAAAGCAATGCTTAGTATTCCACTGCGCTCGCCATCCTCAGACAAAATATTTTTAGTTTCAATATGGGCACTAGTTACTCTGGCTTCAATGTCGTTCAAACTGGAACACAACAGTGCATTTACACTGCTGTTTGACGAGAGAAATAGATATTGCAGTGCCATCTACCCAGGCGGCCTTTCACATATGAAAGACCTAGCATGAGTATTTATGTATTCTTAACTGCATACAAAAGGGAAAATAATGAAAAGATATTATGAATTTAAAAAAAGTAATAGATAAGAAAATTAGTACAAAGAATTGTATGTCGTTTTAAGTAGAGCGTGAAGAAGCAATTTATCAGCCTGATTTACTGTGTCGCATAGAGATATTTTTTAACCTGGCACGGCAGTGAATGCATCGCACCTGATAAGTGCGATACCGTCCTGAAATATTTGCTGCTGCTAAAAACATATTGTGTTATGAATTGGCGAAACGGTTTAAAATTGTCGATGAGTGTTTCAAGTTAATTTGTTTTGTATTATAACCTAACTCAAAGCAAATTTATAAATTCAATCCTTTTTATAATACTTTTTAATTTGTTTTGATTTTTCAACAAATTGCTGCAGTCTCTTTTTGTTTCTCGACCTATAAATTAAACCGCGTAGTATTTTCATTATAATCTTTCACGATTTATTTGTAGGCTGTACAGTGAAGATACCTTCGCTCCAATAAATCACGATAATGTTGGAAAGTGGCACAATCACAGGCGTTCCGAGTATTTGAATCATTAAGCGGGCGCTAAATCAATATTGGGATACTCGAAATTTTCCTTTTAGGTGTTTGAATTTTATATATTTTTACTCTTATTTCGCTGGAATGACAAACTCTTCTTAATGTATAGTGCTGTTCTGGTATAGTAAACACAAAGATATCATTATATTATTCTGCTATGGCCGAAATTATGCCATTTCACTTTAATCTGGATAAACAAATACAGAAACCAAAACGCAGCACACTTGCAAATGCCAGTAAGGAATAATTTTACAATTGCTTTTTTTATACTGGTGGTAGGTCTTCCATAAGTCAGACTCTTCCAGGGTAAGTACCGCCGCAATGGGTTTTCCTCCAGTCAAACAGCAGTGTAAATGCACTTTCGTATTCCGATTTGAAGGAGACTTAACATCTTATATCTCAAGATGGCGAGCGCGGTGGATATTGGAAATTTAGCAATGCTTGCTTTGTAATTGTATTATTTTTTTGTACTGTCGACGAGCGGTCGTGTTGTTTACCATGAGGCGAATGGCACGCTTATCTCGCTATTTAGTGCAAAAAAAATGTGTATTGATGTCTGGATAGATACGTATGATCTAGCTCGACTGCGAGTAAAGATAAGACTCTATTTATTTCATAAAATATGTCACTAACAATGATTTAAGACACTTTGGGGTGGAATACTCTCGCCATAATACAGGCTAAGACTAGTTTGAGTACCAGTGGACTAAAAAAAATGTTTTTGTATAAATTCTTTATAAAATAAATAATATAAATTTGCAACATTAAAAAATATTACACAATGAAAACTATTATGCATCTGTTCAATAATATAATATTAAACCTTTTATTCTCCGTACACATATTTTTACAGATAAAAGTTTTATTTTTAATCTTCTGAATGATTTCACAGAAATTACACAAAAGAATACAACAACCTTTGTGATATCCGACCGCGACATCACGTCTGCATTGTTTGGCAACAAAGAATTGCATTGGATTACTCGATTAATACGAAGTGTATTTGTGAAAGTATAGCTCGTATTTTAATGTTTTCGATAGATAATGAAACAATGGCGGATTCAGGGTCATGGGGGGCATGACCCCTCCCGGGCTGGCGTGATTGACATAATTTATTTATAATCACGTTGATAAAATTCATAAGCACAATTAATTCTTTGTATGTCGATAAATAAAGTAAAAGTGTTCACAAATACATAACAGCTGTAACAAACTTAAAAACATCATTATTCCGAATTAGAGTATTGAAATCAGACCAAGTGTTCCGACAAGAACTATATGACCCTCCCTGGCGTAAAAGCTGGATCCGCCCTTGTAATGAAAAGTATTTTGGTACTAAAGTGTGTTAACGTAAGTCGGCCGTATTCATAGACTGTTAAAACCTATTTTAGTTATCTAATACTTTGTCTTTGTCGCTCTAACTGAATTCAAAAATAGTTCGAAATTCGATAAAATATTGAACTAAATTTAGCAAAAATATTGACTAACATCAAATCAAAATCAATCGGTATTTGATCTTTCATTTCATAAGCATTTTACTTAATGTATGTTTATTTATATATTATGCATTTTATTTCAAATACAAACTTCTACGATTACAAAAACCATGGCACTAGGTTGGCCTAGTGCAAGACACAGCAAGCACACTTTAACTTTGATATTTTCGTGGGCATCTCATGTAATGTTCTACATCTTAATGTAAAGCAACATATATAATGTAAGACACAATGAAAGTTAATATAAAGTACACCTATATTAATACAATCATATACACTTTATTTACAGTTTACCTATTATGTAAAGGCATGTTTAACACTTAAAGTATATAGACGAATAACCATTCAAACGTTTCATAAACCCGTTGTGACAAACAAACCGACAATGGAGCGCTAAAGATAGAGACAGGCTTTGTCTTGAGAGAAGGTTGGCCGTTTCCGATAAGATTATATCGAGCGGCCCGATTCAATATTACCATTTACCTTAATTAAATAGTTATATCGTACGTATGGAAAGGTAGTTTCCAACTGAACTATGTTTTGGGTAGCGTTCCGAACTCGGTTGTTAAAAAAGTTCGAATACCAGTGCACGCCTCTAGTTTTTTAACAGCGCTTGCCAATGAACAGATAGGTCACCTGGTTGTAAATGATCACTGGCGCCTAGCGACATCCACACCATCTGGATCATAGATGTGAGGGAGATCAAATCGGGAAGGAAGCGGGAAGAAAATGGATGGGAAGAGGAAAGGGGTTTTAGGCACCTGGCTATCTTGGAATCGGCAGATGACTTTTATTTATTTATTTTATTTATAATTATTTATTGTACACAAGATATATTAAAATAATTTTACAATTAAGGGACTTATGACTTCTCGGAGCCATGGATACATTCGTAATTAAATTAATTAATTCCCAAGCGCTATATCGGCGGAGCCAAAGATCAAAAGGAAACCTGCATATCATAGAGATATTACAACAAATGTATAGTATGGTATATGAAGTCTGCTAATCCTGTTACGCTATGATTGGAAGTATTTTCGAACGTCGTACGTAAAACTGTACGAATGGTACCCCACAAAATGTTCGAATCCTCTATTGTTGGTCGTAACGATAGACTAAGTTTAGAGTGAATGATAAGATAGATACCATAGAGAATAGTATTGATATTTAGAAGTGGAATATCCATAGCTTATTTCGGACGTCGAACATTCGATCATTTGAATATCGTTACGGGTCTTAGAGTTACTCCCGAGACCAGCTTAGTATTAAGCCTACCCCCTCACAATTGTATTCTAGATTGTAGAGAAGGATAATATGGGCTGGATTAATAGATATTATCTCGAATTGGTATGGTGGAGGGAGCAATGTTGTCTACGTTTATCTAATCAGTAAAAAAACGCTTTATTCTTCATTTTATGAATATTTTGAAACTAACTTTATATAAAGTTATGAGTTGTTATTGAAATTTTACAGATAGTTAACAGCTACCTTCATCATCAAAAATTAATCTTATAACGAAACGTCCCAAATGAAGCATAACTTCAAAAAGCTGGACTTCTTTTACACACTACTGTGATAGTAATCTGCCTTTATTAGTGCTATTGTTCGGCCTAAGCCTACGGTTAATATTATTAGCAGATTGAGAGGTCTTATCACTTTCATTTTAAGCTTAGAGAATGGAATGGTACGACATAGGGACTTGGTTATTACAAAATTCGTTGTTTACGTAAGATTTTTGACTGATATGCCTTACCTACATAGGTATCTTCATAGTATTTTCATTCATCGTTATACCAATTTGTGACAATTTTATGACAATTTGAGAGACTTTCTAAGGTATTTAAAGACCGCCAATCCGCACTAGGCCTGCGTGGTGGATTATATGACCTAAACCCTCTCAATCGTTCTCTCGATTGTAGAAGAGGCTTATGCCCTGCAGTAGGATTTTCACAGGCTGATACAGTATAGTATTAATGTAAAGAATGAAATAAAGTATAAAATACTGTGACATAAATGGATATAGTAAAAGCGGTTACTACAAAAATTATTTAAATAAAATCAACCGATGAATGAAATCCTTTAATCCTACTAATTGTTTATTCCATAGGATATTGACTTTTATTACAAATCCTGCCCATTGAGGTGAATGTTATGTCGTTTTAAATACAACGCTATCCGTAAATGGCTCATTTACATAGGTCTATAACTCGATCAATTTACAGCATAGACGGTGCGGGAACAGACGTAAATTTATAGGGAAATAAAATACATTTTAGTGTTTCTTGTTATTTTGTTTCCGCAAAACAGCAGTGTTAATGCACTGTTGTGTTTCAGATTGAAGGACATTTAGCCAGAGTAACTACTGGACATATTGAAACGTAACATCTTAGGATGGCAAGCGCAGTGGAATGTAAGCGCAATGAAAGTATTGCTTTGTATTTCAAGTTGTTGTTTAGTTTTGCTACTGTTTATGAGCGGTCGTATAACAACGATGTTGTGTTTTGTAGAATACATCAATAAATAAAAAATATTAAGATGTATGTATATGATAATAAATATAGATGAAGACTAGAAATATTTGGGGGTGGCCTAGGTTCCGCTGTGAACTTCTTCTGTATGAAAAGAGAGAAAGAGATAGACAGAGATCTTTCTCACCCCTCATGCGGGTGACATCGATCGATATACGTAATTTAGCTGTATAACACAACACATAACATTTTATGTTACAGGTCGCTAGGAATATCTCTAATTATGATGACGGGTCGTATCGGGACGCTTGTGGGGAATGTTGCCTTCCCCATTCTCCTCGACATGGGGTGCGTTATACCCTTCTTCACAATGACTGCTATGATGATTTGTGAGTATGTTTTATAACTTAATGATGCAGAGGGAGCGCGTAATAGCTATGTACTTTTTAACACTGAGCTCATGTGTTGGATAGATGTGTTAAATGTTAGTGTGACATGGAATTTGTGCCATATCGATTTTGGGATGGAAAAAAAAGGAGAGCTGCGGTTGGTACTATTAAAACTCTTGCCAACCCATCCCGAGATATAAAGCTATTTATTTTATATGAGCAATAGATAAATTAAGAGAGGAAGGAAAGAAGAGATCAGATACACAAGGATTTTCAGGTCGCTGTCAAACTTGTCCTACAAAAAGTTTTTTTTCAAATCGATAGCTCGTAAAACTGAATGAACTAAAACCTATTTATTTATTTATTTATTTATTTATTCTTAACTGCACAAGAAAGGATAAACAATTAAATATATTACAAATGAAAAAAAGTACAGATGGCGGTCTTATCGCTCTAGGCGATTTCTTACAGACAACCTTTTATTTCCAACAGACAACCTACTAAACTAGGAATCTATTAATACAACAAATCTGCCCATTCATCACATTTAGATAGATTTATAAAAGTACCAATACCTCACAGAATATCGAGTGAAGCTTTGCTATGCGTTTGTATAGATTGCTCCCGCTCAACTATTTTCAAAGGATGCGTTGTATCTACGATCTTGGTAGAACCTTTAGTATTCATGGGAGTCTTTGAACAGTTCTTGTTTTCCTTGGAGATTGTTAGCTGTTCTTCTGTTTAGGGACTGGGAGATTTTAAAGGGCCTATATTTTATGGAAAAGGTATTCAAAGGGACATTTCGACTAGATATTAAATAAAGTTGTGTAAATTAAAAAAAATACAAAGGTGTAAATAATTTCAATTTATTCTAATCATATGTCTTATCTATTAAATTATTGTACTTTATCTTTGATTCCAAGAATTTTCCATCCATCAGATCTATTTTTCCTTGATAAATATTTTCGTTAGATTTTCCTTATGATGTGGAAAAATTTCTTGTTTGCCATTTATATATTTTCGTAACATAATATAGGTTGTCAAAGTTTATTTATTTCTTGTACGAAAATTAATTAGTTAATTCCATTTTACTTTGTATTGAAATTCCTTTGATCTTTGAATGTTTTGATTTTCCAGGCGTGACTTCAACAGCTTTGTTCCTGCCTAGTGACAAGTGATTCCTAATTTATTGATTTTGTATAGCAATTATTTTTTAATAAAATATTTTTGAATATATTTTTTATTTTACCTTAGCAACTAGCCCTACTATGTTCTTAGTGAATACTTAACGTGACCATTTATTTTTTGTGCCAGAGCGGGACATCTGTGGAATTAAATAATAATACAAAGTTTTTGGTGTTTTACAAGTTTTTAATAAAGAAGATTGAATTACAAAAAATAATCATAGCACTAAACACAAAATAGTTGGGCACGATTTATAAGCCCCAGTAGTGGCGTGACTTCCAAGCAGACGCATAACGTACTCAATAATTGTGGAAAAGTGTTTTAAATCAAGATTGTTTTTACGAAAGTGCTGGAAAATTTGACCCAACCGTTTTCAGTAATAGTTCGATAAAGCATTTCGAGCGGGAAATACTTTTTGATCATCGTTTGGTCTGTTTGCAAAAGCGGGACTATGTAGACCTTGCTGAGGACACCGGGACAGACTTCCTGAAAGCGGGACTGTCCCGCCGAAATCGGGACGTATGTTCACGTTATGAATACTGTACATCATCATCATCATCATATCAGCCACAGGAAGTCAACTGCTGAACATAGGCCTCCCCCAAGGATCTCCACAATGACCTGTTGGAAGCGGCCAACATCCAGCGACTTCCTGCAACCTTAGTCAGATCGTCCGTCCACCTTGTAGGCGGGCGTCCGACACTTCGCTTGCTTGTTGAATACTGTACAGGGTTGATTTAATAGCTTAAGCTGTTTTTTCTATAAGTGAAATTTATCATATGCAATTAGAACTTGATACCTTACTTTGTAAAATTAGACTAAGAAATTACTTAATAAACGATTTCTTCTTTTTATATCTTTTATTTATAAAGCATAAAAAAGCGCCAGATGCTATCATATTTAAAAGAAAAGTAAAAAAAAGTAATAAAAAATAAATAAAGCAAATTAAAAAAGGCTTTGGTCAAACCAGTTCTATTAAAATATATTTTTAGATAACCTTCATTATATACGAGTCAAAAATAAAAGTAATGTATAATACTATTTGTCTAAGTCTAATATTATCTCACGAAAGTTGAACAAAATTTATTAGCCGACGAAGCAAACAAATAAAATCCCGAAATGAAGGTAAAAGTTATTATATCAGATATGTGTTTGAAATTAATTATCGTTCATTTTGATAATGAAATATTATCTATATATTAATACGTGATGCAAAAACTTTGGACCCCTTTTTACGAAAATTGCATATTTTTATATTATATTATTTTTTTATATTTCAGCTCTTTATAACTAACAAAAAGTAATGGCGTGCAATATTTTTTGGTAAAACTGCATTTTGGTGCTGAAATAAGGGAATGAATATTGGATGCACAATAAAACGTGCTAAAGTTTTTAATGTCAGAAATTCATAAGGCTCTTTGTATATGGAGACACGGGTTATCATAGAGTGGAAGGTATGGGTGAGGGTTGGGATAACAGACAGATTTGATAAGATGAAATGTAAATGCATGTTATAAGACGGTATGGATAATAAAGAGATAGGACGGGACGGATCGGGAAGAGACTGAACAGACGGATGAGACGGGATTGAGCCTGACAGAATAGGATAGCTACGTCAAGTTTAGGTATGCAAGAGTTTATACAAAAAAATATATAACATGTATTTGGTGAGGAGTGGAATCAAAAAATATATGCACCCAGGCGAAGCTGGGTCGGGCCGCTAGCATTGATAAAACCGTCAAACATTAGAATTCTTATCAAAAGTTATTTAATGTCTTCCAACATATTATACTAGAGTACCATGAAGTGAAGCCGAAATCCTTCAAAGAATTCGTGTGCTCTGATGTTGTTATTTATGTTTTGTTATGCTGATGTGGAGTATAAATATGTCAGATTCAATGAAAAGGCACGATATTCTTATTTTTACTGATGCTTTTAGCACCCAAATGGGGAAAAGTCAGTGTATTTTTTTATAATTTTCCGTCTGATAGTTATCTAATAGTTTAAGTTATATACATTTAAAAATGAATTAAAGCGTGTTCAGATAATAACCATAGATGTAGTATATAATGTAAATAACACAAATCAAGCTAAAAATAAAATCAAACAAAAAAAAAATAGATTTTACATCTTCGTAATTCTAAACTAAGAAATTGGCAATTTTATTACAGATTATAACTTAGCAAGTTTTAATCATACAATTTCAAGATTCTTTACAGGTATATTATTATATATAAAATGTAGTTAAGTTTCGGTTTAGTTTGACTGGAGCTGTTAGTATGCAAAACTGTTGGCTTAACCTCCTTTACGTGACAGAGGGGATTCCGAGGCATCTCCTATAAATCAACATGATGCATCTCAGATTCATTTTAGTGGTGAAACATTTTATTCACGATGACAAGTGGAGGGGATAATGGTCGTGACTTGAAACACATTTCTCTTCTTACAACTTCTTGCAGTTTCTTGACTTTTAAAGGAAAAAAAGGGATAATTGTAATGATTATGATTGTTATTGATACAGACGCTTCCAATATGCCCACGGTAGTCGCAAGGTATAATCCCAGCGCACACATCTGACTTTTCAAAGTCACGTGTATAATGATAGTCAATCACTACGCACTATGCATTTACACTACTGTTTGGCGGGAGAAATAGACATTGTGGTGGTACTTACCTAGGCGGTCTCTCACATATGAGACCTACCACCAGTAAATAATTGATCTGAATACGAGGATATGAGCCACCTCTGCTACTCAGGGCTTAGGCCAATATTGTTCTAAAATTGTTTAAAAACAGAATTAGAATTTGACCTAGAACTGTCGTCACTTCGCCGAAGGTTCCAACCTTAATTATCTAAATCTCAAGTTCAGTGGCTGACACAGCCATTCAAAAATACGCTGTTTCGTACTATCTGTACAGTACAAGTTCTCAAGTAGCCATCGTTCGGAACATTTGCATAATGTCTTCTAAAATATGCATGCGGTTATGTGAAGACTCTTGTGTATAAATAGGAAGACCTTCAAACTTTTTCATGAATTTCCATAGTCAAATATTTAGTTATTTAATTAAAGGACAATTATTTTGTAGGAGAATAGATTGTTGAAGAAAAGCTAGTTCAAAATTCAATAATACACTACTGTTTTTTAGCTTTACCCCTAGCTTTAATCTTTCTCTTGTGATTGGTCTATCATGTCTGAGTATCGTGGTCACCATCAGGGTTGTATTTGAAGCGGATGTTCTGCCTCCTCAGGTTTCTGTTCAGTGCGTCTCTCACGGATGTGTAGAAGACGATTTGGTCAGATCATCTTTTTGCCTTCGTTGTTTCCCACAAAATCCAATGTTTCCCAAATTATTATCGCCTCTGTGCACCGTGTGTGAGCATACGAAAGTATTCGTTGATGGCATATGGTGAACAAGCTAGTTTAAGTTGGAGTAGGGACAAGATTGATGCTTTGGTGCGCTTTAATAGTGAAGAAAAATATCGTATACTAATACGCATGATATTTTCGCTTATGAATTTCGGATGATGGATAAAGGCTTACATAATTATTTTTTGGTACACTTTTTTAAAATAACAGTTTCACTAGCTTACATTTTATTTTTAGTTTTCCAATTTTACTTTTAAAATTTAGTTTCGTTTCAAAAGCGACAATTTGCAGTGCGACGCGGCAAACGATTGGTTCTCAAGTTAGACATACGTCGTGTCTCGAGGACCGCAAACTCTGGATACATCGGCACTCACATTCGCTAGCGAAACCTGTGCGGTGACGTTGAGTGATGACGTCATCGCTCGCTATTCCAAACTTTAACAAGCGTGTTGAAATCTACGTATACAAGGCAATTTGTATGTCATATCATATTGATAATAACCATTAGTTACAAGGAAGTTTAAGCGGGTTATTAAATTATTTGTTATTTAATGATTATTTATAGTAGTAGGACTAGCTTGGTGAATTTCACGAATTTTAAAATAACAAATGTGATATGAAACGTTCGAGTATCTTAAACGCTGCCTCTATAGCCTATAAGTTGTTTGAATATAGAAATATATTTATCTAAATCTTAGGCTTTCTAGCTTGGCATACAATTCTCACATCAACACATTTTAGTAAAAGAAAGAAAAATAGTTACAAAAATAGGAAGAATATTGATGTCATCCTCATGATTCTAATAAGAAGTCCAATGCTATACCTAAGCCTCTCCAAGGATTTTTTGAAGAAAAGAACTTTTGGAAGCAGTCTGTGTCCAATTCCGGCATGTTATTGTTCGCTGATAGTCGTGCCGGTAACCTGAATACGAGTGCTTTTTAATTTTATTTTGATGAATGGCGAGACAAGCATGCCTTTCATCTAATGGTAAGCGATATACCATTTATGGACAATAGCAAAACCAAACAACACCAAAGAAAAGCTTGGAATTAAAATGCGCTTGCCTTCCTCAGACATAAGATGTTAGGTCTTAGTATATCCAGTAGTTACTCTGGCTACAATGTCCTTAAACCAGGACACAACAGTTCATTTACACCGCTGTTTGGCGGGAGAAATATACATAAATATTTAATAAATAAAAGAACTGTAAAGAATAATCTAAAACCTTGCACACGCTTTCCCCAACATCATCATTCGGAACAAAAGCGTAATAATTATATTTTCACACAAACTACTTGACAACAACTTGAGTCCACGTCAATTTGCGTCTGAACGAAAGTTTCGGCTCACGGAGTGGACCACGTCGGCCCCAGTATTTATCAAAGCTGAAATTCAGTTTGAACATTGCCTAACTTAGCTTTTGCATGTCAAGTGATAAACTAAGTTATGTCCCAAGTTTGGCTTTTGATGTACTAATCCGTCTATTTTTGGTTCTTATTTACTTTCGAGGAAAGTTTTTTTTGAATTGATTGGATATTCGTTTAAAATTATATATGAGTTTTCTCCTGTCTGTTTTTATTCGATAATTACATAGGTCCGCTATTTGACTGTTATTTTTGTTTTTAAGAAGAATATCCGTATTGTTTAAGTGTCTGGGGTCCTGTTAGTAACGGATTAGATACAGCTGTCGACATATTCACGGTGTTAGTGGGTTCAAATACCAGGGCACACCTCTGATCGCATCTGACTTTTCGAAGTCAATTATGTGTACAGATAGAATCACCACACACTAAACGGCGAAGGAAAACATCGTGAAGAAACCTTACATACACATTTTTGGATTGTTTGTGGTATGTAAAGTCCACTAGCCCGCACTAAGCCAGCGTGGTGGACTACGAGTATAATTATATATAGTCCAAGTCCTCTCAATTGTATTCTCGATTGTGGAGGCGGCCTATGTCTTGGGACGTATATGGGCTGAAATATATTCCTAATATTGGTTTGAAATTAATCTAAGATTATCTATGTCATGTCTTCCTTGCCTTATCACCATACTTATACATACCATATTTTACATACATAAACTCACGCTTTTCCCGGACGGGATAAGCAGAGGTACATGGACAGCCCCATTTCGCTTTGTAGGTTCTGTCCCACGATGTGATAAGCGGGCACAAAATTCCGTGTCCGGGCTGATAATGAGTAGAAAAATTCAAAATCAGTTATAAGTCGGCGTAAAATATTTTTTGAACCGTGTTTCAGAATAATTTGGCTCGTAATTTACGGCAGGCTGTCTACCTGACAGTGTCTCCTTCGGGACTAGACCTTTTAATCTGCCACACTGGGCTAATTGGTTTTGTAGTTTTAACATGCCTTTGTAATTCGTGTAGAGAATTTTTTGATGTGTAGGTTTCCGACAATACTAAGGTAACATGGAAAAATAAAAAAAGCAAGTGATATGTGCTTAAGATTTGAATCTTGGACTTCTGAACAGAAACCTAGTTCTTACTTAATTGAGCTGACTCTTAAAATATATCTGTATCAGCCCATATACGTCCCACTGCAGGGCACGGGCCTACTCTACAATCGACAGTATGATTGAGAGTGGTTAGGCCATATAGTCCACCACGCTGGCCTAGTGCGTGTTGGTGGACTTACATACCATAGAAATTCTTATAAACCGATTCAAATATAAGTTAAAAATAATTCTCAAGACGACTCAGAACAAGGTCAAAGATATTATAATGTAAATAAATTATGAAATACAGTCAGATAATATTTCTACTCATTAAAATATGAGTACAGAAAAGGTAATTATAATAGAACATTTACACTGAAAATTAAGCAGATAAATACCCTTTAATTAACAGACGGTAAGTTTCATTAATTGAAAGCAATTATGTCTTGGAGTGTGATATATTTACAACAATTAAACTAGTTTGGTTGGTATTCACCCTACTACACTCCATTTCACGTGAACTGCGGGTATGTTTCACAAGAATACATGGGTACATTGACCTCTAAATTAAAATACATTACATTACATTTCTGGAGACTGTCCCGCCCTCACACCCACCACTGTAACTCCTGTAAGCCAGGATCAACAGTGGCACGCAATGTAATGACACCGAGCATTGAAGCTCGGCGAGTCTCCGGGAATGTCTTAACTTGTCTTTAACCCGCAACGAAATTAATCAGAAAGTGTAATTAATAGGAGGAGTTGGAAATAAAATATTGTCCACTTCCCTCCGTGCAAAGCATTACATTACATTTACTGGTGGTAGGTCTCTCATATGTGAGAGGCCATCTGGGTGGGTACCACCGCAGTGTCTATTTCTCCCGTCAAACAGCAGTGTAAACGCACTGTTGTGTTTCGGGTTGGAGGGCATTGTAGCCAGAGTGGCTACTGGACATATTGAGACTTAACACCTTATGTCTCAGGATGGCGAGCGCAGTGGAATGCCAAGCATTGCTTTGTAATTCAAGGTGTTGTTTGGTTTTGCTACTGTTCATGAGTGGTCGTATCGCTTACCATCAGGCGAACGGCATGCTCGTCTTGCCATTCATAGCAATAAAAAAAAAAATACATAACCGTATTTCGCAAATACGCTGCAAAATATTCTTACTACCGTCATAAAACAAAGAAATTGCTACAACGATATAATACCTCACAAAATGGACAGCAGTTACAATAGGATTACATTTAAAAAGAACAAGTACTCGTAAAAAGAAACAGGTACAGTACAAAGCTTTGACAGACCTCTTTGACGGGTGCTACGAGTGTAGCGTACACGTAGCGCATTGCTACGAGTCGTAGCGGTACTACGCCGTAGCAACTACGCGCGTAGTGCATATTGAAAGTTGTCGTATTTGCTTTGTTTCGGTTCCAACAAAATGTTTGCTGTATTTGCTTGCGGTCCCACATTTATCGCCGTCGGGCGACTAACTCGTTCAACGGAACACGGTTAAAGTTTTGATACCAAGCTTTTGTGGCAACGTAGGAAAGCTGCATTTTATCTGGTGATACATGAATATAAACGCTTTGGTGGCGCGTTGTTGTATTAATTATAGTTATATAATCTAAATATATAGTTTTAATTGTAGTCATATTTATGCGTCAAGTTATAAATAAGTTGTAAACTTAATTACAATGTGCATGGTACATGTATGTACTCACGCGTCTAATATTTTGGGGAAAATAGAATTCACTCCAAATTCTCCAAATCTCCTTGCTATATTTTGACACAATATAGGACGAAGTTTAGACGCATTGTCCTTTTTATATATCATCGAACATATCAAAGAATCGTGTCCTCGTATAGAACATGATCATCTTCATTAGCAACCATAATACATAATGATGGTAGGTGCGTCATCAAAGGTTTTTTTACATTTCATTAGGTGAGTTTATCATTACTGCATTTTTCTCTACTTATGTGTCCAAATACCTACGTGCTTTGAGGGTCTATTCTCTCAATTTCTTTTGTGACGCAACAGTATGCCAAGATGGCGCTTGTGTGTAAAAGAAGTCTTAGGTTCAATTCCCACACGGACACAAGACATGTTTGTCACCCACAAATATTGATTTTGGGTCTCTTGTGTGGCCAAAATCATTTTGACATAAATGGCATAAGAAACATATCTTAACGTAGGGTTAAGACTACATGCGTAATTTTTGGCTATATTCCACTATTATAACTTCCTACCGTATATGTTTATACAAATGCTGATCTTAGAACTTGCATATAGAAGCCTATATTTTTACCCCATAACATAAGAGTTTCATACTTATGAGACCAAGTCGTAAAAAAGTTCTAATGTCAACGCAGTTAGCACAGTAAGCACTGCGGAGTTGGTACGTGAGATTCGAATCCAAGTGTCTCGCAACTAGTCCCGCGGTGTGCCAACTCGCAACTATACACTATTTTTTTTTATTGCTATGAATGGCGAGACGAGCATGCCATTCGCCGGATGCTAAGCGATACGACTGCTCAAGAACACTAGCAAAACCAAACAGCATCTTAAATTACAAAGCAATGCTTGGCATTCCACCTGCCATCCTGAGACACAAGATGTTAAGTCGCAATATATCCAGTAGTTACTCTGGCTACAATATCCTTCTATCCGAAACACAACAGTGCATTTAAACTGCTGTTTGACGGGAGAAAATAGTTTCATACTTATGAGACCGTGTCGTAAAAAAACTTCTAATGTCACCGCAGTTAGCACAGTAAACACTGCGGAGTTGGTACGTGAGATTCGAATCCAAGTGTCTCGCAACTACGAGTAGTCCCGCGGCGTGCCAACTCGCAACTACACAATACATCATTTATAAATAACTTCACAGAAAAACTACTGACTTTGCCGGCGTGAAGTGCACTTTGGATGTGTTTAATATTATTTTTTATTTATGGTCGGTGTATATTTTTTTATTAAATTTAAGCTATGACTTCCTTGGTGGAGCTGTAATGTACGATTACAAAGCTGAGGTCTCAGGTTGGAATCCTGGGACTGATAAAGTGATTTTGGATTTTTCTGTTCATTAGACTAGGGTGAGGAATTTGTGCCCTGTACGGAGATAAGTTCGCCCTTTACTCATTGTGAGATGGAACAATTAAGGCCAAATGTAGTAGCACCTCTGCCATCCCATGCTGGGAATAAGGCTCACTCCTTATTTTATGGAAACTAAATAATTCTTATGAAAACGTCTTTCATAGTTTGTGATGGATTTGTATACCTATTAATAATTATTTTGCTATCTTTAATTGTAACAATATTAGTCAAATATCATATTTAGAGTTAGAAAAAAAAATGCGCTCTAAACTAAATCCACGCCGTAAATAAATCTTCGATACAGCTACATAATTTATAAATAACTTTGCAACGGAAATTCTACCAACTCTGCTGGTGTGAAGATTCAAAGTGCACTTTGAATGAGTTTAAGACATTTTTTACTGTTTAGAGTGAAATATATATTTTTATGAAATTATAGTGCTAGTGAAGATTTGTTAGCTTAGTTATGTAAATAAAAATATAATTATAATAGAGCTCTACCAAAATGGATAAATATTATCTGAAGATATACTGGGTGATATTACCATATTGTATTCAATTTAACTTAAATATTTTTCAATCACAACACGTGAATTGAAATAAAAAAGAATAAACATAATTTTCAGTCTAAATCGTGATTTCAGTTTTTACGATTTTTTGCTGCCCCGTATAGATTAGTTGAATTTTAGTTCAGTTTGGGAACTTATTTAAACAATAAAAAGACTCGTTTTTATACGGGGTGATCAAAAGCCTTAAAAACATAAAATCGAGATTTTTGACAAAACTACCAGGCAGTATTTTTTAATACTTGCTACAATATTATTCCGTGTGGTTAAGAACATGTCGTTTAAATTAAATACTATTTGTAAATATCACCCTGTATAGAGCATAAGGCCATAATAACCTTATCCAACGTCATAAAACCATAATAGTTAGAGACATAAGACATAAACTTTGACGACAGATATAACAGCAGTTAAATGCACCAGTTGTAAGCTAAAGTGATCCAAGTTAATTAGGCTTTCACAGAACGTCGCCCTTTCACTAGCTCCACTAAAACTTAACTGCGCTATTTATTTAATTTTGCCGTTAATGTTGCTTAGTGTTATTGCGTATTTGATACTCTTGTGATAATCCCGGTTCATCCCAGATAATCCCTACATGACTATCGATTTTGTCTCTATTATTTTGGAGTTCATAACACAGCCACAATAGTTGGATTTATAAGATTGTATGTACCAATTAAAGTTTGTTTTGAAAGCCTCTGTGGTGTAGTTGGTTAGTCTCTTGAAACGAGAGGCCGCGAGTTCAATCCCCAGGACCCGAAAAAATACTTGTTGGCATTATAAACATTTGTCTCGGGTCTGGGTGTTTGTGAGACTGAAAAGCCTCTCGTACCCACGACATAAGACTCGATCTTAGTGTGGGGTTGAATTTTGGCTGTTGGGTGTTATTTATTTATTTAGTCTATATTTTGAAAAGAACGTGGTTGCGTGTGCTTTTATAAGTATGATTGTAAAATTATAATTATTTGTACGCAATATAGTAAAATAATTAAAAGTTTCTGTAATTCAATGTTCTCTGATAAGATGTGGGTTTAATTTCCACACTAATCCGATTAGTCAGATCCAGATATATTAGTTTGGGTTCTAATTGATGAGATCGAAAACCTTCTTGGAAATACAAGCACATATACATACATATAATGTTACACGGAGGGCCTAATAATTGCGACACAGTTATATCTAATACAGTTATTATGCCAATATTTTTATTATTTTACTCTCTGTTGGTTCGGAAATAAATTTTATTAATTATTTATTTTTATACATATGTACTTTAGCGGTTATAAACGAAAGAGCGCTTTAACACACTCCATATAATATACGTGTTTCTCTTGTTACAATCTAACGCGTTATTTTCCTTCTCAAAGACATTGGTTCACGCTGAGATTCGCACATCCCTAAGGACCTCTTGACCTATTTGCCTGTAATGCCTGGAGCGTCCCGATTCCCTTACCTTCCCGACGCCACGCGCTCTATGACGGTTGATAAGGGCCATGTATAGGAGATTACCTGAAATAAAACATAAATGAAATTAATTCCTAATTAATTTCGATTTTGTAAACTCTAGCATAATATTATTTTGTTACTTTTTTCTCCAAGTAAAACACGAATTGTGAGGCATGGTTCGAAACGACTAATTTTTAAAATTAACGCACAAAAATTTATTTCAATTTTTTTCATAAATTATGAAAAAATATTGTTTTTTAGGAAATGGTATTTTAAAGTTAATATTACAAAAAAAACTATTACATATTCTTTGAAGGATCTAAAGTAGTCTTATATCTACTTAAACTTGGAGAAATTCATAGCTACGAATGTCGGCAGTATAAAATATGTCATGAATATAATTATAGGTTGGAGATAAAACGCTGAAATTCTATCGTTTAGTTGATAGGAATTGGTCCTGAAATCAATAACGTTATTAATACATTGTATCAGACCCGAAATGGAATATGAGTTAATGAATTAATTCCGCGTCCAAAATTTGAACAAATCAATTCCGTTCGCAATTTACAAATACAGCCTAATTTGGAGGCCCGTTTGATAAAAGCGAATATGAAATGCGAACAAGTTGCCCGAAGCCAAGATACGATTTAACTTTAAAATATAATTTAATCCGTGATGGACTTAATAAGAGTAGATAAAATCAGTAAAAACAGCTGGATTCAAGAAAATTTCATGTGATTTTGACACCATTTTGTTATGGTTATGAGTACCATCATTTTAATAGAATTAGGTCACCGTGGTGACCTTAGAAGAAAGTGGTGGGAAATCTCGTGATAGTTTTTTTTTTCTTACATTGAATTGCAAGACGAGCATGCCATTCACCTAATAGTAAGCGATACGATCGCTCATGGACAGTAGCAAAACCAAATAACACCATGAATTACAAAGCAATGGCATTCCACTGCGTTCGCCATTCTAAGACATAAGATGTAAAATCTCAATATGTCCATTAGTTACTCTGGCTACAAAGTCCCTCAGACATGAACACAACAGGCGTTTATACTGTTATTTTACCCACCCAGGCGGCCTCTCACACACTCTCGCACTCAGTAAAAGCGATCCACAGAAATGTCCTGACGTTTAGCTTAATTATATGTACAGATCTTTTGAATATTCAATCAAAAGTTATAAGATTTAAATAAAATTTGTTTTATTTCGATGTTGACCATTTGAGTAAACAAAAGAAACTATTAAAGTAACAACAATTATTAATTGAATTTTTTACGAAACTTCAGCGTAGCAAATTAATTTGTATCTCCAAAACGCTGTACTCACGTTAACATATCTATTCCCCCTTTTCAAACTCTGGTTATAACCACACCCACCAATTCATTCAATCCATTACAATACAAAAATGGCGTGCCACTGCAACTGAACTAAGCAGCCAACTTCAATTTTGTTGAATAAATCAGTATTAAATTAACTGGCGCTGTCGAATATATTCCATTGCGTGCTGCCTACGAATTTAATGCACGCGAGGAGTAGTAACTTGGGCGCCAATTGAAAATTATTTGAGCAATGTAAATAGTTACGGGGTTTGAGTGCATTTCAATGTGCATAACTTGATTGGGACTGGGGGTTGAAATAAAACGTGGCTGAAGTCTAAGTGAACTACTCTCCAGTAGTTTAATAAATAAATAAATACACCCAACAGTCACATACATAGTCTTGACCCCACAATAAGATCTAGTCTTGTGTCGCGGACATCAGGAATTACAAAAGACGTTTGGTTCTCAATAACACATAGTCCCGAGACAAATACATATACATACATTTGACCCAACAGTCACATACATAGTCTTGACCCCACACCAAGATCTAGTCTTGTGTCGTGGATATAAAAAACTACTAGAGACTTTTCAGTCTCACAAACACCCAGAACATATACATTATTTCGATTCTTGTAAGACCCTGGGAAATGCTATTTAATCAAATAATGTAGTTTAAGCTAACAGCATTGCTATTCTGCTATTCGACAATACGAACTGATTATACAGTAATAGCTAACCAACATTTCAAATCTTAGTTCTCGTGATATTACTAGATGTGGCGATGCGTACGTTTCTCTGGTTATACATGACTTCATCAATAGTTCTACACTAGAATTGTAATATTGGCACGTCTCATGTGAACTTGTTCCTCTACAGTTGAATGTATGAATGTTCTATGTTTTTTTGCCTTCAAAAAATAAGATTATTAATACGATGTGTATGTATGTGTTTATAAGACAGGTTTACCTAGTTTAAGAATTAGTGAACAAATTTAATTGTATCCAACAAGTGTTAACAATAAAATAAATAAATAAATGTAATTTTTTCAGAATTGCACAGTTTTTGGATAAGTCAGTCAATATCAGGTTCTGAACACGGGTGCCAGATTAATTCAAAAATGTATGTTTGTTAGTATGCTTGCCCACGCATATCAAGTCGGATAATATTTTTTTTAGATGTATTTATGTAGAGTTATTTAGGTGTTTCTTTTTATAATATATTGACTTAGTGATATGTGTGTGTGTTCGTAGCTGTATGTGTATAAGTGTGTGATTATGTCACATAATTTAAGCGTGATTTGATAGATAGCCTGCCTCACTGGCGCAGTAGTACTACGGTATTTTTGCAAAACTGAGGTCTCGGGTTTGAATTTCGGGTCATGCAAATTGATATTGGATTTGTCTATTCATTATCACCCTGGAGTCAGAAATTTGTGCCCGATATGGCGATAGGCTCGCCCCCTATCACATCGTGGGACAGAAGACACAAGGCAAAATATGGGTGTTCTGGTCGTACCTCTGCCTACTTCGTCTGCGAAAAAGGCGTGAGTTTATATATGAATGTAAGCGTGGCTTGTCAATAGTCACATAAAATATATTTATCAAATAAAATATAGGTAACTTGTCTGAATATAAAACACAGTTGGACAGTTTTATGAATACATCTGTCATTTTTAATACACTCATGTTGTATTTTACTCGACGAATACATTTTATTTGACGACTGAAAATTTCACTCTTTGCTTATTTTTTTACGTAACTTTTTTATTGCAAATAAAGTGTTTTTCACACAAAAAATGAATTTATTATCGTGTAATTTTAACAAACGGGTCAATGCTTCATCTGATGGTAACTGATTGGCAACGCATCTATGATAAAATAAAATACATCCAACAGTCACATACATAGACCCCATTGACTATTGTGTCGTGGAAATCTGAACCGATTATAGACTTTTGGTCTCACAAACAGCCAGATCCGAAACAAATAGCCCTGGATTACACAAATATTTGTTTTGGTACGGTGATCGAACCCGTGGCCTCATTTTTCATAGCCGGCGTCTAACCCACTGCGCCACGGAGGCTGTCCCATCCCAAAATATTTGTTAATTTTATATGATGGTGGTTATATCCATAAAGCTGATTGGAAGGCCCATTGCCAGCGTATTAGTTATTAAGATTTAGATTTATAATATAAATTTCTACAATTTTTTTTTGTCATGTTTTTATATTTATTTGCGCCTTAAATAAATCTTACTTTCTTTTCATAATGTAATCGGCAATCAAAAGACTGCTATATTCTATAAAATGGAATCAAGTAATTGAGATGGTCTTGTAATAACCCGTATAGAATCAAGATCGATAGGCAATTAGTATCTAACAAAGTAATAATAATTTCTGACTAGGTCCTGAGACAGTTATGCATCGATGCCTATAGGGTTGGCGAATCACGTCCCATATAGCTTTGATAATTTTTTATTGCAATTAATAGCGAGACGAGCATGCCATTTGCCTGATGGTAAGCGATACGACTCCTCATTAACAGTAGCGAAACCAAAACGCCCAAGTAAAATACGGAGTCAGAACACTACTTAAGTGATTACCGTACTTGGTAAACGGTCTCCCTCCCGAAATCGCAGCACGGATTATTAAAAAGAAATATAACATTAAAATCACCAAAAAGTATCTGCTGTCAGCATTATAATAATTAAGCACTCGCATTTTATGTAAAACATCATTATGTACTCACAGACAAACCAAGCAATTGGTTTTTTGAGACTAATTGTATTTTATTGTTATTTTCTCAAAAAAATAACAACTTGAATTACAAAGCAATGCCAAAAGATGTTAAGTCTCAATATGTCCAGTAGTTACTCTGGCTACAATGCCCTTCAAACTTGAATACAATTACAGGTATTTACACTGCTGTTTGGCGGGAGAAATAGACATTGCGGTAGTGCCCACCCATGCGACCTCTCACATATGAGAGACCTATCACCAGTAAATAATTGTATTTAATTGTATTTACCATAAGTAATAGTATTTTAATTAAAAAAAACATAGTTCGTATTTCTATCAGGTTTTTTTTGTATTTTGTATAGTTTTGGGATATATGCTGTTGTAATTTTTATTTATTTATTTTTGTTTTGTTTTCAGAAGTTGGATATTTTAAAAAATATGACAAACATTACACGAAACATTTTGTGCGATAACTCTTTTTGCAATATGAAATGAAAAACATTATATTTTGTTTTAAAAAAATATTGATAGATATATAAATAAACTAATAATAAACCCTCCTTCGGCAGTCGTTTTAGAAATATGCGCATATTTATGTAAAATGATTGCGCATTTCTTAAAAATGAAAATGCCGATTAAATTCTATCGATATAAATACACCGTCCGAAAACATTTCCCGTCCATCGCATGCGTCACTAACTCAATTCCTTAAAAATTCCCCGCATATTCGTCCGCATGGAAGCAAGAATTCCGCAAATGGAACATCTAGTCGAATACATGAATTTTGATACGACATATCTCATGGATACGGGAAATAGAATATTTTCGCAGCGTACACGGCTTAAAATTTGTAAGCGGATTAAATGTTGGATATTTGATTTTTTTAAATGTTTTTATTTTAATATTATGGTGATGATGTTTCAGATATGTAGGTTTGTATTTAGAGTGCAAGTAGACAAATTTTGATAGCAAAAATAATGTTATAACATGCCTTTTAGAGCACTTTAAGGGAATGAAAAATGAATTTCTTTGTTAAACGTTTTGTGTATTTACTCAATTTGTTCAGTGTGAAAAAGCTTGTGGGCCGTATCAATTACGTTATTACTATTGGCATTGAAACACAGGGCACGCAATGGTCTCATCAAATTCGATCGTAAAAATATAATGTAATTTCTCCCTCCCAAATAAATATAATCTATTTTTACCCCCTATTTCTTTTCTGTATATTGTTAATTCCTCTCCACCCAAAGGATGTTTTTTTTTTTTTTTTATTGCTATGAATGGCGAGACGAGCATGCCGTTCGCCTGATGGTAAGCGATACGACCGCTCATGAACAGTAGCAAAACCAAACAACACCTTGAATTACAAAGCAATGCTTGGCATTCCACTGCACTCGCCATCCTGAGACATAAGATGTTAAGTCTCAATATGTCCAGTAGTTACTCTGGCTACAATGCCCTTCAACCCGAAACACAACAGTGCGTTTACACTACTGTTTGACGGGAGAAATAGACACTGCGGTGGTACCCACCCAGATGGCCTCTCACATATGAGAGACCTACCACCAGTAGATGTTTGGAAAAGATCACTGCCGTTAGCGACAAGACCACCATTTGTGCAACCAGTCTGTCTGTATCAGCCCATATACGTCCCACTGCAGGGCACGGGGCTCTACAATCGAGAGTACGATTGAGAGTGGTTAGACCATATAGTCCACCACGCTGGCCTAGTGCGGGTTGGCGGACTTACATATCATAGATTTTTTTATAAATCGCTATGGTATGCAGGTTTCCTCACAATTTTTTCCTTCACCGTTTTTAGTGCGTGGTGATTGACTATCAATATACACATGACTCCGAAAAGTCAGAGGTGTGCCCTGGGATTTGAACCCGCGACCACCGTGAACAGTGGTAGCCGCATCCGGTCCGTTTACCAACAGGCCACCACGCACAACAACCAGCAATTTATATTTAAGTTTTTCATAATAAATTTAAGACGTTTTTAATTGTGTACTAATAATTATAAATAATATAACAATTAGCGAGGCCTATGTTCAGTAGTGAACTTCCTATGGGTGAAAAGAGAGAGAGAATAAAATATTTAGTACAAGTAATATTCCTCGTAGCCTATTGACTTAACAGACATATCTTGATTTATAATATTGGAATTTGATTACCTTTTGGTTTCACCTAACAGTAAAAAATCTGTTAAAAATTAAATGGTTGTGTAGACGAAATCCTGGTAAGCGATAAGACCACCATTCATCATCTTGATTTAAACGAATTGTCTTATGTTTTGTCTTACTATGGTGTTCAATAACATATCAATATGTTAATAAAAATAAATAATGCGAACTTACAAGGAATTTAGAAGAAAAATTCACAGAAATCACATTATCGACAAACCTTCAGAATATAGCCGAAATGCTGGCTAAAAATAGACAACATGAAAAATGTATGAGCGTGGAGGCAGCCCTATCTTCGTAATTAGTATGTCAGGTGCACACCGCCCCCTAGCGGCTTAAATTATATTATTCCATTACATTGCTTGCTATTACATTGACATTAATATGTTTATTCTGTGATGTTACGCAATGAATACGTAATTATGATTATTAGCTTTATAAGATGGTGAAAAAGTGTACTATGAAAATTTGTCGTGTGGGTTCGCCTTACGTAAATCCAGTTTTAATTGGGCTGACATTATTATGTATACTGGCGGTACATGGTTATTGCTGTATCCGCCCATACACGTCCCACTACAGGGCACAGGCCCTGTCTACAATCGAGAGTACGATTGAGAGTGGTTAGACCATATAGTTTGTATTCAATATAAAACATTACAAGTACATTTTTAAACACATATATTATGTAGATTGTATTTTTTTTTATTGCCATTTAGGCAGACGAGCTAGCGGCCCGCCTGATGGTAAGCGGCTACCGCTGCTCATGGACCTCCATAGTGCCAGGGGACCGGCACAACAAAGTCGCTGCCTACCTCGAGTAGAGTACTCTCTTTAAACCTCGTTTGAAGAAGGACAGGTCATAGCGCTGAGGAAACACCGATGCAGGGAGTTCATTCCAGAGCTTGCACGTACGTGGCAGAAAGGAACGCTGGAAACGTACCGTTCGGGAACGGTACGCCTCCAATTAATTAATATTAAATCCGTTTCGAGCTAGATTGATTCTTCCACAGAGGAAATACCAGACAGTAATACTACCAAATAAAAGTTAACTCCTATTACTACATTTGGTACCAAACAACAGCAATTATATACGTGAGGGAACGTATTCCGTAATACCTATTAGCAATGTCACGTAGAAATTTCACGCGAATTTGTATGTGACTGTTCTCGGAATCAAAAACCTCTGTATTCAAATAGTCTTTGGAATCTTTTTACAACTTCGGGACGTGTTATAGCTGTGAAGAAATTGCACAAAAATATTTTTAAGCATAAGCTCTTCTTTGTGCTTATATTTGCAAGCAATTATTCTATGTTGAACTATGGATATATGTACGTTGAAATCCTATTTGTCCAAGGATATCTATATCCCGGGCCAAATACGATTTCTGCGTATATTCATTTGGTAAAATATTATTCCAAGTATTTAGTCTGTATAAGTCAAAGGTTGTCTGGAAGAAATCGCTGGCAGCTATAAGACCGCTGTTTATTATACTTTTAAGCACTTTCAGTTTTTTTTTTTTTTGTAAAATGTGTGAAGAACAATAAAGTATTTATTAATAAATAAGTCAAACAAATTGTAGGATATAAGACAGAAATTATCAACCTACTATTTTTGTCATATACGTGTACATAGTTTCTTGAGTTTACTTTCACTTTAGATTCGACATCAAAAGAGCCCATCGTAAAGTTGTCCATACAATCCTGGGCTTTACATAAAATATTTTCGAACCAAAAAGTAATAGTAGTGTTAAAAACATTTGAAATATTCCTATTGTGCCCTTGTAAACGTATTCAATACATTTTTTTATTGCGATGCTTGGCAAGACTAACCTTACATTCGCCTTATGGTAAGCGATACGACCGCTCATGAACAGTAGCAAAACCAAAGAACACCTTGAATTACAAAACAATGCTTGGCATTTCACTGTGCTCGCCATCCTGAGACATAAGATGTCAAGTCTCAATATGTCCAGCAGTTACTCCGGCTACAATGCCCTTCAATCCGAAACACAACTGTGCATTTACACTGTTGTTTGACGGGAGAAATAGATATTGCGGTGGTACCTACCCAGATGGCCTCTCACATATGAGAGACCTACCACCAGTAAAATATAAAATATAAAACATCACATAGAAGTTCAGTTGGTGACCTAAATAACACTCTAAGTTCCTTGTTGGGGTGACTTTCGTTTGAAACTAAGCGGTGAATGCGGACTGAAACTTCGACGTCACATTCGCTCAATATTTAAATGTAGATCTATCGACTATAAAATTGTGAATTCTGATATTTAAGTAGCAATTTATACTGCGCAAAAGCTACTGGTGGTAGGTCTCTCATATGTGTGGAGACCACCGCGTTGTTTATTTCTACCGCGTAATAGCAGTGTAAATGCATTGTTGTGTTTCGGTTTGAAGGACATTGTAGCTGGATTGACTACTTGACATATTGAGACTTAACATCTTATGTTTGTCTATTTGCATTGCTTTGTAATTTATGGTGATATTTGGTTCTGCTGTTGTTCATGAGCGGTCGTATCGCTTACCATCAGGCGAACGACATGCTCGTTTTGCCATTCCATTAAATAAAAAAAGCTATGGTTGTAAATGCATTTTTTATGTTGTTTTTAATGAACTGGACATGATCTATAAAAACAGTGGTTCCAAGATTGAATCCTAGGGTACACTTTTGATTTACCGTGGTGTTATTGTGTATATTGTTGGTCAATTACTAAGTATTTTAATGGTAAAGGAAAACATCTTGAGAAAACCTGCATGTCTACGTACATACATATATAAAGTCACGCCTTTTTCCCAGAGGGGGTAAGTGAATGTGTTGCTAGAACATTCACGATTTGTCTTGTGCATAATGTCCCACGATGTCATAGGGGGCAAGCTTATCACCATATCGGGTACAAATTCTTGACTCAGGGTCGGTAATGAAAAGAAAATATCAATATCGCTTTGCCCGACCCAGGATTCTAACCCAAAACCTCAGCTTTACAGTCTTGCCGTAGTATGACTGTACCACCGAGGCAGTCTGGCACTGCATATCTATCGCTACAGAAGTTTGAAAAGTATGAAACTTCCGCGAACTTGTACTAGGCTAACTGGTGGACCGTAGCCTCAATTCCTTTTAATCATAGGGTGCATCAATCCCGTTCTTAATATTGAGATACAAATGAGCCGATATGAAATATAAGTTACTCTAATGAAGCACCACGGAATAATATTTGCTATAAAAGAAAATTAAAAGCCGATTCCCTAGTTCCTTTGGCTTTGACGTGGAATATTCCGGTCCTGTGATATTACATAGATTATTACGCAGATAAACGGAGAGATAAGCGCGAAATATGCGACGAACGGAACTCATATCGGCGACTATAACTTGTACGTGGGTTCGGCTTGAAAATATTTCTTGTAATTTGGAATTTTCTTCTTTTGGAAGTCTCAATAAAATTGCAGGATATTTAGACTGTGAGCTATGACATTGAGCTCGATTTCCAGTATATATTTACTTTAATTTAAAAATAATGAGTTAGAAAGACATGCCTGGGACTGTCAATCCGTCAAAGTCATAAGCCAAATATTTTTCGTATAAATAGTAAACACCAAACCCTCCAAAAGGCAGTGTTAATGACATATTGAGACTTAACACTTTATTTTTTAGGATGGCGACTGGAATGCCAAGCATTGCTCTGTATTTTATGGTCTTGTTTGGTTTTGCTACTGTCCATAAGCAGTCATGTCGCTTACCATCAGACAAATGGCATGCTTGTCTTACCGTTCATTACAGTGTCAATTCAATTAAGTGCCTATGTCACGAAACACTGTGATGAAATCGGTTAGAATATCCTATAAGATTTTGCCAGCTGCATCATTGGTCTAGTCGAAGCATATATGGAGGTCCGTGAGGTCTTGGGTTCAGTTCCGGGTAACTCTTTATCTGAAGCTCGGGCTCTATAACATTTTGTTGCAGATATAGCCCTGGCGGACTGTGTGAGTTACATCTCCACATATTACTTTAGAAATGCGGGCATACTTGTCAACTTATCTATTCATATATTATCCACCTGCCATTTCCAACCCTCATGTTTGGGTTCAAAACATAAACATTATGTTACATTAATTTTGCTTGTAATTTTATCATCGTTCGTTACACAAGCCGTTAATTAAATAAAAATAATTCATAATCTGAGCAATTTGGTAATGTAAAAGTCTGATAAACCCTCTGAGGATATATTTTAATAATGTGAGAATGTAAATTTTACTTTAGGCAGAATGATTTGTTACCTTAAACATTTTAAAAAGAAAACGACTAGTTATATTATGGTGGTGCGATGTTAATTTGTTTTATTGTTAGGTTGTCAAGTTTGTATAAAACCGGATCAAATTATTTTTTTATAATAATAAGTAACATCCAATATTACTTTGCGCTTTCAAATTCACATTCTGGCTGTAACTTATTTTTCTCTATTATATATGGTAGCTTACATAACAACTAGAATATCCTGACACGAGCAAATAATTCCCGAATTTACAGGCTAACAATAGCACGCCAAAACACACATATAGACAAAAGAATACTCAGTTGAACGGGCAATACCAGGTCAGTTTTGACAAATCGTCCGATAGATTTGATTAGAGCAAACAATAAAATTCCCAGCGGCGCAGTCGGTTGGCAAATAGCGTGCTGTTTGACCCCTAATGCTGTGTACACAAGGTTCCAGGTTCGACGGCTGTGTAATAGAGTTTTTGTTACCCTCCTGTGTTAGGTAACAATGTCTGTTATTCGCTGGCACGGTCAAGTGAGTATACAGCTATAATTATTCTTGGCTCAATAATTGGGCAAAAATATGTATTTGGTTTTACTTAAAATTTGTAAGTTTGTATGTGTGGTTGTTGTTTTAAAGATTGACTTGGTAGTGCAGTTGTATTAAGGTATGGTGGTCTTGGGTTCGAATCCCGGGACGGGAAAAGTGATATTGTATTTTTTCATCATTATCACCTCGGAATCAGGAATTTGTGCCTGATATGGCGATGAGCTCGCCCCCTACCACCTCGTGGGACGGAAAATACAAGGCGAAACGTGATTATCCTGGTTGCACCTCTACTCACCCCTTCTGGGAAAAAGGCATGACTTATGTAAAAATTTGTGCTGATAATACAAAATATTTATTTCTATAAGCGCAATGCAGTCCTGGCAGAGTTTTCTACTCACAGTTTAGTAGTTGCTAGCTAAGCGACAACATTTATGTCTTAAATTAATTACGCTAAACACCGTATGCCTACAAATTGACGTATTTGTGGCCTCGTTTGCCCTTTTCCATTAGAACAGCAAAATCCTTTACATCTGATATAAACACATTGCCTAATAGAATAAAAGAAATCGCATTGTTCCGTAATAGGTAATGAATCGGGAATTCTGATAAAACCAGCGCAAAAACTAAAGTTATGTGATTTACGAACAAAAGCGCGTTTACCTCAACGCTTGGAAACGGAGGCATGCAATCAATTCCGAATGAAATTGATTTAAGATTTATTTAAGGATTCCTTTTGTGGGTAAATTTAAATGAGATATTGTTCGTACGAAAATAAAATATATCATACGAACTGAGATGTAATAAAATACTTGTGGGATTCTTCAGTTTTTCCTCGTATCTGAAATGGTTTCCAAACAAATTGTCTGATGGTGTAGGATTTCTATGCTATTTACCATAGTACATATTATTTATAAAACCTTAGGAAAATATTCGGCTATAATATCTCACGAAGTTATTTTTTCTTACTTTCTCACATAAAGTAGAAAACATACGAATCTTAGTACACCCTAAAATTCTAAATTAAAAATATTTTTTTCTGGAGTCGCATTTTCACACATTTTCCAAATGCAACTTGGTGTGCATTGAAAATAAATCACTACCCCAGTTGGCTATCTAAAAATGCTTTCTTAAAGTAAAATCAATGAAACCTCCTTTCACGGACATTTTAAAAGTAAAACCTTTTAAAAGAGTCTTTAGTTATTTAAGAGTTAAGTTAAAATACTAAACGCATTTTACTAGTTAGACATTAACAGGTCACGCAAAGAACAAGAATAAAGTAATTTATAGGGGTCACAAACATTTCTAAAATGACCTAACTGTATAGAAGTTAAAAACTAAAACTATCAGAAAAAAACCTTCTTTCACGGGCCTTTTAAAAGTAAAACCTTTTTTAAAGCAGTATTTTTTATGTTATAGGGGGCAAACGAGCACGCGGTTCTCCTGATGGTAAGTGAACACCGCTGCCCATGGACATCTGCAACACCAAAGGGCATGGAGATGCGTTGCCGGCCTTTGAAGTGGGAATACGCTCGTTTTTTGAAGGTCGCCAGGTCGTATCTGTCTGGGAATGATGCCGCTGGCAACTGGTTCCACAGATTTGTAGTACGTGGGAGCAAGTGCCGGGAAAAACATACTGTGGTAGATTTCCAGTCTTTAGTAATTTAAGTACCTAGAGTGGTTGATAGCACGGCCGGTTACACCTGAATGTCGGTACAATCGTTTGCCTTTCAATATGTGCCGGTCAGGACCCGCTTATCAGCTGTAACGGACACCGCAGTTTATGTTGCAACTCATGAATTTTTGGTCAATCGATTAAGGGTCCAAATGAACCATATATTTACAAAGCCAGACCAAAACATACATAAATAAATTCCACTCCCGATTTGATACTCTATATTTAAAAAATACGTTCGGATGTACAATACGAACGCGTCTAAAAATCTTTTCAGGGGTCACAAACATTTTCCAAATCATCAAACTATAGTGAAGAAATATCGTTCAGAAAACCCTATTTTCACGGACCTTTTAAAAGTAAATGACCTTTTTAAAGTAAAACCTTTTTTAAAAGCTGTCTTTAGTTATTTAAGTACCTGCAGTGGCTGATATCGCGGCCGGCTACACCTGAATGCCTGAACGCCGGTACACTCGTTTGCCTTTCAATATGTGCCGGTCAGGACACGCTTATCAGTTTTCCACTTCATTCCATATTTAACTGACGCCACCATTTATCAGACTTTTAAAGTCATTTTTTGGACAGTTTTTATGTTCGGATTTGGATGTTTATGTTTTTATATCAATGTTGTGCGTTGTTTGGTGTTTTCATTTAGATACATGGAAAATATTTTTTGCAGTTCACATCATTACTTTTTATAGTGCAACTGCTGGACTAAGAACCCTGGGGTTTTAATTCCGATTTCCAAGTCGTGTAATAAATGTCTATACCTTTTCAACATTAAAATTCTCTTTTGCCATGTCCGGGAATGGAACTTGTGCCTGGCACATCTACCGGCTCGCCCCCTGTTGTAATTGGGACGAAATTAAGATGTGGGTACCTATAGAGACACGTCTGCCTACCTCTGAAATAAGCTTGTAAGTATTATTTATGTATGTTTCATATTATAATACATCAAATCTATCAAAATTTTGTATGCCAAACTTTCTACCGTCTCCTTTTATTACAATAAAACATCACGAACCGTATTCTTAGCCGAACAACACAAAGTTTTTTTCCGATTAACACCTCGCCTAGTGGGTTCACGGTCTCGCGCCCCTATTGTACCTAGGAGCCAGCGGAAAATTCAATTGTAGCCAATCTATTCTACCACGAAGCCTAGACTTTGTTACAGTAAAGAAATAAATCTGGGGGGGAAAGTACTGGCTATTGTTCTGCTTAGGTTAGTTTCTTTTAGCCTGGCAAATGTAGTTACTCATTCGTCTACTTTTTGTTTACGCATAAATCAATTTTTTCTGGGCTTTTTGATGTTTTCTTTGGGGTATTAATGTTAGAGCTATAAGTCAGCTTAGTATGTATAATTCTATTCCGTCTAAGTACTTTTCAGGATAATGAACTTAACAGTAAAATCTTTTAAAGGTTACGCAGCCCTAATAGACACAAGTTTTTATAAATATAGATAACTACTGGCACGTCCACACCTGTCAATGACAAATTTATTTATTTTTTTCTTTTTTTTTTGTGGCAATTGTTGAAAACATTATGCCAATGTCAAGTTAGAATTTAAATTTTTAAAATGTACCCTATTTTTATAAACATTAGGCTGTCATATTGACATTGTCAAGCCTCTAAAGAGGTCGGGACGTGGGAGTACGTAAGTTAGTGCAGTTCTGTTTTTTTTATTTTATGACTCTGTCGCAGATACATAGATAAGTTAAACATGTTTGATAAAAAGGCTTTTCACGTCAAATGCATGTCAAAGTTAAAGATACAATCATTTCAGATGGCTTCAGATAAAAAGAAACAATCTCATAAAATAAAGTTTCATAAAAGTCACCTCTGGTCATGTTTAAATTCATTTCATCTGTCACCGATTAAATGAAAAGACTGACTTTAAATCTTTATTCGCTTTGATGTCACTGAATGTTATTTTCATTGTGTGCGGGTATTTTTTTAATATACTATTATTTGCTTATAGTTCAAGTAAATAAACACAAAATCGCGCATTTAATATAGGTACATACATATTATATAAACTCACGCCTTTTTTACAGAAGGGGTAGGCAGAGGTCGTGCCAGAACACCCACATTTCGCCTTGTATGTTCCATTCCACCAAGCGATAGGGGTGAACCTATCGTCATATCAGGCACAAATTCCTGACTCCGGGTTGATAATCAATAGAAAAGCCCATTATCACTTTGCCCGACCCGGCATTCAAACCCGAGACCTCAACGGTTTATCGTACCGCAGTACCAACACGCCACCGAGGTAATCAAAATAGATAATCCAATAGCAATGAAAGGTTCTCTCGCGGTTCGACGTACCTAGCTATCCGGTCAGGTTGTTAACGGATATATACAACATAACTGAATATATACGAATTCAACCCGCAACACACGTATGTGTATGTGTAATAATGATATTATTACATGATCACCATAATTTACGGTGTTCGCCATACGAGCAGATTCATATACTTTACATACATCATACATATATTCACGTCGTTATCCCAGAATAAGTAGGCAGACTTCGTACCGGGGCACCCACATTTCGCCTTGTTTATTCCGTCCTACCATGCGATAGGGGTGAACCTGTCGTCATATCAGGCAAATTCCTGACTCCGGGCTGATAATGAATAGAAAAATCCAACATCACTTTGCACTTTCAAATATTCCACCACCAGGTTATGGATTCAGGTAGTCTCTCACAACGATATCAAAACTGTTACTTTACGTCGGACGACGGTGAATTCCTTCACTGTGACCACGAGGATTAATTAACTATGAATATGCAAATAACTTAAAAAGTCAAAGGTGTGTTTCCTGAGCGCAAATTTTAATCATGGTCTCTGTACTTGAGTAGTTTAGTACTTGAGTACATTTTTTTATCAGCCCATATACGTCCCATTGCAGGGCACGGGCCTACTCTTCAATCGAGAAAATAAATTGAGAGTGGTTAGGCTATATAGTCTATCACGATAGCCTAGTGTGGGTTGGCGGACTTTACACATCATAGAAATTTTACAAATCGTTATGGTATGCAGGTTTCCTCACGATCTTTTACTTCACTGTTATAGTGCGTGGTGATTGACCATCAATACACACATGAGCAAGGGTGGATCCAGCTTTTACGCCAGGGGGGGGTCATATAGTTCTTTTAGGCTAAGGGTGAGGGTTGGAGGGGTGCATTTGGTATGATTTCAACACTCGAATTCGCAATAATGATTTTGTTACAGCCGTTATTTGTGAACAGATATACACTATTTTACTTTATTTATCGACATACAAACAATTATTTGTGATTATGTCGATCTGGAGCCAGCCCAGGGGGTGGTCATGACCCCCATGACCTCCCCCCTGGATCCGACCTTGTCAATGTCTCCGAAAAGTCAGAGGTGTGCCCTGGGATTTGAAACTGCGATCACCGTGAACATGATGGCAGCCGTGTCTGATTCTTTATCAACAGGCCACCACGCACTTCATTTGACTATATTACATAAAAAATATGAATGAATAAATCATTAATACTCCACAGACACACACAATTCAGACCAAAAACACGGACCACAACCATC
Organism: Hyles lineata; assembly: GCA_030180105.1. Lineage (NCBI taxonomy): Eukaryota > Metazoa > Arthropoda > Insecta > Lepidoptera > Sphingidae > Hyles > Hyles lineata. The sequence goes on from JARJEE010000040.1 coordinate 196,333, forward strand.
AAAATAAATCAATTGTCCAAATAGATACTCAAAACTATCGTCTTACATGACCCATAATCATTAAATCGATCTTTCTAGTATCCAAACCCTTAGCTCTCGCCTCTCGCTAAGTCCTACCTCCTCTACGAATACTATCACATATATATATATGTCTCATGTTTTATGTATGTTGTTATCTTATTCACGTGAGTTGCAAAGGCCCGACCATTTTCCTTTGAGATAAATATTTCTGTGTCCATGAAAGCCATATTTCTTGAGATTATTATGACGTGCCGTCCTGTGTCGGCTTACGTTTAAACGTGCCTAGGAAAGGTTTCCGTGACCCATGTGAATGTTAAGTGCTTTGAAAATGTTTTTGTCAAGTGACTGATGACAGTAGATCAGCGGTGTTTTTTTTTTATTGCTATGAATGGCGACACGAGCATGCCGTTCGCCTGATGGTAAGCGATACGACCGCTCATGAACAGTAGCAAAACCAAACAACACCTTGAATTACAAAGCAATGCTTGGCATTCCACTGCGCTCGCCACCCTGAGACAAAAGATGTTAAGTCTTAATATGTCCAGTAGTTACTGAAATGAAATGAAATGTATTTGAAATGAAATGAAATGAAATGTATTTATTGATCACGTAGGCAATTAAGGAGCTCTTATGACAAGTCAATACACATAGAACTTAATCTCTATTTACAATATATTTCCTATACTTATTATTACTTATTTTAATTTCTTGCTTTTATCAATTTATTTATTAATCTTATTTATTTTTAAATTAATTTTATTTTTATTTATAATTAGTTTAATTTATTTATTTAGCTTTTATTCATATTTTATTTAAAGTATTAGTTTTTACTTTATAGTAATTTATTTGTCAAAGAAATACATTATTTACGTTAGTCAAATTAAATTATATTATTTGTGGACCATAAATATTACAACGGTGCGTAGCGGTTTATAGTTACCACCGGATCCAACGCGGCCCTTCCTGAGAAGACCCGGCGAAACAAACTCAGTGGGCTTACACTACCACTGGAACTACGCGACGCGACCCAGTCCTGAGTATATCCAGCGACTAAGACTCAGTGGGCTTGTTTTGGGTCCAACTTAAGACAACGACCATAAGTATTTCCGATACGTCCCGTATGTTTAGGCTTACTGCCGGATCCAACGCGGCCCTGACTGAGAAGACCCGGCGAACTAACTCAGCGGGCTTTACTTTACCACTGGATACTACGCGGCGCGACCCATTTCTGAGTAGATCCAGCGAGTCAAACTCAGTGGGCTTGGTTTTGGTCAATTTACTAAAATAAGTATTTGTGACTTGTCTTACAAAGATTTGCCATATTAATTATTATTTTTATATGTTTTTTTCGATTGGTCGTCATATAATTTAATTGATTTATTTGATTGTATATTGCTTAATTTTTGAGTTCACAATTTTAGATATTTTTAATTATTTAAATTAGGTGGTGTAATAAACGAATAGTTCAGGGCCCCAGGAGGTCGCAATGTGCAAGAGAACACCTAATCCCAGACTTTTTTATCCTCAATATATTCCTTAATATTATAATAACCCCTAGTCATAAGTTTGTTTTTAATATGCGCCCTAAATAGTTTGTCCGCTAGCTGCGTTATCCTATTGGGAAGTTTATTATAAAATTTAATACAACTACCCAAGAAAGATTTTTTTGACTTTTCTAGTCTAAACGAGGGTATTGCTAGTTTATTTTTATTCCGCGTATTAATGGTGTGGGTGTCACTGACCTTATAAAACTTATTAATATTTTTACGAACGTGCATTATATTCTGAAAGATGTATTCAGGTGACACGGTTAGTATATTGCTTTCTTTAAAAAAAACTCTGGCTACAATGCCCTTCAACCCGAAACACAACAGTGCGTTTACACTGCTGTTTGACGGGAGAAATAGACACTGCGGTGGTACCCACCCAGATGGCCTCTCACATATGAGAGACCTCATGGTTTGTAAGTGCAATATTGAAGTAGAATAAAATTATTAATATTTATCGCCTCGTTTGCTATACACCACGTGTTCACACCGTTTCCGCCATCAATATCTCTATCTGTTCTTATTCACCCCTGATTAGCGTTGTGTATAGTTCGCGACAACGGATGGAAAGAGTATAAATATGCCAATACATGATTACAACGGTATGCTGCGAAAAAAGGAGACGAGATAAAAAGAAAGAGAGATCGTACAAGAGTTTGTACGAAAAATAGGATATATCTGGTGCGGAGCGGGATCATAAAATATCAACACCCAAGCGAATTTGGGAAGGGCCGCTAGTTTAATATATTTACAACACATATACATAAACTCATGCTTTTTTCTCAGAAGGCGTAGGCAGAGGTACCAGGATAAGATATCGGGCACAGATTCCTCACTCCAGGCTGATAATGAAGAAAAATCCAATGTCACTTTGCAAGACTCAGAATTCAAACCTGAGACCTCGGATTTACAATCGTACCGTAGTACCTACAACTACGCCACCTTGACACCAGTTTTTTTTTTTTCAAAACCATCTGCCGTTCTTTTAATATTTTTGAAGTAATTAAATCCAAAAATAAAATCAAATTAAAGAACACTCGGAGTGATTGACAAAATAATAAAACCACTTGACATGTCTAGACGTTCTACAGAAATGCTATGAATAATGTATTATAATAAAAATGAGGTTGACAGTAATATGCAATTAAAATGTTTTTAAGCATTTTTCAACAGGAGTTTTGTGTGTCAAGTATAAAATTACTACAGCGATATGAAGTCAGTTTTTTTATCTACGTATTTGAAATCCATTTTATTAGTAAGAATAAATGTATAAATATATGAATACTAATGAATAGACTAGGTGTCGTTTGGTTATAAATTGGTTTTCATTTTGATACATCTTTTACCGTTATTATACGTATAAAACATAAGTAAGTAATGTCATATTTATGTTACTTATAATTTAAAAATGCTATTAACATTATTTGTTCCAGTTGTTTTATATTATGTTTATCGTAAACATAATTATGACACGGAAACATTCATGAGCACATCGCATTGCCACAATATTTGTGTTCCAATTTAACATTTTATCCATAACATATTTGAGGGCACGGATCAAAAACACCCGTATCATTAATATCCATCCAAAGTCAGCGTAGAATTGCTGCTTTTTACAAAAAAAGAATCGTCGTAATAATCCGACGGCCTATTATTCTTCAGAAGAGCCTGATTTCGCGTAACAAGACAACTGCCTGCCAGAAATGACGAGCTTGTTTTCAAAAAAATATTTTTTTACGTACACACGTAGGCTCCCGGGGGAGAACACGGTATCTGGGACGCACGGCTTAACATCTGTCCAGAAAAAATGTTTTCCCTTACGTTAGAAAAACCGGTACTAGCTTACTTTATTAAGTTGGTATGACGTTTATGCGACGGTACCTGTCTTTGCCTGCTTATCGTGAGTGTTATGGGACATAGGATGCTTAAAGCAAAACGAATGTAAAAAGAAAGTTTTAAAATTTTAATGGAAAAGCGGAATTTGCATTTTTTAATCAAAGCTTACCTGAAGCGCGGGACGAGTGAGAAAAAATGTAAAAAATAATTAATGTGTTTTAAGGTCAGTTGTTGAGAACGTATTTCAAGTTTTTTATACATTATGTCTGGAAAACGAGCAAACAGGTCACCTGATCAGTGATCACTGGCGCCCATGAACATGAATTAACGTGCTGTATTATGCTATACTCAAGTATAAAGGTAGGATACGAGTACTTTATACCTTAAAATAAAAAGCAAATCATTCCGAATAAAAAAATGATCGACATTACTTGCATGAACAAAGGCAAGCCGAAGAACAAAAAGATAAGTTAAAGTCAACATTCACTCCATACGACATTCTCTTACATCCAGTAAAGATTCTCGAAGCAAAACCATCAAAAAATAATTCACACGCCCCGCACCAAAACGAAATTAATTCAAAGAAAAAAAATCATAAGGATTTTATCACCAACGAATATAAATAAAGCCTTTTTACGAGATTCACCCAATTTGACATGCATTACCGTCGCCGAGTCTTTTTGCCTTAAAACCTTATAAATTATTCAACTTTATGTTCTATGCCATTTATTTTAAGGTCTGTATTTACTTATCCCCGGGCGTGAGCTGTCAAGTTAGGCTGCGTTTATATTGGCGAACAATGCTACAATTTGCGTGGATTTATTTGACTCTGAGATTTTTCTTTTTTAAATTTTATTTTTGCTTTGGAGCAAGTTTACTGCCTCTTTGTTACAAGTGATTTTAATCAATGCGCTTTACGATGGCGCTATCTGGAGGAAAATATATTTTTGTTTATTTGGAATTGTTTGAACTAATTTTTCTTTTAATTCTGGTGCGACGAAGTGGCTACTGAGTGATGGTAAGAGTAATGCAATCTATATGAAGTAAACCTACCTATAAAAATTTAAACTATTTTTTGCAGATTTTATTGCGGATTTTAAAATCCGACAAAATAGTTGTATTTCAATGAGTAGCTTACTAAATCTAAAAAACCATTAAGATGTTATCGGGAAAAAAATAAAGAAAAAATATAATTATTTCGGCAATAAGAATATTATAAAAAAACAAGAAAGTGAAAAAAAAAAAAAAAGTATACGCAACAAATTACAGTAATAATAGATGATAACGAATAACAAATATTGCACCAGTAATGGAGCATCTCATTTAGCTGTCTGCTGCAAAACTGCATGGGTAATACTGCAACGCTAATATATCTCTGTAGCTCTTAACAAACCTGCACACAATGGTATGTAGTCTGCCAACCCACTCTAAGCCAGCGTGGTGGACTATATGTTGTAACCACTCTCAATCGCATTCTCGATTGTAGTGTAGCCCCATGGCCTGCAGTGACGTATATGGGTTGATACCATAGTCTATGTCTAAATGGTGTGATCAGTGAGAGATAACTTCATAATGGTTATACCAATTATATTGAAATCCTTAAAACTTTATATAAACTGACAACCTCCGTGGCACAGGAAATTAGACGCCGCCTATGAAACGAGAGGCCGTGAGTTCGATCCCTGCACCGAGAGAACTGTTTGTGCGGCTCACAAATATTTATTTCGGGTCTGGATATTTGTGAGAGCGAAAAGTCTCTCGCAGTTCCTGATACTCACGACACAAGACTCGATCTTAGTGTGGGGTCAGGAACATGTATGTAACTGTTGGGTGTTATTATTATTATCATTATACATAGTCTGACCTCAAAATCCAACACATTTGCGTGGGGTAGACTATGAAACATTTTCCACCGTCATGTATATTAATAACTAGCAGGATTTGTTTTTATAGAGCCCTGCATTGCAAGCGGATGTACTTGCTGAGTCATAGTAGTGACATATAAAACGGTGTAAATTATTCGTACTAGCAGACAAAAAGTCGCGTGTAAAACGATGAATTACGTTCGCAATATCGAGATAAATGCTTGTGTATGATATGTATTCTTCAATAGTTTATTTGTTTATTTAAATCTTTATTTCACACAAATACATATTAATAAAAATAATAAATAGAAATAATAAGGATAAAACAGTATAAATGGCGGTCTAATTTTTCAGCAATTTCTTACAGACAGCCATGGGATGAATTAAAAAGAAGGACCAAAAGAGAGGCAGTTAAATATTTTACTCATTCATTTCACCTTTTAAAGAGAAGTTTACACTTCGACAATATGAAAATCCTATTACAAAATAAATGCATTTTTTCATTAATCCAAATTTCATTTAACTCGAACTTCAGTAACTCAAATAACCTAAACTTATTTAACTCTAAGTCGTAAAATATCTAGGGGCTTGCAAGCCCGTGGCTGCACGTGTGATTTCGAAAGACAGACATGAACAAAGGCTTGTCTACAAGCCGGCGCCTCGCATGTCACCGGAGCTGTGTTTACTAGCTGTTCCCGAACAAGCCCGTATATGTCCTTGTATTTTTGTTTTAGAGCACGAATTTGTGGAATTTGTCGCCAATCGTTTGTAGGATATTCATGTTGTATGTGGTAAGTAGCCTCATTGAACCTCAAATTATTGTCTGTGGAACTTTGCTCGAAATTTAGAAGATTTATTTTACACCACTAATAATAATAAAAAAGAAGCCGACGAATTATTTTTCTATTTTGTTTCCGATTGTCCTATTGGGTGGTGAATTATATGTTTAACACCCAAACAAGTTGATATTTAAAATAACTAAAAAAAATATTATTTTTGTAGTTGCATTGTGTTTGTAGTCACTAAAACGACCGAGCTCCGTTTTCGGTAGCAATCTTGATATACCCTGTGTACGACAAAGTATCTAGAATAATATGTCTGGCTCTTAAGATTTTATTCAACTCTCATGACGTCAGCTTGCACAGACAATGTATACTTGACGTCACTGAAACTTGTATATATACAGTTCTGTGTCTTATAGCGAATCTTTAAAATATTATATTTAAATTCCTTGAGATAAAGACACAAAATTGCGACTCAACAACAAAATTATTCAAATTTTAGTCTTTAATCAGTGATTGAAGTATAATACCGACCTTTTTTCACTACGTGTAAGACTGGTATTTTACGTAAGCTTTGTTTAATGGCCTATATTGCTAACAAACATATTATTTCATTTTAATAATTTAAGTTCATGTTTTTATGTATAATAGTATATGTATTATATGTAGGTAGTAGTATATGTAGGACTTGAATGAATAGCTTAAGTGACACATCATATTATTAACAAAATTTCTGCTGTAGATCAAACCCAATACTCCACAATTCTAAGCCCATAAATTCATAAAACCAATAACTCGCTATCAAATACAATCCGTTCCTATCCAATTCCATCCACAATAGAATCACAAACAACAACTGTATTTCTAATCAAAACAAAACTGACATTGTTCAGTAAAACAAACACAATCTTACAGAAACATGACGCAACAAAAGTGCATCTCAGTTTAACTGGGCCAGCCGTCAACATGACTCCGGCCTTAGACAATCCAGCTTGTCGCCGTGAGCCGGTGACGTTCAATAAATGATATTAACAACTAGTGAAGAGGGAAAGGGAGATTTGATGCGGGTGTGACGGTGCGTGACGTATGTTCAGCATTTCGCGTCAGCACAGAGATTGTTGGTTGATTTTTGTGAGTGTAAGTCGTTTTCGGTCAGTAATATTTATGGTTTATTACCAACTAACGGCCCGGCCCAGCTTCGCCCGGGTACAAATAGATTTCTGTGCAATAATATGTACGTATTATACGTATAAACCTTCCTCTTGAATCACTCTATCTATTAAAAAAAAAACCGCATCAAAATCCGTTGCGTAGTTTTAAAAATTTATACAAAGGGACATAGGGACAGAGAAAGCGACTTTGTTTTATACTATGTAGTGAAGACGATGTTAATTCTAGACTTGAATTGCGAATATTTCACAGATTCTTAGTTCCTCTTTTGAAGATTTGAGACTACAAAATGTGATGAACACCTTAAAAGGATATAGATTCTAGGCTTTCATTTCTAAATTTTCACCGATTCTAGGTTTCTCTTTTGAAGATTGAACTATATTGCAAATCATCATTTTCACCTTTCCGACATTTCAAGCTTAGCCTAGTGATACGAGACTGCTAGTCTAAAAGACCCGATTCATTAATTAATATGCAATGGCACGTGCACTTAGAGTCTGTGAAAATGAGAAAAAATAGTTAACCAGGTACTTTTCACTCGTGCTCTTTGAGATTTTGGAACGATTAGGTCGATCCATTTGTCTCTGTCTAATACTATATTATTCTACCAGTGTAACTACTGCTATTTTCCTATTTTACCTATAATAACCTGTATGTATCAGCCCATATACGTCCCACTGCAGGGCACGGGCCTACTCTACAATCGAGAGTACGATTGAGAGTGGTTAGGCCATATAGTCCACCACGCTGGCCTAGTGCAGGTTGGCGGACTTACATACCATAGAAATTCTTATAAATCGCTATGGTATGCAGGTTTCCTCACGATGTTTTCCGTCACCGTTTTTAGTGCGTGGTGATTGACTATCAATACACACATGACTCCGAAAAGTCAGAGGTGTGCCCCGGGATTTGAACCCGCGACCACCGTGAACAGTGGCAGCCGCATCCGGTCCGTTCACCAACACGCACTTTTATATAGGTACTATAATAACCAATGACCCTATATTTTAGAACTATAGGTTACAAGCAGCGTTGATTCCATCCCATTTTGTTTTTTGATTCATCTTTTATGTTACAAAAGATTTTAACGAACTATTAAGTTTACAAAAAAACAACTTAATATGTTCTCCGAAGAGTCTATTGAAGAGGCCCATTAGCATTACACAGCGATATTTTTCTTCAGTACTTAATCTTAAAACGTTTTTATCAAAAAACTTATTTTCTAACATGCCATTTCTAAGTACGTGGAATATAAAATGTCCTCTACATTCATTTTTTTGCAAGGCCACGGATTTAGATGAAGGTTACGGGCTCATAAATATTATACTATATTAGGAAATATAAAGTTTTGTATACAACTTAATTTCAATTGCTATAAACTGCCTCGGTGGCGTAGTTGTCCTTGGTACAGTTACTATACTGAGGTCTTGGGATCGAATCCCAGAACGGGCAAAGTAAAATTGGATTTTTCTATTCATTATCACGCTGGAGTCAGGATTTTGTGCCCGTATGGCGATAGGTTCACCCCCATCACATCATGGGACGGAAAACATAACGCGGGTGCCCTGGTTGCTACAGAGGAACCAATGCCTACCCCTTCTGGGAAAAAGGCGTGAATTTATGTAATTAAATGTAAATGTAATGATTGATTTATTATGAATGAATTAGGAAAATAATTGGAAGTCACTTGGCACTGGTAGAGACTAAGCAGTCTCTGTAATAGTCTTTAATATTACCCGTTGCTTAGTATTGGACATTCTGCAAATATTTAGTATCAAGGTAAGGATATTAATATTTAGCGAGGAAAGCGTAAATTATCAATGTACATCTGTTCCAAATAAGTGACTGGCTATGTAAATTACTGTAATAATGAAATACTAATTAATAATTGAAAATAACTCGGTCTCCCGATAAAATACTAAATGCCTCTCTGTTTTACCGTACGGGCTTCAAAGTCAACTATGATTAATTGCCTTAATACCGAAAACTTTTTTCTCTTTTCCACTTCCAACCACGAGGTAAAATGCGAAAATCCGATTTAAAATTGCGGCTTTGGAAAAAAATAGTCCTTTCATATTATGGCAGAATCTGAGATTTCTTTAGATTTTTCCTATTTATGCCATATTTTGTAGATAAAGATATTATAGTAACGCTTGAGACCATTTGAGGTAGGCAGTAACTAAGACTATTTGGTGGATCATTTTGGCTGCATAAATTCGCATTATTCTGTGCATGATTTTTCGTTACGGTGGAAGTTTGACAGTTTAATTATATTTATAGTTAGACAGTTTAATTATAGCTACTAATTATTATTAACTTCTCTCAAATTGAAATAAAAGTATTATTTACGGATTTTATCGCGGAATTGATTTAATTTTTACATTTTTATCTTCCCGACGTTTCGATCACTTTACAGTTTTCAAATAATACAAATAATACTTTTATTTCAATGTGTAACATTCGCGTAAATCTAAGAAACCAACTTCTCTCAAAACTGATATCATGCACGTATCGTCGATGTCTATACAAACACTTCGACATGGACGAATAAATATTTATAAACCATACAAATTATCAAATGAATTTACAAACAGATTACTTCATGAAATTAATTTACGATCAATGAATTGCTATTGAACATAAACAATAAACAATTTACGCGAGAAATATTCAATACAGTCAATCAAAAGGCATGCATAATAATGAGTTAAATTGGATTGAATTTTATACAACGTCGGGCGCCATATTGTGGCCGCCATTTTAATTGCGAAAATCGTCGAGCACCCGTCGTGTCAAGTCTTGGGCATACTGAGTTTAAATATGACACAAAATATAAAATGTCGAAGTAAAAATGTGTTATTAAATTTGTATCTGCAATATTGGAAAATTAAATTTTGATCGGTAATAAATTGAATGTGAAAATTTATTCTGGGGTTTGGAAAATCATTTTTTAATGAAAATGTTTTAATTTATTTAAAGTGGGGATAGATTTGAGCGTGTTATGGACAGGTTGGTTTACTAGAGCTGGTATCTCTGCTGTTTTTAGAGTATTGCTGACTGCGCGCTGACCGTCAGCGGAGACAGTTGAAATGTATAGGCTGGTTTTAGAGTCACGCTGACCACGCGCTGACCGTCAGCAGTGACAGCTGAAATGTATGAGCTTCTAAGGAGCGTTTTAGAACAACGCGTAGTTGTCAGCGCTGACCCCCGCCCATAAGCTACGCGCTGAGCTATCAGCGCCGACAGTCAGCGCGCATTCAGCGTGACTCTAAAATCAGCCTAAGTGTTTTTACTATCTGGCATCTGCCGTCACTATAATAATAATAAATATGCTTTATTAAAGAATAATCACTAAAAGTTCTATACAATGGGCGGCCTTACCACTAATAGCGATTTCTACCAGGCAACCTTTTGATGGACAGGAATTATAAATATAACATTCTATCACGTTGTGGGAAAACTTATGACGACAATGAAATGAGAACTAGCAGACTGAATTCAATTGATATTGGGCTATGTATTACAAATATTGTAGCTTGAGTAACTTATAAATGGACATAGTAAGTATAGTGAGTGGACATATTGAGACTTAACATATACAGGAGATATCAAGACTGCTACCCAATACACAGTGAATCTAAAAATTTCGCAAAGAAACGCGACAATTTTTTTATGATTTTTTAAATATCATCTTTTTTGGGTGGTAAATCCATAGTTTTTGGTAAAATAATAATTTAAGCTCTTTTTTACCTTAGAGTATTTATAAATAAAAGGATATACACTATTATTTTAGTAAAAGTATTTACTACCCAAACGGGACCGTAGAAAAAAAAATCGTCGCGTTTTTTTGCAACATTTTCTGTTGCATTGTGTTAGAAGTCGCTTGAACTACCACGCAGCTTCGTTTTCGGTAGCAGTCTTGATATACCTTGTATGTATGTCTCAAGATGGTGAGAGTGGAATGACAAATATTGCTTTGTGATTCACGGTGTTGCTTGATTTTTGGTCCATGAGCATGTGTCGCTTACAATCAGGCAAACGGCATGCTTGTCTTGCCATTTATCGCAATACAAAAACTCATCATATTTTATGTTTAATTGCGAGTTAAAAACTATCTAGTACCGCAAAGAGCCCATATATGTCCCACTGCAGGGCACGAGCCTCTACAATCGAGAGTACGATTGAGAGTGGTTAGACCATATAGTCCACCACGCTGGCCTAATGCGGGTTGGTAGACTTACATACCATAGAAATTCAAAATTGACTCCACCCAAAACTTGCCTATAGTTGACATCTAAAATTCTTATTAGCATCTTAAGACGTTAACGTCTTAAGCATTCTCACATTTCAACATCCAACGCATATCTTACGTAAAATCCAATCCTCTACTACGAAATAGCTTTGGTGTGACCTAAATTCACCTTTCAAAATTCCATCTACCTATTTTTTTTAACCTTTATTGCGTAGCTTCACCGATCTCGCCTCTATATGCGCCATCCTTTTGACGTATCCATTCGTGATCACACAGACCTCCGGATCGGCAGCGATTTGCCACGTACGGAATATTGGCTTTATAGACCGAATGGTTTTTTAAACAGTTTTCTGTTGATTCGCAGATAGCGCGAATTGGTGTCACCCGATCCATTTGTCGATTGTTCTTTGTGAAAACAAAGGACGGTATTAATTTAAATTTATTGCGTAATTTTTTGCGACTTTGTGAATTTGATACGAATTTTTATGTTGTAAACTTTAAATAAGGTATCTCGTATACGAGTATATTATATAGAATGACACAAAAACTCTGTTTGATTGTTGAATATTCAAGTATTATCAGACATCATTAATGTATTCTATTTAAAAGATTCATTTCACACAATACATTACAAAATATCCGTGATAAAATAAATTGAAAAATAGGGAAACTTTCGTGCTTATTCAAGCCTATAATGTCTACAAATATTTTTTTTATAATAAGATACAAAGCGTTCAAAATCTACGAGACTATATTGACAGTGTACTAGCCTCTCTCGCATGAGGTGAGCCAAAAAGTGGTAGCTTATTATATTGAAATAGTATAAAACCAAATAGCAAGATGAAGTGGCGTATAATAAGCAGGAACAAGGACAATGGTCCAAATGATTTATAAGTAAAACATTTTAAAAATTAAAAAATCTCGCACAGGAATATGCTTTAATAGAAAACCACAGCTCAATCAATACAGTGATTTTATTCAGCAAATAGAGAAAGAAAAAAAATAGCATTCACCATTCCGCCCGCAAAAGTTTAAGCTCAAATGCAAATGGTTGAAATTATTTCCTCTCAATTAAGGAGTTCGGAGTTCCTACACAGTTTAATGTGGACACTTTTACATTTGTTCCGAGTAATGAGTCAAAAGAGACGGGCGAACGCGAAGTTTTACTCCTCAGAGTACTGAGGATCCGTGCTAATATTGTAAATGCGAAAGTGTTTGTTCTCCTTTCAAGATGTTACTGCGCAACGGCTTTAAATTATTTTGGTGTCAAAATAGTTCATGGAAATTGGAGCGACATAGGCATTATATCTTAGAAGATATTTAGATATGAGTGAGACGATCATGCTATTTGGATGATAGCGGTAAGACCGCTCATGAACTGTAGCAGAACCAAACAACGCCTTGAATTACAACGCAATTATTGTCATTCCACTGCGCTCGCCATCCTGAGACGTAATATGTATGTGACTGTTGGGTGTATTTATTTATTTATACAAAATTTTTGCGAACGTGAAATTCTCCTAGTTATCAGTTAAATAAACTCTTGACATAGGTCATAATATCTTACCTTCAAAAAATCCATCTCCTCATGGCCATTTACAACAAAGCTTCTCCACACTTCGCCTAGACGATCCAATACATTCATTACGCCACCAACAGAGCTATAAAACCACACAACATTCTTCGGAATTACCAGGCCATAGTATAAACTCGATACAGCCAATATCGTTACCCAGTGTTCCTACGCTCCTTGTAACAGTAATGAAATATTTACGAAGCATCGATGTTAGAGTGAATTTTCCGACGCAATCTTCGGGGAATCGACGATGGATATTATCTACTTTGAACATCCGGGTGGGTCGATTTTTAAATCGGGCTGTTTAGAAGGGTGTAGTTTTGTAAAACGAAAATAGAGTTTTATACATGCACATACACACTCTCGCGTTTTTTCTAGAAGGGTGTAAGGTTTATATTGAAATATATGTCAAAAACTGAAAAATAATAAGTGACATTGGTAATATGGCGTGGAATTTATGGATAGAAGGCAAATGGTTTGAATGAGGGATTACTAAAGATATACTGCCGGATTGAGCGAGTATTGGATCGGGAGAGTATATATAATGTACGGTATGTTTCGCGGAACTGGAAATAATTTGTAAAAGAGAATAAGACCATGTTGACTGTATTGGAATAATAAATTGTAAAAAGTACAAGAAGACTTTTAGTAAGAGTAATTCCTCTAAATTAACCCCTTTAAGGGTTAGGTGCTAACAGGACACTAATGTATCTAACACTACACTAATCTATCCTTCTTTGGAATGCGCTCCCTCTCGAAATCAGGACGTTCATGAGCCGTTTTGTGTTTAAAAAAAAGGTTCGGGATTTGTTGCTGGATAAAGTAGTGTGTCATGTACAGTAGTGTGTCATCGCATGTATTGTTATATATTTATTTATGTGTATATATATTATAGTAATTATGTATGTTTTAACATATAGTTTTACATAGTACGTAGGTATATACTCATTTATATATTTGTGTATAAATATTATGTATTTATATATGAATAAAACAACAGCAAATCAAATAAAAATATGTACCTCTACCTCTGTCATCTCAGCACGATCTCAAGGTAGACTGGTAGAGAATGCCTCTGGAATTAAGTCCGCCTATGTGCAATATTTTTGTATATTAAGTTAAATAAATAAAATATTGTTTCGCATTGTGTGTTCCGTCCCACGATATGATAGTAGCCCATTGTTGGGTGTATTTTAACTTAAATACTGCAGTATTAGCTGAATAATACCGCAGTGCTGGTCTATCAATATTTTTTTATAAAAAAATTGAAGTGCGTGATAACCCAGTTAATAATTGCCACTACTGAGGTATTGATCATAATCTTATTAATAAATAATTGGATTATATTACTTGTGGCTGAGGAAAATATTGATAGCGACTATTACTGAGTTTTACAATTAATAATAATATCACAAAAATACATTTTTTTATTGCTATGAATAGCGAGATGAGCATGCCGTTCGCCTGATGGTAAGCGATACGACCGCTCATAAATAAAAGTAATGCTTAGCCCTCCACTGCGCTCGCCATCCTGAGACATAAGATGTTAAGTCTCAATATGTTCAGTAGTTACTCTGGCTACAATGTCCTTCAATCCGAAACACAACAGTGCATTTACACTGCTATTTGACGGTAGTAATAGACACTGCGGTGGTACCCATCCAGATGGCCTCTCACATATGAGAGACCTATCACCAGTAACCTGCATATAATTCAGAGTAATGTCTACCCTGCATTTGCTAGAGAACGCAATATCATCCAAAAACAACATTTACTAAGGATTGAAGACTGTATTACTTGGTTATTCGATAAAATTACACAGCTCAAGTGAAGCGCGCACAGTCAGAACAATGTTTCGACAGCCTCCGTGGCGCAGTTGATCAAACGCCAGCTGTGAAAGGGAAGGCCGCGAGTTCGATCCCCGGACCGAGAAAAATGTTTGTGAGACCCACAAGTATTTGCTTCGGGTCTAAGAGTTTGTGAGATCGTAAAATCTCTCGTACATTCTGACACCCACAACACATGACCTAACTAATCTTAATGTGGGATTCGGACTATGCATGTGAATTTTGGGTATATATTTATTAAATATAAAAAGAAATATTCAACATACACACAGTTATATACATACATACATAAACTCACGCCTTTTTCCCAGAAGGGGTAGGCAGAGGTGCCAGGGCACCCACATTTCGCCAGTATGTTCCGTCCCACAATGTGATAGGTGGCGAGCCTATCGCCATATCGGGCACAAATTTCTGACTCTGGGCTGATAATAAATAGAAAAATCCAATATCACTTTGCCCAACCCGGGATTCGAACCCGAGACCTCAGCTTTGTAAGCGTACCGTAGTACAACTACGCAACCGAGGCAGTCTACACAAATCTAGAAAACAACAAAGATATACAATTATATGCTATAAAATCATGAGTTTCTTCAATATTCAATGAGGGCACAGCCGCACGGCACTTTTTAAATCGAATATTTGATTCATACACTTTAACCCTTATTATAATGTACCATACAGGTCTTTTTCGAGTTAGAAGTCTTCACCCACTATAATTTAATTCCCATATCCAAGCTAGTATTTAAGAATAAAGATTGAATTGTTTCTTTTCATTGAAGAGGCTCTCAGACTACTGAACCAATTTGAAAAATTCTTTCTTCACATTATCCATATTATAAACGATAAAATATTTTCTAAAAAGTATATCTGCACGCTGGGCCGCTAATTTATTATGGTTCTCGTAGACATGCAACCATTACAAATAAGTTCAGCTTTAAATTTTTCATTGACACTAACACATAAAATCTTTTAATTAATAAATACAGTCACATACATAGTCCTGACCTCAAATTAAGATCGATTAAGTATTGTGTCATGGGTATCAGAAATCGGTTTCACATATACCCAGACCTGAGACTATTTTTTTTGCATTGAACGGTCTAGTCTAACGGTATTAGACGAGCATGCCGGTTGCCTGATGGTAAGCGATACATCCGCTCATGAACAGTAGCAGAACCATACAAAACAGTGCTCGACATTCCACCTCGCTCTCCATGTTAAGTCTCAATATGTCCAGTTGTTACTCTGGCTACAATGTCCTTTAATCCGAAACACAACAGTGCATTTGCACTGCTGTTTGGCGGGAGAAATAGACATTGCGTTGGTACTTACCCAAGTGACCTCTCACATATGAGAGACCTACCACCATATTTGTGGGCGTCACAAACATTTTTTGGTGCGGTTCTTTTATCTGTTTTTTTTTTTTTTTTTTATTGCTATGAATGGCGAGACGAGCATGCCTGATGGTAAGCGATACGACCGCTCATGAACAGTGGCAAAACCAAACAACACCTTGAATTATAAAGCAATGCTTGGCATTCCACTGCGCTCGCCATCCTGAGACATAAGATGTTAAGTCTCAATATGTCCAGTAGTTACTCTGGCTACAATGCCCTTCAACCCGAAACACAACAGTGCGTTTACACTGCTGTTTGACGGGAGAAATAGACACTGCGGTGGTACCCAGCCAGATGGCCTCTCACATATGAGAGACCTACCACCAGTAAAATGTTTAGCATAAAACTACGTCTAAACAAAAATAAAACGCCAAATTAATTTAGCTAGAGTTTTCAAATGCACAAGTTCATAACAGTTGTTAGCGGTGGGGCCAGTTCTTTGTTGAAGCGCTGGGAGCCGAGTGCAGTCACATAAAACGGTTGTAACATTATTATTGCATTAGTCGTGCCTTTTGTTTCAGTTAAGTCTTTGTGAAGGAATAACAGAAACGTTGGTTGGTGCATCTGTCGTTAAGTGTATTTGAGTTATATTTATTGCTAAGCTGGGTTGAATTTTTTTAAGTAATATATTGTATTATTTATAGGGCGCCTTTGGATGAGACTGGCGTTAGAATTAGATAATTGAAAGTGGGTTTTTTTAATTATGTCATTTTTTAATTATGGTAGACTATCTAGCGGCCCGCCTGATGGTAAGGTACCTCTGCAGTGCCAGGGGGCCAGTACAACAACGTCGCTGCCTACCTTAAGTACACTCTTTAAGCCATTGGATAAAAATATATGACCTTGTAATGGTATAAGGCTTGGATGACAATCACCTTATTGATAATTATTAATTATCTACAAGGCTCTAAAAGATATATTTTCTGTTGGAATTAGGATCTATGATAGATAGCTCAACATTATGAGATAAAAAAAAAATATGAAACAGTCAAACACATAATCTAGACCTGTAGAGTCCAGTGTGCGGCTTCCAATGTATTAGAAACTATAAATAGTTTCAATTCAATAACACTAAGAACCGAAACAGAAGTATTGGTAATTATATGAATATTTTTATTTGGTGAAGATATATATTATCCCGCATTTTAGAGCAAGGCATAATGAAAATGTTATTACTATTTCAAACAGCGGGTATAATTCCAGTGGCACATTATCTGAACTTGAAGTTAAGTGCAGTGTAATTTGCCATACATAAACGTGACGCCTATATCCTCTAGGGGTAGGCAGAGACTATGGATCGCCACTTTTCTCGCTGACACTACTTTCGTTTCATCAATCTTTGCATGCATTCTCCAGTTGCAGTGCAATTTACCGTCCCCATACTTATATCTAAATCATACACATGACAGCCTCCGTAGCGCAGGTGGTTGGACGCCGCCTGTGAAACGAGAGGCCGCGGGTTCGATCCCCGCACCGAGAGAAATGTTTGTGCGGCCCACAAATATTTCTTCCGGGTCTGGGTGTTTGTGAGACCGAAAAGTCTCTCGTAGTTCCCTGATACCCACGACACAAGACTCGATCTTAATGTGGGGTCAGGACTATGTATGTGACTGTTGGGTGTTATTTATTTATTATTTATAAACGGCAATGAATAACTATAATTCTAAAAACCATAATTTAGCATTTCTCCTTTACAGACAATATGAAATACTCGTATAGCTGTCAGTGTTCCGAAGTAATATTAGCACCTGCTTATGTTCAAAGAACAAAGAATGAACATCTAGACGTGTTCTTTGACTTAAAATTCTAAAACTTAAGTTCATGAACTTAAGTCGGAGATGTTTGAATTGGAAAATAGAAGACATTAACATTAAGTTTCATTAACATTAACTTTAAATAAAGATATTAGACAAAATACTGTCTCAGTGGCACTGTTGTACTGTATGATTATAAAACTGATGTCTCGGGTTCGGATCCCGGATCGGGCAAAAACATATTGGATTTTTCTATTCCTTGTCAATCCCGATATGGCAAATAGTTCGCCCCCTATCACATTGTAGGACGGAACTCAAAGTAGGTGTCCTGATTACTATCAAGTGCTGCCTACCCCTAGTATTAGATAAAAAATGAATATGGCAAATATGAGTACCAAAATATAATGGGCTTACTATATTTACTATAATCAGAGCTCTTACAGAAAGGGGAAAAATCTCATCAAATCGACGGGCGTCGAACAAAAGACTCGCCAGGAAACTGTCGAATAAATCTCTTTTTTTTTTCTTCTAAAACTCGTAACAATTGAAACAAAAGTAAATTATGGCGGGCCGAGACCACCGGCCGGCCGGAATTATGAGAAATGGCTGAATTTCTTATTATATTATACATGAAAGCTACCGCGTCGAGTTCCAGGGAAATTCTTTATTACCTTTGAATTAGTTTTGAATTATTTTTATTAGTTTAAACCTAATGTGGAGGGAAGTTTAATCGTAAACGTATGCTTTATGAGTCTGTAATTTGAGTTCTGTTGGTCTAGACTTTAGATTTCAGGTCATATGATTTTTTTTCTTAATGTTGATAATAATCAGCCTTATTTCAGATTTCAAACGAAACCTCTTTTGAGTTGCTTTTGCTATCAACTAACAATATATTAAGCATTATAAAAGTCTAATAAATAACCTCGACTTTACCGAGACATTTCTTATGCTGTGGACTTTAGGATTTTAAAAGTACAAAAAGTAAACTTTTGACGAATATCTTTAAAAAAGATTGAACGAATTCCTTAAATAGCCGTACTTATAACTTCTGTAGATACGTGCTTATTCATGCCCGTTAATCATTTGCTTATCACAATTCCAATTTTATCATTACCCCGATCGCCAAACCATATTATTTTCTTTGAAGACACAACCTTAGATATTTGTTGAAACTCAGCAAAACCATATTTCCTTTATAATATTCTGCACGGCGGTTGCGCCAATATTGAAGTCGATCCGCGGCGCTCTATGACGTCACTTCCTTTGCCAATTGGCCGACTTCCTACGCAAATGGTATTATGTGTTACCGCTGACTTACACTTTATTCCATCAGGGTAACTCCGCTCTATTTTATGCAATTGTCTAACTGTTGTCAGTAACATTCCTTCTGAAATTTTCTCATGCAATTATAATTTGTAGGAATGATAAGAAACGAAAAAGAAGTTTTATAAAATGACTAGATTTTTTGACAGCCTCCGTGGCGCAGTTGGTTAGACGCCGCCTGTGAAACGAGAGGCCGCGGGTTCGATCCCCGCACCGAGAGAAATGTTTGTGCGGCCCACAAATATTTCTTCCGGGTCTGGGTGTATGTGAGACCTAAAAGTCTCTCGTAGTTCTTGATACCCACGACACAAGACTCGATCTTAGTGTGGGGTCAGGACCTGTGTATGTGACTATTGGGTGTTATTTATTTATTATTTTTACGAGTAAACAGATTACTTGATCATAAGTGATCACCATAACGCTTTGAACATGCATGCGTTGCCGACTCATCAAATCAGGAGCCGAGCGGAAGCGGGATTGGGAGAGAAAAGTGGTATGGAGCATCCGCCAATCCCACTCACCGAACGAAATGTGACAGCCAAACTATCGCTTCACGTCAATCTCATCTGGGACAGTGGTACCGCCCACACAACAGTGTGGCCCTACCACTGTCAAAATGTACTTGATGGTAAGCGTAGCAAACTCTGAATACAGTATCTACTAGTAAGATCTTATTGTCTCTCGACACAATTATGCCGGCCTGGTTAAAACTGAGTAAATAATGGCTGAATAAGAAACATAGCTTAATTATATCACTTAAGGCTTTTCACCGTTGTCTACAATACCAAAACGTCCATACGACCCGATTACCACCGGCTTCCGTTTTGTAATTGATGTATTTTCGAACGAATAAAGAATATACATACATACATACATAATCATCACGCCTGTATCCCATAGGGGTAGGCAGAGACTATAGACCGCCACTTTGCTCGATCCTGATATACTACTTTCGCTTCATCCACTTTCAACAACGTCTTAATTCATTCTTGTCGGTTCAGGGTACTTTTGACCTGACCCTTGTTGAGGGTATCACCGAATAGGATAGTGTATCACCGATTTGGATGGTGTATAGATAATGATTAATATAAACTAATAATATTCAGTATCAACCCGGAGTCATGAATTTGTGCCCGATATGGCCATGGTGAGACGGAATACACGTATGTGTCCTAAAGCACCTTTGCTTACCCCTTCTGGAATAAGGTGTGTGTTTATGTATGTATGTATAATTGTCGCAAAATATGTGATTTAGGACTTCTCTTTTGGAAAATGTCACCTTATGACACTGTTCACCTTTTATACAGTGGTTAGTAATCTAATTGTAGAGAGAATGTATGATAAACAAGCAAATATACAATGCGAGTGTGGAAAAGTCGGTAAGGGTCGACCTCATCGAACATACACCATCCAAATGGGTGATACCTTCAACAAGGGTCAGGTCAAAAGTACCCTGAACTGACGAGAATACATGAAGAGGTTAATGAAAGTGGATGAAGCGAAAGTAGTATATCAGGATCGAGCAAAGTGGCGGTCTATAGTCTCTGCCTACCCCTATGGGATACAGGCGTGATGATTATGTATGTATGGTTTATCCAAGTTATCCAGGCTGACACGTATATCTTTCCACCAACTAACATGAAGTCTATGTTCAGCAGTGGGCTTCCCGTGAGAGAAAACTGAGAGACAGGGAGAGAGAGAAAAAGAGAGAGAGACGGAGCTTACATACACATTTGACTTACATCAGTAAATTGTTAGTGACATTCCTATGTGGTAAATATCATGAATACACTGCTTATGAATATTCAACATAAATTTAAACAGCGGATTAACTAACACACATCTTGACAAAATTAGATTACTTAACCTTGTAACATGAAGACATTATAAATGAACTAAGGGAGGTAGAGCAGAATCTTAGAAAAGGTTTCTTAATAGATGTTTACGCTGAATAGTTTACATATATAGTGTACTGGTGTTAGGTCTCTCATATATGAGAGGCCGCCTAGGTAGGTACCACCGCAGTGTCTATTTCTCCCTCAAACAGCAGTATAAATGCACTGTTGTGTTTCAGATTGAAGGACATTGTAGCCAGTATAACTACTGGACATATTGAGATTTAACACCTTATATCTCAGGATGGCAAACGCAGTGGAATGCCAAGCATTGCTTTGTAATTCAAGGTGTTGTTGTTGGCATGCTCGTCTCGCCGTGTAGTTCAATATAATAAAATAACTTATATACTTCGAGTATACAGTATAAATCAATCATATTAACTCGTTTGTAGTCGCTAATCGTGGATCAGCACACAAACAAAAAAAAAACAATAATTCGTATTAAAAACTCACCCTGCTGATATGAATAAATTGCAATTTATTTTTTTTAAAATCCTTTCAATTTGTATTAACTTTTAATATACTGTTGTGTTTTGGATTGATGGACATTGTAGCTAGAGTAACTACTGGATATATTGAGATTTAACATCTTTTGTTTCAGGATGGCGAGTGCAGTAAAATGCAAAGTTTTGCTTCTGTCTAAGAGCGCTCAAATCGCTTACTATCAGACGAGTGGCATACCCGTCTCGCCATTGATATCAATAAAAAAATAGAAAACTGTTTTTAAATGTCAGTTCTCTGCTAAATAATACTACCAACATCAAGCAATTAAAAGCGAGCAGCCTAACGCCACTCAACTATACTCATTAAAAACAGAACTAAAAAGATCAGACACCACCTATTTGGGATACATTTTCTGTCCAGCCCTAAGCTCTTTTCTAAAGGTCATCGTGCGAGGCTTTTAACTGTCCCCTTAATTAAAAAGGGACTGGAGTCCTTTGCGCGGCAAACTTAATGAAACTGCGGTTCAGACACACTGGCGTTTTGTAATTTTTGACGCGTTTTGTTCGCTCTTGCATGCTGTTACGGATAAAAATGGCTTGGCAAGGATAATTTAAGTGCTCCAAATTAAAAATGACGGGCTATGTATGGAAGGCTTTAATCCGTGTGATTAAGCTGTCTTCTTATTTTTGCATATTGGCTGTGTGGACTATTTCAGCCTTGAGTGGAATTGACGTGTCCGTTTATTTTTCAGTTGGTATTAGCATCATTTTGTTGAAAAATATTGCAGTCATTCTAATTTCAAAATTAAATTCGCTCGTTGGTACATTTATAAAGCACTATGTATTAAAAAATCTAAGGTACCAAATACTTCGCATTCTTCTAATTAAAAAAACTGATGCTAGGCCGAAACAAAAAGACATACAAGACGTATGCATTGTTCTACCACTTCTGTTATTAAACCAACTAACCTAAAATCGCAAGGGCATTGTTATTTCTAAACAAGATTTTTCTATACTCGATATAAAACGAAAAATCCGTCGACACTGCCAATAAAAACTTGTGAAGGTCCCGAATAAAAACATTTCCACTCTGGCTAAAACTAACTGGTTGCCAGTCCAACGAGTAAGAAAATAAAAAACCTACCTTTTTCAGCCTAATTGATACTTCTTTTAAAAGAAAAGTACGAACTAGCTGAGCGAATAGTTTTTAACAAAGTTTGCAATTGCTTACAATATAATTGTGCGAAAGTAACGCAAAGTTTAAGCAAATTTTTCACATTTTTTATCGTTGGTAGTATGAAAACTTTGGTTTTCATTTCTGGGAAGCGAGAGGCGATACTGGAAATGGTTTAAAGTATTTTCTGTTTCAATAAATTCATTGAAAACATGCTTTCATTTCACAACCTTATTTTCACCGAAGTATTTGTGACAAATGTGTTATTGCTTTTGGTTAAAAACTTGCAAAATGCATTTAATTTTAAGCCAAACGATTTTGTGGAAGGATTTTCTGTTTGACTTTAAAATATTTTTCATAACAATTTCAACTAGCATGAATTAGGCCGTAATATTCACCACAATGACGACAAGATTCTAATATTACATACTTTTTTGCTGTATGAGACAAGTATGTTATTCGCTTGATGGTAAACGATACGACTGCTCATGGACAGTAGCAATGCTTGGCATTCCACAGCACTCACCTAGTAGTTATTCTGCCTAAAATTTCCTTTAACC
The DNA here is from genome assembly GCA_030180105.1 of Hyles lineata. Taxonomy (NCBI): domain Eukaryota; kingdom Metazoa; phylum Arthropoda; class Insecta; order Lepidoptera; family Sphingidae; genus Hyles; species Hyles lineata. The sequence continues at coordinate 219,775 of JARJEE010000040.1, forward strand.
CCGACATAACAGTGCGTTTACCCTGCTGTTTGGTGGAACAAATAGACATTGCGGTGATACCTATCCAGGCGGCCTCTCACTTATGAGAGTCCTACACCACCACTGAAACATACATAACCGATATATGAGACTAAAATCAACAAAAAATATCGACACACATAACCCGACCACACACATACTTATCTATGACCTCGGGTCTATATTTAACCCAAAAATACTCCTATTTCATTACTACCACACAAATACATTGGCGAAAATATTTATCCAGCCGAAACGTCTATGTGCCGACATCACGAAAGCATAAGACAAGTAAATGATTTGTGCTGTACATTTCCTTCGTGCACGACACAATAAATCTTCTCTCTATAGTTATGAAATGAAAGGAGCGACGCTCCACTTTAGTAGATGGCTCTTAAAATCCTTAACCCCGCGGGAGGGTCATGCAGATGTTTATAAGTACGTTTGGTACAAGATGAGATGCTTCAAAATATTTTTTTCTTGATATACATAAAAATGGGTTATGTTAAGAACTGGTGATGGAATAATTGTAAATAAGTTATAATTTTACTAGTGGTAGGTCTCTCATATTTGAAGACCGCCAGGGTAGAGACCACCGCAATGTCTATTTCTTCTGCTAAACAGCAGTGGAAACGCACTGTTGTTTTCCGGTTTGAAGGATATTGTAGCTAGAGTAACTACTGGACATATTGAGACGATGCCACGCGCAGTAGATTGGCTAGCAGTGCTTTATAATTTATGGTGTTATTTAGTTTTGTTACTCTCCGTAAGCGGTCGTATTGCTTTACATCAGGCGAATGACATGCTTGTCATACAATTAATTGCAATAAAAAAAGTAAGTAATAATTATTATTTTTTGACTGCCTCGGTGGCGTAGTTGTATTACGGTATGGTTACAAAGCTGAGGTCTCGGGTTTGAATCCCGGATTGGGCAAAGTGATATTGGATTTTTCTATTCAGCATCAGCCCAGAGTTAGGAATTTGTGCCCGATATGGCGATAGGCTCGCCACCTATCATATCGTGGGACGGAACATAAAAGGCGAAATGTGGGTGTCTTGACACCTCTGCCTACCCCTTCTGGGAAAAAGGCGTGAGTTTATGTATGTATGTAATAATTTTTCGTACCTGATGGTAAGTGATTACCGCTGCCTATTAACATATACGACATAGATATTATGTTGCCAAAATCTTGAAATAGGATGGTTAAAGGTAGGAGGCGGTGGGAGGAAAGAAGTATTGGGCCGCCGGCAATTCCAATCGTGGTTCAAATAACGATAGCAAAGTAATTACTTTACGTCGGTTTTACTGTGTTGAAGTTCGATTGTAAAATAACATCCCGATTGTGACAATACCTATACTCCAAACAATCATAAGACTTATAAAAACCATTTATCAAATTCAGTCGAGAATATTCACTGATTGCGCATCTTTTTTGTTGATCTATTTAAATACCAATATTAAAACACTACATACAATACTAATACATAATACAATACTAATACACATTATTACGATGATTAAACCTATATTTCATCTTTCCACTTCATTGATCTTCTAGATAGGAATAAATCCGAGTTAAACAAGAAAATGAATAATATATTTCCCTACTACATACTTTCTTTCTACAAATTTTCGACAAAAGAAATTATAATTTTTTACGCGCACATTTCTCTACCGCGCCAAGAATTCGCATCACATAAAAACTGCCGATTCGAACATTCACAAAGGCTTTCTTAAAATAATTTCCGTTCAAGCGGATCGCCAAAAAAGATTTCGTCCGTCACTAAAGCTATAATATTACATTTCACGTAACACGCAGTTAGGGTTGCCAGGAAGAAAAATCACGAGATGAGAAAATATATTTTTATAATGCTGCTGTATTTTTGTTATATCAAGTTGAAGTGCCAACGATTATCTGGTACGAAGTGCATTGCAATACAATAACAGTATCCTCTTGCGAAATTACTGTCTCTTCAATAATTGTGATCCACGGGTATTAGTTTCGGATCTGGGTGTTTGTGAGGCCGAAAAGTCTCTCGTAGTTTCTGATACCCACGACACAAGACTCGATCTTAGTGTGGGCTCGGGACTATGTATGTGACTGTTGGGTGTACTTATTTATTTATTTTATTACAGCAACGTTGTCAAAACGGACATATTTTATTATTATTTATTGCATAGGTTTACCTTATACGTGACGTATTTCCTTAGGAGGTCGTTTCGGAAGTATTTTCCTACACCGTATATGTGTGGGTGCGTGTTGACACGAATAAATTACGACCAAATCTAGCCATAAGGCCAGAAATAATTACAAAAACAAAACAGACTTTGTCATAACTTTATCTTGCTTGATACAAAATCGTACCTAACAAAAGTCATGTCAAAACTTCGGTGGCCCTGGCAACACCGCCTCTGCCCTTAACCCAAATATTTTCTAGCCCTTTCTGCCCTAATGTCGAGGGGAGTGATTTATCTACTTTCAAGGTACATAATGTGGTAGTTGGAATAATCTGATACCGCGTTAGTGTGATGAAATTCATAGATTTTTTTGAGAGCGCCGCCTGGTACGGATTTAGTACGTCGTTTTGTAGGAAAGGCGTTATGCTAGTTAGGCGTCTGGATTTTCACAGCTCTTGTAGTGTTTTTCTATTAGTTGATTTTAAAGGATGTTTTAAATGATTTTAAATTAAAGTACGATTTCTATTCGTAAATGAGTTGATTTTGAGATTCCTATATGAAGTAATAATGAAAATTTGAATATGGACTCTAATCGCCCACTGCTGATAATAGGGCTTCTCAATTAATAAATAATCGAATGTGTAGTCTACCACTCTGGTTGATAGATCGGCAAAATCCACGTGCCACAGAGATTGTACGCACATTTGAATAGCTAGATTTGTCAAATATTAAATGAAGTGGAAATAAATTCGTTTATTGGTCATGTAGGCAATCAGTTACTAATAAAATAATAACTATTTTTATTTCAAGTATTCCCTTCTGCATATTTAAGGCCGAATCAATACTTCTAAGTTTCATCCAAAAATGTACTACATTCAACATATTTTCACCGGATATATTACACCCATTAAATCGCCAAAGAACTAAGAGATTAGGAACTATTAAATTTTTTACATCATCCCATAAATAACCCAAAAATCCAACGTAACTATGTTTCCTACATTGAACATAACGTCAATTTTATACGACAATATTTGTTTTTATGGGCTTCCCTTTATGCGAGTCCTTTAATGGGCCCCAAGAGAGGGTTTATGGACCAACTTTTATTACTTATCTACATCCGATTGCTGAGCCGCATTGATTTTGATAACGTTGGCGCTTGTTTATCTCGGGAAATTTACTGGCGTGTGTAGATGATAGTAAAATAATAATAAACACAACCATACTCACATACATAGTCCTTCACATTTAGATCAATTTGTATTGTGTCGTGGATATCAGAAACTGCAAGACACTTTTCGGTCTCACAAACAGCTAGACCAGAGAAAATTGCTTGTGAGCCTCACAAATATTTGTGTCGCTACAGGGATTGCACCCGTGGCCTCTAATTGCACAGGCTGCCTAATTGTCTAATTAAATGCACCACGGAGGCTGTGAATTGTAAGTTGCATGAGGGAAGTGATACTCTGGACTACAGCGGCAATGGTGTCTTTTGCGAGGCTATGGCTAAGTTACGAGTAGTTATGTTATAATATTGATGGTATATAGCAGTGGCGTGCACAGGATTATGATACTGGGTATGCGGCGAAGTACTCGGCACAAAAACTTTTCTTTTATAGATGTTTAGCATAGCCACAGCCACGCGACGGATCTCTAAGTCGGAAACCATGCCAACAGAACAAGTCTTAGATGTACTACTATTCATATACATCTACGGAACGCAGAAAAACCAGCGATCGATTGTCGTGGCCGAAGAAAGTCTAATAAGTAAATGATTAATAAACTAAAATATTATAACTACTCACCGAGTCAGCTTCAATTTTCACATATTCAAGGTTCCGGTTAATTGAGATTACTATAGCCCGATGTAAATAAACGACCACCTCAAATATCTTATCCAAGTGAGTGATGGTTATAGAACACGTCCCTTGCAAGATATCCGATGTGGCCTTTAAAAAGACCGATTTTCATGTGATTCGCAAAATATATAAATAAACTTAATAATAAAATTACGGGTTAGTAAAAAAAAACTACTCATTCATTTATAGATTAAATCTATGCGCCTATCCTTTTTTAAATATGATTTTAGGATATCGTCATAGAAAGTTGGATTGCGTTTTAATTCTATCATTAATGCCTTTTCTATAGAAATCATGGAAAGCTCTGTGAGTCGTTGTTGATTTTGTGTGTTTCTCAAATATGTGTGGATACGTTTTAAACACGAAAATGAACGCTCTGCCGATGCGCTGCTTGCTGGGATAGTCACAATGAATTTCGCTAATCGTAACACTTCAGAAAAAACTTTATTTAAATTGTCCTTATACAAATTTTGAATAATACTAAATACACAACTATTTGCAAATTGAGGTGATCTATAAATACAGCGCAATTCATTTTTCAATTTATCAAAATTAAAATGTGCCTGATAATTATTGGTGAACTCTCTGATTTCATTTTCAGGGAAACGTTCACTATATTTTTTAAAATTCTCACAAGAAAGTAGCTCAATAAACTTTAAATCTTTAATGTTTTTATAACGATTTCTTAATTCACTGACTACATTATCAATTATTTCAACAAAAATTCGCCGATAATGTATTTTTACATCATCGACATTGCGCTTTCTTTTAGGTGGTCCGGTAATGTGAACGGCGGCATCATAATAGATCTCGAACTTCTCTCTAAAACGTTCTAAAAATGACTCTAACTCTTTTATCTTTGTTACACAATACGCGATGTCACTAGTTTTTTTTTGCAAAATATCGTACAGAATATCCGTTTCTGCAAAAATATCAGCGAAAAATTTTAAAAGAAAATTAAATTCAAATTCTTTCATAATATATAAAAATGAACTGACTTGTGTCAGTGCTTCACCATCCCAGTCTTGTGTATTTTCGTTCATATTTTCAAACAATTCTAGGAGGTGGGTGGACGCATTATTAATTATTATTTAATATTAACCGTGCGCGAATGATATGTCCACCTTGTTTCCGCGACACGAGGCAGCTTTTTCATATCGGCAAAGTTGTTGTAATGGGCCATTCGCTTTGTACTGGTGTGAAAAAAAGCCGCGATTGATTTTATAATACTAAAAAAGCGTTTTGTTTCAGCAACTCGTTCGAACGATTTCGATAAAACTAAATTTAATATATGTGCTGAACACCAAACGTACATAGCTTGTGGACATTTTTGTCTCACCAAAGCCTGCACGCCATTAATTTGTGAGGATAAAACTGCTGCCCCGTCGTAAGTTTGTGCAACTAATTTGGATACACAATCGAACTCTTCTAAAATTTCCAAAATAATAGAACTCAAGGTTACAGCGGTCCGATCCGCGCTGACATCAACATATTTGATAAATCGATCTACTACTTCAAAATCACGAAAATATCTCAAAACTAATACTAATTGTTCACGGCCGCTAACATCAGGAGTCTCATCTACCATGACGGCGACAAAATCGGACTGTTTAATTTCGGCTTTAACGCGATCGATCATCACAGATGCAACGCTCGAGATCAAATCATTCTGCGTACGGTTCGACATGCCCGTGAATGAGGTACTTGCACTCTGTAAATGGGTTTCTAAAATTCCATCATACTTGGCTAATAAATCTACTATTTCTAAATAATTACCTCTATTCAACGACGATACTGACTCATCGTGACCGCGAAAAGCTAATTCTTGTTTTCCCAGAAAGCAAACAACATCGATCAGCCTTTGAAAAATGTTTCTATTGCGATCAACTTTAGCATTATGCCTCTCAATATCTAATCGTAACTGGCTGTTGATACTCATTTCAATACGAGATTTACCAAAAGTATTTAATTTTAAGCAGGCCTCCAGATGTTTTTCTGTATGGTCATGCTTCTTTGCCGCGGCATAGAAATTATTTAAATCTGAATATCCTGAATCAGTCCACACTGTACTAGAATTACTAAACAATATGCAAGGAAAACAATATAATTTAATCGTGTGTACACAACCACACAGCCAGTTATACGTTTCATAACTTTTAACATGAAACTTTCGAGTTACATTCCCTTTTTGTTGATTTAATTGTTGTAACTCGGGTACACACCTACCTTTAGACAAAATTTGAATCTTTTCACTGAATGACAATTGTGAGAACTTGTTATTTTTAATTTTTAATAAACACACACTTTCAACACAAACCTCACAATCAAATAACATTTTAAAAAATCAACAAACGTACTAGTAAAAGCAAATCACTACAATTATTATAGAAACTCAGAAATAAACTGTTAAATGTACACACTTTCAAATATTAAAATGTAAAATATTATAAGAAAACTATAATTAAACTGACGCAAACAAAATAATAAACAATGCTTATCACATGAAAAAAGCAAAATGGCCCCCGCGAAACACAAAAAAATTGTGCTATTTAAAGAAATAAAACCTTACCAAACAAAAATGCATAATGTGCATTTTGCGCAGTTTATTAGATTTCTGTCTATTATTTTTACTCGGATTATAGGCAACGAACATTTCCGATTACTCCCGACAACTGCCGAGCTTCCGAGGCCTGCCGCAGGAGTCGCGGCTTTCAATATTCATGCGTGTGTGCGTTTGCGACTATGCACGGACACCAAAATTACTACACACATGCAAACAAATGTCATGCGGGACGCGGCGGCATTACTTGGTTGATTAGGTACATTATTTTGCTTTGCAGCGCCTTTTGCTTTTCGAGTGGCAAACATAATGTTTGTGCGCTTGCAAATAGGTGCTATTTATAAAATATTAGGCGTTATTAAGTTATTATATTTTGTTTATTCATTTATTTACTGTTAATTAAAGTCATTAAGAAGTACGTACGTTATAATAAAATATCTGTAAATGGCAAGTAAAGCACTGCATTTCTGCCTACAAGGAGCGCACGCCCCTGGTATATAGTATGGTATTGTATGGTATATCTTGGCCCGTGCTGAAGTTTGAAAGATATTATATGCTGCTTCAATTAATAATAATAGGAAGGGATGCCTTCGACGAAGGAAAACTTTCTTGGCTGCGGTACGTCCTGGAGTGGACCGGTATTAACACCGTTTAATAACTGTTCCACCAGGCTAATGATAAAGAAGAATACAAGAAGCTGAACGCTAATCTTCATCGCCGAAGAGGCACTCAAAGAAGAATATATAGTATTGTGACATGAAAACATAATGAAGGATCAGTATCCGCCAATGAGACATGATATTTATACTAGTAATGGATTGCGTACTACAAATTGATTTAATTTCCCTTTATTCAGACCTCTAGCTTAAAAATAGATCGGATAAAAATAATATATATCATTACCTGAAATGTGGCTTACATTTTAATTTGTTGACTGCTTATTCGTATTTGAAGCGATAGTAATGATAATCAACGTGGGTATCTGAGACACCGCATTTAAATTTTGCTAATTACAAAATCTTAGAATTTACAAATTTGTTAAAATACAGACAGAAAAAGAAAGAGGTTTCAATTCGTGGAAATAAGGATGTAAAATATTTAACTAAAATCTAATCATTAGATGTCAATTTATGGTACGAACAACTCTTTTGCTTTTATTTTCTATAAGCCCGGTAAACGAGGAATCAAGTCACCAAATGGTAAATGGTCACTTCCACCCATGAACATATAAAGCTTGGATCATAAATATGGGCCCAGTCCATCAAATAAAAAGGGGAACGACAAAGAAAATGGCATGGGAAGAGAAAAGAAGGATTGTGCTTCCGGAAGCCTTATTCATTGAAAAAAACGCGACAGAAAGTCGTCACTTTGCGTCGATTTCCTGTGAGGCAGTGGTATCGCGTCGGACGAAACTACCCATTCATGCTGAGTCATGACTCACAACTCATGGCGTGGCTCTAACACTTTTAAAATTTTATGTTTTTCAAGATAAAGCCATTCGAATTCATAATCTCAATAACTGACTAACAGATATTTCAATATAACAAAATACGTAAACAATGAGCTTCGTAACACAAACATTTATTTGTTTATAGTGCACACGTTTAAAATTCACTATCGATCTCTTTTATATTTACAAATCCATCTATTTTTATCCCATTGATATTGCTTTAGATTAACAACATACATAAATACATATGTAATCATGACGCATACACCCCATAGGGGTAAGCAGAGACTGGTTTGCCAATTTGCTCGATCCTTCTTACTGTCGCTTCATTCATTTTCACCAACCTCTTCATGCAATCTCTTTAATTTCAGGTACTTCTGGACCTAATCCTTATTCAAGGGTATTACTGAAATAAAACTATTTACGAGGTATTAGTTATCCGCTTAGTGACTTTGTGACCAAATCCGCGATAAAATCCGTAAATAATAGTTTTATTTCAATGTGTAAAATTCGCGTAAATCTAAGAAACTGGTTTACTGGTGGTAGGTCTCTCATATGTGAGAGGCCATCTGGGTGGGTGGGTACCACCACAGTGTCTATTTCTCCCGTCGAACAGCAGTGTAAATGTACTGTTGTGTTTCAGATTGAAGGTCATTGCAGCCAGAATAACTACTGGACATATTGAGACTTAACATCTTATGTCTCAGGATGGCGAGCGCAGTGGAATGCCAAGCATTGCTTTCTAATTCAAGGCGTTGTTTGGTTTTGCTTCTGTTTATGAGCGATCGTATCGCTTACCATCAGACGAACGGCATGCTCGTCTCGCTATTCATAGCAATAAAAAAATAAAAAATAAATAAAAGAAACCATTATGAAATCTTAGTAATCAAATCCATTGACCACTCAAAAGAGTAATTGGAAGCCGAAAATCCAATCGATCAAAAAGCAACGTATTTTTTTGTGCAATCTCATATATTTGTGAGTAATGGCCGACACATTTAAGTTAGAGAATAAAATACTATTTACTAACTAAAAACTACATCTTTTCATAATATTACAACCAACTTTCAAATACACATTTATGTATTACAGAGTTTTATGAATTTAATACATAAATTTATGTATTGTAAATTTATGTATATTTTATGAATTTATGACAGCATATAAAGTAATAAAGTAACCCGAACTTATTAAGCATTCGTCAAAATATCAATAGAGAAACTATCATGAAAAACTTTTTGATTTCCGTTGTCAACAAAAATTGTTTATTATGGATGTTCAGTCTGAAAACACGAGGACGATTTATTTGTCTCTATATTGTACTTGCATATTGCATGCTGGAAACAATTTTTATTTTTTATAAATTGAATTTGTAAATTGTATGTCAACAATTCTGCTCGATTCCGAACACGTATGTCACTGGGTAGGTCGGTTTTTTTTTTGGCTGGGAAAAAATCGTTAAGTGATATGGAGGGTTACTCCATCCAAAATGAAGTTCAAATGTTTAAAAGTTGTACGTAATACTGTACCAATTTACATAGTAACCCCCATAGCCTAAAAATCTTCGTTAACTGTCATTATTTGACAGCCTCCGTGGCGCAGTTGGTTAGACGCCGCCCGTGAAACGAGAGGCCGCGGGTTCGATCCCCGCACCGAGAGAAATGTTTGTGCGGCCCACAAATATTTCTTCCGGGTCTGGGTGTTTGTGAGACCGAAAAGTCTCTCGTAGTTCTTGATACCCACGACACAAGACTCGATCTTAGTGTGGGGTCAGGACCTATGTATGTGACTGTTGGGTGTTATTTATTATTATTATTATTATTATTTTCTTTATGGATAATAACCGAAAAAAATTCTATATTTTTGCAAAATGTGTAGTAAGTAGACACATTAATGAGGTTCAAGGTTAGATTAATAAGACCTCACTAAAACAATTTCAGAAGAAATCAATGTTAGACAATTAGTACAGTTAAACCCTAGGACAATGGCACAAAATCCTAATCGCAAAAAATAAATGCTAAATTTGGCAATGTAATTAGTGACCTTTACAAGATAAGTGTAAAAAAGTTATTGGGGATAAAAGTCTTCTTTGTGACTTTATTTACTTTTGCTTCAAAGACAATTTCCACCTAATAAAACGAAATATAATTTATAGACAAAAGATTAGTAGCAGCGCTCGGTACGCCGTAGCACACGCTACGTAGTTACTACGCTCGTAGCAATTTCGCCTGACCTAATTTATTTCATCTCAAACAATTTGAAAGTTAATAAAGCCATTCTTTATGCCAAAAAAATGTCTTTTAATCCAACTTTTATTACGTTGGTAATAAAAACGAAACCGTAGGATATTTTTCATGGAACCGTTAAGTAATAGGTTAGATCATGTGATTAATTGGGCACACATAAATTTGGATATCCCTAACTTAACAAGCGTCTGCTGCCCCACGCACCCCCGTACAAGGGCTGTTTAATTATCGTTTCATTATTTAAAGAGCGAGTCGTCGATGCGGTATCGAATTACGCTTAGTCACGAATGGGGCTTTTTTATATGGGAATTTTATGAGTTTTGTTTTATCGCACGAAGCTTTACACGTCGTTGTATAAATACGTGACACATTCAGTATTTTGTTGGCATTCGATACAAAGCGGATATATGTTCAATTTGTGTTTTATTGCTGCTGTTGGTTGAGACTTAAAATATTTGCGAATTGCACTTTAAAAATATATATAATAAAATAGCACATCACGCTAAATATTTGGCGTGATACATATTAACAACCGGTATAATGAAAAATGATAAAATGCGAACTTATCACAGAAGGGAATCTCTTACAATCATAGAGTAGAGTTGTCATATACAATGGGTCTAAGAAATCTTATATGGTGGACAAAATATATCAATTATACGTTATGGTAATTGCAGATCAGACGTGTCTACCGATAATTAATGGTTACCTCTCTCTCTCTTTCTCTCTCTCTTTCTCTCTCTCTATCATATATGTATATCAGCCACAGCAAGCCCCACTTCTGATCATAGGCTTCGTACAAATTGCGCCATTTTACCCTGTCTTCGGCTTGTCGCATTCAGAATCTGACAGGGCGTCCTATACTACGCTTGGCAAGACGTGGTGTCCACTCAAGAACATGTTTGCACCAGTCGTTATTAGTTCTTCGACAGATGTCCCCAGCTCACTATCACTTCAACTTGCCAATTTTGTGTGCTATGTCTATAACGTTATTTGTCTGTCAGATAATCTCATTACGGATTAGTTTATTCCTACGCAGCCCAACTTTCTTTAAATTTTCCGTGTTAAGAACAATCATCATAACAAACCCACTCAGAATTTCCAAGTTTGAAATTACTGAACCTGAAACTGTACGTATAAATGTATTTTCAGTTAAAGTTTCAAAACATCTTGTCGCGTCTGTCTGCTGCGACTAATGATTACTTAAACTTTTAGTTTCGCAAACAATATCTGGAACAATGTCTTGAAGCTTCTGGACTTGTATATTACGAAATCTTTTTGAGTATTGTGAAATTACTTTTTTTAATTTAACCATTTACTGCCTCGGTGGCGTAGTTGTACTACGCTATGGTTACAAAGCTGAGATCTCGGTTTGAGTCCCCGATTCATGGGAAAGAACAATGGTGATTTTTTGATTGATCTTAATTTGAGCGTCTTTAAGTGGCATATATACAAAACGATTTCCAATATTTTTGTACATTTTTTCAAATAATTATATGAATTATACAAAGTGGGTGAATAAAAACCTTTAAATGGAAAGCTATTTGAGTAATTCCGGATTTATGAACTTTTATTTGCTTAGTGTTGTCATTTTATATTTAATCGACTAAAATAGTTAGCCATCTAGTAAAGTACTGCTATTCGAGATAACTTTGTCCTTCAATATAATATTGCCAAACTCGCGCAATTTGTCAGTTATTTTAATTTTGTAAATAATTATGCTAAATTGATATTTTATTTGCTTTAATATTTACTATTACTAAACATAATATTTTATCTGAACTAAAAAAAGAAGTAAATTCAGAATATGAAATGAGTCTGGGTCATAGATGAAGTATAGAACATGGGTAGAAGACTAATAATCAAAGGAATCAAAGCAAATAGTCGATTGACATAGATACCCCAGTAAAAAACTCTGGGTTCGTTACTCGGGTAGGTCTCTCTACATTGTAAGAGTTTTTAGTATGGGAAAACTTATATTAGTAGATGAGGGCTGGAATTTCTATCGTCATTAATGGTTACAGCAATAAAACTGCTTAATTTATATTTTTTTATGAATATTCTATCTTCAGTGTCCAATTAAGAATCAATTACTACATAAAATTTGCATTTTATTTTAGTGGCCTACAACTGTAAATGTCACAATTCAAGATTAAGGCGGATTAGTCCTAAGAACATCGCGCCTATCTTGTATGAGTAGAGGTCACATAATACCTATGAAATTTGTGAAGAGCCAACATATCTCTAATAACAATTTATTAGTTTAGTGTGCCTGACATATGATAGCCTCCGTAGCGCAGTTGGTTAGACGCCTCCTAAAATACGAGAGGCCACGGGGTCGATCCCCGCACAGAAACAAATATTTATGTAATCCGCAGGTATTTTTACAGGTCTGGGTTTTTGTGAGACAGAAAAGTCTCTTGTAGTTTCTGATTTCCACGACTCAAGATGCGATCTTAGTGTGGGTTCAGAAATTTGTGTGTGTCTGCTTTGTGTATATATTGATCCGGCTAGTCTGCGTACCAATCACCAAATAAAATATAATTAGCGTAGGAATATATTTTTATTACCATATTCATAACTCCATCATATACCGAAATAACTTCACGATACATATAAAATTACGATCCGTATCAAAATTAGACGTAACAGTCCATATAAGCCAATCAAATAACATATTTTACTTGTATTAAGTCGTAACGCAAAATAAAAACAGTTTTATTGTCCTGTATATGTTTATTGTTTTAATATAGGTACGCTACACGTTTCATTTGTTTTTATGTTATTCCATTTATTATTTATGTTTATTAAGGGCAGCAATAACACTGGAAATATAAGCAATGACTAATGTTAACGCATGTTATTGTTCTGTTGTTTCAATCGGCTTTTGCGAGGTAGTTAACGTTTTATTAAAAGTTAATCATTTATTTAACTTTCATAAAAAAATAGACTGTATTTACAATGGTTCAGTTAGCGGAGGGGATTGATGAAATAGAGTCACGAGATTTGTGTCCATGCACATAAATATAACATTCAACAGTCACATACATAGTCCTGATCCCACTCTAAGATCAAATCTTGTGTCGTGGGTATCAGATATGGGACGTATATGGGCTGATACAGTACAGTACTCCTATTATACAAGTAATGAACGGCATTATCACTATCAAAAAGGCTTTGATTACGACTACAGAACCTAAAATAGAGATACACCCACACTATCACTATCTAAAAGGCTTTGATCACGACTGCAGAACCTCAGTTAAAGACACACCCACACAGAAGTTAACATGCAACACCCAAAGAACATAGCCGTGGAATTAAATGAATTTCCACTTGGACGAACTGCAAACAAACAAGTCTTTGTCCGTAGATAACATACTTTGCGCCACATTTAGTAGTTCGGTGTAACTCAATCGTCGACGCCGGCCGCGTCGGATCCCTGTGCAACTTTTAATTTTGTTACTGGAACATGTATTATCTGTTTTTGAACAAATTGCATTTTGTTGTTTACGTTACTTAATTGGATTGCAGTTGCGATGTGTTTTTGTTTGATGGGTGCAAGTTGATATGTTTAACTATGCTGGTATCTGGAGAGCACTACACACCAAAGCCGACGGCCGGCGACACAGCCCGCAACTCGGCAGCCTATAAGAAAATAATCATGTCGGCGACAAGCGCCCACACACGTTGCCCGCCGACATTTATGCGTCATATGCTCTGCTCTATTGCCCGGTGACACTCAGCAACGTCATAAAAAATTTCATATCATGTCAAGTTCTCAACATGTTGCCAACAAAGATTTTGGACTTGCAATGTGTGAAGCCGACTAGCCCACCAACAAAATGTTATCGACATGTGCTGGCGGGTTGGCGAATTCAGTGTGACTTTTTGACTTTAACTTTAATTTTGACAATGTCATCGCTACATATGCGACGTATTTGGCATTGCTATTGTGTGGGATTAACATTTTCAAAGTCACCGTGGTGGGTAAAGTAATTTTGAGCCATTGGCCCTAAGGTATTAAAGACTCCGTTTTATACAGATTTACGATATTACCCGAAATTAACCATAATATATGTAAATTGGAGAGTCTTACTGAATTTAGTTTTAACATAGTTGACCAATAATCCAGCGATAACCTCATTTGTAAAGTGACAACGTTTCATTTAGTCATTAAGATTATCGAAGATCTAAAAACGGGAACCTTTACTTCACACAAAAGTTTAGAATTCTAAGACCTTCAAATGACTTTGTGCCACAATTACCACTTTCATTTAGTAAGCCAGTTGCTCCAATTTAAACTATAAAAAGAGAGCCGTACAATAGTTATATATTACTCACATTAATGTAATTATTACTAAGCACACCATTCACTTAAAGATTAAGAACATTATCACAAATCTTAACAGACAGTCATTTTGATTGCATGAAAACTTTCAACTACAATAATTGTTATTACAATTTTAATCACAGTTTATTTTACAAAATGGAACGTTATTTTAAATGGATTTTATAAAAACATTAATTATCTTCTGCAACTTCTGAGATAAGAGCTCAGGAGTTTTTTAAGTAGCGGACAAAACATGAATTTTGCATTTGTTATAATGTAGGTCTTGGGATTTTTGGTTTCTTAAAAATAATGAGCTTGTTCCAAAGGTTAAACGAGGTTGGAGTTTGTTACAGAAGTACAGAATGTTTAAGTGAATACTTTAGTAAGTATGTTAGTCAAATACCTAGGAAAACGGTTGAAAATAACTAAGGGTATTTGCAATTATTAGTTCGCATATGTGAACAAATTAGCTATATTTTTTTTGTATTTTTTTAATACATTTCTTTTATTTATTTTAGTATTCTAAATATAATATACAAATAAATGTAGGAGTTACCTTCATATTTCTCACGATTACATACGTTAGTTTTATTCCGTGGCTTGTAAAATCACTGAGAATTTTCGATTCCACCATATCAAGGAAATAATAATTTTTGTTTGTACACTGCACTTACATAACGCGTATTGCTGTCACATCGTGTCAGTAAACAAATTAAAATAAAATTATTAAACAAAGTCTTTATCCTGGTATTTTATTCGATACCTGTCATCGTTACGAAGTTTTGACATACAGAATGACAAAAAACTCTGTCGAATCGGTAAATGTGTTATAAGTCGTCATTAATGTATTCTATTTAAAAGATCCGTTTCGATAATATCATTAAAAAACTTTAATAAATAAAAAGAAAATTTAAAACTTTACTAGATTATACAGTAATATTGATACTATAATGATTCCAAAATAAGTTAGTTTATTTGTGCTATGCATTTTTTTTTTGTATTTTTTTCATACTAAATTGAGATACCCAAATGCGCGTCTTAAATCGGACAGGGTTTTTATCACAATGTATACACAGTCAAAGAAATAAAAGGTTATTGCCGCCAATCAGTAAATCCTTTGTCTCATCTTCCCTCGATTCAATAAAGTTTTACAACGATTTGGCTAAGCAATCATCGCGGTTCAGAAACATTCACAGGCACATGCATAATGCACCGCTCAATCAACGTCGTTTCTCAGAGATTTTGCATATTTAATGTGCATACATTTAACTTGAAATTGGTGTATTACGTTTTTATAACTCCAATAAAAGTTTGCGTGTAAAAATGACGTTTGATCAGTGTGATATCAGACCTTTTTATTGCATTGAATGCCATTCGCCTGATGGAGAATGGTATATTTTCTCATGTAAAGTATGAAAAACAAACAAAACTGACAATTACAAAGCAAATCCAGACATAACATGCTAACTCTCATTATGTCCAGAAGTTGCTCTGGCTACTACTTTAATCCGGAACACGACAGTGCATTGACACTGCAGTTTGGCGGGAGTAACAGACATTGCGGTGATACCTAACAGCGCGGTCTCAGTCAGTCTAATGTCAGAGATCTACCAGCAGTAAAAACTTAAAACTTAACTTTTAAATTTTTGATAAAGGGGACGAAATAGAAAGTGCGAGTGGAAAAATGAGTGCAGTAACTGTGCTATGTACTCGTATAGTATTTATTTATAGATTAAAAATAATTCTTGTCTTCGCTGTCAATTCGTAGGATGAATAAAATTCTCGCGCTTGTACTTAAATAATCTAGATAATATTTTATTTAATAGAACACCCTCATGCACTATTTTTTTCTTGTACGTCATCCATTTTTAGCAAAAACAGCATTTCTCTATCAAAGTCTCAAATTCTACTCTTTTAAGAAATAAAGAAGAAAGAAAGATTTATTTAATATTGGTACAAATGGCACACATGAAGAGAAAGTATTTCATTTATTATAAAAATAATAATAGTAAGTACTGAGTTACAATGACAAATAATAATGAAAGTAATAACGATTATAGGCTAATATTATTTAAATCATGTTTAATTCATAACATCCATTTTTTAATCACAATATTAGATCCCGAATTATTTTATCTATTTTAGAAAACTATCCTATCACAACACGATTAAAAACGCATATCCAATTCCGCATAATAATTTAAATGCAAGTCATTCCGGTTTAGTATTAACGGTGGGAAGCTGGTGAGATTCCTTAATTGTCACGTAATTGAACTTAGTCCCACGGGAAGTAGTTTATAATCCTGGATAAAATATTCCAGTTGTAGATTAAACTTGGCTGTAGCTGTATCTCGAAAGTTTATACCATAACTCTGGTCCTAAGTAATAAAGTAGGATAATAGAGATTCACGCCTTCACTGGATGGGAATAGGCAGATATATTTCTATTCTGGATAAATAGATTAATGGCTTGACTGTTGGAACATTTCCCAACTTATATTGAGTATTTTTAAGTATTTATATTCTTGGCCTGAGATATCCCGCCCGAATGTGCCCGACGGCAACCGAGGGTTTTTAGGTAGAATAATGGCGTAGGTTTTTTTACGGAGAAACATCCGTAGTTAATTTTGATATGTTAATGGATTATACCGGGTATATCAACACTGCTACCGAAAATGAAGCCGGGTGGTAGTACTACAAATACAATGCAACTAACAATTTCGCAAACAAACGCGACAATTTTTTAAATATAATCATTTTTCGGTGGTAAATCCATAGTTTTTGTTAAAATAATAATTTAAACTCTTTTATACCTTAGAGTCTTTATAAATAAAAGGATATACACTATTATTTTATTACAAAAAATGTATTTACCACCCAAATAAGACTATAGGAAAAAATAACAAAAAAAAGGCGCTTTTTATGCAAATTATTCTGTTGCATTGTGTCTGAAGTCGCTTTAACTACCAAACAGCTTCATTTTCGGTTGCAGTGTTGATATACCCTGTATTATTAACTAACATAATACTCGTAATATTCATAGCAAGTCAGCACATATAAGAAAAAGTTTTTTAAACTGCTCGACATGAAAATAATATACAATTAATACATTCTGGATGAGTCGACCACATTGACAAAGTCGCAGCACGAACCTGGATGCGACTGACAAAAAAAAAACGAAAAAAATATATTATGTGGGAGAGGACCGGGCAGGTTATGAATGATGATGAATATTTTTTTACTGTATAGGGAAAAAATACAAGTTCTACTTTATTACAGGAGAATGGATTTTACTATGAAACTTAGTATCTGTGCGAAGATTATTGTGCCTCGATGAAACCTACTTTTTTGTGTAGGGAAAATATATATTTTCAATAAATATAAAGATAATTGCGACTCAGGCCTGGACTTCTTGGAGAAAGGAACTTGAAGTCCAATAAAAAATATTATTTTGTCTTCGTCTCTGTGAAGAAAATGTAAAATGTTTACTTTTTGTTAAAATTTGTCGCCCGGGATAAAAAGGAAAACAGGAAAACGTTTCGGGACAAACCATAAAAATTCTATAAACAAATATTAAGCAGTTTCGGCATCAGGATCAACGGTATTTTTACCGATACTATGAATGGACATTGTCCTTTTCAATACTTGATGTATTGTATTTTTTTTTTATAGCGATGGATAGCGAGACGAGCATGCCGTTCGGCTGATGGTAAGCGATACGACCGCTCATAAACAGTAGCAAAACCAAACAACACCTTGAATTGAATGCCTTTCAATCCGAAACACAAGAGTGCAATTACACTGCTGTTTGACGGGAGAAATAGACACTGTGGTGGTACCCACCCAGATGGCCTCTCACATATGAGAGACCTACCACCAGTAAAATGTAATAAAATATAGATAAAAATATACTGATGGTAGGTCCCCCATATATGAGAGGCCGCCTAGGTAGGTACCACCGCAATGTCTAATTCTCCCGTCAAAAAGCAGTGTAAATGCACTGTTGTGTTTTGATTTGAAGGATATTGTAGCCAGAGTAACTACTGGACATATTGGGACTTAACATCTTACGTCTCAAGATGGCGAGTGCAGTGGAATGCCAAGCATTTTTTTGTAATTCAAGGTGCTGTTGGGTTTTGCTACTGTTAATGTCGCTTACCATCAGGCGAATAACATGCTCGTCTGGCCATTCATAGCAATAAAAAGAAAATACGACGCTGATGTATAAAATCGATATAAAACTTTTCCCCACCCAATTTTGATAATATTTTCGCTCACACCATTGGCGTTATAAAGGCAACTGTACATAGTGGTATCGACAAACCCATTCGCGGTTAAAAGCTTAGATAACTCAATACACGGCACAATTTATATCAGAAAAAGGATGGACCTCCAACATGCGATCGGATTTGGTCCGACCCTCGCATTAACTTAATGGGACTTTGTATTACCTATATATTTTTAATTATAGGATATTTAATTGAATTGAGTTTTTTTTTCTCATTTTAAACATAATACATAGATTCATTTTCCCAGAAAGGGTAGGCAGAGGTGCCAAGACACCCATATTTCACCACGTATGTTCAGTCCCACCATGTGATAGTAGGTAAGCCTATCGCCAATTTGTGCCTGATGCGCAAATTCTTGACTCCGAGCTGATAATGAACAGAAAAATTCGATATCACTTTACCCAGCCTGGGATTAGAACCCAAGAACTCAGCTTTATAACCGTATCGTAGTAGAACTATGCCACAGAGGCAGTGTTATTTCAAAATTTAGGTAATCTCTTAAACTAACAATTGCATTGCAATGCAATTTTTGTAAGCCAGGATCAGTGGCCTGCAAAGAATGTGTGCTGTACTGTAACTAGGCGTGTCATTTATAGAAATTATCTCATGTTGAACATTAAGAAATGAATTTGAAACAAATAGGAGATGTTGGAAATAAATTGTAGTAAAGAATAATCATGAAAATTTGGTTTCGTGCTTAGCTATCGGAGATTTTATTTATAGAGTTGATATTCTTAATACTCATTAAAGTCCTCACAACTAAATGCAAAAGTATACTTATGACTTTGTTTGATGTCCAAAGTCTACTGCCAAAGTAAGCCATTGTGTTAAACCAAAAGGCTGACTCACTTTTTTAATAAGCGGGGCTCATTATGCTGGGTGAAAAATCATATCACATCCACCTTCTGTAAGTGTGGGATAAGATCAGGCAAAATAAGTCTCTCTCTTTCTCTTCCTGTTCAGCCACAAGATGTCCACTACTAAACAAAGGCCCAAGGATCTCAAAGAAGACTACTGACAGTTAAATAATTCTACAATCAAATTGATCAATTATGATTAACATAAATCAAAACGGTCAAAAGACTCAGTAATCTTCACAAATGACGTCATTTTTGACCCGATTTCCGAACAGAGATATCTCCAAGGTATACCAGGTCCCCGAATGAAGATAAAATTAAACCCGTTAATAATTTAGCAGACATGTAGGATTGACAGCGGGTCATTATTTAAAATAACTAAGTTTGAAAGGCTCTGGGTTGACGTTTACAAGTTGTTCGTAAATGTATTACGTTATTGAATAGGGGTTAAAGGCTTTGTCGGTACGTTGGTTAGTTTGGGGAGTATTAGGAATTGTATTTTGTGTTTATAAATAAATACACCCAACCGTCAGTTACATAGCTCTGACCCCACACTAAGATCGAGTCTTGTGTCGTGGAGGTAGAAACTACGACAGACTTTTCGGTCTCACAAACACCTTAAGTCGAAACCAATTCCTGTGGGTCACACAAAAATTTGTTTCGGTATGGGATCGAACCCGTGGCTTATCATTTCACCACCACCGAGGCGGTTTAAACATTATGAAGTTGGGTTGAAGGTCTAATAAAGTGAGGTATAAAGGAATGTTAACTGTTGATTGAGCGCTGTTCAAGAGCAAAATAAAGATAATGCAGGAAATATTAAAACTCAGTTAAATTTAAATTGCAGATTTGTTCCTGAAATACGTGTATGCATGTAGCTTCTGTATCTACCCTCATAAAAACATTGTCGTGGTACATGAATTTAATTCTCCATAAATTGACAACCCGCCAACCCGCACTAGGCCAGCGTGGTGGACTATATGGCCTAACCACTCTCAATCGTACTGTCGATTGTAGAGTAGGCCCGTGCCCTGCAGTGGGACGTATATGGGCTGATACAGATACAGATACAGATAAATTGTCAAAAATCTCTCGATGTTATTCTACGCAGTAATATTATGATATAGCAAAAATCACTGAGACGAATTCTTTCTCTATATATTTTCACATTGACTATCGAATTGATGCTAGACGGGGCGTTTCGAACAATAAATTAAGTACTTGGAAAAAAAATCTTTGAACATTCTCGAAATAAAATGGATTTGTCATTCAACATTTGACGTTTATATATATCAAATTCGAGTTTAAAAAATATACAAATCCTCTTACAAGCGCTTTCTGATATATATTTTTTTATTTTACTCTCATTTATCAAAAATGTTATTGCTCAATAAAATAACAAGTTTGAGTGACAGTGGATATAAGTAATATGAAATCTGATTGAACAAAAACTTCGTAGACAAAGTAATACGCAATGTTGAAAACCCTGTGAGACTGAAAAGTCTCTCGCAGTTTCTGATACTGAGAACTCAACTTGCTTGTCATTGTGGCAAGACTATAATAGTAATAATAATATATCATTTATTGCACAAAACAAAAAATACAATGAAGAAACAACACAATAATTATAGTACAAGAGGCGGCTTTATCACTTTAGGTAATTTCTTCCAGGCAACCTTTGGATGGATATTGAAATAGGAAAAATGAGCATGATGAAGACTATGTGTGAGATATTTAGAAATGTTTGGGGAATTACTTTATTTATAATTGACTTCTTGAGAATAAAGATACAAAGAACAAAACAAAAGTTTCTCCCAGTGAATTCGGGCTGTTACACGATTCTTTTATGTCAGTTTTCTAATACAAAACTTACCAATATTCTGTAGTTTATAAAACTAAGTTTAGTATTTTCTCGAACTTTCTATTAGTTCCGAGAAATGTTAGACTCGTTCGCTTATTAGACGCCCGACATCCAAGTGGTCTGCTTGCAAATTGCAACTTAATAACGAAGTGGATATTGTTCGCATCTTAGTTGGTTATTTCCATCTAATTTAGAGACTGGTATTTTTAGGTTATTGCTATGCTCATATTATGACTCATATAATACGTAGATATGAAAGTCATTTTATTAGTGCTTCTCGTATAGTAGTGGCACAGAAGTTGACAGGACAACTAGCACTATAAAGTATTTTGTGCTACATAAATAAACTCATCCCCTTTTCCTTCCTTTGGCTGGCTAAAGAGATAGTGAGAAGGAGATACCGGAATAAAATCAATTCGACCAATCAAAAGGGGTTTTTTTTTTTATTGCTATGAATGGCGAGACCAGCATGCCGTTCGCCTGATGGTAAGCGATACGACCGCTGATGAACAGTAGCAAAACCAAACAACACCTTGTATTACAAAGGAATGCTTGGCATTCCACTGCGCTCGCCAGCCATCCTGAGACATAAGAT
Organism: Hyles lineata; assembly: GCA_030180105.1. Taxonomy (NCBI): domain Eukaryota; kingdom Metazoa; phylum Arthropoda; class Insecta; order Lepidoptera; family Sphingidae; genus Hyles; species Hyles lineata. Next base: position 242,021 of record JARJEE010000040.1, read on the forward strand.
GTTAAGTCTCAATATGTCCAGTAGTTACTCTGGCTACAATGCCCTTCAACCCGAAACACAACAGTGCGTTTACACTGCTAGGTGTCAATCAAGGTGTCGATCAAATAATGACCACCACTTTTATAGCTATTTTGTAATGTACTGTAATAGTCCATATACGTCCCACTGCAGGGCACGGGGCTCCTCTACAATCGAAAATCTGATTGAAAATTTGGGGGTTAACGTCACTCGCGTCCGTAGGCTTTGACTCTAGTTTCCCTACACGTGACCCCTGGGTAGTGCCAAATGAGTGACACAGTTCGTGGTGATAGGATTTTCCGCCCGGGTAGCGACCACCATTCATAGGGCGTAAAGACCGCCATAGTGTTCCCTGCTAGGGGAACGCGTTCCGGGATCAGCCCGTGATTTTCCGGTTTTTCGAGGGGCTTGAGTTCGGGCATGACGTTGTACCGTGTGAGTATTTTTGGTTCGCGGTCGATGGGAGGGATTTGACCCGCCGGCCAGGGAGACCCGTAGAAACGGTTGTCCGCTGGCCGCCCGCGGTACAGTACAGGGGCCCAATCGTGGTTAACCACCACGAGAGGCTGCCTCACCATGCCGCGCATAATCTTGGGTGGGTCCGTCGTGCCGGTTGGTGACCGGATGTGGGGTCCCGGCGGCCCATCCCGGGAGGGTACGGGGGCCCTTCCGTCCGGCGGGTCAATTCCGCTCCTGTTGACTATTTCGTGCCGGTGCTCACTCGGTCTTCTTAGTGCCCGGCCTGAAGCTCCTCGTGCCTCTTCACCAAACCCATCCCTTCTTTAAACTTCATGACAGTGCATATAAACAGAGCAGGTCCTTCAGCGGTGCATAACCCCACCACCGCGTTCACTATGGAGTTCGCCAACATCCGCGGTCTCCATACGAACCTCAATGCCGTCCACCACCACCTCGAGACGGCCCGGCCTGCTTTGCTCTTCCTGACGGAGACGCAGATTCGTTGTCCGACCGACAATTCTTACTTGCTGTACCCCGGTTATTCGCTTGAAGAAAACTTCAAGCCTAAAGCCGGGGTATGCTTGTTTGTTCGTTCGGACGTCTGCTGTCGCCGTCTGCGCTGCATGGAGGACCCCTCCTTCTCCGCTCTGTGGGTGCACGTGGATTTTGGTTCCCTGAGCCGCATCTACGTGTGCCTTTACAGGTCACACAACGGGGATGAGGAGACGACTCGGCTGTTCAGGTATCTTAGCCAGGCGGCTGATGACGCGCAGGCGCAGTTCCCGTCGGCCGAAATGGTGGTCTTGGGGGATTTCAATGCACATCACGAATTGTGGCTGGGATCCTCCAGGACTGATCATGCTGGAAGGACTGCCCATGCATTCGCTCTGACTCATGACTTGACACAGCTGGTGAACCAGCCCACCAGGATCCCGGATGTGGCGGGTCATGAGCCTTCTCTGCTGGACCTTCTGCTGGCGAGTCACCCGGCTGGGTATCGTGTGACCGTTAGTGCGCCTCTGGGCACTTCCGATCACTGCCTGGTTGGGTCGTCAGTACCTTTCGCTCCACCTCCACGTCCCGTGCAGGTTAGGCGGAGGGTCTGGCATTACTCGTCGGCAGATTGGGATGGTATGCGGGAATACTTCGCATCCGTCCCTTGGAGGCAACGCTGCTTTGAGGGCAAAGATCCTTCAGCGAGTGCCAACGCTATTGCTGGCGAGATTAGGCTAGGAATGGATTACTACATTCCTTCCTCTGAGATCGCCAGTAAGGGCCGTGGACGCTCCTGGTTTAATCGTGCTTGCGCCGATGCTGTCGGTGACAAACAAGCGGCGTATCGCGCTTGGATCAGGGGTCGCGCCAAGAAGGATCCCAATATCGGTTCCCTCAAAGAAGCTTACAACCGGGCCACCAAGGCCTGCAAGAAGGCTTATGTTAGAGCGGATGCCCAGCGCGTTAGCAGGATTGGGCGTGCGTTGGCCAATCACCCGACTAGCAGTCGTGCTTATTGGAGTTTGGCCAGGGCCGTTCAGTCTAACTTCTGCCGTCCAGCATTGCCTCCGCTGAGGTACCCGGAAGGTTCGCTGGCTCACAAGCCGCAAGAGAAAGCTGCCTTATTGGCAAACCTCTTTGCGGCTAATTCCCGCCTCGAAGACCGTGGTTCTCAGACGCTGCCCACACTGCCTGATTGCGGTTTCTCAATGGCGGATATTCGCATCAGGCAGTGTGATGTGCGGCGTGAGTTACGGTCTCTCGATGTGCGGAAAGCCAGTGGTCCGGATGGGATACCAGCGGTGGTTTTAAGAGCTTGTGCAGCCGAGTTGTCTCCTGTACTGACTCGCCTCTACCGAGCGTCCTACCGCTCAGGTGTTGTGCCGGAATCTTGGAGGGAGGCCAATGTGCAACCGATCCCCAAAAAGGGTGATCGGTCGGACCCTACCAATTATCGCCCTATCGCTATCACCTCAGTGATGTGTAAGGTCATGGAGCGGATCATAAACGCTCAATTGGTCCGCTACCTGGAGGATCACTCGTTGATCAGTGACAGACAATACGGTTTCCGTCAAAATCGATCGACGGGTGATCTTCTAGCGTTTGTCCTGCATCGCTGGGGTGAGGCGATTGACCGGCGTGGCGAGGCTCTTGCTGTGAGCCTCGACATAGCCAAGGCGTTTGATAGGGTCTGGCACCGTGGTCTTCTTTCCAAGCTTCCGGCATACGGTCTGCCCGGCAACCTGTGTTCGTGGATTTCCGGCTTTCTGCATGGGCGTAGAATACGTGTAGTCGTTGACGGACACGCTTCTGCGCTCTTGTCGGTAAATGCCGGAGTTCCACAGGGCTCGGTGCTGTCGCCCACCTTGTTTATTCTGCATATCAATGACATGTTGTCGCTTGGCAACATTCATTGCTATGCAGATGACAGCACGGTTCATGGGCGATACCACTGCGGGCCTCCGGGTTGCCGAGTCGAAACTGTGAGGGGACGTGAAGATCTTGTCAATGAGCTCAACCGGACCTTGGATCTCATTTCTACATGGGGTTCCAGGAATATGGTTGAGTTCAATGCCAAGAAAACTCAGGTGTGTGCGTTCACGTGCAAAAAATCCCCGTTCTCTCCCCTCCCCATTCTTCAGAGTACTCCCCTGTCAATGCGGAATGACCTGAGTATCCTTGGTGTGGATATCCGCTGTGATCTCAATCCAAGGAATCACATCGAGGGCGTAATATCTGCCACGTCACGCAGGATTGGTGTTCTGAACAGGGTGCGTCGGTTCTTCACGCCCGGTCAGCTTTATCGTTTGTATAAAGCGCAGGTCCGGCCGGGTATGGAGTACTGTTCGCACCTCTGGGATGGATCCGCCCAGTACCTGCTCGATGCCTTGGATGGATTGCAGCGGCGGGCCATCCGCATTGTGAATGATGCAGACGTTACGAGCAACTTAGAGTCGCTACAACTCCGGAGGGATGTCGCCTCTCTAAGCGTGTTCTACCGCCTGTATCACGGGGAGTGCTCTGAGGAATTGTTCAACTTGATCCCCTCCTCTCCATTCCTTACCAGAACCACGCGGGCTGGCTTGCGAAGCCACAGCTTGTCGGTCCAAACCATCCCGGCGCGAACCAAACGGTTCTCTAATTCTTTTTTGTGCCGCACCGTCAGGCTGTGGAATTGTTTGCCATCTCACGTGTTCCCTCCTTCCTACAATCCTGGGTCCTTCCGCCGTGGTGTGAAGAGGCACCTTAGCAGGCCGGCATAATTGTTTCCATTGGCATGGGACTGCCATCCGATGCCAATGGATACTCTGCCTGGGCGGCATTTGCGCTTACCAGCAGGTGCAATGCCGCCACTATGTCGGGCCACAATAAAAAAAAAAAAAAAAAAAAAAAAAAAAAAAAGAAAAGAAAAGGGATTTTGTCAAGCTAAAAATGGAGCAACCGGTCGATAATTCTGCATAAAGTTTATGGCTGTATAAGCGATCCCGAGTGAGCCATGGGTTATTTATCATACCAAAATGTTGTGTTCCCATGGGATAGACGTCAAAATAACATTAACATGGGTTAAACCACACGGCGCCCGCAGTTATGAAGTAAACACGACATATTATTGCGACATTGAGACAACATTACTTCGTTCTTTTACATAAATAAAACATTATAAAGGTTAGAGACATGCGTCTGTCGTACCAACCACAGTTCAAGGGTTATATTTAGTATTATTTATGTGAAGATTAATAAGATGTTCTTTAATGGACATTAAATATAAAGACTCATAAAGCAGACTATTTTATTTTGTTACATTAAACGTTGCTCCGATCAGGTATAGATTTATAAGTCTATATACATTCTATTGCAGAGCATGGGCCTCATCTACAACTGAGAGTACGATTGATCGAAATCGGGCCATAAATAGTTCACCACACTGGCCTAGAGCGGGTTGGCTGATTTACCAAATAAATTCTTACAAATACAAGCTTCCTACTATATTTTCCGTCCTCATTAAACGATCTAGTAAAATAAATTAAATGCGTGCACCATTATAGCGTTTAATAATATAAACATGACAAGTTTTTAATTATAACACAAATTTTATCAAATAAAATCGAGTCTTAAGATCAAGCCAGCCACAATCGATTTCGGACCCAAAGTAGTTCAAGCAATTACCGCAAGATGTCATTCTAACAAAGCATGGCCTCATAGCTATAAAAATATATTCCAAACTTTAAAATAATCATCATTCTCAATATCCACGAAAAGTTATTTTTTTAATCAACAATTTGTTATCTGCATGCAGTGATTTAAAAAATACACGTTCATTTTCAGCACCGTTACTTATATACATTATGAAAGTAATATATTACAATAATATCATTAATAACGTTGGGAAATGGCTGATGTCTCAAGCCGGTGTAATTAATTGTAGGCCACTACATCCTTATCAGTGCGGAAAAGTATTATCAAGATTGCAAGTTACCGCTGACAGGTGGAGTTAATTATGTCCTACCATTTGTGATAGTGATATTAGTATTGTTCTTTTGGTTTCTGTAATTTGTATATGCTGTAGCTTACTCGTGGGGTCACTTTACGGTCGTATGCCAAGATTGGCACTTAATTGTCCGATATTGTGGTTCAATATTGATAATACTAAGTACTTATTGTCACTGTTGTGCTAGCTGACGGACTTTATATATGATAGGAATTCTAACAAATCGCTATGGTATGCAGGTTTCCTCATGACTGCCCGAGGTGGCGTAATTGTACTACTGTATGATTACAAAGGCGAGGTCTCGAGTTCGAACCCCGGGTCGAAGTGATAGTGGATTTTTCAATTCGTTACTAGCCCAGAGCCAGGAATTTGTGGTCGATATCGCGATGGGCTCGCCCTCTATCATATCGTAGAACGAAACACACAAGACGAAGCGTGGGTTTACTGGTTGCTACCAGCACCTCTGTCTGCGTACCCCTTCTGGGAAAAGGCGTGAGTTTATGCATGTATGTATTTATTTTAAATGTTTTTTAATCCTTTTCTTTCAGTAAAATTGTTTTTACTTATGAATGTAAATACGAAAATGTCTTGAAAGAATAAACAGCAAACGTATCAATTTATTCAATAAACAATGAGTTAATAATAATAATAACTCTGGCAATACCAAGACGCATCGTGTGCAAAATTGTGAAAATTTGATTTTTAATTATATATTTATTCTATAACATATATTTTTCGCTTTTCGAAAGAAAATATCTAGTTCTATCTAAAATTATGTATTTTTTAAGAATATTTTGGTATTTGCCACTATTTATTGAAGAAAATTAGAAAGAAATTTAATTGACAAACATGACAGTGTCAAATAATACAAAACTACAATAAAATCGTAAAAAATGATCACACGATGACATCACGCGCCAGCAAACGAAACGCACGAATAAGATCTCCCAGCTCGTCGAGCTCCGCGTCGTGGGCGTCGGCTTCGGACGTGTTCGAGGTGACGCCGGACAACGATGTGTCGAGCCAACGCGACGAGCTGCAGTCGTCCCCGCCGCCACCAAGACCTGCGCGGCGAAGAGGACGACCCCCTCCAGCGGTGGGCTTGGGACCTGTGGGGCCGAGTGTCCCGCCTACGGTCCCCGCTACCGGTGGAGTAGTGCGCCGCATGAGATGGACCCCAGAAATGAATAAGAATGTCATGCGGGCCTACTTTGGGGCAACAAAGGGAGGAACTAGACTCACTGCGTATCGTGTTAAAATGCTGTCTCTGTTTCAGGCTTTAGAACCAACGGTTGATGTATCGTCCCAACGACTGTCGGATCAAGTGCGATTTATTCAGCGGCGTAAGTTGTTGGATGATGACACACTTGAGCGGTTGCGCACAGACTTGCGTCATGTCCAAGACGACAATATCTCGCCCGTCAGTGGAGATCAAGCAGTAGGCTCAACACCAACACCTGCTGCTGATTTCGAGCTGACGGACAATTTGGATGACAATGTAAGTCCCCAAGATAAACAGCATCTGAGAGGGGCTTTGGAGCGTGCGATTTCGGAGTTTGTGTCCTTATCGGCGTCTTGTAGACCGCGTCTGCCGCGTTTGCCAACGCATAGAAGAAATTTGGCGCTGATGGGAGCTTTGGACTCCATGTTACCTACATACTTGAAGTCCAGTCGGGATCTTGTTGATACGCACTCGATCCTTTACTGCGCGGCCGTCGCAGCATGTCGAGTGGCTAATATTCAATTCCCCAAAAGAATATAGAGCTACTCGAGGTGTTGTGACTGTGCCTGCCTGGCAGCTTAGGATCGAGGACCGTATCAACAGGGCCCGAACTCTCATCGGCAAGCTGATTTCCTTCTCAGAAGGAAATAGCAGACCGAGGATTATGCGTTTTGTGACGCAGGCTTTTTCGGGGACCAATATAAGTCCTCAGAATTATAGGCTTTGCGTCACAGAACGCATAGACTTCTATAAACAAAAAGTCTATGCGTGGGCAAACCGCATTCGTCGCTACAGGAGGCGATGGGATCGTTTCCAGCAAAATCGTATGTTCCAAAGTGACCAAAAGAGGGTCTATAGATGTTGGGAGAATTCTTCTCAAAGTGTGGTGGATGGGCGGCTGCCTGGTACTCACGAAATGCGTGAGTACTGGACGAATATCTGGTCGTCGCCTGTCTCTCACACTGAAGCCTCCTGGTTTAGTGTTGTAGATCGAGCTTGCAAGGCAATACCGGCTATGGAGACCATTTTAATCAGTCTAGAAGATGTGCAAACTGCAATTCGACGGACCCAAAACTGGAAGTCGCCGGGTCCGGACGGTTTGCACAACTTCTGGTTAAAATGGTTTCCAAGTTCGCATGCTCGATTGGCAGCGCAATTCCAGGATGCGCTTGAGGCGGAATCCCTCCCAGCATTTACGACAACAGGTGTCACTCACCTCCTCTTTAAGTCCGGTTGTACCACGGAACCAAAAAATTATAGACCCATTACATGCCTTCCAACTATTTATAAAATTTTAACCTCCATAATTAGATCCAAAATTACAGACCACATCACCTCTAACCAAATTCTTTTTCCCGGCCAAACAGGTTGCATGAATGGGTCCCGTGGTACTAAGGAGCTCCTTCTCATTAACATGACCATTTGCCAACAGGCTCGTCACAACCGGAGGAATTTATCGGCTGCCTGGATAGACTATAAAAAGGCCTATGATTCGGTGCCCCATACATGGCTCATGAGGGTGTTGAATTTGTATAAAATTAATACAAATTTATGCAACTTCCTTGGGTCTTGTATGGGGCAGTGGACCACTGTCCTGAGATATCCAGGTGGTACGGTTCCTCCTGATTGTGATGAGCCGATTAGAATTAAGCGGGGTATATTCCAGGGCGACAGTCTGAGTCCACTGTGGTTTTGCATGGCCCTGAATCCCCTCAGCACTCTGTTGTTGGATTCAGGGTTAGGCTACCGTCTGCGGAGAGGGTCTGAGCCTATTTCTCACTTGCTCTACATGGATGACCTCAAGTTATTTGCATCAAAGCAAACCGAATTGGTTGAATTGTTAAAAATAACTGAAAGATTTAGCAATTCAATCAATATGGAGTTTGGTGTAGATAAATGTGCGGTTATCCATGTGAAGCGAGGGGAGGTTGCGGTCTCTGATGACATACAAGTCTCAGAGACTGTAAGACTCAGACCCCTCTCTGTGACGGAAACATACAAATATTTGGGTATGCCTGAGGCTCTAGGTATCATGGGTGCAGATGTAAAACAATCGTTGAAAGAGCGTTTCTTTAGCCGCCTGGCAAAAGTACTTAACAGTTTTTTGTCAGGTGGAAACAAGATTCGTGCTTTTAACGGTTGGGTTATGCCTGTACTCATGTACTCTTTCGGCATACTCAAATGGACTCAGACCGAATTGGACGCCCTGGATCGTAAAGTCCGAACTCTCCTGACTGCACATCGTATGCATCATCCACGTTCATCAGTGATGAGATTGTACATCCCGCGGAGATGTGGGGGCCGACGCATTCTTAATGCTAAGGACTTGCATAATCGCGAGGTGTGCAATCTCAGGGATTATTTCCTTCACAGTAACATGGATATGCATAGGGTTGTAGTTATGGTGGATAAAGGATTTACCCCGCTCTCTTTGGCGATTGAGAACTGGCGGAAACCTCTAGTGGTAGGCATTACGGATCGCGAGGACATATGGAAGAGCAAAGAGCTGCATGGTCGGTTCTATCGAGCCCTTCATGGGCCTGATGTGGACCGACTAGCGTCTGTGTCTTGGCTACGCTTCGGTAACCTCTTTGGGGAGACCGAGGGTTTTGTCTTTGCAATTATGGACGAAGTTATTAAGACGAACAACTATAGGAAATACATCCTGAAGGACGGTACGGTCGACATCTGTCGGGCATGCCACCGTCCTGGCGAGTCTATCAGGCATGTTATTTCCGGTTGTTCGTATCTTGCTAACGGCGAGTATTTGCATAGACATAACCTAGTAGCCAAGATCATTCACCAGCAAATTGCCCTTCGATATGGACTTGTGACTCCTCAAGTGCCATATTACCAGTATATGCCCCAACCAGTTCTCGAAAATGGTCATGCGACGCTGTATTGGGATCGATCTATTATCACAGACAGGACAATTCTAGCCAATAAGCCTGACATTGTGATAATAGATCGATAGGCGCGCCGGGCTATACTTGTTGACGTCACCATTCCGCATGACGGTAACCTTGTCAAAGCTGAAAAAGACAAAATGTCTAAATATTTAGATTTGGCACACGAGGTTACCGACATGTGGGATGTCGACTCAACAATTATTGTCCCGATTGTTGTTTCTGCTCATGGGTTGATACCAAAGAGCCTCGACCAACATCTACAGAGGCTCTCAATCGGCTGTTGGGTCAAGAGTCAGATTCAGAAGGCAGTATTGCTTGACACGGCACGTATTGTGAGGCGGTTCCTCACTTTGAGCTCCTAACCACCGGTGGCTTGGGTCTCAAGCCTCGCCACCGTTGGATAACTTTTTATATTTTTATATGTATTTTTGTAATAATAATAATAATAACATTTATTTCAGCAAAGTATGTCCATATGTGTGTTAGTAACAAAAGATTTACTTAAAAAACTATGTTAGACAATCAGGAATTTAAGTTAATTATTTTTATTTTTTTGCCAACCTGCACTAGGCCAGCGTGGTGGACTACATGGCCCAACCACTCTCAATCGTACTCTCTATTGTAGAGTAGGCCCGTGCTCTGATACAGATACAGATTTTTATTTTATAGCTCCTATCGCTCTATCCACCCAGTGCCTCTGAAAAGGGCAATCGTTACGCGCGGCAATCATTTTCAGAATGCTGTTGGAGCTACCACGCAGTCTTAGAAGAATTGAAGCAGCTTTCTTACGCATTATTGCGTGAAAACCATCAACATGTGCATTGACAAACATCACTGATGCGCTACAGTATCGAGGCAACCCCAACAGCATTCTGAAAGCGTTGTTATATTGGATACGCAGTATGTTATAAGCTCGTTGCGTATACCGGATCCAGAGACTGCTGGAGTAAAAAGATTGACAGTAAGAACGGAACAAGGTTATTTTTACTTGTCTCGTAGCTCGTGAAAATCTGCGGACGAGCATATTGCTTCTTACAGCAAGCGATCTTCGTTCCCTTTCTATATCTAGATCATCTTTTAGGTCGTCAGTAACCATGTGACCCAGGTACCTATAACTGTCAACAATTCGAAGCATGTCGTTAGTTAAGCACTGAGGTTAATTTTAAAGGGGCAAATATTTTTATATGAAAGATGAGGAGCAACACAGGACAATTATTGCAAAAAAAGCCACTGGCAATAATACCCGTATCATTATTTATTTGAATTTATTACATTTTTCATTAATATTCTTATTAATTCGGTCTCATTCATAGACAGTTTTAAAAACGCATTTTAGCTATTGAATGGTTGAATTACTTTTATTTTTTTAAATATATTATTTAGAAAGAGTTGAAACTGTTTCCTATCGTTCACTTTATGACTAACACGGTGAGGAAAAACACATGTATGTGGTGTTCAAAAAGAATTTATAAACAAATAAAATATTCCATAAATAAAATAGGTTTATAAACAGTATATAAATAAGGCCTTTATTCGCTAGTGTTATTTAATTAAGTGGAAATTATGCGCGGATTGTTAGCTCCAATGAGTCAGAACAATATGGTAATTGATGCGTTAGTTGTAATGAGTATTGTTTATCACACGGTTTTGCTCGATGATTTAACTCTTTGATGAGCATGTGAATGTAACTACATATTATGATGGTTAACATCATATAGAAATAAGTTCCATTAAATGTTGTAAGCCATCAAAGAGCGCAAGACGGAATATCTTGGTGACGTATTTATGCATAAAATATTATACCTATCTGTATCTGTATCTGTATCAGCCCATATACGTCCCACTGCAGGGCACGGGCCTACTCTACAATCGAGTGTACGATTGAGAGTGGTTATTCCATATAATCCACCACGCTGGTCAAGTGCGGGTTGGCGGACTTACATACCATAGAATTCTTATAAGTCGCTATGGTATGCAGGTTTCCTCACGATGTTTTCCTTCACCGTTTTAGTGCGTGGTGATTGGCTATCAATACCCACATGACTCCCAAAAGTCAAAGGTGTGCCCTGGGATTTGAACCCGCGACCACTGTGAACATGTTGGCAGCCGCATCTGGTCTGTTTACCAACAGGCCACCACGCAGAATATATTATATAGAAAATATTATATAAGCTGCTTCAATTACTAATGATGGGCAAGGTGGAAGATAAGAGACACGCTGGACGAAGGAAAAATTCGTGACTGTGAACCATCGAGGAGTTGACAAGAAGTGGACGGCTAAGCTTTAACCCTAAACAGGCCCTAAAAAAAGAAGAAGAATACTGGTTTAAGATATGGCGATATGTCAGTTCAACGAGCACGGTAGTCTCCCATGCATCAGGCAAAGTTTTCTACCATTGAGTACGATGGTCGCTTGCAGGACATAAATATCGAAATACCAGTTTTAAGTTCTCCAGCAATCTCAATCACGGAGACGCTACAGCAAACGTGTAACTATACGTTGGTTGTCGATCAGACCAAGACATTTCTACTGTAGCTTATTCGATCGATAGCAAGGCTACCAATTTATCCGCAGAGACTTGTATATTATTACATTTCCTGGGTTCGGTACCACCGTAATGACTATTTCTCCCGCCAAACAGCAGTGTAAATGCACTTTTGTCTTTCGATTTGAAGGATATTGTAGCTAGGGTAACTACTGGAAATATTGAGACTTAATAACTTATGTATCGGGATGGCGAGCGCAGTGGCAGTGCCAAACATTGCTTTGTAATTTAAGTAGTTGTTTGGTTTTGCTACTGTTCATGGGCGCTCGTATCGCTTACCATCAAACGAACAGCATGCTCGTCTCGGCATACAAGGCAATAATAAAAACCATCGAATAAATATGCTAATTGGCAAACGATGTGGTCAAAGTACTGATTAATGTGATCATAGGATTATTTTACTGGAGCGTCTGAAATTGATACAATATGTTACGGGTGACTTTAAATGACGATAAGCCTACTTGACGCTTAACTTGAGGGTGGTGAACGAAGCCCTTTCAAGATTATTTTATGATTAAGATAAATTATAAATGTACAGCTTTGTCTTTATAATGTATCTTCTTTGACATAACTCTATAGACAGGGCGTCAAGCGCGTAAAGTGTTCCGATGTTAGTGGTGCGCGCGCTCCAGTACATCTCTAGTGGAGCGTTACTGAAATTAATCGTCAACGATTTTGAAAATGCTTACTTGTATGATGACAGAAAATTTAATGAAAATGAAGATAATACTTTTTATCACTGTTTAGACGAAATCTATTAAATTAAATTAATATATTTGTTTTAGCCCGATTTTCACGTTCATCTTTTTGAAACTCTAAATGTACTGATAGGCCTATCCTTAGTTTTTAAGCCAATGGCTTTTGTATAATTCCTAGAGAAAATCATGCAATTTTAGATGACAAAGTATTTCGCACAGGCAAGTACAGATTAAAAATAAGAGACGGAAATTCAAGCATATCTCGGATAAAGATTGCGTCAGGCCGCCTAATTGCTTCTCTGCGCTTCGCTAAAATTTCCTTAATTTCTTTCAGTGGTTATTATTAAGGATATTGGTACTTAAGGACGCGTTGAAGAAAATAGCTTTTACCAGATTATAGAACAGATTTTTTGGTGGTTTAATGTAAATGCATTTTAGGTTTTTTTTATAATGTTGTATAAGTGTAATAAACGTGTAATGTCATACATACATTCTAAGCAAGGTGATATGAAACATTAACGAAATAGAACAAAACTTATTACACCTCAAATAAAGTACATTACAGAACTTTCTAAACAATACTTTATTACGAAACTTCGCTTTAAAAATAATATTACAACATTTTAAAGTGCGGATTTCGTTGGGAAAATAGCCGAGCATTTTTAAAATCTCAAGTGGCAACCCCAGGCAATAATATTTGGTAAAATATCGCCGTGCTCTGGCAACACTATTCATCAGTCCGCCGCGTAATATTACATTTAATCTGCGAAACGCTCAAAGCCTAGAGGTAGTCGACTTTGAGAAAATCTTGGAATAGCTTAAATTTCTGCCCGCTTTGAAGGATCATTTCTGTTGAAACGCGGTGAGATTTCGCAAGAACGCGCTTTTTGGCTTACAATTTTCAATTGATGCGGCTTTGCTTGGTTCATTCAGTGTATTTTGGAGACGATTGAAGATCAGAAATTTATATTCAATAATATGTAAATGATGAAATAAAACTATTTTTACAGGGTGTGCTGCCTTGTTACCTCAAACGCTGTAATATAATCGAAACGTCGAGAAGTTAAAAAAAAGACCTAACCTAAACCAAATCCACGATAAATCCGTAAAGAATAGGTCTTATTTCAAGAATTTAAGAAACAATAATATTTAATAACTTAAACAAGTCACTATCTCCCAAGATACAAGCTTTGCAAAGTTTGGGAGACAGTTGATATTTTATTTGATTAAGCCAGTTAGTTATTAGTATACTTTCTTCTTAGATCTACTAATTATGTTTGTGTTATAATACTTTTTGTGGCAAAGTGTGTAACAAATAGATAACAAAAAATAAGTAAAAAAGTTATTTGTGATAACGCCGTATTGTATTATAGTATGAATAGGATGTTTATACCTGTGCATCCAATGAATAAATCCGATGTAAAGTACTTGTTACTTTAACGTTTAATCGATAAGAATGTCCCATTAACGTCGGTCGCTTACTTAATGCCGCGCTCAAAAGATCTGAGGCCGTGGAATATTTTTATTTCCATGCCTATAGATACTCTCATACAGTTGGTAGTTACATACATACGTATTAGCAAAATGAAATAGAAAAGTAAACATGTGGAAATCGTCGAAAATAATAATTTCTTAGCAGTTTCCTATAGACAAATTACACGGGGAGAGTATCTCGCGGTGAGAATCGTATGCCATTATCGAATGACAAATAATCACGCCGCGTAGTTCCAGTGGTAATGTAAGCCCACTGAGTTTGTTTCACCGGGTCTTTCCAGGCAGGGCTGCGTTGAATCCGGTGTTAACATTAAATCTCTGAGTGTCGTTTTAGTAATACTCATGGTCCACTTAAATATGGATTAACGTAAATAATGTATTTCCTTGAATAGCATTTTAATTACTATAATTAGTTTAAAATAATAAATAAGACAACTACCAGAAACTAAAACTAAATAAATATAGAGTAAGTATTATATATTGACTTGTCATAAGACCTATTTAATCCCCTACATGATCAATAAACCAATTTTATTTCATCAAACTTATAATGCGACTTTTTAATATCCTTACAACAATCGTATCTTCTCGGCACAAATATCTCACCGTGAATTTTTTTTGCGTTTTTTAAATCTAAACAGCACTCCATTGACCGTGGTCCAAGCAAGCAAAAAGTCTCTCCCCTGGAAACAAAATAACTGTAAATCCACTCTCGAACCATGCTTTAATTCATTGAAAATGAATATAATCCGACGAGCAACAGCGCTCGGTTGAAAGTATTAAAAGGTTAATCGGATTTTTCCAATTGTTAATTTGATCTGTTACATTCAATTTAATTCATTCGCTATTAATATTTTTCATTAATCCGACGAGTTTTATACGCGCAGAGGCATTTTATTCCGTTTATCGTATTCTAATCGACGGTTATTTCGTATTTATGTTTTTGAATTGTTTGTCTTTGAATTTATAGGATTTTTATAATATTATAGGCACGCGTGGTGGACTATACGGCCTAACACCTTTCAATCGTACTCTCAATTGTAGAGAAGGCCGTGCCGTGCAGTGGGACGTATATTGGCTGATATAGATACGGATATATTTACATATTAGATATACATACATATATATTTTTGGTAAATGAAGTCACGGCATACAAAAAATAATCTTTTATGAGATTTTTTATTATTAGCATGAAATCAATCTTAACAACAACGAGCTATACTTTATTTTGTTGCTATCTGTGGTCTTGAGCTAATCTTGATAGTGCGTTTATGTAAATGGAATGTTATATCAGGAAAAAGTAACTTTAGACTACATATTTTTAAAAGGGTACGTTAAGACAAACGTACGTTGAAGGTGTCGTTGAGACAACTCTATAAAACCTAATTTAAACAAAAAAATCTAAAACAAATTATTTAATATTTTAAATAATTCTACTTTTCCTTTTCTTATATCCATCCAAAGGTTGTCTGTAAGAAATCGCCTAGAGCGATAAGACCGCCATCTGTACTTTTTGTTCATTATTTTTAATATATTTAAGTGGTTATCCTATATATGTGCAGTTAAGAATAAATAAATAAATAAATAAATAATAATCTATCAATAAAATGAACTTCAGCGTGAGTGAGTCCCAAAGGGCTGATTTATTAACCTACAACTGTCCTTAGTCCTTCGCGGTTGGCTATCGGAATGTCTGTGGGTCAACTGTGGTTCTGATTGATGTCCTAAACGAAATTCTAATGAAATAGACAATATATACCATTACATAGACAATATACAGGGTATATCAAGACTGCTACCGAAAACGAAGCCGGGTGGTAGTTTAAGCGACTTCAGACACAATGCAACAGAAAATGTTGGAAAAAAAAGCGTCAATTTTTTTTTGTTACTTTTTTTATATGGTCGTATTTGGATGGTAAATACATTTTTTCGTAAAATAATAGTGTACACCCTTTTATTTATAAAGACTCTAAGGTATAAAAGAGTTTCAATTATTATTTTAGCAAAAACTATGGATTTACCACCCAAAAATGATGATCTTTAAAAATTATAAAAATAAATTGTCGCGTTTTTCCGCAAAATTTTTAGTTGAATTGTATTTGTAGTCACTAAAACTACCACCCGGTTTCGTTTTCGGTAGCAGTCTTGAGATACCCGGTATATCTCTCTAGCAAGTGAAAGTCTGCCTTTATACACCATTTTATTTGACTGGTGGTAGGTCTCTCATATGTGAGAGGCCATCTGGGTGGGTACCACCGCAGTGTCTATTTCTCCCGTCAAACAGCAGTGTAAACGCACTGTTGTGTTTCGGGTTGAAGGGCATTGTAGCCAGAGTAACTACTGGACATATTGAGACTTAACATCTTATGTCTCAGGATGGCGAGCGCAGTGGAATGCTAAGCATTGCTTTGTAATTCAAGGTGTTGTTTGGTTTTGCTACTGTTCATGAGCGGTCGTATCGCTTACCATCAGGCGAACGGCATGCTCGTGTCGCCATTCAAAGCAATAAAAAAAAAAATAACATGAAAAGTTATAGCGTATCCCATTAAAAATAATAAAACATTAAATCGGTGCCTCGATCTCTGTGCCTGGTGGCGTGGGTATGGCATCACTACAATCCCAAGGTATCGGGTTCGAACGAATCCCGAGTCAGGTGAAGTGATATTGGATTTTTGTATTCATTATTATCAGCCCGGAGTCAGAAATTTGAGCCCGATATGGCGATAGGCTCGCCCTCTATCACATCGTGGGACGAAACACAAACCCGAAACGTGGCTGTCCAGGTAGCACCTTTGCCTACCACTTTTGGGAAAAAGGCGAAAGGTTGTCTATGTGTGAATTTAACTATAGAAACCTATATACATACAATATTGATAAGTGTGTACTTCTTATCATAAATATAATCTGGAAATTTTAGAATCGCAAAATTAATTTCCTATCACGAATCTCTACAGTCGTTATATCATGATATTAGCACGAATCTACTAAACTAGGCAAGTGCTAGCAAAATCCTACATTTGAAATTCTTATTCAGTACTGTATTATGCAGGTATCCTCACGATATTTCCTTTTTACGTGGAAGTAAACGATAAATTATTTACGAAGACACATATAACGGACAAAGGTCAGTGTATACACGTAACTTCTGTAGTAGTTCGGTTTGCTCTTAAGTTTCGCCTTAAAGGCCTATTTCTTTATCATTTAACGATCATATTTAACGATTTATGATAATAAACACCAATACATCCATTTTATATTCACATATCGTACATTTGTATATACTACTAAATAGTTAAAGGGACAGAAATCATAATGTGTTCATGTCTCTTCTTTTCTCACCCTCATTCGGTACGTGTGTAGGTAAAAATTTTCATGAACACTTTTTATACCTTAGACAATTTCTTGCAAACGAGCAAATAGGTCACCTGATGATAAGTGACCACTGCCGCCCATGAATATTCACACACACACTCTTGGTCATAGATATGTTGCCAACAAATCAAATCGTGTAGGGAGTGGGAAGAAAAGAGGGTGAAAGAAAAGAGGAAATGAGTATTGGGAATCTCACATACCGAAAGTAAAGCCTGTCACTTCTCTTCGCTCTCCTGTGAGACAGTGGTACCGCCCGGGAAAAGCCTGCCCATTCATGCTGAATCATGACTAACAATAACGTGACTCTACTTCTCACATTTGCCTAATCAGCAACTCTCAAACACAAAAAGTCCCACTCGATTTTATTCGAACTCAATAAGATTTATTTTAAACATCGTACGCAACCCGAATCCAATTTTATTGGGCATTTAACTTTAAAAAGGCGTGGTGAAATTCCTTGTAATGCCAGTGTCGAGATAATCAACCACGGTTGTCGGTAGCTCTGTCGATAGATAGGCTTATCGACTCAACGCCCCTCCCTAATCCTAAACGCGATAAGATTTTATCGACATTTTTTTTAAGTTTCGGTAACCGTTCTTGTTATGGAAATGTTCATTTCCTTTTCATGTTTAGGAAATGAAATTAATGTTTTTATTTCGTAAAATGTTATATTTTTTTTTATAAAAAACTATATATAATAAGGAGTAGTAGAAGGATAGAATGACCTCTTGTTTGTTTTTTTTTTTAATATATTTATCTCTCTCTATCTCTTCATCCACGAGAAGTTCAATGCTGAATATAGACGACAAGGATCTCCATATCTGTTGCGAGCGGCCTGTATCCAGCGACTTCCTGCAACTTCAACCAGGTCGTCCGTCCACCTTGTAGGCGGGCGTCCGACACTTCACTTGCCTGTATATGGCTTCCACACCAGAACCTGTCTAATTATTTAATGATAATACCCTGGTATTGGTACCCTGTCAGGTAGGATATGAGTTGTCACAACTTTCGCAAATGCGTTAAGTTTCGATCTTAGCGGCTTAATTTATGAAGAAATTAGCTGTGGATTGGAAAACCAAGGTCTAAACCAACCCTGGAACAAATGTTTGCTTGCCTCATAATTTATTTGTGTCATGTTTGGGTATTGTGGCACTAAAATGTTTCTTGTAGCGTCGGATACG
Organism: Hyles lineata; assembly: GCA_030180105.1. NCBI lineage: Eukaryota > Metazoa > Arthropoda > Insecta > Lepidoptera > Sphingidae > Hyles > Hyles lineata. The sequence continues at coordinate 260,403 of JARJEE010000040.1, forward strand.
ACATACGATATTTATCTCACTAGTAGGAAGACATAGGGTATTTATGCATGTACCGGGTGGGTGTATTTATATTACTACTATTATAAAGGTATGTGGTGTGCGTGGTGGCCTGTTGGTAAACGGACCAGACGCGGCTGCCAACATGTTCATGGTGGTCGCGGGTTCAAATACCAGGGCACACCTCTGACTTTTCACCACGCACTAAAACGGTGAAGGAAAACATCGTGAGGAAACCTGCATACCATAGCGGTTTATAAGAAATTTCTATGGTGTGTAAGTCCGCCAACCCGCACTAGGCCAGCGTGGTGGACTATATGGCCTAACCACTCTCAATCGTACTGTCGATTGTTGAGTAGGCCCTTGCCCTGCAGTGGGACGCATATGGGCTGATACAGAATTATAAAGGTGAGAGTTTGTGTGTTCATTACATTTTAACACTCAAGCAGTTACCTATTTAATAAAATTGTGTATAGACGTTCTTCATACTCTAAATTAAAACTTAAGTTACTTTTTAACTTAAAAATGTAGTGATCCTGTAAGATGGGTAAGAAATTGAAATATGTATATTTGCTACACTTTCAAACTTAAATGGATTCTTTGCGATAAAATATAGATGACACGGGAAAGAAGAAGACAGGGACGGGACGGGAAAAGCAGTATAAAGGATGGCAGTCACGTTGATTTTAAATATAAGTAGCTACTAGTTTATTGATAAATGAAGCCACTCTAAAGCTTCAAGAAGACATCCATCCGCAAGCCACTCCTAAAAAATAATAATATTAGTTTTCACTGCATGGTGCTACATATAAATCCAAATCTATTTTTCACAACCCTCGTCCATCGCTGTGGTAACCGCAGAAACCTACAACGTTACTTAGACCTTGGAACGGAATATTAAGTTACCCATCTGTATGTACTCATGTATATATGTACATATACGTATAGTTAACCAAACGTTGCCTGTTATGGAGAACTAATGATCCGCCGGGTCTTGTGCACACATTGTCTTACAAACTCTAAATTGAACTGAAACTAATTTGATATTAATTTACTATTTTTGAACGACTTCAAACAGCTTGAGATAAGTAGGAGTAGAGAAGGCTAAAAGTCCTTTTGCGAGGTTATTTACCTCTTTAATTCTTTGTTCACGGAGGGAAGTGGACAATAATTTATTTCAAATTCCTCCTATTCATTTAACTTTCTGATTGATTTCGTTGCTATTTAAAGACAAGTTAGATATTCCCGAAGACTCGCCGAGCTTCAGTACTCGGTGTCATAACAATGCGTGTCCCTATTGAACCTGGCTTATAGGAGTTGCAGTGGTGGGTACGAGGGCGGGATAGTCTCCAAACTGGAGGTTTGCAAGAAGATTGCTTATGGAATAATGATACATAATATAACAACCAAAACATCAATTAAGTATTGTGTCGTGGATATCAGAAAAAATATAAGACTTTTCGGATCGGATCGACCCCACGACCTCTTGTTTCACAGCCGGTGTCTAACCAACTGCACCACATAAGCTGTCAAAGTATATATTTTGACAAAGCGAGGTGTATATTTTTAATAGTAGCAAGAAACAGGATCTAGTTCCCCAATTCCGCCACAGATGTATTGTTAAATCGATTAGAACATTTGTTTTATTAAAATATATTAATTTTATATGTTACATAAAAAGTTCTTTTATATGACATGACAAATGACATCTGATTGCAAGTATAGAGTAGCCCAAGTTGAGCTTCGACTGGTATGGAAAGGAAACTTTACTCCTACCTGTCGACACAACGATGTCCGCCTATTATTACTGGTGGGTCTTATTTGTAAGAGGTCGCCTGGATAGGCACCACCACAATGTTTATTTCTCCCGCCAAATAGCAGTGTAAATGCACTGTTGTGTTCCGTTTGAAGGACATTGTAACTAGGGTAACTATTTTGTTATTTTTTATTCTGGCCCGGCATAGTGACCACACTGCACCTTATGGTAAGCGCAAATGCCATCCAGGCAGAGTATCAAAAGGCATCAGATGGCAGTCCCATGCCAATCGATACAATTATGCCGGCCAGCTAAGATACCTCTTCACACTACGCCAAAAGAACCCAGGGTTATAGAAAGGAGGGAACACGCGTGACGGCAAACAATTCCACAGCCTGACGGTGCGGTACAAAAAAGAATTTATTACTAAAGAAATTTAAAAAAAAACCTTTACTACTAAGGCTCATTATTTACAGTAGTAAAAACATAGCATTTTATATCTTCGTATGTCGAGCGCAGTGGATTGCTATTGTTTTGTAATGCATGGTGTCCTTTCATTTTTACTGGTCATGGGCGGTCGTATCGCTCACTATCAGGCTAACGGTATGCTCGTCTCGCAATTCAACGCAATAGAAAAAGATATATATGTAAGTACTGGATAAACCTGAACCGTGACGAGGTATTAATAATTGATCTGTGACTTATAGTGAAAACTATTAAAAACTAAACTATTAGCATTAATAACATTGATTATGTGATAAAGAGAGACTCCACTAAATAGAAGATTTAATTGACTCTCTTTTACATCTAATGATAATGTAAAACTAACTTTATGTCTGAAGCGTAAAGTCTACTTTTGTTCTCTTTGTATCTATGCAAATTAATGATTTAATTAATAAATGCATTCACACCAAGTATAGAAACTTAAGTAATTATCGTAGCGTTCTAAGACGTGGGAATGCTCCCATCGATCTTCAGCCAGGTGTAATATGTTGTGGCGCCGAGTACAAAGTCCCACGATTAAATACCCACGCCGAGTCAAATGTTTGTTACAAATATTTGTTTCGTGGCTGAATGTTGCATTATTAAATGCCTTGTAAATTCTTAACGCATCATAATTACGGATGGATGAGAGCTGCTCAAAATCTGGATGGTTGGTGTTTAATTGGGGAGGCCACGTCTAGCAGTGGAATAACAAATGAATTAATGAATGATTACAAGATAAAAAAGTGCTGAATCTTGATTTAAGACCAAGAAACCTTGGCAGACCCCTGTTAAAATGGATATAAACGATCACTAAATATCTTACTATCACATTGTACGACGATATACACAAGGCAAAATAAGGGTGTCTTGGCACCTCTGTCTACTCCTTCTGGGCAAAAAGGCGTTAGTTTATGTATGAACAAAAGATCTCGCAAGAAAATATTGACCCAATGACCACCCGAAACCGTGATCTCCGGAGAAGGATAATTAAGAGAGCCTACTACAAATAGAAATATTTTACATTATTATTGTCTTGGTCATTCGTAGATATTCTATACATACAACACTTATTAGGCATGCAAGTATTGTCTATTAAGCCAGTTTAAAAAAAATCTAGATTATTCATCATCATTATTATCAGCCCATATACGTCCCACTGCAGGGCACGGGCCTACTCTACAATCGACAGTACGATTGAGAGTGGTTAGGCCATATAGTCCAACACGCTGGCCTAGTGCAGGTTGGCGGACTTACTTACCATTACCATCTAGATTATTACCTCATTGTATTGCAGTAAGATCCACATGCAAATACTACGTTACAATCTCTACTAAACAAGAGTGTCGTAAAGATAGAGCTTACTCTACGTGAAAACGTGAAGCCATACCGTTTATTAAGGCAATATTCATGGTAGTCAGCTTTCAAAGCCCCAGAATGGGGTAACCGCTTAAGGCGCTTTATCCAGACAGCTTCCATAGACGTAAGCTCGTCATTCATTACCGCGAATATCGTCGGTTATGCGACAAAGCGGTGTTTATACAGACACGTGTCAATTTATTTATTATTGCCCGGGTTAATGTTAGAGAAAAGTATTTGATTTTTAATGTGAATTTTTAATTCACATTTTACTAGCACATTTAACTTATAACAAGTCCTACTACAAACGAAAACCTAAGCTTTGCTTAAAATATACACCCAAGAGTCACATACATAGTCCTGACCCCACACTAAGATCGAATCTTGTGTCGTGGGTATTTGTGAAAATTTATATGGCGTGTAAAATCCTTCAACCCACACTAGGCCAGGGTAGTAGACTTTATGGCCTAACCTATCTCAATCGTACTATCATATACATGGTCAAGAGCCTACACTAAGATCGTATCTTATGTCATAGGTATCAAGAACTACGAAAAACCTTTGGGACTCACAAACACCCAGACCCGAAAGAAATATTTGTGGTTCATACTATTATTTGTCTCAGTCCGGACTGAGAAGTCCGGGGATCGAACCCAAATAAAAGCGATATAGAATTCAGAATACGGCATTAGACTTGATTTTAAACGTATACTATCTCTGTACAAATAAAAAATTCGTTCCGTTACTTCAACGATGTATTATAGAATTATATTATTGTCCTATAAAATCAATTCATTAAATTAATTATAAGTAAATATCAACAAAATATTATAGTAATGTACAACACAACCTAATTCTCAATAAGCATGCTGTGTTTACACTTAGTAGGATGTAATCTTTAGTTGTTTTAGTTTAATTTGTAATGGTAATTACATACTCATTCATTGCATTCGACTTAGTTCCAACACTGTCCTGAAAATGAGAGCTAATACACCGGATTGCTTTTATGTACGGCACTGTTGTGAGAAACATAGCACATATGGTGCCGGATAGAGGCAAAAAAAAATTGTATTTTCTTGTAGATGTGTATGTGTTATGTTACATACATACATATATGAACTCACGCCTTTTTCCCAGAAGGGGTAGGCAGAGGTGCCAGAACACCAACATTTCGCCTTGTATGTTCCGTCCCACAATGTGATAGGTGTTATGTTATGTAAATATTATTTTTGCTATGGGTCGTTAGTTACCTAAAATAAATAAAATAATAAATAAATAATACGTTTATATCTAGTAAGATTGTATCCAGTTCAGTGAACCAATAAAAATAAATAAAAAAAAGATATTTCGTTTCGCATTTATATTACAAATTTTATTTTTAGAGCATAAATAGGATTAAAGGGATCTGTAAAGAAATGTCTGGCACTGAAATTTTTTCGTCATATCCTTCCCAAAATATACCCAATATCTATAGTCTAGATTCCAGACGAAAATATTTTGCAAATACCGTCTATGTCTATTTTTAAACGTTGACAATACAGTCGCAACGCATATGTTATCAGCTAGCTGAAAATAAAAATCATTTTTCAATTTTATTTATATTCGAAATTTTATAACAGAAGTCATTAAAAACGGTAAATTCCGTGAATGATGCAGTACATGAGGCGGTCACGTGACACGACAAACACAGAATGACGTTTTCAATATGTACTGGTGGTAGGTCTCTCATATGTGAAAGATTTTGTCCGCCAAACACCAGTGTAAATGCATTGTTGTGTTTCGGATTGGAGGACATTGTAGCCAGAGTAGCTACTGGACTTATTGAGACTTAATATATTATGTCTCAGTATGGCGAGCGCAGTGGAATGCTATTCATTACAATAAAAAAACCTGAGAGCGGCTAAAATAGGACTTCATATAGTATGGAAGCTATCAAAGGCAAGGTCAACTACTTTATGACCATAGCAACAGGATGTATTGAAGAATTTTAGTTTTTAGACAATACTATTATCATGACTGAGTTAGTACCACACGCATTTCCCAACGTCACCATGATGAATATGTATGTATGTATGTATGTATCAGCCCATATACGTCCCACTGCAGGGCACGAGCCTACTCTACAATCGACAGTACGATTGAGAGTGGTTAGGCCATATAGTCCACCACGCTGGCCTAGTGCGGGTTGGCGGACTTACATACCATAGAAATTCTTATAAATCGCTATGGTATGCAGGTTTCCTCACGATGTTTTCCTTCACCGTTTTAGTGCGTGGTGATTGAATATCAATACACACATGACTCTGAAAAGTCAGAGGTGTGCCCTAGGATTTGAACCCGCGACCACCGTGAACATGTTGGCAGCCGCATCTGGTCCGTTTACCAACAGGCCACCACGTACTTATGATGAATATGCAAAATATATAATATTTACCGTAGTTCAAGAAAAGTGGTAGAGCCACACTCTTATCAGTCAACTCAGTATCAATGAGCAGTACCACTATCTCACAGAAAATTCACGTGAAGCGACAGCTATACTGTCACGTTTCGTTCGGTGAGTGAGATTGCCGGACTCCCAATTCACCTTCCCTTTTCTCATTCCATATCATTTCTAATCCCCTCACGATTTGATGGACTAGCAACACATCCTATAAGCCAAGCGTTATGGATGTTCATGGGCGGCAGTGATCACTTACCATCTGGTAACCTGTTTGCTCGTTTGCCCGACCTAAGCAATGACAAAACATATCTACACCAACTGAAGTTCTTTATGACCTCTCGGCAGATAATAGCATCTAAAAACTTTCTACCTTTATAAACTCTTTTCGTACCGTTTTAATACGTAAATAATGGTGTATATTAATCACTACATAGTATAAAACAAAGCCGCTTTCCCTGTCCCTATGTCCCTTTGTATGCTTAAATCTTTAAAACTACGCACCGGATTTAGATGCGTTTTTTTAAATAGATAGAGTGATTCAAGAGAAAGGTTTATATGTATAATACGTACATATTATTGTACAGTAATCTATTTGTACCCGGGCGAAACTGAGCCGGGCCGCTAGTCAAATATAAACCCAACTCACAATAAATTCACAGAATGTATTCAACGTATATTTACAAGTAAACGCAAACAATAAATACGCCGTTTGATTAATAGCAATAGTACGAGCAAAAACTACGTTAGGTTTGCTAAACTATTAAGTTTCGATGTTTCTACGAAAGTATCAGGTAAATATCGTGAAGTCTAGACAAGGTCGGCCGAGCTAGCACTAAATAACTGAACGCGAATGAAAGTCTCAGGTGACACGCGATAAAATTAACTTTAATGAGTTTCAGCGAACTCACAACTATGTAACAACATCTTTATTTTGTTAAAACTTTGTATATTTATCCTAAGGAATGTTTTCACGATTTGTTTCGTTATACCCAATGACATCTGGAGTATTTTGAGTTTGTCTAGACGCGATTTTCAAGACCAAGTGTTGTAGGAATTTGTTGGAGTTTTAGTACATCTGGCAGAGAGATTGTGTTTCGTGAGATGTCTGAAAAGTGAAATAATAAAATCGCAGACTAGACATATTACTACATCGATTTTTTCACATGAAAGTAAATGAGCGTGCAATTTAACTGATGGAATGGAATAGTTCATAATGACCGTCTACCATTAGCCATAAGCTGTAAATGCAAAATACAAGTATTGCAACAATGTTGGAAATTAATTTAATTTTTACCAAAATAAGTAATTTTATGCAGGTTTTCCTGCATACCATAGCGGTTTATAAGAATTTCTATGGTATTTAAGTCCGCCAACCCGCACTAGGCCAGCGTGGTGGACTATATGGCCTAACCACTCTCAATCGTACTGTCGATTGTAGAGTAGGCCCATGCCCTGCAGTGGGACGTATATGGGCTGATACAAGTAATTTTAAAGAATTAAAATAAAACTATGATTTACAGATTTTATGGCAGGTTTGGTTTAATTTTTACATTTTTGACATCCCTACGTTTCGATTACTTTATAGCTTCCGTGGTCACGGGGCGGACTGAGGTATTAGTCATCCGCTCGGTGACAGTAAAATAAGCTGTAAAGGAATTGGAAAGTCAGGAAGTTAAAAAAGTAATTTACATTAAACCAAATCCGCGACAAAATCCGTAAATAATAGTTTTATATCAAAAATTTACGAGTGACCTATAATCCACCCATGACGATGACTCGTCAACGGCAACCTTCACGACGGTATTTTGTCCTCAAAAATTCTTATTACTTATTCATAGTCGCGTAGGTGAAAAATTTGATACGACCTCATGACTTATTAAAGCGATAAAATATGACACAGCACACCAAAAGTGACACGTGTTTGCATCACAAGCCTGTCTCTGGTAAAATATTATTATTTAATGTACATTATTTTAATATTTATTAACCTTGACTGTCTCGATGGTACAGATGTACTGTAGTATAGTTAAAAAACTGAGATCTCGGGTTCGAATCCCAGGCCGAACATATTGGATTTTTCTATGAATTACCAACCAGGAGTCAGGAATTTGTACCTGGTATGGCGATAGGCTCGCCTCACATATCGTGGGTAGAAACACACAAGGCAATAATTGGGAATCATGATTGCTCCCAGGAAAGCCTCTGCCTACCCCTTCTCTGAAAAAAATGTGAGTTTACATATATATTTTTTTAACTTTCTCAATAAAGTAAAATAAACACGATATAAGAAAGAGGGCGAACAATAAACTATTATTTGTTGTGACAGCGAGTAATATAATAGCAGTTATTATTTCATAAACGCCTATTAGTTGCGTGTGTCTACAAAGTTAATTATTGCCATTACAGTGTAAAAAACATCCTAACGTCCTTAGAAATGTCCTTAGGAGTATAAGGAGTACGTCGGTAATGTGTGCCTGAGCCTCAATATTCCCAGTCCTCGACCGCGAGGTAGACCAAAGAAGCGCTGGCTAGATGTCGTCAAGGAAGATATGAGGGTCAATGGCCTTACTATTGAGGATGCCGAAGATCGGGCGAAATGGAGGAGAATTTGCCGGAAGGCGGACCCTGGCACCGGCCGGGATAACGCCAGGTAGAAGAAGAAGACAGTGAAAAAAACATCATCAGAAAACTTATAAACCTTATTAAACATTTCCTTAAGAATTTTACTTTTTATTGCAATGAATGGCGAGACGAGCGTTCCGTCTGATGACATTACGATTGCTCATGAACAGTCGCAAAACCAAACAACATCTGGAATTACTAAGCAATGCTTGGCAAGGCAATCCACTGCGATCGCCATCCTAAGCTGTTAGGTCTTAATACGTCTAGTAGTAAACATTACTAAAATTGGCAAATTAGTTATTTCGTTTTCTGTTAGATAATGATACAATTCCGATCTCATCGATAGTGCCGCAGTATCATTGATAGTGCAGCTATATAGAACTATGGCAAAACTCAATCATTTCCATAGATCTTTACCTGAACTGCTATTGTTATTCCTGACTGTACCTTTGATAACCGGCTTGATTGCAATATAACACTGTCTCGTAGAAAACGGAAGAGATAACAATTTTGCGGTTGATTTCCATTGGGAGATCTGATAACCCTAATTCACAGAGTATTAGAATGCTCCTACTAATTTTCTCATTCGTTTTTTTGCAAATTTCATGGTATTTCTATATTATATTTTAATCGTATTAATAAAGTACTATATGTCTTCTTGCATATCATACTTCAACAATTATATTTGGTTATTTACTGGTGGTAGGTATCTCATATGTGAGAGGCCATCTGGGTGGGTACCACCGCAGTGTCTATTTCTCCCGTCAAACAGCAGTAAAAACGCACTGGTGTGTTTCGGGTTGAAGGGCATTGTAGCCAGAGTAATTACTGGACATATTGAGACTTAACATCTTCGTCTCAGGATGGCGAGCGCAGTGGAATGCCAAGCATTGCTTTGTAATTCAAGGTGTTGTTTGATTTTGCTACTGTTCATGAGCGGTCGTATCGCTTACCATCAGGTGAACGGCATGCTCGTCTCGCCATTCATAGCAATAAAAAAAAAAAAATATTTATCAAGAAAAGTCCTCATTCACTTATTGACTATTCTGCTATAAAAATAAGAAAAAATAACCCCGATAACCGATCAACATTCACCTCTTCTAAAGCAATTCCGAGACAAAAGGCAAAAATGACAAAGCAGCAAATGGCTTCGGAATATAAAGCAACTCTTAAGGACACAATGGATGCGGCATTCAAGTTTTAATAAGTTTTCAACATTCTGCGACAATTAATCACCCGCTGCGGCAAGTATGGAGACGTTAGTCCTTAGTGTCTCCTAAGTTTAAGGTGCTAATTTTATGCGTGATCCGCCTTGGTGACTGTGGGTTGTGTTATAATGAATGCGATGAAGATATGCGTAGAAATAGTTAAATTATGAAATTTTGCTAAATTTTGGCAAACAACAGTAACGACTAGATATATTGAGGCTTCTTATTTTATGTCTCAGGATCGCGAGCGCAGTGGGATGTCACATAGATGTAGTAACTAAATATATGAAAGCATTGCTTTATTTTCATGGTGTTATTTGGTTTGATATTATCCATGAGCAGTCAAACCAACACCAAACGAATGGTCTGCTCTCTCGCCAATTAATGCAATAAAAAAAAAACTGACATTTGTTTTGTTCTTGAAGGATGTGGATAGGTGGTTTTTGGTAGATCCTTGTAAGCACTAATATTTTATTATAAACTCAAATTGTTATTAATCATATGAGGCTCCACGAAGAAAACACTATTAAAAATATTCCAAGAATTTTTAATGAAAACTTACAAAAAATTCTATCATGCTCATCTCCTGGAAATTCATAATAATAATTGTGAATCATATACTGTTAATGAAATACAAACAATACTTTAATAAATAAAAAATATTTTTATTACATATTAATAAAAAAAAGAAGCATCTTGCACTGCTCATGAACAGTAGCTAAACTAACAGCACCTTGAATTACAAAGCAATGCTTGGCATTCCCCACCCTGAGACATAAGATGTTAAGTCTCAGTATGTCCAGTAGTTACTCCGGCTACAATAAACATCAAACCGAAACACAATAGTACATTTACACGGCTGTTTGGCGGGGAAACAGACATTACGGTGGTACCTAGGTAGGTAGACTCTCATATATACTCTCATATATACCACCTAGGTAGGTGGACTCTCATATATGAGACACTTCTGTATCAGCCCTTATACGCCCCACTGAAGGGCACGGGCCTACTCTACAGTCGACAGTACGATTGAGACTGGTTAGGCCATATAGTCCACCACGCTGGCTTAGTGCAGGTTGGCGGACTTACATACCATAGAAATTCTTATAAACCGCTATGGTATGCTGGTTTTCTCACGATGTTTTCCATCATCGTTTTAGTGCGTGATGATTGACTTATCAATACACACATGACTCCAAAAAGTCAGAGGTGTGTCCTGGGATTGAACCCGCGACCACCGTGAACATGTTGGCAGCCGCGTCTGGTCCGTTTACCAACAGGCCACCACGCACTATGAGACACTTACCACCAGTAAAAATGGAAATTTAAAGAAAATGAAAATTGATATGCAAAGAAATTCGTCTTCCTACCGGGTGTGGGGTTAAGATATGTATTACAAGGTTCAGAATTTATTTTGCAAACTGCAAAGGATGTTGCGATCGCTGAAGTATGCGATTTTTTGTATTTCAATCTCCTCTGAACCGGGCTGTAGTGAACATTTAATTAATTGGCTGTCACGTCTTGCTACGGTATAAAATATTTACTCGGTTAACGTGATTGACTTGTAAGTTGGTGCTCCAGGATATTAATCAGTCTAAAGATATAACTTCTAGAATATTAATTACTATATCAAAATATAGCTAACAAGCGGCCTGAGTGCAGATACATTATTCATGTGGTAATGAAGGATTCTTATGGTGAACGATTTTTTCAAATCAGTCCAGTTCAGTTCCAAAGAACAATTTAATTTTTCCTCTTTATAATATTAGTATAGATTTAAAAGGAATTACACCGTTACATTTTTATGTTCCTTTAATAGATCCAACAGTCACATACATAGTTCTAATCCCACATTAAGATCAATTAAGTCTTGTATCCTGGGTATCAGGCTTTTCGGTCTCATAAACACTCAGACCTGAAATTAAACATTTGTATCAGTGTGGGCTCGAGCCCGCGGCCTCTCTTTTCACAGCCGGCTTCTAACCAACTGCGCCACGAAGACTGTCATTATGTCTCCTCTCATTATTCCTACGGTTATTTATACATCACTTTGGCTCAAAAAATAGTATAAAATCATATAATTTTTAAGGTTTGCAAATAATTGCAAAATATGTTACTATAGACCCTTACACACCAGAAAAGAGGTTAACTTAAGATTGTGTTTATGAGACGATGTGCGCTGATTTATAAAAATGAACTTTCATCGTGGTTAAACACGGCACTTTTTACGACTACACCTATAAAATAAGTAGGGTAACCCACACATCATGGGACATATGATCATAAATCCAAATTCATGCGCCGTTCACAGAATATTTCAGCTGAATAAGCTTGTTGCCGTAGTTGCGATTTTTTATACTAACACGACTAAGTGACAATGCTTTTGATGCTGCTAAGTGCAGTGTAATGCGAAAATGTATCACCTGTGAAAGATATGTATCCTATTGTCGGTAGATCAAGTTTCGGACCTTATATGCAGTAGTCGTTAGTCAGTGATTGTTGACACATGACAGTGTATTCAATATCTTTGCTAGTGACTGATGACTGTGGAGGCTAAAGGTTACCAGTTTACCACTCATTAGACCCACCCCGCACCGCCTCGCCTCACGCGGTTAATATTGTTTAAATGAAATAGTATGGACATACGCTCACTACATCAACTCCGTAACGTCACCGGATCACCGCCGTCCTCGCGTGGACCACTCGGTGACAACTCGTTGGTCGCATGCTTGTCTTGCGTTGTTGTGCATTGAAAATTCACAAGCCCCGAATGAACCGCGCGTTGCCACCGAGTGGACCGCGCGCGTCCATGAGAGGGCCGCGAGCGACGGCGCGGTGCTGGGTGGATCTAATGAGCGGTGACCTTAAGGCAATTTTTGACTTTTTCAAGCTACGTATATTTTGTTAGAATTAAAAAGGGACAACAATAGGTTTATTGGTATAGGAAGTAACCCACAATAAGTGAATATGGAAAAAAAACCCAGCCCTAATTGTACAGAATGTGGTATAGTTGAAGGTGTCCAGCACATATTTCTGGAATGTTCCAGGACGAGGTCTGAGAGAGAGATTCTAATAAGGTCTTTGGGTATAAATCTTATGGGTGTTGGTATTGTACAGAGTATTTTGTCGAAGCCTCTCTCTGACCCAGCTATCCAACTATATAAGTTAGCAGTTAAAGTCTAGTTTAAATTGCTCCCAATGTAACATTAGGCTATGATGGGACTCTCATAGACTTTTGTCTAAAAGCCCCTAAATAAATAAAGATATAAAAAAAGTGAATATGGAGCAATAACCCCAACATTTTAAAATAGAGAAACCCTGTGCCTAACCGTTGAAACATATAATATGAACCAGCATTGTTTAAGCTATTTTAAATTATAATAGGATTTTAATTATTTACAACCAGCTAGTATTACAGTCATTTACGATAATGTTAGGCAATAAAATTATACAACCAACCCAAATAGGGCTATTCAGGTGATTAAAATAATAAACTTTATTTTTGCCTGAATCTTATTTATTGAGCGATTACGCTGCTTTATGTATTTCGTTTTAGATGTTTATTGATTAATTATTTTTCCGTGTATTTGTATCCAAAAAGGCCTATACTATTATCTCTCTCTTTTTCTTTTTTCAGCCTCCGAAAGTTCCCTGCCGAATATAGGTATCTTCCAAGAAAAAGAATAGGAAGATTTGATTGCATTTTATAATGACAAAAAAAAATCAAATAATTTCTACTCTAAAATCCGCCACCCAGCGGTAGACCACAACGGCTGATTATGGCCTAAACCTACTGATGACTGATGATGACTTCTGATGACTATAACTTTCAATTGCTCAGTAAAGCTACCATCCACCTAAAGGCAAAAAAATGCATGATATTTAAACCAAATTTATCGCCTAATGTACAATTTAACACAAAGCAAAAACTAAACGACTCAACTGAAACGTGTGTATAAAATATTCATATAATCGTGTCAATCAAAAATTCCGTGTGACATAGCAAACTAGAATATGTCATGAAGGTTCCATAAAAATAGCGTAATACCCCGGTGTGATATTGAACATTTGATATCCTTTGTGACACTGAGGAGGTAGGTGCGAAGGAGTCTTTATTCAGATATAAATACACCGAGTCACACAGTGCTGCCTCTCAGTAGTATCTTGAACTCTTTAGTATTGTGTTTATATGTCAGACCATATACGCCCACTGCATGGCACGGCCCTCTACAATTGAGCGTTCGATTAAGAGTTGCGAAGTTAAGTGTTTTGGTTTGCGAATTTATAAACTGAGGGTGTATTTGTGTAATGTCATCACGTATTTGTCTCAAAATGCCTCAATGCATGGCTTACACGAAGCGATAGGAGCCTCGTGCGATTGTAGGGATTTGCGTTCCAACACGCGGGTGTATAGAACTTCAAACCACGCCTAATGCAGGTATTATTTGTAATAGGATTATGAAGATCTGTATATCTCTAAGTTATGAATTTACCTGAATCCGATTGCAGATTATATATGTAAGATAAAACACTACATACATACATAAACTCACACCTCTTCCCAGAAATGAGCAGAGAAGTTACTAGGACCCACATATCGCCTTTTATGTTCGCTCTCACGGTGTGATAGGGGGCGACCCTATCGCCATATCGGGCACAAATTCCTACTCCTGGCTGACAATGAATAGAAAAATACAATATAACTTTGCCCTACCCGGGATTTGAACCCGAGACCCCAGCTTTTTAATCGTAACGTAGTTGGCGTAGGTGGCCAACGAGGCAGTCTATAAAATACAAGATAAAATACTTTTACACATATGAGTACGCTTATGCTCTCGTGTTTCGAAGGCAACCAACTTTTTACCAAGTTTACTGGCCCCTTTAGATGTGACAGTGTTGCTACTGATACTGTATGAGCCCATATACGTCTCACTGCAGGGCACGGGTCTCCTCTACAATCCTATTCTCATCGGGAAAACTTTCCCAAAGTAATTGGTCACGCAGCAACATGTATAGGCTGGTAACTTTGCCTAATTTTAGTATCCAGGTCGAGAAATTTTTGGTGTGAAAAATTGTATTAGCCGCTCAGAAATATTACTTGAATGTATAGCAATAGGCTCTTTTACTTCTATGACATTAAAAACGACACTAAGTGCCAGCGCAGATCGGGACGGCATGGCAAGGGATTTTATTTTTTACTAAAGGATATTCAAACTTATCTGGTGGTAATACGACTTAAATTCGAATGTTTTTTATTTATGCCGTGGCATCGAAAGGCATTTCCCGATGGCTTTAATCTTAATAAACTGTGGCTGGTATCTAGTCACCTCTACCTACTTCTTAAGAGGAAAAGGCGTCTAATTTATCTATTTCTATTAATAATAAAGGCTCAGAAAAGCCACATAAAAATACATAACCCTTTGGTATTAATAAGTGATCTCAAGAATAGAGTGGAATTGATTAGTACCACACGCACCTTTTCGTTTGATTACGGTGCGTAGGCTTGCCCAAAGGAATTAATCATTAGTCGCTTTGTTCGTGTGGCTAAAGAATTCTAGACGCATTCCAAACCAAATCCTAAGTATATTTAATGAAAATCATAAACGTAATACTACCTATAAGTGGAAATAACTCCATCTCGGGTCAAATGAAACAAAGATCATTTGGTTTATCGTCAATATATCATCATCTGTTATATTCATCATTAAATAGTCATCACTTCAGTCGTCCTTCACGTCTTCCAGACCCTTCTCTCTTATTCCATCCTTCCATAGTTCAAAATCTTAATCATTCATCCTCTAACTCTTTCAATCTTAAGTACTTTCATTATTACTCTTTCAAACCACGTTCCACACCAGTCATTCGTCCAACGTTTCATTCTACTCACATTTCTTCAACTTTCAAATCCTACATTCCAACACCAAGTCCTAAAGTATAATATATTTAATGAAAATTCAAAACATAAACCTACCTATATAACTTAATACCTTAACACTGAACTTAGGATCTTACAAAAGGAGCTCAGAAAAGCCTATCATTATTGATTTATTTTTGACACAAACGAACCCTTTGTAAATAGAACTTCATAATTCTCCTGACGTTATTGGCTTTCTATGAAGACAGTTCGGAGAAATAGTAATCTTTTTAGCAAATATTTGTTTGTTTGCGACTTATATAAACTTGTCGCCTGACTATTGGCAAATCAAGTCACAAAGGAACTAGCAATATATCAACTGATGACAGGGTATGGCTTAAGTAGATAAACCATAATTATTTCCACTATTGGTTTCTTTGATTTAAGAGAATATTACACATTGAAATTAAATTATTTTATAAAGATTTCAGTCGGAACCCAAAAGACCAACCGACTACACCTCAAGACACACAATGATATCTTGCGTAGATCGGATCGCAAAAACCAGCCAACTTTTTCAATAAACTTTTTAATTGAATAATTGTAAAATAAGGGCAATTATATTGTAACAGTCACTGAGCTTATGACTAATACTAACTAATACCTCAATCCGACCCGTGAACACGAAAGCTGTAAAGTAATCAAAACGTCGGGAAGTTAAAAAATGCAAAACTAACCTAAATCCGCGTTAATAACCGTAAAAAGAGTTTAATTTAATTTATATCTGTTATGGGCCAAGTGATTAATTTGGCATTATTCATAATGCCCGGGCAATATGAATAATGCCCAATACGAACGGGCAATGTGATTATAAACAATAAATTTATCACATTGCCCGGGCATTATGAATAATGCTCAGTGCCTATTGGGCACAGTGATGAAAAGCGAATCGAAATCAAAACAATGAGCCGAAGTGGCATCGTGCAGCTATTGCAAGGTCACGCACCTCCCTTCGTACAACTCCCATGAAAAGGTAACGCACCATCCCTGAGAAATATCAATTATAGTAACCTAATTTCAAAACAATTGTTGTCAATACAAAGCTTCTGCAACGTCTCCGGCGCTACGGGAAGTTCAGCCCCTTCGCCCTTGCGTAACAAAAGATAGGCACCTATGCTCACCTCCGCAGCTTCGGCTTTCTGGTCACCTTTGGCGACCAGCCTCAGCCGCTACGGCTCGCACGGTTGCCTATCCTTCGTTACAGCGGGCGGGGGCTGCTCTCCCTCCGCGCCTCCGGCTTTTTATATACACTCTAGGGTTGGTAGCCAAAAGACTACGTGAAGTAGGGGTGTCCCGGGTCGGTTTTGAGGCACAGTCGACCTAACTGATCCATAAAGTGGGTACACTAATTTCCTTCTGAAGATAATGTGTCGGACGTTAAAAAACAACTAAACATAAGCAGATCAATTCCACCTTTCTAATTTATGGGTCTATCGCAGATGCGACAATGCGGCAGCGCACCACGTAAAAAATTACCTATTAATCACATTGCCCGATCATCATGTAGCTATATTCATAATGCCCGGGTTATGTGATAAATAGGCGAGTTAAGATTGTAATTAATCACTTGGCCCGATATGGCTTGGCATTATTCATACTGCCCGGGCATTATGAATACTGCTCGCATTAATCACTTGGCCCATAACATATCCACTAATTAAATGTTTAAAAATATATTTTCTTCGCTTTTATTATAAGTATTAAGTAAGTGAACATTTAAATTTGGATTTCATATAAATCTAGACGTTTCCAAGTGCTCTCGACTTGACGCAATTGACCCCAGAATTCGTTTAACATTAAAAGAAAACACAAAATATCTCTAGAAATGAGTATGTATAATAGACCCAGCCCCAACCTACTATTTTAATTAAAAATTCTTTGAAGACGCCCTACCGTTAGCAATTAATAAACTAAATTAGGTTTATTATAATTAATACCTTTGTGTAAATGTATGACTAATTATCTAGGTACTACATTAATTAGTATACAGTGAAGAAGCCATATTATTCCTATTTTTATACTATAGAGAGCAAATGATCACCGCCACCCATGAACATCTGCAACACCATAGTATATAGATATATGTTGCCGGTTTTTGAAATGGGAATACGAAAATTTATTAACAGAAAAAGGCTTCTAAAGTGGGAATAGGAGCTTAATTTAATTTTTTTTTTGTTCTAAGATTGCATGGGTTCAAAACCCGCATTAAGTTTGTATTTTTGTGATCAACAAGCATAGTGAATAGTACCCAGCACAATATAAAATAAAAATAAAAATTGTTATTAATTAATTCACTGATATAATTCTTTTATTGGTGGTAGGTCTCTTATATTATGTGAGAGGCCGCCTGGGTAGTTACCGCCGCTATTTCTATTTTTCTCGCTAAACAGCACTATAAATGCACTTTTGTGTTTCGGATAGAAGGACTTTGTAGCCAGAGTAACTACTGGACATATTGAGACTTATGTCTCAGGATGGCAACCGCAGGAATGCCAAGCATTGCTTTGTAATTCACGGTGTTGTTTGGTTTTGTTACTGTTTACGAGCAGTCGTATCGCTTACCATCAGGCGAACGGCGTGCTAGTCTCGCCATTAATAGCAAAAAAAATTAACATCCCATGTCCCACAATTGAGAAAAGCCTTTAGTCATTTAACACTAGTGTCAGCTTAGACTCACGTATCTAATGTCACACGCTACGGGTCATGTCACAAGTTCCTCCTTGGATTCTATATTACGTACTAAATGACGTCATAAGATCCATATGGGATCACAGAGGTGTTTAGTGAGAGGAGGTGTTGTTGCCATAGCTATATTTATGATGTAAATATATGCTAATATACAAAGCCTCTGTGGCACAGTTGGTCAGACGCCGCCTGTGAAATGAGAACGCGGGTTCGATCCCCGCACCGAGAGAAATGTTTGTGCGGCCCGCTAATATTTCTGTCGGGTCTGGGTGTTTGTGAGACCGAAATGTCTCTCGTAGTTCCTGATACCCACGACACAAGACTTGATCTTAGTGTGGGGTCAGGACTATGTATGTACTGTTGGGTGTTATATATTTATTTATTTAAAGATAAAGAGTTTGTTTGTTTGTTACCTCTAATCGCAGGAGCCATTACGCATTGAATTTTGTGTCAGATTTTGTGTCATTTATCAAGAAATGCTATATGCATATATATATTATCACCATCATCATCACAATCATCATGCCAACGAGAACCAGGCCAACGTGGCGGTCTAACCCCTCTAAATCGCACTCTCGATTGTAGAAGAGGCCTGTGACCTGCAGTGGGACGTATATAGGCTGATACAGATACATATCATTATCATAATCATCAGCACTTCCGCGTCTCTGCTGGGCATATATACCTCTCCTAAGGCACGCCATTGGGTGCGATCATCAACCCACCGTCCCCAGCCAATTCCAAATTAATGAAATTTCATATTACTATGATATTTACTTTTAGCACTAGTATGAAGTCAATCTTTAGTTCCTTGTCAAATAAGCGACTTATTTGATCTTCATCTGTATCTGTATCAGACCATATACGTCCCACTGCAGGGCACGGGCCTACTCTACAATCGAGAATACAATTGAGAGTGGTTAGGTTTTATCTTCATACACCTATGAAATTTTTGCTACAAACTCTTAGTTAATATGGCTTTCTGATAATTTACTACTAAATACCAACATAATTAATTCTTAGTCCTATTTATCATAAGCGAGATTTCTAATGATAAAATATGTAACAAAGTATCATTGTACAAGCCATAAAAAATCAAACGCTTACCACGAAGAAAGCCGTTTTGAAATATAATGAATAAGTATTTCCCTTACCTAGCTTTTCCGACCCGCTCAGACCCTCCGAAACAAAATATCATTCGAAAAGGTCACCATACCAGATTCAAGTGAAAAGCATCACGGACGCCAATTAAATTTCATCGTGCCATCGTTGATTAGAATGTTTAATTGTTAGTTTAGGATCCGTACAATTACAATTTCATAGTGAAATTATAATGTTGTAAATATTCATGGGTTCCAATGTTGTCTTGGGCGGATGTGAGGGAAGGCAATCGAATTTGCAATTGTAGCCGTTTCTATTCATCGATGAATATTTTGAGTAAAATTTATTTATTTAGGGAAAGATTTCTGGAAGTACAATTAATATTATTAGATAATATACTCGTAAATATAGTAACATATATTACATACTATATACGCACTATAACTGTGAAGGAAAACATCGCGAGGAAACCTGCATACCATAGCGATTTCAATGGTATGTAAAGTCCGCCAACCCGCACTAGGCCTGCGTGATGGACTATATGGGCTAACCACTCTCAATCATAATCTCGATTGTAGAGTAGGCCTGTGCCCTGCAATGGGACGTATATGGGCTGATACAGCATAGTATTAATGTAAAGAATGAAATAAAGGATAAAATACTGTAACATAAATAGGTTACTACAAACTTTAAATAAAATCGACCGATGAATGAAATCCTTTAATTCTACAAATTGTGTATCCCATGGTATATTGACTTTTATTACAAATCCTGCCGATGGAGTAAATACACATTATAAGTATAGTTAATTTGGGTATATTTATCATATATCATAGCATGGCTAAGCCTTTTTTTTATTGCAATGAATGCCGAGACGAGCTTGCCGTTCGCCTGATGGTAAACGTTACGATTCCTCATGAACAGAAGCTAAACCAAACAACACCTTGAATTACAAAGTAATACTTGGAATTCCACTGCGCTCGCCATTCAATATGTCCAGTAGTAACTCTGGCTACAATTATATCCTTCAAACCAAAACACAACAGTACAATTACATTGCAGTTTGGCAGGAAAAATAGACATGGCGTTGGTACCGACCCAAGCTTCAACCAGTAAATAAACAGGGTAAGCCGGATTTCTACCGGCTAAAAACCCCATGACCACCTTATGTACAAATAAGAGACTTCGGGATCTCACGAGGATCACACCAAAGCCTCTTTAACACATTGCTATGTAGCACTACGTGAGGTGAGAAACTAATATTCATCACCTGTCTTTCTCACGTCTTCGCGGTATGGTTTACAGCGATGTAAGATTGACCACCTAAAAACTAACATTTAATTATGTACCAGTCTTCGCCTGAATGGATGTGCCATTACGGCTTATTTACCGCGGCCTTCGTCTCTATCTTCTGGTGGGATTAGAACGACACTAGCCTAAGAACCAAATAGTGCATAAAAGGTGGACAGGCATAGCTTAGTTTTCAGAAAGGCACATGATACAGGCCGCCTCAGCTGGTCTTTATTTAAATCCTGGCGCTGAATACACACACAGAGAAAGAGAAATGTATTACACCTAAAGCACCCTTCCATTGTTAAGAACATTATTATCAATCAAATACCTTAATAAATATTGGATGGCGTGCGCAGTGGAATTCTAAACATGGCTTTGCTGTTGTTTAGTTCTGGTTGGGCATGATGGTTCATATTGGTTACCTGAATGGCACGGTCGGCTTGCGATACGTCGAAATAAAAAATAAGTTGTGGATGTTAAGTATTAATGGTGATCATATTCCAAAAAAAAAGCAGACGAAAATTCTATAGTTATGTAAAATTCTAAGTAAAAATAGCATCAATGGTCTGCCTATAAAATATTAATATGATTTTCTCGGAAAGTTAAATTCAGTTTACTTTCATAAAATTTAAATATAAAATTAATTTTGAATTTGGTTGCTTTTTTTGCAGTGTGTAATTTTTATTCTATATTAATAAATAGTTTAAAGTAAATAAAATACTCTGCCAAAATTGACTCCAGTGTGTATGCATTTCGTAAAAAAAACGTCAACGTAAAATTTCCTCCATTTTTCAAGAAAAACTATGCTAAGCTATGTATTGAAATAGAGTATAAACTATCTCTATCTATTGAACCTAAATCAGTAAGTAAACTAAGCGTAAAAAAGTGACAAACGTACAGGCTTATTCACATTTAATTCAATTTAAGTAAAACAAAAGTTATACAATTTAGTCAACGCAATTATAGAGAAAATAAGCTTAATATATGTTACAAATGTGAAAATATTGAAGAAGTAGATAGCACAAAATTTTTGGGTTTAGAAATAGATAAAAAGCTATGCTGGAAGCCACACATAAACTCTCTTTGCAAGAAATTAAGTAGATCCGCATATGCTTTACATAGACTATCATCAATTGTTAATGCAGATGCACTCCTCACTGCTTACTATGGTATAGTTGAATCCCACCTGCGTTACGGTATTATATTTTGGGGCAACTCAACAGACAAAGAAACTGCATTTAAAACCCAAAAAAGATGTATAAGGTCCATGTTCCAACTGAAAGCAAATGCTAGTTGTAAGCCATATTTTAAAGAACATAAAATACTGACTCTGCCCTGTGTTTATATATTTGAAATGTCTGTATTTGTGAAGTCCAACCCAGAACGTTTTAAACGCCTAGAAGATGTAGTACCCAGGAACAGACGCGACAAAAGCAGACTACGTCTGCATACTGCTAGGACGAGCCTCATGCGCAGTAGTGTCTTCTGTATGGCACCGGTCATTTACAACAAACTGCCTAAGACTATTAAAGATTACAATATGACATTATTTAAAAAACAATTACGAAATTTTCTAGCAGACAAAGTATACTATAGTTTGACAGAGTATTTAACGGAAAGACTTTAGTTATGATGTAAACAACTGATACTAAACTATTTTCTTTTAAACCTACATTGCATTGACATATTTAATAAAAAAATACTAATGACATAATAAATAATATACTATAATATTAAACTTAATAACTATGATACATTTATATATCTGTCTTTAAAATAATATAATTTTGCATACCATGTAGATGGTTAAATATGGCTGTTCGAATTAATATATGCTTCCACCACATTGTAATACCTGTATTTGCAAAATAAATATATCTTTATCTTTATCTTTATCTTTACATATACACACATACATTGTACAATACCATTTTGATAAACAATTTCATTTCAACCCACGTGCTCATTATAGTATTTAGTCGTAATCTCATATTGTAGAAGTATATGTGGGTTGGAAGGATGAATTCCAAGTACTGGACAATATAGCCCAACGTTCCATATGACGCAACCGCGGATTATTAAATTTACATACTCTAAAATCGGTACTCCATATAGATGCTCGTTTGATCTACTTTATCCAATTTCTCATCCCAGTACCTTAAAGATACTTCAAACAATCTAATTAAATGGATATTTTAAAAAGTTTAGATTAAATTGCATTTGAAAACAAAAGAGGTTTCACTCGCTAAAAAAACAAAAAGGCTATTTTCTTTTTTCAAAAAAAGAATGTAACGCTTTCCATTATTTACGGCCAGTGTAAATGTTACCACAAAGGTCTAAGAGTAAAGTTTGCGTGGCTCTTCACCCTTGCGGGGGTCACACAAGTGCGAGTGAGATAGACTTTGTAGAGTGTTCAATAAGATCAGACTTAGCTAACTTAATCAATTAGGCTTTGATGGCCTTTCAATTAATTATCATAGTTACGTAATGAGGGCAATACGGCGGTTTAATGCGACGCATAGACATTGTTCGAAGGTAATCGGCTATATTGAAATTTGATGCGTGGAATGAATGTTGTGTACACCTTTAATAGTAATAGTTTATCCAAGACTGTATTATTAGAAAATATTTAATATACATGCCGTTGGTGTGCCTGTTTCAATAAAATAAAATAAAATGAAATGTTTGTAGTTCATTGGCGCTTGAGAGTTTATTTAGGTCAAATAGTAGAGGTTAAACGTATATTAAAAATTAATGGTTTAAATTTCAGAGCTCGGGTGGTGTGTGCTCCAACATAAATGGTTAATGTTCAAATATTTTGATAAATTATTCAAGTTTTTATGTCTGGCTTGTAAATTAATATAGAAATATTTTAAATGAAATCAATAAAATGTAAATGTAATTCACCGATGCCGAATCAGGAGAGCCTTCAAGGCGCAAATATTTAAGAAGACACTTAAGAAATGAAAAGCAACGGGCTGGGAATCGATTACATTACTCAGAAAAACAAATCGAGAGACAATAAAAAATACCTCAAAGAATTATGTCACGTCCATCAAATATATTTAAATTGGAAAACTTGGGCAAAAACAATTTGCTAATCCAGAATGCAAATTCAAGTATAATGAGTAAGCATCTCCTTTTTACTAGATAATAGTCTATTGAACAAAATTAATTTTAAGAAACAATTCCATAATGAAAGAAATTCCTAATTCTATTTGTTTTACTTTTCAGTTTGTCACAACATGTATCAGCTTTGTACAACTTTACATCGCCTTTCTGTTAATTAATTGTAGAACGACAGACATACAAGATTAAACATTTCATTAAGTAAATATTTACAAGTCTAGTTTGCTAAGTAATAAGTAACTTGATACTAGAACTTAAACTTCTGAATGTAATAAAACTATTTATTAAAATCCAGGTTGAATTAGATCAAGGAGTGAACTTTAAATTTAAAGTCAAATTTAGAAGTACGAAAGAAAGAAAGTTTTTTTATTGGTACTACTTCAACTCAAAAAATACATCATAATTACAAAAGGAGAATGAAATAATAACAAACAAAAGGAAAAAACAGCAAAAAAAATGAAAAGAAAAAAAATGAATGAAATCAGTGTCTATTTCTCCCGTCAAACAGCAGTGTAAACGCACTGTTGTATTTCGGGTTGAAGGGCATTGTAGCCAGAGTAACTACTGGACATATTGAGACTTAACATCTTATGTCTCAGGTTGGCGAGCGCAATGGAATGCCAAGCGTCGCTTTGTAATTCAAGGTGTTGTTTGGTTTTGCTACTGTTCATGAGCGGTCGTATCGCTTACCATCAGGCATGCTCGTCTCGCCATTCATAGCAATAAAAAAAAAAAACCCATCCACGTTGCTGAGCGATTTGCCTTACAACTTTACGACAAACTGCTTGTCTGAAAACAGGTTTGAAATTATTTATTTTCAGATTAACCTTTACGGTTTTCTCCGCCATTAAACTCAGCTATAATAATTAACTATGAATACACGTAACTTTGAAAGGGCAAATGGGTCGATCCGAATACCCACAGATTGGTAATTACTATTAAAATACTAGACTATAATACGAGCATGTAATTACTTTGATGTTAAAAACCATTTTCAGTCGTGTTATTGAAATTATTTGGGTCAAACATACGTGTGACAATCAATCAAACGTTTTTTTAAGTCAAGAAACATTATGTCAATATTACGAGTATTGATAATGCTTTTTTTTTTATAATGGCCCGGCATAATGGCGGCATTGTACCTGATGGTAAGCGCAAATGCCGCCCAGGCAGAGTATCCATTGGCATCGGACGGCAGTCCCATGCCAATGGCAACAATTATGCCGGCCTGCTAAGGTTTCTTGTATATACCACTGATATTGATAAAAAACATACGTGTTTCATTTTTGTATGATACAAAATACCTAATCGTATATGCAATTGCATTAAAAAATCGTCACATGAAAGTATTAACAAAAAAATATTTTATATGATTTCATTCTACCGTCACACAATATCATGAACGCTGGAAATTTTAAATATATTTTGTAATTGAAATAGAGCAGTGGTTCTTAACTGGTGGTCCGCATTGCACCCACTACACTTTCACGATACTACTGACACTACCCAGGGAGGTCGGCGAAAGAATCGCTACGTCGAGTAGTTTTGTCCCTTCGGAAGGTCCCCCTCCATCCACACAAAACCGGCAAAGAGTGGGTTATCGTATCAAATCGCGAGACCCTCCCCTTGCTGGTTATCACCCCTCATGATCACACTCACCATCGTACATTGATAGAATTTAACATAATAATAATAACACCCAACAGTCACATACACAGTCCTGACCCCACACTAAGATCGAGTATTGTGTCGCGGGTATCAGGAACTACGAGAGACTTTTCAATTTCGTAATCACCCAGACCCGAAAGAAATATGAGCCGCACAAACATTTCTCTCGGTGCGGGGATCCAACCCGCGGCCTCTCGTTTCACAGGCGGCATTTAACCGACTGCGCCACAGAGGCTTGACAGCCACACAAAACAGAAAAAAAGCGGTGTTCCGAAGACCACTGGTGGTGGAAGCATACCAAGTGGTCCGAGAAGCCATCTTAAGACCATCTTTAAGACAATTTTAAGCATATTTTATTAATGGCAAAACAATAGCAAAAAATAGCAGAACCCTTTATTTATTTACATTTCGGTACTGTATTAACATACAACCAAGGTCAACTAACTTAGTGGCTAATGACTAGATAGGATTTCAAATGGTCTCACATAACCACCAGCCATCCTCTATAATCTATCTATCTTTAACTAGAGATTGCATTAGATATTTTGATGCATTTTACCTTTCAGTTAACAAAGATACAAAGATATAGATATTTTGCATATGTTTATAGATTGCTAGGTAACATAAATATCTATATATGTTTATCTTTATTTATTCAAGTGTAGAATTGTATCGACATAGTAATGGTAACTATTTTAATATATAGTTATAGGATATACAGGCGGATCATCGCCTATACCAGAATCGGCCAGAGCGTCTCGCGTGGGCATTTGGGCGTTTGGAATTATTTCACAGCCAGATTCGACAAGATTAATATATTGCGAGGAACTATAGCGATTCGTATGAGACGTGAAGCGCAGCTCTTCAAACTCCTTATTCCACTTCTCCTAAACATGACAGCGCTCCATCGATCAGACGCTCCGCTAGACTGACAACCGCCAATCTTGTTCTTACAAACTCAACAGATGGCGCCAGGGATGCCTGCGCCGTCAGATATATAGAACGGCCGTAAAAGGTTAAGAACAGCAATAGAGTAAGCATCGACGACTATTTTCATTTTCAACAGTATGATAAAAAAATCTCGAGTATTGGTTCGATTATGCACAAACACGGAACATGTGCATAGGTTATTATATTTTCCAATACTGTGTTACTATTAAGGCAAATCAAAAATTCTGCCACAAGTAATAATAACTTTATTGTTGGTACGTCTCTCATATGTGAGCGGCAGTCTGGGTAGGTACCACCGCAATGTCTACTTCTCCCGCCAAACAGCAATATAAATGCACTGTTGTGTTTCGGTTTGAAGGCCATTGTAGCCAGAATATTAATGAGCGATTGTATCGCTTACCATCAGGCGAACGGAATAGTCGTTTCGCCATTGATTGAAAAAAATATACTAGACAAACAAAACAGCCTGTCCCTCTATCCTCTTCACTTTCGGTATTGGTGAGACCGAAATGTCTCTAGTAGTTCCTGATGGGGGGTTAGGATTATGTATGTGACTGTTAGGTATATTGATTTATTTACTTTTAAATACCAGCAACAGTCACAAACATAGCCCTGAACCCACATTAAGATCAATTAAAACTTCTGCCGTGGGTATCAGGAACTACGAGAGACTTTTCGGTCTCACAAACACCCAGACTCGAGACAAATACTCTTATTAGCTTTATCACGTGAAATAAATTAAAAAGAGTCCATGCCAAAACCTGAATTTACAAAAACTGGATAAAGTTACGCAAAAACTCATTTAAGTTTCCGTAAGGGACATAAAGGGCGTACGATATATTTAAGGGTTATTTTTTTCCCTTTTCCCTACAAAGAGCTGACGACCACATATTCCCTTATTAAGAATTCATGGTACATAGATATGTACGAGGAAAAACGTCGTCAAATAAATAGAAACGGTTTCAATTTATCTGAGCAACGATGGAATATTATTAATCGTTGCTATGGCGACCATGAGAGCTCGCACTCAATCTGTACTAAGGTCGTTTAAAAGTGAGACCAAAGCCCAGCAGTTCTACCGAAAAGAGCATACCACCGATCAATATGGTATTTTTTGAATGCAATGAATGGTGTGACGAGCATGCCATTCGCCTGATGGTGAGCGATACGACCGCTCTTACAAAGTAGCAAAAACAAACAACACCATAAATTACAAAGCAATGGTTGGCATTCCACAGCGCTGGTCATCCTGAGACATAAGATGATAAGTCTCAATATGCCCAATAGTTTACTCTGGCCACCATGTCCTTCAAACCAGAACACAACATTACATTTACACTGCTGTTTGGCGAGGGAAATAAAGATTCCAATGGTACCTACCCAAGCGCATAATATGAGAGAATATTCAGCTATTTCATAAAAAAAAAACAATACAAGTTTGCATTCAAAATAGATGTATTATCGGATCGTGTGTTAATTTCTACGTATTCGTATCCATTAGTTGTTGTGGTATCAATTACGTTGTTTCTGAGTAAAACAGCTTATTTGAACAAAATATCCTATATAACAGCTTTGGTATCATGTAGCAAAGTTAAGGTAATTTAAGATGAAAAATATACGATAGACACCTTATTAGTCTATTGATAGTGTATATGCGCTACAAAACGTGAAGACCTGGGCTATGATCCCAGGTTGGCAAAATTTAAGTGAGAATATTTTGGTTGAAAAAAAATCATAATTCCCTGAGGTTAGAATTTCTCTGTATCTGTATCTGTATCAGCCCATATACGTCCCACTGCAGGGCACGCTCCTACTCTACATTCGAGAATACGATTGAGAGTGGTTAGGCCATATAGCCCACCACGCTGGCCTAGTGCGGGTTGGCGGACTTACATACCATAGAAATTCTTATAATCCGCTATGGTATGCAGGTTTCCTCACGATGTTTTCCCTTCACCGTTTTAGTGATTGGGATTTGGGATTTGAACCCGCGACCACCGTGAACATGTTGGCAGCCGGGTCTGGTTCGTTTACCAACAGGCCTCCACGCACTTAGAATAGAGGTTAGAATATACGGTGGTATCTATCCCTGTAGATAATTCATAAGCTTCTGTACTTAAATATTGGTTGTATTTTATGTACCTACGTTTGTATGTATTTTTAATTAGGATACCTCGTTTTTACCTTTACATGTATCCATCCAAAGGTTGTCTGTAAGAAATCGCCTAGAGCGATAACCGCCATCTGTACTCCCTCGTATTTTTATTTGTAATATCTTTTATTTATTTTTTGTTGCAGAAAATATTAAATAAATACTCGTAATACCTACAAGAACTACCACTGATCATTAATTATTATCGCTGTTTTTTTTTATATACTGTCGCGGCATAATGAATGAACTGCACCTGATGCTAAGCGCAAATGCCGTTCAGGCAGAGTATCAAACGGCATCAGACGGCAGTCCCATGCCATTTGATGCAATTATGCCGGCCTGTCTGTTGGTTTGGCTTTAGTTCTCACCTTTGGTAATGGATTATATAGGTAATAAATAAATAATAACATTCATATTATATTTTCGACTGCCTCAGTGGCGTAGGTGTACTACGGTACGCTTGCAAAGCTGAGGTCTCATGTTCGAATCCCGAGTCGGGCAAAGTGATATTGGATTTTTCTATTCATTATGATCCCAAAGTCAGGAATTTGTGCCCGATATGGCGATAGGCTCGCCTCCTATCACATTGTGGGACGGAACATACAAGGCGAAATGTGGGTGTCCAGGTACATCTGCCTACCCCTTCTGGGAAAAAGGCGGGAGTTTATGTATGTAAGTATATTTGTGCAAATATCGTATAATCGGTGTCAACCGTTCAAATCCAAGTCATCTTAAGGTTGTCTGGAAGACATCGCTATTACGATAAGACGATTATAACATGGGCTTTTAAGTGTCTTATATTAATATTATTTTAATTGGTGTGGAGATTAGAATAATTATGAACAACAACAGACCAAGGATTGAACAATTCAAAGAATTGTCGTCAAACAGGCGTTCCGTCATATTAAATAATATAAAATTTACTAAAATCACATGTTCCAATTTAAAATTAAAATCATTTCGTCAAAATTACGTAGGTACATGTTGTGAAACAAAAAAACAAACAATTTTGAAACATTTTATTTATATACACTTTCGTCGCTTTTAGTAAACAGTTTTATTTTATTCAGTCAAGTTAAAAGTTATTTGACGCGAATTTTTTATCAAACGATTGAAATATATAGTCTCTAAATAATGCATCATATAAAAATATTGCATCAATTCCACATAACCATATAGTGCTAAATTCTATTTAAAAGGAGAAAGCTTTGTATTCAAATCAAATTTAAAATTCAAATAGTTATCTAGAGTGCAACTAAAATCGGTCTTGAATCTAAGAAATTGTATGTTTAAACCTTCGTGGCGCAGTTGGTCAGATGCCGACTATGAAACGAGGGACCGCGGGTTCGATCCCCGCACCTAGACCGGTCTAAAGTCTTTTTTGCGAGGTTATTTTCCTCTTTAGTTCAATGTTTTGTCACCCGTTTTGCACGGAGGGAAGTGGATATTATTTATTCAAATCAAATCAAATCAAAATATTCTTTATTCAAATAGTCTTTCACAAGATCTTTTGAATCGTTCATTTCTGCTACCACCGCTTCGGAACGTGTTGTGGCTGTGAAGAAGAAGCGGCGCAAGAAACTCCCTCAGCAACACGAACTGTCTTCTTTTTTTCTTTCTTTTTCTTTTATTTTTTTATATCGCCATTTACAATTACAGTGTTTCATGTCACAAGTCACAATAATGTCAGTTTTAAAATGGCTTTTAATACAATTGGATACAAAAAAAAAAAAACTCCAACTCCTCCTTTTAATTTAACTTTGTGATTAATTTCGTTGCGGGTTAAAGACTAGTTAGACATTCCCGGAGACTCGCCGAGCTTCAATGCTCGGTGTCATTACATTGCGTGCCACTGTTGATCATGGCTTACAGGAGTTACAGTGGCGGGTGTGATAGTCTCCCCGCACCAAGACAAATGTTTGTGTAGCCCACACGTGTTTGTCTCGGGTCTAGTTGTTTGTGAGACCGAAAAGTCTCTTGCAGTTCCTGATACCCACGATAGAAAACTAGAGCTTGGCGTGGGATCAATACTATGTTTCACTATTGGGTGTATTTATTTTTATATATTTTTTACGCCTACGAATATAAATGTCTAAATACACCTGGTACACTTAATTTAATTAAGTGCGTGGTGGCCTGTTGGTAAACGGACCAGACGCGGCTGTCAACATGTTCACGGTGGTCGCGGTTCAAATGACAGGGCACACCTCTGACTTTTCGGAGTGATGTGTGTATTGATAGCCAATCACCACGCACTAAAACGGTGAAGGGAAACATCGTGAAGAAACCTGCATACCATAGCGGTTTATAAGAATTTCTATGGTATGTAAGTCCACCAACCTGCACTAGGCCAGCGTGGTGGACTATATGGCCTAACCACTCTCAATCGTACTGTGGTTGTGGAGTAGTCCCGTGCCCTGCAGTGGGACGTATATGGGCTGATACAAAACACTTAATTTAATTAATTTTACTAATTTATGCCTTCTGACTACTAATTTCTTACTATTTATCAAAATTAAAGTCTTAATCTAATAATATTATACCAATATTCACTATAAACTTATATTATTCGTCAAATTAAACTTAAGTCTCTTAGGCTGGCATTTCAAGTTAAAGTTATACAAAACAAACAACTCAAAAATTAGAATGCTGTGAATGAAATAGTTTAATTAGTTTACTGTTACTTTAGTCGAGGTGTAATTTAGTTGACGGATTACTTACTATTTAAACATAGTCTTAAGATAGGTGTATATATACATATAATATGATTGTAACCGATCGATGTCTGTACATGGAAAATATAGGAGAAAAGCAGATATGGAACCCGAAACAGTAATATTTAGAATTTTTGTTTGTCTGTGCGGTTGTGCGCGATGAACTCAGAAACGGCTTAACGGATTTCGATGAAATTTGGTATGGAGGTAGCTGACACCCTGAATTAACACTAAGGAACCTTTTTATCCCGAAAAATTTAGTGTTCCCGCGGGATGATGATCTCCAATATATTTGTAACTATTTTATACTCAAAGAGATGGGATGGGACTGAATTGCATGCCTTAATTGTGAATAAGACGGGACAAGGTGGAATATAACGGGATGGGATAGCAAAAGCAGTACCGAGGACGGCACTGAGTTTAAATATATATCAAACCGTACGGGAAATAATATATTGCTAATGTGGACTGGGTTCAAAAAATATCTGCAGTTATACAGCTCACAATATAACTAAAGCAATTCTTTTAACTGCTCTATGTATATATGCAATACAAGTAAGCTTTGTGAAATAGAGTTCAAATTTGAACAACAAGAATCTTAATATGTTTTTTTTTATTATTGCAATTAATGGCGAGACGAGCATGCCATTCGCCTGATGATAGGCGATACATATGCTCCCGAAAAGTAGCAAAACGAAATGAAACCTTGAATTACAAAGCTATGTTTGGCATTTCACTGCACTCGCCATCCTTCGACATAAGATGATGACAAGTCTATTACTATAAAGGGTTTTCTAGCCCTAAAAACTGACTATATGTACAACTTTGCTATCGCCATCAATATACGAATACGAAAATTAGATTTAGGCCAGGGTAACTGGCCTAGTACGGGTTGGTGGACTCAACCAATCAAACTATCCTTTGCAGAGAATTCCTATGCCCTGTAGAAGACAATTGTAGGCTGATACAGCGCAGTACAAAACAAGTTTATATATTATCATGTCTTTTTTCGGTTAATAAAAACTAAATCTCTGGAAATACTACCTAGGTGGCGCAATTGTACAATGGTATTATTACAACGATGAGGTTTCGGGTTCAACTCCCAGATGGGACAAAGTGATATTATAGATTTTTTATTCAATATCAACAGTCAAGAATTTGTGCCAGGCCATAGACTCGCCCCCTATCACATTGTTGGACGGAACACACAAAGCGAAACAAGGGTGTCTTCGTATCACCTCTGTCTACCCTTCTGGGGATAGACGTAATTTTATGTATACATTCGTAAATACTAAACAAATCCCCGTCATAATGTTGCCAAACCTACAAGGCGAAATAAGGGTGTCTTGGTACCACCTCTATCTATCCTTTCTGCGAAAAAGACGTAAGTTTATGTTTGTAATTTGTACGTACCAAACAAATCCCCGTGAAAACGTTCTCATGTTTTGCAAGCCAAGTTAACACAGACGTATTGTGTTGCCTAGTGCCTACGCTTTACGTTCAAGAGAGACTGGGCAAAATTATATCAATGCATGCTGCAGTTGAATTTGACTAATGATTATATGATCCGATGCCGGGCAACAGTCCCTATCTTTTCGGGAATAATATACTCCGAAAAGAAGTAAGCATCAGTGTCAATTTAACATGAGTATTATATTTCTCTCTCTCTCTCTCTTCAGCCATAGGAAGTCCCGCAGAACATAGGCCTCCTCCAAGGATCTCCACATTTACCTGTTGGAAGTGGCCTGCATCCAGCGACTTCCAGAAACCTTAACCAGATCGTCCGTCTAACTTGTAGGTACTTTATTTACATACATATATTCCTTCCTATTTTCCAAAAGGGATAGGCTGTGGTGCCACCCACAATTTGCCATGTATGTTTCGTCCACGATATGATAGGTGGCGAGCCTATCGCCATATCCAGCACTAATTCCTGACTCCGGGCTGATAATGATTGGAAAAATCCAATATCCCTTTGCCCGACCCTGGATTCGAACCCGAGACCTCAAGTTTGCAACCGTACCGAACAACTACACCACCGAGGCATTCGGACTATTTTATTTAATTGAATAAAAATAATTGTAGCCCGAGTAACTACTCATCTTGAGACGCAACAACTCGCAGTGGATCGCCAAGCATTGCTTTGTAATCCAGTGTTGTTTGGTTTTGCTACTGTTTTTGAGCGGTCGTATCGCTTACCATCAGGTGAATGGCATGCTCGTCTCGTCATTCATAGCAATAAAAAAAACCGAATCAAATTGGATAACTTAATGTATGTGATGGTTAGCGCTTATTTGGGATAATTCTCAGTATAACGATATTATTAATTCACGCATACAAGTTGTTTCCTTAGTACCGAGAGATATAGATTTTGCTTAATTTAACAACGGCAATAAGTTCTAGTGTTCGTAATATTATTGTTTTATGAAAATTCATTCAGTTAGCTGTCTGTATGATCTACATATTGAATAACAATTTCGCATTACATTTCTACTTATCCTTTAGTATCCCTATATCTCTATTATAAATTACTAGCGGCCCGGCTCAGCTTCGCCCGAGCACAAATAGATCTCTGTACAATAATATGTACGTATTATACACATAAACCTTCCTCTTGAATCACTCTATCTATTAAAAAAACCGCATTAAAATCCGTTGCGTAGTTTTAAAGATTTAAGCATACAAAGGGACATAGGGACAGAGAAAGCGGCTTTGTTTTATACTATGTAGTGATAACAAATTATTAATGAACTGCTCTTATTTAAATCAAATTTTAAGTTTTTAATAATCATTATTTGTAAACTGGTTTTGGCAAGAGCAACATTAGAGTTTATTGCTTGTTCTTTTACAGTGAAAACCGCTTTCCGAACCAGGTGGTAGATCAAAAATTACTGAATCTAAATGATGTTGAGCATTTTAATGGATTCAATAAATTGTATTCATTTTCATTTAATTATCTGTATCTGTATCAGCCCATATACGTCCCACTGCAGGGCACGGCCCTACTCTACAATCGACAGTACGGTTGAGAGTGCTTAGGCCATTATCATTTCATTATACCACATTTAAATTAAAATATTTAATATTCTATCCAGTGTGGTGTAAGTACACAGAAAATGCTTTTATTCAACCAATAAAACTAAGACACTAATAACTTTTATGCCGTATAACGACGCAGAGTATTTGAATATAAAAGACGTTTTTTACGACAGTGTTATATTTCATATAATAAAATATTTAATTTATTATGGAATATAAAGAAGATAACAAACGTGTTATTGTATTGAAAAAAATATCTTGAGAATACTTCTCTTAATTATCCCAATATAGTCGACCAAGGCTAGACCCCTCTTAAAGGCGGAGAGGTCTCAACCCCAGCACTGGAACATATATAAATAGATGGACTATGTATATTTATAAATAGATTGACAAATATTATACTGAAAATGTTGTCAAAGTAATTCTTAAATAAATCACAAGAATTTTGTTTTATCAAAAATATATCTCAATACTCAACAATTATACAAAACAAGAAATCAAACAAAATCGTAGATATACATATAACGAAAATATCCATGTTTCACATGAACGAAGCATGATGAAATGTATTCAAGCAATAAATTCAAATCACACGCTTTTGTGAACACCTCTCGAATATATAGAAATATGTAATCTATAGAAAAGTGGCTGAATAATTTTTATGCCTTTGCGTAAAATTAATCCTAACGGGTTTGGAATTGGAGCTGTAAAATAAATTTGAAATTAGAATGCCGTGTTCCAAATTCAATTCCTAATGACAATTTTATCGTGTTTGTAATTAGAGTAATTGAATCGTGTAACGTTCAAAATTGAATTACGAATAGATATGGTTTGTTGCGTAATTTGGTTATAAATATGGTAGTTAAAGGCTAATGTTCCTAGCTGGCATCAAGGTAACATGTGATTGGTTCCTGTCTGGAATATATTTTTATCATGTTATATGAAAGCACGTAAAATAGTCTCATAACATAATCACGCTAAGATTCGCAACTTAAGATTCTAAATGTAAGGAATTTAACATTTCAAACGTGTTACGCAAAATTACACCTCAATCAAATCCGCGCAAAATATTAAAGGGAGAATTTTCGCCTCCGTAATTAACATGTCCATCAAACGATCAAAGTAATCGTACTTAACGTTACTTACCATTTTCGCTCACCATCAAACAGGCTGCACGTAGCACCACCGAATCACAACACACAACATTTGTAGTGCGTCACTCAAAACTCGTATCTCACCACAACATACAAACACACACAAACACCGTGTATTTTTTGGATTTTTTATTACAACACACCGTAGCGGGACGTAGACGGCGATCGGCTACGGCTCCGTAACTGCCGCTACGGCGAGCCGAACGCGTCCGAAGTTTGCCGGAATCGGCCGAACGCGTTCGGGAGTCAGGGCGAATTTCGCTCAGTCTTTCATATTTTATATCGGTCGGGGAGAAGCGGAATTACGGAGTTTGCTCGTGTAGGTTTTTATAGCGTAACGGAACCGGCTGGCATTCTATTTTCAAAAGGTATTTTTTTCGAGTCGTCAGCGGAAACTGAACTTTTTAATTTTTTTCCACGCTTCATACAACCGTGGATTTAGTTGATTATTCTGCTATTAGCCCGGGTTGTTGTATTGTCTCTTTATACCGATACTCAGGTGGTTGGTACGAATTGAAAGTTCCCTTCAAATGAAAGTTCTCCAAAGAGAGCACGAGAACCGATTCTAATCATTCAACGTCTGTCACCTATTCGTGTTTTTGACGAAGATATTTTTCCTTGAGTATTTTCTGAGAGATTCAAAGATTAGTTTGAGGATTATGGTTCAAATTCTGTAAAATTATTTGTTCATTTATGCTAACGCTAGAAGATAATCTTTGACGAAATATAATTTCTTTTTTTATTTATGATAGAATACTAATTTGTTATCTTACTTATCCTCAAATATTAAGAAAAAGAGAGGACAGTCTAAAGTGTAAAGGATAAAAGCTAAGAAGAAAAAGTATAGTGATTAAATAAGTAGTATAAGTAAATAATAAAAGTATAATTTTTATTTGTGTGCAGTACATTGAAGTATAATTAAATTGTTGATAAATTGCAGTTAGTTCGCCTCGAACTATTTTCAAACTTGGATGATATATTATTAGTACATATTTGTCCTTAATTTCGGTTTAGCGAGAATTGCTAACTATCAAATGAAGAAACATTTAAAAAACTTAATTTCACTTTTTCACCTATATCTTATTGACTTCCCAGTTCTTTATTGAACTTCGATTCGCTCTGTGAACTTGGAAAGGAATTCAGAAAAAAAAAATATTAAAAAAGTTGAATGAGACGGAATCATTGATCGCTTAACTTTCGTTTGACATCACGCTGGGTCTTTACGTCATATGTGATTTTAATGGGGGGAGGGGGGAAGGGGTGAGAGGGAGAAGGGGAGTGGTGACAGTTCGAGGCAATAATGCTTTCATTCAGTATGTCCTGGGATGAATTGCGTTGTTTAACGCGCCATTCAGGCATAATGACCCGGGGATGCTGTTTTTCGGCTCTTTTCAGCTGCCTGCTGAATTTTGCTGTTATTTATAAACCTGGTAAATGCGTATTATTGGATTTAAAATGGTTGCTTAAGTATTTGTGTGAAAGAACATTTGTTTGGGTATGTGACTGAGGAATGAGCTAAGTTCTGTTTGAATTTACATGTTTGAGATTTTGAACTAACATTTGTATTTATTAATTATTCATTCTTCTGTGGCCTAACCCCTCTCAATTTTACTCTCGATTGTAGGAGTGGGGCCACGGTCTCCAGTGGGACGTATATGGGCGGATACAATACAAAAAAATATTCTGCGGTTTAAGAAATATCGTCGTATAATCCTTATATTTTTCTTTATTGACACAACAAAATGTCTACAGTGTGCCAGATAATAAGTCTAGCTGAAACAACCACAGGGAAATATGTCGGTCGAGACAATTACTCGTATATCGTATTTACACAAAGTGACCCGAAAATAGGACATGGTTGCTTGAATAACTAAGACAGATTTCTATCGTTATGTACAGTAATTACTGTTAGGGCAAATAAATACAACCTAGAATACATATTAAACTAAGCTGCGACTCGTGTATAATCACTGTTTTGTATACTTGTTTTGAAAAGAACATAGCGTTGCTCTTTTTGGAGTATCTCCCGCTCTTCTATGGCGACAACAGCCTTGTGAACCGGGTGGCAAAGAAATAAAATGACTAAATAATGTAAACAGTTTAAAGATTCAATAAATATTTTTCTTTTAATTTCTTTACACATACCTACCACAAGTTTATGGCTCTGTATCAGTAAGTAACCACGAAACTTAACGGTGGTAGACCTCTCATATGTGAGAGGCCGCCTGGGTGGGTACTACCGCAATGTCTATTTCTCCCGCCAAACAGTAAATGCACTGTTGTGTTTCGGTTTGAAGGAAATAGTTGCCAGGGTAACTACTGGACATATTGAGACTGAACATCTTATGTCTCAGGATGGCGAGCGCAGTGGAAACCTAGCATTTCTTTTGAATTCAAGGCGTTATTTGGTTTTGCCACTGTTCATGAGCGGTCATATCGCTTACCATCAGGCGAACGGCATGCTCGTCTCGCCATTTACTGCAATAAAAAAATTTTACATCCTAAGCTGTTTACTTGTATGTAATATATGATGAACAAAAAAGTTTTATCTATTTATCGATCTAAAATCCGACTCGAATGACCAAAAAATGTTTGAACTTTTCCTTGTTGAATTGTCCACGTTTATATGATAATTGAAATGCTAAGAAATGTTTGTAAAGTTATATTTACTAAAGACTAATGAGATGAATGTGATATGTAACACTTGATAATTATGATTTGATAAACGATTGCGCGTGGCCCGTGGTGGCTAATTGTGAACTTAAGAAAGGCATTTTTATATTATAAAATGTTAATTAAATTGAGTTACATACGCCGCGTGTAAACGCTCACATAAGAAAATGCACGGTTGCACCGTACAAAAAACAACATTTAAAATATTAATAAAAATGTCATCAAGTCCACGTTTAATAAAACAAAAAGCAAAAAGACAAAACTTGGAGCCTTATAAAACTTATATTAACCGATGCAAGAGGCAACAAAAACAGAAGAGTCCAGCATTCGAGACGCGAAGAACCTTTGTGAAACTTTTTGATACAAATAAAACTATGAAAGAATTGCAAAGTCCCCTTAAGAAATTGAATGTGCCATTGTTATATTAAAGGAATGCGGGAAGCCTTTGGATACTGTGTCTTAATGCTGCTGTCATTAACTGTCCTGATGGGCATTTTAAGTAAGCAACGTTATACTGGTTACTATACAGGGTTTATCAAGACTGCTACTGAAAACGAAGCCGGGTGGTAGTTTAAGCGACTTCAGACACAATGCATCAGAAAAAGTTGCAAAAAAAAGCGACGATTTTTTTTGTTTTGATTTTTTATGGTTATATTTGGGTGGTAAATATATTTTCAAAATTATAGTGTATACCCTTTTATTTATAAACTCTCTAAGTTATAAAAAAGTTTAATTTTTATTAAAAAATCCATGGATTTACCACTCAAAAATGATGATTTTTAAAAAATCATAAAAGAAATTATCGCCTTTATTTGCGAAATTTTTGGTTGCATTGTGTTTGTAGTCACTTAAACTACTAACCGGCTTCGTTTTCTGTAAAAGTCTTGATATACCCGGTATACGTACATTAAATCACTTTTTCCCAGAAGGGTAATTCATAATAAATAATTCTCAACATTAAACTCTTTAAATATAAACATACTTCTTGCAATTCGATACAAGATTATTTACAAGACTCATTCGTTACTACTACTTTACAATATGTTTTCAAGAAAAATGTATATTTTGTTCAAAAACAAATATATAATATATAGATTAATACTAAATAAACGTAGATTATAAATATAAATAATGTCGAGTTTTGTTTCAACTGCAATGAACAACCTCTTTTTTGTTTTTATGTTTATGGTGCTGCCACACTGCTGTTAAAAATGTTAGTTAACATTTTTTATAAACATTTGATCACATATAATCACAATGTCAGAAAATGTTTTCATGTTAGATAATGTTAGTAAACATTTCTAAACAAAATTGTTAACTAACAAATTGTAACAAAATAAAACATTTGTTATAATTTGTTTGTAAACATGCATGGCAACTGTTCATTGAACTTTTCATTCTTAGACAACTGTCAATGCCTAAATACCTGAGATAGTCTATGGCACTATAAGTTTCTCTAGCTCTTAACGTTTGGCGCATCCATATACAGCGCTTTTTCTTTTTTTCTACTCAAAAAATAAAAGCTAATCTAATGAGCAAATCTTCTTCCATTTTCGTGTAGATGCCTCGAAACGTAGTCCAAAACTGAGAACCGACGTCATGTTTTCAAATGTTATAAATGTTTGTAAACATTCTCCATCAGTGTAGGAGCACTCAAAACATCTAACAGTTCCTTACAGAATCTAACAATTGTTAGTAAATGTATTAGTGTTAGAAAATGTTAACTAACATTTTATAACAGCAGTATGGGAGCCCCATTAGACTTTTATTATTTGTTAAATTATTATTATTTCTACATATATACATTATACATATTATACTATTTCATTAAACAACAATTACCCATCTCAAAATAAGGCGACATTGTGCACGAAGATCTAAATCTTGCCAATCAAAGTCAAGGTCAGCACCCAACTCTAGGACACTTCAACCTTAACTTCTATCAAAGTAGGTAATAAATAACCGATCGTAAATTATACAAACGTCTTGTGTAGCCAAGAAGACCTCCAAGGAATACAAAAATATATAATTAATTACTGCTCGGATAATAAATTAATTTTGTGACATTTTCTCGTGCTAATTATAAGTGTTTATAGGAATTTATGTAAGATCGCCGTCCGTTTGTCGACTCTTATTTCATGGAATTAATCTTGTTGTCTTAAAATATATGAATATTATTTCCCGGGCAGAATTTATTTTTCGGATGGTTTGGAGCTAATATTCATTGTTTTAAAGTACGATTTAAGGATAAGTTAGCAATTTTAGGTTATTTTTGTGTTAGCGTTTCATGTTTTTTATAAATAACTATATAATGTTACATTTTTATTTTGGCATAAGAGTTCAATCAAACACTTTTCTTATTTTTTTATTTTCTTACGATTTTTTTAAGTGTTTTTGTTCGACTATAGAATGGTGAATTTTATTTCACCTCCATTTCTTCCCTCAAAAGGAGAAAAGCCTAAAACCACGAGTGACGTTATTATTTATCTTTGATTTTCCCGTCCTGTCCCTCTCTTACTTTAGACATCTAATCCAGTCCCACCACATCTCAGTACTAACAAAAAAAAGATCCGAATTCTTTCCTCACCAAAATAATTGGTAGGACTAAAACGAATCCACAAATTTAGGTAGAGATGTGGTTACAGATAAAAGTACCACTGTTATAACTATCATATTTTTATATTTTATGTTCTTTTGTATGTATGTATCAGCCCATATATACGTCCCACTGCAGGACACGGGTCCACTCTACAATCGAGAGTACGATTGAGAGTGGTTAGGCCATATAGTCCACCACGCTAGCCTAGTGCGGGTTGGCGGACTTACATACCATAGAATTCTTATAAATCGCTACGGTATGTAGGTTTCTTCACGATGTTTTCCTTCACCGTTTTAGTGCGTGGTGATTGACTATCAATACACACATGACTCCAAAAAGTCAGAGGTGTGCCCTGGGATTTGAACACGCGACCAACACGCCACCACGCCCTTGTATTTTCTTTTACAAATCAAAATATACATGCAATTACCTGACCTCTCACTCATACCCAGGATCTAATAACTTAATCAAAACACTCCACAAGACAAACAAGTCGACTAAATTAGCACGAACTTCCTCGCATGAATTTTAAAATTCATTAGCTGGGTAATGACTGCAATGAGAATAAATATGAAAAGTGCCGCATGCATGGCGATAAGGGCACATTAGCATGGAAATGTGTGAAGTTGTAATGGAGTATAACACGCTCATTATGTGATGAGCTGACAGGGCTGCCTAATGTACATTTTTATTACTTTATATTGACTGTCATCACCACGCATGGTGCGTGGTGGCCTGTTGGTATCGGACCAGACGCGGCTGCCAATATATTCACGGTGGTTGCGGGTTCAAATCCCAGGGCACACCTCTGACTTTTCGGAGTCATGTGTGTATTGATATTCAATCACCACGCACTAAATGGTGAAGGAAAACATAGTGAGGAAACCTGTATAGAATAGCGATTTACAAGAATATCTATGGTATGTAAATCCGCCAACCCGCATTAGGCCAGCATAGTGGAATATATGGCCTAACCACTCACAATCGAACTTACGATTGTAGGGGAGGCCAGTGCCCTGCAGTAGGACCTATATGGGCTGATACAGATACAAACTCTCGTGGGAGTTACTTTAAAGCGGGAAATTAAATAAATTACAGTTGTAGAACTAGGAAATGCAGACGTAGTATATGTGTTTAATAAATATTTACAGCCTCTGTGAGGTAATTATGCTACGGTACGGTTACAACGCTGAAGTCTCGAGTTAAAATCCCGGATCGGGAAAAAATATATTGATATTTTTCTATTTATTATTAATTTGGGTGGTAAATACATAGTTTTTCGGAAATAAATATGATCAGTGATCACCCTTTTATATTTAAAGACGGTGCGAAAGAGGTTACATTATTATTTAAGCAAATATAATGGATTGAATACCCTAACACAATTTATTCTAAACATCACAAAGAAAATTGTGAATTACAAAATAAAATGGTCGCTCTTTTGTGAAATGTTTAGTTGCACTGTATCTGTAGTCACTAAAACTATCGTCCGACTTCGTTTTTGTTACCAGTTGGGATATATCCTGTATATACAACATTTTTTATAGTTAAAATACCTTACATTTGCACAGAAGCAACACACCTGCATGTCCCTGGTGTCTTTGTGTCACGAATGGAATCGAGGCAGTCTGATTGAAATTTGCTCGGCATCCGCCACAGCAGTGTGTAGAATCAATTCCATCGATGAATATTTGTTTAATACCAACTCGTTTGTAACTGATCGTAATAATCAAACTAAGTCTGTAGTTGTGTTCGATGTGGATGAAATGTATTTTAGTAACGAATGAATTAAATACCTACCTACTTTGTACAATCTCTGCATCACCCAAAGGTAGAGAATGCCTTAGGCATTAAGTCCGCCTTTATACAACATTATGTATAAAAAGATTAATAAATAAATAAATAAATAAATATACTTATATTTTATAGATGATTATACAGAGTAAATTAAGACTGCTACCGAAAGCGAATCCTGGTGGTAGCTTAGTGATAACAGACATAATGAAAATAAACTCACTGGTGGTAGGT
This sequence comes from Hyles lineata, assembly GCA_030180105.1. NCBI lineage: Eukaryota > Metazoa > Arthropoda > Insecta > Lepidoptera > Sphingidae > Hyles > Hyles lineata. The sequence continues at coordinate 303,368 of JARJEE010000040.1, forward strand.
CTCTCATATGTGAGAGGCCATCTGGGTGGGTACCACCGCAGTGTCTATTTCTCCCGTCAAACAGCAGTGTGAATGCACTGTTGGGTTTCGGAATAAAGGGCATTGTAGCGAGAGTAACTACTGGACATATTGAGACTTAACATCTTGTGTCTCAAGATGGCGAGCGCAGTGGAATGCCAAGCATTGCTTTGTAATTCAAGGTGTTGTTTGATTTTGCTAGGTACTGTTTATGAGCGGTCGTATCGCTTACCATCAGGCGAACGGCATATTCGTCTCATTCACTGCAATAAAAAAAATAGAATTTCATAGAATCAAATATAATTATATTTATTTTTAAATATCATCATGTTTCGGTGGTAAATCCATAGTTTTTGGTAAAATAATTATTTTATGTTACAAACTCACTTTATCTCACCTCAGCATTTTCCAAAGATTGACTCGTAGGGAATGCCTATCGTATTAAGTCCGCCTTTATACATATTACATATGAATATAAAGTATATATATATATATATATATATATATATATATATATATATATATATATATAAGTAAATATTGGTTAGGTTGGTACTGATGTCAGCTGTGCTATAATGTAAGTATAAACTTTATTCATTGGTATATAATAATGATAATAATATATTTATTGACATAAATCAATCTAAACAAATAAACATTGAAGCTACTATCTATTAAATTAGGTAGAAAAAACCTATATTAATTTTTATGCGATTTGAAATCCTTCAATCCGCAATATGCCTCACAGTCCACCATAATATCTTTTAGAGGACCATTCGATTGTAGATAAATATTATACTCAACAACGAAAGGCTTACATCTCATTCTTCTTCTTCTTCTTCTACCTGGCGTTATCCCGGCCGGTGCCAGGGTCCGCCTTCCGGCAAATTCTCCTCCATTTCGCCCGATCTTCGGCATCCTCAATAGTAAGGCCATTGACCCTCATATCTTCCTTGACGACATCGAGCCAGCGCTTCTTGGGTCTACCCCGCGGTCGAGGTCCGGGAATATTGAGGCTCAGGCACACATTACCGACGTACTCCTGCGGTTTCCTTAGGACGTGACCATACCATCTCAAGCGGGATTCTTGGAGTTTATCAGCCACATCGCGGACACCAAGACTGCCACGGATGTGCTCGTTACGGATTTTGTCCAAACGCGTAACGTTGCACATCCATCGCAGCATCTTCATCTCCGCGACGTGAACCTCCTGGACGTGCCGCTTAAGGGCAGGCCACGCTTACATCTCATTATCTTCAGTAAAACTATTATTAAATTAATCATACCTATACTACAAATTCAAATGTAACACAATATCCCGACCAACAAGGTTTAATTAAAATCTTGTTGGTTAAACCTTGCGTCTGTGTGTCACAGATAGGTTGATTAAAACTTGCAGTGTGTCGCACGGCAATGTCTCACCTCAAAGACTTCATTTCAATTCCCCTCTGAGTTTGTATGGATGTGTTGCGTCATTCTTCCGACGTGTATTGGGTTCTGGGGAATATGTTGTATGGAGGAATTGTGTTTCATTGTATCGGTTTATTGATTTATGTGTGGGTTTAGATTGAAAGGTTTTTATTTCGATTTCCATTAGGACTTTGGGTGGTATTTTGATTTTAAAAGTGTTACGAATTGCACCGTTTTTATGGTATTTTTATATCCATCCATCCATCAGCCAAAGGAAGTCCACTGCTGAACATAGGCCTCCCCCAATGATTTCCACAGAGACCTGTTGGAGGCAGCCTGCATCCAGCGAGGTCCCGCGACCTTTACTAGGTCGTCTGACCATCTTGTGGGTGGAAGGCCCACGCTGCGCTTTCCGCTACGTGGCCTCCATTCGAGCACTTTCCGACCCCATCGGTCATCAGATTTCATATTTTTATATGATGGTCAGATATTGGTACACACTCGCATAGTGATTACCATACACAATGGTGAAGACTTGTGCTAACCTATAAGTGTGTCAAGTTTTTGAGACTAACGAGAGATGTTTATTGCCTTGTTATGCCAATATAAAAAGTCGTGAGTGACGATGAAAACTGCAGATAGTAAAGACCTTTGACAGCATACTTATAAACAAAATACATAATATTAAAATCTGTGTGTATTGATAGTCAATCACCACGCACTAAAACGGTGAAGGAAAACATCGTGAGGAAACCTACATACCATAGCGGTTTATAAGAATTTCTATGGTATCTACGTCCGCCAACCCGCACTAGGCCAGCGAGGTGGACTATGTGGCCTAACCACTCTCAATCGTACTCTCGATTGTAGAGTAGGCCCGTGCCTACAGTGGGACGTATATGGACTAATATAGATATAGTACTTGAAAGGAAGGTAAAACAATACATTATACTCATACATAAATACATATGTACATAAACTCACACTTTTTTCCCAGAAGGGTAAGGCAGAGATTGCAACAAGACACCAACGTTTCACCTTGTATTTTCATTCCCACAATGTGAATGGCGAGCTTATCATATTGGGCATAAATTCCTGACTCCGAGATGATAATGAATAGAAAAACCCAATATCATTTTGCCCGACCCGGGATTCAAACCTGAAACCACAGTTTTTCAATAATACCATAGTACATCTGCGCCACCGAGGCAGTTATTACACTCAATCAAAAGTAAATAAATATCAAGAAATATTGTTAGAGAAAAATATTCTTCTAGTATTGAATTTCTTTCATTACTATACTTGTAAACATCGATTCTACTTAGATTCAATTTAAGTTAATTAAAATTTAAATAAATATTTTGAAATATAATACTAATTGACTGATGTATGTAAAATATAATGATTCCATTGTGTATACCTAATTAATTAAATATTTAAGACTCATTTGCTGTGAAAATTGTGTGGTGTACGCGATTACAAAACTGAGGTCTCGTGTTTGAATCCCGGGTCGGGAAAAATTGTTTTTTTTTCTATTCATTAACAACAGGAACTCAGAAATTTGTGCCCGGTATACAATGCGAAATGTGGGTGTCTTGGTAGCACCTCTGCCTACCCCTTCAGAAAAAAAGGATGATTTATGTACGTTTATATATAATCAGTACGATATTGGTTACTGGGAAAGTTTATTTATATATCTACGTATAATCAAAATCCCTGTATATTTTGATGTAAGAAAATAATAAAATATACTATTAGGGTATGGAGGAATAGTATAGGATAGAGTGGAAGTGACGGCATAGGATTGGGATAGCTGATTTCATTTGATGGGATAGGATAAATAAATTAATTAATAAATAGCATCCAACAGTCACATACATAGCCCTGAACCCACATTAAGATTGAGTCTTGTGTCGTGGGTATTAGGAACTAAGAGAGACTTTTTGGTCTCACAAACACCCAGACCCGAAAGAAATATTTGTGGGCCGCACAAACATTTCTCTCGGTGTGGGTATCGAACCCGCGGTTTCTCGTTTCACAGGCGGCGTCTAACCTTCTGCGCCACGGAGGCTATCACGGAGGATGAAATGTAAAAGCACGGGATGAGACGGGATGGATAATGTAGAGTAAGGAAGGACCGCTAAGTGACGCGACAGGTAGTAGTACCTCTGCCTACCCCTTCTGGCAAAATAATTGTGTATTTATGTAGGTATGTATGTACTATTATGATTGAAGATTGACCAAAAATGTATTTAAAAATATTGCTATCAGTACTTTCACACAACCTTACCTATATTCTACAGTAAATTTTCTTCCTCGGTACGAATTTAAAGCACTTTACACTCACCAATACTCTAAGCAATGTGTCTCAAAGCAATTCCACTACATATTTGCCTCGACGTTAGTTTAACGTTTTCTATGCCTTTGTGTCTTGAGTGTTTGAGATCAAACGAAATTACTAGCCATCTATCGTATCTGTGTCACTGATCTGAGATCAACTTGTCTTTAGAATGTGTTGCTGTTTTCAATATTGTTCTGAATGTTATTTATTTATTAAGCTTCATGAAATGTAATGATATGAAATGAAAATTTATTTGCAAGAATGTGGTTACATAAAGATAATATTTTTGTTCCACGGAGTCTCACAATTTGTCATAGTTGACGTGCAAATATTTTAAGAAATTGGTTTACATTAATGTTAGCATTATACGTAACAACTAGAAAAAAAATATAAAAAAAATCCATATACTACTGTATACAAGGCGGACTTAATGCCTGTGGCATTTTTTCCCAGTCGACCTTTAGGTGATGCAGAGGTAAGCAGAAGTAGGTGTACGAATACTTAATTAAAAGATAAGAAGAGAAAAAAAAAAGATAATTATACAAGTCATTATGGGTGATTATGTTATTATGGGTTGTTTGGAAATTATTGAAGTGAATACTAATAAAATCTATGTGATTTGAAATTTAATGAAAGAGAAGACGAAGATTATAGAAAACACTGTATATTTATATTACATCTCATTATCTCGTAGGCTACTTTTTGAAGTTTCACTTCTGCCGTATGTGAATTGCACACACACAGACTATTTTAGAGAAAATATTTAATTTTATTTTAAATCAGGTTTTTATTTGCCGACGAATTGGTTAAAATATGTTTTTTATTATTTAAAATGTGCTTCGGCTCTGAATTATAAAGGCTTCAGTTGAATTACCAGGTTAAGCACATAGCAGTAAATGAATATTATTATAATACGATTTTATAAGCTGTATTCAATAATTTTACGTAATATATTATTTAATATCAGGTTAAAGACAGATATGTTTGTATTTATCAGTTTAAATTTTTTTTTATAACTCTTTTTCGTTTTTATAAAAACTATTTTTTTTAACTCATTTTTTTTTCAACCTTGATTTCATACGAGATAGTTTACACCTCTTATATTGTTTTTTTTTATATACGCATGTACATAGAAACCCAATAGTATCCAAATTGATCTGACAGCAAAAGTTAAAAGTAACACTTTAAAAAGTACCTCCTGAGAAAAGCCTATTTTACATAAAAGCATTGTAACACGAGCATTTTACTCACCTGTCTACCCAGCAGTGTGTCTCAAGTGACATCAATTTTGTAACACTCAGATTTGATTACATCGCCACACCTTTATGTGATAAATGTGACACTCGAGATCAATTATAATTTATTATTTTCAAACTAGTTTTATACTCAATAATGAGTTTGTTGAAATGGGAATTGGGATTATGTTCATAATTTAATTTCATCTTATACATTTTTTTTTTTTTTGAATCTGTATCAGCCCAAATACGTCCCACTGCAGGGCACGGTACTGCTTTACAATCGAGAGTACGATTGAGAGTGGTTTGGCCATATAGTCCACCACGCTGGCCTAGTGCGGATTGGCGGACTTACATACCATAGAAATTCTTATAAATCGTTACGGTATGCAGGTTTTCAAACGATGTTTTAATTCACCGTTTTAGTGCGTGGTGATTGACTATCAATACACTCATGACTCCGAAAAGTCAGAGGTGTGCTCTGGGATTAAAACCCGCAACCACCGTGAACATGTTGGTAGCCGCGTCTTGTCGTTTACCAACAGGCCACCACGCACTTCATTTTTAGAATAAAAGAGTCCATTTCATAATTTTCTGCTGCGTCTTTGACACAGGAGTATGTAACAATGTAATTTACTTACGGCACCTTTGTATTACGAATGAGAGCGACTGAGATCAAACAAGACTTGCTCTGTCACCAAAGCATCTAGAGTTTGCTGCCCGCTCCCTGTTTAATAGACTACCGAAGGACGCGAGAACTGTGAAGTTTAAATACAAAAATATGGCATACATTTGTAGGAAGGCGAGTATGCTGTTCGCCTGATGGTAAGTTTTATGACAGCTCATGAACAATAGCAAAACCAAAGAACACCTTGAATTGAACAAAGCGATACTTGGCATTACACTGCGCTCGCCACCCTGAGACATAAGATGTTATGTCTCAATATGTCCAGTAGTTACTCTGGCTACAGTAATCTTCAAACTGAAACACATCAGTGCATTTACACTCATGTTTGGCGGGAGAAATAGATATTGTAGACAATAGGCTTATTATGAAGATATTACATTGTTTCAACACGCAAATTAGGACAAGACTCATTTACAACCGCGAATTTGATTGAGAGGGTTTAGGCTACACGGAGTAGATAAAACATTTATATAGATCACCCTCCATAAACACTTGTAGTACTTAACTAGTCAGTATCCACAGCCACGCCTCAACCACAAAAGTTCTTTGTGCGGTACGCTCGCAAATATCGTATAAAATTACACCAACAACATTTACAAGTTTTTGGAACACTTTCCTTTCAAGAAAAGTGGGTAAAAAAGTTAGACAAAACTCAGTACGGCACTGTATTATATTAAATATGTTTATATGTGTATACTTACTGCGTACTGCCTTACCTTTTATATATATATTGGCAAGGAACAAAGATTACAAAGCACGTGAAAGGACATTGCAATCCAGACAGAATAACCACCAACCCAACATAGTCAACCTCTTGCCAGTCGACACATTTGTGTTGGTATGATGAGTGGATATGCACAGAATAGATCTTAAATGCGATTAATTTACGTAGATCACCACAAAAAAGTCCTTAACCGCTATTTACGCATTTTTTGACAGCCCCCGTGGCATAATTGGTTAGACGCCGGGTGTTCGTGAGACCGAAAAGTCTCTCGTAGTTCCTGATACCCACAACACAAGACTCGATGTTAGTGTGGGGTCAGGACCATGTATGCGACTGTTGGGTGTTATTTATTTATTATTATTTATTTATATATTTCTCCCGCCAAACAACACTGTTAATGAACTGTTATGTTCCGGTTTGAATGACATCGTAGCCAGAGTAACTATTATATAACGCAGTGGAATGCCAGAATGGCTTTGTAATTTATGTTGCTGTTTAATTTTGCTACTGTCCATGAGCGGTCGTCTCGCTTACCATCAGGTGAATGGCATGCTCGTCTCGCCTTTCATTGCAAAAAACACTATCCAAGCGGATATAGTAATATACCAATCACCACTGAAATGAAATAAAATGTAATGTATTTGGTCATGTAGGCAATTAAAGAGCTCTTATGACAAGTCAATTCATATAGCACTTTATCTCTATATACAAAATATTTTTGATACTCAGAATTTTTTATATTGATTTCTTAGTTTAATTTATTTTTAATTGTATTTATTTATTTATAATTATTTATGTTTATATATTTAATTTCTTATTAGTGTTTTATTTGAAGTATTACTTAGTATTGTAAGGTTTTTTTTTCAACTAAATACATAATATACTTTTATCAAATTAAATTTAGTTTAGACCATAAGTATTATTAAAACGGTACGTAGCGGTTTATTATCACCACCGGCTGTGATTCGGCCCTTATTGAGAAGCCCCGTCGAAACAAACTCAGTGGGCTTACACTACTACGGGAAAGTACGTGACGCGACCCATTTCTGAATATATAGGGTGAACTAGGGCATTTTCTTAATATATTTTATATGTAGGTATTTGTAACTGTGGAAACATGCAATTGGTGCTTTTATTTTTTTCTACGTGTATATTACTTTGTAACATACTATAATTATGTACCCCAATAAAATAAAATATCCAGCGATTAAGATTGAGTGGGCTTATTTTGGGTCCCCAGTCCCCTGCTAACCTAAATAAAATGATTATTATCCGTCATACCAATGTGTCCCACACCGGATATAGGAGAAGCACTTACTTCGGCACTAATTGCACGGAATTATAAGTGTCCGGGGCGTTTAATTGAAATTGTGTTGTTCTTCCATTACGTCGCATAAATATTGTAAATAAAAATTTCAATTTGCGGCTCATGGGCACGTTCTTCGTATTGTTAAATGTTTCGTTCGTAAACGGGATAAGTAGGGTCTTAAGAGTACTTAAAATTCGTATGAGTGGATGCTGATTTGTCATTGTTTTAATATTTTTGTCACAATGCCATAGGTGGTTGGTGGTGTGAATTATTCGCTTTTGTAGCATCTTATCTACAAATGGATGTCTCTGGATGGTCAGAGCAGTCGAATGTCAAGCATTGCTACTGCAGTACATGTGCGGTCGTATCGTTAATGTGTTACAAAATTTAAAAATTGATGGGATATCAATGTGAACATTCTTAGGGGAGGCCTATGTTCAATAGTGGACTTTCTGTGACTAATACAGATTAATGGGATGTAATATATCAATAATGAAAATAAATATAAAATACTTTTTATATAATATAATATAGGAATGACCAGTATTTTTTCGTATTTTTAGATTGTATTTTTTTATGCAATATTGGCTTCAATTTAAAATACTGTCAATACCAAATTTCATAAATATCCGAAATTTTCAATACGCATTTTCGCAAGTTTTCAACACGAAGTAATCTCAACATTCATCTAAAAGCACTGAGATAGCGACTAAACAACATCGCTGCAAAAACTCTCTTATAAATAAGTTACGTGCCGTTCAAAACTTCAAGAAGACTATAACCTTGGACTTTTCCATCGCACCATGTTATTTCTATACCGTTAAGGACCCAGACTCGGCATTAACTTTTCCAAATTATCCAAAGAAAATTTCATTCCTTTTCAAAATTAAAAGGAACTTGCGCGGCGAACGAGAGTTTCTCCTATTTATATTAATTGAGTTTTTGAAATAGATTTTGCCAGAACTTTGGTCGTGATCTTTGGCTGTTTTTCTATCTTGTCCTTTAAACTTTGCGCTAAAATACTTAGTCACAATAACGTCGCTAAGTGTGTTGAGAAATATATACTTTTCCAAATACATTTTAAATCGAATATTACAAAACATATGATCAAATCAGGGTCATTTTAATTTATATGATCTACGTTACTGAACCGCTTAAAGAAAAGAAAAATATTGTCAAGAAACCTGCATGTACCTTAAAGTTCTATACAATCATTTCGAACGGATTAGTATACAAAGGAGATCCCACAGGCAAATTGCGCTCACCATCCTGAGACATATGAGTTCAATCCAAAACTTGCGATTTAACTTTATTTTTGTATTCTTGTTTGTATGTACTTTAGTTTTAGTGTTTTGTATGTCTTTCATTTGTTAATAAAGTTTATTATTATTATGGCTCAAACGGATAAATTTGGAAATTGGTTTAAGGACATTTTCACTAAGTGTACCTTTATACCATTTAGAGGGAAGTTAACTGTTTCTCAGTCAATTAATATTCAGTTTGCTACGGTTATTGATCATAATAACAACAGATTTCTTAGAAAAGCGAGCCAACCTCGAGTTATCTATTAATTAAGAAATTTTATTGTGATTGCGGAATTTAAACAGAAACAGTTTGGTCCAAACTTTCGAGATAGGAATAATGCATTACTGTAATATCTACACTAATATTATAAAGAGGAAAACTTTGTTTGTTTGTTTGGTTGTAATGAATAGGCTCAAAAACTACTGGACCGATTTTAAAAATTCTTTCACCATTCGAAAGCTACATTATCCACGAGTAACATAGACTATATTTTATTTTGGAAAAAAATAGGGTTCCGTAAGATATTTGGATTTTTCGGACACAAACTGAAAAAAATCAACCAAAGAAGTTACTTATTTTGCGTACGCTGCCTAAACTACAAAAGATAGAACCATAAAATGTTATAATTAATTGTAGATCTTATAAATACCTACAAAAAAGTCCGCGACACACTATACCTATCTATGTCGAGTGAGGCATAACAACCACATTTTTATTTAAAAATCTTGAATTTTTTTTTTGACTACATTTAACCGCTTTTATTTTACTCATGCTATTAATCCTTATCAAAATAAATTATTTCATCAATAAGTACAGTTTATGTTGATAATATTTGATCTTTGAATGATTAAAATTAGACGTTTGGTTTTGAAGTTGTGGTGAAATTAAAATATTACGATTTCTGCTGCACGGCCCGTTGTATAAGATATATATGGATGTTTGTGGAGAGAAGGGACATAAAGTAAAATAGAATCGAAGGTACGGGAGAGGGATAGATCACAGATTTGTTAGGACGAAATTTAAATGCACGTTATAAAACGGGATGGATAATAAAGAGAAGGGACGGGACGGATTGGGAAGAGACTGAACAGGCGGATGAGACGGGATTAAGCCGGACAGTAGGATAGCTACGTCAAGTTTAGGCATACAAGAGTTTATACGAAAAACAACATGTATTTGGTGTGGAGTGGAATCAAAAAATATATGCACCCAGGCGAAGCTGGGTCGGGCCGCTAGTAATCTATAAAGCTGAAGAGTTTGTTTGTTTGTTACCTCTAATCTCAGGAACTGCTGACTCGAATTTGAAATTTATTTTTTTGTTGGATAGTTCATCTATCCAGAAATGCTATAGGCTATATATTATCACGTTATGACGTTTAGAAAGGAAGCAGGAGTGAAAATCTAGAAAATACCATGAAGTTTTACTCGTTTCTCGTGGTCCGATTGGTCGATATTCTAAATTTATATATATTTGCAGATAATACAGCCTCCATGGTGCAGTTGGACGCCGCCTATGAAACGAGAGGCCGCATGTTCGATGCCCGCACCGGAACAAATTTTTGCGAAATCCCCCGGTATTTTTTTCGTGTCTGGATGTTAGTGAGACCGAAATATCTTCCGTAGTTTTTGATATCCACGACACAACAATCGACCTTAGTGTGGTGTTAGGACTAGGTAAATGACTGTTGCGTATATTTATTTATGGCCCAGCCCATACGCTTTATACGTTACTGCTGGGCACGGATTTGCTCCACAATTGAGAGTACGTCTGAGAGGGATTAGGCCATATTGTCCACCACGGTGGCATGGCAGAATAATATTACCATAGAAATTATGTTTGCTTTCACCGTTAAAGTGCTATCAATATACAGATGCCTTCGAAAAGTCAGAAGTGTACCGTACCTGACCATATTATATAATTATATATTTTTTTAATTGCTATGAATAGCGAGACGAGCATGTTGTTCACCTGATGGTAAGTGATACGACCGCTCATAAACAGTAGCAAAACCAAACAATACATTGAATTACAAACCAATGCTTGGCATTCCACTGCGCTCGCCATCCTGAGACATAAGATGTTAAGTCTCAATATGTCCAGTAGTTACTCTGGCTACAATGCCCTTCAATCTGAAACACAATAGTGCATTTACACTGCTGTTTGACGGGGGAAATAGACACTGCGGTGGTAGCCACCCAGATGGCCTCTCACATATGAGAGACCTACCACCAGTAAAATATATCATCAGCATCTGTATAAAAGTAATATTTAAATACTCCACACATTAAGCAAAATCAAACACCAATATTACATGCTATACTTCTATACAGTACCGTTCTAAACATTAAAAGAAAAAGGTATTAAAGGAAATGCCAGTCCGCACGGCGTTCTATCTGGCCTTTTAATGTTATCTAATCTTTTGATTAAAATCTCATGAAAGCGTAAGGTTTTTTTACAATGCGATCGGGTCGGATTGCTCTCCTTCCGGTACAATTGTGCAGCTTGATTTAGAGTTCTTTATAAAATGACTGAGTACAACGTACTAGAACTGTGAAGGAAAACATCGTGAGGAAGGCTACGTACCATGGTAGTTTGGTGAAATTTCTGTGGTAAAAGTCCACCAACTCGCACTACGCCAGTGTGGTGGTATTCGGTCTGATACAGATAAAATTAGTGCCAATGGAATCCTATTACTAATCGCTGTAATAATTATGGTGGCGGTGGTTATAATTTCGGGTCGGGCAAAGTGATTTTGATTTTTCTATTCATTATCAGTCTGAATTTGTACGCGATATGGTGGTAAGTCCCCTTTCCCACCGTGAGACGACTTTTATAAGGGGCACAGTTAGTGGGCTAATAACTCTGCCTACGCTTTCCGGGAAAAAGACTTGAGTTTATGTTTGTATGTTATTACTTCCAAGTACTAATTACTACGTCATCTGCCCGTCTGCTAATATTATGTTCAAGTGGAATCGTTTGAATAGGAACTGTTAGGATAATATTACATATATATTCTATTATCACGATATAGGCGAAAGCTTAATTTGTATAGTGAACTGAATAATATGAGTCCAGAGGTTCGAGATATGGCACTGTAATTTTTTTGATGTTTCATGTGTAGTTCATTATAATTATAAGTTAATTTAACGATAGAATAAGATTAGATCGATGTGGAGAACCTTGGAGGAGGCCTATGTTCAGCAATCGATTTCCTATGGCTGAAGAGAAAGAGAGGGGGAGGAGAAAAGTAATCGTGAGGAAACTTGCATACTTGTACGATCTCTTCAAATAATTTAAAGTATATGTGTAGTTCTTCGATACAATTTTGAATTTAAACACGAGTTATTTAGTGGTACAGAACCCTTGGTGTACAAATCCGATTCGCACTTTGTTAGTTTTCTTTTAATAGTGTTGATTGAAGCGTAAGTAGTTCAACCGTCTACTGCAAGATGTCGCTATATCAATTTGAAGTGTTCTATTGTTGTATCGCTTTTCTTACCTCGTCTTGTAGGTTGATTAACTTATTGTTCTAAATATTAATACTTCTGTATTCAGACTCGATCTGCAACGAGGATGTTCTATTCAAGTTTTTCATAACAACTGAAGCAAAAAAATAATTATGGCTGGCTTTAATATAGAGAATTGGATTTTTTATTATCATAGCGTAGGATAACGTAGAGTACTTTGAATAGACAATAAAAAATAAAAACAGACATATGACCATTAATTTAAAAATTCTACATACAATATTGAAAAGCATATATAAATATAAAAATATCCTTATAGTTGAAAATGTATCACCATCAATTTAAATAACATACAATAATGAACCTTATGACACAAAATCCTCCAAACAAAATTGTACTTAATCCCCCTGGTTCTAAGCCACATTTTACAATCCAACATCTCGCAGAAGATTCTCAGTATATCAGTACAATATATAACACTATACCGAGAGAGCTTTATAATTTTACATACAACCTACTCAGCTACTTCCTTACATTGTTAGACAATATATCCATTGTTTTTAGACAACGTTGTATATTCATTATTAAATAATACAATAGCGCGTGGTGGCCTGTTGGTAAACGGACCAGACGCGGCTGCCAACATGTTCACGATGTTCACGGGTTCAAATCCCAGGGCACACCTCTGACTTTTCGGAGTCATGTGTGTATTGAAAGTCAATCACCACGCACTAAAACGGTGGAGGAAAACATCGTGAGGAAACCTGCATACCATAGCGGTTTATTAGAATTTCTATGGTATGTAAGTCCGCCAACCCGCACTAGGCCAGCGTGGTGGACTATATGACCTAACCCCTCTCAATCGTACTGTCGATTGTAGAGTAGGCCCGTGCCCTGCAGTGGGACGTATATGGGCTGATACAGAATATAATAGTATTTTTTTAGGTGAGTTTTGCTGGTTGGGTATTTGTGTCCATACGCATAGTCGATTTAACTGCATAGTGAGCTAAAGCCTAACTGCTGATGGTATGGCCTAATGACCACCATAGTTTTCAGAAGTTAAGGACACTTCATAGTCATTAACGTTATCGGACTAGCATATATAATATATGACTCCTTTTTTATTGTATTAATCAAAAGTTATCCATATCAAAAATCGAACAAACAAAGGAGTTTGTAAATTCATTCAATTAAATAATTTACACCGGTTTAAAAACTTGCAGTGGGAATAAAAGAAAAAGTATGAAAACAAAACTGGTGAGTCACTAGTCTTAATATGCATTACAGTGTGCGTGTGGGAAATCAAAGTATTCTGTGAGAGACGCTAAGACATTCCAAAACTACGCTCTTGCTCTATGTTTATAATAATTTTATTTATTTTGATAATGTTTTGACAGAAACGTTTAATTTTAATGGAATTTGTTTTTATGCCCAAAATAATAAAAAAATCGATCATATACGAATACCTTAATATGTCCCATGTACCACTGAGTGATTACCATTGTTTGTTGGTTATTATATATCATATCTGCGGTAGCTCGTAATTGGCTATCTTTTGTATACAATTCGGATAATATATGTTTGTTTGCTATTGATAGCTGTGAGCCACCCAAATAAAATAAAATAAAATAAAATTATTCTATTACGGAAAACACTTTATTATAAAGTCTGTAAGACATTGCTTTGAGCAATAAGACCGGTATGTATACTTTTTTATTCTATTTGTTTATGTATATTGTATTTTTTTACGTACACTAAAGATTTAAATAAAAAAATAAATAAATATACATAAAATCGAATCGAAAATGAAGACAAAATTCCCGTTCAACCCACTTGATTAAGAACGTGATCAACAAAACAAAAAACTAACACGGAAACTGTGCAATGTTCATTAATCTTTAACTATCAATTTGTGCAAAGCTTTGCCAATTTACTACAAGTTAACCTATAAAAAACGTTTGGAAACAACATCGCAAAGCATTTTTATTTTTTAACGTACAAAATAGTTTTTGGCACGCGCTGAATCAAATGTAATCTCCGTTAAAAAAGCGCTTGGCTTTCATCGGATTTTTCAGTTCATTGGTTCTCTATGAAATGTTTGGACCGACTTAATTATATCTACTTTAATCCTAACGCGTTTAGTTGGACAGCTAGTGTGAAGGATCAAATTTAGCATATTATATGTATAACTAGCGGCCCGGTCCAGCTTCACCCGGGTACTAATAGATTTCTCTACAATAATATGTACGTATTATACAAATAAACCTTCCTCTTGAATCACTCTATCTTTTAAAAAAATCCGCATCAAAATCCGTTGCGTAGTTTTAAAGATTTAAGCATACAAAGGGACATAGGGACAGGGAAAGCGACTTTGTTTTATACTATGTAGTGATAGACCCGACATGTACACATTATTTATATATTTCATATTAAGACACTAGTCTTGAATGTCTGAACCAAGAGAGACTATTTTCAGTTTCACAACACAGACATAATTACACAAATATTTGCCTCGGTGCGGCTATTGAACCCGCGGTTTCCAGCTTTCAAACCGGCGTCTTAACTGTAACACTAAGGCTACCAAAATTAAACCAGACTTAATGTAATTTCTCTCAAGAGATCGTGATCAAATATTATATCTATACAATCTTGGTTAATTGTCCGAACAGAACTTAATGATAAATACAGTACATTTGATAGAGCATCCAATCGAATAGATCTCAAATGATGCTAGCTCGAATCCGGTTTCGCATTTCTGGTTTCAGCCTTAGTATGTACGGATATCTAGGCTTATCTCTGAATTCGATACACATTCGTGAGTAACTACGATGAGATTTCTCCTATCGTGCACGGTGGCTGCCATTTTCGAAGATACAATGTTACCGGGGGAATAAACATGATTCAACTGCCATTAAGTCTGTCTCTTGCCATTTTTTTCTTCTGGTTTAATCATGCGATCAGTCATTAAGACTCTTAGCAGATGAGGTGTACTATTTTTGACGTTTATAACTCAGCTCCCGTTTTTGTTAGACCATTAATTTTCTTGATCATTGTTAACCTTGGTCAAAAACTTCCTGACGCTTTTTAAGCGGACGTATGTTTTCAGGTATATGGCCTAACCAATCTCAATCGTACTCTCGATTGTAGAGTAGGCCCGTGCCCTGCAGTGGGATGTATATGGGCTGATACAGTACATGCTTTCAGGTAATAGTAACTTGACGTGCCAGAAAGTTTCGATACTTTTCCACCCTTGATTTGTATGTAAATCTATGAGAATATATTTCCTCTTTCACCATGAGCACATCAAGTGATGAAGAAATAGGCTTAAGCATCGTTTTGTACACAGACAACTCATTATGCTAATTAAAAAATAGTTACAACTTTACTATTTCAACTCCATCAAACTATAATAAGGCTTACGCTAATCGTATACTATTAATTACTTAAACCAAATTAATTAATATAATTGCCTCACACCCTCCTAATAAACAATATCAAAATACAATGCCCTGAGCCCTTAATAGTTTGAAAGCCCTTAAGATTTGTTAGAATATTCCATAGCAATGTCTATCTTTCACCTAGTGTCAAACGCTCAGTTGAATTCTAGTCTAGGTCTAGGTTACATTAAAGGACTAGTAATTTTGAAGCTACCCTTGTCTTCATTAGCCGTCATTTGATCGATGATTTAAGAGCTTCTTCAACCTTTTTAGGTCGTGACTTTGGTGACCCTAATTAATTTTGCTGATATCTTGGAAAATAATTTTAAGATTCATTTAAGATTTTAGTATTTTGTACAAGATCTTGGTTTTTGATCTTGTTTTTTAAAGCGGTTAAAAACACGAAACAGCTAATGAAGGAACTAGGTGATAATTTAAAAAAAGTGCGTGGTGGCCTATTGGTAACGGGGCAGACGCGGTTGTCAATATATTATTAACAGTGGTTGCAGACTCAAATCCCCGGTCACACCTCTGACTTTTTGAAGTCATATGTGTATTGATTAATCAATCCCCACACACTAAATATTGCATACCAACCAAACAACACCATGAATAAATAAATAAATAACACCCAACGTATATTCGTAGGCCGCACAAACATTTCTCTTGGTGCGGGGCACACAGGGTTTCCACAGGCGGCGTCTAACCAACTTCGCCACGGAGGCTGTCAAATCACAAAGCAGTGCTTGACATACCACCGCACTCGCCATCCTGAGACATAAGATGTTAAGTCTCAATATGTCCAGTATTTACTCTGGCTACCATGTCCATTGTATTATGAGTGATGGTTACTCCTTCCTAGTGCCCACTTTTACTCATTTTCTTCTTTTATACTGTAAAAATCTTCCTAAGCTTAAACAACAATTACAAATAAGACATGATAGAGCACGCAATTTCTACTGCAAAAAAATCGAAACTCTATATTTTATACTGATGACCCAATTAGCACTGAAGAGTCGGCTCTACAGTTCAATTTCCGGTCAGGGTAAATATTTATTAAGCCTCGTATTTGGAGATTTACTGTTTTATATTTTGCCAAGGTACAATACGGATTATAGTGAAAGTATGTACAATTCATTTGGGTCTACTCGTAATACCCAGACTTGCATTGTTATACTTAAATAGTTATATTTATTATAGATTTAATGCTTTTAATTTTGACTTAATTTTAAATTAATTTTTGTCTTTTTAATTTTAACTTAACTTTAAATTAGTTTTAATTTCTTTTTCTACCCAATTTTATACATTTTATATGTTGTTATTAATTTTAATTTAGCTTTTAATTGGTCTTGATTTCTCATACTACTAAACTGGCAAAAAAGCGACAATCGTATCTAATAGCGAATCTTTTTTGCCAGTTCGCCTCCACTTTCACTCACTTCACTGATATATTAAATGTATCGAATATGCAATAATATAATGATGTGATTATTTGCAATAAAGATAATACCTAGACTTACAAACATGAATAAGAAGCAATAGAGTTTACCCCTTGAAGTACGGTATACAATACCGTATATAAGTGCATTCTTATCGCTTTCTCAGCGCTCTACTCCGTAAAATTTACAACGGTAAATTTTGCAACGGTAAATTTTACAAAAAAAATGCATGAGGAATTATTTTTGATAATTTCACGACTGATAATTTTTATAATGACCTCTATTGACTCTCCAACAAAAAGTTGCGATTTGATTTTCGTGACGTTTTGACCTTTATAACTATTTTAGCTGTGTACGATATCAATGTCGATTTTTCATATCTTTATTACAACGTCGTATAATAAAGGCGTACACAAAAATTCAACCCACTACGATTTTTTCCGCAGTATATAGTAGTATATATTATAAGTATTTATTTCCAATAAATTTGTACATCAATTATAACTATCTAAAACAAAGCTGAAATTGAAAGTAACTAAAATAAAATAAAATCTACTTAACTTAAATATTGTATTAATTCTTGTACAACAACCTATAATGACCGGACTAGGTATATACTTTGAAAATGTTTTCTCATATTCAGATTTTTCTTACATCGTGAGTATATATAATAACTTTCGTAGTCGAGTAAATAGGAGAAAAGTTCCGGCTGCAACAAATCACCCCTTTGCTACAACAAACACCTATTCTTCTCCTTATATTCCTTTCTTTATCCATTTTCTAAGGTCAATGCCAAGGATATTTATGGACAACTGCTATCACTTCGCATCAATATTACATTTAGCAATACAATATTCGTATCCATATTGATAGCGACCGCCGTCTGTTCATGGAATACCCGATAATTACTGACGCAAATAGATCGCATTTCAAATTCGGCTAGTGCATGACTAATAAAGCTATCGAATCTGAGACATCGATATCTCGTCTGGACCTTCTATTTGAACTGAATTTCACTATTATTAGTTCATTGAGTATAGGATAGCCTCCGTGACGTAGTTGGTTAGAAGCCGGCTGTGAAACGAGAGGCCATGGGTTCGGTCCCCGCACCGAGACAAATGTTTATAAAGCCCACAAGTATTTGTCTCGGATCTGCGTGTTTGTGAGACCGAAAAGTCTCTCGTTTCGGATACCCACGACACAAGACTTAATTGACAAATAAATAAATAAAATAAATACGCCCAACAGTAACATACATAGTCCTATCCCCACACTAAGATCGAGTCTTGTGTCGTAAAGGAACTAAGAAAGACTTTTCGGTCTCACAAACACCTAGATCCTTAACAAATACCTGCGGTTCACACAAATATTTTGATTTAAATGTACGAGTAGTGTCAGGACTATGCATGTGACTGTTGATTGTATTTATTATTTTTATTATATTATCGTCTAAAACATATGGCTAATAAACGCTAAAACAACAGCTATAGGACATGTTGCTAATAAGAACAATACCGCACAAGACATGGTATACTGTTTTTAATTTAATTCTTTTGTAAAAGTAGAAAGAATAGAGTTTAACGACGTAAGTGTGGATGTAATGACACTGTTAAGAACAGTTCACGGTAATTAAATTGTTGGAATCACGACGAGTTCAATGTACCGGACTTTATAGATATAGAAATGAAAATAACAAAGGAACTTTGGTTAATTAACGCTTGAAGACTGGTTCGGGAATAAAAAAATAAAGTTGTGCCAAAATTATATTCCGTTACTTTAATTAGTTCAACCTTAAAACTTTAATGTCATATAATGTTAAAATTCATTTCCATTTATCATTTAATTATATTGATAATTTAGACGTAGTTGATAGTATGGCCATATTTTATATCTGTATCTAAATAAGCTCATATCGTCGGTGTAATGGCAGAACTGAATAACTCAATATTTCATGTTTCGAGATAATCGCGATTTACTGTTTTTTTGACACTTTTTTTTAAATAATTAACAAATTGAGAACAATTTTACTGTCGGCAATTTCATATGCTTTAAGCATATTTGCTGTCAATTCTATGCTTAAACAAACTTATTTCTTGTATGAACCAAATAAATTATAAAAATAAAAAACCAAGTTATCCAGTTTTGCCACACCAAGATATAACAAACATACCGTAGTTATCTAATTCTTTAGGGTAGTTATTCAGTTTTCCCACACATTAGATGGATGTGAATATACAAAATTGGGTCAACTAAGTACACTTATTGAGTTTTAAACCTAAAGAAATATTCAAATACGAAAGTTAGGCATTCTTAGTGAAAGTTAATTTGTGTAATTTTATCACTGATTATTGATCTCACATGAAAGAAAAAAACATGGGTTGGAAGTAAGAACATTGTTTATTAAACGTAAAATTAGCAATATCAAAATTAACTTAATTAGGTATGGCAACAAAATAAAATTATGTAATAAAATCAAATACATTACTATAAATCTTCTAAAATCAACTAAAACAAAAATAACTTTCATTTACATTTAAACATATAATTTTACACAAAAATCTAACATGGTTTATCAAATCAACGTTTCGTAATTATGAATTACATTACTGTGCAAGCAAAAGTATGAAGAAATTAATATAATGAAATTAATCATCCGCATCTGATGAATAAGTACACTTTTGTCTACTTGGATTATTATTTGATGTTGGTAAATTTTCATACCAACCATGAAGCTCCTGGGGCATTATATTTTTTTTACAAAGCTGTAATAGATCCCTCTTTTTTCTTTCGTAATAGGTAGAAACTGATTATATGCCCTAGGAATGTCTTCAAAACTCACAGCAGGCATTTCAGTATTTATCATTCTTCTTGTTGATCTCCCGGGCTTACAGAGAGTATTTAATGAATTGTATACTCCATCATAGTCGTATCGGTACTTGATAAATCCTGGGAAGCCTTTTCGAATCTCAAACATATTATTTTTAGCCTACTTACTGTCTCTCCATTCTCTACTATAGTCTTATTTTCAACACCTAATTGCGAATACGAACAGTGCACGCAGCATATACTTTGGGAGTGTAATATTTGGCAAAATGAGTGTAAAATCATGTTGGATAGTATGCAGATATCGTCGGGAGTTGTATGCCACATGGACCTAGTGGAGGTTAGGACGAATTTCCGTGCTTTCTGGCGTTTTTGCCATGCCTATTACTGGAATCAAGTGTAACAGCTTACATAATAGGTCCCATTAAATATTTTAATAGTTTTATTTGTGGTGCTTTACAGTCTCTGGCTGTAAAAGCCTTTATCAGAGGCTATTTTCCTGTTTAGTCCATTTATTTATCACCCGCTTTGCCACGCGGGGAAGTGGACAAAAATATTTCCAGCTCTTCCTATTATTTGTTATTATTATTCGTTGCGATGTTCGGTTTTCTTTCAACTTGGCTAGTTTCATTAGAATATTTTCGTTCGTGGAAGAAATAAATAAATCAATTTAGCTTATTCATTTCATACTCAAGTGATCAGAAGTCATAGTTGTTCATTTATTTACAGAGTTAGTCATTTTTTTCTAAAACTATTTAGTGCTCATTTAAAAATATCTATTTCTACAACTAAACACAAAAATGGCTTTAATTTTGGATTGGGTTAAGATATGGGAATGGTTGTTAGACCAAAAGATGCGGCACATTTTAGGGTTCACGAAAATGGTAAAAGGTCAATTTGGCCAAAATTTGAGTTATTTAGTTCTCCCATTATACCGACGATATATAGGTACATCCTACTGCAGGGCGTGGACCTCCTTTACAATAAATAGTACGATTGAAATGGGTTAGGCCGCATAAGTCCACCATGCTGGCCTAGTGCGGGTTGGCGAACTTTAACATACCACAGAAATTGGGTTGCAGGTTTCTTCACGGTGTTTTCCTTCACGTTTGACTATCAATACAAACATGACTGAAAATTCTGATGTGCCCTAGGATTTGAACCCGCGACTACTGCAAACTGCATTTAGTTAACAACAGGCCACCACGCCATTGAAAGATTGAAATTCAAAAACTCACTAAAAGTGAAAAATTCTTACTCTATCAAATCTATTTTGTATGGAATCAATATGACATATTTCTCAACATTCTCCAAAAACTGTATGAGTAATGTCTTTGCTTCCTCTTTTCCTGAACTAATTTACCTGTATCCCTATCGACTTCTACATACATACATAAACTAACGCCTTTACCCCACAAGTGCTTGGCTAAAGACACCCACGTTTCACCTAGTGTTTCAACTCACGATGTGATAGCACCAACTAAACCAAAATAAATATGATATCCAAACACAAGCAGTTTATTTAAAACTTGAACTATTACATAACAAAAATAACAAAACAAAGCATATGTTACCATAAAGCGTGTTTGTCTCGCTCAGTTGTCGAGTAATTTATGCACATTACGTAGTTAATGTGGCCCCGGGCACTTGTTGATTTATGTTACTTGTTCGCTCAAGTTTAGCATTTATGGAGATGTTAATGTTAAAATTCATTAGCCCTGGAAACAGTTTCACTACGCTGTTTAAAAAATTACATTGCTCTGAATGTCTTGTTTTATACATAGAAAAAGACATCATTGATTTTTTCAGTCATCTTACGAACTCTTAACCAAGTTGCCACCATTGATATATTTGCTTGCAAGCTGAATTTACAAAAGTATCACTGTTTATTTGTTTTGGTAAAAAATAGATTTTAAGCTAAGAACATATGAGAATATTATAATATAATCAACACTACTGTATTAGGACCCTGTAAAAGTAGTTGTTAAGTGAATAAATAATAAAATGGCATACTAGTATTTTCAAAGGTGAAGCAATATAGATATAAAAGTGCCCATCATACGACATCAGCCGCAGTATCACTCTCCAACATAATTTATCGTTATAAAAAATATTTTCCAGCCGTAGCTTTATAAAAGTGGGACAAATCAATAAAACACTATTGCAATTACTCTTAGATATAAAATAGTTTAAATTTTATTTTTTTACAGAAACTATGGATTTACCACTGAGAAATGATGAGTTTTAAAAAATCATAAAAAAATGGTCACGTTTATTTGCGAAATTTTTAGTTGCATTGTGCTTGTAGTCACTAAAACTACCACCTGGCTTCGTTTTCGGTAGCAGTCTTGATATACCCGGTATGTACTTAGTGGAGTGGTCCGAAAAAGGCGATTTTGATTTCTTTTTTGATTGCAAATGTCCTGCAAACAAGTGAACAAGTACCTGATGATAAGTGACCACTGTCGCCTATTAACATCCACAATGTTAGGATCACGGTACACATCCGTGATCCAGCCCATCAAATCGGGAGGGGAGTATAAAGGAAAAAGGACAGGAACAGGAATAGAGTATTGGGTATCCGGCAATCTCACTGACGGAACGAATCGCGACGGCTAAGCTGTCGTTGTACGTCGATCTCCTATGAGATAAAGGTACATATGTATATGCTGAGTCATGACTAATTACAACGTGGCTCTTGTTAAATCCTACTCTAAATAATTTTTGAATTCGAACCTATACTTCCTATTACCGTGTTGAAACATACTCTTCAACTATATATAATATGAGTACTGAATATTTATGCTATCGTATGAGCTCTTCCTATCACAACAGTCATTTAAAAAGGTATTGTTTCTCCACACGTCAAATTCAACAGGATAATATCTAAACTAATATTATTAAGAGGAAAGATTTGATTGCAAAACTCTCTGAAACAACTGGACCGCTTTTAAAAATTCTCTTACTTTCAGTATCCTACATCGTCCCTTATGCACATACGCGACAGAATATTTTCAAAAAAGTATATCTGCACCCGAGCGGAGCCGGTTAGGGCCCTTACTATCAAATATACAGCGATGAATCCAAACAATGTCAATAAATACCATCTCAGTAGATAACTATTATGATTCCATCTAGCAAATCCATTACGTCATTGAGAAACGTCCCGGACGATTAATGTTCAATGCAAAGCTTGTTACCGAAGTTGCCAGGCCCGGATAACCGGCCTAATAACCGCCCGGATAAAGGTGAACAACGATAGGCCGATCGATCTTATTTATAGGGATATATTAACAGCCGTAGCGCATTTGGTTCGACGGCTGTGAAACAAGAGACCGGGGTTTGATGCACGCACCGAAACAAATATTTGTAGGAAACACAGGTATTTGTTTCGGGTCTGGGTGTTTGTGAGACCGAAAAGTCTCTCGTAGTTCCTGATAGCCACTACACAAGACCTTAGTGTGGGGTCAAAAGTATGTATGTGACTGTTGGGTGTTATTTATTTATTAATCTAAAAAACCATTATACACCATTTCTGTTATGGCTGGAGGACTTAAACAGTCTTATAAATTATGGCATCATATTTTTCAAGCTCCCAAATATTAGCAGAGACTATAACTAATAATTAATATCAACTATTGGCTGTTATATATCAATAACATTCCCAAGATTTATATTGGTAAATATATTATATTTACCAATATAAATATCTAATACACTGCGAATTTCCCATTTCATCTTGATAATCAGATATACACTGTTCCGGCCGTGAGATTCATAAAAAATGTAACAAGTATCGATTTATACGCCCTCGTGTGATAACGTATTCTGTGTGAAATAATGTGTTTGACATAGTATTAATGGGTCAAGGAATAAGACATACCTTCATTTTCTTCTTGAACTATTTGTATTGACCCAACTAGTATTTTATACATTTCATCATTCATCATCCCAGTTCATCAACTGATGGCTTTTATATTTTCTTTGATGATATTACTTTCCATTAAGTGTTTTGTATTAGGTCCCGTAAGCAGTACCATAGATAAATCGGAAAATTGGGAGGGGAGTGGGAAGGAAAAAGAATGGGAAGTGGTAAGGAATATTAGGCATCTGGCAACCGCACAAACCGAAACGCGACAGCAAAGGTGTTCTATTCCTTTAAGAGAGTGGTACCACCTCGGATGAGGATATCCATTCATGCTGAGTCATCAGTGAGTCAGTCATGAGTGAGTCAACGTGGTATCAGTTTTTAAGAATGGCGAGACGAGCCATTGCCATTCGCCTGAGTAAGCCATACGACCACTCATGGAAAGTAGCGAAACCAAACGACACCATGAATTACAAAGCAAGCTTGGCATTCCACTACCCTCGCTATCCTGAGACATGAGATGTTAAGTCTCAATATGTTTAGTAGTTACTCTGGCTACTGGCATCAGGCGGCAGTCCCATGCCAATAGATACTATTATACCGGCCTGCTAAGATGCCTATTCACACTGTTTCCTTTAAACCGGAACACAACGGTGCGTTTAAAACGTTTGGCGAGAGTAACAGACATAGCGATGTATGTACCCAGGTGGCCTTTCACAAACGTGAGACCAGTAAAAATTCTAAGACCTTGAAACCTTTACCTATGCTCAGGCTTTTCCTTTTCTTATGCTCAGGCTATGTGCGTTAAATATCTTGCAAATTTATTTATATTCTAAACTGAACATCACAATATTGAAATGAACCCTCCTAATTACTATATCCTTCACCTTTACATTCAATGTCATAACGCGCGAATACAATTTTCAACTCCGCAAGCAGCCAAGGAACCACTGTCCTACTTATTAAGAAACATAAACAAATCTCAAGACAGGATAGTATTTAGATTATCATAAAGTGACCAAATTAACGGGCAGTTAGTGAATTATTCATGACAAGTAGACTAACACTGCGATCGGTTTAATTGCGGTCTTCATTGGACCCCCCACAAATTTATGACGTTCGATCTATAATATATTAGCCGGATGGGCGCTCGTAATGGCTTCTCGGGAGGCTATCAATTTGTAATTAAGTTTGGGGGATAAAGAATGTAGTGCTAGGTCTTAAATACGGAGCAGGTTTTTCGTGCGTAATTTTGGGTGAAATACAGCTATTCTTTTCATATTAGAAGAAAATGTTACTAAAGGTGTTGATAGAAAATTTAGATGGAAGTATAATATCAATACACAATATAATAATATTATACACTTATGTATATATAATATATTCTTCTGATATTTATTAGTTTACCGTGAACTTTTATTTTATTAATATTTAGTGATACGCCTACTTTGATTTCTCTGCACCACCTTTAACATTTGCAATAAAAACATTGTGGGCGACATGAGGTGTGATTAAAATATAGTATTGTATATCAGGTACAATATATACCAAAATGGCGATAGGCTCGCACCCTATCACATCGTGGGACGGAACATACAAGGTGAAATGTGGGTGTTGTGGTAACACCTCTGCTTACCCCTTCTGGGGAAAATGCGTGAATTTATGTATGTATTGTATCGTATTGTGTGCGGTCCCAAGACAAAGCCTTAGCAATCTTAAAAATTCATTACTAGGTATATCCTGTCCGACATAAATCCATGGAGTCAACTCCTTAACCAAAACAAAAAACAGTCCAAATGATTTGTCTCCTCTTTTGAAGTCGGCCATAAAGGACATGATATTATCGAATGAATAGAATTCGCAGAAAATAAACATAATTCAACACAAGATGCGTTAATGGAACCCGCATTCCCCAAATTAATCAATCTCTTTTTATTATACCATATAATGCATTTGAGAAAAAATCAACGCGTGCACTTTCGCGCAAACGAAAATGACTCTACATCTCATAGACATAGAGTCGATTTTTAATCTATGTAACGGTAGGTACTTGGAAAATCATCCGTCACAGGATGAGACGATGTCACCTAGTGATCGAACGAAATAATCTACTAAAAGCATCGATCGGTAATGACCTGACGACTTGGGTTTTGTATTATTTATTTTATATTTTTAAGACGCATTTTCCGGCTGGGCTTCGTTGGGATAATACTGTGTGATGGATTTTACTATGAAAGAAATATGAGTGTGATATTTCGCCAAAAATAATCTTGAGAAATTCCACTACAAAGTACAGAGATTCTTGTATAAGTGAAACATACATATTCTGCATACTTAACTCTTAAACGTTGTTGTACTAACATACAATTAAAATGTTATTTCGAAATCAAATCGAAATTATACACAGTACTTCTAGTTTCATTCATTCGTATTTATACACTAAGATACATCCAAATATAAACATAAACAATACTTAAACTCACTCCTTTTCCTCAAAAGGGGCAAAGATACGAAGACACTCACATTTCTCCTTGTATGCTCTATCCCACAGTGAGATAATTAGCCTATCATCACATCAAGCACAAATCGTTGACTCCGGGCTGATAATGAATAGAAAAATCCAATAACACTTTACCCGACTCAGGGTTCGAACCCGAGACCTCAGCTTTGTAACCGACAACCGTACAACCACGCCACCAAAGCAGTCAGAAACAAAGATACAAACGATACTAAATATCGATTTATTCCAAAAAAAAAACCTTATGTTATATAACTCACGTAAAATTCTAACTCCACCAAACTCTACATTACGTAACGGCTCTACCTAAAAATATCAGAGCTCCAAGTATGCGCTACACGAAAACGTAATTTAGCAAAACCGAAAAACTTCTACCGAGAAAATCCACGGAGAGTTAGCACAATCACGCCTGATATTTTGAATTGTTAAATTTTATCTCTTTTCGCCTGAGCGTCGTTTAATAATCAATGTCGAACTCTATCTGTTTTTGTAGACAAAATTGGAGAGTTTAATTAAAGCGTTTTTAAGTTGTTCACTGATTTTTATCTTGTTGGAATTTCGTGTAGGTATATTTGATAGTCAATCACCACGCACTAAAAACGGTGAAGGAAAACATCGTTAGGAAACCTGCATACCATAGCGATTTATTAGAATTTCTATGGTATGTAAGTCCGCCAACCCGCACTAGGCCAGCGTGGTGGATCGTCAATCGTACTCTCGATTGTAGAGTAGGCCCGTGCCCTGCAGTGGGACGTATATTTGTAGGGACTATTTTTATTCTAGTTTGGTAGTGATTAGTGACTAGTGACTGCATTGTACTTGGTCGTATGTTATTGATTAATTGACTTGATTATAAATGTTACATCCAAATTGTAGTGAATTTTATTTGTCTCCTATATAAATATCCCATTGATTTATGTTGAAATTGTTTTTTTTAAATATATTATTATTGTATTATTTCATTGATTTGTTTAATTTTTATATGTACTTATTATTCTTGATTTGTTTTTAAATTTTAATTTTGTTTTGTACTTTTGCTTTGTGTATATACTGGTATAATTTAAGTGTGGAAAATTCACTGGATCATGTATTACTGATTGTCTGGTTATATGTTTTATTGTTCTTTATGTTTCCGAAATATATATATAAAATAAAAAATAAAAAAAATCGCCGCCCGAGTCGAGTATTGAGGGTTAATTTACAAGCACATACATTTTAATCAAGCTCGGTAGAGACAGCATTTTACCTTATTGAATAATGCCGTCCAGAAAGAGTAACAACTGATTGATGGATTGAATGATTGATTGAATAGTCTACCATTCGACTCAATTATGCCCGGGCCTAAAAGAATTCCCAGAACTTGAGAAATATCTGGATAATGGTATAATATGTAAATGCGCGTACATTTTTGTTTTAAACATAGATGTACGCGTATTTAACCTGTTAACCGGGCAAGTTCCTGTGTTTATAAAGTCGACTGGATTTAAAAAGTTACTGCACCCGTACGAAGCCTGGCTGGGCTGCTAGTATTTACATATTTGATATAGATTATTTAGATTAATATGGACTATGACCAATAATATATAAAGAACGCAATTGCGGGCATTTCAGGATCAAGGAAGAAAATATCACATATTATATCTAAAATATCAAATACGAGTATATTATGACAGTCTCCGTGGCGCAGTTGGTTAGACACTGGCTGTGAAACGAGAGGCCGCGGGTTCAATCCCGCACCGAGAGAAATTTTTGTGCGGCCCACAAATATTTCTTCCGGGTCTGGGTGTTTATGAGACCGTAGTTTCTGATTCCCACGACACAAGACTCGATCTTAGTGTGGGGTCAGAACTATGTATGTGACTGTTGGGTGTTATTTATTTTATTTATTTATCTATAATCAAAACTGCATGAATAAATAATTACACCAAAAATGTAAAACTCTATTCATAAATCCTTAAATATACGAAAAAGCCTCAATATTCTCTACAATCAACATATTACCAATTGCAATAATAATTGACAAATTTTACAGCTGGAGTAGCACAGCATAAATATCAGAACCGCATAATTGCCAGCAAAGAGTGCAAGGCGTGTATTTACGATACTATTTGGCAGCATTGGTAATATTATGTCGATGGTGGCATACGCTAACTGGCGGCGCTTTGCGGTCGACGCCAGAATCCGGATGATTTACCACTGCTATCGACGCTGTTTTAAAGATTTTGTAAATTTAATTTTCAATTTATTGAATTTATATTTTTGCACATGTAAGTTCTGGAACGATAACTAATGACTGAATAGGTTCTGGAGTGGAGGCCACGTATAGGCAAGTGTAGTATCGGATGCCGGTCTACAAGGTAGACGGAGGTTGCAAGAGCTTTCTGGGTGCAGGCCGCTTCCAACAGGTCAATGTAGAGATCATTGGGGAAGGACACAAGGTTATTTAAAGAAATACAAAATAAAAATTGTCGCTTTTTTTGCCAAATATTTTATTTGCATTGTGTCTGTAGTCTCTTAGACTACCAGCCTTTGTTTTCGGTAGTAGTTTTATATACCCTGTATTTTTTATCAAAGAACATCGGTTAACGTGAAATTGTTTTTTATTATTTCACGTTATTCTTCACAAAGGAGCGAGAAACAGGTAAGCGACGGGACGGTTGAATTTTATTTAAAATAGTAGTAAAATATTCGTTTTCGAATTTATAACAGAAGGACATTAATTTGACTACCATATTTCATGTTTTTATTTCACATTTATTCCCTTGTGTTCTTTAAAAATCTTTAAAATACGCAATTTGATGTACGAGTATCGTCATTCTCCTCGCTAGATGTTTTTTTTTTAAATAAAAAATACGATTATTTTTGTATAAATGTCATCGAACCTTCTTTCTTTAAATTATAGTCCAGTAGATAAAGATATTAGTAGTGTTGTCTAGAATCATTAAAACTTCAGCCTTAATCATATACAGTTTTAAAACACATTTTAGTAAGCATTTGCTTTATGGTAAGCCATACGATCGGTCATCAACGGTAGCATAACCCAAAAACCGCATGAATCATAAAGCAATCTTTGGCATTCCACTGCGGTCGTCATCCTGAGATATAATATGTTAAGTCTCAATATGTCCTGTAGTTACTCTGGCTACAATGTCCTTCAACCCAGTTCGTTTTCTTCGCAAAAACTGTTTTAAAAATTCGTTTGAAATGGTCATAACATACGATATCTAAAATAGGTTTTTAAACTATCTATGAATAACGTTTGTTAAAACACCAATTAAGTATCAAATTATCTTTAAAAGAAGCGAAACTAAGCCAGATAAAATCTAAAAAGAAGTGAATAAGCTTGGCTAACGCCGGGCGAAAGCCAATTAATATAAATTACTATATTCAATAATATAATTTGAGTATGAAAAGGATTAATCCGGGATTTGATCTTATTTTATTAGAATTGGCTAGTTTATTTACCTTGCGAGGAATTAATTACTTGTTCATTTTCATCAAAACTTCAATTATTTTCCTTTTGTGCCTTAAATTGAATAAAGCGACATTATTATACGGCTTTGATGGTGAGGTCTGTGTATGTGTGTCAGTCAGCTCTTGCTATTCTAGGTGAACGGACGCGTGTGGCATCGTGCTGTGAATTTTGCCTTATTTTCTTGAATTCTGCTTGTGCGCTCTTCGTGATTCGTGGATGGTGGCTTTTTGCGATTCCTTGTCGCACCTGCAGTGTTTGTATTGAAGTGCCCCGCCTTTTGGGAGGAGTTTGAGTGAGATAGCAGGCTGTTCTGCGGTTGCGTCGTAATCGGAGACACTGCTGTTGCTGATCAACATTTTAAAATATTGAAAAAGATTAACCATTTGGCTGGGGCTCGAACCTGCGGACATCGCGGCGATCGAGGTTAGTTAGTGCGCATTAGGCCAAGAGCTTGTTTCGCCGCTACGTCGAAATAGTCGACCAGACTGTGTGGCTCCTGCGCATTAGTGATTATTTCATCGTTAAACATGATGAAAACGTGTGCCAGCTGTAAGTTGCAGTTCAATGATGGAGTTCAATGTGCGAGCTGTAGGCGGGTTCTGGACTTTGGGTGCGCAAGTATCACCGAAGCTGGTTGGAGAAAGTTGGGTGTGGAAAGGAGAGCGCAGTGGAAGTGCTCTTCATGCAGAATTTCTTCCTCGCCGGCCTTGTCAGTTCCTGATTCAGCACCTGGACCTGCCTCCCTTGATGCCATCCTCACTGAGATACGCGACATGAAGCGCCAATTACTTAGTTTACCGACATTGATTGATGAAATAAGAACATTTAAGGATCAGTTAGCCGAGCTTAGAACAACGTGTGATTCGTACTCTGGGAAGCTTGATGATTTCAGTATTAGACTCACAGAACTGGAAACGAAAACAACAAAACTTGATAAGCTTGAAGACGTAGTTAACTCCCTGCAGCACGACGTAGAGAGGACAAAGATGGAGACTTCAAACCAGGCTCAACGATCAAGACTTAACAACTTAGAAATTAAAGGAGTACCTTTGAGAAAGGACGAAAATCTGTTTTCGATCATTGAAGCTGTTGGTCGCAAAATCAACTATAACGTACAAAAAATGCAGATTAATTACATCTCTAGAGTTCCTATGTATCACTCTACAGAAAAACTGATAATAGTGAGTTTTTTGAACAGGTACGTAAAGGAAGATTTTGTAGCCGCTGCGCGTGCTGTTAAACATGTATCTACCGTTGACATTGGATTTAATGGAACTCCTCAGAATATATATATTAACGACCACTTAAGTGTGGAATCTAAAAAACTTCTCAATAAAGTCAAGTCAACAGCTAAAATTAAAAACTATGAATTTGTGTGGGTAAAACATGGCAAAATTCATGTGAGGAAAAATCCAATGAGTAAAACGTTTATAGTAAGGAACGATTCTGATTTAAACAAGATTGTTTAAAATGTTATCTAATACTTTTGTCACGTCAACCAATGTATAATAAATATAATATAGCATTTAGAAATGTAATGAAAGTTAAGTCCAACACCAAAGATTTAAATGACTTGCTATACTATTATAAAAGCATGAGCGCCTCTGCTTCGCTAAGGATGCCAGCACCACTCTATTGTTTATTCCATCGTGTTGTTTTCTTAATTGCCTGCACGCGTGATACTATATCTGTCCCACTCCTTTTGATCTACGTATACGTTATGCATAATTGCTTGCCTTCTCGCTTTATTACGTACATTGCAATGTTTATTGATCACAGGGTGCAGTTAATGTTAGCCTATTTCTGCCCACCCTTTAAGTGGATTATTGTACTATCCATGTTACGTTATTTTAAATTGATTTGGTTTATATTAATATGTTACGCAATATGTTGTTATTATTATTGTCCACAATGTTTGATGATTCGATGAATGGATTAAGTATTTTTTACCAAAATGTTCGGGGCCTTCGAACGAAATCGGATTCATTTCACCGACAAGTTTTGACGAATACTTATGATATAATTATGTTAACTGAGACGTGGTTAACGGATGGTATTTTAAGCTCGGAGTTCTTCGATAATCGGTATATCGTATGGCGCCGTGATAGAGACTACAGAGCTACTGGACAGTCGCGAGGGGGTGGCGTACTCATCGCAACGCGTAGGGAGCTACCAATTATTTCTCACCCAGTTCTTAATTCTACAGCTGAAGACCTATGGCTAAAATTGCGTCTTAAGAAAAAGAATTCTAGAGACCATGTCAATATTTACATCTGTGTTGTTTATT
This sequence comes from Hyles lineata, assembly GCA_030180105.1. Lineage (NCBI taxonomy): Eukaryota > Metazoa > Arthropoda > Insecta > Lepidoptera > Sphingidae > Hyles > Hyles lineata. Next base: position 335,713 of record JARJEE010000040.1, read on the forward strand.
TATGTAAGCAAAATCAAGGGCTTTCTTTTTCCGCTCAACTGAATAATTTTTTGTCAAAATTAAGCGACACGGTGATGCATAATCCTTCTGATAGATATATGATTGTTGGTGATTTTAACATGAGTAGTATTAAATGGGTCCTTACCGATGATACATCACTTGTCCCAAAAAACCCTATCACTAGTGATGAACAACTACTAGTTGACGAGCTGTGTTCTTCAGGACTAATGCAATATAATAATGTTAGCAACAAATATGGTAAAATATTGGATTTAGTTCTCTCCAACTTTAAAACTAGTGTTTCAGAATGTTCAGAGCCTCTGGTCACTATTGATCCATACCATCCAGCTTTGTTAATTACCACTGATATTTTTGAGTTACCTGGCCTGGACATGTCTCCACGGTTGGATTTTATTTTTAATAGAGGTGATTTTGAATCTATAAATAGAGAAATCCTTGCATTTGACTGGGAGCTTGAATTTTCTAATCGTTCAATGGATGATGCAGTTGATTTTTTTGTTAAATTTATTATGGACTTGATGAATAAATTTATACCTAAAAAATCTATCAAGCCTAAAACTTATCCTGTATGGTATAGTTTTGCACTTATCAAATCTATCAAGGAAAAATATAAATATTTTAAGAAATTTAAAATTTATGGCAACAAATCTGATGAACTTTCATTTAAGCTGCTGCGTGATAGAGTTAAGACACTTGAATCTAAATGCTACGTTGATTACCTTGCAGCTACAGAAAAATCAATTAAAAAAAATGCCAAATATTTTTGGACTTTTGTTAAGCATCGGTACAATTCGAATGCTATTCCTAGTGTACTTAATTATAACAATGAATCTTTACTTTCTGGGGTCTCGATTTGTAACGCATTCTCATCTTATTTCCATTCAAATTTTCTTAATTCTAATTTTTCCAGTGGTGATACATGTTCGACCCAGCTGTCCTTTGACTTGTCGTCTAATACAATAAGTCGCATTTATATTAAAGTTGATAATGTCACTAATTTACTACGCAAGCTTGATACATCAAAGGGTGCTGGTCCGGACAAAATTCCTGCCAAATTTCTTGTCAATTGTGCAACATCGATCTGCTTACCAATCACTATTTTATTTAATAAATCTTTGTCTACGTGTGTCGTACCCAGGATTTGGAAGTCTGCATTCATTACACCTGTGCACAAAAAAGGTTCGAAAACTGAGATCACTAACTATAGACCAATATCGAAACTTTGTATTATAGCCAAGGTTTTTGAAAGAATAATATACAATCAGATATACACAACTCTTTCTCAATCATTTAGTTCATTCCAACATGGGTTTTTAAAGGGTCGGTCCACTACCTCGAATTTAATTCTCCTTAATGATTTTATTACCAAAGCCATGGATGATGGTGAGCAGGTCGATGTCGTTTACACGGATTATAGCAAGGCCTTTGACCGTATTGACCATGGGATCCTGTTGAAGAAGTTGAACTCCATGGGAATTTGTGGTGATCTTTTTAGGTGGTTTTCTTCCTATATAGAGAATAGGTCACAAGCTGTAGTGCTTAATAATTATATGTCGAAATGGGTACCCGTGCCTAGTGGAGTACCACAAGGATCATTGCTTGGGCCGCTACTATTTATAATTTATGTAAACGACATAGGCCTGTGCCTTAAATCCTCTAAATTATTATGCTTTGCAGATGATATGAAGATCTTTAGGACTATTTCTAATTTCAATGATATGGAAGCACTTCAGAGTGATCTTTTTCGACTACAAGAGTACTGTAAATTGAACAAACTCGATTTGAACCCTTCGAAATGTTCCGTCATTACTTATACAAGGAAACATAATGCCTTAATTACTGACTATACTTTGGGAGGCCTACCATTACCCAGGTGCCATACCACTCGTGATCTAGGGGTATATCATGACTGCAAATTAATTTTTGACAGACATGTTGAAGCTGTTGTGACGAAGGCTTCAAAATCCCTTGGATTCATAATGCGGATCTCTAAATCTTTTACTGAGGCCAAAACTCTCAAAATACTGTATTGCACATTTGTCAGGAGCCATCTTGAGTATGCGTCGCAGGTCTGGAACCCACTTTATCATAAATATATTGAACGTATTGAGAATATACAAAAACGTTTTGTAAAATACCTTTGTTTCCACCAAAAAATTCCATACCGCACCGATGATTATTTCCAACTCTGCAAAAAATTCCATCTACTGCCTCTTAGTAATCGTAGAGAAATAAGTGACTGCATTTTCCTTTTAAAAATATTGCAAAATGATATTGACAGCCCCGAACTTTTGGCGAAAATATTTCTCAATATTCCTACTCGATCAATTCGTTTTAATCCACCAATACATGTATCCAAGGCATCTTCGAATTATAGACAGAATAGTTATTTGGTGCGTGCTACCAGGACCTTTAACAAATTGTGTAAACAACATGATCTTGATGCTTTTACAACCAGTGTGTCTATGGCGAGAAGGCGCCTGAGCCAAAGTTTCTTTAGCCAATAAGTTATATATTTTCTTACACATATTAGAATATTTATTTTTTTATATCAATGTATCTATAAGTGAAAACTTGTTATTAGCTCTATGTTATTTATACTGTGTCTAATCATTCTGTTATTAGCCGTAAGTTTTCCATGTTTTAAAATAAAATAAAATAAAAATAAAATAAAATTATTGGTTTCTATATTTTGTTTTTCAGAAAATACATTTAAACGATGGGTGCCACTAGGACACCCTCATTGCGCCTTGTATGTTCCGTGCCACGATGTGATAGGGGGCGAGCCTATCGCCATATCGAGCACAAATTCCTGACTCCGAGTTGATAATGAATAGAAAAATCCAATATCACTTGGCCTAACACGGGATTCTAACCCGAGACCTCAACTTTGTAATAATATCGCAGTACAACTAAGCTACCGAGGTAGTAAAATATTATATACAATATAATAATAACTAAGAAATGATGCGTATTCATAATTATACTTATTTTGGTGAAGGAATAGTACCTGAGATTTTTCATTTCAGACTAAGGTACCAAATAAATGCCCAGAGTTTGTCCGTGTGGTTTGTCCAATGATTGTTCCAAAACATTTTAATCTCTACAGAAATTAATAGTCCAGCGAACCTAATAAAACTACAAATGTTTTAATGATCGAAATATGAAAAGACTTTAGCATTGCTTTTCAATAAGTTGCGGCACACTTATTTTGATGTTAGATATTTTATATTTCATACCACAGACCAATTTTCATGTGTTTTTATATTTACACGATATAGCGAATAAAACAAACCTAAATAGTATTAAACTAGCCTACATAATTGAGCATGCCTGCTTAGAACTGAATATACACAACCCAATTCCGAAACGAGGCAATGCGACACTACGCTGTATGTTCTATCTTCGTTTATATCGCTCTATGGGTGTATACGAATATTTTACTTTTTTACGGAGAGTAGGATCCTTGGGGGAGCCCTATGTTCGACAGTAGACTTCCAGTGGCTGAAGTATCTAAGAATCTCACCGCACGAAAACTTCAAGTGGAATTACTGTGATGTGACCACTGCTCGAGAAACCTGTATATTAGAACTTAGACCCAACAAAACACATACTAATAAAAAACGCAACTATTACACATGTAGTCCTGGGCCCACACTCAAGTATAACTGTTGAATCGAAAAATCAGAAAGTTAGAGAGTTGTCAGTGTCACAAAACCAAACTCAAAACAAATACGTGTGATATCTAAAGGATGTATTAGCAGTTTAATTAATATTGTTTTTAATAAGTATGGGAGTCGTTTTATTCCGTACAGTAAAAGTAAAGACGTCAAACGACGATTATACCAGTTTTCAACAGACCACCCGTGTGTTTACTTAAAAGGGAAAGTAAGCTAGAATGGGATTGGTGAAGAAGGAGATAGGAGAGCGGGTGAGGGCCGATCCTGCTTGAAGATGAATATGCTGAGGTGACGCCAGCCATCGCCCTGGCTAGATATAATTTTAGACGAGAAAGAAACAACTTCCTAGCAGTAGTGCTACAAGTTACGCACTGGAATATCTTCGGCGTATTCTTTGTGGGATCTCGGAGTTTCTTCAGTGCCAATGGCGCAACATAAAGGTTTTAGCCGGTAAAATCCGGCATTTTCGCGGAAATCATAGAGGATTTTCCCCATAGGGAAAAGAAAAAGGTAGGGTTATCATGAGAGCAAAGCGCCAAAAGCTCTATGCACATTTTTTAAATAATCATAGGTGCATCAATGTTACCATCCAAGTGTACCCCCACCATTAGTGAGTGCCGTATATATTTGGCCCTCCCGATGCTAATTGAGTGCGGATCGAAGCTCCTCCACGCCAAAGCTTCCCTCGGGACTTCGTTAGACGTCAGAGAGGTCCACACAACTTTGATCATTTGCAAGTTATGTTTGTGTATGATATTGTTTGCTTGTTTGATTGAATTTTGATTAGTATTGTGGTGATTATTTATATTATTTATTTATTCATTTATTTAATACTTTATTGTACCCCATACACATAAAAAGTACATAACAACATGAAATTAAATATATGTACAAGTGGCGGTCTTATTGCTTGAAGCAATCTCTGCCAGACAACCATGGGATGGATAAATGAAAAGAACGAAAGTTGGGGCTTCAGGTGTACGAATATTTATATTTATAATATTAGTAAGTTTATAAATAAACATACATACATACATACATGCATACAAATACACATATATGTTGAATAAACATACAAGTACACAAAATACACATATAGTATATAAACCTATATATATATATATATAAAGAGATATCTAAATATAAGAGCGATATAAATAAATAACAAACAAAGGAAAATTTGAACAACTCATCTTCATAGAACCATATTACCATTTCATATTATTTTTTTCAATAGCCTTTTCAGTTTTTTTAATACATAATTATTTTTGTATAATTTTTGCTGACACATACATAATTAATAAGAAAAAAATAAGAACACTGATTTAAACAAAGGTGTAAATCTATCTGTACAATTTTTAGATGGTCTGGATTTAAAAGAAGATAGATGTCGCGAATTTGATCCTCGCACCAATCCAAATCTTGTTTTATGATACACAAATTCTTGATTTGGGTCTGAGTGTGGTTCTCACCACTACTACAATTAAATTTCTAGAGACTGCTTGTTTTTTTTTTATAGCATTGAAGAGTGAGACGAGCTTGCCAAACAACACCATGAATTACAAACCAATGCGTGGCATTTTATCGCACTCATCGCACACCATCCTGAGACATAAGATGTTAAGTCTCAATATGTCCAGTGCAAAGTATACTCTGGCTATAATGCCCTCGGCACCCGAACACAATAGTGCATTTACACTGCTTAGTGGGAGAAACAGACATTGCAAGCACGTACTTACCCAGACGGCTTTTCTGATAGTTTCTGATACCCATTGGAATCTTACTCTGAAATCAAGTTTATGTTCAACTGTTGATTATTTTCCATTTATTTTATTATTCCAACAACAGACAACAATAACTTGAAATAGCGTTTCCCATTCACAGCACTTAACTGCGACGTCAATTTCGCATCTGGATCAAATAAATCTATCTATATGATCTGCTGACTTTGCGACGTGCAAGCTGAATTCAATCGCGCGTCACTAACGAAATGTTTCAGCCATTAGGGTCAGTGGGTTAGCTCCATCGGTGTTCATAATTAAATATCATAAAAAAGGAGTATAGAAGTGTATTGTGTAATTTAGGTATAACTATACGGCAGCAGACCGGGCTCTGTGGTGTATCTTGGAAGAGGCCTATGTCCAGCAGTAGGCTGCAACGGCTGATAAAGCAAAACAAGTACGCAAATAAAATTCATATACTTAATTGTGTGATTAGATGGAGTATATTATTTTAGATTAAGTCGTCAGTTTATAGGTATTTATGGTCAGTATCATATTTTTGTATCCGTGTATAATAAGCGATATTATAATAAGTAGATAAACATGTATACAATAGTAGTGTGGTCCTAGACGCATATTATTATAATATCTTATGTCTCAGAATGGCGAGCGCAGTGGAGTGCCAAGCATTGCTTTGTAATTCAATGTGTTGTTTGGTTTTGCTACTGTTCATGAGCGGTCGCATCGCTTACCATCAGACGAACGGCATGTTCGTCTAGCCAATCAATGCAATAAAAAAAATAATATTAAGAACAATGTCTTCAACTTTCCTCCTACCACAGTTAGAAGGCCATCCGCGAATTATTGTTTTTTATCCATGTTGTAGACGGATTTAGCGTGAAATACTAAGAAAATCGAATACTACTCGTAAATACTGAATTATTAAAATAGAACCAAAAAAATATATATTTAAACAAACCTTTCAAATATACTGAACATTTCATAAAAGCAATGAAGAACACGGCCAGATAATCAGAGAGTGTTTATTCAAACATTGACCTAATTGGGCAGCCATCTGACAGATACGGAGGGCATCAGCAAAAATTGGACGCCACAAAAAAATATACCACAGGCCGTGCCCGATAAAATGCAAGTGCTGAGAATGAAAAAACAGAATCCGCCGTTACCATGAAAAAATATATAAAAATCAAAATATAACTCGGGGCGCTTTTATATGTCGCGATGACGATAATTTTGACTGATGAATCACTGATAAATATTCTGTAGAAACGATTTATATATTTGTGTTTTACGGCTTGGATGGTGGATTTTTGGATTTTAGTGGAATGTTTATTTTTGGTAGTATACATTTGAAATGAATCTAGTTCGATACTATAACGATTAAAGTCTTAAAAAATCTGTACCGCAGATATGTTGCACTGGCGTAAGAAAAACCAAATCTTTATACTATATATCTTTAACAAGGGTTTAAAATAGCTACCATCACTATATCGGTACAATTCTACGCTTCATTAAACAAAAATAAACATATATATTTATCTAATCCAGCTATCTATAAATATATGCACCATATCCATACCTCTATCTTTGTTAATTGAACCAAAAATCGAAATAGCTTTTCAAAGATAGATAGAATATAGAGAATGGCTGTATATGAGCAGGCGTTGCCCTATCGCTGTAAGCAAAACATTTCTATTTTCATTATTCACTCTAACAAACACACAGATTATTTCAGTTACCGCCTGTAGCCATTTAGATTCGATTTTAGAACGTCTCTCTAGAGAATAATCCGATCCAATGGCTAGATTTAGAACACTCACAGACATGCGTGTTATTTTGAGACTCAAATATAATTGCTATAGAAGTGTATAACGGCTTTATATTATATCAATTTAGCTCAATGATTAGTAAATGTACTGTATCGGGCCATATTCGTCCCACTGCAGCGCACGGGCCTCCTCTACAATTGAGAATGGTTTTTTCGTATAGTCCATCACGCTGGCCTAGTGCAAGTTGGCGGATTTTACATATCTTACAAAACGATTAGATACTTTTGCTAAAGTAAACCTAATCTTAAAGTGTACAAAATTCAAAATCGAATGGGGTTCGATTTTATCAAACTTTATCTATTTCGTGTAATGCTAACAATTAATGTATTTTTGAGCTATGAACTTTAAGAAGTAGGTAAAAGATATATAAATAATTGAGCAGAGATTGCTACATATTTAATTATGCTTAAAACCGAATGAATATTGGCTCAGTATACCAAGTGCATTACATGTACAAATAATTTACTCCAATAACATAATCATTCAAAATAAACCAGCAAAGTATATCATTTAAACATAATTAAATAACCACGACAAATGTCGCGTCGGAATCGTCACGTCATCGTCCACTCTAAAAGCACCATCTAACTGTATTCAATGTTATTTTCGAATACGAAGCGTGTTGAATGCAAACCTGCCAGTTTTCAAAAAGCGCACCGGTTGAATAGAACGCCGGTTGTAAAATATAAAAAGTAAAAATGAAATTCTTTTTTCAAATATTAAAAAATCGTTGCCCGCTTGCCAGTGTTTTTAAATGGGCTTTAGGAGGCCTTCACAATGTACGATTTTATATTAGTTAATGTCGTTTTTGTCTGTGTCTGAGTTTATTTGGGAGTTGAATGATATTATTCGAAGACTGCAATTTAAATGATAATTAAAGACTTCAGATTTAACTATTATTTGAGAGGTGATGTATACTATGAATAGTTTTGAGATGCATGGTAATGTGGCTCTACCACATATAATAAAACTTCACCGATTAGTTAAAACTATGGCATATCTGACGTCATTTGACCGGGATAATACGATATTTTTTACGAATTGTATCGTGGATATGGTTAGACTTTTAAATCTTCAGTTTCCCGACATTTCGATTAGTTTACAGCGTTTGTGGTCACGGGGCGGACACTCCGTCGTAAAATCCGTAAACAATAATTATTGTATTCTATATATATATTAAATCTAAGAAACCATTATGATACTACTGTCTCAAGTAACTGATGCATTTTGTTTGGTGACTAAGGCTCAATTCCAAAAACTAACTTTGCCAATACCTTTGACTTTGAAAATGTCAATACCATACATTTGAGACGTATTTGACATTGCCAATGTATGGGATAAAAGTTTCCTATTCGTTACCAGCTCGGAGTCAGGAATATGTGTCCGATATGACGATAGGCTCGGTCCCTATCACATCGTAGGACAGAACACACGAGGCAAAATGTAGATGTTTTGGCACCATCTCTATCTATCCCTTTTGGGAAAAAGGCGTGAGTTGATATATGTATGTTTCAAGGAAACGACTTTCTCACTTTCTAGTACTTACAAAATTTGTATCTCTATCTATAAATAAATAAAATAAATAATAAACCTATTTTAGTTATAAAATGATTTGTCGCAATCGAACGACTTTTGAATTCATTTTGACCGAAGAAGACAAAACATTCGATTTTATAGTATGTATGTAATTCTTGACACAAATATTTGTAAACCACACAAACTTTCATCAATACAGGGATCGTACCCACGGCTTTTCATTTCACTACCGGGCTAACTTCCGCGCTACGGAGGCTGTTCACATCCCTCAGTGCGTGGAGTAATAATAAATGCTATTTAAGTTTGGCAAACATGTTGGATCCACGTTGGCAAACTGTGGTGAAGACATACATAATTAAATGAAGCAAATATTGCCAACTTCGCTAGATAGAATAGATAACACTCGCCCGGATGGTTTGATCATTGAATTCAGTAAATATGCGAGTGCGGATAACAATGGACCGGTCTAATCATTGTTTTATCCTGTATTGTTACACTTTGTTACTATATTTTATTTTTAGTTTCTCATATAAATTTTTTTTTTTTTTGCTATGAATGGCGAGACGAGCATGCCGTTCGCCTGATGGTAAGCGATACGACCGCTCATGAACAGTAGCAAAACCAAACAACACCTTGAATTACAAGACAATGCTTGGCATTCCACTGCGCTCGCCATCCTGAGACATAAGATGTTAAGTCTCAATATGTCCAGTAGTTACTCTGGCTACAAATATAGAATGTCATGTTATCTTTATTATATTTAATTGTATAATTAATGTGTTTAATTATATTTTTCTTTTATTTCAATGAATGGTGAGGCGAGCATGCCATTCGTGTGATGGTAAGCGATACGACCGATTGTGGGCAGAAGCAAAACCAAACAACACCATGAATTACAACGCTTTGCATTCCACTGCGCTCGCCACCCTGAGACATACGATGTTAATTGGCATTAAGTCCTGTAATTACTCTGGCTATAATGTCCTTCAAACCTGAACACAGCACTGCTGTTTGGCGGAAGAAAAAGAAATTGCGGTGGTACGACCCAGGCGGCCTTTTACATATGAAAGACCTACCAGTAGTTATATTAGTTTCTCGTTTTAAATTATAGAATATTGTGACATGTTATATTTTAGTAGTTATTTAAAAAATAAAAAATATCATATGAAAAGCATATATTATTTTGCAAATTGTGTTAAAAGCGCTTTAAAAAAGTCCATGTACTGTCTTTCAAACATATAAGACGAAAACGAAGTCATGTAATCTTGATTTTTCGGTACTGTTTAAATCTGTTTAATTTTTCACAATCGTACCAGGAAACCACTCATAGTGGAAGGATGTATGAATGAAATTTAATTATGAAAGTATGTTACTGTCGGTTTGGAAAATTGGTATTTCTGGGAAAGGATTTTCGTATTCAACCAGAAAATCTATTGTATACAATTGTGGAAAACTCGCCATAGTGACTCACTCGAATGTGTTGCATTTCTGTTTCAGCCTGAACAGCCATATAAGCAAGATTCTCCGAATTCAACCAGGTGTGTTTGATTATGTCGACCTCTATAATATAGCCTATCTATCATAGTCTTCGAATTGCGCTATCTACCTTATGATGTGTTTCAATAACTTCGTTGCGCCCTGTTCACTCTTTATTTACAACTCAATCAATCGAAATGTATGTTAGCATTTTCACGTTTTCAACTCAAAGTAGGTCAGTGTGGTAGATATATGGCCTAACCCCTCAATCGTACTCTCAAATGCAGAGAAGGCCCATTCCCTGCAGTAGATTGGATGATAAAGGTTCATATTTTCGCATTACATATTTTTATTCTCCGAATCAGCTTTTTCACAAACATCCTAATTGCCCCACAACCGCAGCACATACAAAGCACATATTTTAACAGAAGTCAAACAATCTACAACATGATTTTTTCCATTCCACTCCGAGCCCAGAAGTTATTTGATGTTTCCCAAACCGCTGGAATTCGTTAATAACCCCTCCCGCACCCTTACACCCCCTCCCCGAAGCTCAGGTGCGCCGCCGGTGTTTATTTTTTAATGTTGACACAATGGAAACTGGGGTTGTGTGCATGGGACTCTCGGTGAGATAAAGAGTTTAATTTTGGGATTAGCTTTTTATTATAATTGGTGTTCGCGAATTTTTAATTGGGTCAATTGATACTCAGCGGCATACAGATTTTTCGTTGGTTAAAAATATATATTGAAGGATGTTGAAAGAAACGCTTGCGTTATTAATGAATGTTACTTAATTTACGCTTACAGAATTTATAAGTTACATACATTATTCATATTAAGTTAGGTGAGGTGAATTTGTAGCCTAATCAATGACTTTCCTTGCTAATTTTGGTACTCTAAATAAACCGTATCATAATCTTCAATCCGTTGCAGTCCATTTCTGGACAAAGGCCTCTCCCAAAAACGCCACAGAACCTGGTTTGCTGTTTTATGCATCCAATTACTGCCAATTATAGCAATTAAGAGTATGACAATTTACGGCAATAAATTTTGTTATATTTAGAAATGTCATTAAACCGCGAATCTAATGTACGACAAGCAACTTATATTTTTAAATATTTAACAATGACTGTTTACACGTCTAAAGTCCTCCCCAGGGAACCAAACCTACTTAAACAGTAAACTATTCAATACCAATTAGAATGGCTGAATCGCCACACGGTCTCAAGGCGTACATAAATCATCATTACACGAACATTATGCATGTCAATCACCCGACCAGTGTAGATCGATCATGGATATGACAGCTCACATTCTGTATATGTATCAGCCCAATGACTTCCCACTGCTGGGCTTGGAACTACGCTGGTCTTTACACATTGTTTTTTTGGCATTACGATATAATTGAAAAAAGAAGACAGTTCGTGTTGCTGAGGGAGTTTCTTGCGCCGTTTCTTCTTCACAGCTACAACACGTTCCGAAGCAGTGGTAGCAGAAATTAACCATTCAAAAGATCTTGTGAAAGACTATTTGAATAAAGAATATTTTGATTTTGATTTTTATTATTCTCCTGATGAAACGTCATTGCAGCGCAAATAATAGTAACCGGCGAAAGATTTTATTTTCTTGCCAATCGATGCAATTATACCTGTTTGTCCGGATAAATATAGATTGTACCCTTAACCCGACCCACTTATACGAATTTCATAGACTTCACGTTAAATATTCTTGGAGAGAAACCCTTTACCCTTAGAGTCCTAAAATAATAATTGATGATCAGATTACGTAGTATTACATAAGTGTATAAAATGGAAATTGTTGCCAATTAGGTATACAATGCGCCCAAACTATAAATTTCTACATCAGAAAATTTTGTCCAAATATAGATCAGCTATCTATCTCACGCAAAAGATAACAAAAAACGTTTATTATTCAAAATAACCACTACAATTTGAAAATTCGCAGCCCGAATACAAACGAGGTGCTCATGCGACGTACTTTATCCAAAATAACGGTATCATCCGACACCTGGCTACGCTCCTTTATAGTCACTAAATCACGTCTGCGGAAGGCTGCGAGTGATTTGAAATTTCATCAGGTACCGCGGTCGTAGCTTGGAGAACGTCGCTTGGAACGTGACGTAAGCCTTGGAGCACATAGGTTGCTTTTATACTTTGTCTTTGGAATATTTCGGCTCTTTTAGCTCGGCAATGTATGCTGTAGCTGATAGAATTACGATTGCTCATTAAAAGTGGTAATCATACTATAGTTGCCATGGATTGAAAATCTGTAATGAATGAATTGCATACTCTGAACTCCCTGCTTCGGTGTTCCCTGAGCGAATATGCTCGTTTTTTGGAGGTCGCTAGGTCGTATTTGTCTGGAAATGCTGCCGATGGTAACTGGTTCCACAGATTTGTAGTACGTGGGAGAAAGTGTATAGAAAGACGTACTGTGGTGGATTTCCAACCACCAGGGTGATGTGAGTGCTATCTAGAGGTTTAATAAATAATATTATTTGCAGATATCGAAATTCTAATAAGGATTCTTTAATGTTATAATAACCATTATCACCAGCCTGTATACTTTTCTCCGTAGAATAGTAAACAACGTATTGTATATTTTTAAAGTAATATGTCAGGATCGGGCAAAGTGGCGTTCTATAGTCTCTGCCTACCCCTATGGGATACAGGCGTGACGAGTATGTATGTATGTATGTATATTTTTAATTAATTTTGTTGTTTGTCTCATAAGCACTTTGTCGCTCTGCGATGAAATGATCAATCTACAATGATTCTAACTAATTGATAGTCAATCACTTGTATGGGCTGATGCAGTGCCATAAACAAACAACATGAATTCAATGATTATATAAATATGAAGTTTTTCACTTCTATGTTAATGCGATATATGCATTGAACTCTTTATCAATATACGAGTAGTAGTAATATTCGAGTCAGTGCAAAAACCCTTGAATGAATGCCACCAGCTCATTATACCTCGTGTGCTCCTAACCTTACAATAGAAAGCGTCTTGCAAACGACACCGGGACTTCCTCCAAACATTGTGTTTAACTCCAACTGTTTTCCACTTCATTTGCCACGTTTTTATGACGCGGGAATAAAGGGGAGTCTATAAAACGAATATTGTACGTAAACATGTTTTCGGGTTGTAAAATGATGGTAAATTCTTATTTACTGCGTTGATAACGTTTTATTGTCGATGTTGTATGTTTGGAGATCTTAACATTTTTGTTGACCGACTTCAAAAAAAGGAGGTAATCAATTCGATTGAATTTTTTTTTTGTATGTTTGTTACCCGATTTCGCCGGCAATTAGGAACCGATTTTAAAAATTTCTTTTTTGTCGGAAAGCAGGATATACAGGGTTGGTCCCATAAAAAATTGGACTAGACCTGATGAATATCTTCGAATCTGCTGACGAGAACTCCTCAAAATTGAACAGTTCAGCATTAATTCTTTTTGCGTTAAATTAAGTATGAGTATATTATTACAAAGGGTGGGTGAAAATGGAAAAAGGGTGGGGGTGGGGGGTAGAAAATAAGTACAATTGTAAATACCCAATATCTCCGGCAATGCTTAATAGATTTAAAAAATAACTTTTTTTTGTCGCAGTCTATTATATTTTAGGTTGGAAAAAAAATATATTGTGAAGACCTGATGAATATCTTCGGACCTGAAGGGCAGAACTCCTCAAAATTGAACAGTATAGCAATAATTCTTTTTACATTAGGTTCAGTATAAGTGTATTACTACAATGGGGGGATGAATAGGGGAAAGTAGAAAAGGGCATGGTGGGGGGAGAATATATACAAATATAAATACTTAACTGATTTAAGAAAGCTTTTCTTTGGAACAAATGATATGTAATGTTGGTCACATATAAAATATGGTGAAGATGTGATGAATAAGTACATTCTGGAGAGCAGAACTCAAAATTTTACTCAATATCTCTGGCAGGTTGAGCCGATTTTAGTGTTTTTATCTTAAACGAAAACAAGGTGACTACATAAAAACAAAAAAGTAATAAATAAAATAATATTAATTAAAAATTAAATAAAAGACCGACTTCAAAGTGAACTACAAAGTAATAAATAATATATATTTCATTGTGCTAGTACACATTGATTAATTTTCTTATTGACTTGACTAGCCAACAAATCTTCAATACGTAATATTTTGAAGGCGGGTCGCCAAGTGACGAACACTATGACTTACACTTAAATTTAATTTGTGTAAAACATCCTAACGTAAAAATACGTAAGTTATACATGCAATATGAATTCATCCTAATGTATATAAAATCACGCCTTTTTCCCAGAAGGGGTAGGCAGAGATTCTTCTGGTATAAATCAGGATACCCACGGTACGCCTTGTGTGTTATGTCCCTAGGTGTGATAAGGGGCGAATCTATCGATGGCGATAGATAGCCCGATGGATCGGGCACAAATTCCAGACTCCGTCCTGATAACTAATCGAAAAATCCAATAATACTTTGCGAGTCCTTAATATATCAGCCCTTAATCAACACTGTTGAGCATCGAACTTATCTACAATCGAGTGAATGATACAAACTTAACTACCCTTCCCTTTCTTATACTTTCCTCACTATGATTTCGAAAACTGTTAGTAATTCAATATAAATATACAAGTGATTCCAATAAGTCAAAGGTGTTACCCTGGAATTAAAACCCTTGACCACTGTATCTTGGCGTATCCAATCCATAATAATTAGACGAAACATATGACACATAGTAATTCTATTTAAATCTTAACAAATGTACACATAAGATGAATATGTTAAAGTAAATACTAATTTACATATTGACCTTACTGAGCGCCAACGATACAGGATCTACAAGTAGGTAATATTAAATTGTGTTAAATTTACTTAAATTTCTTCATTTTCAGCGAAATTTCCCTCAAGATTTCAGTATCCCGTGTAAAATCTATAGATCGTTAGGGATAAGGCTATATGTACGTCGTGCACGTGACTTGAGAAATCCTGCTCTAGCCTTGAAGCGCTATAGATTTTTACCTCTTGGTTGCTAAGTTTAGTATGAGATTTGATCATAGCTTGTAACGTTTACAAAATGTTGGGAATATTTCTTGGGTAAAAGGGATTTGAATAATAATTTCAAGCATTTTATAATGCTGCCTTAATGTTGCCTTGCCTGCCTGCCTTTGTAATATTTTTTTTTGGAGACGAACATGCCATACGCCTGATAGTAAACGATATGATCACTCATAGAGACTAGCAAATCAAACACCATGAATTTTAAAGAAATGCATGGTAATCTACTGCGCTCACCATCGTAATAATATATAACATTATTGCTATAAATAAATAAAATTTATTTTAATTGTATTTTTTTTTTCATACGCGTAATAAAAACTGAACAGTCAAATTTAGATTTGAAAAATGGTTATAATTTACGGTAAATTTTTTTTGTTTATAAATTATGTGAAGGGCAATTAGCAATAGCAGAAATATAGAGCATGCTAAGCCTTCACAAATACCAAGCTGGTGATGTTAATTTGAAATAGCAATTATCATTACTACCCAGCGACCTCTCGCATATGATAGACCTACCACTAGTACAGTAAAGTATAGTAAACTAGAAGTAATTATTTTGAAACGCTGTTTATTTTCAATTGGCTCGGTTTGAATCTCGAGACGGAGGTGGAATAGTTTATCTAAAAGCATGCAGGTTGCTGTTATCACATTATATTGCACGCGTTAATAGAGCTGCCTGTAATTTACTTCCCATTTAAGTTGTCCCACGCTGTGTTAAATTGGTTTTGAATGCATATTTTAGTATATAAACAATATAGACTTGCCTACTTATCGATAAAATGCACAAATACCTATTACACTAGAAATAATATATTTGAACTTTTCTTAAGTTATATTTTTATAATAATAACCATAATAAAAAACAGAGTTATAATCGTTTGCGTATTCTAAAATATAGCTTATTTTTATTGAAAAAATGATTCTGCCACGAAAAAAAATCATAAATTTCTTTTTTCTTGTGTTATATTAATTTACAAGAAATTTTCTCCTCTTATATCGATCCTATGGCTATCTATAAGATATTTCCCAGAGTGATGTTAAGGCGAGACCTCTTAAATGTTATTATATTAAATTATTTCTATATAATATGTTCTGACTATTCGAAGTCATATGTGTATTGACAGTCAATCACCACGCACTACAGCAGAGAAGCAAAACATCATAAGGAAACCAGCATACCATAGCGATTTGTAAGATTATCAATGGTATGTTAAGTCCGTCAACCTGCACTAGGCCAGCGAGGTGGACTATATGGCCTAACCACTCTCAATCCTACTCTTACTTACTTACATATATGCACTGACACAATTGTTACTTCAATATACTTTTTTATTTCTGTGTGCATTCAAGAGAATACCCACTGGAGTGATTATTTGCTTGAATTCTAAAACTAGTGTTTCAGTCGAGTGGTTCGCGTTACGTTGTTTTACCCGCATCAAAGGTATTAGAGCAGTCCGAAGGAACACATTAGCTGGTCCATGCTACAAACTTTTTAATTACTTCTTTTTTTTATTGCTATGAATAGCGAGACGAGCATGCCGTTCACCTGATGGTAAGCGATACGACCGCTCATAAACAGTAGCAAAACCAAACAACACCTTGAATTAGAAAGCAATGTTTGACATTCCACTGCGCTCGCCATCCTGAGACATAAGATGTTAAGTCTCAATATGTCCAGTAGTTACTCTGGCTACAATGCCCTTCAATCCGAAACACAACAGTGCATTTACACCGCTGTTTGACGGGAGAAATAGACACTGCGGTGGTACCCACCCAGATGGCCTCTCACATATGAGAGACCTACCACCAGTAAATGTTTTTCACTTTACGGTCGAGTAGTGATTAGCATTAATTAAAATAAATCATGGCAATTATTAAAATTTAATTAAATTTATCTTTACATGTTATCGGGTTTTTATGTGCAAATGAGTTAATTTGTAATGCGGGATATTTTTCAATTATGTATAATTTAGTTAACTAGTTTTAATTTAGCAATTTATTTAACTAGAATTTCATTACTAAAAGCTGCTTATCGTACAACGATAAATAAAATAATATTTGTGGATTAAAAGTAAATTTCTAATAGCGTGCAATGTTAGTACATTTAATCCCAAGTAAAAGGTCCGTGTATCTATTATAAAATAATTACATTGTTAATCCCTAATAAGTAATCAAATATGAATTGCTAAAGTGTAGAACTATACTAGAGCCGTCCCAGCTTCACCTAGCTCCAGGTGTTTTCTCCACACTAGATATATGTCATTTTTCCTACAAACTGGGACACCCTGTAAATGTATTGTACATATAAATCTTTTGCTTGAATTACTTTATCTATTAAAAAAACTAATCAAAATTCGTTGCGTAGTTTTAAAGATCTAAGCATGGTAGGGAAAGACAGACGGGAAGCGACTTTGTTTAATACTATGTAGTGTTTATTAAATACTAATGTATTATAGAAATCAAGCGTTAAGAATTAAGTTTACATTATTTATTACAATTAATCCTTGATAAATATAATCCATATATTATTATATCAAAAATGTATGTTTATTTCTATTTCTTTCATCAAACAGTAGTGTAAATGCACTGTTGTGTTTCGGTTTGAAGGATATTGTAGCCAGAGTAACTACTGGACATATTGAGACTTAACATCATATGTCTCAGCATGGCGAGCGCAGTGGAATGCCAAAAATTGCTTTGTAATTCAATGTGTTGTTTGGTTTTTCTACTGTCCATGAGCGGTCGTATCGCTCACCAAAGGGTGGACGGCATGCTCGCCTCGCCAATGGAATTTATATGTGTGTATATATTAACGTTAAAAACCAAACAACTAATCCCAAATCCTAATAAATCTTATTACCTCTACCCCGTCTACCCCTATATTTCATACAACAAATCTTTTCTCAGCCTTTTAAAATAAAATGTCGTGTCACAATAAAGACTGATATATCTAAGGCACAATGGGCAAACAAATGGGGTACAACCTTCGACCCAGTAGCCATTTGTACCCCATGCGTAGCCGCGGTCGCTCCGACCCATTTGAATGTGGATTGACGTAAATGTGAAACCAATACATTTGAATTGACTTTGAACAGGGGACGGAATCAGGGTTAATATGGAATTGTAAAAAGAACTTATAAGTATAATAATACAGTTTTTTAATTGCAATGAATGCCGAGATGAGCATGCTGTTCGCCTGATGGTTAGCGATACGACTGCTCATGAATATTAGCAAAACAAAACAACACCTTGAAGTACAAAGCAATGCTTGGCATTCCACTCCGCTCACAATCCTGAGACATAAGATGGTAAGCCTCAATATATCTAGTAGTTACTCTGGCTACATTGTCCTTCATACCGAAACACGACAGTGCATTTACACTGCTGTTTGACAAGAGAAATAGACATTGCGGTAGTACTTACCCAAGCGGCCTCTCACATATGAGAGACTTACCACCAGTAACATGACGTTTGATAGTGAAGTGTGTGTTTTATTTAATTGTGTACTGTGATTTTATTCATTACCAAAACCAATATGGGTAAGAAACATAATCGGCCTTATACACAAATAGTTTATATCACATTTCAGTTTTAGAATGAGAAATGAAAGGCAATGAGTTCGATCCCCGCACCAAAATAAATATTTGCGTGATCAATAGTGATACACATATTAATTGTTTCGAGTCTGGGTGTTTGTGATACTAAAAATATTCTCATAGTTTTTGATACCACGGAACTAGAGTCGATATTTGTGCGGAGTCCGGAATATAAATGTCTATTATTACATTTTATTTTGTATTTTAGTTTCTAGGTTAAATTGACTGATAAAGTGAAAATTGTCTCCTTGTATTATCGTGCATTTTGTATTGGATGTGTGCAGTATAAGAATGCGTTTGTAGACACCCTTGACACCGATCTAAAGAACACAGTCGTAGTTGAATATTACTTTTCTATCGCTTCATTTTGTTACACATGTGCAAGAAAATATAGGCAACATTTATTTTAAAATACGTTTTGAATATTGACTACAAACTTACATTCCAATGCAAGATACCAATTTTATTGAAATGACTCTCAGAAATTACGAGGGACTGTTTTGATATCTCAACATCCAGGCCCGTATTCGTATATCAGCCAATATACGTCCTACATCAGGACACAGGCCTCCTCTTCAATAATTGTAAATTCTACAATAATTGTAATTAATTTTTTTTTAAAACCGCTATAGTATGCAAGTTTCCTCACAATTTTTCTTTACCGTTGTAGAGCTTGGTGATTGACTATCAATACACACATGACTCTGAAAAGTCAGCGGTGTGCCCTGTGATTCGAACCCGCGACCACCGTGAATATGTTGGCAGCCGCGTCTGGTCCGTTTACCAACATGCCACCTCTCAATATACACACCCGTATATAATTGTCCAGCAATTAATATTTATATCATTGCAGTTCAAACCTGTGGCTTTTAAATTTACAGTCGCTTTCCTAACCTTACAACAGAGGCTATCGAATATAAATAATATAAGAAATAAATTCTATTTGCTATCATCTCATGTTCTTATTTTCATAAAATTGGCAACGATACAAAGCGTTTCCCGCCGGTTGTCATTACGTATGTTGTCTCAATATAAAACAATGTGACATGCCGTTTTATGTTCTGTTTGGAAGCTTACATTTTATAGGAAAATATATTATTGGCAGACCTTCTTCAAGTTGTTGCTTTAAATATTTTGTAACAATCTGTTTCTTTTTAAGTATTATATTTCGCTTTTTTAAATACATGACTATTCAATTTTTAAATGGATTGCCTATAAGATTAAAACATCGGTTTGTGCGTTTTTATACAGGTAAAATAAAGTGACCCCAAAGCCGTAGATGTTAAGTACAGTAATCTTAGAATAGAAATAATTATCTCTTGCTGATCGACACAATTATGCCGGCTTGATCGAAATTGTATACAAGAGCTAAATTAAAAATGCGACCCACTTATGTGTGCCATTATACTGTCGATCATGGTCGGATAATAATGTGGCACATTGGGCCCCTTCACTTTCCCTAAATCCGTGCCTGTAGTGTGCCTCCATATTGCGTCAACTGTTACATTTCATGTTGCCCATGTCCCTATTTATGTTACAGGTAAGTTAACATTACGGAACATTGCAAACCTTATTTAACCTTTCGTGTCTGAAATGTAAAACCGATACCCTTTAGACGAACTTGGAACTGTACTTGTATGTACATAGTAATATGATGTCGGTAAATTAATAGAGTAAGAAAGATGTTATGAAAGCACCCTGATAATAATAATAATATTTTTTTATAAAATAGTTATAATTGTCTCCAATCCAGAGACAAGAGTCATGTTCCAAAACATAAATGGAATGAATTGAAGATCATTGATTGGAAATCAATTTTGTTTTAGTTGCACGGCGCTGGCGAACCAGCAAACGTGGTCACCTGATGGTAAGTGATCACTGCCATTCTTGAACATCAACAACAGACACAGATGTGCTGCCAGCCCGTCGAATCGGGAGGGGAGCAGGAAGAAAAAAAGATGGAAAAAGGGAAGGGTAGTAAAGCTGTCGATACACGCTGCTTTCCTGTGAGACAGTGCAACCGCCCCGGGCGAGTTGGTTCATTCATGCTGAGTTTTGACTGACAATAGCGTGGCTCCACCATATATTAAGTTATAGTAATGGCAAGCACCTGCACTCCTGGTTAAAAACTATCACAATTATGAGTTTTAAATATATGGTTGGGTATCAGGGATTCAAGATAGGGAGTAAAAGGAAAAATCATGGGAAAACTAAGAATAATTAAATAATTCATATCTTCTGTAATATTATTAGTCGAAGAATTTGCTTTAGCAGTATTCTTATCATCGGTTTTGTTGTAATAATGTCCACTAGTGATAATGAAAAACTTTTTGAATGCTAAAATTCGATTCTACCCGCAGAAAACTTGACACAAGACGAATGAGCGCAGTAAGGGAAATAAGAATATGTCGTTTGAAAAATATAAAACGTGATTTAAATAAACAAACGACTTGTTCCTTACATTTTGTTTAAAAGAAAGGAGATTGAAAATTCTGTGCACACAAGGCACATTCTCAGGGGCGACGAATTTTTGCATATTTCAAATGACTTTCCATAAATACTTATGGGAATTCCAAATATTTCTTCGGTTCCGCGCAGTGACGAGGACCTAAAGTTGAGAAAACAACACACAGGGAAAAATATTTTTTTATATTGTTATTAAGTGCGTGGTGGCCTGTTGGTAAACGGACCAGACGCGGCTGCCAACATGTTCACGATGGTCGCGGATTCGAATCCCAGGGCACACCTCTGACTTTTCGGAGTCATGTGTGTATTGATAGTCAATCACCACGCGCTAAAACGGTGAAGGAAAACATCGTGAGGAAACCTGCAAACCATAGCGGTTCATAAGAATTTATATGGTATGTAAGTCCGCCAACCCGCACTAGGCCAGCGTGGTGGACTATATGGCCTAACCACTCTCAATCGTACTTTCGATTGTAGAGTAGGCCCGTGCCCTGCAGTGGGACGTATATGGGCTAATACAGATATATTGTTATTAAATAGCTATATTGATTACACCTGTATCTTCAGTGAGGTAAACGGACTGTACTATTACCGTCACTTATTTTATCAGATTTATTTCCATTCAATCCATCAAACTGCTGCGGTAGCATAGTTGAACCACACTACGGTTACAAAGCTGAGGTCTCGGGTTTGAATCCCGGGTTGGGTAAAGTGATATTGGATTTTTCTATTCATTATCATCCCATAGTCAGGAATTTGTGCTCGATATGGCGTTAGACTCACCCTTTATCACATCGTGGAACGGAACATACAAGGCGAAATTTGAGTATCCCGGTTGCACCTCTGCCTACCCCTACTGGGAAAACGGTGTGGTGAAAAAAGATTAGGTGTGTTTCTATCCATAGATATTATTGTGATCAGATACTTAGCCATGCCGGGCACAAGGAGTCGGTGTCAATACATATTATTAAATACAAACCATAAAATCGACGTAGACTATTAGCTTCGGCTATCAATAAGAGCTATAAAATATAAAAAAAACATATTACATTAATTTCTCGAAAGCATTGACGTCACACGATCGCTTGTAATAAGACAAACTTTTCTGCAACAAACTAAAAATTATGCAACGACCTTTCATATGAAATAAGGCCAGGCAGAAGTTTTAATCACGTTCGTCACTGAGTGATGCTCTACTTGACAGTAGAACAAACTGGAAAGGTATTTGAGCCAAGGGCACATACTGCTGAATTTTCGAACATGTTTTGTATACTTGTAGTCAATACATAAATTTAAAATAAAATATTTATCGTAAATTTCCAAAAAAAATATTATTGAACTGCTCTGATTTAAACCTAAAACTTCAGTAATAATCACTACATTGTAAACTGGTTTTGAAAAGAGCAATACTAGAGTTCCTTGCCCGTTCTTTTCTAGTGAAAACCGCTTTTAACCGATGTTGAATATGACTGCAATGTCTATTTCTCCCGCCCAACAGCAGTTTAAAAGCACTGTTGTGTTTCGGTTTGTAGCCAGAGTAAATACTGGACATATTGGGACTTAACATCTTATGTCTCAGGATGGCGAACGCAGTGGAATGCCAAGCATTGCTTTGTACTTCTAGATGTTTGGTTTTGCTACTGTTCATTACCAGTCGTAACGTTCACTATCAGTCGAACGACATGCTCATCTCGCCATTAATTATAATAAAAAAAATACCGGGGGAAAACCCACAAAACTCGTCAAGAATGTTTCATAATTTAAACAGCGCAACAAACAGCTGTGCTGCGTCAGAATCACAGCGCCGGCCGTTTTAACTCCTTGACCGGTTTATTTGCCGGCATCCGGGAATATCCGGCTTATCCGGTCAGCGTTGCATTTATAAAAGGCCGCGGACGGGTGACACAGTCAGATGAACTCTTAATCTCCGCTTAGAGCTCTGTATGAGGGCTTTATTATGCGGGAAAAATGCAACCTTATTACTTGGACATGTCTGTCAGTGTTTTACGCTGTTTTCTGGTTTTTAAATGAAGATTTGCAGATTAGAGGTAATTTACAGCCTAGTTGGGGTTGCAATGGACGGATGAAATAGAGCGGTGTTTTGAGTTTGAATCGTGCCTTAGTGAGACGTAAATTAGCTTTTTTTTTTTCAATGAATGGTGAGACTAATATACCGCCTGATGGTAAGCTATACGACTGCTCATCAACAGTAGCAAAGCCAAACAACACCTTAGATTACAATGCAATGCTTGGCATTCCACTGCGCTCGTTACCCTAAGGTCTCAATATGTCAAGTAGTTACTTTGGCGACAATTATGTCCTTCAATCCGAAACACAAAACAGTACATTTAACCTGCTGTTTGATGAGAGAGAAAGTATTATTAAATTGATGGATATAGAAGACGATACTGGATAAATATGACCTAATCCTTAGACAGTTTTAAAAACTATTTTAGTTATTAAATATTTTGTCTACCGCTCAAACTGAAAGTCGTTCGAAAAGGATAAAACATTCGATAGCTTATATAAGTTTTATATTTGTCTATGAATAGCTTCGATCAAAAATACACTAGATACACAGTTCCCTGTAAAAGTTCTGTTAAAAAGTGGCACCGATGCATGACATGAAAAAAAGTAAACCAAAAAGATCACATATTCCATATATATTAACACAAATTCCACCTTATTCCTGGAGCTTAAAATAGCTTTTCATATAATATTGTCTAAAGTTATGCGACGTTTTAGAAGCAACGGTCGGTGCGTGACTGAAGGCGAAAGAGTGCTTAAAGCACTCTTTTTTGGTGCCATTTTCTAAGCGCTCATGTTGTATCTAGTGTATATTTGATCGAAGATGAATAGCGTCAATAATATTCAAATCACTCATCACAGGCACTACATATATTACTTGAATAAGGACGAGAAGCAAAAACTCAATCTCACTTTTACTATGGATTTCTCATTTTTCTTGATTTATTTATATATCTTTTATACAATTGAAACAGCTACACGGCTATAACATAAATTGAATTTTATTCTTATATTTAAATACAAACCAGCCGAAACTGACTAGACTATGCGGCAAGCCTAGAAAGAGATGGCGGGACGAACTCGAGTCATATCTCCCGAATGGCGGCAATTAGCATCCGACTGCGACAAATGGAACGAAATGAGGGAGGCCTTTGCCCAGCAGTGGGAAGTAAAGGGCTGATAATAATAAAATAATTTTTATACAAAGATTTGACACATACCTTACTGGAAAAATAAACTATAAACAAACGTACATAAACTCACGCTTTTTTTCACAGAAGGGGTAGGCAGAAGTGCCAGGATGTGATACACGCCCACGATGTGATAGGATCATCTGTCGCTTTATCAGGCACAAATTCCTGACTCGGGGCTGATAATGAATAAAAGATCCAATATCACTTTGCCCGACCCGGGATTCGAACCCGAGACCTCAACTTTGTAACTGTACCATACAACTACATCACCGAAACAGTCAATAACAGACCCTCCTCCATTAATACCCATCCAAGTTAACCCTAAAAACCATGTACTTTCATACACCCGTTTTCGATTATCCCTAGGCATGCGTAAAATGTTGGTAAAAGTGCGTGGTGGCCTGTTGGTAAACGGACCAGTCGCGGCTGCCAACATGTTCACGGTGGTCGCGGGTTCAAATCCCAGGGCACACCTTTGACTTTTCGGAGTCATGTGTGTATTTATAGTCAATCACCACGCACTAAAACGGTGAAGGAAAACATCGTGAGGAAACCTGCATACCATAGCGGTTTATAAGAATTTCTATGGTATATAAGTCCGCCAACCCGCTCTAGGCCAGGGTGGTGGACTATATGGCCTAACCACTCTCAATCGTACTGTAGATTGTAGAGAAGGCCCGTGCCCTGCAGTGGAACGTATATGGGCTGATACAGATAGGCATGCGTAAAATGTAAGTTTCAGTTTAACTCGGGCCTCTTTGAGCACTCAAACTAGTGAGTTCAGCTTGTGTTTCGCAAAGGAACTAGTTACACACAGAATTGGACTTAACAAGGCCATAGCAGCCAGTGTAGATTACGAGTATATGCGGAATGATTCACGTAAATGCTCTGAGGTATAAAATATGGGTTTTTTATGTTAGCTGCATGATATTTATTTTTTGATGTGATTGATAAATTCATATTTCCAATTGATGTATCTATTTTTAAATATAATTATATAATTATAGTGTAAATGTACTGGTGTGTTTCGGTTTGAAGGATATTGTAGCCAGGGTAACTACTGGACATATTGAGCGTTACATCTTATGTTGAGACATAAGATGTAACGCTCAATATGTCGAGCGATGGCGATGGCGATGGCGAGCGCAGTGGAGTGACAAGCATTGCTTTGTTATTAAAGGTGTTGTTTGGTTTTACTACTGTTCATGAGCAGTCGTATCGCTTACCATCAGGTGAACAGCATGCTCGTCACATGCTTGTCTCGCCATTCAGTGCAATAAAAATGTGTGTTTTTTATATTTCCGTTCCTTTATTGAAAAAAACATGCTGAATTTACGACCTGCCGTCTGTCATAAACTTTCTCAAAATATCCCAATTCAAGCAAAGAATTTATTCCACTCAATATAACTTGAATATTAAATTCCCAACCCAATATTCAAACCTAAGGCCTCACGATTTACAGCCCACACACCCTACTACTAGAACAGGAGCAGATAATCAACAAAACTAAAAATGTACACAACATAAAGAAACACAATCAAATAGTACAGAAGTGACGCTCGGCAAGGCGTGTAATAATCATGTTCCGCAAACATTAATTAACATTTGAATGCGGACTCGTTTTCTCAATAAACACCACTTAGTCACAGAGACTGTACGAGAGCATAGCTTACATTTTAGTACGCTGACGCAGGACGCTTTGTTAGTGGAATAATGTTGCAAAATAATAATTATTCCGTTCAAGGTCAAACAGAATAATCCTTGTTACTAAATGAATCCTTGTTACTAGAGTCTAAGACTATGACTGGGATTTTTGAAATGCTTTTTACTGAGACAAAAATATATTTTTGTATGGTTCTCTAACATTCAAATACTATGGAAAGAGAAGAATCTATTAAAATAAGTAATGTATTTTAAGAGTAAACTGCACAGTTTTCGTTAATTTGAATATTTACGGTTATACTCTATTTTAATCCACATTAACACTAACCTAACCTACAAAAGCTAAAAAAAAACATTAATTATTATTTTTGAGTGATGGGAATTCATACTAGTATCGGATTTAAAGATGCAAAGATTTCATCTTAAAACCTAGCAAATAAAAATGTGTCTTTTGAATGAATACTGAGACGACCATGCCGTTCGCCTGATGGTAAGCGATACGACCGCTCATGAACAGTAGTAAAACCAAACAACGCCTTGAATTACAAAGCAATGCTTGGCATTCCACTACGCTCGCCATCCTAAGACATAAGATATTAATACGGAGCCTCTAATTTCACTCTACCGATAAACCCCGACTCAATAATTACAAAATATGACATCCGGCTTCATCGACTAAACATGATAATATGGAACACGGAACACATTTTCTCAAAGGCTTTGAGATTAATGCATGAAAATGCATACAAAAGGAGCGCACTTGGTCCCATGCATGATTAACTGACGACTAGCGAACGGCGGTAACAATTCGGACCGCTTTGGTAGCAATATTAAATGTGACCATTAGTCATGGACGCTTTTGCAGGATAATCCATTTCGCGCACCTATTACACTAAGAATGAATTTCGGAGAGGGGACAAGGTATACAAGATTATTGGACATTTTTATTCGCTATATGAGTAATAGGTGATTAAGCATTTAATAGGAGTTATTACATAACAAAGAATATGGTAATAATAGATAGATATAGAAAAACTTTAATGGAAAAGCGGCAATATTGGTTTTCCTTTTTACACGCTTTATATTAGCTTCACTTGTATGTTTTTTTGTATGTTAGTTTGTATGTTAGTTTGTATGTTTGGTTGTATGTTTGTAACCGACTCCTTAAGACGCGATTTTGACCCACTTTAAACGGACAGATTTCATTCAAATTTTGCACACCTGTCAAAGACCGATGACAATACAATAATTCGATTAAAATATATGATTATCCTAATTAGATTCGCCAGGACTAATTATTTTTATAATTGATGACCATTGCCACTGACCACTAGATGGCGTGATAACGTCAATAATGAATGTTTGCACTATTCATCGCTAGATGGCGTTAACATTGTATTCTTCAAGTGTCAAATATTACTACTGACCAACAGATGGCGTTATGTTACTAAAAAGTAGAAAATAAATAATAGTTTAAAAAAACTAAAAAACACGCTTTATATAGAAAACCCAACTAAAAACTAGAAAATAAATTTTTAAAAATTTGAATTAAGAATATTGTATATAAGAAAAAAATATTTTCTATTGTAAAAAAAGCGTGGGTTGCTTTTTAAGATATTATCAAAATGATAATCCTTCTACGTATATCTGTCGATAAAATAATTATATCTATTGAAAACATGCACCCCACGCTTTTTTTACAATAAAAAATATGTTTTTCTTATAAACAATATTCTTAATTCAAATTTTTAAAAATTTATTTTCTAGTTGGGTTTTTAATTTAATGTTCTACGTCAATACTATAATATATATATTGAGAGTGGTTAGGACTATATGGCCTAACCACTCCCAATAGTACTGTCGATTGTAGAGTAGGCCCGTGACCTGCAGTGGGTCGTATATGGGCTGATACAGTTCTACGTCAATGTGTCAATCTACTCTCTTATGCTCATGCCAAAACTATTTCCAAGTTATTGCTGGATTTTGCTTATAAAATAGCGAACTAAAACATGTAAAGGGAATTTCTAATTTTAGCAGTGGATGTGAAATAGTATTGTGGCTGATGATCCATAGGAATAATCAGATGATGATTTAATAAAGAATATCAAAGAAATAGTTTCACTAGATTTACGACGTATGGACAGCTGCAACAGCTTAAAACCAATATAGTACAAACAAAGCGACATTTGTACAGCTCGTAAAAATGTCCTAACATTCACGGTGATAATATATTTGTTCAGAATGACTGCAGCAACAAGTTGAACTAAAACTGAGCTTTATTGCTCACAATATTTTGATTTTTGAATTCAAATTCATATCAATACACTTTCATTTTTGAATATAAAAATAAATATATAAAAATAAATAAATACATTCAACAGTTACATACATAGTCCTGACCCATACTAAAATCCTCCTATTGTGGGTATCAGGAACTACGAGAGACTTTTCAATCTTAGAAACACCCAGACAAAAAACAAATAAACTGTCAAAACTAAAATAATAAGCAATGTGGATATATTGACAATAATGATCATAGACCATAAGGTGTCTAATAGTAAACATCTTTATCCGTATCTGTATCAGCCCATATACGTCCCACTGCAGGGCACGGGCCTATTTTACAATTGAGAATATGATTGAGAGTGGTTAGACCATATAGTCCACCACGCTGGCCTATAGCTTTATAGCTAATGATAATTAAGAAAAAAAAACAACAGTAAATATAAAATTAAATGTCGCCTCTACGAAATATTCACGTCACACTCGCCCGCTCAGCGATTCGCACTGTGACCACAAATTCGAACATTATCCCTGAGTGTAATGACAGTTTTGCATCTATGACGTAATGCGCTGTGTTTACATTCTTCCTACCTTACACCGGATCGGGATTAAAGCTTTGTGATTTGAATTGTGAACGGTTGATTAGCTGTATTTAACGTTTATATGCAGTGTTTGTGATTGGTGATTTAGATGTACAGTCAGCGACAAAAAGGTGAGCATATCTCAACTGTCAGTGTTGTATACACCTTTAATTGATATGTAGTTGTTTTTCCATGATTGTACTAGTAAAAAATATTTAATATATATGTCGTTGGTTTGCCTAAATAAATAAAAACTGTGAAATAAAAGTTGACAATGAATGCATAATGAAGCAACTAAAGTTAGAGTATACATACATCTATCGCAATCTTTCTTTTTGTAAGTGTTAAGTGAATTATGTGTTATTGGCGTGTTTAGCATTTTTGTTCATTTTGCTGTTCAGAACTTTTTGCCATATATTTACATAAAGTCACGCCATTTTTTATCCAGAAGGTTTCAAGAGGTTTCAAGACACCAACATTTCGCATTGTATGTTACGTCCCACAGTAGGGGGCGAGCCTATCGTCATATTGGGCATAAATTACTTACTCCGGACTGATAATGAATAAAAAAATCCACTATCATTTTGCCCGATACAAGATAGGTATAGAAGATATAAACAATTATATTTGTCGGGGATTTTATAAGATATTAGATGCCTAAATGAAGGTGTGTCTAGAGTAAGTGAATATTTAAGTAGTTGGTTGAGTGTAAGTAAGAGTTTAATGAGAGAATGTAAGAGTTTAATGTGTTTTTTTCAAAAGTCTTAGTTTCGGACCAGTAACACATCGAAAGATATTTATTTTGTTTTATTGGAGAACCAACAGCTTTCAAACTTCACAATAGACGGTAAAAAGAATAAGATATAGTACACGGATTCACGGATATTAGACAAAATAAAAGTAAGTTACAGCAAAAGAAAGAAAGAAAATTGATTTATTAGTCATACGTAAGATAAAAGTATGTAGTATGCGAACGGCACTGGAAATCAACTACCTACTACAACTAATAACTACAAACTAACAACAATAATAACAACTTAAAATAAAAATAAAGCAAAGCAACAAACACACATTTTAAAATGATTTATAAACAATAAATCATTTTAAAATGTGTATAATGTGTAAAATTACGAAGTGCAGTAGGCAATAACATGCCATGGAAAAGAGTACGTATTTAGTAAAGTACTACATATAAACCTCCTCAGATCAAGATACCCAACCAATTACAAAACAAAAATAGTAAACGAACAAAACAGAATAATTAATACGAGCCCATTACTGGACTGGCGCGTTGCCGAGCCTGCTTGCCGCAAATGTATATAAATTTAAATTATCTTTGTCTACGTTTAAGCTTAATTTTCTTGAAGCAACCGCTAGGAACTACCGATGCTATTACGGCTAAATGTACCCTTTATGGGAGCTCGGCGAGCACTACGCTTTATTCATACCGATTCTCTACATTTTTTGCCATAAATATTTCGAAATTATGATTTTTATGCTCTAGAAGCTACTTCTTGGTGAATTGTTTACAGTTTAAGTGAGTTAAGATGCAGACGGTAATGATCATAGCTTTTCTTTTTAACGATGAAAATGTTTATGATATTTTTTT
Organism: Hyles lineata; assembly: GCA_030180105.1. Classification (NCBI taxonomy): domain Eukaryota; kingdom Metazoa; phylum Arthropoda; class Insecta; order Lepidoptera; family Sphingidae; genus Hyles; species Hyles lineata. Next base: position 366,511 of record JARJEE010000040.1, read on the forward strand.
GGTTGCTGCTGTTTTTAAGCTCAACTTGTGTATTTTTTTTATTTTGGTAAACAACTGCATTGCACATGATGTTAAATAAAGTATCGCCCAAACAGATTGACTGGCGATGTATTTATTTATGCTTTGTATCCAATATTTTATAAAGGTAGACTTAATTCCTGAGGCATTCTCTACCAGTCTACGTTTAGATGGTGCGAAGAGAAAATAAAGTAGGCGCGTAAATTAACAAAATATAGTTATGTTATGATGGTTATAGTTTTAAAAATATATAATGTACCTATGCAAATGAACTTAGAACCTGTGAAATAAAAATCACATAACCACGGTTTCTCCTCCATTTTCAAGAGATTGAAAATTATCTGGATCTATAACTGAGAATCGAATCACAAAAATAAGTAGTTCGATTTCATTATGATAAATGTCATAACTTCCAAGTCGAGTTTTTATAGTGACTCATAAATCTGGAATCGTTTGGATAAGACGTGACGTATCAAAATGGTTTTAAACTTTGGCCACTATTACGATGCTATTAGATAGACGAACGTTTAAACTACCTCCGTCAAGTACTGCAGGATTTAAAAAATGTTGATTTAATCGACCGATCGATTACGCCACGTTTAGAGTGCTTTGACTACCTCAAGAATATTTCGTTCAGAGAATCATATTTTGTGGTTTCGTTGACATAAAACTTTGGAAGAAGATTGATGCAATATTATGAAGTGTAATATAATGAGACATTGACAGACATTGATGGTCAATCACCACGCACTATAATGGTAAAGGAAAACATCGTGAGGAATCTTGTATACCATAGCGATTTCTATGGTATGTAAGTCCGCCAACCCGCACTAGGCCAGCGTGGTGGACTATATGGCCTAACCAATCTCAATCGTACTCTTCATTGTAGAGGAGGCCCGTGCTCTGGAGTGGGACTTATATGGGCTGATACAGATATAATGAGACGAAACAGTTACAATACTAACCAATGGTGGTCTCTGGAAGTATCCCAAGTGGCCCGGACAGCTATTCCAACACCAACCTTATATTAATTTTACGCTTGTTTTGTATATGGCATACACGTAGATAAAAAACTAAATTGGTTGTCATTTCGGTACTATATAAACTTAGAACTAAATTAGTCAATTAGCTGGGTGGTCAATGGCTAGAAATTTTGTCAAATGGTCCCTAATGACTAAAAGTTAAGAACAACTAGTATAACTGGTATACCGTTGGTTCATTACAGCTTCACGTTATAGGATAGTAGGCATTAGAAGATAAGTATCCAATTATGCTACTATTTACCAAACGGATCTGACTAATATTTATGTTATGTGGGCAACTGATTATGGCGCATGACTCTGAAAAATCCCATAAGTGGTGGTCGCTTCCCATTAGACGCCAGACGCTCGTCAGCCAATTAAAAAAAAATTACAGTTCATATTTAAATAAACAACTTTTTATTTTAATCCATATTAATAACAAGAACAGTGGAAAACTAGCAGCAAACTCCGTCCCAACGCGATAATACTTCAAGATAAACACGTAATTAGTTCCTTAACAACGAGATAGCGAACTCCATGGAAGGCAAGTCTAATAAGCAATTTGTTAAACAGCATAACGTTAATTACGTACGGTTATATTACAAGTGATTAATCATTGCGAAAGTTAATTAAAGCGAAACTTTCCACTAGGCGTGGCGCGTGTTACGAAAGTCCCTTACGTTTGCACTGACATACCTAGAATCTATGTATATTATAAAAATATATATAAATGGACATACAAAACATACATACACTTATGCCTTTTTCCCAAAATGGATAGGAAGAGGTGGTACTACGAAAATCACGTTTCACCTTGTGTGTTCCCTACACGATATGATAGGGGGCGAGCCTACAGCCAAATCAAAACAAATATGCTGAAAATGAATACAAAAATCTAATATAACTTTGCCCGACCCGGGATTCAAACTCGAGACCTCAGCTTTGTAAGCGTACCGTAGTACAACTACGCCACCGAGGCAGTCAGTTTTTAATATGTGCAACACTTAATATCTACAAGGTTGTAATCATAGTTTTAAACAATTTCCTTGTAAGGAGCGTCGAAGTTGATAGAAAAATTGAATTACAAAGAACTACACTTACTGCGCTTAAGCGAAATTTTATAGCGGAAATTTTTATATAATTTTAACTTGCGCTGGCTTTTAATTTGCGTCTTGTTTAAAATCCTTCGTAGGGAAATTAAAATGCGCTATGCATTCTGTTCTGAGATTATCTTAGTATTTTTTATTGCTACTACTATTTTTCAATATTATAAGTGGTCAAAAGTTATGTCATTTTATACGTGGTTTGTCATAGAAATTTGCCAGATGTTTAAGTGTTTAATTCTCAACATCAGCGGGTATTTTGGTAAATGTATTCTTTGGTAATTTACCAAATTTTTTTTTATTATGGCCCGGCATAGTGGCGCCATTGCACCTGATGGTAAGCGCAAATGCCGCCCAGGCAGAGTATCCATTGGCATCGGACGGCAGTCCCATGCCAATGGAAACAATTATGCCGGCCTGCTAAGGTGCCTCTTCACACTACGGTGGAAGGACCTAGGATAGTAGGAAGGAGGGAACACGTGAGATGGCAAACAATTCCACAGCCTGACGGTGCGGCACAAAAAATAATTATAGAACCGTTTGGTTCGCGCCGGGATGTTTGTTGAATATAAACGATTGTGGCTAATTGGTTAAACTATATTTCGAAGAACCTGAAATGTAATTGTGCAATCTTACCTTAGTGATGTCTTGTTCATACTCGAGGCTGCCGCGTGTAATCTGAAAAAGAAGACAAGACTTTTTATATGTGGTATTACAATTGAAATTTAATAGGAAAACCTTCCTACTAACTAAATAAAAAAGAAAGCTGAAGAGTTTCGTGTTTTATTAAAGTACTAGCTGTGCCCGCGACTTCGTCCGCGTGGAATTTAACAAAAAAGTTAATTAGTTTTTTTTTTTTTTGTTTTTGCATTTTAGTTTTTGATTCGTTAGTGGGAGAAGTGGTGGGAGGCGCCCGACGTGACGGCCCAGTGGTGGCATGCGCGTGAGCTGCGCGCGGTACTGGACAGTACTTGGGCATTGCAAATTTGCAATATTACTTTATTGTTCTAAAATAAATGTAGCCTAAGTTATTCCTTATTATATCAGCTACCTGACAATAAAAGTCCCGTCAAAATCGGTCTAGCCATTTTAGAGATTAGCCGGAACGAACAGACAGACAGACAGACAGACAAAAAAAATCTAATCGTTATAGGTATCGTGTATATAACGATATGCAGTTGGAAATTTTTTTTTTCTTTCACTTCTACTAACAGACACTTCAATTTTATTTATATGTATAGATTTATACCATGTAAAAATACTTTTATACAATACAAGTCAAAGTAACCGTCCTTCAATATTAGGCTGAGTTGCACAATCTAACTTTGCCAATACCTATGCCTTTGAAAATGACATCGCCATACATTTGAGACATATTTGACCTTGCTAATGGATGGGATTGATTCACGGGCGTCGCTGCGATTATAAGCCTATATACATGTATAGTATAAAACACGAATGGTTTCTTAGACTAACGCAAATGTTACACATTGAAATGAAACTAAATTATACGGATTTTCGGACGGTCACTGAGTGGGTGACTAATATCTCAGTCCGCCCCGTAACCACGAAAGCTGTAAACTAATACAAACGTCAGGAAGTTAAAAAATGTAGACTCAAATGAAATCCGCGATTAAATCGACAAAAATAGTTTTATTTTAATAAAATACAAAATCACAAAGCAACTCAGCAATCGCTTCATTAATATTTTATTTATATCTGCTAGTCTTTTAACCCTTAGTTTCTAACAGGGCTTAACGATAACCACCGCTTCATTTAGAAATATTTGTTCTACTCGAATTAGAACTCTTTTTATGCTAAGCTACGTTTTTTTATCGCAATTAATTTTGAGACGAGCATGCCGTTCACCTGATGGTAAGCGATACGGCCGCTCATGAACAGTAGCAGAACCAAACAACACCTGAAATTCCAAAGCAATGCTTGTCATTCCACTACGTTCGCTATCCTGACACCTAAGATGTTCAGTCTCAATACGTCCAGTAGTTACTCTGGCTACAATATCCTTCAAACCGAAACACAACCGTGCATCAACACTGCTGTTTGGCGGGAGAAATAGACATTGCAGTGGTACCCAACCAGGCGGCCTCTCACATATGAGAGACCTACCACCAGTGTACGTTTCAAATATTACATAATTACCCTTTGAATTGCGGAATTAAAGTAAGGAGGATCGGGCATTCCGCACTTTATGTCGAGTTAGCGCCACACTGAGCAATTATCGGCGACGTTCAGATTAGTTCCGATGAAAATTCCAATTAAATAAATTCACACTTGATTGCATTGAGACCTTTAATTAACATTCTATGGGAATATTTAAGGGACATTAAAATGCACGAAATCTTTTCAGATTTTGGGGAAATTAAGGAAACTGAAAGGAACTTATGTCTATATATGTATCAGCTCCTATACGTCTCACTGCAGTGCACGAGCCTCCTCTCTCTCAATCGAGAGTACTATTGAGAGTGGTTAGACCATATAGTCCACCACGCTGGCCTCTTTCTCATTTTTTCTTTGTTTATTATAGGACAAAACTGTATACAGTTCTAGCAGCATTGAAAACCAAGTGACTGGAAAAATGTACTATTTACAGGAAAAACGGAGAAATTTTCGAAACGTAAATATAACCTGATTACTTTGAGCTGGCCTACCTTCAAATTCGTAAAAGCTGAAAATATCGATAATTGTGTTATTTTCAACGACTATTGACATCACTAAAACGTCTTCTTAAATCCCTTCCGTTTCATTCAATTTAAATTACAAAATCTGCAAGTTTGAAGCATCTCAATCAGCCTCTAAAAACCTCGTATTCACAGAACCCTTTCCCTTTCCAAATATCTCAATGTAATAGGTTTGGATCCGTCTAACTAATGATGTGTCAGTACATACGAAGCTGTTTGAAACGGTCTCAGTAGCGCTAAGCACATTATTTTGTCTCCGCTTAATCGCCGAATGAATTGTCGTGTGTCTAATTGATGAGTCACTTGTGAAATAGCAAATATTCGGATTAGTTGTTCAATTTCCGTGTTGAGTTTTGTTTTGTTTCTGTTTGTTGCTTTGATGGGGAAAATCAGTTTCCTGTTAATTAAAGTTATTAAATCAAGTGAGTATCTAAATTTTCTCGGATTTTTGTATTATTTGCGGTACAAAAACAAACAGCACGAATATAAAACATATACCTATGTCAAAACAGCATTAAAGTAGCTTGTAAAATGAAGCAAATATTAGTATTTTAAATGAAAGAGGCGCAACGTGTTGTAGACATCTTACCGTCTCTTTCACACCCGCACACTGTAATGCATATTAAGACTAGTGTCGTCACTAGTTTTGATTTGCATCTCTTTTCTGTTACTCCCACTATAAATAAATCTTGTCTTACTTGTCTAATTGTGAATCTAGTGATTTAAGAATATTAAATGTTGTTCAAATACTATACAGAGCTGAGTATTGCTTTAATACACCTCTTTAACTTCATAAACTTTCATTACTCTGGTTGTAAATACTTGGTGTTCCAAAAATGTATCTAATAATATAAAATCTACACAATGTCCTAAACTAAAAGTATGTAAACGACAACTGTAAAATACACATTTTGATGATTTTTGTAGGGGGACTCAGCTATGTTCATTATCATTGAATATAAAAGAGAAGGTTTTCTTTGCATTACTCTTTTACAATAAGTAGTATAGACTGCCTCGGTGCTGTAATTGTATTACGGTACGGTTACAAAGGCGAGGTATCAGGTTCGAATCCCGAATCGGGCAAGGTAATTAGATTTCTCTATTCGTTATCAACCCGGAGTCAGAAATTTGTGCCCGATAAGGCTATAGGCTCACCCTATATTACATTGTGGAACGGAACATACAAAGCAAAATGTGGGTGTCTTGGCGCGTCTACCCCTTCTGAAATAAAAGGCGTGAGTTAATGTATATATGTATGTGCATATGTAGTATAAGAAATATAAAATGCTTTTTTGATATTTTGTAAAAGCAACGCCTATCGTTTTTAAAAGCCCTTATTTATGATACGTGTTTTTCACAATATTATTTTGTGGAGCGGAAAATCCTAAGCTCGATACGAAGGTCGAGCCATCTATTGTATAATATTACTGATCCATTCTAAAAGAAAAAGTAAGATACAATATAATATATTGTATGTGCTAGCTGGGTCAATGGGCCCGGGAAACGAGCAAACAAGTTACCTGATGGTAAATGATCACTGCCGCCCATAAACATCTCCAACTCTTGGATCATGTGTTGCCTGCCCATCAGATCGGGAGGGGAGCGGGAAGGAAAAGGAATGGGAAGTGGAGAAGGGTATTGGTTATACGATATACTACTGTAGTTATTTATGTAGCATTAATGTTCGTATCAAAAAATACCGCCAGTTCAATTTCTATTCCTTTCACTCCTAGACAGTCCCACTTTATCTATTCTATTTCTCGCATAGGGACAAATGCGCCCATATTTTATTGGCGATGTCCACTAAATACAAAAATCCATGTAATATACGTAGATATATGTTTATGAAATGCATGGTGGCCTATTGTTAATGGACCAGACGGTACTGCTAACATGTTTACAGTGGTCGCGGGTACAAATCCCAGGGTATACCCTGAGATTTATCAAAGTCATTTATGAATTGAAAGTGATTCACCACGCACGACAACGGTGAAGGAAAATTTCGTCAGAAACCTGCATACCACATCTTTGTTAGAATTTCTATGGTGGACTATATGGCCTTACCACTGTCAATCGTAACTCTCGACTGCAGAAGAGGCCCGGGCCCTTCAGTGGCGCACATATAAGCTGATACAGATACAGAGAGAGAAATGTTTTGTATATCGCGCTGAGCTGCGTATTCAAAAGCAAATATTTCCAGAACATAATCCTTCCGTAGTAGAATACGTCTAAAATGAACACGTGACTTGGTAGGCATGACGAGCCATTCTGGAAAATACTTTTCTCGTGAGAAAGTGCTCAGCGGTGCTGTACTCTAGCTGGTATTTCTCGAATTTATATCAAACATAAATCATGGTTTGTATTCAATGTTAGTATAAAATCAGACGCACTTCAGAATTCCTGGAAATCCTTTGATTGTGCGTCTTTACAGGAGCGACAAACGTGAGACGATTTCTAATTGTCGACCTATTTCTACCATTTGTACTGAGTCTTAGGTATCCAAACCAATAGTGTACTTATGATTAACAAACTTTTTCTTAGAAAATCGATCAATTTTACATTTGACAGCCTCCGTGGCGCAGTTGGCTAGACGCCGGCTGTGAAACGAGGGTTTGATTCCCGCACCGAGAGAAATGTTTGCATGCACAAGCGTCTGTTTCGGGTTTGGATGTTAGTGAGACCGAAAAGTCTCTCGTAGTACCTGAAACCCACGACACCAGACTCGATCTTAGTATATGTAAAGGCTTTGTATGTGACTTTTGGGTGTATTTATGATTATTTGGAAAACAACTACCGAAGGCCATCTGCATAGGAATATGCAATAAAAACACACACACTGAAATCTTCTTATATAATAGCTTACTGTATTTGCCCATATACTTCCCACAGCAGGGCACGGGCTAGCTCTACAATCGACAGGCCACCGCGCACATAAACAATAGCTAAGTGCTAAATACAGTACGGTAGTGTAGCCCATTTTAAAACCCAAAATATCGGATCATTATTACTCAAATCAAAAATCTATAAAGATTATTTTAAATAAAAAACATTATAATATACTAGAAAAAAACTACTTTCAAACAAGTTTTAATTAAACAGTCTAGACTTTTAAACATCTTAGCATTTCAAGCATTCACTCACACATCGGAGAGTTTGAAAGGAAAATCTCAAGTAATGTACGTAAAACATTCAGCTGCCAGGTTTGTGAAGGAAACACTAATGTATGTAGCTCCGTGTCGTATTACTTAAATACGTGTTTGAATCAGGTGAAAGGAATTTAAAGTTTTTTTTTTTATGGCAATGAATGGCGAGACGAGCATGTCGTTCGCCTGATGGTAAGCGATACGATCGCTCATGAACAATAGCAAAATCAAACAACACCTTGAATAGCAAAGCAATGCTTGGCATTCCACTGCGCTCGCCATCCTGAGGCATAAGATGTTGAGTCTCAATATGTCCAGTAGTTACTCTGGCTACAATGCCCTTCAATCTGAAACACAATACATTTACATTCATGGGAAATTTGATAACCTCTGAAGCACTGGATTTGGATTGGATGGATGCCGGTTGTGAAACAAAAGGCCGTGAGTTCGATCCCCTCACCGAGACAAATGCTTGTTTGGCCTACATGTATTTGTCTCTGGTCTGGGTGTATGTGAGACCAAAAAGCCTCTCGTAGTTTCTGACACTTACGACACAAGACCTAACTGATCTTAATGTGGGGTCAGCATTATTTATGTGTTGAGTACATTTATTTATTTATTTGGGATATGAATTTAGCACTTTTGCGTTGTCTCAATAATTGTCGTTTTCAGTTCTAAACTATCCAAAATTCGTGAAAACATCTTAGTCCCTAATATGTCTACCACCATAATTAGATTAAAAATATACCGTTTCCACGATTTTTCGCGGCTACATTCTCATGATCTTATAGAAAGACCGTTTGAAAACCTATACCTAAAACGCAACAGTGCATTTACATTACTGTTTGCTGGAGAAATATACATTGCGTTGGTACCCAAATGGCCTGGTGGTGGAAATTTGTCGATGGTGATCTTTTCAAGTATCAAAATTCAACCTGAACAAAAATATCCGTGCAAATCCTATGAAGCGTATCTGTCAGGCAGACAAACTTGAGTAAACACGCCATACGAACCGACACTGCACGCGACAGAACACCCACATAAATTATTCATAAAAAAATCTTGACTCGCGACGCGTGCGGCGTGACGTAACAGCCTGTACCTGGATGTACAGGGTGTTAATGTTTCTGATGATGGTTGAGATTTATGTTTTAATATAGGTATTCAAATCTATGCCTCAGAAGGGGTAGGTACGTCGGGTCTAGGTCTTATATCGCCAAATGTTTCTTTGTGTTTTTTCGTTCTAAAATATGAATGCAAACGAAGCGGTATTATATTTAAAAAGAAAAAAAATGACTGAATTTAAATGACGTTGAACATTTTCATGGATTCAATACATTATTTTCATTTCATTTTTTCATTTATTAGCAAGGCATGGATTATAGTACAGGACAACTAGTGCAACTTTCGACGGACCAAATTGAAAACTGCAGTCGACTTCAGTAACTCAAGCAGGAGCATGTGTTTTGAATCAGTTAATTCGTTTAGATTCTAAGCGCTGCTACATTTACAACCTCATACAACATAATGTTTTAAATTTATATATTTTTTGTTATTACTATCCTTAGCTTGTTTTCTCCTGAGTAAATAAGTAATCATTAGTAAATTAATTTAAATAGCTAAGTTGTTTCAGAACGCTGTGTTCACTATTTTGTGAGTGTAACTAGCAACTAAGTGTGAAATTATATTGTCTGATTTATGAACCAAATAAGACATCATTTTTTTATTTCCCATGCTGATATATTAATTTGAATATTTATATACGATAAATAAACGTCGCGGAAAAGGGATGGCTTGGCGTGCTAGAGCGAGACGAAACACTGCGTAATGGCCTCCAGACTTCTGATTGCTTTTATTTCCTGTGTTTCCGAAGTGTGTAATATTTGATATTCGTATAGTTAACAAGTAGTTTATTTCGTGTAGGTAGTAAGTAATATTGTAATAGAAATAAGTATGTAAAATATTTCCTGTGGCTGACGTCCGTATGTCACTCTGGGTGAAGGGCGGATCCAGGATGCCAGTCCATAATATAGTTTTTGCCAGAAAACAGGGTCCGATTTTAATACCCGAATTTGTAATGATTTTTTAAAATTTGTTACAGCCATTATTTGCGAACACACATATATTTTACACTTATTATCAAGAGGATAAGAAATAAATTCTGTCAATCTGGAGCCAGCCCAGGGGGGGTCATGACCCCCGTGACCTCCTACCTGGATCCCCCTTGTCGTGGGTGACCATTGAAAACCAGCGTTGCACTATGGTTCACATCGCAGTATAACATAAAGCTGAACGGTTACTCACATCTACGATGCATACATATTTATTAATGTTTTATTTACAAAATCTAGTTGTTACATATTTTGTTAGCGCCTACCAAATATCAAATCAAATATCAAATCCCAGGGCACACCTTTGACTTTTCGAAGTAATGTGTGTATTAATGTGTCAATCACCACGCACTAAAAGGGCGAAGAAAAACATCGTGAGGAAACCTGCATACCATAGCGATTTATAAGAATTTCTATGGTATTCAAGTCCGCCAACCAGCACTAGGCCAGCGTGGTGGACTATATGGCCTAACCACTCTCAATCGTATTCTCGATTGTAGAGTAGGCCCGTGCCCTGCAGTGGGACGTATATGGGCTGATATGATACCAAATATGTAAGTCGTATGTTGTTGTCACAAATAAATCATTTTCGTTCTTTCTATATAAAAGACAATTATAAAATGTCACTACAAATAAATAAAACACTTTATAGCTGTATCTTTCAAGAAAAACTTGGCGAACAAAAAGTAAATCTGGCGAAGTTGTGAGTCCCTTGGAATCCGGATTACGTAACTCGCGGAGGGTAAGTAGACTGGAGCGTATCAACATATGATGTTTATACTACAGTAGCGTTGCCCTTCGGTTTAACTTGTTATTTCAAGTTATATGGATAGGTTAAATTGATTTCTGACTCTATTCTATCTATGTATTTATGTTGAATTTATTTTATATTTATCTATTTTATTCTTTTTCTACTATGGTACCCTAGACTCCTCTTTCTCTCTACTTTCGTTTATATCCGTCCAAAGGTTGCCTGGAAGAGACTGCCTTGTGTAATAAGGCCGCCGATTGAACATATTTTAAAATTTGGTAACAAAACAATAAATTTTCATTTTCATTACAATATTTTAATTTTCAAACAATTTTAATTTTCATTGGAGCAAGAAAATTATTCTTATTTTTTTCGAAATCTGTATACTTCACTGGGAAGTCTCTCATATATGAGAGACTACATTGGTACGTACCACCACAATATCTATTTTCCCCGCCAAAAACAGTGTAAATGCACTATTATTTTCCGGTTTGAAGGACATCGTAGCCATATTAACTACTAGTTATAAAGGGACTTAACATTTTGTGCCTCAGGATGGTGAGAGCAGTAAAAAGCCAAGCATTGCTATGTAGTTCATGGTATTGTTTAATTTTGCTACTGTCCATGAGCGGTCATATCGCCTATCATTGGGATAGCATGCTCGTCTCACCATGCATCGCAAAAAAAAGAAAACTACGATAAGACGAAATTTATTTTATGCTCAACCCAACATTACCGGCAATTCTATATACATACATACATAGGAGGGGAAAAATTTGTTTTTACCGTTTACGAGAATCCCAGTACGTGCCTCCTATGGATTGGGAGTTAAAAATATAAAGGAGCGAACACGCTTCGCCCGTTTTTATTGTTATAAGCTTTTATGCCATTTAACCGGTGTGCTGGAATTTTTGGAATAATTTCGTTTGGGTTAAACTTGCTACTTCGCAATGTTGGATACGTTAGCTATTTTTACATTTAAATAAAATACTGTGGGGAATATCCGAGTGATTTTTTGAATATTTACTAAGTAGAACAATCTGTATCAGTTCACATACGTCCTACTATAGGGCACGGGCCTCCTCTGCCATAGAGAGTGCGATTGAGAGGGGTAAATTATAGTCCACCACGCTTACCTAGTGGGGGTTGGCGCACTTTATATATCATAGAAAATGTTTCAAATCGCTATGATATGCAGGCTTCCTTTAACGTAATGCGTAGTGATTGACTATCAAAACATGATGAAAAATAATACAATATGATTAACCACGTGTAAAGCAAAGTTATCATTTATTTAATTTATGTTTGATGGGTGTAGGTGCGTACTTATATTTTTGCTGCGAAACCTTTGTTTTTGTGTATGTGTTTTAAATATGTGGAAACTGTTATGGATTATATACAATAAAACAGTACATCATCTACAAGTGTTATATTTTTGTCTGTAGTATAAAACAAAGTCGTTTTCTCTGTCCCTATGTCCCTTTGCATGCTTAAATCTTTAAGACTACGCAACGGATTTTGATGCGTTTTTTTCATAGAGTGGTTCAAGTGGAAGTTTTATATGTATAATACGTACATATTATTGTAGAGAAATCTATTTGCACCCGGGCGAAGCTGGGCCGGGCCGCTAGTAAAAAATAAAATAAAATAAAATGAAATAAAATGGAATGAAATGGAATGAAATGGAATGAAATGGAATGAAATGGAATGAAATGGAATGAAATGGAATGAAATGGAATGAAATGGAATGAAATGAAATGAAATGAAATGAAATGAAATAAAATAAAATAAAAAAGTCAAATATTTGCTTGTTAAAGCTACATTCCACATGGGTCGGCTTGTTCGTGGTAGTACAATTAGAAAAAACAGACGTCTAGTTTCAGCCTTAGTAGCGTTTCTTTTAGTAAGAACAGCGAAGTGCCAAAAGCTGGTAATAAGATATTATAATCCGCCCTTCGATGTAATGCACAAAAAATATCACGATAAGTATTCAGTCTTTGTATATCCGGTTCTGTGTAGGCCGGAATAGTTGTGTTAAGTAGTGAGTAGGTACTCCAATTTAATATCGTTTTTTTCTTATTATCTAGGGCCTTATTGTAAGTGATCACTGCCGCCCGTGAACAGTCATAACGCTTGGATCATTGATCTGTTGTGGCACATCAAAACAGGAAAGAAAAAGGATGGGACAAGGAAAGGAGTATTGGGCTGAATGCATATTACAGTTTACTTACCAAAAAGTGCACCGTATTTATTTTTTGACACGTTTACATTGCAATCCAGGTATACAGTCGATTACCGAGATATGATTACCATTTAATATGAATCCAAATGAAAAACATTATGTTACATAATCAATGCTTTTACCATATTTCCTTTTACTATAACACACTATTTCATTATTAACGGAGTAATAAACAGGAAATAACAACCGCAAACGATTGACGACTGGTAGGCGCACTGATCCGGCTAAGACACGACATGGCAATTCATAGAAGAAGACAGCTATATATACAATACAGGAGAGTGAAAGAGACAGATACATTCTGTCAGCTCCGACTGTGAAGCGAGATAAATATCATATTATAGAAATGATTGAAGTGTATTGTTTGCTCAGACCGCTTTGTTTAATGTAATTGATTAGTATAATGCTGTTGTTTAGGTAATTTCACAAGACTAGTTGGAAGTGGTTCTACAGATGTCTTTTCATTGTGTATACGAGTATTATGGCGGTCTTAATAATAAACAGAGCCGGGTTTAGTATAAGCTCACGCCTTACCTCAAGGAGTAGGCAGAAGACAATAATGCCACCCACAGTATTTGGAATTTTATTTGGAACATATTGTAGTCTTAAATTTGGCTATTAACGAATCAATCGACCAGCCTCCGTGGCGCAGTTAAACGCCGATTGTGAAACGAGAAGGCGCGGGTTCGAACTTCGATCCCCGCACCGAGACAAATGCACAAAAGTATTCGTCTCGGGTCTGGGTGTTTGTGAAACCTATGACACAAGATTAAATTGACTTAATTAATTTTAATGCGGGATCAGGCCTATTTATGAGACTGTTGGGTGCACTTATATACTTACGATGCACAATTTTTTTTTGCCCTGAACAGCTCTTATCTCTCTGAGATTTTTAAAAGCAAACAACTCAGACAAAATGGATTGCCCCACTTACAGTTCCGAGCTGGAATCTCTCGGTTCACAGCTGCTACGGGACCAGTAAGGCATTGAGTATAAACTTTAATTCTTAAAACAACTTAAATATAAAATTATACAGAATATATCAAGACTGCTGCCGACAACGAAGGTGGTAGTCTAAGAGACTAGACACAATAAAAATTAAAATTACGCGACAATTTTTTGCGATGTTTTAAATATTATTTTTGGGTGGTAAAACGATAGTTTTTGATAAAATAAAAATTTTAACCAGTTTATAAAATAATAATGTTAAATTGAAACTGAATTCAGAAGTCGTTCGAAAAAGACAAGACATTTGATACATAAAACAGGTTTAAAAACTGTCCATGAACGATGCCGTTACTGTACAAGCTACATATTTTACTAAAATTTAACAAAATTAAAACCATATATAATAACAATAATATAAGTTTTAAAATAACAAACTAGAAATGCGACACGACTGCAGAGAGGAGCAGACTGCTTTGAAAGTTTCTCTTGCAGAATGTTACACGGCGTAAATAAGTTTGTTCGTATGTCGCGCAGTAGGTTATTGTACGGGTATCAACCGAAGGAACACTAATGGTGTGTATTTAGTACTGGCAGTAGCGGAAACGACGATAAGCTATGGAGAAGGCTGTGCTCGGAGTTTCCCTACTAGATGGAATCAGGAATGAGGAGATTCTTAGGAGAACTAAAGTAACCTAGATAGCCCAGCGTAGAATAAAAAAATAAAAAAAACTCTATTGGAGAGGAGGCTTGTGCTCTGCAATGGAACATATATGGGCTGATACAGATACAGAGTGTCTGTGATAAGTTAATATCACTATTCTAATTTGAAAAAATAAGTTCATTTCACCCGAAACTCGTACGTTTTGACATCTAAATGTTTTTATCCTCGTTAAGTCAAGTTTCTTTGGCATTCTGCACTTAGCGTTTTTTTAAAGAAAATTGCGTTTAATTCGTTTTTATACGACTAGGAGTCATTTTACTATTGTTTAGAAGAGTTCGCATCCAATAAAACTTAAAAGAAAAACTAGGTACTGCAGAACTACTAACTGCTAATTCAGAACTGCAATAACTTTGGATGTAGAATACAACTTTTGTTTTGTATCATTGGCATATAAAAACGACATTTAAAGAAGATTATGTGACAAAGATTGATTTTTAACGGCTACGGTAATCCCTAACCAGTCTTGGATACTTTTACACATTTCCCGTACCCGTGCAGAATCTATTTAATAGATTTTTAATGTATCAACAAAATAATAACAATTATTCCTAAAAAGAAAAACTGGAAGTGATAGAGCCACGCTGTTGTCAATAATGACTTAGCATGAAATGCATGTTCGTCCGGGGCGGTACATTATCTCACAGGAAATATACTTGAAGTAGCAACTTTGCTATCACGTTTCATTCGGCGAATGATATTGAGATACCAAGGGACTGAGATACCAAGGCGTCTTGCCCTTAGCCCTACAGCCTTTTCCCATCCTTTTTCCTTCCCGCTCCCCTCCCAATATGATGGGCCGGCAACACATCCATGATCCAAGCTTTGTGGATATTCATGGGCAGCAGTTATCACTTATCATCAGATGACCAATTTTTTCGTATGTCTGTCTTATGGACAAAAATAACATTAAATCGCCTCAGCGTATGCAGCAAAGTCTCAGGCTTATCCCCTCAGCGACAAGTACCGACTTGGTGCAAATACATGATGCACTTTTGTAATTTAAACATCCTTACTACGTCTACTGCGGGAATCAATCTTTCATAATACGCCTCGAAACAAGTTTTCATACTATAATGTGAGGGAAATTATCTGCATAAAAACATTTAGTAATATGTGTATTTATTTATTTAATCCTTCTTGAACTATAAAGAGATATTACAAAATGAATATGATAGTGCAAATTGCGGCCTTATCACAATAGACAAATTCTTACAAGCAACTATGGGATGGTATACTTATACTAGGGTACAATATTATATATTTGAGTTTTATGTCAAACCCTATATAAATATTCACATATCATAACAGTTACACTCATAGTCATGTATTAAAAAGTACGAAATACTTTTGGTCTTATAACACAGACCTAAAACCAGTACTTGATCGAACCCGCGGCCTCTTGTTGAAACTGTCTAAGAGTGGAATTACGTGAGCCAACAAGCCTTCTCCCTCTCATAACTCATTATCCGAAAACCATCATTTTGCCACTCCCTTGCATCATCAGATTAGGAAATATGAAAAACATCTGTGTAAATGCACTGTTGAGTTTCAGATTGAAGGACATTGTAGCCAGAGTATGTAGCCAGAGTACTACTGGATATTTTGAGACTTAACATCGTATGTCTTGGGATGGCGAGCGGAGTGGAATGCTAAGCATTGCTTTGTAATTCAAAGTGTTTTTTGGTTTTGCTCATGTTCATGAGTGGTCGTATCGCTTGCCATCAGGCGAATAGCATGCTCGTCTCGCCATTCAGCGCTATAAAAAATGAGCTTTTAGAAATAAATATTCCCAGAAAATAAACTAAATTTTAGTTACTCGCATCCGCACAAGAAATACACAACTCAACCTCTACAACTCCAACAGTAAATAAATAACAGATATTTTTTACAAATAAACAGCGAAGCCACACAAAGACACCGCAGACGAGATGACAAGATGAAAGCGACCAGTTCACGCAATCACGACGTACGAAGGCTGTGAGTGCGACTTTCGACCTTATTAACAATAAATTGTAAACACATTACGCGCAGATTTCTCTGATAATCTTTGGCTGTTGCTAACGACTTACTCCATTAACGCCTTCCAGTTGTGATACAAGTTACGTGATTTAGCGATTTTTGGATGTAACTATTTGGTAAGTGATAAGAAATAGCGATTAGAATCTTTATAAGGCACGATCAGAAAAATATTATAAATGCGAAAGTTTGCCGATCTGTGTGTATTTTTGCATCGTCGTGACCCTTTTCTCCACTGTTTTCTGTTCATCGCTTCTTCCACTAGTTTGAAATAAAGCCACAAAAACCAGTGGCCAAAAATAATTCACATCATCCGACGATGAGCACGATCCTCAGTCATGAGAGATTGACTGCAGATAAAGAGAGAGAGAGACCCTTTTCTGCAATTGTGTTGTGGCAGTAGAAGTATGCAAAAAAATCACAAGAATTCCGCCAAAATATTTTACAACTACCCTAAAGAAATAAGTGGCTTGCATTCCGTAAACAAAATTTATACTGAATATTATTCAATCGGTCAGTTTAGAGACCACGATTCAAAGCGACATCAAAATATATATTTCAGTGATAAAAACCATTTTTGTGTAACATCTAATGCTGGCACTTCACATGGCTATTTGTATTTGTGTATTTGGCATATTTGGCAAACAATTACCATGTGTGGTCAGTTTAATTGAGAAAGTGTGGCCTTATTTTCCTATTTGACAAGCAAGGCCAATAACAAATTCGTAAGTATAGATGGTCATATTTGCCTCTATTTGCATGTTTGCTTTTAACGTCATTTATTTTGCCAAATACGACAAATACCCAATAGCAAATACAAACAGCCATGTGAAGTGCCACCATAAATGTTTTGGGACTGAAGAGTTCTTTGTAATGCAGATGTTTTCAAGTCTGTGTGTGATATTTGGTGTAAAAGTGTCTCACGGTATTTGATTCGACTATGCATACGACTGTTAAGTGTTTTTTTTATGTGGTCAGAACTATGCATACGACTGTTAAGTGAACTGTTTTTTTTTTTTACTTTATTTTATACATGGAAGCCTTACACCTAAATTCATTCAAATTATTAAATAACATATATACAGATAGCCAATAACAATTAGTATTTATGTATACAAATAATGTAAAATCGAAACATATGAACAACGAAAAAAGAGGGAAAGAATAAAAATAATTATAGTGACATTAAAAGTATTTCTAACGCAACATTTAAAAATCAAGACTCAAACATCTTCTCGTCGAAGCTGCAGTCAGTAAATTGGTCTATATCGTGCTGCTTGCATAGTGTATTAGAATTTATTTACCGATGGTAGGTCTCTCATATGTGAGAGGCCGTCTGGGTAGGTACCACCGCAATGTCTATTTCTCCCGCCAAACAGCAGCGTAAATGCGCTGTCGTGTTCCGGATTGAAGGACATTGTAGCCAGAGTAACTAGTAGACATATTGAGACTTAACTACTTATGTCTCAGGATGGAGAGCGCAGTGGAATGCCAAGCATTTATTTGTAATTCAAGGTGTTGTTTGGTTTTGCTACTGTTTATGAGCGGTCGTATCGCTTACGACCAGGCGAACGGCATGCTCGTCTCGCCAATTGTACAATAATACTTATTTTACTTATAAAACCCGCCAGTACCAAACATTTGAACCAAACATCGTATCCTCAGAAGACTAAACCCTAACGAGTTTTATAAACGCCGCCCGATTAGCACAATCGATTCAGAATTACAACTTGTTACAGTCAGTTGGAGCGATTAAAAACATATTTCTTTTAAACGCCCCAAGCTGTTTGCATTTTAAACTTAAATGCATAATGGTATACTAATTTGAATTTAAATTTTCTCAATTTCTTTAATATCTACATTACAGTATGGTTTATTATAATATAATTATACGTGAGATTGATCCTACAGGAAATGTACTCGCGGAAAAAATATATCATACTCGTGTAATTCTTGGTCGTCAGTTGGTAGCGTAGTTGTGACCAGCTGTGAGACGAAAGGTCGTGGGTTCGATTACCGCACCGAGACAAAAATTTGTATAATCCACAGGTATTTTTTTCGGGTCTGATTGTTTGTGAGACCGAAAAGTCTCTCGTAGTTTCTGATACCCACGACACAACACTCGATCTTAGTCTGGGATCAGGGCTATGCATGTGATATTTTTTTTTTACTCTGGCACGGCCTTATAACTGCAATGCAACTGATGGTAAGCGCAAAAGCTATCCAGGCAGGGTATCGAATGGCATCAGTCGGCAGTCCCATGCCATTCGATACAACTATGCCAGCCTGCCAAGATGCTTCTTCACACACCAGCGGATGGAACCAGGGTTATAGGAAGGAGCGAAAATGCGACTGTTGGGTTTATTAAGAAATCGCATAATATATTAGAATTACCATTAAATGTCTTCGGGTGCGGTAGTTAATGTGTAACATTGACGAACTTAGTAAGTGCCACAGAACAGATGAATATGGTAAGTGCTATGTAGTTCTTAATACCAATAATTTTTGAGAGATTTTGGTCCTGGTTATGAATAGGCATGACATAGTATGGTATGATATGTTATGGCATGCTACCAGTAGGACAATCTGCTAGTCTCATCATTCTAACAATTAACATTATAAAAAGCTGTTTTTAATGGATATGATAAATCATATACGGTGTTTAGTCATATTTTATACTAATATTTGTTTATAAATGACTAAAGTCGATATCTTATTTAGATCATAGTCTGAATTAAATTACCGAAAAGTTCATTCTAATAAATATTTCACTCGATGTTCTGTAACCCTTTTGGAACTTTGTCCTAGTTTTAGATAGGAATTCACTATTCCCTTATAGTTTATTTGGGTCAAAGAGATTTGTCTGTACACTATTGGAAAAGAGGCAAGGAACTGATTTGCCGAGACGGCAAAATGCAGAATAAATAGGTAGCCATACTTTCATAAATTTGTAATTAAAAATACAATGACGTATACCCGTATTCTTCAAGCCAAATGAGAGAGTTTCCAAACCTGGGAATCGAACCGAGGGATTTATGGTTCATAGCCCCTACATGCTACCACTATAAAATTATGATTTATTAAATTATTATTCCGCGGTATGCATAGCATAATAAATATGTGACCAATGAAAATGAATTTAAGAAGAATACATAGACTAAAGCCAGGCAAAG
Organism: Hyles lineata; assembly: GCA_030180105.1. Taxonomy (NCBI): domain Eukaryota; kingdom Metazoa; phylum Arthropoda; class Insecta; order Lepidoptera; family Sphingidae; genus Hyles; species Hyles lineata. Next base: position 386,458 of record JARJEE010000040.1, read on the forward strand.
CAATAAGTATACGCACAAATAATCAACCCCCTACCCTTAAAATAATAACTCATTGAATATAACTAACAATGACCCGTAACTCAGCTTTAAACCAAGTATCTAAATTGTTTATCTACTTGCAAGCACCGTAGTCTTCCGGCCGCTACGCCGCCTACGCCGTAGCAGCCGTAGAGTTATATTTGAATTGCGAGATAAATAAAATTTATACCAAATTCATTGTTGTTAAAGTGCCTAATAGCCGTTTCCTTTGCGCAAAGGCTTTTGTTAGATTTATTAATTTAAGCCAAAGTATGCGGAACACCCATTTTGTATTCAAGTGGCGTGATTGATGGCCGTGTTAGAATGGTGAAATTAACATCATGTCTGCTATTGTTTCATAGTTCTTTTGTGTGTTTCTAGGTCTTTGAAAGGCTTTTATTAGGCTAACGGGTATTTCTAGGTATTTGAAAGTCATTTTCCATTATGCTTAGGGCTTAAATATATAGAGCACTGATTGTAATTTATCTTATATGTGATACAGTAAAATGTGTATTGTGCTTATTATTTGATTTGTTTAATTTAATTAAACATTAAAGATAATTAGAATAAACTTTACATAATAAATCTATAGTCAAGAAAAACAGTTGCAAAAAAATTACAAACCCATGATACACTAAAATGCATATTCCAGAAGACATTTAACCCTAAGAGGGACTTCGCGGTCCCACACTACCAAACTTAAGACAAACATAAACTAATTGATAGCCCTCTCATCGTAAGTGTGGGATTAGGAGACCAAGGAATAAGAAATAAAAATATTTCCTTTGTTATCACACAATAAAATACAGCCTCTTAATACAGCAGGTCCAATATTCATTAGGAGCCAACATGAATGAATATTCAAAATTCATTAAAAGTATGTTTACCTGCATCGAAGGCAGACAAACTGATCGTAAATGGTCACCGAAATTCATTACTATTTATTTTATTTATTTATTTATGTATATTAGGGAAACATACAGAACTATTACAACCAATCATAGATATCTATACTAATATTATAAAGCTGCAGTTTGTTTGTTTGTTTGTTTGAACGCGCTAATCTCTGGAACCACTGATCCGATTTGAATGATTTTTTCAGTGTTGAGTAGTCCATTTATCGAGGAAGGCTATAGGCTATATATCGTCACGCTATGACCTATAGGAGGAAAGCAGTAGTGATATTTCTAGCAAATACGAGGAAATTTTGTTCGTTTTTCGTGGTCCGATTGGTCGATATTCTAAACTGATAGTCAGAATTAAACATCTTGACCGCCATTTTAAAACGTGCATGCACCCGAGCGGAGCCGGGCCCGACCGCTAGTATAAATATGAAATGCTATCTGCAATACCAAGATTAACCAAAGCTCTACCTACTCTCTATTTGTTGCCTCATCAATAAAAGTCTTTCAAATGTTTATTTCAACGGTTTACAAACTATAAACAAGCCGTTGCCAATCAGTATTTTAAATTCCGACCCTAAAGACTTGTTATATTAATATTTTTATGCCTCATTTGAAGGCATTTTCCACATTTTCATTTAAATTTTATACAAATTTACATTGACACATTTTGACTTCCGAATGAAAACTTCTGATAAAAATAAACATGTTCTAGGTATTTTTATCCGTGCACTTATTACTAAATTCGCTGGTGGGAACGGCGGGATGTAATTGAGAATCCAAAGCAAACACGTGAACCGTTATTAGGGATGGGACGAGGGTAGTTTGCCATTTCGAAATATTTAAACTGACATGATTTTCATTCATTACTAGCACTAAATTTACTGACTTTATGTAATATTATGTAATAATTGAAATAGCCTACAAATGACAGCTTTTATAGCAGTTTTTTTTACAAAAATATATTTTTAATAGCCTTTGCAGGCAGGGGGGCATACAAACACTCTGATGGTAAGCGATCACTACCGCTCATGGACCTTTTCCGTACCAGAGGTCTAGCATAACCAAATCGCAGTCTACCGTAAGGAGAAAACTCACTTGCTTTCGCCTGCATGCCCATGTTCAACACCTAATTGCGAATATTAACAGTCCGCGCATATACTTTGAGAATGTTATTTTTGATTACATTTATGTTATTTTTGATTGTGATTTACAGCTGGCTTCTCTGGCTGTAAAAGTCTGTTACTTCATGATTTATTTCGTTGCGGGTTAAAAACAAGTTTGACATTCCCGGAGACTCGCCGAGCTAAACTACTCGGTGTTATTATAATGCGTGCCACTGTTGATCCTGGCTTAAAGGAGTTGCAGTGGCGGGTGAGAGCACGAGATAGCCTCTAGCAAAATATAATGCAATGCCACGAGTCAAAGTTCGCAAAGGAAAACAAAGTCCTCACACAATATTTGGAGGTGAAATTACGGTCGATGAAGGCGCAGCACTAACGGAAACTGCGAGGCCATTATAAAAATAAACGAAAAGGGTAGTGCCGCGTTCCGTTCGGTTTGAACAAAAGAAACATTTCGGAATCGCACCCCCGCACTAAGGGCGGTGGCATAGTTACAACCCTTTACCATATTATACTATTATAAAATTTCGTTAGTTTCAGAAAAATGTGGGTGTTCTGGTACCTCTACTCATCCCTTCTGGGAAAAAGGCGTGAGATTTTTACACACTTTATATTCTTTCGCCCAGATTGTAAAATAAATTAGTTGATAGATATAAATTCCTGAAACATCTGAGTATAAATAATGGTTGTGACTGTATCTGAAAGACTATGGATCTCCAATTTCCATTCTAGAATACCACTTTCGTCTCGAACACTTTCTTATATTTTTTATTGGGAATGTGGATGTGTGGGATGTGATGGGATCGGGAAAAAGAGCACAAATTCCAGACTCCGGGCTGATAATGAATAGAAAAATGCAATATCACTTTACCAAACCCGGGATTCGAACCCGAGCTTTGTAATCATAGCGTTGTACAACTGACTGCCTCGATGGCGCACTTTAACCTTACTTTAGACGATTATAGATTTTAAAGGAGTAGGATCAATATAATCGATTCCAATGTAGAGTACATTCACCAGTCCACCATACACAAACACCTTGTAGCTTGTATAGGTATATTTTTATTTTAGATAGATCCTAACAAAAACAATAAAAAGAGCCAGCACAAAATACATCAGATGTTGAAGGTGTCATGTTTCCTAGCACTTTATTGAACGACTCTTAAAACAAAGTACAATTTCCTTGGAATCATTCTATTGATATTGAATTAAATAACTTCAAAATGTAGTATAAGATTACAATTACGAGATACATAAATTGTAAACATAGTGGTAGATACTTGATACAATTTATGTTTTGTTTTTCAATGAAAGTAAATTCAAGGCAATAAAGCTTGTTACTTTTTTTTATCTTACTCGAGGATTTTTTTTTTATGTTACTTTACGGATCCATATAGGTATGTCGGACTCACCGTTCTTTTTTTTTTTATTGTGGCCCGGCATAGTGGCGGCATTGCATCTGATGGTAAGCGCAGATGCCGCCCAGGCAGAGTATCTGGGACTGCCGTCCCATGCCAATGGAAACAATTATGCCGGCCTGCTAAGGTGCCTCTTCACACTACGGCGGGAGGACCCAGGATTGTAGTAAGGAGGGAACGACGGTGTGGCACAAAAAAGAATATAAGGTTAATATAAGGTTCTAATATAAGGTCAATAGAACGTTCTCCCGACTAAAACCCCGTGATATACCGCTATCTTCTCTAGAACAATGGTTGTGGGATACGCACGAGCATGCAACCGCAACCCTTCAGGAGTTGGTCCTCAAAGAGGACTCGCTGTATTTTTGAACTTTATTCACAAGTAAGTGCGTGGTGGCCTGTTGGTAAACGGATCGGATGCGGCTGCCTACATGTTCACGGTGGTCGCGGGTTCAAATCCCAGGGCACACCTCTGACTTTTCTGAGTCATGTGTGTATTGATAGTCAATCACCACGCACTAAAAACGGTGAAGGAAAACATCGTGAGGAAACCTGCATACCATAGCGATTTATAAAAGTTTCTATGGTATGTAAGTCCGCCAACCCGCACTAGGCCAGCGTGGTGGACTATATGGCCTAACCACTCTCAATCGTACTCTCGATTGTAGAGTAGGCCCGTGCCCTGCAGTGGGACGTATATGGGCTGATATAGATATATATAGATTCACAAGTAGAAGAGAAGATTATTCACAAGTAGCTCAGGATAAAAATGTTTTGATTTCATTAAGCAGCGCTTTTATAAAAACAAAGACGTGTTTGCGTCGGAATTAAATTTAACCTACTTACACATTTTAGTACCAAGCTTAAGTTTCTTTCACAAACTTTCCGAGCATATTGGACTATTTTAAGTTGAGAAAAATAAAATTTTAACCCACATTGAAAAGAGTATTATAACAGCGAACAATATGGTGAAAGAAGTCTGAGTTTTATTTTTTGGATTTTTATCTGAAAGTGTAAATGAAATATTGATAAAAGTGGCAAATAAATGTTAGTATTGCATCTAATAGGATGTCAAGTTCTCATGATAAACTTACTAGGCGTTAGGAGACAACAAGTAATATCTTAAGTTGGCAAGCGCCTTATACTTATAGAGTCTTGCAATTCTTGGTAATTCTAAATTCTGTGTGGTGTTTCTCCTGTTGATGAAAATGTATGTAAACTTATAAATAATTATTTACCTACTCGATGCACTGTGGATTTGTCACTGTCTGTATAAACGTAGAGCATAGATTAATTTTATCTAAATAATTTGTGGACAATGGTGTTAGTTCAAGATTTTGTATATTTGGCGTATATTAATATGTTCCGCTAAACATTATTTTCAACTGAATATTGGTCCCAATAACATTAAAAATAAAATATAAGTATTACTGTGAGTATTACCATATCGTGGTAGCCTATTGATAACGGACCAGGTGCATCTGCCAAAATGTTCTCGATGATCGTGGATTCAAATCCTAGGACACACCTCTAACTTTTCGAAATCAAGTGTGTGATAATTAATCAACACCTACTATTACTGTGGATGAAAACATCGAGAGAAATCCTGCAGATTTCCTATGATATGTATAGTGTGCCATCCTGCACTACACCAGCGTAGTGGACTATGGCCTATACCCTCTCAATCGTACTGCTCCGTATAGAAAAGGCCCATGCCCCGAAGAGGGATCTATAAACATCATCTCTATCAAAAAATATAAATTAAAAATAAATAACACCCAACAGTCACATACATAGTCCTGACCGCTCACTAAGATCGAGTCTTGTGTCGTGGGTATCAGGAACTAGGAGAGACTTTTCGCTCTCACAAACACCCAGACCTGGAAGAAATATTTGTGGACCACACAAACATTTCTCTTTGTGCGGCAATCGAACCCGCGGCCTCTCGTTTCACAGGCGGCGTCTAACCAACTACGCAAGGAGGCTGTCTGAAAATATATATCAAGGAATCGTACATAGAATCAGTGTAACACCATCCTAAAGCATGTAAATGTTGATAGTTAACGGAAACATATTCGCCATGTGTTTAGATACTGAAGCGATGTTTACAACCGGATCCGCCCTACCCTTGAGAATCGCGCTATCTAGATTAGAAACTGCCTTAATCCCGCCTCTACTAAAACATTTTTGGAAACGTAAAATTCTGAAGATTTTATTTTACACGTTCAAGAGAGAACGAATATGGGCCTATTTATAAGAACAATATTTGGATTGAATTGCCTTCCATTTAAAATAATGCGGAATAGGAAAGAAAAGGGATGAGAGGAGAAATTAATTCTTGGGGAAACACGACAGCTGAGCTTGTCATTGTTTTTTTGTAAGAGATGGTCAATGTACTTAAACTACGCTGTACTATAGTGTATTAGTCCATATACATCCTACTGCAGGGCACGGGCCTCCTCTACAATCGAGAGTACGATTGAAAGTGATTAGGCCATATAGTCCGTCACGCTGGCCTAGTGCGGGTTGGCGGACATTACATACCATAGTTTTTTTACAAATTCGCTACAGTATGCAAGGTTTCCTCACGGTGTTTTCCTTCACCGTTAAAGTTAGGGTTGAATGATTTTAATTAAGTGCGGTTAATTATAGGTTGAACCTAATCCTAATTATCTTTTAACAATGTTCACAACGAACTTGAACTAAATTACCTAATAGCAACATTAATCAAATATCAGCGTGCCCTTAAACCCAACAATTCCATCGCTCAAAGTAATATTTTAGTGCGCGGTTGCACTCAATCCATAGATAAAAAAAAACTGATTTACTCCAACGATCCAGCATCGGTCCGGCGTATATCCAATTACTTTGTAGGCTTGCATTTCGAGTTTTTCACCACTCGATACTTGTTTTTAGGCTTTCAACCATCCGGTGTAACTACAGCGAATAAAATATCTATTTTATTGGGTTTGTAAAAATCGGTGCGTGGTTCACGCCGATCTTCGTGGATTGTGACGTCAAACTGCGGTTTAACGGACGGTTTTTTGTATGGCTCGACGATGCGATAAAATTCACCTGATGGTTAGTGCAGTGCAGCTCAGTGAGTCTATCAAACTGGATGAGGTTTACATCTATCCCCGATCGACATTTTTTTTATTTTTTTAGAACCCAAACGAATTTGTACAACAACAAAGGTTTCAGTCCCCTGGCACCCAAACTAGGCTTAGCCTGTATTTTGGGTGACAATGTTCTAGTAGTTTGCACTAAAGTCTAAAGTTTCAGTCTGTGTATATTTGTATAGCTTTTTTTTTGAGAGATAATAATATTAAATAACACCCAACCGTCACATATATAGTCCTGCCCCACACTAAGATCGAGTTTTGTGTCGTGGGTATCAAACACTACAAGAGACTTTGTGTTCTCACAAACACCCAGACCCGAAAGAAATATTTGTGATTCATGAAACACACTTATGGTTCAAGCGCAGTGAATGTTCATCAACGGTAGTAATGAGTTACTATTAGGAGACCTGATTACTCGTACTTACTGTATAAAATAATAATTATTAAATAGGCATTGCATTTTCGAGTCTATTTTTATAAAGTCCAGTTTTATCAACCGTTTTTCATTTTCGCAATTTAATATACGGGAATAAAATATTCATAACTTTCAACGTCTGTCTTTAAAATAACTCGTTCAATGAAAATAATTTTAAATTAAACCCATTCCGTATTAAAGCGAAAAACTCCATATCTCTAGTAGTAATTAGAACTGCAGCCATTAGCAACAATTAAAATTCCAAAGTACTTTGCCGCACCAAACTTAAAACAAATGTAACGCGGGCCGCACTCAGTGTAAAATCTGGGGGGCTTGACCCCCCCAGTTGATGATTTAGTAGCATTTTACTATGAGTACTTCTGTTGTTGGAACCGTTCATCATACACAGAACCGTTCATCATACACATTTTTTCACCTGATTAATAAGAAAATAATGGTATTGTAGATGCATTTAATCAAAATGGTACAATATGTTCATAGGCAATAGAAATATGAGACAATATTTAATGTATGTTGTATTCAGATTGTTAATACATTCCTAAACTATTTTATTACTGTTAACACTTTCTTATACATAATTAAGAATTCCAAAATCGTACCGAATTAAACTTTAGTAAGAAAACTTAGTTGATCTGAATTTAAACATATTTCATATCATATCAAATACAAAGAAAATTGGTGCCAAAAAAATATTTTCAAATCAACTTCATTAAGTGAATTTACAGATTCGCATATTTTTTACATAAACTTATGTCTGTTTCGTGAATAATGAATCGAATTGCAAGAAGTGAACGGTTCTCTTTACATTTATTAGAGGAAACTTTACTGGATTCTGTATCACATTCGTCTGTTGTTCTGTTGTCCCTGTGTCATATTTTTTGTTGGTTTTCCCAAATAATAATAAATAAATATTGTAAATATAAATTATAAGTTATTATAGTAGATGGTTATTGGTAGATAGGTTGACGCCTGGACGTCACTTAAGCTGTCCAATGAAAATCAGTGATGTGTCGTGGCTTAAACCACATCATAAATTAAGCTGAGTGGACACCTACCGATCACAGCCACAACCAACCCTGTTTTTAATTTTTATTAATTAATTATTTTTGTCTTTTTAATTTAACCATGTACGTATTGATTAACCATGATTGTGTATGCTGCGACTGTTACAAGTAAATCGTATTTCTTTCCTTCTTTTCTAAAAATAAGGGCTAAAATCCCACAACTCACAATCAATTATGCAGCCATCAGACAAACAGGATTATTTTAGATCCATTAAACGAGTTTTAAATACGCCCCTGCGCTTGCCTCCGTACTTCCAGCAAAAGAATGTTACCTACATAATTAAATTCCGAGGCTTCTATCTAGCCGAACCTCTAATAACATTACCACTTTAAGCTGAGCCCTTACACCTCTTATCCTCTCTAAGACAAGTGGTACAACTTTCATTAAAACCGAAAGGTCGATTTACGCTGGTCGTGGTTGGTTTTCTTCGAAAAAAATATCAAAATAGCTTTCATTTCAATCTCAACAAGAGGTAGTAACCTTTTTACAATTAACTATGGATTGAAGAGGGTTTCCAAATGAATTTTAATGAAATCTTGATTTTTTTGCGGTTCCACGAGGATAATATTTAAGTATTGTTTGCGAGGGTCTTGTTAAATTTGTTTGTCACCTTCCGTGCTTAACGTTTTGTCGATTTTTCCTGTAATTTATTATATTAATTTAGTAATTTAATAGGATGGAAATTGTGAAGGCTTGGCTGTGATTTTTAGAATAAAACACATTTTGCAAACATCCGTGAATGTTTGAATGAAACCTTACTTTTTTCGCAGATCAACTATAATTCAATAGTTATTAGAATGATAACAGAGATAATCTCAAAATAAGTCGTAACCATATCCATGAAGATTCTACTTCTAATTAAACTGTAAATGCACTCTTGTGTGTTGAAGGATAACGGATAAAGGTAATAACTACTAGATTATTTTATTTATTAAAAATTACATAAATACAAATTTATACATAGGTCCTATGAAATCGTTTTTCGGTTTGACCGTAGAATCACGTGTGTATGTGAGTCTCACTTTCACTTAAACATTAAATAACAATTAAAAAATACAGGATGTAAAAAAATGCAACAACAACTCACAGTAAAATTAAACATAAAAAATAAAGTACAATGTAAGAAATAAAAGGAAATAATGGAAAAAAAACATAAAAAGTATTTCTAAGCAATAAGAGTAGCTCGAATTCAATTAAACAAAAATAACAATTAACAAACGAACTAAACAACATTATATAAAGTAGGAGTCATTAATAGGTGTTTTTTTAATTTTTCTTTGAAATTTGAATACTTCGGATCATGCCTGATTACAGAAGGTAAACTGTGAAAAATATACGGTAACCGTTTTTTAGGTATTCTGACACCATAGTAGTTAGTCACTCTTGGTATTATGTAGATAAATTTAGACTTAACTTATGACTCAAGATGGCTAGCGCAGAGGAATGCCAAACATTGGTTTGTAATAATTCATGGTGTTTGGATTTGCTACTGTCCATGAGCGGTCGTATCGCTGACTTAAATAGCATGCATGTCTTAACATTCTTGAAATAAAAAAAAACGGTATCTCCTTCACTACAATATACGTGAGTTCCAATCCTTAAAAACACCATTAAATTCTAAAATACCTACTTCAGAAAAATACAGTGTTCAGGATAAAATTATAACAGCTATCGAGGTCAGCCAAATCGAGCGGTAAATGTTGGCCTATTTCAGGTGTGAAATAATGCTTGGGAAATACATTCAGGCATTCTTTAATCCACTATTGTAAGCTTAAATGTTTGATCGCAACGTTGAAATGATTTGGATGGATTGTAAGTTCTGTTCGCTTTTCTATAGGGTATTGTAGTTTATTTTTGTACGAGATTAACCTAAATATGAGATGTACAGTATTTGTGAGAGGTATTTACCTAGAAGAATGACATGTGCTAAACATATCCACGATGTGTTCCTTCATTTTAAAAGTGATCAAATAATAATACAAACATAGTACACTTAATTTCCAAATCCATAAAATTGTCATGGGCTGGAAGTGGATTCGGAAGAAAGTAGATACAAAACTAGTTACTGAACTAGTGGATTGCCCGAAAACTCTCAGGGCACGAGGAATAAGGTTCTTCCGAGAGTGGTTAGTTCAGGATTCATAAAGGCAAGATTCATGGTCAGTGGTTTGAAGAAGAAGGCCATTTGCCCAGCAGTGGTCTTACAATATATGCTAATGATATATCATCAGATCATAAACTAAATAATTCACAACAAAATTGCTTATCCAGCTAGTTTTCCCAAATCTATTTCGTTAATAAATTAAATTAGCAAATTGTTAATTAACATAGTTGCTCAATATTTCGATAATAAGTTAGTTTCTGTTTCTGATGTTTTGTTAACGGCGATAATTAGATCCAATTAATGCTTACGCCATATTTGGAACAATAATTTAAATTTAATTTTGCATTGTTAATTTATATTTAGATGGGTCGTGGAGTGATTGGTAGACCGATTTAAAATAACAAAGCTGTAACGTTTCGTTATGTTGGTAAGATTGCTGGGAGAAATATAGCACGTAAAATTAAAGTAAAGCTGACAATCTCCTTCTTCGACCGAAAGAAGAGGGTTCATGTTGCTGGTCTCCCATCTACGAATATTTGTGAATATTGAAGCCGTTCCGACAAAAAAAAAATGCAATGAATGCCGTTCGCCCGATGGTAAGCGATACGTCTGAGTATAGTATAAGTATAAGTAGTTCCTCTGGCTACAATGTTCTTCCAACCGAAAATCAAAAGTGCACACTTACACATACTTGTTTGGCGACTGCTTTGTACCAACTAAAACCTCACAGTGGGCCGAACAGTTTAGGCCAAAGAGCAACCTCATCTTCATCTAGATAACTGCCTAGCACAGTACCATTGGTAGTTTCTCAGATCTTAGGGCATCAATGCTTCCCCTTACAATTTTGTTAGGATGCCGTTTGAAGGATTATGGACATCCATGACATAATCGAAACCACGTTTCATATTGTCTATCATGGATAGATCCGATAGCATAAACCTTGTAGACCGGAAAGAGAAAATGTCTAGTTGTTCTAAGGTGTAACATTATCTCTTCCTTACAAAAAGTGTAAGATCTATTCACTAGCCTCCATGTCAGGGTTGGCTAGAACCCAGCTTTAAAACAAGACGCCACGGGTTCGATCCCCTCACCGAAACAAGCATTTGTGTGACTCATAGTTATTTGTTTCTGGTCTAGGTATTTGTGAGACCGATAAGTCTCCCGTATTTCCTGATAATCACGAAACAAGATCTTAGTGTGGGGTCAGGATTTTGTATGTGACTGTTGAGTGTATTTATTAAAACGTGACACACATGCCATTTAAATGCAATTTGTGTTCATTTTACATTTAAAATAATGATTATTATGTGGAACTAAATACAAACAAAAGAGCGTAACACAAATGTGTTTTATGTGAACAATTACAATACATTGTGGTAGCGGTACATCAACGCAATTTGCACTACATTTGATTTCGGTCACCGTGTCACAGTCTAGAGCTCACACTCATTATAATTTGTCGATAAGTTATTAATTTATATATGAAATTGTCATTCATCAATTCATCCTATGGTAGGTTGCCTGGAAGATATAGCCTCGAGTGATAAGGCCGCCATTGTACGCTTCTTAAATATTTTTATGTACTTTTTTATTTTTGTTTACTAGTGTAGAATAAGTAATTAATTGATATATTAAGATAAGTTCACGCGTACATATTGATAGGACCGTCAGTTAACAAAGTAGTGCTTTATATAAAAGTAGAACAACTTTTGACGGACTGCAAACTTATAAAATAGAAATTAAGTCAGAATTGTTAATTTATTCAGCGAATATAATTTAAGTATGTTAAAACTAGTTTTTTTTTTTATCAAAGTTTTAAATAAGTATCCAAAATTTAAGAAACCTCAAGGATCTAACGTTTATCCCCCAAACCACTACAATCAATCACACAAGATAACAATTCGATTCAAATCCGCCTATCTAAAACTCATCACTGCAATTGAATGGTATTACCATACCGGGTAATCTGTTCGGAAAACTCATTAGCTCAGGTTTCATATGATATCGAACGGTTGCAAATCAAACAAAATTGAAATGACATATTTTAATTAAGTAAACTAATACCGCCGGATAATTACTTGCTTGCGTAAACTCTGATTGATTGGTACTTGTAACTGTTTGTTTGTGTAATTTAATATTTGGTGTTTTTGATAGAAAATTGGATAAGACTAAGTTTGAATTTAAGGAGTAGATGTAGGTTTTGACGGTATGAGTATATTGGTTTGGTTGTCTGCCAGTAGAATGTATAATAGAAGCTAGGCTGTATGGCAGAAGATCTTGAACATTTTTGGTATAAAATAGTATTTGGTTAGTGAGACGACTTGTAGTCGAATGATAATCGGACACCCGCCAACTGAATATCTTTTTTTTTATTGCGATGAATGGCGATACGAACATACCTTTCGCCTGATGATAAGCGATACGACCGCTCATGGACAGTAGCAAAACCAAACCACACCATCAATTACAAAGCAATGCTTGTCATTCCACTCGCCATCCTGAGAAATACGATGTTTTAAATCCTAATATGTCTAAGTCACTTTAAAAGATTTCAAGTGATTAGACAATTCTTTAACATCGCTCAAATACAAATCAAAACAACTACGTACTAATTAGTATCAAACGTTCAAATCGACGTTCCATTAAATCAACAATTACTCATGTTACACATCCACCATTATACCATTTAAGGTATAGAATTCAACAAAGTAACACGAGAAGTCAAACTAACTCTCCAAGTTTGTATTAATTCAACCATTTCGACACTATCGGACAAATAGGTGGGTGGGCGGAGAGCTCTAAGATCCCCGGGGAACATTCACAAGACAAACTAATTCCTAATAGATTGAAATTCTATTAGAACAGTTATATTTCTTATTAAATACTTGCGGCCTTATTCATACAGTTTTAAAAACTATTTTAGGTATCGACTGTTTGTCTCTTTTGTTCATATTGAATTCAAAAGTCGTTCGAAAAGGATAAAACATTTGATGACTAAAAGATTTCAAAATTTTCTTTGAATAAGGCCATATCTGTATTGTGAGACTTATTGCGGAAGAACAGATATCCAATTTATTAGCATAGTAGTAGCAAAGCAGTCACTAGTTGTGGAACCAGCATATTGCTAATCAATAGCACCTCTCTTTTTGAGTACAAAACTTATAAGTCGCGTAGTTCCAGTGACAATGTAAGCCCACTGAGTTTGTTTCACCGGGTGTTCTCAGGCTGGGTCGTCTTAGATCCGATGGTAACATAAAACTACTACCTACAGTTATAATAACACTCGTGGTCCATTTAGACATTAAATAACGTAAATAATATATTTCTATGAAAAAGAACATAAAATAGTAAGAAATATTATACTCTAAGACCTAAGCAAAACAAGTTTTTATTTAAACAATATTATATCGGATATTTTGTAAATAGAGATTATGAATATAATTACTAGAGAGATTAATAATTTTTATACTTTTTTATAATAAAATCTTTTTATTATTTATAGTAAACTATCAGAACTTTTTGTTTTATTAGAAACTGTTACCTTAATAACGCAACGCAGACGTGTCCCATTACTTATCGAACATTATTCTTTAATCACTTAACTTTCTTTAGTCTTAAAATATTATACGTTTTATAGCAAGTATTGTATTATATTGTTCACGGAGTCCATTTTATAACTTAAAATAATTTCATTTCGACACTTACACTAAACTGATGTTAGTATAAGTAATCTGTGTTCTTATTTAAGTAAAATAAATGTATTTGACTTTTTGATGCCAAAAAAAAAAGTACTGTGCGTATTGACTTGTCATAGGAGCTCTTAAATTGCCTACATGACTAATAAACCCATTTCATTATATTTCATGGCGATTATTTTTAATACATGGGTCAGAAAACTAGCTAAAACTCGCCTGATGTTAAGTGTTCACCTTCCTTGATTTACAACAGGTCTCACAAAACAGGAGAGAAAGAGGAAGGAAAAATCCATTATGTATAGAGGATATACCGTCCACACACCCGCCACTGCAACTCCAGTAACAAGGCTTGAAAGTGATATACATTTTATTTACCAAGCATTGAATACACTGAGAATATCCAAGTTGTCTTTACTCCACATATCCATGATCCAGTGTTATGGATATTCATTGGCAGTGATCACTTACAGCCGTTCTTTATAATCTATCTATCTTTAACAAGAGATTTCATTACATTTTTCGGTACATTTTATGTTTCAATTAACAAAGATAGAGAAGTATGGATTTGGTTCAAATATTTATAGATAGCTAGGTAATATAAATATATATGTCTATCTCTATTTAATGAAGTGTAGAATTGAATTGACATTGTCATGGTAGCTGTTTTAACCTCTTGTTAAAGATATATAGGTTATAAAGAACAGCCGTTACCATCACGTAACTTGCTCATTTGCCGGTCATGTGCTACAAACAAAACCTCTCAGTTAAATTCATATGTTATGTGTGTATTGATAGTCAATCACCACGCACTAAAACGATGAAGGAAAACATCGTAAGGAATCAGTCTCTCGCACCGAAACAAACTATACATACATTATACATATGTAAAAAACTAATCTAAATCCCGCAGAGTGCTGCTACAAAATTATCGACACGCAGATTCGTATCGATATCCCATGCATCACAACGGGCACTAGTTGAAACCAATTAGCTAACTTCGGCCAGTGCTTACTATAGCATGAAATTTCGGCTGATTCGAACCACCGGGCTCCGGTACGGTATAAATTGAAATGTATTGATGGATGGACTTATTTCAAGATACTCATTCACGCTGGGAATTATATCCGAAATGTTATTGATTCGTACGTGATATTTGTTGGTTTGGAGGCTTAGAGCTAATTTTGAATAAAGATGTTTCTAAAAGATATTCAGGTTCGAATTTCGACTGTTGTAAAAAGTGATAGGATATAAAAACAAGGATTGGTAGTTTTAAACTAAATTTACCATCATTATGCTTATCTAATGTTAAAACAATAAATAGAAAACTTAGAGTTATACAATCGACAAAGCCAAAGGCAAATCTGTAGGAACCGAATTGAATGCATGATTTCCACAAATAAGTACACCGTATCGTCCACTTTGAGAAAATACTACAAGTTTTTCCAACAAAAAATTAAATCGACACAAATGCTAAACCACAGCAAACGTATGCAATCTAACAATAAACCAAAACTAAAAAATATACGACGACAAATCACAATACCGCGCAACAAGGATATTTCGCCGCAATTGGATAAGTTTTTTATTAGTAGGAACACGGCAACGCGCACGTGCCGCTAAAAAGCTTGGGTTGCGCACGCCATGTATAAAGTAGAGAGCTAGGATTTTCACGCCAGATTGAAGTAAAGGCTCGGTACATGGATAGTGAAACTAAGGAAGAGATATTTAATGTAAATGTTTTTTAATGGCGCAATAAAGGGCGTGTACCTAGTGGCAAATGATAGGCAATCTAAATAGAAGACATACGTGAAATATAATTACATATTTTCCCTCTCTGTACCTCTTCAGCGACTTCTTGCCCTTAGTTTCACCAAAGTCAATAATATAGTTAAACCACTAAATAATCTTACGCCGGCCTCTTTATCCTTGAATATGAAAATGCACATAATGCACATAACGGGTTCAAATCTCAGGGCACACCCCTGACTTTTCGGAGTCATGTGTGTATTGATAGTCAATCACCACGCACTAAAAATGGTGAAGGAAAACATCGCGAGGAAACCTGCATACCATAACGATTTATAAGAATTTCTATGATATGCAAGTCCGCCAACCCGCACTAGGCCAGCGTGGTGGACTATATGGCCTAACCACTCTCGATTGTAGAGTAGCCACGTGCCCTGCAGTGTATATACGTATACCTATGGCCTGATACAGCAGCACAGCACATAACGGTTTTTTTTTACTATCAAGTATTGAATAGGAGGCAAACGTATAGAGATACCACCTGATGGTAAATGATCACAATAAGCAGTGGTAAATCCCGGTAAATCGATGCGTTCAACCTTCCAAGGAACGCGTGGGATTTTTTAAAAATCCTAGGTCTTTCGAATCAAGAAAACTACTAGAAAGAACTGACTCCAAAAGGATGTCGTATGAAGTGTATGTTTGTGATTTTTGGGTGTATTATTTGTAACAATATCTATTGTAGAATATTAATCATTTCTGGCATAATTGAATAAGTCGGTTGGAAATACCCATCTGCATACTCTACTCAGATTGCGATTTATGTATGTATGTACTAATAAGTGCAGTACGGTTACTTTATTGGTATTGTATCTGCCAAAATAGGTCCCACTGTAGGGAACGATCCTCCTCCACAATCAAAAGTACGATTGACAAGGGTTAGGCTATATATGAACTCTCGCAAATATGCAAGTTTCCTCATGATGTTTTCCTTCACCGTTATAGGACGCAGTTGAGCGACTATCAAGACACACATGACTTCGAAAAGTTTGAGTGGTGGGCCTGGGATTTGAACCCGCAACCACCGTGAACATGTTGGCAGCTACGTCTGATCCGTTACCAACAGGCCACCACGCACTTACATTGATATAAGTTATCAATAATTGAAAGAAAAGAAAATATGTTCACCAAATCGTACTCCTATCCAGAAATTAGTAACCACTTCTAGCATTCTTTAGATCTTCAACAAGCAGGGCTTTGTAGATGTAATAAGGTGCACATTGCACCTAGAAAGTATTTCTTTGAAAGCACTATGACAATACAGCTTTCCTTTGCATTGGTTGATAGAAAGCTTAGATTAAATTTGTTCCAATAAGCAACGCCAGGCGCCGAGGATTTTGAATTTATTTTTAAATGCAAATGCTTTTAGGGATCTGTAGTGGAACTTTTGTATATTTTTTGGCCGATTGTATTTTTGTCTTCTACCACCGTATTTTATAGAATAAGAAGAAAAGGAACTACTTGATGGTAAGTGGTCATCTCTATCCAAAGCTGGCAAATTCGTCTATGCATTACTGTACTGCATCAGCCCATATACGTCCCACCGTGGGGCACGGGCCTCCTCTACAATCGAGAGTACGATTGAGAGTGATTAGTCCATATAGTTCACCACGCTAGTGTAGTCCGGGCTCGTGGACATTTAGGTACCATAGTTATTCTTCTGAATTGCTGCGGCAGGTTTCCTCATGATTATTTTCTTCACTATTATTCGTTCTTCTATGCGTTGCCGACCATTGACACCGAATAGGCTTTTAAAATATACGTGTAATGATTGCTTTAGAATTTTATGGTGTTTTTGGTTTGTTCGCCTACCAAGTCACGAATTTTATGAAGAATGGGAGATTGCATATATCATTACGCTATTCTAGTAGTGGTTTTAGATTTTATATCTCATATATTTGGCAGCTTTCGTGGCGCAGTTGTTTAAACGTCGGCCGTGGATCGAGACAGTCTGATAAAATTGGCACTAGACTTGATCGATCTTAATGTCGGACTGTGCGACTACTATGGGTATTTACGTACCTTATATATATACCTATATATTTAATTAAACTCTTTTAGAACTGTAACTTTTCTCACAATCACACCCACTCTTCACCATAAGAGAAAAGGAAGAAGAAATATCAAATACAAGGAACAAAAACAGCAATTGCATAATCCCCAAACATAACAGAAGGTATAATTATAATGCACAGAACAATGGGAGCAAGTTTAAGACGGAACGTTGAGGTTTCAATTAAAACTTCACAATTTAGCCGAGTTCGGCGCCTACTTATAGGCAAAAGTTTAATACAAGCCCGCGAATTGAAATATTTTCCACCCTGAGGTAAATGATACTTTTTGTTAGTGTTTCGTGTTCATTTATTAATTGCTTTTTCAAGTATTTGTTTTTATGGCCGTTTGTGAAACTATTTCAGTGGTATGCAAATTGCATTTCAATGAGGCAGTGTTTTGCGTCGTGGATTCTTTTAATTTCTCTTGTGTAAATGAAACGGAATGAATGGAATATTTGTAGTGTTTATGTCTATCCGATTTGATAAGACTACTGTATATGGTAATAAAAAAATCGTCAATATGACTCGGCAAGTTTATCGCGTTTCGAGTTAAATTTGTGTATATAAGGTTTTAAGCAAGCCAACCTTATTCTCATCCCGCTAAAGAACACTCTCTCGACAGTATCTAGAGTGAATTTTTCATGTGGGCGTGGTCATAGCCAAATCCGAATCTATGTGGAAATGCGAAAAATGCAGAAAAAAATCACGAGCCTGCATTTACTGAAAAATAAAACTACAGATTGATTTGTAATACATCAATATTCATAGCGTGGAATCGACCCCAATAATTAAATAAAAGAACGCAATATGCACTCGTATTACACCATTCGATAATGTTGCTAATAAGGACCAAAGTCTGAAAAGTAATGACATACGGCAAATATAGGAAGAAAATTGTAGCCAGAGTAACTACTGGAGATTTTTAAATTTAACATCTTATGTCGCAAGATGACGAGTGCAGTAGCATGCCACACATTGCTTTGTAATTTATGATTTTGATTTTACGGGAAGGAGGGAACACGTGAGACGGCAAACAATTTCACAGCCTGACGGTGCGGTACAAAAAAGAATTTGAGAACCGTTTGTATCGTCGTTTGTGTTGTATGTATCGTCTATTCAAGTTCCACAGCCGAACACTAATCAGTCAATTATCAAATCTGAAATTAATCTGAAAAATGTCTAAACATGAGCGGAGGTGCATTATTTCACGCCGAATGTAGGACGGAGGAGCGATAAAATTCAATAATGTATGCGGAAATGGAAGTGTCCGTATAAATCGTGACGGGGAATAAAAACCTCGGCACTTGGTACCTAACGGCTACTTAACGTAATGTATTGCATCTTGCTAATAGCGTTTTATGCCTGGCCTTTCAAGAAGGGTTAGGTTGTAAACTAGTTTTCGGTTTAAGGCCGTTTGAAAGTCGATGTTGTTTGAAATTGGTGAAAGGTCAATGATCCTCCTATAGATATACAATCTTACATTTTTAAATATCATAATTTTGTTTATGAGTAGTATCACAAGTGTGATTTTCGTATCTGAATTTTATTTAATTTTTATTTCATACATTCATTTGAAATTTTATTTCTAATTAAAAGTATTGATTAGTCAGATATTAGTCTATTATTAACTATTCATCTAATATGTTTTTTTCAGATCGGTCTACACTCGGATAATTAATATCTTAATTTATGGAGCTTGAAATAAATTAGTATTCGATAAAATTGGTTAGCTTTTAGTTAGTTATTTCACATTTTATTAACGCCTCCAATATTTTTCATATCACTCATACTACTAGAGGAGATTGAACTCCCAGTTCTTATTCACCAATTCGGCTTTCATCATCATTATCATCTGCCCATTTGCGTCCACTGCTGGACATAGGCCTCTTCTATGGCTTGCCACTGGGCTCGAACTTCAGCTCATCGTCTCCAACCACTACCAGCTATCTTTCGAATATCGTCATCCACCTGGTTGGAGGACATCCTACACTGGAGGCGTGGTCTCCAATCGAGAACTCCTCTACCCAACAGATGTCGGTTCTCTGACAAATCTCCGCTTTACCTCTCCCAAAGATACAATATAACCTCAACTAACCAGTCCAGTAACTAATCCGGACCGAACTTAAAGGTTCAAATTTATATTCAAACCCAATAAGATATGAAAGACATGATAGCAATAAAAGCATTTCCATTACTCCGGGCGCTGGACGTCCACTGAACACAAAATTGGTTACGTGCCTTGCCGCGTTTGAGTTTGCGTTACCACGTTTTATTTTCAATCGTGTCGATACACTGTGCTGTTTTAAAATACTTTTGTGTGTTTTCTCATTTTGAATGTTTGCATGAGTGAGAAATTGATGATGATTGGATATCGAATAAAAAAACTGATGATTTGGATTTTGAATCTTAGAACTGATTTTATCAATGATCCTACAATATACTGTTACTGTATGAAAAAGGGGCAATATAAAGATGTGTATAATGTGTAGTCCTTTTATGTTAACCTCGCCTAAGTGTAGAATACTAAAAGACAGGAGATAAATCCTGGACTGTGATATAATTAATCTTCATTATTACTATACTTTGAGCATATCAAGTAAGAAGCCAAAAAGTATAATAAGAATGATATGAATAAACATATTTATTTTCCACATTGCAATATTTTTATCTATAAAATTTATTACACACTCCTCAAGCAGAAAAGTGACACCACAAACGAGACATTAATAGAAGTTCAAAGTAAATACCCGCACACTGCCAACGAAAAACGTTGCTAAGAACTAAAACACCAGCTCGGCAGAACTTCAGACCACGTAACTGTAAAAGTCATTGTATCCCAAATGCATTTTGTTTGTCTATTGGAAAGTTATAAAGGCGGGCTATTGTTTCCACGCGAATGGAGCCCGCAGTGTATATTCCACAAACGATAAGCACCGCTACCCAGTTAGATAACACTGAACGTAATATTCTATAAAATGTCGCTGTAGCATCCAAACATTTCAATTAAAACTTGATCTGCTCTTCAGACTAGAGTGTCCATGTTGTACTGGGTACGACGGAATTCACTTTTTAAGATTGCAGTAAAGATGAGTTTACAGTAATATGGATCGATTATAAATTCAAACAAGCATCCATCCATCAGCCAAAGGAAGTCCACTGCTGAACATAGGCCTCCCCCAATGATTTCCACAGAGACCTGTGGGAGGCAGCCTGCATCCAGCGAGGTCGTCTGACCATCTTGTGGGTGGACGTCCCACGCTGCGCTTTCCGCTACGTGGCCTCCATTCGAGCACTTTCCGACCCCATCATCATCAGATCTCCGCGCTATGTGCCCTAGCACACAAGCATATTGAATAAATAAATTTACTCAACAGTCACATACATAGTCCTGACTCCACACTAAGATCGAGTCTCGTGTCGTTGGTGTCAGGAACTACGTTAGTCCGATCTTGGCATATCATCTTTATTTTCATCGGTTCCGAATACTGTAGCCGTTTCTACACGACTAACTTAGAGATATCATAATTCATTCCAAATTTCGAGATGGAAGCAATCAAATATGTTTTTAACCTATAGTATCGGAAGGGCTCTATTGAACCTTGAGAATTTATTGAAGAGAAAGAGAAATATAGTACCTATTAGAAGAGTTCTTCAATTTCATTAACAAAATCTATTACGCAGCTCCATTTTCTCTGAGATTGTTTCATCACCAAAGTTAGTTATTATTTACTGTTCCTATTTTAATCTACAGCATTACGCACTCGTTTCCATCGATCCACGTAACGATACTACATACATTAAAAGTTAAATAAGACTTGAATATTCCAAAACGTTTCTTTAACATGAAGATTTTTTAATTTTCCACGCACAATGTTCACCTTGGCTCAGCCGGTATTTGCTCGTCCCACATTCCTGGTTATCTTCGCGGCCAGATGCGAGCAAAATGTAAAACAGTAGTGCTTTTTACGCAAATAGGACGTGCAAAATAGGCGAAATGCGTGGGTACAAATTGTAAGTGTTCGACACGCTTGTTTTGTATGGAATTCTTTTGATGTCCGGATGTAATTTCGGGTTAGTTTTTATGGTTGGGATAAATAGACGCTCTTTAGTTAATGTTTGTCAAATGTTTAGACAAATATTTGACGTTGTACTGTTGTTAGCGAATTCTTTCTTTTTATTATAACCAGGTAGGTCTTCTGGTTATGTATTAATACAATGATCTATAAAGGCCTGGAGGTTTAATAGTACTAATCAACTCTTTTTATTCTTATTTACCAACGCATCTACGACTCCCGAAGAAAGCGTTGATGTTATGAACATTAACATATTTTATACAATTTAATATACTTTAGTGATAATTTTATCAGATATGCCGATTGTTTGATGATTGACGTTATAATAACGCCAAAAGTTTTAAAATATTATGTATTAATCGTATTTTGAACGTTCCACTTCTGTATCTGTATCAGCCCATATTATATGTATTTCCACTGGCCTCCTCTACAATCGAAAGTACGATTGAGAGGGGTTAAGCCATGGTCATAATCCACCACACTGGCCTGGTGCTGGTTGGTGGAATTTACATACTTTAGAAGTTTATACAAATCGCTATGGTATGCAAGTTCCTCACGATATTTCCTTCACCATTTTAGCCCGTGGACATTGACTGTCAATACACATGACCCCGAAAGTCAGAGTCCAAGAGTTCCACTTATGATACATTCATTTATTTTTTGGCTCAAATTTACAATGCACTAAAACCAAATCACACACATTTAAATCAGTTTAAAACATTTACGTATGTTTGTAGAATCTCAGCAATGAATCTTGGAACGGTCTCAAAGGTTACATGGAGACCCTACCGATAGCCGTCTCAGTTAGAAGTAAGCCGCTGTATTTGATTCGATTTAGTGAGCGAATAACACTCAACTTATCTGCAAATGGATAGTTAAACAGTTTTTACATTTAGTTAGTAATGAGATTCTGTGAGCTTAAAAGTATTTAGTTAGGAATATTCCTGTTAAAAATTTCATGTTTTATTTTGTTTTTAAATTAATTTAGATGGTACTTTAGGTTTGATA
Source organism: Hyles lineata (assembly GCA_030180105.1). NCBI lineage: Eukaryota > Metazoa > Arthropoda > Insecta > Lepidoptera > Sphingidae > Hyles > Hyles lineata. The sequence continues at coordinate 409,283 of JARJEE010000040.1, forward strand.
AGAACAAAAGGTACTTATTTTATACTATCTGCGCCTCGCTGTTTTACCTGAGTAGTTTCATGTAAATAAGAGAGAGAGATTTTTATCTATACTTCCTCCTAACATTTGTCCGTCCCACTGTATTAATCTAATATCTATTTATTTATGAAAATACATGAAAACTTGATATAAGATAATTTTTGATGTATAGGATTATCCGATTTGCATGTAAAATGAAATAATAAATCACTCACCCGAAGTCAAATTGTGTTGCTTGCGATCCGGCTGAAGATTACTCGTGGTTTGTAACCGTGACAAAATCGCCACAATTTTTTTTCACGATTCACCAATAACAATTACACATTTTTTTTAAATATATTGTCGATCAAAAACACTGGTGATTGTATCACTATTTACTTAAAAAAAAAACCGCGAATAACCGACACGGTGAGAGCCTCAACGACGACTGACGTCGTCGGAGTCTCGGTAACGACTGAACTAAATTACACCACTGGAGGGTTTATATACCCTGAAACAGTCACTAAAACATGTACCCTCAACTCATCGTTTTTTTTTTTTAATTTAATGATTAAAAACTTTGGTAGTTGTTAATGTACTCCATAATTATCTTTTGTCAATAAGTACTACTTTTATTTTATACTAGCGACCCGACCTGACTTTGCCCGGGTGCAATCGCATTAGATACGTGCTATTTCGCATGCAGTTTTATATTTCGTCCTTGATAATGCTTTTTTCGTCCCGTCGGAGTGTAACGGCATTCCATTCTGTCCCATCTCAATCTGTTCCATGACTTATGGTATTCAATCCTGTCCTTTTACATCCAGTTTCATCCGCTTTGTATATTACAACCATCCCTTTGAGTTTTAAGGAGTAGTAAATATAAATATTTGAATTCCTTGCTCATCTCACTATACAATTCAGGATTAAAAGTAGCATATGCGGTCATCCAGGGTATCAACTACCTTCATACTAATTTATGCAGCCGTTTGAGCGGAAAAATGTAACAAACACACAAACTTTCGCATTTATAATAATAGAAGATTGTGTGGTCGCATAATTCATTCGAGTCTGGTTGCTTCGGGACAGAGCTTGTCCGGTAATTTATTATGATAGCCAGGATGCCAGTCACGATTTTTTACTGCAAGCATTTGTCTATTTGCTATATTTATTTTAGAACAATAAGTTAGTATATTAACCCGCCCGAACTTAGTCTAAACGGTCAACGATTTTATATTTTAAAACTGCCAAAAATCTCTTCTTGTCTAATACGTTTAACACGGTTATATAATACATCTAAATTTTATCATCGTTTGGTGAAATTTGGAAATGCAATTAACATTTAAAATATATTTATTTAACGCATTGTTTGAGACACAGGTTTGGGACATATTTTCATAATATTAATAATAAAACAACAAAAACATCGTTCATTATCTACAGAATTAACAGATCCTATATAATAGAATGTGAATTTTTATGCACAAGACAATGATGCACTGGGGCGCCAAAAATTCGTTGAGAATAAATAATATTATGCTAAGTTGTAGCAGTTGGGTAGTGAGGGCAGTAGTAGTTGGGCAGGTAGGGCAGTAGTCGTTGGGCAGCGCCCTGATATTCGTATTGAGTAAAATAACAATAGTCACTTCTCAGAATTGAAGTTAATATGGATCTATTTTAGAAATCAGACCTACTGTAAGCCGTTCTGGCTAAAACTTGCTTAATCCTCAGCATAACAGCACAATTGAACAAACTAACCAGTAACTACCCTCCAAGTTCCCAACCTAATAGATTGAAAACAGCTCAATTATGAACCACTGATCAATACTATCCGTATTAGCAATGTTCACGCCAGTTAATTCCGTACAATATCAAATAATCCGCTTAATTGTGTACGATCTGTAATTAAGACGGCGTTTTGATCGATTGTGGTATTTTGGTAATGCGGTCCGGTGCGTTATTTGGCTTTAGGTCTCTGGATTTCATGATTATAATTAGCTTTGATATTAATAGCTTACAATATTATTAACTTACAGACTGCCTCGGTGGCGTAGTTGTACTACGTTACGGTTACAAGGCTGAGGTCTTGGGTTCGAATCCCGGATGGGGAAAAATGATACTGGATTTTTCTATTCAGTATCAGTTCGGAGTTGGGAATTTGTTCCCGATATGGCGATGGGCTCGCCCCTCTTCACATCGTGGTATAGACTCGTAGGTGTCTAGGCTGCTAACAAGGAGCTTCTGCCTACCCCTTCTAGGAAAAAGGCGTAAGTTTATGTATGTATGTACAGCTGGTAGTCCTATAGCCCTTTCCTCTTCTACCGATCCCTCGCTCTACTCCCGACCTTATTAACACATCTTAGATCCAAGGGTTGTGCATGTTCATGGAAGGCAGTGGTCACTTACCATCACGTGACCTGTCTGATTGCTGGACATATGCAGTAAAAAAAATCTTTATTTTACATGTTGAGAATTACATTTATGGGCTCTGAATTTTCCGTTAATTAATTTTGGAATGCTACATCACTGCTCCTATTATCCGATTTTTTTATCTATTGTTTGGAAATACCACGTGGAAACACCCTTACATAGAGATCTTTACTACAATTTATTTATTTCTTAAACTTGCACGGCATAATGACTCCACTGCACCTGATGGTACGTCCAGACAGAATATTGAATAGCATCAGACGGCAGTCCCATGCTATTCGAACCAATTATGCCGGCCTTCTAAGATGTTTCTTCACACTACTTATATTGTCACCAATACGTATTAGGCCAGCGTAGGGGACTACATGCTAAGCTTCTTAATAGAATTCCGTATCGAAGCGTCTCTTACTAAGTAGTAAGCGTATGTAGTAATATGCTACGTTTCGTATTAAACAGTGATCGTATATGCGCTAATATGCTCTCAATCTATTCCTAATCCTGTGTCCGGACCGGTAAACATATGTGTAAATCAATAACAGCCTAAATGCACATAGATTAATCTTCAGTGTTCCATACGCTCACGTCTATTAGTAACAGTATGCGACAAATTTAATTAATTGAAGTCTAATTTCTGGCAGCGTTCGGAATCTCACGGAGTATCCTTGCTAATAATGTAATTGTGAAAGTTGGTATCTATTGATGTATGTTTGTAACTCTTTCACGCAAAAACGGCTTCGCCAATTTTGATGGAATTTGGTTTAAGGATAGCTTTTTATCCCAAAAAATATTGTGTTTATGAGGGATGAGTCAAGAATTCAAATATACATATTATCTACTTTTTCAAATTCGAATAGATGGCACGAGATGGTTGAAGACAGGTTTGTATACTTTTTGTCTTGGGACAGAACTGGATATCACGAGATGGTATGGAAATAGCAACATAGTTGACGACGGTAACACTAAGTTTAAGTATAACACAGTGCGCGAAATAAAATGTTGTTGATGTGAACTGGACTCGAAAACTATCTGCACCCAGGCGTAGCCGGGCCCGACCGCTAGTATGATTATACGATTCTGTCATGACATCAAGTAGAAATGTTTGAATATTCTATTGTATGCAACTGAAATGCATTTAGTAAATTATTTTTTTGCGATTAATATTTGTATCAATCTGGCGGTAAATAATTAGCCAGTGGCTTAAATATTAAAACGTAATAATAAAGTAAGATAGATTATGCTTCAAATGTATTGGAAATATGGCTTTCTTCTCGCTTAAGCCACAGAAAGCCCACTGCTGAACATAAACCTACTACAAAGATCTCGACAATAACCTGTTGGAAGCGGCCTGCTTCCAGCAACTTCCTGCAATCTTAACCAGATCGTCCGACAACCTTGTAGACGGGCAAACGCCACTTCATTTTCTTTTACCTGGAAAGAACTGATTGCCTGTTTACCACACCTAGGCTAAAAAAGAAGGCTTTCCGTTTATCACGAGAATTTCGGAAATTAGCTACCCAAAATATTTCACTCATAGCTCGGTGTTTACTTAAATTTATTTGAACAGTAAATTCAAAACCGATTTGAATTTAACCATTTTAGAATTTTCAAATCGAATTATGTCATAAATTTAATATTCATTTCAAATTGGGTTCATTGAAAAAAATAGTCAATGATTTTTAAATGAGCGTAGTACTATTTGTTTACTATTATGATATAACTACGTGATGTCCGGCAAACAGCCTTAATACTGAACTACTTTAATTGTGCCATTATTAGCTCTATAAGAAATAAAATCATGCAAAGGTACATACAGTATAGGAATCCTACCGAAAATGAACCCAGGTGGCAGATGTACAATACTGTGACTCCCGACACAACGTGACTAAAAATTATGCAAAAAAATAGAGACGATTTTTTTCCAATCGTCGTGTTTGGGTGGTCAATACATAGATTTTTTCTAGAGTTTTATTAGTGTATTTATTAGTGTACGGCTTTTAATTTTTAAAGACGCTAAGGTGTGCAATACGTAAAATTATTAATTTAGCAAAAACTATGGATACACTACCCAAAAACACGATGATGATATTTCAAAAATCACAAAAAAATATCGTCGCCTTTCTTTGCGAACTGTTTAGATGTACTTACCGTGTTCGGTAACAGTCTTGATATGTTTATAAAATAATTCTTGGTGCACTTAATATTACTATGATAGATATTGTTCCCGGATCTCACGAATATCAGATAACTCAAATGTTGTACCTACTTTGTTACTCTGTATAATCTACTTGCCAACTTCGCTCACATCCTATTATAGGATTTTGTGCTCGTCGCAGGTATCAGTTCTAAGAAACATTGGCTTTACAATACAAAAATAATAAATATAATTTTAAAGCTTGCCTATGGTATTACCTTGGCTTTGTATAGCTTTGCAAAATTGGAATCTGTGCTGTATCAGCCAGTATACGTCCCACTGCCGGATACGGGCCTCCTCTAGAATCAAAAGTACGATTGAGAGTGGTTAGGCCATACAGTCTACCACACTGGCTTGGTGCGGGTTGGCAGACCTTACATACCATAAAAATTCTCACAAATCGCTATGGGATGCAGGTTTAATCACAATTTTTTCCTTCACCGTTATAGTGCGTGGTGATTGAGTATCTATACACGCATGTGACCAAAACATCAGAGGTGTGGCCTGGAATTCAAACCCGCGACCACCGTGAACATGTTGGTAGCCGCGTCTAATCTGATTACCAACAGTCCATCACGCACGCTTATGAAAGCAGATTCTTTTTTATTTTATTTAAAAAATGTAATCTGCAAATATATATTTATTAAATATGTTTAATCAGTATTTAATAGTTTTCGATACATGTTTCAACTCATCTTGGGACGCGGCTATGTGTGCGTGTGCTTGTAAATATGAAGTGAAGTATGTGCGATAACTGTTGCCGTACTGATACTAAGATCAAAACTTCATATTATGGTCCATCTCCCATTGAATCTCACACTAATGAATAGGACTGCTAACGTAGGCTTTTTTTATTGCAATGAATTGCAAGACAAACATACCATTCGCCTGATGGTAAGCAATACGACTGCTCATGAATAGTGGCAATACCAAACAATACTTTGAATTACAAAGCAATACTAGGCATTCCACCGCGCTTGCCATCCTGAGACATAAGATGTTAAGTCTCAATATGTCCAGTAGTTACTCTGGCTACAATGTCCTTCAAACCGTATCCCAACAGTGCAATTATACTACTGTTTGGCGGAAGCAATAGACATTGCGGTGGTACCTACCCAAGCGACCACTCACATATGATAGATCAACGTATACAACCAGTGTTACCTACCACCAAACATAAATAAATTTAGTAAAATAATGAACTTTTAACTAAATAAAGATTTTGTTCAACTTTATTATACATAAAGTCATTCCACCGAACTAAAAGATCCGATCGCAGCGCCATCTCTAATTCGTTTCCCGCAACACGAGATCCGAAACCGAGCAATTAATTTGTATTCAAATGCGACACGAATACAGACGTACGCAACGACAGAAGATATCGGGGCTAATGAATTGTATGGCATCGTGAACTTATCGACAAATGTACGGTAAAACTAGAGTGTGATAGGCATGCTAAATTTAAACAAGCTACGCAGTGACCCGTTTTGTATAAATAAGGCTTGTTTATTCGGAATTGTTTGTTAGTAAAATGTATATTAGCAGTGAAATCTAGGAATTTCGTTTAGTTTGAATAAATCAATATGTAACACATGTATGTTTCCAGAATTGTGGAATATTGAAAATACACATGTATCCTAGGCTTTGTAACATAGTTGGTATATTATTAGATATTGTGAACTTGCGTGGGTGGCTATTTCAGCTTGTTCACAGTGATCACGGGTTCAAATTGCAGGAGATACCTCTGACTTTTCGCAGTCAGTGTGTGTGGATGGTCAATCACCACGATCTGTAACGGTGAAGGAAAACATCGTGAAGAAACCTGAATTCCATTGTATGTATGTAAAGTCCGCCAACCGCGTGGTGGACTATATAGCTTAACCCTCGTAACCTTCCCAATCGTAGAAGAGGCTTGTGCTGCAGTGGGACGTATATGGGCTGATACAGATACACTTATACGTTCGTTGGTCGCAATGTGTGTGATGGTCGAATATTCAATATAATAATAGCCAAATGCCTATATATCTCTCATTATAATTCCTAACAGAACCACGCGTGCTGGCTTGCGAAGCCATAGCTTGATAGTCCAAACCATCTCAGCACGAACCAAAAGATTTGCAAATTCTTTTATGTGCCACACTATCAAGGTGTGGAATTGTTTGCCTTCACGCGTCTTCCCTCCTTCCTATGATCCCGGGTCTTTCTGCCGTAGTGTGAAGAGGCATCTCAGCAGGCCGGCATAATTGTATCGGATGTCTTGGGACTGTCGTCTGATGCCATTCGATACTCTGCATGGACAGCATTCACGCCTACCATCAGGCGCAGTGTTGTCACCATGCCGGGCCAGTTTAAAAAAATCGTCAGTATACATAAATTTTCATTATATTTCGAACTAAAATACAAACTTCACCGTTATTAACTTTCTTTGTTTATATTTTCGCCGGTCCATTACCTTTCTTTGTTCAGGCGATTTGTCTTTGTAATTCATTAAATCTTTATTGGCTTTTGTTAATTTGAAATAGGTATACAGTTACCAACTCATTAGCGCAATGATTGCGTACCGTGAAAAACTTGGTTCGATTTAGTATTTATAAGCGTATTAGGATCAAGTTTTATATCGTGGGTATCATATAGTCTGAATCAGCCCATATGCGTCGCACTGCAGGGCACGGGCCTACTCTACAATCGACAGTATGATTATAGTGGTTAGGCCATATAGTCCACCACGTTGGCCTAATGCGGGTTGGCGGACTTACATACCATAGAAATTCTTATAAACCGCTATGGTATGCAGGTTTCCTCACGATGTTTTCCTTCACCGTCTCAGTTATCATATAGTAACTGAGACAATTCAGCCTCATAAAGAACCAGATCCGAAACAAATACTAGTGGTTTATACGTAAAATTATCTCGGTTTGGGATCAAGGCCACAGTTTCTTATTTTATAAGCAAATTACAGATGAAAACATAAAATTTTCACAACCGCCGTACCAAACTTTCTAACAATTCCTATCTTTCGAAATCTACATAATATTATTACTATATACATAACATAAATATATTAGAGACAAAAAATATAATATTTTCACAACTACGATGCTGAAAGACTACCTAACAATATCATTAAAAGCCTATATAGTATGCATGACCTGAAACGTAGGTAATAACTATGTATTTACAGTACCCATAACGCCTAACCAATTTCAACGCAAATCAATCAAAAGCAGAAAATACTGAAACTTCGTAACAACCGTTCATTATCTTCGGCTACAAACTAATTAATTTGAACATTCGCAAATCAACGCAAGATAAATTTTGAACGAATGTTGACGTTAGAATCTCCCAAAAGTTTCCATTACAATCTGTTTGTGTTGGTAACTTCAAAACGTATAATTATATATTTACAGTGTATTTTTCCAAGTCGAAAATTATTCAAACTCTCCGGGTATCTCGAATTTGACGATTGCCATTATTTTAAAAGTTACGCCTGGGAATTCTTGGCTATTAACAGTGTTTTTTTTATGACTAAGTTTATTGGTTTTCGCTGTTGACTGATGTCACTTGGAATCAGCATTTGGGATTGTGAAGTAGACAGTTTTATTTGACAAGATGGACTGAAAGCAAGTGGAGAATTTCAATTAGCTTTATTATGGCAAGTTAAGTAGGTAGTCAATTACTTACCAGGTCACTGGTTATAGGTCCTTCATATATGAGAGGCCGCCTGGGTACGCACCACCGCAATGTCTATTTCTCCCGCCAAACAGCAGTGTAAATGCACTGTTGTGTAACTACTGGACATATTGAGACTTTACATCGTATGTCTCAGGATGGCGAGCGCAGTGGAAGCCCAAACATTGCTTTGTAATTCAAGGTGTTGTTTGGTTTTGCTACTGTTAATGAGCGATCGTATCGCTTACCATCAGGCGAACGGCATGCTCGTCTTGCCATTCATTGCAATAAAAAAAGGTGGAAAATGGTCATTTATGGTAGCCAGCTGAACCATTGAGCATATTAAACACCACCACCCTAATTTTCCTAGAGGAAATAACTACACTCACCTTTTAAAACTACAAGTTTTGGATATATATGATAGGAAACGTAACGGTTTTGGTTAGACGTCGGCTGTGAAACGACAGGCCGTGAGTTCGATCCCCGCACTGGGACAACTGATTGTGAGGCCCACAAGTACTTTTCTCAGGTGTGGGTGTATGTGAGACCGAAAAGTCTCTCGTACTTTTTGATACCCACTATACAAGACTCAATTGATCATAATATGGTGTCAGGACTATGTATTGTATTGTTTGGTGTATTTATTTATTTAAATCTTTATTGTACACAAACTTAACAACAGCATAACTATACAGAAATAATAATAACAAAGAGTACAAATGGCGGTCTTATCGCTCAACAGCAATATCTTACAGACAACCATGGGATGGATTTAAATGAAAAAGAGAGAGAGAGGGCAGTGTAACAAATAAAGAATTACTTAAATAATACTAATTAAACGTAACTACTGTTATTTATTTATTATCAGAGCAAAACACTTCACCTATTGACATATTGTTGCAGCTCATCTTCTTCGGTTTATAGTATGCTACTAAATCTATAACCTTCCTTAAGCGTTGGTTAACCAAATAAAAAGAGAAAAACCTCAATCCAACTAGTAGTGCAAGAGATAGCCGCGTTCAAACAAACTGTGCAGCTTTATGAAGATTATAAACTACACACAGCGGGTAATACTAACCAAATAAACCTAATAATATTTACTTATTCATATAAAATCCAACAGATTTTCTCAAAAGCAACTTCTATTCCCGTATAAGCCAGCCAATTTCCCCATATTAGCTATTTTATCCACCGTCAGCGTCGCAGTCTTAACATAAAATTACTGTTTAATTAGTTCGCGGCAGCTTCTGTCCTATTTCACAGCCTCTGGAGAGGCGGGATCTTCCTATCTAATTTTACATGAACATAGGTGACGAAAAATGTTACTTTACCCTACTGAGATTCATCTGTTTGTGTAATTCGAATTTAAAATTGGAATTGTTTTAAAAAAATATGGCCAATATTATAATTCATCCAATATATTATTATATTGGCAATTTATTTTGGGTTTTCTGTGTGGTTTTTGGATCAATTACTGCGGAAGAGATGATTCTCATGCTTGCTATCTTTCAGCAAATGTACATACAATTATTTCACGTTTTCTTGTTTTCAAAACAATAAACATTCTTTTATTTGCATTCCAGAGGAGTAGATAAAAATAACATGAGCGGTGAACACATTGAATAAATCACTGAGAAACTCAAATGGGATTTTTCTAACTGAAAAACTCACACTAAATTTATTTTTCCTACTTTCTTTCACTACCTGAAGTGGTCAAAGAGATATCGTTCTCAAGGCCAATACAGATCAAACAAGATGATATTTTTATGTATTTTACCGTACAGATTAGGCAAAGGAAGGCTTTACAAACTTCTTGGATACGTATGGATAGAGTTAACAAGGCCGACCCTGCTGTACCGAAGATTATGTTTCATTGCCTTTACGGGATTAATATTGCTATAATTGGAGTGTATTTGATCCAATTCAATTCAATCTAAACCCTTATACTTTGCGCCATTATTAATAATTTGACTATAATTTGAATGTTTACACATCGTTTACAATATGCAACTTTTTATATTCTATCGATAATCACGTCTTCGAGGCGAGAAATTAGCCACGTGTAAATGGGGCTATACGTAGGTGTATTATGTGTTGGTGGACTATATGGCCTAACCACTCTCAATCGAACTCTCGATTGTATAGGATTGCCCTGTATATGTCCCACATATATGGGCTGAAACAGACTTATATTTTTATACTGGCCTGGCATAATGACTGCACTGCACCTGATGGTAAGCCCAAATGCCGCCCAGGCAGCGTATTGAATGGCATCAGAAGGTAGGCCCATACAACTCGATACAATTATGCAGGCCTGCTAATATATACGTTTATATATCGGCATTTATTGTGGTATTATACAAAAAAAAATCAGAATAGAAACACAATTTTTCGTATTATTTTGTTATAAAAATAAATGGCAAACGTGTCAAAGCTACTAAGATTGCTAAAAAAAACTGTAGACTAAATGACGTCAGGGTGTATTTAAGCTAAAACTTTGACTAAACAGTATATAGCCGAAAGTGGAGCGGGTTGATTAGGAAGGCGGTACCGGGATTAGCCGAAAAAACGCCCGAAAAAGGAAAATACTAGTAAAAGCGTGCGACTCACCTGGTGGTAAATGTGGACGCCCGTGGGAACCTGCAACAGAATGACAATTTTAGAGACATTGATGAATTCCATTGAAAAAAAAGGATACCTATTATATTATTATTTCTCTTCACTCTAATTTTCTCTACTTTTCGTTTAAGGTTCAAGCTATACTACTGTGGAATGCTCTCCTTCGTAATCAGGACGTCCACTAATCGTTTTATTTTCAATATGAAGGTTCGTAATTTATTGCTTAATGATGTTGCAGAATCATCACGATAGTTTGTTACCTTTATATTGCTAAATGTATGTATATATATTTATACACGCTTCTATTTCTAAAGCCGCAAAGTTTTAATTATTAATAAAAAATCGTATAAATCGTCCTTCTGGTGGTAAGCGATACGACGGGTCATGAACAGTAGTAAAACCAAACAACACCTTGATTTACAAAGCAATGCTTGGCATTCCACTGCGCTTGCCACCCTGAGACATAAGATGGTAAGTCTCAATATTATGTCTCGTAGTTACTTTGGCCACAATGTCCTTTAATCCGAAACACAATAGTGCAATTAAACGGGAGAAATAGACATTGCGGTGGTACCTACCCAGGCGGCCTCCCACATATGAGAGACCTACCACCACCCGTCTTTCTCTCTCTCGCTCTCTCCTCAGCTACTGTAAAATATAGATCTAGCCCAAAAATCTTTACATCGTGCTGATGAAAGCGTCCTGCATCTAGTAACTTCCTATAAACGTTGATACTTAAAATAATTTCAGGTAAGCCGACCCCATGAAAAAAAAAAGACTAGAAACTCAGCATAAAATCATTTTTATTTTATATTCAACTTATTATGCCAAGGAAATAACAAAGCAATATTGATAACATTTGCGAAAAATTGGCCTACATTTTTAACGTAGGTGAAATTGTAAAAGAAACGTATTAAAATGTTTAAGCTACTCAGCTAGGCTAAATAAGGCATATCTGTGAAATTTCTTGATTAATGATCAACATACCAGAGGGTTTATTGTATGGAATAATATTCAAATAGTAGAAGTTTTTGATGAATTGAGGCCAAATGTATTTTCAGTTATGTGAAATTTCCATCTAATTAAAGACTAGTATGTATGTGCATATGTATCAGCCCATATACATCCCACTGCAGGTCACGGGCCTACACTACAGTCGAGACGCTAAATCAATATAAAAAAAATAACTTTAAAACAACACAGAATAAGAAATTTAAAAAATAAAACGATAAACATTCAAAATAAAATTAAACAATTCGAACAAAAATAAAAATTTCAACAAAAAAAACTTACTAACTTCGTAACGTCTCTCTAAACATTCTTGAGCCACTTTCGTGACTTTGGTCAGGCTGCAATAATTGAGATTAATGTCATCACCGATGGTGTTACAGCGCGCGACAAGTGTGCAAATAGTAATTAAATATTCAAGCAAACTCACGGGTACAGCCTAGTATAAACTGTCCGTGACACGTAGGAAGATATGCCTCGATAACGCCCGCCTCGCTTTTTGATAATAAAACCTACAGCCATTGTGTGCAAGCAATACCATTATCACGGCAACACGGAAAATCCTTTAACCACAAATATTTATTACTTTATGTTGTAGTTTTGTTCGTGGAATGAATTGCTTCAGAACGCTTTTGTTAAAAATGAGCCATCTGTCACTGTTGTTGGTCCAACGGAATTGCTGTTTTCTTATTATATAAAGTTTTGTCCACTATGCCGGCTCAACAGTTTTGGTGAGAAGTATTTCTTGTCTTGTCTTTGTCCACTGCTGGACATGGGCCTCCTCCAAATTGTGTCATTTCACTCTTTCTTCGGCTAGTCGCATCTAGCATCTGCCAGTGACCTTTCGCAAATTGTCAATAGACGAGTAGTAACTGCCCGCCCTGGCAGACTAAATAAAAATTCTTGTCAGGATGTAGCATCTACAAAACAAGACTCAAACGCAATAACAGAATTAAACTTAAAATATTTACATAATCAATTGCAAAAACAACGCTATTTTGTCAACTCTAAGCTTTAAAACTAAATACAGGCTTTTAGTTACAGACGTGACGGCATTCAGGCATAAAAATATATAGGCAAGTATACTCCCAGGCCACAACAGCAGGCCGCAGTGAACCAGTCAGGCAACGTAAAGTGAACTTCCAAACGTAATTTCTCCAGCTAATAGGTAAACAAGGCGAATTTTGAAGCGAGGTCACGACACCACAACGCGGCCATAGTAAAATTTGTTCAGAATGATCAATAGCTTATTTATATTATATTGTGTTTATGATCATACATAAACTCACGCTACTTCCTAGAAGGGGTGAGCAGAGGAAGTGCTACCAAGACACCCACTTTTCACCTGGTGTGTTCCTTCCTAAGATGTGATATGGGACGAACCTATCGCCATATCGGGCACAAATTTATGATGACGGACTGAATGAATATAAAAATCAATATACTTTTGTCCGACCCGTGATTTGATCTCGAGATGTCAGCGTTATAATCGTACCTTAGCATAAGCGTTGTATTGTAATTCGTAGTCATAGAAAAAGCAATATTCATTCTTTAAGGGATTGGAAGCTAACAAACCAACATTATATATTTTTTTAAAACACTGCCTGCACCTGATTGTAAATACAATGTCGCCAGACAGAGATGCTTCTTCAAGCTTCGTCAAAAGGACCTAGAATCATAAAAAGAAACACGTGTGACGGAAAACCATTCTACATTTTGACGGTGCGGCACCAGAATGAATAAGCGAACTTTTTGGTTCCCGTAGAGATGGTTTTCCCAGGAGGTCACTATTCTATAAATTCTAGATATCATGATAATAAAGCTAAATACAAACGGTACGAAGGTTGCTCAGCCTTTCTGTCTTTGCAAATTAGTTTAACATAAGCTAGCGACAACATACTATTCAACTGTTACTTATACTTACCATTATTAATATGTCAAATATTCGTGAAAACTTGTAAAAGGCCATATTTGCCATACTTTTTATTTTCTATTGTATGTAAGCTGTAGGTTTTCCTATAATTATATATATAAAAAAATATTACTCAAAGTGACTACTCTCTAACCACGCTGTATTGTGTCTCGCGGCCACGAAACACGCTTCGTCGGGTAATTAGTTTGTCGGGGGAATTCTGCGAACATTTTTAGAACAGCGCGTTTGTTAATGCGCTCAAATGCGTTTTGTGTGTCTATGTTGTAAACGGACTTGAGGTAACTTCGCCAATATACTTTCACTATTTGGACTTAAACTTAAGTTTTAGCTCAAGTAAGTAAGAGCTTAAGCTCTTAAAAATGGTGATGTGAGAGAGATGAGCGATACAAATGCCAGGATTCTTATATGAATTTTTTAGTGGTAACGATTATTTACCGTACTATAAAATCGCGTAGTAATTGCAACCAATACTCATATGACAAACAAAATATGACAAACAAAACATATACACCGGACCGGAATAGGCCAGGCTATAGTCAAGCCTAACCACTTCCAAAAGAACTTGATATCGAAGTGAGCTATTATGAGCTAATACAGTACAAATGTTTCCGAAATATGTAATATAATCTAATAAATTAATTAATTATTAACCCCGCCCTACACACGGACATGTTTTCTATTTTGTGGTTATAGATGCAGATCTGAAACAAAATTATTATGTTGGTTGTTAACACAAATATTTGTTATTAAATTTATTATTGATATAGCCCTAATAACAATATCTATTTTAAATTATAGAATCTTACGTCTCCAGTACATTACTAAAAACGGGCTAAAATACGTTTAATTAAAAGTGATTTCGGACATAATTTTATGAAGGGCAATAAATTGAATCGTGGCCAATCTTTAATTTCTATATGGCTGCATGATAAACCAGAAAACAGCAGGGATCGGTCGGTATCCTTCGTAATAGAAGCAATATTTGGGAAACAAATCAAAATGTATGAACACTGAATCTATCCGGTAAATTCGACAAGCCTAGCATCGGGGATATAGCTCAGTGGCAGAGCAATCGACTGCAGATCGATAGGTCCCCGGTTCAAATCCGGGTGTCCCCTTTAATCATCACACTGCAGTGTGTTTATTTTTTATTTTCATAAATATTTTGGAAGTATTTTTTTAATTTACGTTTACAGCCCTTATTCTTTTTTAACTGTAAAATATTTTTTAAAATTTTATATTAGGGTGTTACTTTTTGGCATTTCTTTGGGTAACGAAATATTTTTTGAATGTGTAGAATTTAATTTTTGTTTATAGCCCAATATGGCGATAGGCTCGCCCCCTATCACATTGTGGGACGAAACTAGTACTACTTGGTCTGTGGACGGAACATACATGTCTAAATGTCACCCACATTTAGCATCCCTGTCTACCCTTTCTGGCAAAAAGGCGTGTTTTCATGTATGTTAAATTTTTGTTTTTTTTTTCGACATTCAAACGATTACGACACTATATATTCACGTGGAAAGATTATTATTCATTTATATTAGTTTAAAAAAAATACGATGAAGTATTATTTTTCTAATATGAAGTATTATTATTATTATAGGATGAAGAATTTTTCAAGTATTATTTTTCCTTTCTTTCTCCTATTTAAAAAATCCATCCCATGGTTGCCTGTAAGAAATTACCTAGTGTGATAAGGCCGCCACTTGTACTATTTTTATTATTATGTGATATCTTTCTTGTTTCGCTGTAGAGTGCAAAAAAGAATTAAATAAATAATAAATAAATATTTTTATGTCTTAAATATTATGATATTAATTTAGTTTTGTACTTATTATTAACTCCAAAGAAAATACAGATGTTTTAATCACCAAAATGTTACATACGAAAAAAAAAACAGAACTTATTTAAACCATTGATTTTGATATTATTATTGGATAAGACCAATTATGTAATCTTGCATTGGGGTAGAAGAAGGACAAAATATATACTTTAGCGGCGTAATACCAAGAGGGATGGAAAAATTCATGCCCTTATGTTATCAGCAAATGCATTCTTTTTCAACCCACCTTTGAGGATTTTTTTATTGCAATAAATGTCGAGACGAGCCATACGTTTAAAAACGATACGAAAACTCATAGACAGTAGCGAAAATAAACAACACTCAATTACAAAGCAATGCTTGATATTCCACTGCGCTCGCTATCCTGATACATACGATGTTAAGTCTCAAAATATTACTCTCGCTACAATATCTCTTGTCATCCCACCGGTAAATACCTCATAACTACACGTTTTTGAACAGGGGACCTCAAACTGCAACACATTCAAAAGACTAATGAGGAAATATTTTGTAAGTCCCTTGATGCCGGAATACATTTTTTGTACATTTTTGATCTTGTATCAAATTGAGATGACAAAGAAACCAATATACATCGTAATTTAATATTTCAAACACTGCTGCACATTTTCTGCCCGGCCGCGGAGGCAAAATGGGTCCTGTTTTATTTCATTAGATTGTGTACTTTATGTCTGGAGTTTACAGTTTATTATCCAGTGTAATGAAATTAAGTAAGACTTGGATATAGGGGGAAATGGATGGCAATTTTTTTGTAAAATTTATTCATTTTTATTGCTGTTTGCATAGTATCTTACAATATTCCATATCCGTGTCACCCTTTATACGTCCCGCTGTTGGGTACGGTCCTCCTCTATAATCGAGAATACGATTAAGAGTGGTTAGGCCATATAAATCACGTCCGCCACGCTAATGCGTGTTGACTTTACTTACCGTAGAAATCCTTACAAATCGCCATGGTATACAGGTTTCCTCGCAATGTTTACCTTCACCGTTAACTTAAAATATAATGTGTAAATAATTATTGTTAGTTGTTACACACAATAGAATGTACTGAAAATTATTGCATCATAACTAGGACGCTTTTTGCGACAGGAAAATTAACTGTGACTCCCTGCCCGATAGCCGTGTGGGAGCGGGAAGGCTATACCAAATTATCTACTAAACCATCCTAGCATATTTTATTCTTATAAGCAGTAGCTTTTGCACAGCCTTTTCTAGAAACAACATAGGATAATTCGACCTTTCCGGAACACTCGTGCAAAAATAATAGCAAAGTAACCAGGAAGAAACTGTTTTTCGGTTCCTTGCCAATAAAATGTTAAGAGAGTTGGAACGAACCTATGACCCAAGCGTAGATTATTTACGAGATAAGTCTGCTGGCTTAAAATTACCGAACGAGTCGTTTGGTTATTTTTTAGATCCGTGAAATAATAATATATACAGGATATTTCAAGACTGCTACTGAAAACAAAGCCGGGTGAAAGAAACGCAACATTTTTTTTTGTCATTTTTTAAATAAGTGTTTGGGTGGTAAATCTATAGTTTTTGTTCAAATAATAATTCCAACCCTATCGTAGCATAGCGTCTTTCAATATAAAAGGGTGTACACAAATATTTAAAAAAATTACCGCCCAAATATGAGGATAGAAAAAAATACCTTTTTTTTTGCTAATTTTTAGTTGCGTTGTGTCTGAAGTCACTAAAAATACCACCCGGCTTCGTTTTCGGTAGCTGTCTTGATATACCCTCTATATTTAGCCTTTCGCCGTCCACTGCTGGACGTAGCCCTCCTCAAGTAAACGCCAACCATTCGATTCTTGATCAGCTCTCATTCATCCGCTATACCCACATAACTACATCAATTGATAATCCTCCCCTTTCATTTCATAATAATTTTGCATTTTCTACATATACTAGTCTTTCATATGTGAGAGGCCGCCTAGGTAGGTTCCATCGCAATGTCTATTTCTCCTGCTAACCAGCCGTGTATATTGTTGTGTTTCGGTTTGAAGGCTATTGTAGCCCGAGTAACTACTGGACATATTGAGAATTAACATTAACATAACATGCAATACCAAGCATTGCTTTATCATTCATGTTATTGTTTTGTTTCTTACTGTCCATGAGCAGCCGTATCGCTTACAATTAGCCCAATGGCATGCTCGTATTGCCACTCGTCGCTATAAAAAAATGATATCTATAAGCTCTAAATACTTTCAATCAAGTGAAGTACCCATTTTATATCACTTTCATTAAAAAATAAGAAGAGTTTAAAAAGAAAGCTTAAACATATGTTACAATGGCTCAAAACAGAATGAAAAATTCAATACACATTTTAATTGGTCACATCCAGTAAAACTCTAAGCTCCGAAGGCAAGAATTAAATTTACTAGAAGACAGGATTTCCTACGTGCACCGGCGTCATTCTTTGATGCATGCTGAATGCTGATACAGTGCCACATTATTCCCTAGCATTTGGGATGGTTTTCAGGATGCCATTAAAATAATTTGCTTAAATACGGCTTAAATATGGTAAGATGTTGTTGGTTTTTGAAATGGTTTTGTCCATTAAGATATGATGATTTTTAATTACGAGTAGTTATTATTTTGTTAGAATATTAGTGTCTACGCCTTTTTTGATGTACGAAAACTGTTAAAGTTTCTTCCTGGTACATAAAAGGAGCTCAAAATCAAAATCCGATATATTTGCCATAGAGATATATTTGCGAAGAGCTCAAAATTCGATACATGTGCGAATAAGCGTTACCACACAAGTATCAATCACAGTTTGGCATGTGTATTTACCGTACAAACCATGACAGGAGCGAAGCTATTCCTAGCTATAAAGGATAGCCCTGAACATCTCTTAACATGTGTTTTTTCTACCTGGGAATCGACCACAGAACTTCACGATCAAGGGCCCGTGATATTGGACGATGTGTTCGCTCAGCGAGCCTTTCAACATTTGTTTAAGAGGCCTTATGTCATCATTCAATATGAAATTGATATCATAATAACACATTACGCTCTTACAGTACAACAAGTTACATATTATATTCACGCCTTCTCTAGAAGGGGTAGGCAAAGGTGCTATCAGGACACCTATACTTCGCTTAATGTGTTTCATCCATTATTAATATAATTATTGGGTACAATTTCCTGACTCCGGGTTAATAATGAATAGAATATTACATTGTCACTTTGTCCGACCGGGATTCGAACCTAGGACCTCTCGGCGTTGTAATAGTAGTACAACTGCGCCCCAGATGCAGTTAAATAAGTAACTTTATATTTTATGAAGAATTTATGTTATCTGCATCTACATACCACTTAGACTAGCATACAAATGATAAAAATAAAATATTTACAATACAGAGCACTAGAAAATCCTTTACAGAATATTCATGCTGTTTCAAGATTCAACACAACCTCTTAGATTTAAAAATTTAGTAAGGGTTTGTGAACGTCTATCCTCCAGGTACCAAAAACATTGAAATAAAACTATTATTTATGGATTTTATCGCGGATTTACACATTATTTGCAATTCATCAATGTGCCCAAAACATTTCAATATGAGAATTACTAACTCAAGCACTCAGCCCCAGCCGGGGTTCAAACCGTGCACATCATGGATTTCACTCACTTCTGCTTACCCTGTCAGTACTTAACCAGTTATCAATAAAATTACAAATATTTAAAATGCACTTCCACTCCACCATTTCACAATACCTTAACCCCAGTCTAAACGCAACTAAACCAGCAAAATCTAAGTATAATAAAAAATCAACTAAATTAATAAACTACTATATTCACATATGGCGGGTCATAGCTGTACAAAACAAGCCAATTTAACACCACCCTTACATATAAAATATTTCTAAGTTGGATTTTGAAAATATAATAAAGGGAATCACTCATTTCAGGCCTAATTTAGACGAGCCATTTGGCTTGAAACGGTATCGAATACAAAAGATACATCAACTGCGTGTTTGATGTGGTGAATCACAGACAGTGTAGTTTATAGTATCTTGACATATTTCCAATAACAGTTAAATATGAATAACAGTTTAAAAAATAACCGGATGGCTAGTGAAGGGGACACCCGGATTTGAACCGGGGACCTATCGATCTGCAGTCGATTGCTCTGCCACTGAGCTATATCCCCGATGACAAAGATGGCGTATTTATCTATTGTATTCTGTTCTCATCACATATCTGTATCAGACCATATACGTCCCACTGCAGGGCACGGCCCTACTTTACAATCAAGAATACGATTAAGAGTGGTTAGGCCATATAGTCCACCACGCTGGGCAAGTGCGGGTTGGCGTTATTTTACCATTTCATCTTAATTTCCTAAATATAAAAATTCCTGCGAAAGTTCTTTAAGAGTCGAGTATTTTTAGGTGTAAAGTCTCTAAAACCCAACTCATGTGCAATTAAAATATTTTGTGATTGTAATTATTTTGTAATATACTTATGTTACCTTTTAGTCTTATATTTTATTTTTTTATTGTAACTCAAGTATTTATATTTGTTATATTATATTAATCCTTCTTATTTTGTAAATTAGTTTTATTGATATTATTAATTCCTTACATATATCGCTTATGAGATTCGACTGTCATCATTTCTAAACCATTTAAGACCGAGTCCGGGCCACACAGCTCAGTCCTAGCTTAGTCTCATTCCTGTCGTTAACAGCAGTTACACTAACATTTTCATTTTTGAAAATATATTTCATTTTGTTCTAGTGTTTAATATTATCCCGGTTTTCTTAGTACTAATTTAATAAATTAATAAGCAAATAAAACAAATAAATGTCATGAAATAAGCCTAAGTACCACACAAACTGGCCAATTCCCTTCATAAATATTTTTAATGCTTAATTCCACGCCATTGCACAATACCCTAATCTCAAACCAGAGCTACAATATAACAGAATACGTTAAAGCAAGTCGAGCTTAAAACAAGTCAAATCCACGAAAAGCTTTTCGCGAAACCACTCGAGAAAATGGATACCTGGTTACCTAGGGAACAAAGGGTACACTATCTTTGAAACAATATGCTTTTTGTATGCGCTACGGTGTATCGCAGATTCAATGATCGATAGTTTTGTTTCAGGTATTGAATTAAAATAGATATCGTTTTTTGTTTTAGAGGTATGAGATTCCTACAATGTTCAGTATCTTCTATAGAAGGGGTCGAGATTTTCACAAACAGTACTAAACAAACTGAAGCGTAATAAAAAAGTGACCGAATGAAACTGAACACTCATTTGATATAAGTAGTATCTCTAACATCAAATATTTACGTAAATCTCAATAGATTAGTATCAAAAAAAGAGTATGAACATAAAAAAATTGGCACGCGAACCCCAATTTCCCGATAACAAACGTCCCAAAACCTATGATCAAAAAATATAAAATGTATATTCATTTGACCCGAAAAAATCTAATATCAAAATGCAATAGATTTTTGCGTACAAAAGAGGTCACCGAAATTACAAGCGTTCAGTCAAGTTCATTGTTTGATCCCCGCAAACAGAATAAAAAAAAATCTCATGTTTGCAGAAACCCTTATCGCAGCGCCGCAGAACACAAACACTGGGCAGAAAAGAAAATAAATTAGATATAGGCTGCTTGCATACGGTTAATTAAATTCAAAGATTTATGAAAATTTAGGATTATCCTGTAAAGTGACCAGTCTGCAATTTATAATTACTAAAGGGTTTTTTTTTAATCCGGTATGAAATATGATGTGGGTATTTTCAGATCGCGTTAAATTTTGTTTTTAATATTTCGTAGTGCGAGACGACTTGAAGTAAGAAGAAAAAGGTCTCAAAACTGAATTACGTTCCGAAGTTGTATTATCATGTCTAGTCATATTAATTTACAGTCGGTTTTAATTTAATAATGGGAAACATAAAAAAAAAAATCTTTCATACCAGAAAGTGTCCTTGAAGATTTCGATATTTTAAGTCTGCTATCATAAATTGTGCCAGCGTGGTGTACCATTTTAAGTCTTACATTTGTTATTTAAACAGTGTAACAGTCGAAAAATTTAATTTTCAAATTGACGTATAACTAACTCCCTCACTCGACTTAACTCATTACATCACACCAAAAACCAAAAGCCAAAAATCCGCACAAAACACCTCTGAAATTTGTATGTGTCGAGCTTGCTGCGTTGATTTAAAAAACGTGACGCCCCAAAAAGGGATTGTTAAAGTGATGACAATAAAAAGTGTTCAGCCTAAAACACAAAAGCTGAGAGCCAGTCATACGGGAAACGGAACGCTGCGTGCGTACGACTGAACGTGGAGGGTTTTGTAATTGTGTAGACGGGCGTACGGTACCCTGCAAACAATAGGGTTCCACTAGATTACGTCTAAGCCGCACGTGTTAGGAATCTGCGCCTTCAATGGAAGTTAACTGAAGATTATGAGCAGGTGGTCTAAGGTGGGCGTTAAGCTTGTATGAAACTATTCTCAATATCAATGCCGTGTAATAATTTATATTCAAACCTACAATCTCATGGGTCTTTATGTCTTTTTTATTAGATAAGAGAAAGACATGGGTAAAATTTGATATGAATGAGACAGACAGAATGTATTGGTAATGCTGTCTTGCAGAAATTTTACTAAGAGTACCAGTTTAATAAAGGCAAAACAAAAGATAAAATGTATAGAAAGTAATTTGCTGCTTGCTTGCAACCAGTCGCGGTGTAAATCCTTTGAAAAGCGTTGATATATTTAGCAGTAGATTTCCCATGACAGTGTATAAAGATTAGTCAGCTTTGCCTTCAGTTTTGTCAATGAGATTGGTGCAATGACCACCTCTAACCCTTCTTCTATGTTATGGACAGCTCAAGCGATTTTAGGATACAAAACTTAACATTCCCGAGGTGTTGGGTGAATTAAAAGGTTTTCGTTTACGTCCGAAGTGCTTTGTCCAGAACTATCACTACAGATTTCCTCGTGACGTTTTCCTTCACTTTTATATTACGAAACGAAGAATTATAATTATTGACGTATAATCCCGTTAATCCCACCGTATTCACGGTGGTCGCGGGTTCAAATCCCAGGGCACACCTCTGACTTTTCGGAGTCATGTGTGTATTGATAGTCAATCACCACGCACTAAAAACGGTGAAGGAAAACATCATGAGGAAACCTGCATACCATAGCGATTTATAAAAATTTCTATGGTATGTAAGTCCGCCAACCCGCACTAGGCCAGCGTGGTGGACTATATGGCCTAACCACTCTCAATCGTACTCTCGATTGTAGAGTAGGCCCGTGCCCTGCAGTGGGACGTATATGGGCTGATAAATAAAAAAAAATCCCGTTAAAAAAAAGTATTAATACTACAAAAAATGCTGTTAATACCTAATAAGTCTTGAATGTTCATTACAAACTCATGTTGAATATTGAATTCGAGTAAACACCCATAAATCATAATTTTCGGGATGTCGCTCACCTGTCATCAATTATTCAAGGGGCTTTTTGTTTCCCTTCAACAATAACGTTGTTTTCATCTGCTTGTGTTTTAGAATTATTTTAGAATATTAATATTATCTTTAAAGCAGGTTTATGAAGTAGATATTGGTGGGTATGACAATTATTTGTCAAACTTGCGGAATATCGTTTTAGCGTCGGCTTCGTAAGTAAATATATTATTATTATATATTTTTATCAATTTGTAATATTGTTATTTGTTGATATTTACTTTTGTCACTTTACACCCTAGACTGCCCTTTCTCTCTTCTTTCTCTTATGTCCATCCAAAGATTGCCTGGAAGAGATTTCCTAGTGCAATAAAGCCTCCATTTTACTTATTTTATATGTTGTTATAATTTTTGTTTTTACAGGTGTACAATACAGTTTATAAATAAACAAATATATCCGCTCCAAAGGTTTCGAGGAAGTGCATATATTTAATTTTCAAATAGATAAATATTTTAAAAAGAAGAAGAGAGAAGATAACTGATAGTAACTAATAGAAATATCTTGCACCACGTCATTGTTTCCAAAACTGAATTGCCATAAGTTCCCAACGTCATATCGTGATTAAAAAACACACGCCAATTTGCGTTGGTGGCGATTCATAAAAAAAGCAATATTTTCAGCCCATCCAGCGTTATTACAACGGGCAAATAAACATGCCGGGTCATCCAATGAGGATTCTGCGGAATGCGTCATAAATTTCTTTAGGGGTTTAAAAAACATCAACACATTTTTCCACAAAAGTCCCAATTTCGCGCTGGTGCGTTTCGTCTTTTGTATCGCATGTTTCAATCCAAAAGAACGTAATTCAGAAATCTTATGACGCCAATATCTGCCTTATTTGTACACTTATAAGAGTTGTTATACCTTGAAGTGTTGGAAGTGTATGAGCGTTCTGGAGTGTGATGGTCGGTGTAACAGATAAAGAAAGTTTTACGCATAATTTTCGAGTTTCAAGGTCCAGAGATTTAAGTGATACGTAAGGAATGCCAGCTGATTGTTCTCTTTACTGCTACCATTTTATATTTAACGTGGAATAGGGATTTTATTTATAGGTAGGTGGATATTTGTGATAATTTCTACAAACTCAACTAATTAAAATCTACACCGGCCATCTCGGGAGAATTCTAGCACTTATTTTGAATTTTTGAGTATACACGTCTAGTTTTATTTATTCTGGCGGGTCACAGTCACTGCATTGTACCTGGTGGTAAAAGCAAATGCCTAGATAGAGTATTTATTTATTTTTTTACACTTTATTGCATACAATAAATAAATCCAAATACAAAGAGAATCATATACCAACCTAAAAAGTACAATTGACGGTCTTATCGCTCAATATCTTAAAGACAGCTATAAAGAGTATCGAATATTAATTTACTTAATCGGTAACTTTGCAAGATTGTAGTTTTACGAATATCGAAAATACATTAATAACCAGTCCTGATAAATCATGGAGACGCTTTGATGGGTACTGTATCTGTATCAGCCCATAAACGTCCTACTGCAGGGCACTGGCATCATTTACAGTCGAGATTACGATGGGACGTATCGACTATCGATGGTCACAGCTGTCATATGATAATTTTGATTAAGCCTTATATACATTGACTGCCTCGATGGCGTAATTGTATTAGGGTACGGCTGCAAAGCTGAGGTCTTGGGTTCGAATCCCAGGTTGGGCGAAGTGATATTGGATTTTTCTGTTCATTATTTTTTATTGATTTTAAGAATGTACTGTAACGAGGATTTATCGATTCAAATAAATAATAATTTGAGTAAAATAATTTTGATTCCTAATTCTATTTGCAGTTTTATTAACCGACTTTTATTAAAAAACAAGTCGACGTTTAGCTTTTATAAAACAATAACCGTAACAAACTGCAACTTTTTCGCTGCAATAAAATATGATATATAGCTCAAAAATAATATACGAATACTTTCGGAGCCATGTAGTTTTGCCTCGATTTGTTATAAAAGTTCGCTATGGCAAAACAGCCTTTATTGCATTCGATTTGGGGATATATTTCTTAAGCTATTTTAGAGTTTAAATTACCGTAATATATACCTAGGCGAAGGTACTAATGGGTGTCCAAATAGAAGATAGGTAGACAACTTTATAAAGATTGCAGGAATTCATTGGATGCAGACTGCTTCCCACAAGTAGTTTTTTCAAGGTCGTAGGATATTCCTTAAGAGTGTTTAGTCATGTAAAGAGGATAGATGAAAGGACAGTAGGATGAAAGGAAGGTTGTAAGGATCAACCTCACCGAAACTACACCAATCAATTCGGTCACACCCTAAACCAGGCTCAGATGAAAAATACCCTGAACCGACAAGAATGCATGAAGAAGTTGATAAAAGTCGATGGTGAGATCGTAATATTAATCAAGCAAAGTGCTAATTCATAACCTCTGCCTATTCCTATTGGATGCAGATATAAGATTTCTGTACGTATCTAAGTACATATGTAGGATAGCAATAAATGGTGACTCGAGAACGCCATCCTCCTGATGGTAAGCGCTACGACAGCTGATCGGCAAAACCAAAAAGAGAAGGCACAAAAATGTATAGACTCCAGCCCATCGGCCAATAACGATGAGCGATATTTCATTGAAAATATATTTTCTAATGCTACAACTTCTTCCTTGGAGAATGTTACCAATTCGCTGTATGAAAAAAGATATACTGAATGAAGAAAGATAAAGGTATCGCGAGCATAATACGTATGAACCTCAGCCTAGTAAGCAATAACTATAGATGATACGTCACCGGAAAGGTCTTTTAAAATGCTACAACTTCTTCTACAGGGTTATGTGTTAAATCGGCATAGGAAAAAAATATGGACATGTAAATATAGTGCTAAAATAAAAATACTAATATGGACTCCTGCCTATCGACCAATAACGATGAGCGATATTTCATTGAAAAGATCTTTTCAAGTGCTACAATTCTTCATTGGAAAATATTACAAAATATGGTGTATGAAAAAAATATACCGATATAAAGGTATCGCGAGCATAATACGTATGGACCCCAGCCTAGTAAGCAATAACTATAGGTGATACGTCATCGGAAAGGTCTTTATTATAAAACATCTTCTTAGGCGATAAGTGTCATATTAAGTGTATTGTAGTCTGAATTTGTATCAGCTCATAGACGTCTCACTGAGGGGCAAGTGAGGCAACATTATGAAGATTCTTTTCATTTACTAATAAAATGTATGAGATGATAACAGAATACAATAGATAAATACGCCGGCTTTGTCATCGGGGATATAGCTCAGTGGCAGAGCAATCGACTGCAGATCGATAGGTCCCCGGTTCAAATCCGGGTGTCCCCTTCACGAGTCAACCTATGATTCATTTTTATCGTAATTTTTTTTATAAATTAGTGTATGGCCAATTGAGTTTTTTTATTTGTAAATTAAGAGTAAGGAGTAAGTTTAAATTGTATTACATTGAATTGCAATTAATTGTAAGTACAGATTTCATTTAGATCGGCAAGCATTTGTATACTCCGAAAAAAGGCAAAAAAATCTAATCTCACTCAATTAGATATAGGTACACTTCACTTAATTTACAAACACATATTATACATAGATTTCTATGAAATAATTATTTTTAGGAAAAACAATGGCTGGCCCATAAAAGGAGACACCCGGATTTGAACCGGGGACCTATCGATCTGCAGTCGATTGCTCTGCCACTGAGCTATATCCCCGATGCTAGACTTACTAGATTTGTCGGATAGATTCAGTTTTTATATATTACAACGGACATAAAGAAAGAAATCAAAGAAATAACACTCACATCTTTTTAACAAACGCTATAAAAGGCAGACTAATTGGTTTATCTTACTATTAACATATTTTGCAATAAAATTGAACATTAATTCGGCTCATAAAAGTTTTATATGTTCAGAGGTTTGAGAACCATACATAAACATGAAACTCTAGTTAAAAAAATTAAAAATTTCTCCATTCTACTACGAAAAATAAATTTATGTTTTAGAAAACCCAACGCGAAAAATTATAATTTAGATAATAATTTAAAACGCTTTTAGATATTTTGCTCTAAAATGTATTTAAGTCAAATCAAGTATAGGATGGATTTTCGTCTTACCCTTCTGACACCCACAAAACTAGATTTGTATCTTAGTGTGTGGTGACGACTATGTATGTCTATTGGTTGGATCTATATCTGCAGGGCACGGCAGGGCTTTCTATATAATCGAGAGAACGATCAAAACGACTAAGGTCATATAATCCACCACGCTGGCTTAGTGCGGGTTGACGGGCTTTCATACCATAGAAATTATTTCAAATCGCTATAGTGCGCAGGTTTCCTCACCTCAGGTGCATGGTGGCCTATTGGTAACGGCCGAGACGTTTGCCAATATAAAGTGGTCACGGGTTCAAATCCTCTAACCTTTTACCTTTAGTCAAAGAAAAGAAAACCGATGTAAACCGATTCCTATAATACAAGCATGACTCAGTTTAGGAATTGGCCTACCTTGTATATTATTATGCCTTGTACAAGTTTTTTCTGTGCAGCCTTATTGTACTCGTATGTACATGCTTATGTGTTGTTCCCTTTGTACTACTTATTGGAAAATAAAAATTAATATTATTATTAAAAAAAGTGCGTGGTGGCCTGTTGGTAAACAGACCAGTCGCGGCTGCCAACATGTTCACGGTGGTCGCGGGTTCAAATCCCAGGGCACACCTCTGACTTTTCGGAGTCATGTGTGTATTGATAGTCAATCACCACGCACTAAAACGGTGAAGGAAAACATCGTGAGGAAACCTGCATACCATAGCGGTTTATAAGAATTTCTATGGTATGTAAGTCTGCCAACCCGCACTAGGCCAGCGTGGTGGACTATATGGCCTAACCACTCTCAATTATACTGTCGATTGTAGAGTAGGCCCGTGCCCTGCAGTGGGACGTATATGGGCTGATACAGATTAAAAAAAGAAACTCGTTGGGTGTATATATTTTAATTTCCAACACCACGCATGCGGGCCCTACCAATGCTAACGAACTACATATCTATATATGTATAGTGTATTCATTCCGATAGCAAACATATTGCTAACTAATCCATATTTGCCGTTTGTAATATATTAATTACCTTAATTAAATATCGCAATGTTAATAATTAACGCTGTTTAGATTCGATATTAGTTTTGTAATAACACTATCATATTGGTGGAAATTAAGCCTGTTGGTAAATCTTGATTCGGATTAATTAGGATTTGGCCTATAATTAGCCTAGTGCAGTTTGGTACATTTTGCATATGCAAAGTCGATATCGTTGAAATTCTTAAGGAAAATTCTGGAATAATTGGTGGAAGGAAATTTTGTGAAAATTGTGAAGCGCACAAAGATTTTTCCCGATGCGGAAATCGAACCCGTGGCCTTTTTACAGCTGACTAATCAACTACGCCACAGAGGGTTTCAACTTCTGTTATATATGTCATAAAGCGAAACATCGGTAGTCCGCATACAAGGATACACGAATAAAAATATATATATAACATTGTATGATGGACACAGAAAAAGTGGTACTTTTTATTGCAATTAATGGCAAGACGGATATGCCGTTTTCCTGGTGGTATGCGGTTTGATAGCTCATGGACAGTATCAAAACCAAACAAGACCTTGAATAGCAAAGCAATGCTTGGTATTCCACTGCGCTCGCCATCCTGAGACATAAAATGTTAAGTCTCAATACGTCCAGTAGTTACTCTGGTTACAATGCCCTTCAAACCGAAATACAACAGTGCATTTACACTGCTGTTTGGCAGGAGAAATAGACATGCGCTGGTACCTACCCATATGGCCTCTCATATATGAGAGAACTACCACTAGTAAAATAATAAAGTTATAATTTATCTCATCATTCAAACAACAATAGTTCGTGTTTATTTATTATAATAGAATAGCAATAACAATACTAATTTATCAAAATATCATTCTTATAAAATTACTCTAATGTATGAACACCAAATCTATGTGTATACGTTTAATTCGTCAGATTTAGTATCGGGGATATAGCTCAGTGGCAGAGCAATCGACTGCAGATCGATAGGTCCCCAGTTCAAATCCGGGTGTCCCCTCGCAAAGGTATATCTTTTTTCCAAAAATATGTCAAATCAGTTTCATTTTATAATATTTGCTTTGGATTTTGTTTTATGAATCCATTTCTATTTTTAAGCGACATTTTTATGTCCGGCATGGAGACAAGCCTATCCCTATTACATCTTGGAACGGAAACAAGCTCTATGAAATATAATAATGGTACTGTAATACTTCCTGCCAAAAAACTAAAAGAACGTAGCACCGTCTACAACGTCTACGGAATAGCTACATTTTTCACCCACGTTGCTACGTCAACGTCTTTCGTAGCAGTTTTGTAGACTGGCAAATGATGGACTGCCATATCGATAACCGCGACAAGACAAATGATTAAAAAATATTTGTTTCGGATCTGGGTTTTATGGGCCTATTCCCTAGTCCCATGTAGTTTTTTATACCATTGGAATTAATTACTCGTCTTACGATTGGCCGAAAAATATTTATATGTCTTTATTTAGTTACTATTATAACTTTTACGTACAGTTCGTAAATCGCTAAACTCAAGCTTCTTTCATTAGATAACTCTGTAGATCATTGGAGCATCATGACCAGCAATAGTCGTATCGCAACTTAAAAACATATGAAAAATATATAGTAAGGAAGGATTATACGAGTAATTGTACGTTTCTCTATTTCTCTGTTTCTCTTTATCTTCAGCCACAGAAAGTCCACTGCTCAACATAGGCCTCCAAGGATCTCCACATCAACCTGTAGGAAACGGCCTGCATCCAGCGATATACCACAACACAACCTTAACCAGGTCGTCCACCCGTATTGTAGGCGAGCGTCCAAACTGCACAAGCCTGTGTATTTGAAGTTACTACAAAAATGTTCTCAATCGGTATGACAGTCTTGAATTCCGAAACTAGACTCTGTTTGAGCCCATATACATCCCACTGCAGGGCATGGGCCTCCTCTAGAATCTAGTGTAGAATTTAGAGTGGCTAGGCCATAAATACTACTGTATCTATCTGTATCAGCCCATATACGTCCCATTTCAGGGCATGGGCCTACTCTACAATCGAGAGTACGATTGAGAGTGGTTAGGCCATATAGTCCACCACGCTGACCTAATGCGTGGCGGACTTTACATACCATAGAAATTCTTGTAAATGGCCATGGTATGCAGGTTTCATCACGATGTTTTCCTTCACCGTTTTAGTGCGTGGTGATTTACTATCAATACTAAACTGGACTCACCCCTACTATTTCAACAGTTTAACCCTTATTGGACTTTTTCTCCCTTTTTTTGTTTTGGAATGGGTAATAATACCATTAAAAAAAATGGGACGAATAATATAATGAGAATAATAATATGGGACGGAACATATAAGGCGAAATGTGGGTGTCCTGGCATCTCTGCCTACCCCTTCTGGGAAAAAGGCGTGAAAAAGGCGTTTATGTATGTATGTGAAAGAATAAAATACCTACCTAAGTCGTACAGAAGACATGTTCTAAAACAATATAGTGCAAAGAAATCTCTATCTTAATAGTCCGCGTGCTGAATCTATTTTCTTGAGCAATAAACTTCTAGACAATACTGTGAGGCTGAAGTTTTTTATCTCGTTAGTTACTAGTACTTTGTAGTTTATTCACTTAGTTTTTCTACTTACTTGTCTTTGTTATGGCGTTTCTTTGTGGATAAAAAAATATATTCATTTGTATAATTGTAAATGGATATGCAATTACTTATTTTTTTCAGCCATGCTTTTGATAAAGTTCTTAATTTTCTTCTTTGTATTCTCTTCACCGACTACAAACTATTGCAGAGCATAGGCCTCCTCAAATAATTTAATTTAAGTATAATCATTAATTTTACGAATAAATTATGTACAAAGCACCATGTAGATATTATACAGACCAACTACTATGAGTGTAAGCCCATACCGAAACTTATATTCGTTTGAAGTGATTAACGATGATAATTCTTTGAAAATGTTATACACATACTTTTAAACTTAATATAAATAATCTATTTACTTTTAAGTAGCCCCTCAACGGCTCTGGTTCACTTCTCAAACATATATTTAATTTTACACTCCATTAACATTATCATATTTGCAGCCAATTTAAATATACCAAGTTGAACCCGAATAACCCGAAAAATTATAGCATTGTACGCTTCGGTTCACCCAAAAATCGCGAATACATTTGCGGACGAAACTTTTTCGAATTCTTATTTTTTAATCTGGCAACAAAACGGGCACAGATAACGCTCAAGCGGTTCTGCCGGCCAATACGGCCCGCCATGAATAGGATTGCCAGAGCGAAATTTTTGCCGGCTATGTTGGAAACGCGCCGTTTTCGTCAATAAAATGTTTTCGCTTCATGTTTATTGTGCTGGATATTTAAAATTTTCCAAACTGTTGTTTTCGTTCGCATCAGTATTTTTCGTATTTGGCGCTTTTTAATCTTTCTTTTGTATTTTCTATGATTTTTTAGATATTTTACAAGTCATTTGTAAGAAAGGATTTAAAGTAGCCTCAAAAGATGAAAGAACTCCTTGATATATAAGGTAATCTGTATCAGCCCGTATACATCCCACTACAGGACACTGGCCTCCTCTAAAATCAAGAATATTATCGAAAGGCGTTTAGCCATATAGTCCACCACGGTGACTTAGTGCGAGTTGACGGACTTTACATAAGTAGAAATTCTTTAAAATTATTTTATTTTTTATTTATACTCTTTATTGTACATCTTAAATTACATAATAAATAAATATATCAGGCAAAATTTAAGTACAATGGGTGACCATATCGCATTGAGCGATCTCTTCCTGGCAACCTTTGGATGAACAGGAATTGTTGGAGTAATAACTAGGGCTTGACGTGCAAAAAGAGTACATTAAGAGAAGATACCAAATAATAAATAAATAATATATATATATATATATATATATATATATATATATATATATACATACATATACACACATACACATATAAATATACATATATACATACACATATACATATATAATTATATACATAAATAGAACATAAGTTTATAAACAAAAACAATTTTAATGCAGAAGAGATAGGTAGTGATCTTTGACTAGTGATTTAAAAGTTGTACGAGACTTAGCAAGTCTAATATTTAAAGGTAATGCATTCCATAACCGAGCTGCTTGAACAGTGAAAGATTTGTCAAAAAACACTGTAGTATGGATTGGTATATGCAACTTCAGATTTTCTGATGACCTCAGGGATCTCGCATGTCTTTCACTGAGGAATTGGAATCTTTCTTTAAGATATAATGGAGAAGAAGGACAGAATAATACATTATAAAGTAAAGAAAGTATGTGAGCATTCCGGCGAAAGCGAATTGGTAACCACTTGAGCTTAGCGCGAAATTTTGAAACGTGATCATATTTACGAAGTCCAAATATAAATCTTATACAGAAGTTTTGAAGCCGCTCAAGTTTGTCTAGTTGGTCTTCTCTGAGGTCAAGATAGCTGGTATCGGCATAGTCAAGAATTGGTAGAAGAAGAGACTGTGCAAGCGCAATTTTAGTGGTAAACGGCAAGAAGTTCCGGAGTCGTCGCAAAGACCCCGCAGCAGCAAAAATCTTGCGACTTACGGACTGTACTTGAGAATTCCAGGACATTTTAGGGTCCATTAATATCCCCAGGTTTTTTACATATGTCTCACTAAAAGGAACGATTGTTCCATCGAGAGACACTTGAGGAAGTCGAGTCCAGTCCAATCTTGAAATCATTCTGGGGCTACCAATAATAATGACCTGGGTTTTTATGGGATTTACTTTAACACCATACGATTTACTCCATTTGCAAATTTCCGATAGGTCAGCATTGATTCTCGCTATCGTTTCCGTCAACCCTGCTAAGGGTCCCTGCGAATAGATTTGGAGATCATCTGCATAAAGATGGTAGGATGAAGTAAGTTTTTGAGAAATTGAATTTATAAAAATAGCGAAAAGTAAAGGAGACAAAACGCCACCCTGAGGAACACCAACTGTAGTATCGCACCATGATGAAAAGGTGTTCTCGATACATATACGTTGTCGGCGACCAAACAGGTAAGTATGAAACCAGTCAATTACCGTTGGAGATATGTTAAGAGAGCGCATAATACCAAGGAGAATATCAAAATCTACAGTATTGAAGGCGTTACTAAAGTCTAATAGAGTAAGTACCGTAAGATTTCCATTCTCCATGGCAGCCCTAATATCATCTGTAACATTGATCAGAGCAGTGACGGTACTATGACCAGGACGGAAACCGGATTGCATGGGATTAAGGAGATTGTTTTTACAGAGGAAAGAATTGATTTGATTATAGGTAAGTCGTTCAAGGACTTTGGATAGGAATGGAAGTATGGATATAGGGCGATAATCGGAAAAGGACACGGGATTAATCTTTTTTGGCAAAGGAATGACTTGGGCTTCTTTCCACGAATGTGGAAATTCGCCGCAGGTTACAGAAAAATTAAAAATATGACAAATAATGGGTAGGATTTCATCAAGGATAGGAGTTATCATTTTACGACTAAGACCGTCACTCCCAACCGCGCTAGACGATATGGACAGGATGCACTTCTTAACATCACAATCGGAAAATTTACTGAAGATAAAAGGTGGATATTTAGGAGTTGGAAGAGAGGAAAGATTTTTCAAAGTCATGTCTTTAGCTGTCCCGTCACAATGGGGCGAATTGGAGAAATACTGGATAAGCGACTCGATGTCTAAATCATTAGGACAAGAACTCTGACGTGTCTTCCCAACCCCTATAGAGCGGAGAAATTTCCATACCTTTGATGGATCTCCATTTTCAATGGACTGATGGATATTTTGGCGTTGTGCATTCCTACACATCTTGTTGCAGTGATTCCTTATAGTAACGTACTTGTCTCTATTGACAGCTGTTGGTTGATATTTTAACCTAGCTTTGGCTTTAGCTTTAAGATTTATCATTTTCTTTATTTCTTTTGTAAGCCAAGGAGCCGGAAAATGCTTTACTTTTATGGCGCGAACAGGAGCATAAAGGTCGTAAAGTTGCAGCAATTGAGACGTAAAAATGTTAACCTTATCATTAATTGATGAAGACGCAATAAGGGAACTCCAGTCAATACTACTAGCAGCCCCACAAAGATCTGTTAAGTTCATTCCACTAAAATTGCGTTGCAGAAGAATTTTTGACTTTACCTTGGGGGGACGAATTTTGTAAGAAGTGAAGATCAAGTCATGGTGAGAAAACATTGATGCTGAGCATTGACCATGCTTAGCAACATATTCGCAAGAAGAAATGAGAATAAGGTCAAGTAAAGACGGGGTACAATTAGGAAGGTGGTGAGTAGAGCCTAATGGAAGGATAGAGAGATTAGTCGATTCTACAATCGAAAGAAGAGACTTAGCACGTGAATCATTTTTTAAGAGGCATGTATTAAAGTCACCCATAATAATTGTATGATTGTATGCGGGGACTAAATCTTCCAAAAGTTTTTCGAAAGAACTGAAATAGTTGATGCGAAGAGAAGGACAGTAATAGACACCTACCAGGACTCTGCCTCAACGAATAAATGTTCGCCAGCGTTTGGTGGTGGGGGTTGTGGTGACTTGTCTATTATCCGAAATTGGATATAATTGCGAAGATATATGGCAACTCCACCTCCACCGCCAACAGCTCGATCGTTTCTAATTAGGTTAAATCCTGGTAGGGTGTATGAAATGGAAGGGAGACAAGGTTTTAGCCATGACTCGGAAACAAGAATGGCGTGAATATTATTGCAGTCAAAGCTAGCCAGCATATCTGGGAAATGAGCCGGAATACTTTGGGCATTTATGTGAACGACATTAAAGGTC
Source organism: Hyles lineata (assembly GCA_030180105.1). Classification (NCBI taxonomy): domain Eukaryota; kingdom Metazoa; phylum Arthropoda; class Insecta; order Lepidoptera; family Sphingidae; genus Hyles; species Hyles lineata. The sequence continues at coordinate 444,472 of JARJEE010000040.1, forward strand.
TCGAGAACATCAGAAAATTGGTTGTTAAGCATGTTTGCCAAAGATGGAATACTTTTAAAACTACTATCACTGCATGCACTGTGAAAGCTATCATTGTCACTATCACTATCAAAAGATAACATAATATTTAAATAAAAATAATAATACTAATAGTAAAAATATATATAAAATCCTATAAATATAAATCAATATAGAATTATAAATAATATTTATTATAGTTTTCTCTTCAATTTATAAGTTCATCTGCCAGTGCCAATAACATATAAAATAACAAGGAAAGTAGTAACTTTCATTAGAAACAAACAAAAATAACAAAGACTGCTATCAACATCAAGTTGCATATAAAATAGTAATAAATAATGATCAAACAATAAAGGAGGAAAAAAACAGAATTCATAAAATAAAAAAGAATAAAAACTAAAACAATTAAAAACGAATTAGCAAAGTATCATGGAGCCATTAAAAATAATTAAATAGATCTAATTTAGTTATTGAATACAATGCCATCTATGCGGTGAAGTTGGAACTAAATTGAATGCAACAATACCATGAACAATACTAACTAATAAACAAGGTGTAAAAATATAGATAAAAAAGGAAATAACTATTAAATTGACAGCTGTCGTCTGCTTCCCAATTCACAAGTAGTGATTAGTTACTCTGTGATTCACAATAACAAAACGGTGACAACGACACGAGTGTTAAGGTTATTAAAGTGTTTAATATTTAAAAATAATGTTAACCAAAAACAAGTTACTTCTTGCTAACTACGTTTCTTCTGGTTCTAGGCGCAGAGGTACCTTTTGCGATGGATGTTGGTTTTGGACTACTCGCCTCAAGAGACTTAACCTCTGCATGAGAAGTTATGCGGTGTCGAGTGCCATCCGGTCCTATAGCAAATATGAAACCATCTCTGGTCCAACATTTTGTGACGCCGAACTTTTGACGTGCAGCCATGAATACACTGTGACGCGATTTGGTTAAGAATTCCGAAAGTGTGACTCCAGAACCTTTCAAGTGCTTCTTTGACGACCAGGCCTTATCACGGACAACAGCTCGTTCAAACTTGCAAAGGATTGGCCGGGGCTTATTGGCATTGCTTTGGCGACCCATCCTGTGACATCGCCTGACATCACTGGCACTGAAATCATCCAACTTGAGCTGCGTGCGGATCACTTTGACGACGGTTTGCGCCACATCTTCCTCCTTAGCCTCGTCGATACCGTGTAGGAGCAGGATCTTCCGACGACCACTCATCTCCAAGTTGTCTACAGTCTGGGCCAGTGAATCAACTTGGCTCTGCAGCACATTCAACGTGTTGACGATGAAGGTCCTAAACGAGTGAAAGTCGGAGGCAAGAGTTGTGATGGTGGTTGTGGCTACAGCAGGCGTTTTTTTAAGTTCCGCTTCGAAATTGGCCATCCTGGCATGAAATTCTTCCCTCAGTATGGACACGGTGTCTTGGACTGCCTCAGTCATAGTGTTGCGTATTGTGATCGTAAGTAATTTACACTGGCAGGTGACTTGTAAAATTACACTAGCACATATAAGTATTGATAAATACTGTTTATATTATTGTAAAACTAATTTTTAAATAAAGAGCTAATCCGTTACGTGTTTAATTGTCAAAGTCCCAAAAAAAAAAAAAAAAAAAAAAAAAAAAAAAAAAAAAAAAAAAAAAAAAAAAAAAAAAAATTACTAAGGTATGTAAGTTTTTTTACAATATTTTCCTTCACTATTATAGTGTACATCAAATGTAGTGACTATCAACAAGCTTATATAAGAAAGTAAGAAATAGCAGCAATTATTAGAAGAAATAATAAAGTTATGATGTTGTAAAATATATAAAGAGACAGGTAACATCAACATATTGTGTAACATAATGAGACATGTAATAATATCGCGTAATATTAAAACATTTTGTCACCTAGCTTACTATTAACTTGTCTGCCTAAAAGAACTTAATCTGTACTGTACTTTACCAGCCCATACATGCCACTACAAGACAGACCTCCTGTACAATCGAGAGTGATACTGAGACGGATTAGGCCATATTCCACCATGCTTGCCTAGAGGTGGTAAAGTTTAATTACCATATAAATTCTAACAAATTGCCATAGTACGCATATTTCCTCAGTCACTCCTCAGTGTTTTCCTTCGGCGTTATAGCGCCTCGTGATGGACTAGCTATCTATACACATTTGACTCAGAAAATTCAGAGGTGTACCCTGTGATTTAAACCCTCGACTACCGAGAATATGTTGGCAGCCACGACGTATACGTATCCGTTATTCGTACGATCTTCTATGTGTTATATAAGAGAACAACAATTTATTGCACTGTATCTGTATCAGCCCATATACGGCCCACTGCAGGGCACGGGCCTACTCTACAATCAAGAGTACGATTGAGAATGGTTAGGCCATATAGTCTATAGGCCTAGTGCGGGTTGGCGGACTTACATATCATCGAAATTCTTATAAATCGCTATGGTATGTAGGTTTCCTCACGATGTTTTCCTTCACCGTTTTAGTGCGTGGTGATTGACTATCAATACACACATGACTTCGAAAAGTCAGAGGTGTGTCCTGGGATTTCAACCCGCGACCACCGTGAACATGTTGGCAGCCGCGTTTGGCCCGTTTACCAACAGGCCACCACGCACTTCACATTGCACTAGCAAAATTAAAACATAGGAAGTCTATGGATACTGGATGCTACTTCCAACAGGTCGATGTGGAGATTCTTGGGAGAAGCCTATGTTCAGTGGACTTCTTGAGGCGGAGATGATGATGATAATGATGAAAATTCAAACAGTATATTTTCTACATAAAAAGTGCAAGTGGCAATCTTGTCGCTCTGGGCAGTTTAAGGGAAGTCAAAAGCCAGTAATAAAAAAGAGTATTTTATCGATAATAAATATTACGTAAGTCTATCAATACGTATATTATATTCACAAAAGAATTAATGCGGAACAAAGAATAGCATAAGTATTAAAAAAAAATGTGAATCGGAAAAGAAAAGGATCCAACCGAGATAAACACAGGGGACACCCGGATTTGAACCGGGGACCTATCGATCTGCAGTCGATTGCTCTGCCACTGAGCTATATCCCCGATACTGAAGCTAGCAAATTTATCGCATAGATTCAGTGTCCATGCATAATCCAAATAAAACTATTATTTGTATTATAGTACGGTTCTTTAAGTTTATAACTTTACAAAGCTGCTCACAATAATTACTTATCCTCCAGCACCCCAGGCTTTATAGTAAGAAAATGTGTGTATTTTACTCCATTTTCTAATCTCATTATTAATTAGTGTTTACTTTTTAGTTGAATCGTTTATGAAAGTAAGATTTTTAGTTTTTTTTTTTAACTGTAATTTAAATTTATCCCTCAAGTTGAATAAAAAATGCTACTGTATCTGTATCTGTATCAGCCTATATACGTCCCATTGCAGGGCATGGGCCTACTCTACAATCGACAGTACGATTGAGAGTGGATAGGCCATGCAGTCCACCACGCTGGCCTAATGCGGGTTGGCGGACTTACCATATAAGTTCTTATAAATCGCTATGGTATGCAGGTTTCCTCACGATGTTTTCCTTCACCGTTTTAAAAAAACCACCACCGTTGTAAAAAAATACTACTAAGTGGCAGAAATTCGATCTTCAGCCAAAACTTCCTAGTCTATCTTAAAGGCAAATATTTATGTTTCCACCAAACTAACCTAAGCATATTCTGTGAAGTTCCTTCAAGTCTATTGTGCTACTAAATTCCACCGTCTAACCTTAAAGCGATATACGAACAGAATACATTAGGGAAGGCTCTGCTTACGGAGTTAGTTGACGTTGCTTCGAATATACCTCTCGCCGCATACTAAGTGCACATGTGGAAAATGTTTACTTCCCGCATTAGCGTAATGAGATTAATGCAAATTTTCTGCAGGTATTCCGAGTATGATGGGAGCTATAGAAAGGTATAGCGGGCTCGCGATGCTCGCAGAAACTCTGTATAGGGATTGATGGAGTGGCCAAAGCAGAATAGCGTTGTCAAATGATAGGTTGATGAATGCAAACCGACGAGAATGCATGAAAAGACTGATGAAAGTGGATGAAGCGAAAGTAATATGTCAGGATCGGGCAAAGTGGCGTTCTATAGTCTCTGCCTACCCTATGGGATACAGGCGTGACGATTATGTATGTATGTAGGTTGATGAAAAAAAAAAAGCTGCCTCGTGTCGTAGTTGTATTACGATATGATTGCAAAGTTAAGGTCTCAAGTTCGAATCCTAGGCCAGGCAAAGTGATATTGAATTTTTCTATTCATTGTCAGCTCGGCGTCAGGAATTTGTGCCTGATATGGTGATAGGCTCGCATATCATATCGTGGCACGGAACACACAAGGTTAAACATGGATTACCTAGTAGTAGCATCTCTGCCTACCTCTTCTGGGAAAAAGGCGTGAGTTTATAAATATATAAAACTAAAAAATCTTTCCTTTTTAATTTTGAGAGACTAGCAACGAATCTAAATTCTGAGTATTATAGTCCTCAAAGGCGGCGGTGATACATTATCACCAGGTAAGTCGGTTTCTCGCTCCCCGAACTCATTCTATATAAACACGGGAGCTTTTAGTTCTTATCATACGAGTATTTTGCTTTTTTATTGCAAACGGGCAAGTAAATCATCCGATGGTAAGTGATCACTGCCGCCCATGAACATCCATAACGCTTGGATCACGGATGTGTTGCCGGACTATCAAATTGGAAGAGGAGCGAGAAATAAAAGAGATAGGAATAAGAAACTGGTAGTGGCCATTCGACAGGACCACTCAGCGAATGAAAAGCAAAGCTGTCGCTTCACGTCAATCCCCTGTGAGACAGTGGTACCACCCTGGACGAGCCTCCTCATTCATGCAATTAAAGTTTACCTTAGGTTTATTAAATGCTTAGCTATCAAATTGTATTACCCCTTTATACGTAGTAAATAAAGTTGTCAAAGAAAGCCAAGAAAAGTATACCATACATTAATCACTCAAGCCCAAACGTTCGGCCACAATAAACTTTCATTTTGCACGTTATTAACCGGAGAATGAAAACATCGAGCGGCGATACTTGATTTAGTGTTATTGAGCTGTCATTCGCCGACCCTGGGGGCCGGTGCGACCACGCCGAACAATAGTCGATTAACGGGTTAACATTGGGTACAAGCGACCGCGTGCATTCTGATGCAACTTGTAAAATGGATAATAAAGATGAGCAACCCTGCTTGAGGGAATTTGCACGTCCTGAAATTGGCTAGAAATTTTAATGTGGAATTATTTTTAATATGGGTCAACAGTACCCTGAATCTATGGAATTGTTTGATACGATGGACATAGATGAAGCTAAAGCAGTATTTAATGATGATACATTTTTTTATCTTTAGTATCGCCCTACCTCTATTGAATATAGGTTAGATGTTACATTATTGGCGTGCTTTTTTATGCGAAACTCTTATAATTACCTATAAGAAATCTTAATTATTTTATTCAATAGGTCTGGCAAACAAGCAATCATGTCACCTGATGGTACGTGATCACTGCCGCTCATGAAAATCCACAAAACTTGGAACATAAATGTGTTGTCGGTCCATCAAATTAGGAGGAGAGCGGTAAGGAAAAAGGATGGGGAGAGAAAAGGGGTATTACATTCCCCTGGGCTTGTGGTAATAAGGTTTCTACAAAAATGTTATAAGTGCTGTTTAAATCAAATCTGCATCTTATATCTAACTTCTGTTAAAACAGGACTTAACAAAATCCATTGTATTCCATTCAAGGGCAGTTCAGGGTTTTTCAAATCGCCTGAAAAAAAGGAGGTTATTGGTAATCGATCTAGAAGGTAAACAGCTGAGTGATATGACAGGTGAATGACCTTCATTTTCTGTATTTGTCGCATGATTGAGTTTGGTGTATCCTCGTAAGGACTAACATAAATAAAAGAAGACATAAAGGTACGTATAATAGTTGCAAGTGGTTGCGGCCTAGAACTTTAAACTACATAAAAGTGAACGAAATTATTTTTACCGAATTATATTATGTTGTATTTCTCAGAATGAAATTATGTTTTTAGGCTATCATCCCGAAGTCAAAAATTTGTGCCCGATATGGCGATAAGCTCGCCCCCTATCACATCATGGGACGAAACATACAAGGCAATATGTGGATGTCCTGGCACTTCTGTCTACCCCTTCTAGGAAAAGGGTGTGAGTTTATGTATGTATGTAATTTTTTGTATAAAAATATGCATCATTACTAACAATATGTTCTTTATAAATATAAAAATACAGTTTACTTACTAACAACGTTTTTTAATTTTAAATCGCCGGGCTGTAATTTAATGATTTTATAAATGTAAAATTCCATTTACAATCAAGCTGACACAATTGCAACCAATCAAAGACTGTCATATGTCGTTGAATACTCAACGCATTGTCGTCACATTACCATGCCCGTATAATTACCTTTCCAGAATTACAATTCGACATAAGCTTGAAAGCGTCGCAAATGGAAATCGATCAGCGACTGGCCAATGTTCACCGCACGCCGATTATCCCGTCAGCGAATACAATCATTAGTGAATTACATCGCGTCGTTGCTTTATCGGTAACGTTTTCAACTCGGTTTAAATCCGTCGGTTTGGAAAAATAGTAGGTAGACTATGGTCCAATTAAATTTAGTTTTAGGTTTCAAGAAAGCGTTCGCATTTGTAAATAATGTATTTTTTTCAATGGCCAATAGGGTTGTGTCCAAGATTTGATGTTGAGAAGTATGGAGACTGTCCCGCCCTCACACCCACCACTGTAAGCCAGGATCAACAGTGGCACGCAATGTAATGACACCGAGCAATGAAGCTCGGCGAGTCTCCGGGAATGTCTAACTTGTCTTTAACCCGCAACGAAATTAATCAGAAAGTGTAATTAATAGGAGGAGTTGGAAATAAAATATTGTCCACTTCCCTCCGTGCAAAGCGGGTGACAAAACAATGAACTAAAGAGGTAAATAACCTCGTAAAAAGACTTTTACAGCCGGAGAAGCCAGCTGTAAAGCACCACGGATCAAATCATTCTTACATTTAAATGGGACCTATTATGTGAGCTTTTATACTTGTTTCCAGTAATAGGTATGGCAAAAACGCCGGAAAGCACGGAAGTTCTTCCTAGTCTCTACAAGGTCCATGTAGTATACAACTCCAGATGATATTTGCATACTATCCAGCATGGTTTTACGCTCATTCTGCCAATGACTACACTCCCAAAGTATATGATGCGCGGACTGTTCGTACTCGCAGTTAGGTGTTGAACATGGGCACGCAGGCGATTCAACAAGCTTAAAAGAGTAAAGTTTAGACTTAAAGTTATGTTGAGAAGTATGTAATAGCTCCTAAAAAGTTTTTTTTTGTAATTGCCACAATGTTATCTAGACTAGTTAGGAATATATAATGACTTGAATTTAATTGACTGCCTCGGTGGCGTAGTTGTACTACGATATGGTCACAAAGGTGAGGTCTCGGTTTCGAATCCCGGGTTGGGCAGAGTGATATTGGATTTTTCTATTCATTATCAGCCCAGAGTCGGGAATTTGTGCCCGATATGGCGATAGGTTCACCACCTATCACATTGTGGGACGGAATATACAATGCGAAATGTGGGTGTCCTGGTACCTCTGCCTACCCCTTCTGGGAAAAAGGCGTGAGTTTATGTATGTATGTATGTTTGTTGAATTTAATACCATAATATTTTGTCAATATAACCCTGCATAGGCCGTAAAAGATGCAGCAATATAGACGCATTTCTAACTCCAAATTCAAATAAAGGCGAAGTTTGAGCCACATTCCCCGTAAATAAATGACTATAGAACGAAATATTCCTGTTTGTGGTTACACGATGCGCCGCGTCTCTCGAGAGTGGTGGATCCAATTCATTATTCGTCTGACTCTTTGTAATGGCATATTTGATAAAATGGCGTTAAATTAAATAACCTCTGCATTTGAAGGCAGTAAAAGGTTAGGATTTATTCATGTCTAAATGAAATATATTTTCAGTGCTTTTGACCTTTTGTGGTGTAGTTTATTAGGTATTTTGATGAAAATTTATATTATTTTCAAGGTCTTAAATTATGTTTTGGTTAAATTAGTTAAGTAAATTAATTGAAAAGTTTTACAATCGTATCATTAAGAAATATTTTTACCATCGTAGATTCTGGATCTGTATCAACAATACAACCTTATTTCTTTACAATCGAGAGTACGATTGAGAGTGGCTATGCATAGGATCTGATAGTTTTTTTTTCTTTGTATGATCTGAATACACCTTTTCGTCGCTTATATTACAAAACCGCGAATGTGCATTTTTTCCGTTATTGACTTATTGATGTCAATGGATAGAAAAAAAACCCGCGTTTTTTGCACCAATCGCGTTCAAAGATACTTGCCAATCACGAGCTAGAATTCAAAATTTGTAGAATATCTATCTGCTTTTTATTTATTTTCAATTATTAATAATTAAATTTTTTACTTCTCCTGTAAAATTAAGAAAATGCATATTCGCGCTGTTGTAATATAAGCGACGTTTTGTGTTTTACTTTTTTACCATTCTAAGCTAGCATATAAGAGAATGCCTCATTAAAGTCCGCCCGTATACAATCCATTTAATCAATTATATAAGCTTAAAAAAATAAACAAAGTCAAAGAACTACAGCAAGTTATGAGCATCTCCATATGCGTACGCAAGGCCAATTAACAGATCTCATCAGAAAACTCAATTAAAAACAAGTTAGACATGTCTGGAGGCACGGAGCGGCAGTTATTCAAACACGTCATAAGTTTTTGAAACTAGCGCTGGGATGCGTCTATTAAAACTATCGCAAAGGAAATGTAAAGTTGCGTGTGAAGTAACTAACTGCAGTGAATGTGGAAATGTACTGATTGGGAAATAAACAGGGTATATCAAGACTGCTACCGAAAACTAAGCCGGGTGATAGTTTAAGCGACTTCAGACACAATGCAACAGAAAATGATGGAAAAAATGCAACAATTATTTCTGTTATTTTTTTTATATGGTCGTATTTGGGTGTTAAATAATTGTTTTCATAAAATAATAGTGTATACTCTTTTATTTATAGAAAATCTAAGGTATAAAAGAGTTTAAATTATTATTTTAGCAAAAACTATTGATTTACCACCCAAAAGAGAAGATATTTAAAATATGATTAAAAAAAATCGCGTTTCTTTGAAAAAATTTTAAGTTGCATTGTGTTTGTAATCACTAAAACTACCACCCGGCTTCGTTTACTAGCGGCCCGGCCTGGCTCCGCTCGGGTGCCGATACACTTGTTTGAAAATATTCTATCGCCTATATTTTTCAGGGATAATGTAGAATTATTATGGTGAAAGAATGTTTTAAATCGGCCCAGAAGATTCAGAGTGTATTCAATGTAAACAATCAAATCTATTTAAAATATCTGTATAGATATGCCTGCGCTTATCAGACATTTGTTCTTTTCCACTCAAGATAAAGTAGGGATCTTGTTCGACAGTTCTTCTGAAGAGATGAGAATGGGTTGATGAATTGTGTAATAATGCTGCCAATGTTAAATGACAATAAATGGGACAGTCGAATAAAAATGCTGCCTAAAATCAAAAGACTAGGCATTTTTCTCATTAAAAGGATTGAAACAGTCATATATTGCCCTTACTGGCGGTAGGTCTCTCATATGTGAGAGGCCATCTGAGTGGGTACCACCGCAGTGTCTATTTCTCCCATCAAACATCAGTATAAACGCTATTTAGTTTCGGGTTGAAGGGCATTGTAGCCAGAGTAACTACTGGACATATTGAGACTTAACATCTTATGTCTCAGGATGGCGAGCGCAGTGGAATGCCAAGCATTGCTTTGTAATTCAAGGTGTTGTGTGGTTTTGCTACTGTTCATGAGCGGTCGTATCGCTTACCATCAGGCGAACGGCATGCTCGTCTCGCCATTCATAGCAATAAAAAAAAATACGCAGAAGCATGAGTTTTAAAACTTCATACATTTTTCGTATGTAAACTTTATGAATAAATGCAATACTAGAAATCCCAACACCTCACTACGACCCAAACCCATTCACCTCAACTAACAACCTCAAAAATCGCAAATCCAAACTATGTTTTAATAAAACTCTTTCCTTAAACAAACTTCATAAAAGCAGGTGGAGGACGGGCACCGAATTACAGAGCCGTATAACCCCTAAATCAGACTATATGAGGCAATTTTAAAAATTTCGCATCGTCGTATAGAAAACTACACGGACATTCTCGCAGATAATAAATAGTATAATAAACAAGATTAACGATGCATAAGGAGGCACGTTTCGAGGACAGTGATGTAGATGCACATGGACCGTATGGCTGCTATTACACCGCGGCGAATGTGCTTGATTAATTGTGTCTGTGTGGACATTAGTTTGAGCAGTTTTGTTTTGTTTTGAAATCATTGCGGTGTGAATGGTGCTGTATTGTATGTGTTTTATTGGTGCTTCTTATGATGTATGTTTAGGTAGATATTAATAATAAATACAAAGATAGTTTATTCAAAAGGTGCTTATAATATATGCAATAGAGATTAATATATTTTCTTACTTGGCAACAACATTCCCAATGTTAAGTAACTTCCGTATTTTAGATCTTAATTGAAGAGTAATAGATACGTAATTTTATTTATTTATTTTATTTATTTATTTAAACACTTTGTACAAATTAATAGTACAGGCGGACTTAATGCCTAAGGGCATTTTCTACCAGTCAACCTTAAGGTAGTGCAGAGAGACGGAAGCAGGTGCTTATTAATTTAAAAGGAAATAAATGAAAAGAAAATATATATAAAATATAAATAATAATATTTATACGAATATATATCAATTTAATTATTAATATTTACCAATATAATTATATATACATATATATCAATACTTTAAAATATATACATAAACAACTAAATAAATAAATACCTACATTAGTGGTGAGAAACTGCTACTTCGGCGAGGAGTAATTGCCGAACCTTCATCTTGAAAGCCTGCCGTGTTGTGCACGACCTGATTTCGAGTGGGAGTGCATTCCAGAGAAGAATGGATTGGATAGCAAAGGAAGAGTGAAGTAATTTTATAGTTTGTCGATTATTTCGCATTAAATAAGATTTGAATATATTAACAAAAAATTCTGAATCAACTTACTTAAAAACACCACCATTCGCATTCTTTTTAAATATTCATTTTCAATTTTAAAATTATGACATATACACTTTTACCCTACGGGACGTAGGTCGTGTTGCATTAAAATTCTCTCTCAAAGGGCTGTCCCGTAGAGCAAATGCACACACATTTGAATGACACAAAGATTCCCCAGACAACTTTGACAATGTTTTGCGACTCAAATTACTTTCGCCACGTTTGGCTTAGTTTTACCAAGATATTGCATTAGAATGAGGAGGAAAATATTCTTAATTATGGGGTAAATGGTATTATTCTATAAAAATAGTTGTAGTGATAGATTTGAAATAATTTTTATGTCATTGGCGAGATAGCCAGAGGCTCAAAATGTAGTAAGTCAAACTTTAAAAGGAATATTCATTATTTAGCCTCAGAGATGAAGTTGGTTATACGACGGCTCTGAAACGAGAGGCCGCGGGTTCGATTCCTAGACTGAGATAAATAATTATATGATTCGAAGGTATTTGTCTCGGGTCTGAGAGTTTGTGAGACCCAAAAGTCTCTCGTCGTTTCTGATACCCACGACACAATACTTGATCTCGGTGTCAGGACTATGCATGAGACTATTGGGTCTATTAATATTTATTCATTTATTTTATGGAAGCACTGGGGAAATCGAATAAAAAGTGTTATACTAGCACTATAAATTGTATCCGATGACAAGTGTAATATTACCCCTTTAAGTGTCACAATCTTCCTTCAATTCCAATTTTTCCAACAACGTCTGCAATTATTAATTTCCATTTTGTTACTATTTACCAATATCCCTAAAACATCACTCATAATACCTCCAAGAAATAATCAAATACACACAGAAGATTTTTTACATAAAATAACTACATATCCTACGTGATATTATACAGAGATATTCTTATTTGAGATCCAAGACTCTGGGGGCTGCACGTGTGTCGCCTGTTAACTGCGACGCCGTGCTCTCGCTTCATCATCAACTTGGTGCGCAAAAACCTTTTCTTTGAGATTTTATTTTAAATTAAACTTTGGGTCTTTGTTCGGGACGTTAATTTTGGAAAGTTCAATGGTATTTTCTTTTAATATTTTAGAGTGTTGTAATTATTGTAAGTTGTAACGTTTAAGCTTATATAATATATTATTTTACAATATTGTAAATCTAATGGGAATTACAGCCTTCGAATTATTCGTTTTGTATTGTATTGTATCAGCCCATATACATGTGTATATACGCCCCAATGCAAGGCACGGGCTTTTTGTACAGTTGAGAGTATGACTGAGAGAGGTTAGGCCATATAGTCCACCACACTGGCTTAGTGCGAGTTTGCGGACTTTACGTACCATGAAAATTGTCATCAGTGAACAAGTCACCAGACCACGCGCCCTATTGGCGTGGCCAAATATTAATTACCACCACTAATTTCAAAATTACTGGTTACAATTAATATAATTCGTCTTCATGCAGGGATTGTATTCGCGCCCTCTCATTTCGCAAACGGACAACAACATGCTTCTTGTATCATTTTATGGCTTAATAACCTTGATTTAATAACTCAAGGCTAAAATTATATTTTTTCCAATACCTAACCAAACAAACTTGGGGAAAAAAGATGATAATCCTAATAACTTATAATTTAGACAGGCAGATAGACATTTTAAAATAAACTGCATGAGAACAAGTGTCTTTAGCATGTAGTCACAGACATGCAATCTACACTGTTCTAAAAGTACAACACTTTAAATTTTCACAGCTTACATCAAGTCACACCAATACATTTCAAAAAATCACTCAATCGCTGGCCACTCGTATACTCGTTATTTTTTAATGCCGTACGGTGTGACGGCGGCCGGGGGTAGCCACATCGCGCATGCCCACTATGCATTCGGCTTAACTTCAAATATTTTTACTGGCTCGCTGCTTGCTTTTAAGCAATAAAATTTACATTTTTACAAACAGCGGGGGCTTTTTACTGTTTCCACGTAAGCATTTCGGTTTAAGCGATTTTCGTAATGTAAGGAAATTGTGTGTGAACAATAAATGAGGAAATAGAATCTAATGGTATTGTTTAATCGAAAAAGGTGCGCTTTTTTGTATGGGTACGATAAAAACCTACATTTCACTAGAAGGTAAGTGTGGTTCGCATGTATTCGTAAAAGAAGGGTGTTTGCTGAAGATTGCATACGGGTATCTTTCTGGAGAGCAACCTACTAGACACTAGACTGTCCTACCCTCACACCCACCACTGCAACTCCTGTAAGCCAGGATCAACAGCGGCACGCAATGTAATGACACCGAGCATTGAAGCTTGGCGAGTCTCCGGAAATGTCTAACTTGTCTTTAACCCGCAACTAAATTATTCAGAAAGTTAAATTAATAGGAGGAGTTGGAAATAATTTTTTGTCCACTACTAGACACTAGTGAACTATGCAAGAATGAAACGTCCTACTCGATACTAGTTTCCTACAATGTACGCAACAGTATCGCAAATCTGAATGCAGTCAGGCTAGTATCCAGTTTATAACTGACTGTGCCTTTTTTTAATGAATTTTCAGACCAGTTTTCTATGCGCCTGCTGGTAAGCGTTGCGACGAATGAGCAGCAGCAAAACCAAACAACACCATGAATTGTGTACAAAGCAATGCTTGGCATTCCATAATATAAGTTAATTTAAATCCAAGTATAGCTGTAAATTATTGCTTGCAAAAAAAAAAAGTTTCTTTCTTTCTTCTTTATATATCACCCAGCATAAAATAGTGTATTTGGAATATTCTTTGTTGCGAATATTGCAAAAAAAAATATTAAAATCTTAATTTTTTGTGTCCTTTATGTAAATCAGAAAATTTATAATTTTTATTTACAGACAATTTATTGTTTTATACTCAATTCAAAGTATATTAAGCCACCCCAAAGGTAATTCCAAAAACCGCTTCCCATCCACGCTTAATCTCTAAAATCCACAATTAAGACGAACAATCAGCAAAATATGAGCAACAGAAATTCTATTTGAAATTATAACTGGAACAATTCCAATCCGGACTTTATAACCTGTGGGATAGATCCGGGATTAAAGTGTGCCAGGAAAATCCCAGTACGCTTACACATTGTATCCGTTGAATAAATTAAATCAGTTAATGCTCATTCTAATTTGTTGCCGGTAAATATTTATGATTGGGTCAAAATAGTAAACTATGAGTGAGTTATAATCATGATATCCCAGGAGGCAGGCAGAAGTATATTGAATGCGCCTATATTGGAATATGCAAGATTTGTTTAGTCATTACTGGCCCACTTGTGAGTAAAGGTCGCTCTAACTCCTTTCACTGAATAAAAATATAATCTATACTAATATTATAAAGCTGCAGAGTTTGTTTGTTTGTTTGTTTGAACGCGCTAATCTCTGGAACTACTGGTCCGATTTGAACAATTTAGTGTTGGGTAGTCCACATATCGAGGAAGGCCATAGGCTTATATATCATCACGCTATGACCTATAGGAGGAAAGCAGTAGTGATATTTCTAGCAAATACGAGGAAATTTTGTTCGTTTTTCGTGGTCCGATTGGTCGATATTCTAAACTGATAGTCAGAATTAAACATTTTGACCGCCATTTTAAAACGTGTATGCACCCGGGCGGAGCCGGGCCCGACCGCTAGTACTTAATATATTAAAGATTCTACCGTACACAAAAGATATTCTTCTACTTATCTTTTTTCAAATCATAAGCTGGTTTTGGGGCAAAGATTTCCTACCATGTAAGCTACAGATAAATTAGCTATAACCACGCGAATAACTTTAAATTCATAATATTGCATCTTCTTTTGTCTTTTCCGTCTATAATTAGGAACTGTGTATTGGAATAATTAAACAAGAGAGAAAAGATAATATGACAGAAAGAGAAACAACAATGACAAAGGGAAAGACGTACCTAAGTTTGAAAAAATAATTAATATTTCATCACTACTTTAAAACTTAATATAACCAAGGTGAAAGCAGAACAAATAAATCAAAATACGAAATAGCTCTGATGTACAACGCAATGAGATTCATAAATATGTATAAACCTATTGGAGAATTTGGAGGGGTGCAGGCCCGTAGCCAGGGCCAATTAGGGGCACTGGACGCATTACACTAACAAAAAGTGTGCCCAAAATTAATAGGATTGTTTTATTAATAAAAAATATTCTATATATATTTACATTTTCTTTTTTCAGCAAGTTTTATCATATCTTACAACTATCAATGAGAATTACAAAAAAATACCAAAAAAACTTTAGACATGGAATCTTTTTCTTTTTTATTGCATCACAATTTCGTACCTGACAGAATTCAACCAAGTCGACTTGGTATTGATATTATCTGAAAATACTGCAATCATGGGTATTCCATATGTTTCAATTAAAAACATTCTGATTAATACAAACATAGGGCTTGTCATGGTTTTTTAAATCAATTGTTTTGCAGTAAAAGTATTGTGTAGGCTAACATGCGATATATTCTTTCCGCCACAGACTTACAAAATAGTTTACACTTTACTTTTCTCTCCTTACTTACTTTTCCTTTTTTAGTTTATGTCACATAATAACTTCTCTCATTAGCTGAAAAATCCCCCGTTTAATCCCCCAATTACAGCTCTGAACGCTAGCAATATTCAAATGCATTCGATTGGCTTCGATATTAGGAAACGTTGGATATTGCCTTAGCTATGACAGTTGATATGTCTCAAATCCCTCGCTAGGGGGCTGTATAAACCCCAAATTTAATACCCTTTAGCATCAGAGTAAAACAATCTACCAGATAGTCAAACTGGGAACGGATTAATTAAACAAAGGTCAGTGGTTTCAGGTTTCCATTCTTAAATATTTGTGACTTTTTGAAGTTATTTATATTCTAGCTGAATATGACTTAATTGATGAAGGAAAATAGCGTGACAAAATGTCTAACTAGAATTTCCAAAAGTATGAGGTGTTTATCTTATCTATTATTACCGCTAAACAGCAGTGTAAATGCACTGTTTTGTTTCGGTTTGAAGGACATTGTAGCTACAGTAACTATTGAATATATTGATACTTAACATCTTATCTAATGTCTCAGGATGGCGAGCGCAGTGGATTGTCAAGCATTACTTTGTAATCCATTTGTTGTTTGGTTTTGTTACATGAGGGGTCGTATCCCTCACCATCAAACGAATGGGAAGCTCGTGTCGTCATTCATCGCAACAAAAAATAACTATGGTGGTGGACTTAAGTTTAAATACGATTAACTATATCTACCCATTATTTTCAGAAAAAAGCGACAACTCTTTCTAAGATTATCTGAAAATATTGGCTCTAAACTAAATATGTCCTAAATGAGTTAATACGTACTTCTGAATCATGTTACGAAACAAAAACAAACAAACATTTACCCATACTTAAACAGAACATAATTTACACAATTAACGTGCGAAACTTTACAACTTGGGATCTCTTTGAAGCGGCTAAATTATTTATCATACGATGTGTTGTTTCTTGAATTTAAATCAAATTAAATGAGGTTAATTATTCGTGCTTGCTGAGGCATACGGAACTTCTAAGACAATTGTAGATTCATCGTATGTCGTTCCAGCTAGATTAGGTTTTTGTTGTACAAAGCAATACAGATTTATTTCCTTCTAGTATTGCTTTTTCAAGAAACCCACTAGAGAAACTTCGGCGATTTCATTTTGACGTCCCAGAATTTCTCAAAGTATCAATGATACCACTAGTTAAAAGTGGTAGGGCCACGCTGTCAGTTATGTTATATCAGAATGAATGGGCAGGCTCGTCCCTGGCGGTACCACCGTCTCACAGGAAATCGAGGTGCAGTGACAGCTTTACTGTCGCGTTTTATTCAGTGAGTGTGATCGTCGAATGCTAAAAACCTTTTCCCTTTTCCTACCCATTATACTTTCCGCTATCCTCCCGATTAGATGGGCCGGCAACACAACCATGACCCAAGGGTTATGGATTTTAATGGGCAGCAATGATCACTTACCATCAGATGACCTGTTTGCCCCTTAGTCCAAGCTATGCAATAAAAAACCAGTAAAGGGCAAGTTATGTTTGAATAAAGATAACCCTTAATCTACCGAGAAAACGGCAGTATTATATAGGACTTAATATTTTCACTCACATAATGAAATATCCGAGCTTGACTGTCGCCAGAGAGTAAATTTTACATACTCAGATAGACGTCACTGACTCGAATCAAGGCGCCCTCTGGTGTTAAGTAAGAAAAGGATCCAGAAACATTGAGGAAGGCTCAGACTTGAATTACATCTAACACAATCGATTTTGATTTTTGTCTATTTGTAATACTTATCTAGTTACAAATTATTCTGTATGAAAATGCGATCATAACAATTCTTATTTCCGCATGCGTATACATCTTCATAAAATATAAAGGGTTTAAAATCGCTAATCAATGCTGTTAAAAGTAATTCAGGGCCAATATAATCTGCGTAAAACGGAGAAACCCGTAAAACCATACGATTTTTCGCCCTCTGGTGTTAGGTTAGTCAAACCGATGATTATAATAGGCATGACAAATGATTTTCAAAACATATTCTATAATATGAATACACATTTGTTATATACGAAATAATCTATATTTTAAGAATTAATAAAGGTTTAACACAGTTTTAAACCATTTTTCTAATAATCTTTCAATAGTGCACAGAACAAGCTAGTAGGTGTCATGGCGTCCGTTATAACTTCAACACTAGGTAAACATGCCATTGTATCTATGCGCAGCGAAGAAAGTTGAGGAAACAAAACATATTTAGTTCGATAAAAATGAATTCTAATGTCTATAAGTGGTTCCGGTAAAGTTCACATTCCACATTTCTAAAGAAATTGATAATGTTTACGGCAGGTTTACATAGGCGTGCCGTCATGCGTCGTGACCTAGCGTTTTTGTCAAAATGGCCGATTGCTATATTTTGTACTTTTATTTTAGTGAAAATCTTGTTAATCTCCAATTCTGGATTAAAACTAAAACACCGTTTTAAGCCCTTCTAATATGTATTTCCTCCTAACATCATAAAATATTTGATATTTTGATATTGTCGTCACGCCTATTCGCCGTCGTTTCTAAGATAAACCAAACCGTGGCATTCGCTTCAAATATATATTTTGTAATAGGGTAACTACAGTGACTCTCTACTTAGAAAAATCAATTACCTACTTATATAGTGATAAATAATTTCTCTAGATACACGAAAATCGAGATAAAAATAAACGTTTCAAAGAATAACCAATTAATTATCTATGATGAAGTTTGTTTAAGCTTCATACTGATTCTAAGAATATGGAAGTAATGAAGCGAACGTTTAATTAAGTCAAATGTACGAGATAGATTATTTCTGTAAACGGATCTCACATTTGGCCCTCTCTATGTGCAGAATGTTTTAAACTCCACCTTTTTATATACTCTATATTAGCATAATTTTTATGTATGAGAGAAAGGTAAGAAAAAAAAGAAAAGTTTTATCTTTGCAACATGCTAACATTAATAACGTTTTACATTTAATAAACAGACAATAAAAAACAAACTAAACATCCCTTACATAAAAATAATGATAGAAAAAAAATATAACTTTTTGCGTAAAAAAATCACATATTTTTTTCGACTAATGTGCCTTACTTTTAAAATTAATCCCTTAATGTAGTGAGCTGGCAAAATGAAAACCGCGGGCCTTAAGGTCACACACCTTTGACCTTCCGGAATTGTTTGAAGTCAATTATCACGTACTTTAACCTTTCAGGACAACCTCTCGAACTTTGAATATCATAGAGGCCTTTACAAGAATGTTTATGACATGTTAAGTCTGCCAAACCGCAATATAATATTTTGGACCGTGGCCTAACCCTCTCGCGCATAGAGAAACTGCCTTTGGTAAGGATAGGCTGTTTATAAGTCGATTTACTTATTGATGGCTGATTTATTGACTATTTTTTTATTACAATAAATGGCGAGACTGAAATGCCATTCACCTGATGGTAAGCGAACACTCATGAACAGTAGCAAAACAAACAAAACCATGAATTGCAAAGCAATGCTGGGCATAAAATTATAAGTGCCAATATTTCCAATAGTTGCTCTGAGTACAATGTCCTTCAAACGTGAACACAACAGTGCATTTACACTGCTGTTTGGCGGGAAAAATAGACATTGCGTAATTGAGTTATAAGTTTTTGATCCGATTATAATGAATTTAGTCTATCCTTTTACAACCATTTTTATCATTTTTTTATTTGAGGTGTAAAATAACACATTTGTAAACAAGTTAAAATAATACACTATTGTATACAAAGCCTAGCGTTGGACACGGGAAATTGCCAAAAACATTCAATGTACACGTGCATTTTTGTGATAGCATTGTTGTTTCTGAAACCTGTCAGCGAGCTTTGCATGTGAAAAATTGTGTGCTCAATTTGTATAGACATGGTGTACACGAAACTAAGCGGTTCCGACACTTCAATACGTTACGGAAATATTTGTGTGTTTTTGTCAATTTAATTAAATTTGTTTGTACATACAGGTAGTAAAAGAAATACACAGGAAAAGATCACAAGAAAACCCACTATAATATAGATTTGATTGTTATTGACGTTGAAATAAAACTATATTTTACAGATTTTATCGTGAATTTGGTTAAATATTTACATTTTTAAATTCCCGAAGTTGCGATTACTTTACAGCCTTCGTGGTCACGGAGCGGTCTGAGGTATAAATTAATTGCTCAGTGACTGTCACAATTTGACTTCCCTTATTTTACAATTATACATTTTTGAAATCCGATGGGCATTTATTGACTGAAATTCTACATCAGTTGAAACTCAATATTGTAATGTTCACCGTCATCCTTGATCCTTGTCCACCAATGGTCGAATGTCACAATAGCTTCAATCTCAAACTTTTACGTTTAACACGCCTGTCTTCGTCCTGTCCTTCCTTCCCACGTACAAATGTACTTCCCACAATATTTCCAAAACACCCAACTAACTCAACTTTCCCAAACAAAAGAACCTAATCAAAACACCCACAATATAACCCAATCGAAAAACGGGTCACTAAAATTCAACAACCCGGCGTATTTCCCACGCGCACACAATTTGTTCGGCTTATACACACTGACAGGTAATCACAGCATCGGGATAGTAACGAAAATAATCTCTCAACGTGTCAGCGCCATCTTTATTGGCACATGTCAATAAAACCTTTCCAAGTTCCGACCGAGTATTAAGATTCCCATGAATACCAAATATTAATGTGATCGCTGTCATACACATTTGTAATTCGGAATTAGATTTTTTTGTTTTATTATTTGAAGTGTAGTATATGCCTCTTGTGTTTCTAGTTCTGAAAATAATATACTTGTAGTCTCAATGTTTTCAATATTGTTTTATTGAGAAAGGAAAGCAATGTATATTATTGTTAATCAACGTATTATTATCTTTCTCTTTGTTAACTTGTTATTAGCAATGTGATTATTTTACTAAGCTTTATAGAACTTAAATAATAATATTATATAGTGTATAGAAGTTAGCTAATTTAGACACCCTGCTTTGGACAATTTGCTGTATTCCAAGGTTTTTTCTTACCCTCAAATCCACCTCTGACGTAAAATCTAACCAAAAGCATTCACTATCGATACTCAAAATACGAAGACCTATACTATAAGTATAGTAAGTATAGTATAATAGCACTATAATGGTGAAGAAAAACATCGTGAGGAAACCTGCATACCATAGCAATTTCTATGATATGTAAGTTCGCCAACCCGCACTAGGCCAGCGTGGTGGACTATATGGCCTAACCACTCTCAATCGTGTTGTCGATTGTAGAGGAGGCCCGTGCCCTGCAGGGTCGATATAGATACCAAAAGTATTCTCAACCACTTTATACTAGACTCCAGAACTATTCAAATGACCATCCGTTATAAACAGCAAATACACAACCAAATGCTTCCTATTCAACAAAACAAACTATAAACGGAAATACTGAATTGTTACCGTTGCAATTCTTTTAAAACTCCACTTTTGTGTTTAATGCCTTTGTTTAACTCGGCAATGGTTTCTACAATTTAAATTTTATACTCCAGTCACTTTTCATAACTTGAGTTTGAAAGGAATGCATTTTGTTACACGGTAAATCACAAGCGACTGGAAAATGGCGAATGCTCGGATATTTTTGGTATTGGTTGGACTTTGAATTAAAAGTATATACAGAATGTATACTATAGGCCAGAGTCATGTGTGTATTGATAGTCAATCACCAAGCACTAAAACGGTGAAGGAAAACATCGTGAGGAAACCTGCATACCATAGTGATTTATAAGAATTTCTATGGTATGTAAGTCCGCCAACCAGCACTAGGCCAGCGTGGTGGACTATATGGCCTAACCACTCTCAATCGTAGTCTCGATTGTAGAGTAGGCCCGTGCCCTGCAGTGGGACGTATATGGGTTGATACAGAAGATACTATAGGCCATTTAGCACGTCTCACAGATGAAAGATGGACAAAACTGGTCATGAGCTGGAAAGGCCCATGTGGTAAAAGTGCAAGGGGTAGACCAATGGATCGGTGGGCATACAAAAGACAGTGGGCAGGGACTGGATGAAATCAGCAACAATGAGACAACAATGGAGACAGTTGGAGGAGGCCTATACCCAAGATGGGGCTATGACTGTACAATAGTTTTAAAATATTTTTTTATTATTTTATATATTTTTTTGAATGTAAACAGTTAAAGCATAATAAAGGCTTATTATTATTATACAGAATGTAACGGGACCGAAAAAGATAGTATTAGTGGCGCATTATATCCGTGTAAATAAATGCAATATTTAAATTATCTTAACAATTATTTTAATCAATCAGTAAATACAAGCTTACTTTTTAATTTCATAATTGCAAATTAAGGGTAGTCACTGAGCGACGACTAACCCGTGACCACGAAAGTTATAAAATAATCGAAACGTCGCGAAATAAAAAAATGGCAACATTAAACCAAATCCGCGGTAAAATAAAAAAAATATATATTTCCATAATTTAAATTCTTAATTTTCTGCGTAACGCAATGTAATGCAAATAAACAATCAGCTGATTGTAGCGGTCAATGTATTGCTGCTGTGAAATGTGTGTGATCTGTGAAATGATATTATGGATTACGTCAATCCGTAATATCATACATTCAATTAGCGTAATGAAATATAGCTATATATACGTACTATTATCACTATCTGCCAGCTAAAGAACATCCTAGCACACGAGTCCTTCGCAATTTACCTTTACATTGCTGGTTTTAGCCACGTGGACTCAATATCAAGCAATTCATTACCAGCATGACCGTTAGTGTATAACATTTAACATTATGAACCGAGCACCCTCGTCAACGAAACTAATTAAGGCCGCCCGACCGATGCGACGGGCTCACCGCAAATTATCGAACTATCGACTTACAATGTACACTTAAGGCTGACGACAGTAATTATCTGTTTTATTGCTAATTCTAAAACAGGTCTGGAAATTAGGTCTTGAAGTCGATATAGCATTATTTAGGGCTATGTTTTAACGGTGAAGGAAAACATCGCGAAAAACCTGCATACCACCGTTATCCCGTATTTGATCAGCGTAGGGAAGTGGCCTAACCCCTCTTAATCTTACTCTCGATTGTAGAGGAGGCCCGCAGCCTGCAGTGGAACCTACATGAGTATATATAGTACAGTTCTTCTCTATGACCGGCATAGGTACTATAAACAAAAATTTAGATACTTTGTGTGTCGGTGTGATAGTAAAGCTGAGGTCTCGGGTTCGAATTCCGGGTCAGACTAAGTGATATTAGATTTTTCTATTCATTATCAGCCCGGAGTCTTGAAAAAGTCTTGAGAAATTTGTGCCCGATATGGTGATAGGCTCGCCATCTATCACAACATATGACAGAACTCACAAGATGAAAGGTGTCTTGGTAGCACCTCGGCTGCCCCTTCTGGATAAAAGGCGTGAATTAATCTATGTATATAATATGTAAATTTATTTATATTGAAAGTATAAGAGCTACATAGTATTTATATTAGACAAACAATGGATTTGGCTGATACACGATAAAAAAAAATTACACTCAAAAGTCACATACATAGTCCTGACACTATACTAAGATCGAGTCTTTTGTCGTGGGTATCAGGAACTACGAGATACTTTTCGGTCTTACAAACACCCAGTCCCGAAAATACATGTCATTCACACATATATTTGTTTCGATGCGGGGTTCGAATCCGCGGCCTCTCGTTTCACAGCCGGCGTCTAACCAATTGCGCCACGGAGGCTGTTGAGAAAGAAAATCTTATAGAAAATAGACGTAAAACGACTTGGGTGTGGCGTTTCATTTGGTAAATGAGATTTCCGGAATAAAATGCCCTTTTCTCCTATAGTCATATTTCCTTACCTTTTACCACGCGTTGGAAAAGCCG
The DNA here is from genome assembly GCA_030180105.1 of Hyles lineata. Taxonomy (NCBI): domain Eukaryota; kingdom Metazoa; phylum Arthropoda; class Insecta; order Lepidoptera; family Sphingidae; genus Hyles; species Hyles lineata. Next base: position 468,220 of record JARJEE010000040.1, read on the forward strand.
GTCTAAGTTTTGTAGTCATTAGTTAACACGTTTGATTGTTTTCCAGACTACAACCTTTTAAAAAAAATAGTACAATAGCATTATGATTAATTTTCAAAAGAGAAAATTAATTCATTTAAGAGCTTGCACTAACATTTTTTCAAAGCAAATATGTACATTAGATTTTAACGAGTGCACTAAAAATTTCAATTCCATTTAAAAATACAATAATATAATGTTTTATAGATTGAACTCTCAGCATTCGCGTCGACCTATTGAAAACTAATTTGTACAAAAAATCGTGGGCGTCAGATAGTAAAATAAACAGAATTAATCTGCGTATAATTGTATAAAGTACATGGAATGATAACTTTGGATAGTCCAATTCGTTTAAATTGTAAGCAGTCTATAACAAATCTTTAAAACGAGACGTTGGATATTTTATAAGGCCTATGATGACAAAAGTACTGTAATCCTAATAATGATTATTTTTTTATTGAAAAGAATAGCGTGACGAGCATGCCGTTCGCCTGATGGTAAGCGATACGACCACTCATAAAGAGTAGCAAAACCAAGCAACACCTTGAATTACAAAGCAATGCTTGGCATTCCCCTACGCTTGCCATCTTGAGACATAAGAGAAGTCTCAATATGTCCAGTAGTTACTCTGGCTACAATTTCCTTCAACCCGAAACCCAAAAGTTCATACGTTATTACAAAGATTGTACCCGAAACTCTGCTTTTGGATCACTATCATCTGTTTTTACCTTTCTTTTGCTGTGAATAATATCTAGGTATGTATGATTAGCTTAATAATCGGTTTCCCAAAATCAATATGTACCGAATATTTTTTCAAGTCCGGGTTCCATTCTGTGAAATTTTATGCAGATAGCAGACGAATAAGATAACTGCGCTTATGAACATCCACAACATCATAGGAATCATCATCATCAACCTGTTGCAGTCCACTGCTGGACATAGGCCTCTCCTAAGGTACACCCAGAGTCTAGTTTGCTGCCAGTCTGTAGGTTGAAGTAGCAATAGGCTGGCCACATATGTCTCAGGACGAATAACCGCTGAAGTAAGCGTGTTCTGGAGTGGAAACCGCGTCTTGGCAAACATAGCGTGGGACGCCCTTTGGCCAGATGACGGAAAGACTTGCACAAGAGGGCCGACAGCGACTGGATGCATCATAGGATTATATTATAATATATAATAAATAGGAAGAAATAGGGCTTCCCTTAAATTATCCTGAAGGTACATCTCTCAAAACTCACTTAGTCGTATCGATGTAAAAATACTGGAAAGATAAGCTAATGAACAATAATTTCCGATCCATCAAAACACAATCCAAGCACTGCAGCTAAGTTATTTAAGCTTACGTTTACACAGCTGTTACTTAGCCGAGTTAATATTCCAAAGCATTAGTGTGAACAGTGTCGGCCATTGTGTCCATAGAACGGTTTACGTAGCCTGAGGTCATGTGGCAAATTCTTAATATCGAGATGCTTTGGTGCATTGCTGTTCTAAAAGGATATTGTTAGATAAATGGATATGCTTGAATTGCTTCTAGAAGGATTGTTTTGATCTGATGAATGAAAAATTTTAGCCAAATATGACGATAAAAAATTGTCGATATGTTAGGGGTTTCTGAATTGCTTCTAAAGTATAAGTGATGTCTTATTGAACGGAAAAATGTAAAAAACGTATACACGCGTTTTGCAGCTACTTGAAAAGTTCAGTGCTCATGTCATGCTTTAATAATAAAATTAGCCGTATTTAATTGATTCTAAAATTATCCCGATGACATTAGTATAAAAAAGAAAGAAAAATCATTTAACGTCTACCATAGTTTATATTCCTTAATACAAGGGAGTGATTTATACAATTACTCTGATGAAAAACATTTCAAATTATGCCTAGCTCATTATCCATAAACATAATTCACCTTCCGATGATCTGAAACAATACGCGATGCAGAAGTAACACCTATATTTTACATCAGCAATAAATAAACCTTACTACAGTGGAGCTAAAAAGTTGGATTCCAGAACTAACTGTTTACTCGAAGTCGGATGGCGTGTTGGCAAAATTTTCGTTTCACTAACAGAAACAAGTGTTGCTTTTACTTCCCAACTTTTCTTGTGTAAACATTGAACATAATTAAAATCGAAACGGTCCCTGTCCAAAAATACTGGCGAAAAAATGGCGTGCTCTCTGAATCTCGTTGATTGTACAAATTATAAGCAAACTTTGTTGAAGAAATTTAAATGTCTAATTTATTTATTGAGTCAACTTCAGGGTGGGTCCGTTTTGTGATTGAGTCTTTTTTGGAAAGTTTTATTTCTTTTTAATATATTTTTTTTGGATAAGCCAACGTCATATCTAATGGTTAGTGATCAACGCTATCTGGCAATACCATTTAAATAGCGAGATTGGAAATGTAAAACCTGACATGAAAATTAATATACAAAATAAAATAATTAAATTCAAGGAGATTTATAAAATGCGGAATATAATGGTCTCTCTATCTGACTTTTCAGCCATAGAAAGGTCACTGCTGAACATAGGCCTCACCAAAGGATCTTCACATTTAGCAACTACTAAAGTAATAAATAAATAAGTCCGCAACGTGACTACAAAACCTGTGAAGTCTTCGAAGCGTCGGGAGTTAAAAATTAATATACAATAATATCAAACGAAACTAACAATTTATAATCAACGATTTAGAATCACATCGACAGAATAAATGAAGGACACAACTCAATAAATAAACCAAGATCCAAGAACTAAGTTCCATTAAAATAAAAACCACAATAAAAAGGAAACTTCAAACATTCTCAAACCTCAAAAGAGTTAAACAAATTAAAGGAGTACATAAAACATTTCTATATTTACTAATTAAAAAGTAATTGTATGGGACGAGGCTGACTCTAAATGGAACGACCTTTAATTAAGGTCTGTTGCATGTACCCTTCGTAGACGTATGTCGAGCTACCCTTCTCATTGTTTGTGACGCGGCGAGATATTACTATGTGTTTTCGATGGTAAATGATGAAACTTGCCTTAGTTTAATAAGAGAATTTCTCTAGACCTAGAATAGTTTTGCCGTATGGAATTTTGCAATTTAGTCAATCAAAATATGCTGGAAAATTAAATGGTAAATTGGTAGAAGAATATAATATAATAACTTCATAATTGAATCATTCATCATTATTATTGATAATGAATCATGTCGGAACGGGGTTCATAAACTAGTAAAAAAGCCGCTATTCTCCAGGAAGATAATTTTATGGCAACCAATTTAAAAATCAGTACGTTTAAGTCTTATGTTTTTGCAAATGAAGGAAATCAATAAAAAATTAGACATTAGGCTGAAAAGATAAAAAAAAACGAATGAAAATAAAATATTTATGTATTTGTTTTTGTTCGCTTGAAAAAACACTTTTCTTTGTTATTTAATTACTTATTCTTAGAATGAAAATTAATTAAGACTCGATTATGAAATCTTCCATGAATGCCCTTCGCAAGAAAAAAAAGACCTTTTAATTATTTTTCCCAGTAAATTTGTTATTTTTGTGTCACAAAATACCAATTCATTTATAATGCTCAGGAATATAAATAAAAGTGTCAATAATCGATTTACCGGTCTGATCAACTGTATTTCACAATTGGTCGTACAAGAATTAAATTATGCTTCATAATATTCTGAACAATAACAATCATTAGTATTAAGGACATTATAAAGCAATTTAAAAATGTAATTACTAACACCGAATGTCGGGCTTATATTGTTGTCAGTAAAGGAACAATACGTATTGTTGTAAATAATATTTATATTTTTATGGTTTTGGAAGGTTGATTAATTGAATGGGATAACTGTGAATAACATATATGTATATTATAGTGTTTGTAATATATTATTAAATGTATTCCTTGACACCTTAAATTTTTTTTTTTTTTTGTATTTCCCTAAAGTGTGACCACCCATTTCTTTCTATTTCTAGAAGAAATCGTTGACAGCGATAAGACCGCTGTTTGTTACACATATATAAGTGCTTCGTATGGTTTACAATTAAGTATTTACAAATAAAAAAATAAACACCACCCTGAATTTTTGTAGTCCCAATTATTTATCGCTCTCCTTATCGACGATGAAAATATCAAGAGTCTTACGCCACCAAGGCAGTCCTTTTCCTGATCTTCATAATTATTATCCCATAGCACTGTACTGCTAAATATTGGCTTCTTATTGTCCATGATCAAATTCAATCCTTGAATTTTATAATCTACAATACAATAAGTCGTTATTGCAACCAAAACAAGGAAATACAATCAGTTAAAGAAATAAATAACAATAGTGTTACAATAGGCGGTCTTATCGCTTAAAGCGATATCTGCCAGACAATCGTGGGATGGACAGTATCGGGAGTAGTGGTAGACGTTATCTACTAACGTTCGATCTCTATATCCTATCTATCTGTAACAAGAGGTTAGAATAGCTACCATTCCTATGTCGATACAATTCTATGCTTCAATTAACAAAGATATACATATACATTTATCTTGCCTAGTTATCTATGAATATATGCACCATATATATATCTCTGTATCTTTGTTAACTGAATCATAAAATGCCTCAAAATAATGAATGAAATCTCTAGTTAAAGATAGAAATAGAGAACGATTGTAGGATTATAAAAAATAAACCTAAGAAATCATAGAAAATATTACATCCTAATGTGTCATTATTTATTTGTTGATCTAGCAAGCATTTATCTTGGTACAAGAGCCCAAAACCTAGTTTCTAGCTTAAAAAAAATTCTCTCCTTGAATGCTCGAAGGAGTTTTTTTAAATGCAATAAATGGCAAGACGAGCATGCCGTTCACCTGATGGTAGGATTATTGACTAAAAGAATCGAATTATGTTTTTGCCGCTTGTGACGTTTCTTAACGGCTTTGCGGAAGACCAGCGTTGATTTACCAGCACATGCTGAGCATAAGCCGTTTTGTTGACATGCATTGTTATATTAACAACTACCGGCCCGACCCAGCTTCGCCTGGGTGCATATATTTTTTGATTCCACTCCACATCAAATACATGTTGTTTTTCGTATAAACTCTTGTATGCCTAAACTTGACGTAGCTATCCTACTGTCCGGCTCAATCTCGTCTCATCCGCCTGTTCAGTCTCTTCCCAATCCGTCCCGTCCCTTCTCTTTATTATCCATCCCGTTTTATAACGTGCATTTAAATTTCGTCCTAACAAATCTGAGATCTATCCCAGCCCTCTCCCGTACCTTCGATTCTATTTTACTTTATGTCCCTTCTCTCCACAAACATCCATATAATTCGCTGCTTTAATTTGATAACGACATATCTCAAAAATGAACTTTTTTCAGGGGAGCAGTTTAAATAAAGCAAAAGAAGTAATTATTTATATATTTTATTTTAATATTGACAACTCTTTGAAAGGTGCTTAAATCAACGTATTAATCAATCAAAAATATCAGTTTTATTCACATGATATTTTAGATTAATTTGTGTTAAATGGTAACATTATCATAAAAATTACATTTAGTTATGTGCCACTATCAAATTAAAGCAGCGATTATATCTTATACAACGGGCCGTGCAGCAGAAATCGTAATATTTTAATTTCACCACAACTTCAAAACCAAACGTCCAATTTTAATCATTCAAGGACCAAATATTATCAACATAAACTGTACTTATTGATGAAATAATTTATTTTGATAAGGATTAATAGCATGAGTAAAATAAACGCGTTTAAATGAAGTCCAAAAAAAATATCAAGATTTTTAAATAAAAATGTGGTTGTTGTGCCTCACTCGACATAGATAGGTATAGTGTGTCGCGGACTTTTTTGTAGATATTTATAAGATCTACAATTAATTATAACATTTTATAGTTCTATCTTTTGTAGTTTAGGCAGCGTACGCAAAATAAGTAACTTCTTTGGTTGATTTTTTTCAGTTTGTGTCCGAAAAATCCAAATATCTTACGGAACCCTATTTTTTTTCCAAAATAAAATATAGTCTATGTTACTTGTGGATAATGTAGCTTTCGAATGGTGAAAGAATTTTTAAAATCGGTCCAGTAGTTTTTGAGCCTATTCATTACAACCAAACAAACAAACAAACAAAGTTTTCCTCTTTATAATATTAGTGTAGATAATTACTTAAAGCTGTAAACCATGCTTGTAACAAATGAATGTTTCTTTCTTTCTATTAGTATTAAAATCAGTCCCCCTTATTCATAAGGAATTCACGCAATTCTTAAATGTCGTTAGTAAGAGCTGATCCAAAAACGTTATTCACGGCTAGTATTAATCAGTATGTAATTATTAGCATTAATCAGCTCATTAACTTTAAAATGGTCGAGAACCTTGCTTAAACAAATTTTAAGCAGAATGGCGGTAGTCTCTCAGCTGGACGTTTGATATTACTGTCAAGTGAATGAAATCACATTTTTCTATGAATGATTTATAGAAAAATCATTTTGAATAGCAAAACTTAATGAACGTTTTATCTCCTCTTAACATGATTTGACTAATATAAGTTTATGTGATTGATTAGCAGTTTTTTAGGAATAAGTTAAGGAGTGTTTATGTTAGTTATGGCGATAGGCTCGCCCCCTATCACATCGTGGGACGGAACATAAAAGGCGAAATGTGGGTGTTGAAATGAAATGTTCCCGCATCTCTGCCTATCCCTTCTGGGAATAAGCGTGGGTTTATGTATGTAAGTGAGAGTGAGTTTTTCTCCCATGGTAAGGGTGCGTCACATGTCACACAGCTCCAAGTGGATATTGTTTACCCTGGTACATGAACCTAGGAAATAACCGCATGTAACGCGGCTACCGGTCTATACGTACATACACAAAGAACCACTTCCATTACGTGCTTTGTTCTAATTTATGTGACACTGCGCGTTGTCGGCGAGTTATGGAATACGTTTTTTTTTATTTTGCTTTGCATACCTTTTTGTGTCATCTTGTTCGTGATATTAGTTGTGCAAGTATCTTGGATATTATGGATGGATGATAAGGTTGAAAAGATTTGGATATAAGTTAGATGTGATATACTTTTTTATACTAACACGAAAAAATACTACGATGGAAATAAAAAGTATATAGTTTTTTTAATGCACTGAATGGAAAGACGAGCAGGCCATTCGCCTGGTGGTAAGTGTTATAACTCATGGACAGTAGCAAAACCAAACAACACAATATATTACAAAGCAATGCTTGGTATTCCACTATACTCGCTATCCTGAGACATAATGCGTCAAGCCTCAGTATGTCCAATAGTTACTCGGGCTACAATTTTCTTCAAACCGAAAGACCAGTACACTGCTGTTTGGCGGCAGAAATAGACATTGCGATGGTGCCTACCGGCCTCTCACATATGAGAGATTTACCACCAGTAATATTAATCCAAATTTCCTTAATTCACATCTATACTAATATTATAAAGCTGCAGAGTTTGTTTGTTTGTTTGTTTGTTTGAACGCGCTAATCTCTGGAACTACTGGTTCGATTTGAATGATTCTTTCAGTGTTGGGTAGTCCATTTATCGAGGAAGGCTATAGGCTATATATCATCACGCTGTGACCTATAGGAGGAAAGCAGTAGTGATATTTCTAGCAAATACGAGGAAATTTTGTTCGTTTTTCGTGGTCCGATTGGTCGATATTCTAAACTGATAGTCAGAATTAAACATTTTGGCCGCCATTTCAAAACGTGTATGGACCCGGGCGGAGCCGGGCCCGACCGCTAGTAATGTTATAAAAATAATCAACCTTTGGAATGTACCGTAACCTTTATATTTACAGATACTCGGAATCAGAGTATCTGCGTTTACACCCACACTTTACAGTAGGAAAATGCAAATAGCATTCCTAAGATAATACATTAATACGCTTGAGGCATATATTAAGACTAAGTCTTAGAACAAAGCATAAGATGAAAACTAAAGTGAACGCCGTAATTGAAACTTGACATAGTACAGACAGCAAAACAAACGAACTAATATATTTATCTGTATAAGCCCATATACGTCCCACTGCAGGGCACGGGCCTCCTCTACAATCGAGAGTACGACTGAGAGGTTAGGCTATATAGTCCACCACGCTGGTCTAATGCGGGTTGGTGGACTTATATACCGTAGTTTTTTTATAAATCGCTATTGATGCAGGTTTTCTCACGATGTCTTCCTTCACCGTTTTAGTGCCAACATATTTATAATCCAACTAAACTAATAGGTACCATTTGACGTTCATACTTTTTAAATTTGTACAGGTGTAACAAACAAAATTTTATTTTCCGAAAACCACGAAAAATTGTGTGAGCCACCACACACTTGTGTTCTTTGCCTGTAATTAAATAAATATTAAATACGTCTATACGTTGATAAAAAATATTATCTTCATTTTTATCAAAATTTTTGTCATAACACAAGCAAGCATTTTAAATCGTGAGACTAATCTCAGTAATGCTCCACTAGGGATGGACTGGAGCGCGCGCACCACTTACGAAAAAACACTTTTTACGCGCTTTCCCCCTGTCCATATATTTATGTCATTGAATATACCAAAGAGACTATGAACCTCAAGTTTTGTTCACTTTTGGATCAAACAATTTAAGAGCTAACAAGATATTTCCTTGTATAGTTTCTGTTCGTTGAATTCATGTAATAAACTACCGAAATGTAATAAAGTGGGTATATATTGGCTTGAAATTGTTGTCTGTACTTGCAACAATTTAATATCGTCTATTATATATATTTCTACTAGGAACACGAACCATTTGCGGTGTGAGGTGAGGACACGGTGACAGGAAGAGCGATTTCTAAACTAAATATGGAGAGTTGAATATTAAACAACATATTTTGTATCTAATATATTCAAATATGTAAAATAATATATCACTTTATAATGTCCCATTGCTATTTGCGAATGAATTTACAAAAGTGAGTTCGATTGAGAGGACTTAGGCCATAGACTATCATGCTAGTCTAGTCTAGCGGATTTCATATATCTTTTTTTAAGCTTTATGGTATGCTGATTTTCTCACGTAGATTTTATTGATAAAGATAGTAATAGTTAACTAACTTTACACACATAACTTCGAAAACGCTAATAGGTTCAGACTATTTTCATGGTTATGTTCTTACGTAATCGGCATGTGGTGTTTGCCTATAATTAATTTTGGCTCTCATGAATAATTGTACAATATTTATGTTAGAATTAGGGTAAGCAATAGTTGGAAAATCTGTTACATCAAATAAATATTGAAAGTAATAAAGTCAAAGTTAACCCACGGATTCAAACACACGACAACTGTTACCGTAATCACGTCAAAACTGTAGTCAATAACCTACCACGTACTTACAAAAAATATTATTTTATTTTATATTTATTGGAAAACCAACTACATACATACATCACAATAGAAAATAAATGTATTAGAAATAGATCGCCATTTACAGGTTTTCACGAATATTTGATAGAATAATAGCAAGTAGAAGTAACAGTAAAATAGCAAATCGCATCTTTAGAATTAAAGAGACATATTCCTTCCTCCCTTCCTCCTTTCCTCCCTTTAGTTCTAAAGGTACAAAATATTAGCACATGTTATAAAAATCGGCCTTCAACTCTCTCCGCTCATCAACAAGTCCACACCATATAACTGGCAGTACTTATTGCACTTTCAGGTAGCAGACGGGAGCTATTTTGCTCACACCTCACAGTACATGGCTATTGTGACGCAGTGTCGCATGGTACGGAATGAGGTTTAACATGCTTTTTAAATCGACGTAAGATAGGAAAGTGCGAGTTGGAATTACGATGTTCAATTTAAGAATTGTTTTTCATACGTAAACTTACGCTTTACGCAGATGGGGTAGGCAGAGGTGCTAGTAGCAACACATCCACGTTTCGCCTTGTCTGTAATTCTGCCCCATGTGATATGGGGTGAGATTATCGCCATATCGGCAAAAAATCCTGACTCCGGACTGATAAATAATTAATTGAAAAATCGACTAACCCGGGATTCGACCTGAGATCTCAGCTTTGTAATCAGTACCATAGTACAACTACGCCATAAAACTCATCTAATGAGCAAACTGTGAAAATGTTCCGCCACAAGAAAGCTATATGAGTTTTTACCGTAGCGTTTCGAGTATTTTCTCTTCTTTCTTTGTAAGTCATTAAAGGTAACACACATAATATTTTTAGATGCTTCTAATGTCATTCATTGGACAGTTGCGGTCACTTACACCCATGGACGTACTTACACCGCAGTGCATAGAAACAACTTCACAGTTACTAGGATTAAACCAAGAAGTTTCTTAGTTTCTAGAACCAGAAAGTATGGAATAATATAAATCCCAACGGTCCTATACGCTACCCGCTCCGACCATCAAAAAGCCACATTCCTACCGCGTCGGAGTAGGAAGCAAGCACCGACCACACACATGATATAAACTGCTTTATACTCGTCTGTACTTCTTCTTCATTGAGTGCCTTTTCAGTTTCGAAGGTTGGCCGTCACCTTCTTGTATTCTTCTTTATCAGGAGGAACAGTTGTTCACCGGTATTGATATCGGTCAACACCCGAATATTTCGCAGCCACGTTTATTTCTTCGTCCAGCGCGTCTCTTCTCTTCCACTTTGCCCATTAATAATATTGAAACAGCTCAAGTCTAAGTTCACATAAATGCACGGTTAGGTGAACGATACACATTCGTACTTACTACTTATACTTTGATCATGTACCGCGCGGTCATATGAACTTAGCCTATATCTTTCATGCCTAAGCACGTGGCCGAGTTATTCTGTCTTGCGCTTTTTGATGGTTTGCATCATTCTAGGACAAACAGACAGGCTGGAGCACAGTATCGACTATCATTCCTTACTTTTTGCGTCCAACTGATGCGCAACATGCATTTCTTCGTCTTCATTCTTCGTCCGCTACCCGCCCCACTTATCAACACAGTCAGTCCCTACGTCGCAACTTATTGCAAGTACCTCAAAAGATAGCTAAACTGTTTTATGTTCGCACCTCGCTGCACCCGTCCTGACTATTGTGCATCTCCTTAGTGACGGGATGTAATGATCTTCCAAGGCAGACGTGTACGAACATTGTGAAGGCTTTTAGAGTTTCTTTTATTATATGGTGTTAAATTTTTAGAGTTGCGTTCCTACAAAAAGTATGAAATAACGACATCTCTGTCAAAAACTCGTTTCTTAGTAGCTCGTGGTGGTATAAATATTTTGATATTAACATCAAAAACGCACTTTACTTACTTTACTTTTCTAATGGTAGGTCTCTCATATGTAAGAGGCCGCATGTGCAGGTACCACTTCAATGTCTGTTTCTCCCACCAAATACAAGTGTAAATGCACTGTTGTGTTCCGGATTGAAGGACTTTGTAGTCAGAGAAAGACTTATATCTCAGGATAGCAAACACAACGGAATGCCACAGTTCATGAGCGGCCGTATCGCTTGCCATCGGGAGAACGGCACGCTTTCAGCCATCGTTTCACCATTCATTGCAAAAAATAAAGAGGGGAAAATATAAAATGACTAAAGATAGTGAAATACAATTGAACCATAGGAATTTAATTCAATAAATGAATCATATTGTAGTCAAATAGCAACACTACATTTTTCTTAATAATAAAAATATACTGGCACAACCGAATGTAACAGCAGCTATTTTTTATAATACTCCATAAGCAAATAATAGATTCCGAATTGCCAGCAATTTTGCATCGCGTACAGTATTTTTCGACGCGGCAAAACATATTTCATCGCTCCAAACCAATGCAAATAAACGCCAAATGTAGTTTGAGCAGTAAATTCTCATTTAACTGAAAAATTGTTCGTGAATCGTTCTAGGACTTTGCCACGCTTTATTATAGTTTATAAATTGTTGCTCATTTGTGAATATACTACACATGGTATTGTTTGCTGCGTTTGAACTGCTCGGTAAGTGAAGCTATTTAATATTAGCTTTTTCGGTGTACATGATATAAAATATTTATGTAGAAGTCTTTTGGAATGTGAATGAGTGGTTGTCACGTTGTTGTCCAAATATGAGGAACAGTTTTTCTCGTCTCATACACATCAAACCTTCAAAACATAGTGATAACATAATTGTATTATAATTTATGTGACGCAGTCTTCCAGCAGCTGAGCTACCAACTTACATCTTGATCTCTCTATGTCACTATTCTGTGATTGAACCATCTATTTTATTCTGATATCATCTATTTCATATTGGCGTAATAAAATTTACAAAATACATATTGTTTGAGATATGTTTTCTTAATATAAACAACAAGCATTTACGAGTATATTCGAAAGTTAATAATGTTAACTTTGTCAATATAAAATAAAAAGTAAAGAGAAAATTGGTCCTAATATTTTGACAACCGCATTAGGACGCCGAAAGATTGTAGACGATCTATAATAAAACTATAGCTGAAGACCGCTCGTGATTATGTAAGCTGTAAGGTGTTCGAAAGTTATAAATGAATAATAAATAACACCCCACAGGCACACACATTGTCCTGACCCCACACTAAGATCGAACCTTGTGTCGTGGGTATCAGGAACTACGAGAGACTTTTCTCACAAACATACTGACTCAAAACAAATACTTGTAGTTCATACAAATATTTGTTTCGATGCGGGAAATGAACCTGCAGCCCTCTCGTTTCACGGGTGGCGTCTAACCAACTGCGTCATGGAGGCTGTAAGGCATTCAAAAGTTAAAATATGTTTAAACCTAAGCCGCGATAAAATCCGTAAAAAATACTTTTATTCCAATGTAGGACTGTTAATGTTGATTTCAAAATTATTGCTAGCAACTACAATATTATTTCATCACTATTACAGCTTACTAAAATATTAACGCCAACCAATCAACCTTAATCCATTACCAAGATTTGAGCGTGACGTCAATCACCAACTAAAGTATTCACGAGGCTGAGATATTGGTTGGGGTGCGGTTTTTTCCATCCCCGGGAAATCAGTTCCATTCCACCCCTAATGGGAGCTGTCGGCGAGACGTGTAATTATTTTATGCCAGTAGATTTTCTTCCACACTGGGAGAGACAATGCAGTGGATTAATTGTTACGTGTTTTACGGAGAGGTATTTTTATGGGTATATTTTTTGTGTTTTTATTAGAATTGTTGTATGTGTTTGACTGTCGATGTATATAGTATTCAAATAAGTATCTATGTTCAACAGAACATGGTTACTTATATGAATAATAAGGATTAGATATCAGTTTAATGTCGTCCTTGTAGGGAAAACATTTTCGTACAAAAATTGTTCTCGCGCTTGGCCAGTGCGGGTATAAACTCTGAAGCTTTTCCTTAATTTAATTTGTTCAAAGAAAAAACCGCAATGTTTTCTTACAATTATTTATATTACCATTAAAACGACCTAATACTTACCTACCTAATATAATATTCTAGAAGTCAAGGATGTGTTTCCAGAATGAACCTGAGACCTAGAACACAGCAGTGTACACGCATAACATGAAATGATAAATTACATTTACACGTTAATACTAGCTAGCTCGGAACACTCAACTCTTTGAAATTATAATATCAAAGACTTCCCTTCGCTTCGTAAAAATTGTGATGCCACTAGGAGTGTCATGTCGGAGTGTGCTCTAAAACTCGGTTTTATTGTAAAATGTCTTATATTTTTATTAACACTGTCCTGTTCCGCTATTACCTCAATATTTTAAAAATAAGTTTCATGTGCATTAGCAACGTACGTCATTTCTTCGTCACTCATTCGGGTAACATAACCGAAACGTCGGGAAATAGGCGCCAAATTTTTATCAAATTAACTTTCATTAGAGTTTAAGATAAGTAAATCTATAGTACAGTGTTCTCACCATAATACCTATGACGTAACTTCAATAAAATTACCTAAGAATTTAAACCCCACAAATCCTCTTCTTTCCATGTCATTTTGAAAATCTGAAGTGTAACCGAGATACCTTTCTTGGTTGCCTATACTCAGCAAGCTATATCTTCATTATTTAATTTATGCTATAAAAACTAGACTTTTCAAACTTTGCCATGTTTTCCAACTTTTACCCCGACACATGTGATTTAGAGCGAAGGTCAGTTAAATAAGTTTTCAGGTCACGAAGTTGCTGATGTACTGAAATATCTGCTTGCTCGATTTCATGGCGGGAATTTTGCAGGAAAATGTCTGATGTATGACATTTATACTCGGATGTTGAGGACGCCATGACAGTGTCTCACATCTGTGACTCAAGGATATCACTGGTATAAAAATGAATGAAAAAGGCAGGTTTATTTAGTGATATTGTTGCTGTTTCTCGGGATAACTTTTTTGAAGGACATTGTAGCCACAGTAACTACTAAACATATAGAGACTTAACATCTTATGTCTCAGGATGGAGAGCGCAATGTCAAGCATTGCTTTGTAATTCATGATGTTGTTTGGTTTTGCTACTGTCCATGGGTGATCAAATCGCTTGCTATCAGGCGAATGGAAGGCTGTCTCGCCATTCATTGCAAATAACAAAAAAAAAGGATTGTCTCTATTATATTGTGGATTGAAACTTCTACAATAAAAGGTGGTACAAATAAATTGATGATTAAATAGTAACTTGGAAGTTAAAATGTTACTTACGACCAGTCTGGCCCAGCTCCGACCGGATGCGGATACACTTTTCAAAATGGCGGCCAAAATGTTCAAATCCGCCTATCAATTTTGAATATCGACCAAGTAAAACAAATAAAAATCCTCGTATTTGCTAGATTTTTTACTACTACTTTCCTCCTATAGTTCATAGCGTGATGATAGTCTATAGCATTCCTCGATATGACCTATGCAAAAAAATGAACGAATAGTTCAACAAAAAACTGGTGGTAGGTCTCTCATATGTGAGAGGCCATCTGGGTGGGTACCACCGCAGTGTCTATTTCTCCTGTCAAACAGCAGTGTAAATGCACTGTTGTGTTTCGGGTTGAAGGGTATTGTAGCCAGAGTAACTACTGGACATATTGAGACTTAACTTCTATGTCTCAGGATGGCGAGCGCAGTGGAATGCCAAGCATTGCTTTGTAATTCAAGGTGTTGTTTGGTTTTGCTACTGTTCATGAGCGGTCGTATCGCTTACCATCAGGCGAACGGCATGCTCGTCTCGCCATTCATAGCAATAGAAAAAAAAAATAAAACAAACAAATAAACTCTTCAGCTTCATAAATTAGTATAGATTTAAATACGTAAGTTATACTATAATAATCCTTAAACTAATTATAATCAAATTCAAAGGTATTAAATCGCCGCACTTGGAAATCGAACCCAAGTCCCCTTAATCCAGACACCGACCATTGAACAATCGAGGGTATTACCGTCAATAACTCTATTATCAAGAAATATTCATATCCGGAAAAAAAAACATAATATTGGGTGCGAACATCCCAGCGTATCACTGAATATGTCACTTTGCCGTCTGGTTAAATGTTTATGAAGTGTCAAACAAAATTAAGTGTCGTGTCGGTCACACCATATCATACTTCGGACGTCTGCACTTTTACTTTATTTAAAACCAGCGGCCCGGCCCGGCTTCGCCCGGGTACACATACGATTCCAGTTCATAATTTATATTTTCCATTTCCGTTTCAACCCCTTTAGGCAAATATATAGCCTATGTTACTCGTGGATAATTTAGCTTTTGAATGGTGAAAGAATTTTTAAAATCGGTCCAGTACTTTTTGAGTTTATTCGTTACATACAAAAATACAAATCTTTCCTCTTTATAATATTAGTGTAGAAGACAAAAATGTTAGAGACAGTAACCAGAAGCGGCTGTTAACATCCTCACGGTTTTGACTCTCGGAAGCTTGAAGCTCGGACTTTTTGCAGTCATGCATTGATAGTCAATCACCAAGCACTATAACGGTTAATTAAAACATCGCAAGGAAATCTGTATACCATAGCGATTTGTAAGAATTTCTATGGTATGTAAAGTCCGCCAACCCGCAATGGGCCAGCGTGTTGGACTATATGGCCTGACCACTCCTAATGGTTCTCTCGATTGTAGAGGAGGCTCGTGCTCTGCAGTGGGACAAACATATATGTATGGGCTGATACAGAACTATAAAACTGATTGAGATCTTGGTGGCCTTTGGCCTGTGGACAGCCATCTCTGATTTTTCAAAGCATATTGTATGGACGGGTCGTTAATTTTCACTTTACTAATGATGGAAATCGTTCTTAGTGCTTTTTTGTCCCTGTGTTTAGATGTGTTTAACTAACAAAATTGTCCTTATTAGTCTAGCCGTGTGGGTTTTGATTCGTTATATCTTAGGTGCAATTCCCAGATCAAGATTTCTACTTAAGTAATAGTAGGGGTACTTTAGTGAGTTGCTCGATTTCCCAGGTTCAATTCGCTGGTCACGATTTCAAGTTTACATGAGTTTTTCAGATTAAATTTATGCTTATATGAGTTGCTTGAAATTTTTGCGATAGGCTCACGCCTTGTCATATTTTTGGACAGAAATTTTCTCGAAGAAAAGTGAGCAGAATGAAAAGCACCAACATAGATACATTTATGACCTTGTTATAAAAATAGTTCCTAATAACAGAATACACCAAAACGTTAACCCTAAACCATAGATCAAGCTTACCACACAGATTACAAGGATAAGTCCGTCTAACCCGGATAATCTCCACAGATAAGAAACACAAAATGCCCGGGAACATGTTGATAATTTTAATGTTGGCTACAAAGACCCCGTTTCAAGTACGCTAAAAGGGTTGCCACGTCGAATTAAGAGCCCTTTTATTTTCGACGTGGACGGCCTAATAGCAAAGGATGATGTATTTACATACGTATTAGACGTGCAGGTCCTGGTTTCTGTATATTTTTTAACTTTTATATGATTTATTATAAGTTCCTAAAAATAATATACGGAGTCCTAGAAACCGATGATCGTGTGTGAAAAGATTTATGACAGTCGAAGAAATCAAAGAGATATATAGGTAGGCACCACCTAAATGTCTATTTCTCCCGCTAAACAACAGTGTAAATGCACTGTTGTGTTCCGGATTGAAGGACATTGTAGCCAGAGTAACTACATATTGAGAGTTAACATCTTATGTCTCAGGATGGAGAGCGCAGTGGAATATCAAGCATTGCTTTATAATTGAAGGCGTTGTTTGGTTTTGCAACAGGCAAATGGCATTCTAGTCTCGCCATTTATAGCAATAAACAAAAGCTAATTACAAGCCTTCACATATAACTTTACTAATTAAAATTACACCAAAATAATTACATATAATGAAACAAAAATACAAAATCCTATAAATAAACAACTAAACTAAATCTTTTTGACAAACATACATACATAAATATATACATAAACTCACGTCTTTTTCCTAGATGGGGTAGGCAGAGGTGCCAGGGCACTATATAACTATAACCACTCTCAATCGAACTCTCGATTGTACAGTAGGTCCATGCCCTGTAGTGGGATGTATATGGGCTGATACATATAAATGAAAAGTTTAGTTACGACACATATGTTTCAAGTTATTAGCTCAAGTAACTGTAATTAATATTCCACCACCTATACCAGTATTATTAAACCAAAAAAGGTAATTTAATTAAAGTTTATCATATAATAGTGTTCACACTCCGTTCGCTTTGTTGGAAACATTAAAAAAGCTGAGCTGACCCTTTTTAGTTTTTGCCGTGGACCAAATATACGCGGGAGCTGTGGTTCCAGTCATAAGCGGAAGCGGTTTTTGCCAATATTTGTATTATGCCTCGGTTGTGAAGTTGTACTACGGCACGACTACAATTCTGAGTTTTCGGGTTCGAATCCCGGGTCGACCAGTCATATTAGATTTCTATTAATTAATTATCAGCCCAGCGTCAGGAATTTGTTTCGGACATGAAGATACACGGTATAACAATTGTACACATTTGTAATTTGTTTTTGTTTCTATATTAACTTATTGTATGTTATTTCTTGTGTGGTATAATAAAAAGTTATTATTATAACATATTCGTGCCAAGTACAGCCATATTCATACCATTTCACGTTCCAAATCATTTTCTTCATAACATTCAAATCCTATATGTATGGTTTATTTTTATTTACCCGCTCTCGCTCATGACTTGCACGCGAACAATTATCCAGATTAACCACTGTTGATATTTACCGAGTGCGATTTAAGGGTTTTAATTACGTCGAAATTGCTTCCCACCTCGTTAAGTGCGGCCTAACGTTTTGAAACACCGATAAATTATAACGTATATTGTTATTTTTTGTGGTTTATTACGTAGTTTTATATTTAAGCCATTAAGTTTTTAAGGTGTTGTTATGTTTTGTAATGATTTTTTATGATGTAAAAATTTTGTGTGTCCGCTGTGTTGCTAGATGTCAAAGGTTTCACCCCTGTTACAGACTAATACTGCGTTCACCTGCCCTAAGTATGCGTTTTTCAGTATAACTTTTAAGGAATTTATGGTGCATAAATTTTGTACTCAAGACGATAAGTGTTTATTCTTCAAACTATAAACGTCACCAAACTTTTCGTCACGACTCATTCGTAAAAATATATACCGTAAGAAACATTCTTTACACTACCATAGGAACAAGGACTTATTTAGCTTGTAGTTTAGCGACCAGCTTTGTGCATGACATGAAACCCTTTGTGTGACCCTATGTCGGATTCAACTCAATTGTCGGAGTCAACTCTTTCGAGGATAGCTTTTTTGTCCGTAAAATATATATGAAATTGCGGAAATCTCAAAATGCGGATTTGACAAAAACTGGCACGTTTTCTTAAAATTATTGCCGTCATTTTAAACTCAGCAACATTTCATTCATCCATCATCAGCCTGTCGCAGTCCACTGCTAGTATGTCCAGCAGTGGACATACCGCAGGCCTCTCCCAAGATACGCGACAGAGCCCGGTCTACTCCTTCATGCATCTAGTCACTGCCGGCCCTCTTGTGTAATATTTGTTTTTTGTACAGTAAAGTATTTATAAATCCCTAAAGCATAAAGATTACTACATACACATGAAAACATTTTAAACGCAATATATATTTCAAAGAGCCTTATCAAAGGTCGCATCAAAACAAAATAGTTAATTACTCGTCGGCAAGCGACATCGCAGTGACTTGACAAAATGCTCGGCGCAAGTCACTGCCGAAATTACGTTTTGGCTGACGTCATTATTCTGGTCACCCCCACCATCGCACCACTGTTGACTTTATCAAGATTATGACATAGATGCGACAGTTGGTTGAGAATTCATTTAAAGTTGAATCGATTCCTAATGTGAAATTAAAGCTGTTTTTAAATAATTCCATTGGAAAAACATAATATTTATTTAATACAAAATCAACCCGCACTAGGCCAGCGTGGTGGACTATATGGCCTAACCATTCTCAATCGTACTGTCGATTGTAGAGTAGGCCCGTGCCCTGCAGTGGGACGTATATAGGCTGATACATACATACATACATATAAAATCATCTCATTCATTTTATAAACACATATTATGCATTTACATTAATCTATCCTTATCACATAGAAAAGCAATAATTCAAAAGCACACAACAAAATATAAAACAAACAAATTTCTAATAGAATTATAATTTGTCATGTTTGGATAGATGTACTGAATCCACAAAAATAAGAATTGATAAAGTTTATTTTAAACCTTAGAATTAGTTTCGATAATCAAATACATCAGAAATGGTAGGTCTAGTGTTTGTACCAGTTTTAATACTTATAATATGACAGCCTCGTAATGAGAGACCGCGGGTTTCATCCCTGCTCTGAGACAAATATTTGTGTGAACTACATGTATTTGTTTCGGGTCTGTGTTTGTGAGATCGAAAAGAATCTCGTAGTTTCTGCCACCCACGGCACAAGACTCGATCTTAGTGTGGGGTCAGGACTATGTTTGTGACTGTTGGGCGTATTTATTAGTTCCTACGAAAATCTAACAAAACTATTTGGCACTGACATTTAATCGTTGTGAAATCGGTGGTACAAATCAATGACTGTATCAAAACTTTTTCAGAGATATGTCCCCTCTGCAAAAGTCTGCTCTTTTAGTGTTGCCGTCACTGCGCTATTTACGGAAAACTGTAATTTATCACTTAAATTAAAAGCCGCATTGTTTCAGTCATAATAAACGTAGTTATGAATTATCTGTTTGATGCTGAATTATTTATTCACTTAGTAATTGTCTTTTATATGCCTTGGGTCTTCCCTCGCTGTATTTAGTAAGAAAAAGAAAGAGATGGAATAAGAATATCATTAATTTTAATTGTATTAAACATATTTATGTTTACTGGAGATAGATAGATAATATGATTTGAATATTGGTTATTATAGTTATAAATTTTGAAGAAAAATTGAGGTTTTCGTAGATCGTACATATAAACAGCTATGCAAATATTCAAGTTATTGGATCTTCTAAATATTTATATTGTAATAAAATAGTCACACTAATTAAAGCTTCTATAAATAAGATAACGCCAACCCGCACTAGGCCAGCGTGGTGGACTTTATGGCCTAACCACTCTCAATCGTATTCTCGATTGTAGAGTAGGCCCGTGCCCTGCAGTGGGACGTATATGGGCTGATACAGAAATAAGATAAGTGGAAGATATCTTATCTTTATCGTTTTATTATAATACCGAGCCTCTTGCGAATTATAAAACAGTTTTTTTATGAAAAATATATTTTTGCAAAAATATTTTTACGATGATTTGATACAATTCAACCAAAATATAAAACCGGCTTTTATTCCAAACTATTTTGTTTTTTAAAAACAGTAATAAAGTAGAGAGAATAAATTAATTATGCGTGCGGATTGTCTATGAGTCACAACGGGACTCATTACAAACGACTACTGGCGGATGCGACGTTACGAAATACACATATTATGTAATATAATATATACATATGATATTAATTTAAATACATACAATTATAAATTATTTTTCATCAATGTTGTAGAGTTCATATGTTCATAAAATGTATTTTATAGTTTGTCGTACGTTTGATAAAGACTGCTAAGTTAACAGTACTTATTATAAAATTAGTAAACGAATGAATACATAAAATGAAAAAATTGGAATAAAGTTTTTTATAATGTCACAATACGAATTTATGGATCATGACGACATGATTATTATTTTGAGTTCAGGAAACATTTTTGGTGATTTTGAGGCTAAAGATATACTTAAAAAACCAAACATAAACACTGTAGAAACTGTTTCAATTGGAAACAAATCAACATCACACAGCATGAATTTATCACACATCTAATATTTCCTATTGTAAACAACCACTCTTTCATTTTACAGTTGTGTTTACTCCAACTCCACTCCTACAGCCATTAAACTTTAAGAAAGCTATTTAACCAAACTAAATCTAATTAAAAGAAGCAGCAGAGGAAACATCGTAAAGAATGCTCCGACGTCAATGGCGCAGAGGAATGTCATTCCACTCCGACAGTCAGGTAAATGTACGAGTTACTCATTAGCTAAAACAGTCACTATCTGGCCTGGGTACTAAGCATAAGCGGAGCGGTTGGCGGGAATAATAAACATAGATATCATATTAATACATAAACGACACGCCTGTTTCCCATAGGGGTCGGTAGAGACTATGGATCTCTAATATACTTCATCCTGACATACTACGTCTTCGTCAACTTTCATTAGTATCTTCATGCATTCTCATCGGTTCAGGGTACTTTTATCCTGACTCTTGCGAAGGGTGCCATCGATTTGGTGGTTGAGGGTTAAATCAATAGTTTTTAATAAAATAATAATTTAAACCCTTGCGTATCGTAGTGTCTTTAAAAATTAAAGGATGTACATTATTATTTCAGGAAAACCATGTATTTACTATTTCTTAACCAAATACGACGATATTACTTTACAGCTTTCGTGATCACGGAGTGGACTGAGGTATTAGTCATCCGCCTAGTGTCTTTCACAAGCTGGAAAGTTACAAAATTTAAAAATTAAACCAAATCCGCGATAAAATCCGTAAACAACAGTTTTATTTCAATGTGTAACATTCGCGTGAATCTAAAAAACTATTTCCTCGTTTTTTAATCTCCTCTCCCATCACTGTATCCGCGGTCTCACCCACGAAGACTCATCAAGCCGTATAGCCTGCGAACGGGGGACAATACCCACGTGCGCACCCTACGCCGACCCTTAAAATTGAACTGTTACGTTGCGCTCGTCTCGGTGCAAACTTCATTTAGCTTTGAATTGATGTAATGAATTCAGTTGTCTAGGCTAGACTAACACTATGCTTGGGAAGATTACAAGTGTTTTTGTAATTAATGTAATGCATTATTAGTTAGCCTGAGAAATGTATTAAGAGGAACAATGGTTATTCATACCTTAAAACTTAATACGCTAGTGAAAATTAAAAGATTGTTTTTTGTAATCGATATAATCCATTATAAGTTAGCCTGAAAAATATTAAGAGGAATAGTGGTTTCTCATACCTTAAAGGCGATAAATATGAAATCGAATAAGTATGAATACCTTTATATAAATATATTGCGTTATATGGCGAGACGACCTTGGCGTTCACTTGATGGTATACGATACGACAACTCATGAACAGTATTAAAACCAAACAACTTGAATTACAAAGCAATGCTTGGCATTCCACTACGTTTGCCATCCTGAGACATAAGATGTTAAGTTTCAGTATGTCCAGTAGTTACTCTGGCTACAATTTCTTTCAAACCGAAACAACACAGTGCATTTACAATTCCGTTTAGGGAGAGAAATGTACATTGCCGTGGTATCTACCCAGGCGAACTGTCACCACCCAAGAGACTTACCGCCAGTACCTAAGTTAGTTACCACCAGTCATATGGGTTCTTAGATATCCATTTTAATACTTTGGTAGTTTATTTTCAAATATATCAACCCAAAAAAAAACAGCATGTCTTGTTTGTGAACCGTAAGATTTGAATTCAATTTCCTGGTAGTGCGATTCTGTTTTCGCGAGTCTATCAGAAAGAATATGATGTTCTGGATTTAAAAGGCACTTTTCACATTTAAAGACAGAAATAAAATAACTAATTACTAGTGAGGTCATTCACACCTTTGCTTTCACCTTGCGAGATGCAGTCATGAGCCTATATACTTTCTAAGAACACAAACGATCAATAAAAACTGACGTGCCTTCAAGCAAAACTTGCGCTCATTAACGCTTACAATATTTGCACACACGTACGAGAATTCTGTCGGCGAACCGCACAATGCTAATTCAGTGTAAACAACATCGCTTTGTTTAATTCCAGCGTGTTTGCTTACATTTTAGTATAATTAATTGCGTATCATTATTTACTGAACGTGTATGTTCCGCTTGTAATCTATAGTGAGTGGTTTTTCGGTGTAAATGAGATTGTTAGAAAGGTGTGTTATTATGTATTTTATTTTTATTTGTTGTAATAGATACACCACCTACGTGTATGTTACATTTTGTAATACAATCATGGACAAACTACTGATTTGCATACCAATTAAAAGTACACTATATTTGTAATACTAGACGTACAACATCAAATCAAATTAGAAGATAAATTAACTGAAATGTGAATAAAAAATAACAAAGTACTTGAATGAATAAAATGAAAACGAATAAAATATGCATGATGTCTAAAAAAATATTTATTTACATTTGTATCGTTATTCTTATTTATGGGGTCGAAGAAAATATCAATATCTGGTAACTTAGCAAACGACTCGATATTTTATTACTTCATTTACTAGATTTATTCTCTCTTATGATTTATTTTCTATTTCGTAGGTTCTTCAAATACAACCAAATCAATGGCGCCCTAAAGTATCAGAAGTGCCTTGAGCTGACGAATATATGACGACGCAAAAGTAGCATATCAAGTAGAGCAAAGTGAAGATCCATAGTCTCTGCCTACCTCTACGGAATACAAGATTGATGGTTAAGTAGGTGGGTCCTTCTTAATATGCGAGAGTACATCTGAATAGGTCCAGCATTTCCACTATTTCTACCAAATAACAACGTGTACGTAATGTTGTTTCGGATTAGAGGATTTTGTAGTCAATGTTTGCTGGGCATTAAGAGACTTAACACCTTATGTACTGGGATGTAAAGCAGGGAACTACATAAACATAAATATACTCTCGCCTTTCATCCCAGGAGAGGTAGGCAGAGGTGCAACCAGGCCACCCAAGCTTCGCCCTGCATTTTTCGTCCTATGATGTCTACTGCCTCAGTGGCACAGTTGTAATATGTAATAAATAGGCTTTCCTCGAGGATATTCACAGCTACTTTTTTTTGTTTTCGCGAATATAACACATTGAAATAAAACAAGCTAACCCTATTTCAACTAATGGCATACTTTTTTTGAAAATATTATATCGCTTATGATCATCATCATCAGTGATAATGTAGTGAAATAATTTTTCAAATCGGTTCAGTAGTAACAAAGCCTATTCAAGATAAACAAATAATTAAATCTTTCCTATACAGGGTATATCACGACTGCTACTGAAAACGAAGCTGGGTGATAGTTTGAGTGACTTCAAATAAAGAGCAACTAAAAATTTTGCAAAAGATAAGCGACACTTATTTTTTTTTTTCCTATCTAGTTTTTTTCTTATCTATTTTTTTTCGAAAATAAAAGTTTAAAATTTTAAATTTTAAAACACGCTATAGTAGGTACGCAAGGGTTTAAATTATTGTTTAGCAACAACTATTAATTACCACCCAAACACGATGATATTAAAATAATGCCAAAAAAATTTGGCTCGTTCCTTTGCGAAAAGTTTAATAGCATTGTCTTTTTAGTCACTAAAACTACCACCCAACTCGTTTTCTACTACTATCTACTTACTTTTTCTGTATCATTTTAAAATGAAAAAATATTATTACATTGCACGTCAAGCCCATAATCCTAGATTCCTGTCCATCCAAAGGTTGCCAGGAAGAAATCATTCAATGCGATATGGCCGCCAATTGCACCATATTTTTATGTGTAATATTTTATTATTTCATGTAAGATGTACAATACAGAGTATATAAATCTGTATCTGTATCAGCCCATATACGTCCCACTACAGGGCACGGGCCTACTCTACAATCGACAGTACGATTTAGAGTGGTTAGGCCATATAGTCCACCACGCTGGCCTAGTGCGGGTTGGCGGACTTACATACCATAGAAATTCTTATAAACCGCTATGGTATGCAGGTTTCCTCACGATGTTTTCCTTCAGCGTTTTAGTGCGTGGTGATTGACTATCAATACACACATGACTCCGAAAAGTCAGAGGTGTGCCCTGGGATTTTAACCCGCGACCACCGTGAGAATTTTGGCAGCCGCGCCTGGTCCGTTTACCAACAGGCCACCACGCACTTATATAAATAAATGAATAAATAAAGTCTGACGAATTTAGTCAACCTATACAAATTATACTATAAATACTTAAAACAAACTCCTCAATAAGTATAAGTATCTAACCGCACCGAATACTTACGGCTATCGTTTCTTATTCAAGCGCCCTTAATTCACTGCACAAGGAACTCGGCGATTCCAGTTAAGTATTAAAGTTTTTTGAACGGCAACCAACCCTTTGTTTCGGGCGCACTGCGAGCATAATCCTGAAGCGGGGACGGACTTGAGGAACGAACGGATAAATATATTTTAGAGTTTTACAGGCAGAATGTGATAAGAAGAATTCACCTGATGGCATGTGTCACGCCCCATGCCTATATACAACACCTAGAACTTATAATTAAATATTGCTTAGCACTACCTTGCGATAAAGCTAAATGGCACACACAAAACACAACAGTGCATTTACAGCAGTGTAAATGCACTGTTGTGTTTTGGATTGAAGGGCATCGTAGCCAGAGTAACTACTGGACATATTGAGACTTAACATCTTATGTCTCAGGATGGTGAGCGCAGTGGAATGCCAAGCATTGCTTTGTAATTTAAGGTATTGTTTGGTTTTACTACTGCTTATGAGCAGTCGTATCGCTTACCATCAGGCGAACAGCATGCTCGTCTCGCTATTCATCGCAATACAAAAAAATGGAAGGAAAATTGTCGGCGCAACAGTTCTTTAAATTTAGTTAGCATTTTTATCTCAACCCCTTCCAGTTCTATTTCTTGCAACAGATGGAATCCTATATCCGTATCCACGATCCAATATATGTCTATGTTAATTTTAATCAAAACTGGTTCAGCAGTTTTATCGTAAACACGGAACGTACATATATATGTACATACATACATAAACACAATCGGATTTATAATATCAGTACGTATTTTCGCGGGGCCCATGCCCCCCATCAGATTTCGCAACACTAAACTTTGCCTTTGCTAACGGCTTACCGGGAGTTTGTAACACAAAGCATCGGGAAAACAGGTCAAGTGCTACTTAATAATTTATTGGCTTCCTTACACTTATTACGCAATGTATACTTTGTTCGTTTAAATTAACATGTAGTCTAATTTATTTAACTAAAGAAGTAATATTTAATAATAAATAGCTATGTACTGTACAATAATTTTAGTGCTATGTCGGAAAAATTATGTCCGCTTTGTTGAAATGGAACATACCTGTAATTGCACATAGTTTTTTTTTTATTATGAAAAGTGGCCGTTATCCAGACGGATAGAAATATGTAGCATATTCAAATATGTAACATATTTGTATAACAACTGCAATAACTATTGCAGCTATTAAATAAGACAGGTACAAAACATTTCAAAATACAACCTAACTTACTAAATTGTACAATGTAGTAAATTTACCATATTTTAAATCAAAATTTTACAACAAACTTCCCCACAAACGAAATAATAATTTCAACATCTGAAAAGCTAGTTGGCTATTTTTTCTAGAAATAAAATGTACATTGTCCCACAAAAGAATCACTAATTTTGTGGAAACGGGAAAGCTGCTAAACGAGGTTGTTTGTTACTACTTTTTTTAACAACAAAGTGAATTGCAATTGACGGTAGTGCAATGCAATGCAAATAGAGACACTGGTGGTAAATCTCTCATGTGTGAGAGATCGCCTGGGTAGGTACCACCGCAATGTCCTTTTCCTAAGCGAAACAGCAGTGTTAACAAACTGTTGTGGTCCGGTTTAAACCACATTGTACCCAGATTAACTACTGGACAAATTGAGACTTAAAACCTTATGTCTCAGTAGAATGCCAAGCATTAATTTGTAATTCATAATGTTGTTTGGTTTTACTACTGCCTATGAGCGTCCGTATCACTTACCATCAGGCGGATGGCATGCTCGTCTCGCCATTCATTTCTATAAAAAAAAAACGATTCACGATGTGATGTGAAAAAATACATTAAATCCAAATTACAAGTATTACAGAGACATACACGGTTACATTAATACAAGTCAAATTGAAGAGTCGAACAACGCGTTCGTTACGCCTAATACGGTTTTTATTCCTTTTTTTTAAATTGACTCACTTTCTCACTGAGCCAGCTTTAAAAGTGATGACGAGGGCAAACGTGTTACATGCCGTTCAGCCGCCGCGGTTGCCTCCAAATGATCATTCCGACTGAAAAGCCCGCTCCCTTCCGTCTCATTAGTTCGTTCAGAATGACGTTGACGTAGAATTGTATGGTACTCGTTGGAGGCCAGCGGTTCTGAATACTGCGACGCCCCCTTTTGTGTTAAAACTTTTTTTAATGATAGAAATTTTTTTGATGTTCTGTTTTTGAGTTTTGTGACTGACAGTTAAATGTAAGTTTTGTGGTATGGTTTAAATATAATGAGTATTTTACCAATTTTATTTTTAAATTTTTTACAGTTAGTTACAATAAATTATTATGAAAGGTAAAAAATTTCTTGTGAAATTACTCGTAGTATTTGTTCAGTGATTTTCAAACTTTTTATCTTGGTTGTTACCTTGAATAAACTTCCAGTGCGTCTCTCCATCTCATAAGATCATACCGGGCTTATATAATTTGCTGATAGTTGGCTGTTAAGTTTTGTGATCATAGAATAGTAATTCAAAAACCTTGCCTGAATAATTATAAAAAAAAATTATATTGCTGTCTTTATTCCTATTTTTAAAAGAGCTTGTGAGTCTCAAATTTCAAGACTTTTGAAACTCTTTTTATATGGTAGAACGACCGCAATTTAATTCGATTAAAAAAAACTAATTTATTTGGACTGCCATACATTTGCTATAAGCTGCACTCATTTTCTTTCTCGTAGTGTTATAACAAATTGCAGTGGCAACGGTTTTAAAAGGTGCGTTTGTCCAAAGTTTGAGAACCTCCATGACTATTCGCGTATACATTCGCGACTGAATACGTCACCTCACATCTGCCTAGAGTATTCAACTTCCGCTAACGTGATTTCACTACATTCAGTCCCAAGTAGCTACATTTTTATATGCGAGTTATTTAGCACTTTTACGTAAAATCTCGCTTCAACATTTGTTATGTAACTTATTGACACCAATCTCACCCTTATGGCGACAAATTGCTCGGATGCTTTATACGCAAAAAGTATTATTCGGTTTTCGACTTTATTACACTCTTGTTTTGTTTATGAAACGTTCTTTATGAGCCGGCACATTGGAGGCGTATTTCGCTTGACGTGATTTACATAGAGGCTGTATTGGTTTCGATTTTTTGCTTTAGGAAAAAATATCTGAAGGATATTCGCTTCATAGACTGCGTAATAGATCGGTACAATTGATCACCGTTTACAGCAATGTAAAAAATACATTCAAATGAGCTTGGTAATTGAGCGTTATTTTTGAGCAAACTTAAGCAATGATATTTAGACTTCTAAAACACATCAAATGTCTAGCTTCAGGTTATTAAAAATACAGCATGAATAAGATAGCTCGACTGTACTTATCAATAAATTAAATAAATAAATACCTCCAACATTAACATACATAGTCCTGATCCCACACTAAGATCGAGTCTTGTGTCGTGGGAATCAGAAACTACGAGAGACTTTTCAGGCTCACAAACACCCAGACCCGACAGAAATATTTGTGGTTCACACAAACATGGCGTTTGAGTATTCGGAAAACAATAAACCATGAAGTGTAGCCTTGATTACATTTTGCACGCTCCGGCACGATCATTTCGACTGGTGATAGACAAGTATCTTACGTTTTTTTGTTTGTTGCTTTGCTTTAATTTTAATTTTGCTTTGTTATTCTGTATCTGTATCTGTATCAGCCCATATACGTCCCACTGCACGGCACGGGCCTACTCTACAATCGACAGTACGATTGAGAGTGGTTAGGCTATATAGTCCACCACGCTGGCCTAGTGCGGGTTGGCGGACTTACATACCATAGAAATTCTTATACTCGTAAACCGCTATGGTATGTAGGTTTCCTCACGATATTTTCCTTCACCGTTATAGTGCGTGGTGATTGACTGTCAATACACACATGGCTTTGTTGTTATAAGTTGTTATTATTGTACCTTGTTAGGAGACAGTCCCGCCCTCACACCCGCCACTGTAACTCCTGTAAGCCAGGATCAACAGTGGCACGCAATATTATGACACCGAGCATTGAAGCTCGGGGAGTCTCCGGGAATGTCTAACTTGTCTTTAACCCGCAACGAAATTAATCAGAAAGTGTTATTAATAGGAGGAGTTGGAAATAAAATATTGTCCACTTCCCTCCATGCAAAGCGGGTGACAAAACAATGAACTAAAGAGGTAAATAACCTCGTAAAAATTATTGTACCTTGTTGTTAGTTGTAATAGATAGTTGATTTCCAATGTCACGCATGCTATATACTTTGATCTTGTGTCTGTGACTAATCATAGACAAAATTACCGATGAAACGGTGGAGACAAACTACCCTTGAAAAGAAAAAGACTAATAAACCAATTTTCTTTCTTTCTTCATTTTCTTGTTTTAAATTTCGAATCAGCTGCATTCTAAAAATTGCTGTATTTTAAAATGTTAAAACTAATTAATTGGTAATGAACTGCACTGATTTAAACCACTTGTAATTTTTGTAACAATCACTATATTGTAAGCTGGTTTTGAAAAGAGCAACACTAGAGTTTCTTGCCCGTTCTTCTCTAGTGAAAACCGCTTTTCGAACCGGGTGGTAGATAAAAAACTGACTAATAACTAAATGATGTAGAACATCTTAATGGATTCAATAAATTATTTTCATTTCCATTTAGCATTTTCATTTCATTTTCTATTCCCCATTCCTAGCAGTATACACAAGATAAAAACCTAAACTAAATCTGCTATTTTTAATGACGTCATCGCGACTAACTCCAGAGCCACGTGACGTCACTCTGATAATCTTGTTAGCGTGCTCGTTAGTTGCCGTGAGCCGGGATCGCATATCCCGTGCATATCTCCAATTAATTGCCTTTGTTACCGCCAAACTATCATATACCGCCTTTTTTCCTCAAAGGATTTATAAATAAATTGATATGTGTTACGGAAAATTGGTTATTAATCTTGTTATTAGTTGGATGTGTGTGTATTTAAGATATGTGTTTGGTCTTTGGATGTAATTACTGGTGGTAGGGCTCTCATATGTGAATGGCCACCTGGTACCACCGTAATGTCTATTTCTCCCGCCAAACAGCAGTGTAAATGCACTGTTGTGTTTCGGTTTGAAGGACATTATAGCCAGTTACTACTGGACATATTGAGACTGAACATCTTATGTCTCAGGATAGCAAGCGTAGTCGTATGTCGAATTTGTAATTCAAGGTGTTATTTGGTTTTCCTACTGTTTATGACCAGTCTTATCGCTTACCATCAGAAGAACGACATGCTCGTCTATAAATATATGTTTTGGCCTGTTTAATGCTGTTTCCAAAGACGCACATTTATGTGTGGGGCAAATAGTGTATTAATGTACTTTCTACGCTGTCACATTATGAAGGAAAAAGATCTTTAAATTGCGACTATTTATAATTTTTTTAATAAATTTATACCACAACCACTCTCAGTCGTACTTTCGATTGTAGAAGAGACCCTTGCCCTGCGGTGGGACGTATATGGTCTGATACAGTATAGGTAGGTACTATTGGAAAAAAATAGACAGCCGATTACTTATTTTGTTGATGATGATGATGATGAACATGTCATTTTTGAAGAAATTGTTTACCAAATAAATAAAAAATATACACTATTGTGTGTATTGACAGTCAATCACCACGCACTTAAACCGTGAAGGAAAACATCGTGAGGAAACCTGCATACCATAGCGTTTTATAAGAATTTCTATGGTACGTAATTCTGCCAACCCGCACTAGGCCAGCGTGGTGGACTATATGGCCTAATCACTCTCAATCGTACTCTCGATTGTAGAGGAGGCCCGTGCCCTGCAGTGGGACGTATATGGGCTGATATAGTTATAGATACACAGGTGAAGCAGTAACTTTACTAAAAAAAACACTACTCACCAATTCAATTCAAATGTTAAAAAATAAATGGTATTTTCTAGTTCTCTTGAAGTAATAGATATTTATAGTGTGGACATATTCGCTGAATTAAATTAAGCGAACGAAGTGCAGAACTAGTTTCTTAAGATTAGTACATGGCTTCATTTATCACGTCTTTGTTATTTAAGAATTTATATGTTAAACATCTGAGAAATGTAAAAGAAATATATTAAAGTCTTGGACAGATTGATATTTACGAGGACAACCTAAATATAGTATAAAGGGCTTTTATGTGACTGTGCTTTTTATTTGACTTTTTAAAATTTATTTTGTACTTACATTTTTTGTTGTTTTTACGCTTAAAAAATATTTTATTTTATAGTTTATTTGCGTTGTTAGTTCTAAGAATTTTTATTTCTTTATATTAAGGTTATTATACAAAAAAGTGCGTGGTGGCCTGTTGGTAAATGGACTAGACGTGACTGCCAACATATTCACGGTGGTCGTAGGTTCGAATCCCAGGGCACACCTCTGACTTTTCAGATTCATGTGTGTATTGATAGTCATAGATCACACACTATAACCGTGAAAGAAAACAACATGAGGAAACCTGCCTACCAGTTTCTATGGTATGTAAAGTCCGCCAGCCCGCACTAGGCCAGCGTGGTGGACTATATGGCCTAACCACTCTCAATCATACTCTCGATTATAGAGGAGGCCAGTGCCCTGCAGTGGGACGTATATTAACTGATACAGATACTGAATAGAATACAGGATAGGATATTATTAATAATTAATAAGTAATTTATATCCATTGTAGTAAAGTGTAAATTTGAATATTTTCCATCATGCGTTAGTCTGTATAATTCTGTTGAGTACCATAAAAACGTAGTCATTTAAAATGACCCTATATTTATACAGGGTGTATCAAGACTGCTACCGAAAACGAAGCCGGGTGGTAGTATAAGCGACTTCAGACATAATGCAATAGAAAATGTTGCAAAAAAAAGCGATGATTTTTTTTTTGTTATTTTTTTCCTATCGTCGTATTTGGGTGGTAAATACATTTTCTCCCTAAAATAATAGTGTATACCATTTTATTTATAAAGACTCTAAGGTATAAAAGAGTTTAACTTATTATTTTATCAAAATCTATGAATGTAACACCCAAAAATGTCGACATTTAAAAAAATAAAAAACATCGTTGCGTTTCGTTTCTAAATTTTTAGTTGCATTGTTTTTGTAGAAACTAAAACTACCATCCGGCTTCGTTTTCGGTAGCAGTCTTGATATACCCTGTATAAAGCAAAATTATGTGATAAAATTTAGCATATACTTTGTCAGAGGCACATGAAAACCTTTCATGTATTTATTTATTTATTTTTATTTATTCGGAAAACTTACAGTAAACTTATAGTAAATTAAGATAATACAGGTATACTTATAAAGCCATTTACAAGTTTTCACAAATATGTTAGTACTTAAATAGCGTAACAATGTAAAAAAGTATTTCAAAGAAACAAAACAAATATTATTTCTTCTACATTAATGCTTTCCGTATCGACCAATAAATAACCTTAATTACATCAATCTTACATAAATGAGCAAAACTAAATAAAAATTTAGCAAATAAGTCAATACACAAATAATTATAATCACCCTTGTACGCATTAACTGCCTCGGTAGCGTAGTTGTACTTCGGTACGGTCACAAAGCTGAGGTCTCGGGTTCGAATCCCGGGTTGGGCAAAGTGATATTGGATTTTTCTATTCATTGTCAGCCCAGAGTCAGGAATGTGTGCCTGATATGGCGATAGGCTCCCCACCTATCACATTGTGGGACGGAACATACAAGGCGAAATGTGGGTGTCCTGGCACCTCTGCCTACCCCTTCTGAGAAAAAGGCGTGAGTTTATCTATGTATGTATGTTGTTCGCATTAAGCCCGTATAATTACAAGTACGTTGCTCACCTCTAAGATTAAATATTTAAATTAACCATTTACGTTTACAAGACGTTGTAAATTGGCAATTTAAAGCAAAATAATGAGTCAATAACCCCGACTGGAGTTTATACTAATGTTAAATATATTGTGCTCAGAATTTTCACAACCCTCGTGACTCAGTGGGTTAAACGCCGGCTGTGAAACACGAGGCCGCGGGTTCAATTCCCGCACCGAGAAAAATGTTTGTGCGGCCCACAAATATTCTTTTCGGGTTTGGATGTTTGTGAGAGCGAAAAGTCTCTCGTAGTTCCTGATACCCACGACACAAGACTCGATCTTAGTATGGGGTCAGGACTATAAATGTAGCTGTTGAGTGTTATTTGTTTATTAATTTGGATTTATTTTCAATTTGGCTGTTTCTGGCAAGTTAAGTATGGTGAAAAATGGCATAGGTCTCGGAAACGTATGAACGGTGTACCTGATGGTAAATTATTACTACCATCCAAGTATTTTTTTTGCAATGAATAGCGAGACGAGCATGCCGTTCGCTTGATGGTAAGCGATACGACCGCTCATAAACAGTGGCAAAACCAAACTACACCTTGAATTACAAAGCAATGCTAGGCATTCCACTGCGCCATCCTGAGGCATAAGATGTTAAGTCTCAACATGTCCAGTAGTTAATAGTCTGCCTACCTCTAACCCCGCTACCTCTGCCTACTCCTTCTGGGGAAAAGGTGTGAGTTTATGTATGTATGTACGTTCAATAAAAAAATATTTTGATTTTATTTTACTTATGGAATCTTCATAATTTTGAATTTCTTTCTAACCCTTCTGTCTATATGTACATTGAAGTCATGTCCGACAAAGAGTGTATTATTTTTATATCCATATGATTCAGTCGTATGTTGTATGTCTTAGTTCGTTGTCCTGTCTCGGCACATGCACTCGATTCAAATGAGCGCAGACGGGCGTCCGACCCTTAACCTCGTCTTAAACGCGCCTGTCATACGAACACTGTGGTGGCTTGGACAGTTGTTTGATAAAGTGGATGGATAGTCTCAAAAGAAAAAAGAAAAACAGATTTATTGTCACAAAAAATAAATGACAACTCACACAACAGCTAACATGCAAACAAAAAACAGGAGGGAGTATATTCGTCACATTGCTCTGTGACACTTAGGTAATAAAATAAAATAAAATATGATGTTAACTTATCCGCTTCTACTCGCCATACCGGCCAGTTTGCGTATGCGTATTAAGTATATAATTTTTCGACGCGCGGGCCATTACGTTGCACAGAAAACCCCTCTCTCTTTTCTTTTATAGGAAGTCCGCAACTGAATAAGTCCCCAAGCATTTTATAGCAAACTACAGCAAGCTACGACTTTCAGCAAGTTTAGATCACACATTATGTAAGTAGACGTCAATTCGCTTTCGTGGCCAGATATCGAACTCTTCCCGGCTTCATCGTTCATCATTTAAGAAAAGTAAGGGGAAGGGTTACTGTACCTCCAGCAACTTACTGAATGAAACACGACGGCAAGGGCATTGCAAATGCTAAAATAAAACAAAATAATAACGTTAGCACTTTTCTTCACAACTATACCTACATACTTCTCTTCATAGCTTTGAGTCTTTCATCCAATTTATTTTAATAATGTAATAAAACACTAGTTTTTTCTTGAAATAATTTATACACGCGTCTTCGAGTTCAAAAGTGAAATATGCCAACATATTCCAATTTCTAAGCTCGAGTCCTTTTTAAAATTCAAAATATATAAAAATAATGTTGTATTCTTAGTATTATGAGCATAAGACAAGCTTATTTTGGATTGTTTTATTGTTAGGAATGACAAGACGATTATACCTTATGCTATTAGCCTGATGGTAAGCGATACGACCGTTCATAGACAGTAGCAAAACTAAACAACACCATGAATTACAAAGCAATCCACTACGCTCACCATCTTGAGACATAATATCGTAAGAGTCAATTTGTTCAGTAGATACTCTGGCTACAATGTCCTTGAAACCGGAAGACATCAATGCATTAATACAGGTATTTGGCGGGAGAAATAGACATTTTAAATATTTTTTTAGTTAAGCATTGAGTATTTTTCTTCTCTTATAATAGTGAGATCTTACACGAATATATTTGGACAAGAGGAAAGCTGTTAAACTATCCATTCGGAAATACTTTGAATTCCAACATTTTCCATAGTTTTTTTTTTTTTTTTTTTTGCAGAGAACGGATATTTTCTTAAAAAAATACTTCAGCATCGAACGACTTACAATCTTTTTCGAAAGCAGTAAGCAAGGATCAAAATATTTTTTCAAATTGCTTGAAAATCTTATGGAAACGCCACCACAACTTGGATTTAAAACAAGGACAGTTTTGAATAAAAAAGGCGAGTTTTAATATATGATATAATTACATGCGACTTTTAGTCGGGTAAATAAGTCTCTCAATTCTTGGGAGTATATTCTAATTCGTAAGTCCTAATTGATACAATCTATGCGTACTAATGGCATGGTATCTTTCAATAGGTAATTCTAGAAACTTAATCATAATATATTTGTTAGGTTAGTCGTTTAACTAGTATATAATTATTGTTGCTTTTCTAATAATTGAAAGCAGTCATTCCAACTCCAGTAAATCATAAGAAAAAACCTATACATAAAAATGATTCTTATACATTTTCCTTTTGCGCCAACAAAAAGGTGATCAAATATTCACACAGATTCCCTTTTTAATTTTGCCGATTTTCAAACATTAAACATTCAGTGGTTCCGGTTTTCGGACAGTAATTTTTCATAAGACGGAATTACAAGGCACCGACGTGGAAATCCGTTTAATCCAGTGTTTTAAACGTTTGCGTTTGGGGTCATGACGGGCCAGTAAGCGTTTTGTCCGTCCGCTGTCAACGGGTATTATACGACCCTACCTACGATGTTCAACTAATGTTATTGTGTTGTTAGTTATCTCACACCTTGTGGGTGTCGACGTTTTATTACGTCATTCATTCGAATTTTAAATATAGTAACAGCATCTGCTTTTTCACGGACTATAATAGAACTAAACTAATACGTACTGTTGACATTTCTTACTCACAACACAGTTCATGAGCGGTCTTATAGCTTCCTATCAGGCGAACGGCAGGCTCACCTTGCTATTCATCGCAATAAAAAAAAGTCACCAAAAAGAAACCAGTTAGGCAAAGAACGTACGTCATCGTCTCTGGAGCAAATTAGCGCAAAATACTGGAAGCATTTCCGCTTTGGATGATGAATAAATGACATTACTTCATATAGTAAACAAATTGTATTATTTTTACTGGTGATAGGTCACTCATATGTGAGAGGCCGCCTGGGTAGGTACCACCGCAATGTCTATTTCTCCCGCCAACAACAGTGTAGATGCACTGTTGTGTTCCGGTGTGAAGGATATTGTAGCCAGACTAATAATGGACATATTAAGATTTAGCATCTTATATCTCAGCATGACGAGCGCAGTAGAATTCCAAGCATTGATTTGTAATTAATGTTGTTTGCTGTCCACGAGCAGTCGTCTCGCTTACAATCAGGCGACTGACTTGCTCGTCTCGCTATTCATTTATATAAAAAAACAAATAGTAGGCTCCAACAATTTATAAATGCTTGCCAGAACTACTTTGATAATTAAAGAGATAAACGAGGTTTATTTATGCAGTTCCTTATAAATGTTATAAAATTAGTCCATTTATTCACACCTGCAAACATGAGTAATTAAAGTTAATTCTATATAAACATAGACAAAACCCTTCTAATTTTTCAATACCAAATGAGTTTCGCCGTTTTCTAAAACGTGTGATTTCACGAGCGCTTTCAGTCTTGCGAGCACAATTCAGCGCTTCAATCGCTTTAGAAAATTAGACATAGACTTTGCAATATTATTTACAATGACACATCGAATTTATAAATTGTTTCATTATTCAGTGTACTAATATTATAGTTCAGTGTATAATAATGCAATTAAAATCTGATTATAATACTTGAGTTATGTAAAATTTTAAAACATGTTTTTTATATGTTATACGAGTATAATATAGACAAACCGACAATTTAAATTAAAATAGTATGTATCGTCGCCCTTTGTTACTATAATAATTATTATAATATAAAAAAATTAAATCGCAGTCAAATCTAAAGACCTCACTTCATTCAACCAACATCCCACCACGGATATAACCAAAAGCAAATTCAGCAGACGGGTTTACCGAAAAGCGCTGAATCGCTGGATCCATGCACGGCGTACAATAAAAGGCATCGTTACTGGGTAATGAATAGGCCCAATTAGCGACAGGCTCTGCGATTTGAACAGCACTCGCGCCACCATTCGCAGACACGTGAAAACATGAAAAAATCATAGCACTATGTCTGCTATAGGCAAAGTCTTTCAACTGAAATGCGAATTGGAATCTTATTCAGTGCTATGGGGGAAATTTTGATTGATTGAAGGCCGAAAGCTGTTATTGGTCTCTTTAAACTTAAAGATAACGTATTTGAGAATTAAATTATAGAAATATATTGTAATATAATATGTCATTGTTTTTTCTTTTTGTCCCATACTGATTGGAAGTCGTACGTTTACTTTTTTTCTTATACATATATGCATACATAAACTCACGCCGTGTTCCCAGAAGGGTAGGCAGAGGTGCTATCAGCATACCCGAGTTTCGCCTTGTGTGTTCCGTCCCACGATGTCATAGAGGGCGAGCCTATCGCTATATCGGGCAGAAAATCCAATTTATCCTGTTTATAAGACAGGGTAAATTTAGTATGAAAATTAAATTTACCCTGTTTTATACACGTATTCAAAATTCTTTGAAGAATCTATCAAACCTAAGTATCATGGTTTGTTTATGCAATGATAACTTATTAGGTAAACTGTCGGCTAGTTTAAATGACCTAATAAAATAACGAATTACCAAAACCATTCTAAAAGGAATAACAAATCCTCGGAATCAGAATGTCCGCGTATACAAGCATACGGAATTCGCAAAAAGGCGGTACGTAATATAACATTGTAATATTATTCACAAACGTAACATTTACGAGGAACCGACAGTCGCTGAATACGATGGCTAGTTTGTAGTATGGTTCCGTCAATATTTTCGATCAGATACGAACGGTGGAGGAAAATATGAGGAAACCAAAATATCTTAGTAAGATCTTCTGAAGCGTTTTTTTAATGCAATGGATTGTGAAGCTAACGTGCCATTCGCCTGATGGTAAGCGATACGACCGCTCATGAACAGTAGGAAAACCAAACAACACCATAAATTACAAATATATGCATTCCACTGCGCTCGCCATCCTGAGATATAAGATGTTAAGCCTCATAATGTCCAGTAGTTACTCTGACTGCAATATCCTTCAAACCGAAACACAACAGTGCATTTACACTGCTGTTATAGGGAATAGGCGTGACGAATGTATGATGATGATGTATGTATGAATGCAAATAATCAAGTAATGTCAATTTCTAATCTTCATGGCAGGACAAAATGACTACAATGCATACTATTATTGTAAGGGCAGTATTATCCAAGTAAAGTATCCAAACAAAAAACTTTGGTCTCTTGACCATTTGACACAATTATGTCCGCAAAAAACAGAGAATACACTGGCAAAACAAAACAACACTTTGTCAAAATCACTCAACATCTAGGTTTAAAAATGTGGTTATTTTGTTTGACTATTAAAAGAAAATTACCTATTTTATTTACATTACAAATGGGTGCGATTTTCCTGCTGAACATGCCACGTATTTCTTAAAAAGTACGACGTTTTACAATATTTTTTCCGAGCTATGGGACCCTAAATCCGTGAAAGCTCCGGCAAACACTTGAACAGGAAAATTGCTGCGACGTCTAGGGACTCGCATAAATTCATAACTTTACATCATCATTTAAAAAAGAGAAAAATCGCGATTGCTACATGTCAGAATGTTATTAGAAGGAGTTAGGTACTTGAGAGAGTTGAGAGAAGGAGTTAGGTACTTGAGAGAGTTGAGAGAAGGAGTTAGGTACTTGAGAGAGTTGAGAGAAGGAGTGAGGTAGGTATTGAGACTTAACATCTTATGTCTCAGGATGGCGAGCGCAGTGGAATGCCAAGCATTGCTTTGTAATTCAAGGTGTTGTTTGGTTTTGCTACTGTTCATGAGCGGTCGTATCGCTTACCATCAGGCGAACGGCATGCTCGTCTCGCCATTCATAGCAATAAAAAAAAGGTACTTTTTATAGTATTGGCAAAGTTTACGCTCGTATTGATTGGAGTTATTTAGTTGGTATAGAACTGAGAGGTTACCAACACGACGTGGAATGTTTGAATGGCATACGTAAAACTGTACGAATGTGCCTAGGTACTACAAAATGTTCAAATCCTTTATCGTACGTCGTACCCATAGACTAAATTCGATAAATGATACGTTTCATAGAGTTTTAAGTTTCGTATTACAATTACGATTTTAAGAAGAAGAAAATTTATATCTTATGGGAAGACGTCGAACATTCGGATATTCGAAGTTCGTATTCGAGGATATAGTAACCCCCCTGAATGAACTGGCAGAAGTTTAATAATTATTACCTGCTCCGAATTATTTCATACATCTGTGCATAGTGCTAGGTAGTCTGTTGGCAACGGACCAGACGCGGCTGCCGATATATTTACAGTGGTCGCAGATTCAAATCCCAGGGCACACCTCTGACTTT
This sequence comes from Hyles lineata, assembly GCA_030180105.1. Classification (NCBI taxonomy): domain Eukaryota; kingdom Metazoa; phylum Arthropoda; class Insecta; order Lepidoptera; family Sphingidae; genus Hyles; species Hyles lineata. Next base: position 508,424 of record JARJEE010000040.1, read on the forward strand.
TCGGAGTCATGCGTGTTGATAGTCAAATACCACGCACTATAACGGCGAAGGAAAATCGTGAGGAAACCAGTATATAGCGATTGAGAGGAAGCCCGTGCCCTGCAGTGATTGATACAGTAGTGTGCTGTGAACCGCGAAATCCTCAGTTCGATTCTCAGGTCAGGCAATCGACTTTGTGTAGCGTTTCACTTTGAAAAATCGCATATGAAATGGTAGACAAGAAATAAGTTCAGTAAACTATGTATCATTCATCCCCTAACTCTGTCCATCTTAAGTACTTTCATTAGTCATCTCTTTCACACAAACCACGTCAGTGATTCGTCTAACGTATAATTCTACTCATCTTTCTTCATAATATTCAAATCCTACATACATGTGATATGTATGCTGTAATTCTTACCCTTTTAAAGGCTTTTAATATATTTGCGATATTTAATATGTTTTTTTTATTTTTTTTATTGCAATGAGTAGCGAGACGAGCATGCCGCTCGCCTGACGGTAAGCGATACGACCGCTCATAAACAGTAGCAAAACCAAACAACACCTTGAATTACAAAGCAATGCTTGGCATTCCACTGCGTTTGCCATCCTGAGACATAAGATGTTCAGTCTCAACATATCCAGTAGTTACTCTGGCTACAGTGCCCTTCAATCCGAAACACAGCAGTGCATTTACACTGCTGTTTGACGGGAGAAATAGACATTGCGGTGGTACCTACCCAGATGGCCTCTTACATAAAAGAGACCTACCACCACTATATAGAGTTTTCTTGTGATCTTTAATCACCGTTAGTCGAATAAATGCTTTAAAATTGATCACAATAGACATACGTTTGCCCAGGGAGGTCAATGAACAAATATGTTATTATTGAATTCTAGAAAAATATTTTTCCCAGAAACATATTACTCACACAAAATTCACTTAACTATCTGTCCCTTTGAAGAAAATATGTTTTTTCTATAATTTCTAAGAATCAAACTTGCCATTAGTGGAACGTCCTTCAAATTTTTTACGTGAAAATCTAGCCTGGTTTACTAAAACTTTGTTAAATGTTTCTTTACATTTAATTTTTAACTAAAAATAGAATTGTCACATATTTAACCGTAGCTTTAAAGTCAAATGTTCACGTTTGCACAACACTCGTAACGAGAATGTGGAGCCCCATCCCTTTCACAAATTATGAAGTCCTTTCACCAAAATAATTATGTTGCATCACTTCCTTATGGGTACATGGCGTTGTTTGCTTTACATTGCGTAGCGTTTCTGACAATAGACAAATTATTATTGATCGCACGCTGCAATCTCAGTTGTAAAGTTATACGTAACTTTATCGTTTTATTTACACTACTGGCCGATCGGTATGTCTCTAATCACATAATCTTACAGATAAATAAATGTGAAGATTGAAAATATGTCTACATGAATCATTTTTTTAATTCCATGGACGGCAATGATCATATAAAACACCTGTTCGGTTCTCTCTCTCCTATAAATTCCTCTGCTAAAAATCACAAACCCGCAATGTAAAGCTAACAATTCGAACGAATCGCCAACGGGTTAACTAACCGCAGACGAAGGGTGCTCATTACGTCCGTCCAAGTAGTCAACGTGGTCAAATATTACTTCACATTGCGCGACCTCAACTTGTAGTTAATTCCTTTGGATAATTTGAATAGTTAGTACCTACAATGATTATGTTAAGACTATATGTACGCGCCTTGGTCCTGAAAGATGGAATTTCTAAAAGAAAATGTTTTTCAGAATTATAAATTACTATATATCACCCGGATAGCGAACACATAGAGGTACATGAAAGTGTGTCGCGTTATTTTTTTATGTTTTAATTCGTTTATAAACACCCTTCTTAGTAAATCTAATGGGAAAATAGATCAGCAGTCGCCGTTTTCCTTCTTATGCTGAAACTAATGTTTCTTGCAATTTTTTTCTGCAATAACTGAGTTATGTGAGACAAATTATAATTTGCTGTAAATAAGGTTTCCTTACTGAGAGGTCGAAGATACTAAAGTCAATGAAGAACGTATTTAATAATTAAGTATTCTGTAACATGCCATCGGCACTGCCACCCATGAACATCCACAAAGCTTGGATCATGGATGTGTTGCCGGCCCAACAAATCGGGGGTGAAACGGGAAGGAAAAAGATGCAAAGTGAAAAATGGTATTATACTTTTAATGTAAAAGTTAAAAAATATAAAATATTATGCTCTTAGTTTGCATTGTACATTTCTGTTGTAAATAAATAAATAGGGAATTCTGTGAAACACAAAAGGTTCTAATCGATAATTAAAGTACAACACGACCACCAACCTACGCGGAAACACCTACGCATTTAGAGTAAAATTCTACCTTCACAAGCATTTCGAGCGATAACCCACACAAAACGCCAATAAAACTATAAATTTAAACTCTTTTTAGAGTATAGTATCTATATTACTTACCAGAATGCCGCTTTCGAACCTCGATCAGCTCCGACCACTATCACCACGTATTGCACTAAACTTAGAGTACCTATGATATAGAGGGAGCGCTGGTACTTCAAAAATTTGGATAAAAATAGTGGTGGCGGGCCACCTTTTTCTGCCCTCCTAATGGCTGATATTTGACAGGTTATCCAACATGCATGAATTAATTAGAAAAGAAAAGAAAAATAAATCGTTAAGGGCTATTTAATTCCTCTCAAACTCAGTTTAAAAGGATAATAGCTAAATATTATTTCAGTTATGAAAGGAATTTATATCCATTTATTGCTAAATAATTAATTCAATTTTCACTAATATAAGAGCGCTACCGACATAACGAAAAAGAAAATATCTACGTTTTTCAAGAAGCGAATGTATGACAGCGCTTCGTCTATATTATAATTACTCTAAGGCACTAAACACTTTCACAAGATTCACTAAGAAGACATGATCTCGTATTCTCATATTCGCACTAAACACCACTAGATTTATGAAACACAGCACTTACGAAATATATTTTGACTGGACTCCTAGTATTACCATTGACGAGTATGATCTAATAAAGCACCAAACACTTTCAGTAGATTTACAAATCACGGTACGGTAGGCAGCTGGCTTGACCATAATTTTTACCATATGGTTTTGCTAAAATCGATAACGGAACTAATTAATTTACCACCAAACCGCCATCTCTGCCTACGTAAGCAATAAAAACCAATTTGAATTAGCCAAAAAATCGCGAGCTGCAGCGAACCGCGCTACACTTCAAAGGTGTACACGAGACTAAATTAAAAACATGACAATAACGCGAATGTTGTCAAACTACCCTCAATTTATTTATATTTTTGATAAAAAATGGTTTGAAATATTCTTTTAAACTATATCATATTTTTAATGGAAACTAATAGTGTTTAAAATACGTACCAAAATCTGAATGTGTATTATTGTAAGCTGAGGTCTCGGTTTCGAATCCCGGGCCGGTCAATAGTAGAGTTTTCTATTCATTATCAGCCCGGATTCAAAAAATAGTGCTCGATATGGCGATGGGCTCGCCCCCTACATGCTGTGACGGAACTCACAAGGCGAAATGAGTGCTGGTGGCACATCTGCTTATTCCTTCGGTGGAAAAGAAGTGAGTGTGCGTATATAATTTCTACTGTATGTGATTTTCTTATACTCACATGACAAACTGACTTCATTGCGCCTGATTGTACAATCTATGCAATACCAACAAAGTATGTATGTGACTGTTGGGTGTTATTATTTTTATCCTGAGCATAACTCCGTTTTAGCTGGTTGTTTGTAATGGTTACGGGCCATAACATCTTAAGACTGGACTTGTAATGTGACGCCAGGTTTCAGGTTGTCACATTGCATAAATTACCTGACTATTGGGCAGGTATTCAAGTTTACCGCGTTTTGTAGCAGATTATAAGTGTGTGGGGATAGGTCAAGTAACTTCAGGCTATGGTGTAAGTAATTAGGAATGACTCTTGTGGAAGATTTTACAATAGGCACTATGTATACCTTTTCCATTCGCTATATCCTGGCTATTTCATCCTTAAGTTATGTTTATTATTATTTTGTTTATAAAATTGTTTTATTTCCATTTAAGGGTAAAATGAGCCTGGTGTACGGGCCATAGCTAAGCACAGTAGGTTAAATAGTGAAAGAGGAAGATATAGATGATGATGATAGAAATTTTCTGGTAATACGACAAGTATTTAAAATAGTGGCTTTTTGTAGGAGATGTATAATATAGGGAGGTATTTTTAATAATTGTAGGTTTTGAATTAGGTTTATTACTATATTATCTATTATCACCTACAAGGGATGGTGATTACTCGCTGATTAGAACAATTTTGCCGGCGTATTTGTAGTCTGACATATCATAGACGAACCCGAAACGCAATAAAAGTATATTAAGTGACTCTGAGTGAGAGGTCTTGTCTATGAGAGGATTTCCAATGTCGCAATGTACGATAATATGAATATTTTCTAGCACGTACTGGTTTTCGGAATTATTTCTATGATAGTCAACACGCATTTCTATTCAGAATTACAATTGAGAATGGGATTGTGAGAGGTTAGGCCACAATCCAACACAATGTCCTAGTTAGCGGAGTTATACCAAAGAAACTTATTAAAATAAATAAACACCCAACAGTCACATACATAGTCCTATCCCACACTAAGTTGAGTCTTGTTTTGTGTATTAGAAACCTCGAAAGACTTTTCGGTCTCACAAACACCCAGACTCGAAACAAATACACATTGTCCATAAAAATATTTTTTATTTTATTTTAATTTATATTAAAAAAAAATGTCTCCGTGCAGGGATCGAACCTGCAGCCTTTCGTTTCACAATCAGCGTCTAACCAAATGAGCCACGGAGGCTGTCATAATTGTGGGTGTATTGGCACATGTGTCTACTCCTTCTGGGATAAAAGGCGTGAGTTTATATATGTATGTATCAAATTAAAATCAACAATCCGGAGCGCCACGGAGCCTGTCAAATTAAACTTAATTATGTCGTCAACAATTCACCGGAAATCTAACGGACGTGAATCGAGAAATACCAACTAAACTTACCTAGTTTACATTAATTAGAAGCTTTACAAACAATGCTACCTTAGAAACAAAGAAAAACAAAAACTCAATTAAAGAGTGATGGTGAAAAGGGCCAAACAATAGCGGCCGTGGAAACACTGTCTTTGCGTTACATTCGTTTTTATTGCCCACTGGGATGGACTCGGGATATGTTAGGGGCCCATGACCCCCCAAAGATTAAGCATCACCCTATATTATAAAGATTACTACTGCGTTGTATTTGGTAATACAAATTATACTTGCACAAATACAAACATTGGGGCAAATTTCTGCAAGTCATATTTTGCGTGAAATTGAGTACATGCAAAAAGTAAGCTATAAAGACCAGGCCGGTACAATTATGGATACAATGGCATACTATCACCTCCAATGTCTTAAAATAATAAACCAAAATGGAGTAAAATATAATATGGTTTCATAAGTTACAGCAATCCCGTTTTCTTAGAAAAATGACGGCTTTTCACATATGAGACTGTAGTTGTATTAGTAACATTTATACATACCATAAAATTCATACCAAATTCTAAGTCATGCATGGAATTTATCATGGGTATTTTGTACCCCAAGTTTTTAACCCTAAATCCACCCACGGCTGCAACAAAAAACGTACAATTTATCATGGCAGTTTGGTATGAACAATGCGGTCTACAGTGTTAATTACGGTGGGCAAACAAAGGCCGACAGATGTGAGAAGGGTTGGATGGCGATCATAAAGAAAAATATGTCTGATATTTGGCATATTGTGACATTTAGCGTTTGTGTAAAGGCGGTCTTTTGTGACTTTGATCGTGTGAAATGATAAATCATGGATTGGCGTGATTAGCTTTTACCACAATAACTCAATTTACACTTAACATGACAATATGACGTGTTTTAGTTTTCTACAGTCACTCTTAAATACTCTTAGCGGTATACGTCCCCCTGCAGGGCACGGGCCTGCTCTACAATCGAAAGTACGGTTAAGAGATGAGAGTTAGGCCATATTCCATCGCGCTGGCTTAAAAGCGGTCAGCGTAACTGTTAATAACGAGACGAGTAAACGTCCACACTCAATAAACATCTCATAAACATAACCAAAACTTAGGATTTGCTGTATTGAGCTTCATACAGGAATTCGCAGTGCATGTATCAATTAGAAGTTGGAAACTATGGACTGTAGATCGAGCCCAGTGGCATTTTTTTTTTTTATTGCTATGAATGGCGAGACGAGCATGCCGTTCGCCTGATGGTAAGCGATACGACCGCTCATGAACAGTAGCAAAATCAAACAACACCTTGAATTACAAAGCAATGCTTGGCATTCCACTGCGCTCGCCATCCTGAGACATAAGATGTTAAGTCTCAGTATGTCCAGTAGTTACTCTGGCTACAATGCCCTTCAACCCGAAACACAACAGTGCGTTTACACTGCTGTTTGACGGGAGAAATAGACACAGCGGTGGTACCCACCCAGATGGCCTCTCACATATGAGAGACCTACCACCAAATGTGTATGCATGTCATAGGAGAGGCCTATGTCCAGCGGTAGACCCGGATGGGCTGATGATGATGATAATGATCAATTAGAGCCTTAAGGTCTATTGGTGGTAGGTCTTTCATAATATGTGAGAGCGCCGAGAGAGAGGCGCCTGGGTAGGTACCAACGCAATGTCTATTTCTCCCGTCAAACAGCAGTGTTAATGCACTGTTGTGTTTCGGTTTGAAGGATATTGTAGCCAGAGTAACTACTGGATATATTGCGACTTAACATCTTATGTCTCAGGATGACGAGCGCAGCGGAATGCCAAGCATTGCTTTATAATTCAAGGTGTTGTTTGGTTTTGTTACTATTCATGAGCAGCTGTATCGCTTACCATCAGGCGAGCGGCAGTCTCGTCTCGCCATTCATTGCAATAAAAAAAAAAGAATAAAAAATACGACAGACCTTGTTAGCCTCACGAATGATTCCCTTAGACTGAATCCAACTCTGCTTCCTTATCCTAACCTTAAACACACCAATCGGCGCATATCAATCCAAAAACATATAAAGGAAAAATCCACAGCATGGCTATAAAGGTACTTCCACACTACGGCAGCTGTAAATAGGCCGGTTTAGAGTTGCCTCACTTACCGTTACAGGTGGGAAGTGGACTTCAGTGTGTCCCTTAGATGTGTTAAAAGGGATTCAGGAGTAAATACAATACCCAACAAATTGGACGATTTGTTGGCCAACTAAACTATAACCTGTATACCTTTGAGAACAAGTATACACACATAAAAACCAATTTAACAGATGTATGAATATGAAATATGTATCGTAGAACTAAAGCTTTGTCGTTCTTTAGCATACAAGTATTTTTGCATGCCAACTTAGATACATTATACATGGCATGGCACTCAGTCTTAAGCATCAATTTCTATCTATTTCATATGTTAGTCGTGAATTATTTTATTTCATATTAGTGATTTGATGTCTCTTCCACACTCTCTCTTATTAACATTTGTGTTCGGTAACTCAGTTGATACAACTATGACGGCTTTGTGTGAATGAATGAATGAATGAATGCATTCACAAACTCAAGCCAAAATGCTTATTCTAGATCATTTACACAGATTTCCCACCGGTACAAAATAATCGCTGTCTTTGCTTACACCAATATCAAATTATTTTATTGTGTGCACCAATATCAGATGTGTTAGAAAAATTCAAATAACTGTTTGTTACTAACTATTTGACAATGAAGTATCGGACGCCCGCCTATAAGGTGGTGGGCTAAGGTTTCAGGAAGTCGCTGGATTCATGCCGCTTGTCTGGTCGATGTGGAGATCCTTGGCATATGCCTATATTCAGCAATGGACTTTCTGTGACTGAAGAGAGACTGACTGTTTCCCACAGCCGTGTGTATTAGTCTATATCTAATGCTTCGGAGATCGTTTGAAGGGTCCCGTTCCAGAAAATCGTTTCCTGAGACCCTCACGCCTCCACGGGGCATTTCAATAGCTTACATGCTAAGGGATTTGGCGGGAACCGTTACATCTCTGGTTTTATTGATTAGAAGTGTTATTGAGGTCATGTAAGTGGTCTGGGTTCTAAGATTTCTTGTTTGGTCTAAAAGTACTGGCTGTGAGTTTAGTTCTTAGGGTTTCCGTGAATTTTTTATTTGAAATTAATGGCCAGGTCTTAGTGTAATGCCTGGCTGAATTTCTAAAAATGTCAGCTATCAGTACTTAAATAAAATATAATGGCATAAGACAGGTAGTTCTAACGCATTAAGAGGTATTATGTAAAGGTAGATAATATGTTGAAAAGTAGGTATTAATATAGTATTTAATAAAAATCATTTATATACTTTTTAAAATTGTAATAAATAAATATTATTATAGAAGTATATTCTAAATTCAGAACATGCTGAAATTCTTTTCGATGTAATCTTATTTCCTAAAAGCATAATCGTAATTTTCGGAAATTTTTTTTTTTATATTTTACGCCATTTAAGGACCGAGTCCAACCGTGGCTTCAACCAACTAATAAACATAAAAAATAAGGACATTTTGGTCAACACACGCCTTATTGCATGGGTATAAAAAAAGGACATTTTAAACTCAAACATTTTTTTTACCCAAAACTACTCTTATTTTCGACATCGACTCCAGAACCTTTTACGGCGGTCTTTTAATCCATAGCCAAGCCTGTAATTACAAGAAAATACCGCGCAATTTTATTTCCATGCGTTTCATAAAAAGACTCCGAGTGGCCCGTTACGCGGTGTGCTATTAAAATTTATTTTAATTTATATTTTCCTTTAATTAAATAAGACAGGGGCGGATGTAGTCGCTACGTGACTCGGAGTGGGGGCCATTAGAGGCGAGGGCGCGGTGTCACTGCTAGCGGGTGACGTCAGACACTAGCGACAAGCTCCGGCTTCAACTTAACCGGCTATAAAATGATAATTTTCATTTTATTTTATTTATTAAAAGGAAAACCAATGGCTACAAATATGTATATAGATATTTGTGCAATACAGAGCCAATCACAGGTCTTCACGTATAAATAACAACATAATATTATATAACATTAGATCTAGTGGTAACATTACAAAAATTCACAATAAAACAGCAATTACACCATAGTTTAAATAACAAAGTAATCGATAGTAGCGTCTTAATTGGAAGTATTTGTTTCACATCAGATTTGTAATTTAGTTTATTTATTAAGAGACAGAGACAGAAAGATAAGATAGTATCCTCCGAAACTTTTTAGCAGGCCGGCAATTGTATCGAATGGCATGAGACTGCCGTCTGATGCCATTCGGTACTCTGTCTGGATGGCATTTGCGTTGTTATGCGGTGCCAGTATATAAAAAAAAAACAAGATAGCTGACTTTCACCGACTGTCAGTCACTACACTGACTTAATTGCATCCAAATATACACAGAATGTACCAGAAAAACAAAACATTTAAAGGTGACTTACTATAATAAGTTTTTTACCGCTGTCACTAGCAAAATACTACTCTCTACTACCCCGCCGATAATAAATGAACAAGGTACTTTACTTTTAGATGAGTCCTCGCCTTTTGTGCTGAGGAGCTTTAAATATGTATATTCACCCGCTAAGCGGCTGTGTAAATGCATTGTTGTATTTCAGATTGAAGGATATTGTAGCCAGAGTAACTACTGGACTTATTGATACTTAACATCTTATGTATCAAGATGGCAAGCGTAGTAGAATGCCTTTGCATTTGCTTTGTAATTCAAAATGATGTTTTTCGTTTTGCTACTGTTCATGAGCGGTTATATCGCTCACCATCAGGCAAACGGCATGCTCGTCTCACCACTTATTGCAATAAAATAAAAAATAATCAAATCGCTGACAATCCGACCGCACCCCTACCACTTCCTAAACCCGGCGTTGAAAGAAGCAAAGTGTTTCAAAACATCGCACTGGATAAGTGTAAATATTAGGTGTCTTATTTAATTTTTGTAGACGAGAGGGCCTCGTCGTGTCCATTAAGTGGGGGACCTCCCATGTTTTACCAATTAGGAACACCTTTTTGTTATTCATTTATGTTATTTATAATATTCGTGATATACAAAATTATTATACCAATTGTACATACATACATATAAGTACCTACATATTATGTTTGACAGCCTCTATGGCACATGTTGCACCGCCTGTGAAACGAGAGGCCGCGGGTTCGATCCCCGCGCCGAGAGAAATGTTTGTGCGGACCACAAATATTTCTTTCGGGTCTGGGTTTTTGTGAGACCAAAAAGTATCTCGTAGTTCCTGATACCCGGGACACAAGACTCGATCTTAGTTCACACTAAGATCGAGTCTTGTGTCCCCACGGTCAGGACTATGTATGTGTCTGTTGAGTGTTATTTAATTATTTTTAAACATATTTTCAAATTATAATAGAAGTATCTATCATACAGAATTGGTTTACCACCCACCACCACATCCACCCACTCCACAATATTTTTACACAAGAACTCAAATAAATGTTTCATACACCCTTAAATACTACACAAAAATATAGTACAAAATAAAACAAAACCTAAGTACAATCACTGAGACCCTAAAGAAGTGCACTAAGCCTGCTTGTATCAAGGGATCTACAATTTAACTCCCGAAGATAGCATCTATGATTCAATCGAAAAACAAAGTGGATTCCCTTAGCGGACCCTCGATCCGGGATCAATTGTTCTATTCTTAGTACCAGATATCATTTTAAAATAGAATTAGGATGGATAGCAAAAAATTTTGGTGCTATTGAACGCTGCAGATTGGAGTCTTCTATTTCAGCCACAGCAAATTCACTGCTGGGAGTAAACCTCGCTCCAGGATGGTGATTCCGGAAACGACCTTTGTAAAGCAACCTGCATCCAGTCAATTAGAACCAATCTTGGCTAGACCGTCTAACCTCCTTGCATTTTCTTACCTGTGTATCGCTAACAGTTTCACAATATTTTTTCTGTCACTCTCTCTCACTCTATTAAAACTTCTGCGAAATATACAGGCACAGTATTACTGGGAGCAGTGTAATCAACACTTTAATGGAACCCGAAAATAAATCGCTAACCAATAAGGAAATTATTTTAATATCCTTAAAGACGTCTTCGCCCCGTTCCATTGTAAACAGACTTGCTTTGTTACCGAGTGTCACTAATTTCTAAAGGTTTCCGGAAGCTGAACGCCGTTTTTAAGATATTGCTCGTACAATTTCGTTTTAATGAGGTGACCTGTTTCCAAAGATTTCGCCGGCCGTCCGCAATTGTGCACTTATACAGATTTCTTTCGTTTTGTCGAAAATTTATATTTTACAATTGCCTTTTCAGCGATTGTATTGGAGCTTTGCTGTTGCCTAGAATTCAATTGTTGTTATTGTAATTGCGAGGAAACCTTGTATGCCCAGGTTTGGTATAGTTTAACATCTACCTACTCGTGAAGTCGTGACGATAATATTGTAAGAGTAGTATAATCATGTTTAAACAATTGTATTTAGTTAAAAACTTATTCTACACCAGTAAAAAAAAATGTAAATAAAAAATATATTATCCTTATCGCTCGAGGCGACCTCTTCCAGGCAACCTACCATAGGATGAATAAAACAGAACGACGATTTAAGTTTTTTTTTTTTTTTATTGCTATGAATGGCGAGACGAGCATGCCGTTCGCCTGATGGTAAGCGATACGACCGCTCATGAACAGTAGCAAAACCAAACAACACCTTGAATTACAAAGCAATGCTTGGCATTCCACTGCACTCGCCATCCTGAGACATAAGATGTTAAGTCTCAATATGTCCAGTAGTTACTCTGGCTACAATGCCCTTCAACCCGAAACACAACAGTGCGTTTACACTGCTGTTTGACGGGAGAAATAGACACTACGGTGGTACCCACCCAGATGGCCTCTCACATATGAGAGACCTACCACCAGTAAAGTAAGTTTATCGTAACATGCACGAAAAAATAAGGAAATAATAATTAAAAAAATACGTGATGTGCTACTTTATAAAGATTGCAGGGCAGAGACTTTATTCTATACATTACAGCACTGAGGCCTAGGGCTTGAATACGGGGTTGGGTAGTGGTGCTTGGTTTTTCGATTTACTATCAGCCCGGAGTCAGAAAGTATCATATTGTGGGACAGAGCACACGAGGCCAAACGTGGATGTTATGGTAGCCCCTCTGCCTACCCCTTCAGACAATACGACGTGAGTTTATGTATGTAAATTGTTAATAATTAAATAGTATGTATACGAATATAATAAAAAAATTACATCATGGGGCTGTACATATGGTTATTTATAAGTGGAGGTTTGTAATTGGCAAATAGTGTATATTAGTTTTTATTTTGCAGTTGTTATTAGTCTATAAGCCTTCCGAATACAACTAAAGTTACTCTGTACATATATGTATGTATACATAAGAATTACTAATAACGTAACCTTGTTACCCAAAACGTCGATTTTGCGAAAACGAAGGACCCGTGTTTTCTTCGGAACGTAGATGTCGTGGAATCGTGATTTACGCCTGTTGGAGCCTGTTTATTCTTCTTTATAATGTTTTCTCGGATATATCTTGTTTATTTTATCACTTCAAGCGCGAATTTATTAATATTTACGAACGCCGCGGGAGTGGTTTTTGGATGACATTTCTTTATACACCGGGTTATTTTGACGTACTATTTAATTTAACCAATATGTTTCTCATCACACCAGATGACATTGTACAAGATTTGATAGAATCTGAGATGATTTTTTTTATCATAAATCGTGATTTTAGGTTTCAAGGATTGTGGCCACCCAGTATAGATACGAGTATATTTACCCCTTAGCTGACCTTCAGTTCTGTTCGGAGACTTACCTGAGTAATCAATAATCTGTTACCCCTGAAACTCCCTTTTTTTTTTTTTTTTTTTTTTATTGCTGTGAATGGCGAGACGAGCATGCCGTTCGCCTGATGGTAAGCGATACGACCGCTCATGAACAGTAGCAAAACCAAACAACACCTTGAATTACAAAGCAATGCTTGGCATTCCACTGCGCTCGCCATCCTGAGACATAAGATGTTAAGTCTCAATATGTCCAGTAGTTACTCTGGCTACAATGCCCTTCAACCCGAAACACAACAGTGCGTTTACACTGCTGTTTGACGGGAGAAATAGACACTGCGGTGGTACCCACCCAGATGGCCTCTCACATATGAGAGACCTACCACCAGTATAATAAATAGTCACCCTTTATATAATAAATAGTCTAAGCAAAAAACATTGAATGGCTCAAAAATATAAAATAATGACCATGGAAAGAAGGAATAAGGATATCGTTTTCTTATGCTATAATATAATGCTGAATTAAAGGTATTACAAAACAAAAAAGTTACACAAAGCAGATAATCTTCCTTGGCCTAAAGGTATATTTATGTTGCGTACGGATAAGTACGCACATTTTCCTTCCCTTAGTATTTCGTAGAAAGTAAATTATGCTTGATATCGTATGATTATATTCAAATGCTTTTAGTATATTTGAATCCGCCCGAACAGCAACCATTGTACACGTTAGTGAAAAAAATATCATAATGTGTGAATATGTATTAATATTATTATTTATATATATTTTTTTATTACTTTCTTTTCTTTCGTTTTGAGCATTTATTCTTTATTCTTACACCGCCCTCTCATTCTCCTTCTCTTATATCCATCCAAAGGTTGTCTGGCAGAGATCCCTCAGAGCGATAAGACCGCCTTTTGTACTTTTGTATTTTAGAGTATCCCTTTGTGTAGTTATAAGAAATCAGTGTACAATAAAGATTAAATAAAATAAATAAATAAATGTGTGTGACAATAACCCATTGTACATTAATAATCAAATCTTATATATAAAAATGAATCGCAAAATGTGTTGGTAACCGCATAACTTAACAACGCCTGGACCGATTTCGATGATTCTTTTTTTAAAATGTTTGTGAAAGTCCAAGGATGGTTTTTACGGCGAGAAAATTTCGAATAATTGCCGGAAAAGCCCTAAAAACAGCCCTTTTCTTTACCCCATACAAACGTTTTCTAACTAAAACGTTGAGTCAATTTGAGCTTTATTGCTATTGTATAAGGTTCATATTAAATAACAAGCACTCACTGTTGTTTAAACAATGTAGGTATGTTCCTAACGTCAAAGAGTCAATTTGTACTTTATTACCGCTATACAAAATTCAAATTCAATCATATCTATCAAAACAATGTGCGCGATTTTCCCATACAATATGTTCATGGGTTTGTAACTGTCAAACATTTAATTTTCACCCTGTCGATATGGTAAACTCTGCCCTCAAATTAAAGAACGTATTTAAATAAAGGTTTCGAATCGAAAACATATATCCACAATATTCGATTAGTGGCGTATTTTAGATTTTAAAGAAGTAAAATATTGACAGTGAAAATGGATTGACATTTTAATTGATTGTAATTGTTTATGCATGCGTTCAGAAATTTATTTTGTATAAACTAAGGAGAATATATCTAGCTACATTAATATAAGACAATGAAATAAATAATGTTCACACGTAATGGTGGATTTACATGTTGGCTGAGGCTGGGCCAACGTCTACCAACTCCAAGCTATTAACTATGAAAAACATAAGGCCAGCCGAGCCAAACACTCCGTTTACACGCTGGCGTTGGTGGAGGCAGGCTGAGGTTGGCCAAGCGTGTAAATGCAGCATAAGAAGTCATACTTACTCCTTTTCAAGATCGAATGCCATTTTTATCACGAATTTTTACAGTGGCCTTTCCTTTGCTATAATTCACTGATAGAAATGTACATCGTATCGGACTGAGATAGGTTATATTATACCTAAAGGGGGTAAAAAAGGGTTGAATTGTTATATCTAAGAAAATCGAAACCACTGAAGTTATGTCTATAAAAAAAATATTTTAACTCTTTATTACTAACAAAAAGTAATGGCGTGCAATATTTTTTGGAAAAACAGCTTTTTGGTGCTGAAATAAGGGAAGGAATATTGGATGGACAATAAAAAACGCTAAAGTTTTTAATGTCAAAAATTCATAAGGCAATCTTTATATGTATATATATATATATATATATATGGATGTATATGGAGAGAAGGGACATAAAATAAAATAGAATGGAAGGTACGGGAGAGAGCTGGGATAGCTGACAGATTTGTTAGGACGAATGTAAATGCACGTTATAAAGCGGTATGGATAATAAAGAGAATGGACGGGACTGATTGGGAAGAGACTGAACAGGCGGATGAGACGGGATTGAGTCGGACAGTAGGATATCTACGTCATGTTTAGATATACAAGAACTATATGGAGAGAAGGGACATAAAATAAAATAGAATGGAAGGTACGGGAGAGGGCTGGGATAGCTGACAGATTTGTTAGGACGAATGTAAATGCACGTTATAAAGCGGTATGGATAATAAAGAGAATGGACGGGACTGATTGGGAAGAGACTGAACAGGCGGATGAGACGGGATTGAGTCGGACAGTAGGATATCTACGTCATGTTTAGATATACAAGAATTATATGGAGAGAAGGGACATAAAATAAAATAGAGTGGAAGGTACGGGAGAGGGCTGGGATAGATGACAGATTTGTTAGGACGAAATGTAAATGCACGTTATAAAACGGGATGGATAATAAAGAAAAGCGACGGGACGGATTGGGAAGAGACTGAACAGGCGGATGTGACGGGATTGAGCCGGACAGTAGGATAGCTTTAGGTATACAAGAGTTTATACGAAAAACAACATGTATTTGGTGTGGAGTGGAATAAAAAAATATATGCACCCAGGCGAAGCTGGGCCGGGCCGCTAGTCTTATATATAAAAATGAATCGCAAATTGTGTTGGTAACCGCATAACTCAACAACGCCTGGACCGATTTCGATGATTCTTTTTTTAAAATGTTTGTGAAAGTCCAAGGATGGTTTTTACGGCGAGAAAATTTCGAATAATTGCCGGAAAAGCCCTAAAAACAGCCCTTTTCTTTACCCCATACAAACGTTTTCTAACTAAAACGTTGAGTCAATTTGAGCTTTATTGCTATTGTATAAGGTTCATATTAAATAACAAGCACTCACTGTTGTTTAAACAATGTAGGTATGTTCCTAACGTCAAAGAGTCAATTTGTACTTTATTACCGCTATACAAAATTCAAATTCAATCATATCTATCAAAACAATGTGCGTGATTTTCCCATACAATATGTTCATGGGTTTGTAACTGTCAAACATTTAATTTTCACCCTGTCGATATGGTAAACTCTGCCCTCAAATTAAAGAACGTATTTAAATAAAGGTTTCGAATCGAAAACATATATCCACAATATTCGATTAGTGGCGTATTTTAGATTTTAAAGAAGTAAAATATTGACAGTGAAAATGGATTGACATTTTAATTGATTGTAATTGTTTATGCATGCGTTCAGAAATTTATTTTGTATAAACTAAGGAGAATATATCTAGCTACATTAATATAAGACAATGAAATAAATAATTTTCACACGTAATGGTGGATTTACATGTTGGCTGAGGCTGGGCCAACGTCTACCAACTCCAAGCTATTAACTATGAAAAACATAAGGCCAGCCGAGCCAAACACTCCGTTTACACGCTGGCGTTGGTGGAGGCTGGCTGAGGTTGGCCAAGCGTGTAAATGCAGCATAAGAAGTTATACTTACTCCTTTTCAAGATCGAATGCCATTTTTATCACGAATTTTTACAGTGGCCTTTCCTTCGCTATAATTCACTGATAGAAATGTACATCGTATCGGACTGAGATAGGTTATATTACACCTAAAGGGGGTAAAAAAGGGTTGAATTGTTATATCTAAGAAAATCGAAACCACTGAAGTTATGTCTATAAAAAAAATATTTTAACTCTTTATTACTAACAAAAAGCAATGGCGTGCAATATTTTTTGGAAAAACAGCTTTTTGGAGCTGAAATAAGGGAAGGAATATTGGATGGACAATATAAAACGCTAAAGTTTTTAATGTCAAAAATTCATAAGGCAATCTTTATATGTATACTAGCGGCCCGGCCCGGCTTCGCCTGGGTGCAAATACAGATTCCAGTCCATATTTTATTTAAAATCAACACGACTGTCGTTGTCTAAGCTGCTTATCCAATCCAATCCTATACCTATTCTTCTGTCCCATTTTATCCACCTTACATTCTATTCTATCCCATCTCTCCAGTAGTAAGTAGGTAGTTTTAAATTTGATATTTACAGACATACTGTTATGTTACAGTCTTTTAATCAATTTAAAGCTTGCTAAAATTAAGTTTCTCGAGTTTAGTGCGGGTTGAAGGATTTTATTTAATGTAGAAATTACTCCGAAAAGTCAGAGGTGTGTCCTGGGATTTGAACCCGTGACCATCGTAAACTTGTTGGCAGTCGCGTTTGGTACGTTACCAACGGGCAACCACGCGATTCTGTGAATTACTTTTATTTATTTGAGAAGACTATCTATACATATACAAATTAATAAAACCTTCATACTGCCTTACCAGGCGACGTAAGTAATAAAACAAATATTTAAAAATATAAAACTGCATATCGTTTCATTATAATGTCTAGATGCGGCATCAACGTACCAATACTTTTATTATTCTTGAGTCTGAAAACAATACAAATGCGGAATTTAAATTTGTCCCCCAACGCATCTAAAGGTATCAATTCACAAAACAATGTCCTTTATGAAAACGAAACATTATAATTAGATATATTTTGGTGAACTCCGGCAAAACGCTTCGATAGAGTATATCTTGTTTAAAACTGTTGCAATACTCTCAAAAAACGATGGGCTATTTTTGTAGATATGGACATAATTTAATTTTACATTTAACAAATTACGCGAAAGACGCCGTATCTAGATATTATATAAACAATGTACACGCTTTTTGAATTTTGTTCTATTTCGTCAGCCGTCAATGAAAGACAATGGAAAGATAGATCATTTTACGTTGGTTGGTAGTTGAACCTTGACCGTCGTTTACCTCTCCCGTCAACCAAACAAAGGTCATCCTATATTGGCTGGTCGCATCACGCTTGAACAATTAAAAAATTGGCTTTTCCTCGCAATTTTTCCATTTTTTCTCACCGTTTAGACCTTCCCTAGACCTCCACGAACATTTCAAGACCAAGATAAGATAAATCCGTTCAGCCGTTCTCGAGTTTTAGCGAGACTAACGAACAGCAATTCATTTTTATATATATATATAGAATATAGATATATATGGATGTATATGGAGAGAAGGGACATAAAATAAAATAGAATGGAAGGTACGGGAGAGGGCTGGGATAGCTGACAGATTTGTTAGGACGAATGTAAATGCACGTTATAAAGCGGTATGGATAATAAAGAGAATGGATGGGACTGATTGGGAAGAGACTGAACAGGCGGATGAGACGGGATTGAGTCGGACAGTAGGATATCTACGTCATGTTTAGATATACAAGAATTATATGGAGAGAAGGGACATAAAATAAAATAGAGTGGAAGGTACGGGAGAGGGCTGGGATAGATGACAGATTTGTTAGGACGAAATGTAAATGCACGTTATAAAACGGGATGGATAATAAAGAAAAGCGACGGGACGGATTGGGAAGAGACTGAACAGGCGGATGTGACGGGATTGAGCCGGACAGTAGGATAGCTTTAGGTATACAAGAGTTTATACGAAAAACAACATGTATTTGGTGTGGAGTGGAATAAAAATATATATGCACCCAGGCGAAGCTGGGCCGGGCCGCTAGTTAAAAATATAAATAATTGCGTTTTTAATAAAACCAACTACTTCCTGTTCCTACTTCTGTCCTATGAGAATTAAATAAAGTTATTTAATTCCAACCCACCTCAAATTACCCAATTCTCTTGTCTCAAAAACACGTAAATAAAAATACGATTAGAAAAATATTCTGCTCTAGAATTCGAGGGTCGTTAAAAGCAAATTTGTGTGGAACCGCTCCGTATACATTTTATAGCTTCGGACAGCTATAAACTTGTCCTAGGGCCCCATGTGATGATTTTGTTATTGGGGAATACGTGTTAGTTGTAGAACAAATATATATACTCACACCTGTTCGCGAAGGGGTAGGCAGAGGGCTATTGCACCTGTATCATCATCCCGTTGCAATCTATGGCTGGACATAGGCCTCCGCCAAGGTACACTACAGAGGCTGGTCTTCTGCTTTCTGAATCCAGCCGCTGCCTATACATCACTGAACTTTCTTCTATCCCGACTCTGTATCAGCCTCTATACGTCCCACTGCAGGACACGGGCCTCCTCTACAACTGAGAGTACGATTGAGAGTGGTTAGGCCGTACTCTATTTTGCAACAATTCTCACCTAAGCTTGAAATTACATACAATGGTTTTTAATCAACAGTGTATTCAGATGTTCTATCGCTGTGGCTCGAATGACGTCAATACATCATGTACGTCTAATTGCATAAGTCGTCATTTCTCAGGGGAGTCACATAACCAGAATACATGAATGACGCAAGTAACAAACTGTGGCGATTTCATAATAATTATTTATAATATAATATATATACTGGCGGTAGGTCTCTCATATGTGAGAGGCCATCTGGGTGGGTACCACCACAGTGTCTGTTTCTCCCGTCAAACAGCAGTGTAAACGCACTGTTGTGTTTCGGGTTGAAGGGCATTGTAGCCAGAGTAACTACTGGACATATTGAGACTTAACATCTTATGTCTCAGGATGGCGAGCGCAGTGGAATGCCAAGCATCGCTTTGTAATTCAAGGGGTTGTTTGGTTTTGCTACTGTTCATGAGCGGTCGTATCGCTTACCATCAGGCGAACTGCATGCTCGTCTCGCCATTCATAGCAATAAAAAAAATATATATATATATATACACGTTGACAACCTCGGTAGCTCAGTTGTACTACAGTACGATTACAAGACTGGGCAAAGTGATATTAGAGTTTTTTATTTATTATGAGCCCAGAGACAGGACTTTGTGTATTTATGTATGTAGTTTTATGAACGCATTTTAATGGTGGTAGGTCTCTCATTTTATGTGGGAGGACGCCTGGGTAAGTACCACCGCAATATCTTTTTTCTTCCTCCAAACGGCAGTGTACACTAATATGTTAATAAATACACTGATATGTTCCGGTTTGAAGGAAATTGTAGCAAGTGGTAATTAACTACTGGGCATAATGAGACTTAACATTTTATGTCTTAGGATGGCGAACGCAATGGAATGCCAAGCAATGTTGTTTGGTTATGCCACAGTCCATGAGCGGTCGTTTCTCTTACCATTAGCCGAATGACAAGCTAAACCATTCAAAGTAATAAAAAAATAACACCGAGCATTGAAACTCAGCGAATCTCTGGAAAAGTCCAAAATGTGTTTAACCCGAACCGAAATAAATCAATAGGAAAAGTTAGATTTTGTACAGTATAAAACATATTGTCGCTGGATGCAGGCCGCTTCGAACAGGTCGATGTGGAGATCCTTGGAGGAATTCTATGTTCAGACATTGACTTCCTGTGGCTGAGATAATGATGATGATGACAGTACATAATAAATATTCGCTCATGTCTTGGACTTGTACCTGATGCCGCATAAA
Source organism: Hyles lineata (assembly GCA_030180105.1). Lineage (NCBI taxonomy): Eukaryota > Metazoa > Arthropoda > Insecta > Lepidoptera > Sphingidae > Hyles > Hyles lineata. The sequence goes on from JARJEE010000040.1 coordinate 529,137, forward strand.
GCAACCCGCAGACGTAGGCCAGACGAAAGCCCGAGAGACCGTAGTCCGCAACAAACTGGCTGTTTTTTTATTAAACTCAAGAGAATAGTACTAATCAACATATGATGCAACATATTCATCGATTCTATCGAACCCACGGCCTCTCGTTTCACAGCGGGCGTCATACCAACTGCGCCACGGAGGCTGCCGTAAAATGGCCCATAATTCTATTGCTAAGCACGAGACTCACCTAGAACCGATAATTAGGTTGAGAGGACTTAGGCTGGTCGACCAAGCTGGTTTATTGCGTGTTAGCGAACTTTATATACCACATCCCGTAACATCCCGTCTTGTCCCGTCTTAATATGTTCCAATGACTCAAGGCATGCAATCCTGTCCTCGCATATCCCATGTCATTCTCCCTATATTATATCGCAAACTATACCTATGAGTTTAAAAAAATGTAAACTTTAATTCTTTGCTCAACACACAGGAACACTACATTTTTCTGGGATCAAAAGGTGGCCCATGTTTTATTCTAGGATATCAGCTACCTTCATACCAAAGAAAAGTGCCCATTTTACTATGAAACTTAGTATTTGTGCGAAGATTTCTGTACCTCGATGAAACTTCTTTTACTCTGTACTCTGTAACAGCCCATATAGGTCCCACTGCAGGGAACGGGCCTACTCTACAATCCATAGTACGATTGAGAGTGGTTAGGCCATATAGTCCACCACGCTGGCTTAGTGCGGGTTAGTGGACTTACATACCATAGAAATTCTTATAAACCGCTATGGTATGCAGGTTTCCTCACGATGTTTTCCTTCACCGTTTTAGTGCGTGTCAATGAGTTTTTAATCTAAGGAAAAATATTTATGTATGTTCAATAAATACAAACATTATTGCGACCCAAACCCGGAGTTCTTAGAGAGATGAACTTGAAGTACCATAAAAAAAAAAATTTGTCTTCGGCTCTGTGAACATGTATAGTGTAAAATGTGATGATAATTACTTTATTTTATAAAAATCTGTCGCCAGGGATAAAACAGGAAAACGTTTAAGAACAAACCATAAAAAATGCGATACTAAATATCGGTATCGGGATCAACGATATTTCTACCGATACTATGAATGGGCATTCTTCTTTCATCGAAATTAGTCCAGCCGTTTGCATGAAGAAGTACCGAACTCATAAACTCATATTTATAATATGAATTGGACAGGATAGTAGAATAGCAATTCTTATTATGATCTCTATGTTATGTAGGACTCCTCACTGTATATTATTACTTGTATAACTTTAAGTCTATGGCAGTATTTACCAATACACATATTTCTTTGAAAAATCAGAGAGGATTCTGGGATTTGAACCCATGCCCACCGCCTTAATAATAAGTATAAATAAATAACACCCAACAGTCACATCCATAGTCCCGACCCTGCACTAAGACCGAGTCTTGTGTCGTGGTGATCAGGAACTACGAGAGACTTTACGGTCTCAAAAACACCCAGACCCGAAAGAAATATTTGTGGGCCGCATAACATTTCTCTCGGTGCGGAGATCGAACCCGCGGCGTCTCTTTTCAGAGGCGGCGTTTAACCGAATGCATCACGGAGGGTTTATATTTCGCACTTAAAATGCACTGAATAAAACCAATTAATTATCTTGATGGTGACAGCTTCTTAAGTGAGAGACATGGCACGACATATTTGAACACTGAAGTAATTTCTCATGAGTTACACCAAAGGAATACTATTGGTCATCATTATGCAAAAAATACTCTCAGTAAACACTGGCACTCGCAAATCTTTTCGAATAACATTCAGCTACGAAACGATTTAAACGACGTGAAAAAGCTGAGGACTAAGTTTTTTTAAACAATTGATCTGGCAATTGATCAGTCACCGAACAAAATGCGATAGCAAAGCTGTTATTTCACGTGATCGCCTATGAGCAAACGATACCGCCGTCATGAGTTATAAGTCATGACTAATAACATGGTGGCTCTACCACAATTCTCTACCTATTTTTTTGAATGCCTACATATTCCAGACCTAAGCATCAGTACTACATTGTATGAATTTATCTACGAGATACTTAACACCCAAACCAGAAACAAATATTTGTGGATCATAATAAAATAAAATAAATAAAATCATTTTTATCCCACTACGTCACGAAAGCAATCGAGGGTAATTTTAGTAATGTAGGATTAGAATTTTATGAAGAAAGATTAGTAGAATGGAATTTTAGACAAATGACTGGTATGGAACGTCTGGTGTGAGAGGGATTATTAATGAAAGTACTTAAAATGAAGAATTATATACATACATACATATATACATACATAAACTCACGCCTTTTTCCCAGAAGGGGTAGGTAGAGGTGCTCACATTTCGCGTTATATGTTCCGTCCCACGATGTGATAGTTGGCGAGCCTATCGCCATATCGGAGAATACATGAAGAATTACAGAATAAATTATTAAGTTGTTGAAGTACGAAAAGAGGAAATAGCAGAGGACAGTTAGGAAGACGATCGAAGAGGTACGAAGTAAAGACGTGTTTTAAAGAAGATGAAAATATATTAAAGAATAACCAATCTTCATTTATTTGACCCGAGGTGGAACTATTAAATAACAAGGGTAGTCTGTGGTATTTTGATGTAATCCTTCCTTTAACATAATCGCACACCTACAAAAATATATGACTTGGGTGATTCATCATTATCATCAACATCTCAGCCACACGAAGTCCACTGCTGAACATATGCCTCCCCCGAAGATCTTCGACCTGTTGGAGGCGGCCCGCATCCAGCGACTTCCTGCAACCTTAGCCAGGTCATCCGTCCACCTTATAGGCGAGCGTCCGATATTTCGCTTACCTGTACGTGGCCTTCACTAGAACCTTTCGGCCCCAACGGCAATAAGTTCTACGCGCTATGTACCCGGCCTACAGCCAATTCAACTGTCCAGTGATTATTGACCCCTTATCAATATAACAAGTTTACCTGATCCTGTCATTCTCATCCAAGCTTTATCTTGAAAACCCAAATGATACAAACAAAAAAAATACAATTAAGAAAAGAAGAAGATCTAGTTCCTGTCAGTCCAAGTCAGTGACTTATCCATTTTTTACATTGTAGGTACATTCGTGGATCCAAGTAAGCACTTAAGGACCCATTAGATCGAAGACATTTTGTAGACTTGCCAGTTCTGAAATCTATTCGATTTAGTATATCGTTTAGAATGAGTTTAGAAGGAAATAGCAGACGATTGTATATTGCGAATTTCAGTATCTTGCCGTCCATACAGAGTTACATCTGGCAAAAGATATATCTTATTTCTGGCTATTAAACACAACTGTGCCTGTAAACTGCTTTTCATCCTTATTTATTTTTTCAATCCTGTTTTGCACTATACAGAGGTGCTATTTAAAAATTACACAATAAAAATAATAGTACAAGTGGCGGCCTCACACTAGGTAAGTTCTTACAGGCAACCATGAGATGGATATAGGTATTAATCGGAGAAAGAAAGGGTAGTCTAAGGCGAAGTAATTCCTTACTATGATTGTATAATAAAATAACTACTGAAGGTTTTTCACGGTTTTTCTATATTCTATTGATCGCAGTGGCATTTAAATGAACTAAATTAAATCAAAAGCAAAGAGCAGGTCAGTTGTAATCTTGGAAAAAACATTGAAAACTAAAAAGCTATACTGCTAATTTTTATTGCTATGAATGGCGAGACGAGCATGTCGTTGGCGATACGACCCCTAATGAACAGTAGCAAAACCAATCAACACCTTGAATTGCACACTAATATTTGACATACATACATCCATAAACTCACGCCTTTTTCCCAGAAGGGGTAGGCAGAGGTGCCAGGACACCCACATTTCGCCTTGTATATTCCGTCACACAATGTGATAGTGAATGGCGAGCCTATCGCCATATCGGCACAAATTCCTGACTCTGGGCTGATAATGAATCGAAAAATCCATTATCACTTTGCCCAACCCGGGATTCGAACCCGAAACCTCAGCTTTGTGAACGTATCGTAGTACAACTACGCCACCGAGGCAGTAATATTTGACATTCCGTAATTATAACCATTGCTAATATTAGTCGCAAATTTTGGAACAGCAACCATAGCAATTTTTCGATGTTAACGCCCTCTAGTAACTAATCGAAAGACAAGTATTCTACCGAACTGCGATGTCGACACCAACGCCACCTAGGTAAAGATTGGAACGAAGATGTACGAATATTCACAAAAATACTATAAACTGTCCCACAAGAGTGCGTTGTCAAAATAAATTGGATGTTTTTTATTTTACACGCTTTTTATTAGCTCCACTTGTATGTTTATTTGTAACTTTTACTGGTGTTAGGTCTCTCATATGTGAGAGGCCATCTGGGTGGGTACCACCGCAGTGTCGTATTTCTCCCGTCAAACAACAGTGTAAATGCACTGTTGTGTTTCGGATTGAAGGGCATTGTAGCCAGAGTAACTACTGGACATATTGAGACTTAACATTTTATGTCTCAGGATGGCGAGCGCAGTGGAATGCCAAGCATTGCTTTGTAATCAAGGTGTTGTTTGGTTTTGCTACTGTCTATGAGCGGTCGTATCGCTTACCAATAGGTGAACGGCATGCTCGTCTCGCTATTTATAGCAATAAAAAAAAACCGAGTTCTTTGGGCGCGATTTTGACCCACTTTAAACGGTCAGATTTCATTCATATTTGTAGATTTATCGAGGACCGATGACAATACAATAATTTAAAAAAGTATATCACATTACCTTATAATTTTTTTTAAATTATGAATGGGTAATTTACACGTAGCTATCTTCCTTTGATGAGATGGCCATAGATAGATGTTTTGATACTTTGCCAACCGATAATGAAAAATCACACGAGCACAATACACAAATAAGACAGAAGTATAGAAAAAGTTTATTATACTGAGCAAACATTTACCTTATTCATAGATAGTTTCAAAACCTATTTTAGGTATGGAATGTTTTGTCCCTTTCCAGCGACTTTTGATTTCAGTCTGAGTGAAGAAAACAAAACATTCGACATCTAATAGGTTTTAAAACACAATGTAACAAAAATCTGAACTTGGAATCTAATATCACAAGCTCATAAACTTTTAAAGATATTTAAATATTGAAATAAAACTATTATTTACGGATTTTATCGCGAATTTAGTTTAATTTTTTACATTTTTAACTTCCCGACGTTTCGATTACTTTACAGCTTTCGTGGTCACGGGGCGGACTGAATATGTACCAGCTGAATATGTACTGCGTGACCACGAAAGCTGTAAAGTAATCGAAACGTCGGGAAGTTAAAAATGTAAAAAATTAAACTAAATTCGCGATAAAATCCGTAAATAATAGTTTTATTTCAATGTGTAACATTCGCGTAAATCTAAGAAACCATTATATTTAAATATATTTAAAACTATATTGTTTACTAACGTCTAATAATCTTAAAAAACTTTCACATGAGTTATGATATACATTATGGCATATTCTGTCAAAGAAAGCGCTATTGTCAAAGTTAGTGTTGCAACGAGCCCATTTAAAGAAGAAACTGAAGTCAATTTTGTGTGTGAAATTTTAGATGTGAAAAATGTTTATAATATATGGTCAGTTTTTTGTTTACAAATTCCACTATGAGCATTTAGCAATAGCAGAAATATAGAGTATGCTAAAGCTTCAAAAATAACAATGTGGTGATGTAATAAAAATAGTTTTCCTCTCTTTACATTTAATTATATTGGACACGTTAATACTATTAGATTACGGATATAAATGCGTGTTGTTTATTAAAACATATCTTACACAATGCGTTAAATAGATTTTTTTAATATTATTTGTATTTCCATATCTCATATCATGAATAAAAATACACTGGCATCACACATTTCAAATAGTCCCACATATACACAAAATATACTTATACACCTAGAGATCCTTAATGCTAGTGCTACAGCTCTTTTGAAATTCTATATTGAACAAAACTTTGAAACATAATATAAAAAATATTAATTGTAGATTATACAGATACCGAATTAAACTGATTTTGAGTATACAGAATGACAAAAAAACTCTGTCCGATCAATAAATGTGTTATCAGGCATCTAAAATGTGCTCTTTTTTCTTTTTGTTCAAAAAATCATTAATAAAATAAATTAACAAAAAGGGAATCTCGCATTACTTTGCTAAAAACCGCATTCGTAACAAGCTACAAGCAAGTTAAATTTAAAACATTGCTAGATTTTAGGGTTGTTACTAGATTGTGCATTATAGCTTGCGAATTTTTCCTTTTTTTTTAATACTACCATTAATATTCGCGCTCAAATTCGCATCTTGGATCAGACAGGGTTTTTTCGTCACACTGTATATACACTTATAACAAATTTGAAAAAATAGAATACTTACGTTCCACATTTCAAATATGTAAATTCACAGACCCGTAGACATTACACTGGGACTACGAGTATTAGTTGTTACAGGGTCTAAACAAACTTCATTCAAACAACTATTATCAAAAAGTACTGGCATGAGTATAATTTGACATTATAGATTAAAATGGATCACTTGTGTATTGAAACCTTTATAGTTATATTTTTAATGCACATACTTTCGTTACCGGGATAAAAGAGAAAAGCAAATTAAAGGGTCGTGAGCATTACAAAGGTTCCTGTAAAACGCACACTATGTGACCTAGTTGCTCTTTTGTGTAATGTTGATAGGCTAAGCAGCCTTTGGATAGACTTCACAATTTCACTGTGCGTTGTGCACCAAATAAAGCCGCATTAGTCCATTTCCATAGCGTTTGCAATTGGCTGAGTACATGGAGAGGATATCGCACGCATTTTAGCATTTTTAATAACATAATTGTATAAAAAATATCCTGCTATTAAGACAAAAATCAGGACCATGCACACAGCAATGACGTGTAAGAGGACCCTAACGTCTTTGTACCTGTCTGTATCGTCTCGAGCTTCATGTTGGAAGGTAAGCAGCATTTCCTTCAAAGTACTTCTTATGGCCACATTGCCATCTGCTGCTAAACCACCAGTGCTTGTAGTATTAACAGTCGTGACCGCACTTCGATTTTTAGCGTCTAACTCATCTAAAGCTCGTATGAACGTGTTTAAATTTTTTTCACTTGCTATTTGCGATTTATTATATGACTTTGCTAAAACGTCAACTGATTTTGCGACATCAGCCAGAGCATTCGTCAGAACATCTTCTTTATGCGCTGTGCTGTTGGCGACAGCTTTAATAGTTTCTTGTAAGTCAACAACAGTTTTGGCCAATTCTCTAAACATCCATGTAATATTACCATCGCTATTATTGTATACTTCGCTTATAACATCTCTAGCGCTTGTTTTGCATGTGATTCCGTTTACGTTTTCACTAGAAAAGTCTAATTTCTCTGACGTCACATTGAAATTTAAAGGAACATATTTTAAATTCACTAGAGAACTACACGGGATTCCATTGCCACCGACGTACAATAATGTTATGGGAGTGGACACAAATTCATTAAAAACTATTGATTTTATAGCATTGTTATCTAGAGATATTGTTTGAATATGTGGAGAAGAATGGAGTACATTTGCTTCAAAAGTACGTAAAGCATTATCGGATAAATTAAGTATGCGGAGATTCATAAGTCCATCGAGCACCCCATACTGGAATGTCTGTATATCATTACCATGTAGGTTTAGCTCATTGATCATTGACATGTGTGAAAACGATCCTGGTTGGATATCCGTGATCAAGTTATTGCTTAAATCCAACCAAGTTAATGAATTCATTGCTTGAAACGAAAATTTGTCCACGTACGTAAATTTATTCCATGATAAATCAAGTTTTCCGATATTTTTTACGTGAAACACAAAAATGTCGTTAATATTTTCTAAAAAGTGTTGTGACAAAGACAGTTTCGATATGGATGAATTTGTCGTATTTATGAAATTAAACTTTGTTCTGATATTTGACAAGTTAACTTCTTCTAACCACGTTAAATTATCAAATACATTTGATGGCAAATTCAAATCAAGATTTGACGACAAATATATATGGAGTAGTGATGACAAACTTTGAAATGAAGTCGTCTCCACATGCAGTATATCATTGCTCGACAAATTCAACGTTTGTAGGAATTTTAACCCGAAAAATGTTGAATTCGTTATATTTGATAACCTGTTATTGTTAAGGTACAATGTGTTAACTCTTTCAATTGTAGTTGTGTTAACAAGAAAATCTTCTAATAGATTATAAGACAAATCTATGTCTGTTATCGATCCTGTACCCCGAAATGCGTTGTAAGCTACATTTGTAAGTTGACCATGTGACGACACAAATGTTGCTAACGATGTCATATTACAAAATGTATCATTTTTGTAAATTCTAAGTTTGCTGTTTGTAAAATCAATTCGATGAACCCCAATCAACCCACGAAATTTGTTTGCGTCTATAGCATTCACTAGGTCATTATCATTCAAAAGCAGCTTTTTTAATTCGCTTAAAGAATCAAATGTATTTGAGTCTATTTCATTAATAGCGTTGTATGATAGATCTAGTTCCTCAAGAGATGATAAATGACCGAACATGGACTTCAAAATTTTTGTAATGCTATTATTCCGAGCATAAAATATCGATAACTTACTTATATCACTTGTGTCGAAATTCAATTCCTTTATTTTGTTATTTGATAAATCCAAATCAGTCAACAGGTGTAATGATTTGAATGCCGATGTCGATATATTGCTTATAAGGTTGGTACTCAAATTAAGAGAAACGAGACTGACGCTAAGATTACTAAAAGCCAGGTCATCCAATTTTTTAATTTTACCTCCACACAAAGATAAACTTGTAACGTTCAAACCAGCAAAAGTATATTTCGAAATAGTGCTTATTAATAAATTATTTTCGATGGTAAAGTCCGTGATTTTATTTCTTTGGAATGCCCCATCTTCAATAATTTCAATATTATTGCCGGCAAGTGCTAGAGTTTGCAAATTAGTTGTATTTTGAAACAATTTTTCCTTAATAATTTTGATTCGATTGTTACTAATGTCTAGATTTGAAAGTTTTGATAGACTTCTGAAAGCATTGGTTTCAATGTTACCTATATTATTGTTGCTTATATTTAGATCCACAATTTTCACCAGTGATATTAAATTTGATTCAAGCAATTCTGAAATTTGGTTGTGTTGTAACGACAAGTAATTTAAATTGATGAATGTTATAAACGCATGACCTAACATTGTTAGTTTATTATAAGAAAGATCCAATTCCTCTAGATGCGACATACCTTCAAATGTTGACATGTCTATGGTTTTAATATTGTTGTACGAAAGATTGAGGTTTTTTAAGTTAATAAAACTAGCGAATACTTTACCGGGTAATACTTCAATCAAATTGTAACTGAGGTCTATGGTAATCAAGGCATGCTGTTCTGAGAGGGAAGTGTAGTCTCCATTTACAGTAGTGATGGCGTTATGTGACATATTCATCATTGTCATCTGTTGTTTACTTAAAAATATATTGATAGCAATTTCTTGTACTTCATTATCCGTTAATTTGAACGTTTCTATGTTGTTCATGTCGCTTATAACTCTTGGTACGGCTTGCTGGTTACCACCTGTTGAATACAAATTGTGTATATGCTTGCTGTAGGTTTCTAGTGAATTCCAACTGACATCACCGTAGATATCTTCAAGATACAAGTGGATTATGTAGTTTTGTTGATAGGTTCGCCACGAGTAGTCGTAATAGTTTCGTTGCTTGATGCAGTCCCAGTTGTTGATGACGCTGTATATGTTATCGATAGTTGATTTGCATCTCACGCGTCCAATACATTTATCGCTTCGACTTGAATACTCCATTCTGCAGCCCTGTTCATCGGTTAGAGGTGTGTATTGATTATGGCTACGTTGAGGTACCATAACCATCAGTAACGCGACCAGCAATACACCTGAAAAGTAAACACTTCTTTTACTGATCAAAAATCACGTTGGTATCTGAATAAAATTTGAAAGATAAAGTGGTTAGGTCATAAAGTTCAGGGGTGGCCAACTTATGTGAATATAAGATCGACTTTTTTCTTAAAAATTGGTCGCGATCGACTTTTTTTCATAAGTATTGTCTGGGAATTTGCATATTTTACAAATCTGAAAAAATATGATAATGTGTTAAATGTTTTATCGATGAATGAAGATTGTAACTGAGAGAACCTAACTGTAATAATATAAAAACATACCCTCCGTGAATTTATACATGAATAGGTCTGTTGCACAGCCTCCTGGTCACTTTTGTCAATGTCTTTCTATGTTTGCTCGTTAGCTCAACTCAACTGATTTTACCTAAGTTATGTGTATTACATGCAACCAAACCTAAACTTGACTTGGACATTTGGCCAAGCAACACATCAATTTGAGTGTCGATTATTACTATGAGTATAATTTTTTTATTAACAGATATTTTAAAATGTAGTATTTTACAATTATCGCGTGCGATCGACCTAAATTGCTTTCGCGATCGACCGGTCGATCGCGATCGACTGGTTGGCCACCCCTGATATAGTCGATCACGCTATCCTAATGCTGATTTGCGAATTTTCCATACAATAGAAATTCTCCATCTTTTAATTTGAACTCAATATATTATTTTTCAACTTTTTTAGTTGAGTCTTTTACTAAATAACTATTATTTAATGTATTTATACATATAATACACGCTTACAGATACGTCATCCCTTCTATAACATTTTTTTATTTTATTTTTAACTTTTTTGTTCGTAAAGTATCAATTTATTGTGACATTGTTGGCTGATTTTACCAATGGGACGATGTTAAAGTGTGACTACTTGGAATAGGGAGATAACATCGTCATTCGCAGATAATTATGTGGGAACTAATTTTGTAACAGCATTTTATTTATTTATATATGCTTTATTGTACACCAAAATGAAAGACGCATATAAAATATTAAAAAACTAAAGGCATGGTTACAATAGGCGGCCTTATCGCTCGCTGTGGTCTCTTCCAGGCAACCTTTGGATCGCCTGGATTATTGTGAAATTGAAATATAGGGTAGTGCAAATAATAATAGTGAAAAACATCGCGAGGAAACCTACATACCATAGCGATTTGTAAAATTTATATGGTGAGTAAAGTCCGCCAATGAGCACTAGGCCAGCGTGGTGGACTATATGGCCTAACCACTTTGAATCGAGTTCTCGATTGTATAGTAGGCCAGTGCCCTTCAGTGGGACGTATATGGGCTGATACAGAGTACAGAGATAAAAAAGTAAGTTTCATAGAGGTACAGAAATCTTCGCACAAATACTAAGTTTCATGGTAAAATGGGCACTTTCCTTTGGTGTGAAGGTAGCTGATATCCTGGACTAAAACATGGGCTATCTTTTTATCCCAGAAAAATGTAGTGTCTGTAATGAGCAAGCATTTCAACTATTATTTTAAACTCATAGGGATAGCTTGCGATATAATATAGGGCGAATGAAATGGGATATGTGAGGACAGGATTGTATGCCTTGAGTCATTGTAACATATTAAGACGGGACAAGACGGGATGTGACGGTACGTGGTATATAAAGTTCGCTAACACGCAATAAACAGTGTGGTCGACCAGCCCAAATCCTTTCAACCTTACTATCGGTTCTACCGTGCACTGCAGTGGGACGTATATGGGCGTAATGTACAATAATATTTCCAACCCCTCTAAGTTGAAAATATTTTTGTCCACTTCCTTCCATAGCAAAGAGGGTGACAAATAAATGGATAAATAAATTTCGTGGGGATCGGTACGGTTATCGCAACAACAACGGTTTTGAAACTTGACGATAACATGGTTTATATTTCACATCTCAGATATAACTCATGGAAGGCGACACCCATAAACAGATATGCAACGCCTCAAGCGACCAGTGTGAACATTAGTCAGTATTTTTTAAACGGTTTTTAAATACTACCCTTAAAACTATCAAAGATTATCTTAAAGTCATCATTTCATTATTCAATGAATATGATACAGTTAATCCCAAGGTCATCAAAAATTTATTTAAAGTGGACGTGCCCCAGGATGTTATTTTAGTTTAATCAATGCACATGTTTAAAATTTGTATATTTCAAAAATGACATCTTTTGTCATAGGTGTTTACATAAATGTATATTACATTTTTTAGGAATTTATGTGACCATAGATATTTCCAGAAAGTGAGTAGGTTACGAGTTACTTTATTTTGAAAATATAACAATGTATACATATTGGTACCCATGACTGTATCCATGAAATTATTTTTTAGCTTTTAGTACATTTATCTGCAATATAAAACCGTTTAATTTAATTTTTTTTTTTACTTTTTATACGACTGTGTACGTAACACAATTAACTATAAGAATGTTTCTACTTTTAGCCAAAGATAATAAAAATAAAACATCACTTTGATATAATTTTTAACTGTTATGTATAGGCTATATCAAGACCGCTACCGAAAATGAAGCCGGGTGGTAGTTTTATATATTTCAAACACAATGCAACTAAAACTTTTGCAAAAATACGCCACGTTTTTTTTTGGAATTTTTTTCTGTTCTCATATTTGGGTGGTATATACAACGTATTTTCTATCATAATTATGTACAACTTTTATTTTAAATGGTGGTATGGTACGCAAGACGTGGATTATTATTTTAGCAAAAAGTATGAACTTACCACCCAAACAGGACGGTATTTAAAAAAAAATGTCGCGTTTCTTTACGAAACTTACTGTGTTTGTAATCACTAAAACTACCACCCGGCTGCGTTTTCGGTAGCAGTCTTGATAAACCCTGTATGTATTATTGTAATCTATCAACAAAATAATTAACAGCAGAGATCGCTCGCCCTTTTATAAGGAAGACACTGTGCGTCACAGAAATTACGACATTCTACATAGTTATTTTACAGAAAGTACAAATCGTAATTATAGACAATATTCTGATAATTGCGCTCAGGCTACGAGCGGGACACATCTCATGAAATAAATTGTCCTTTCTATTGTACCATAGCCCAATTGCGATATAGAGGTTATATCAAGACTGCTACCGAAAATGAAGCCGGGTGGTAGTTTAAGCGACTTCAGACATAATGCAACAGAAAATATTGTAAAAATGCGACTTTTTTTTTTAAATGGTCGTATTTGGGTGGTAAATCATTTTTTTCGTAAAATAATAGTGTATACCCTCTTAGGTATAAAGAGTTTAAATTATTATTTTAGCAAAAGTTATGGATTTACCACCCAAAAATGACGATATTTAAAAAATGATAAAAAACAATTTGTCGCGTTTCTTAGCAAAATTTTAGTTGCATTTTATTTCATTGTAAAAAGGGCAATCTCCTTTCAGAGCATTTTGTTTTGGTTACACCTATTTCGCAAAGTGAACAAATTCGATTAAGACAACAGTCAATTTTAAAGTGGAGTAAAGGAATCACATATACAGGGTTACAGGTTAAGTCGACCCAGATCCTTTAAGGGGTTGTAGTTTCCATCATTCCTGACCGATTTGACATGGATTTGACTATGAGACCCTGTCCTTAGCCGTTTCCACGAAATTTTACTATGAAGTTTTTTCTTTAAAATATCGTTTTTTTGCCTATTGGTCCATTTTTTTTTCTTGCCTTAAATTGATTTGTATTTGCAATGTTTGTGTAGTGTATAAGTTACTTTATTTTACTCAACACTAAAATTACACTTTACTGAACTGGCTGGGTCGTGGGACATTGATTTTTTTAAAAGATTGCTCACTACACCATAGCTTGTTATACCTCGCTGGATAGCCAATTAAACGTAGATATTATTAAATACATCTACAGCATAACTTTCATAGATTTTTTTTTTGAAATATGTAGGAAAGAAAAAAATATTTTTAACGAATTTGTTTTAAGTTACAACTTCAACAGTGTCCCACGACCCAGCCAGTTCAGTAAAGTGTAATTTTAGTATTGAGTAAAATATACTTATACACTACACAAATATTGCAAATACAAATCAATTTAAGGCAATAAAACAGAAAAAAATGAACCAATAGACAAATAAAAGATATTTTAAAGAAAAAACTTCAAAGTCAAATTTCGTGGAAACGGCTAAGTTTAGGGTATAGGGTCTCATAGTCAAAACGGTCAGGAATGATGGAAAGTACAACCTCTTAAAGGATCTAGGTCGACTTAACCTGTAACCCTGTATGTACCTATTTACAAAATGTGCTCCAAGCAATCCCCTTTACGCCCCGCCCCGTAGGTTGGAAATTTGACAAACTTTAAAATTCACATTTATTACTCGTAAATGAAATCGAAAATCCATATTACCAAATTCCAGATTAATATGACCATTTTTTTTAATTTCTCATATTTTGCAACCCCCTTTCTAGTTTATAAAGTTGAAATTAAAAATAAAATGCCTAATACCATTTCGTCTTTTTAATCGAAATTGGTTAAGCCATTTAGGCGTATAAATTGTACAGACAGACTTACTTTGCTATTGAGTATAGAATAAAATATTAATGGTACCCTCACACTAATTATTTATTTATAGTTCTTTATTGTACACAAGATATATTGAAATAATTTTACAATTAAGGGACTTATAAGTATGTACAAATGGCGGCCTTATCGCTTACGGCGATCCCTTCCATACAACCTTTGGATGGACTGGAATCAATAGGAGAAGGAAAATCGAAGATAGTCATTAAAAAGGAAAGGAAGAAACTCATATACAACTAAAAGCTATATAAATAGACACTATATATATGTATATAATACAAGTATGCACTTAAATATACTACACAGAGTAAAATCTGAATTTACTACATAATTATGTTATATAATAAACATAATAAAGAATATATGAAAAAAAAATACTAGTTAATTTAGGGTTAGGGGAAAAGAACAAAAACTGTCAGAAAAAAAAGACTACAGAAGAGGGAAAATATAGATACATACATATGTTGCCTATTTATGTTTAAAGGAAAGAATTAATATCATAATAATGTAAAATCTAGCAAATCATTAGTCACTTAGGTGTTTACCTAATCGGATGACGGATGTTTATCCGTCATAACCGTTATCGTAATGATAACTAAAATGACGATCACCGAAATGACGAACTTTTAGTTTAGCGGCCAAATTTTCATGTGCCTCAAGTTTAAACGTGCTGCTGAATTGAACCTAATACAGCTATTAGTTGGATTCAGTAGACAGTAATCCAAAACACATACACTCCTTATAGTTTACAAATTTTATTTGAAAATCTTACCATAATACAGCTTGAATAGTTATGACGCATGAACTTTTACATGGTTAAAATCGCCAAGGATATAAAAAAATATCAAAAAAATCTTGCAAACGTTTTACACTTTTAAACCGGCATACGAATGGCATAGTGACAGTATTCTGTATCAGCCCATATACAACCCACTGCAGGGCACGGGCCTACTCTACAATCGACAGTATGATTGAGAGTGGTTAGGCCATATAGTCCACCACGCTGGCCTAGTGCGGGTTGGCGGACTTACATACCATAGAAATTCTTATAAACCGCTATGGTATGCAGGTTTCCTCACGATGTTTTCCTTCGCCGTATTTAGTGCGTGGTGATTGACTATCAATACACACATGACTCCGAAATGTCAGAGGTGTGCCCTGGGATTTGAACCCGCGACCACCGTGAACAGTGGCAGCCGCATCCGGTCCGTTTACCAACAGGCCACCACGCACTTAGTACAGTATAGTGACAGTATACTTAGTATAAAAATTAGTATTTAAAAGTCAGAATAAAAGCATAAAAAAATTAACGCTCCCGAAATATTTATCAAAATTCGGCTCTTGTTTTCTTAATTCATTTATATATGTCACATTTCTGCTAGATATTTGAAATGATAGGCTGTCCTTTGCCGTACCTATGTTTGACAAATTGCTAGATATGATAAATATATTAATGGTTTTGCTGCGGTTTTCCCTGCCATTGACTTAAACAGACATAGTTATCTATAATAACAAGATATCAATTATCGATCTCGAAAGCACTTACTTTAAGTGCAGTATGATATTACAAAATCAATGTAAAAATATTAACATACAAAACGACATTTCCGAACACCTTTTAATTTATAGTTTGTTTTTTATTACCAAGTTGTTCACCGGTGGACAAAAACATCGTAAAGAGACCTATATACCAACAAGATTTTTAAGATTTTCTTTGTAAATTTCACTAACCCGCACTTGTCTAGCGTCGCAGTCTATGACCTAACCTGTCTCAATTGACCTTTAAATTGTAGGTTAGGCCCGTGCCGCGCAGAGATACATAAGACTGTTTTTTATTATAATATTATTATAAAATAAATGAATGTACTCACATTTCGTCATATTGAGTTACTCTCCGCATGTGATACGGCGAATGGCGTGCGAAACACTGGCCTCTCGTCGCAAAACTGATAAGTCCCGTCTCTATTTCAATTCATGACTAATTGTTCCGTTTTACACAATCAATTATTTTTATTATTGAAAACTCGCCTTTTTAGCTCAGAAAAGTTTAATATAGTACGGTTTAATCATTCTTCTACGCAGGAGAATGATTCGGTAATGTTTCATACTGAAACTTCTAACCAAAATGTATTGAAAGTGAGTAATTCAGGCAAGTGTGTGGTGGCTTGTTGGTAATGGACCGGACGCACCTGCCAACATGTGTTGATTGCGGGTACAAATCCCAGGGCTGACATTTGGGAGTCATGTGTGTATTGATAGTCAATCACCACGCACTATAACGGTGAAGGAAAACATCGTGGAGAAACCTGAATACCGTAGCGATTTGTAAGAATTTCTATTGTTTGTAAAAGTCCGCCAACACGCACTAGGCCAACGTGGTTATATGGCCTATCCACTCTCAATCGTACTCTCGATGGTAAAGGCTCAAGCCCTGCAGTGGGATATATGTGTCGATACAAAGTATAGGCTAAATTATCAAAACGAGATAGCTGTCTCTCCCCGGCTTAATTGTTCCCGGATATATCCCGAAACAAGACACTTGGGTCACCATGACAAATCCTTGACCTCTGTTTGCGATGAAATCTGGGGAAACTGGCCAAATCAATCTATTTTATTTAATAATTAAATATTTTTAATATTGATATGGTGACTTTTGACGTTGTAAGGTTAGCCAATTTCGTATGTTCTTAAGACACATCGCAAGGCACAGGCTCTTAAGTAGGGGCTGAATTAATTAACCGACTTGGTATTACGTGATCTTACAACATTTTACGGTGGAAAAACTGAGTTGCGAGACTTGGTATTTTTTACAAGTTTTGTTTTTGATGGGATACGACTATTGTACAACGCTATATTTTTTATTTCCTTATTAACTAATTGTACTTATACCAGAAAAAAAACAGGTCAGTACATATAACATAACTACATTTATAGTTAGCACAATAATTATTGTACTAGGCAATCTTTGGGCAGCCTTTGGATGGAGATAAGAAAAAGAGAGAGAAAGGGCATTAACTATATGGCAGTCTTATTTATTAATTGCATTTCCAATATAAACCCGAGGTAGTAAATGGAAAATATATATTTCAGGTATTTGTTTCGAGTCTGGGTGTTTGTGAGATCGAAAAGTCTCTCGTAGTTTGTGATACCTACAACACAAGACTCTATCTTAGTGTGGAGTCAGGACTATGTATGTGTCTGTTGAGGGTATTTATTTTTTATTTCTGTGTTTCATTATATTCATTGAATTTACGGAAAGTTTTTGAGATGTTCGTGGGCGGTGGTATCACTAAACAGGGAAGCTGTGTGTTCATATGCCGATTTTTTTGTAAGAAAAAATATATTTTAGGTATAGGTTTCTCTATTAGTACTATTTGTGGTCTAGTTGTTCTATAATACGGTAACAACGCTGTGGCTTTTGGTTTGAATCCCGGGTCGGGCAAAGTGATATTTAATGTTTCTATTTATGAAGCCCGGAGTCGGCAATTTGTGCCGGACATGACGATTGGATCTATCACATTGTGGGACGGACACACAAGGCGAAACGTGGGTATCCTAGTTGCACCTCAACCTACCTCGTCTGGAACTAAGGCGCAATTTTATTTATTTATGTGTGATCTACTTATGGTAAATTTTGCACGCAGCAATAGGCTGCTTACGACTGAAGACGAAGATGAAACGCTTTTCTTTTTTTAATTTCACGGTCGATGGAATGAGCAGAGGTTACAAAGCGTCTATTTCATGGCTTATACATACCGCTTTTGATATCTTCATTGACATACTCGACAGACTTTGACAGCCTCGGTGCCGCATTTGATTAAACGCCGGCCGTGAAACGAGAGGCCGCGGGTTCGATCTGCGCATCAAAACAAATATTTGTGTGAACCACAGATATTTGTTTCTAGTCTGAGTATTTGTAAGACCGCAAAGTCTCTCATAGTTTCTGATACCCACGGCACAAGACTCGATCTTAGGTGGTCGCGGGTTCGAATCCCAGGGCACACCTCTGACTTTTCGGAGTTATGTACGTAGTGATACTTAATCGACACGCACTATAAGAGTAAAGGAAAACATCGTGAGAAAATCAGCATACCATAGCGATTTGTATTCAGAATTTCTATGGTATGTGGTTTGCGGACTATATGGCCTAACCACTCTCAATCGTGCCCTCGACTGTAGTGGAGGCCTGTGCCCTGCAGTGGGGCGTATATGAGCTGATAGAGATATCGATTTTAACGTATTTTGAGTTAATTACATACATACATAAACTCACGCCTTTTTCCCAGGCAGTGGTGCTAACACGACATTCACTTTTCGCTCGTCCCATGTGATAGGGGGCGAGCCTATCGCCATATCGGGCACAAATTCCTGACTCCGGGCTGATAATAAATAGAAAAATACAATATCACTTTGCCCGACCCGGGATTCGAACCCGAGAACCCAGCTTTGTAGGCGTACCGTAGTACAAGTACGCCACCAAGGCAGTCAGTTATAAATATAATTATATTAATTTTAAATTAAGTTAATTACAATTATATTTATTTCATCATGTATTCGATTTTACTTATTTCTTCTTTGACACACTGAAAATGGGTTTATACCCGACAAGTTATCATATTAATAAGATTGTTATATTCACATAGTATTTTTTGAGCTATAACTACGTCTCAAAATTTGTATTTTAGTTCAGTATTTTATTGAAACTCATAAACAAGAAATCAAGCAATATTTATTTAACTGGCAACATTATTACTGGCAGAATTCCCCCGTTTGTCTTGTTATAGTAAACAATAATGAAAGAGATATGACCACATCCGTTGGCACATTAAAACAAAAATGTTGATAAGGGAATAAATAGCCACTGTTTCAATGTTTTGCTACGGTATATAGGGCGATATGTTATCACTACATAGTATAAAACAGTCGCTTTCTCTGTCCCTATGTCCCTTTGTATACTTAAATCTTTAAAACTACGCAACGGATTTTGATGCGGTTTCAAGAGGAAGGTTTGTATGTATAATACGTACATATTATTGTACAGAAATCTATTTGTACCCGGTCGAAGCTGGACCGGGCCGCTAGTATATTTATAATACAAAGTTCATTATCCAGTAGAAATGGTTGTTTATGTTGAAAAACTTCTTAGCAACGATGGTTAAAAGTACTATGAAATTATTTCACAGTTGTATTTAAGTAAGTTACTGCACAACCAAAATTCTAATTTGATCCAGAAATATTATAGAACTAGTGGTCCACCCTGACTCCGCCCGGGTGCGGATGCAGATACACTTTCCAAATAGCGGACAAAATGTTCAATTCCAACTATCAGTTTAGAAAATCAACCAATCGGACAACGTAATACGAATAAAATTCCCTCGTATTTGCTAGATTTTTCACTACTGCGTCCCTCTTATATGACATAGCGCGATGATATATAGCCTATAACATTACTCGATAAATGAACAATCCAACACAAAAATATTTTTTCATTTTGGTAGATTAGTATAAATTAGTATAGACATAAAAAAAAACAATGTTCGCGGTTTTGGGTTTTCTTTACTTCACTGTTTTTTAAACACTATACACCCCTACAAGGAGAAACTGACGTATTATTCATATGTTTAAAGTCATTTAAAATTGTTGAGAATGCAAACTATAAATTGACGCTGGCCGTTTCTTAGAATGTTTTTATTTATACTTAGAATATTGTAATGATGGATTTGATGGTTTTGTTTGCAGTTTGTTGTTCGATATCTTTGTCTAATAACGTAACATGATGTGATTATAAATTTTCACTTAAAATACCAATGTGCTGTTCTCTGCTACAAAAATAAACATTAATCGCGATAAAAATCTGGATATCTGGAAAAATAATCTATTTCTCCTGCAAAACAGCAGTGTGAATGCACTATTGTACACCGGAATGAAGGACATTGTAGCCAAAGTAACTTAAAATCTTAAAATGAAACTATTATTTATTCGAAACTTCGGGAAGTTAAAAATAGTAAAACTTTAACCTATTCTGCGATGAAATCTAAGTAACCATTACTTAGCATCTTATGGCTCAGGGATCAGGATGGAGAGCGCAGTGGAATGCCAAGCATTACTTTGTTTGACCGCTCATGAAGAGTAGTAATGTTTTGCTACTGTCCATGAGCGGTCGTATTTCTTATCATCACAGGCAAATGGCATGTTCGTCTCACCATTCATGGCAACAAAAAAGAGAGTTTTATTTGAATGTGAACAATTATTGTTAACTACGTCACAGATTTTGGAGCTTTTCGTTCCTTGGTGGTTCCTCCTCGTTGTTTTCCTTCGCCATAAAAGAGTATTCGACGACCGCCTTAGTTGTAGAGTTGGGTAGAAGCCGATTATGAAAAATGAGGTCGCCGGTTCGATCCCCGCTCCGAGACAAATACGTATCTGTCGGGCTAGAAGTATTTGTATTGGGTCTGGGTGTTTGTAAGAACGTAAAGGCTCTCTTATTTTCTTTTGCACAAGCTTTAATACATCTTTATGTGGGGTTAGGACTATGTATGTACAACTCAAACTGGAACTGAAAACTGCATTAAGTCCTTATGAATAGGGATATATAGACTGCGTTTACCATCAAGAGCATTTTAGTTATTCTTTACTGCACGTATATTAGAACGAAATATTGGAAAGAAAAAACGTAAGAGATATTACAATTTTTTTTATTGCCTTGTAGGCAGACGAGCTAGCGGCCTATCTGATGGTAAGCGGCTACCGCTGCTCATGGACCTCCGCAGTGCCAGGGGACCAGCACAACAAAGTCGCTGAGATATTTTTATTGCATTATTCCGGCAAACGAGTTAACAGGTTACCTGATGGGAAGTGAGCACTGCTGCCCGGAAGCATCCATACATTTTTACAATGGATGTAAAGCCCACCCATCAAATTGAGAGCTGAGCGGGAAGGAAAAAGGATGGGAGGAGGAAAACAAAATATCAAACTAAAGATTTTTTTATAAATCTTTTATTCACAAAATATTACTTGTTTATAACTAAATATTCACCACAATTATCAAATTAACTGTACGTACTTTATTTATATGATATATTATATTATGATATCAAGTGGTTGCTTATCAATTTTTACGCAAACAGATATATTTTTTATACAGTTCCTCTCTTTCCAATTTATTTTTGATGCTTAAGTGGTGCTTTGATGATACTTCGTTCCCATACTACGCTGAACTTGTATAATGGGTAATCATTGTAGATACGCCCAGGCTACAAAGTATGCGACTAGAATAATATAGCTAATTACCAAAATTGGATATAATCGATAAATGTAGCGAGATTTATTATAAAACAACATCAAATTCTGCTGAAATAACTGGGTTAAAATAATATGAAATTATGATGAGAAAATTACAATGCCGAGTTTTCCATTGCGCCAGGGAGCTCTCTAGTGCTTAGAGAGAAACTTTTTCTTATAAACATACGAGAATTATAAAACTTATACAATACGATGCATACTAGAATAGAAAGTATCATGGCAACGCATATTTTTGTAAATAATGGTTCAGTTTGACTTTGCACGTCATTGGAAACGTACATTTCATGTTTTGGTGCATCATTACCCACTGATTCTATTCGAGAATTGATAGTAGCAATTTTAACATCAATTTCATCTATCCTCTCTTTTTCCGCAGCTATTGAGTTTTCTAAATCCATTTTGACGCCCTCAATGTAAGGAATCAGTGATTCAGTTCTATTTTCCTTCGAAGGCATGAAAACTGTTCGCCAGTTGACTGATAGAATTTTGGAAATCTTCCCCAAAAGTAAATTGGTATTATTTATTTGTTTAACAATTTGAGAAGATACATTGGTTATTTTAGAATCCAGTTTGTCTGTAGCATTTATAAGTGAATCCTTAATTGTACCAGCTACATTTGTTAAAGATGTATTTTCCTTTTCTGCTGGTGCGTTTAACGCTTTTTCGTTAATTTTGTTGCCATTAAGTAATATATTCCTTATATCAACCAATATTTTATTGTTTGTCTCGTCAACAACTGATGAAGCAAACAACGTAGGCTGAGAAACACCATTCATGTTACAAACTATACCGTCAATATTTTCGTTATCACTTGTTTCTTGTAATCTTATTGCTGTAATCTCAAATGGAAGATTTTTGTCTTTTAAATTTACTAATATATTGCACGGTAAAGGATTCTCTCCAATGCTTAAAGTTGTCAAACTTGTTCCAAGAAAATCTTCAGCGTTAATAGTAGTTATTTTGTTATGATCAGCTATTAAAACGTTGAGACTCTTCACTTCATAGAAACGTTCACTTTCTAAGCTATCAATTTCATTGTATGACATATCAAGAGTATGCAAGTATATCAACCCGCGGAATATTCCATAGCTAAGAGCGTGTAAGGCATTGTGGGATATATTGAGAGCATGCAAGAGGCCATTGTCTTTGAAGGTTCCAGGTTGTATAAATGAAATTTTGTTGAAACTTACATCCAGATTTCTGAGAGTCTTTACATTTGCAAACGATTCCACTTCTAACTTGACTATATCGTTGTTATTTAACACTAGAGTGTCCAAACGCATTAATTCTTGGAGTTTAAGAGCTTTTGGTTCTTTTATTCTAGCATTAGAAATATCCAATGTAGTAATAGGGATATCGCTGGCATTCGTGAAACAAACCTCAGAAGCAATGCCCATTAAATATAGACTGTTCAAATTTTTGTTATTTTTTATACGTAAAATGTTGAAATTTAAATGTGAATTATAAGATAAGTCCAGACTTCGTAAATAACTTTGGTCTTTAAATGCATTGTCATCGACGCTTAAAATATTGTTATTTGAGAGCGTGATCTTACTCAAACTTATAAATCCGCGTAACATGTCTTTGCCCACCGCGATCAAACGATTTCCTTTTAAAAATAAGGTACGTAACCCTGTCAAGTCGGATGAATTCACTTTAAATACCTCCAGTTGATTAAACGATAGATCTATTGACTGAATGGCGCCAGTTTTGCGGAAAGCGTTGTATTGTAAATCTTTGATATTACCGTAAGATACATTCAGATCCCTGAGTTGTACCATACTCATAAATGAGTCATTACAAATGGATATCAGCATGGTTCGCGAAATATCGAGATTTGGTAATGAATGAAGGCCTTCAAATGTATTTTCTTCTAAAGCACCACTTAATGGATTATTAGATATTTCAAAACTAGTCAATTCCTTCAGAGATTTAAATGAATCTTTATCTAAATGGGAAATGTTATTATATGAAAGATCCAAGTATTGCAATGAATTTAAGTTTTGAAAATATCGGTACTGAATTTGTGTTATATGATTATTTCTTAAGAACAGAGACTGCAAACCGATAAGATCTTCTTTGTTAAAATCTATACTAGTGATATGATTATTAGATAAATCTAATTCAGTCAATCGTTGAATCATTTTAAAGCAATTCTTGGATAGTGAATATATTTTGTTGTCATTTAAAAGTATTTTTTGTACATTATCTAAACCAAAAAACGCTAAATCTTCAATAGATGTTAATTTTTGATTGCTCAAATCCAAGTTTGTTACTAACGTGAGACCTTCAAATGTACCTCTAGCAAGAGACCCAGCCAAAGTATTTTCTTGGATTAAAAACATTGCAAGACTTTTACCTTTAAACATTCTGCGTGGCAATTCACTCAAATAGTTAGCTGAAAGGTTAATTTCTACAAGATTATTCAAGCCAGCAAAAGTCTGTTTACTTATTGTCTTCATCTGATTTTGGCTCAAGTCTAGGCTTTCCAATGAACCCATATTGTCAAATACATTCAAATCAACGCTTGATATTAAATTCGAACTCAAATCAAGTCTCTTCAAGTTTACCAGTTTTTCAAAATCAGACTTTTTAATTTCTTTCAGTTTATTATTATTGAAGCTGAGTCTAGTTAGTTTGTTGAATCTAAACAGAGAAGAGTCGACATCAGATATTCTGTTGCTAGACATATCCAAGTGTAACAATTTTTTTACGCCTTCAAAAGTGAGTGGTGTCAAAGTAGTTATAAAGTTATACGAAATATCTAAACTTTCTAATTCGCCGAAAACATCAAAGATAGCATCTGGAATGGTGACTAAATAATTGTGGGATAAATTTATATCAACCAATCTTTCGAATGGATGTTCGCTTCTCACTACCTCAATATTATTGATGGTATTATGAGACAAATCAATTCTAGTTAAAGATGGAAGTTCATAACTGTTACTTAATTTAGCTGTCTTTAGATAGTTTCTCGATATATCTAGTGTTTCAAGATTTTCCATATGCGATATAATTGGAAAATTAACGTATTCATGATTGCTGATATTTAACGTAATTATTAACCTCAAAAAGTCCTGTCTTTGACCAGGAACTTCTTCTTTAGGAAAAATTTCATTATAAGACAAAATTATAGGACGTAAATTAGGGTTCTCAGTTTCGATGTTGTACTTGCAAATATTTCCTGAATAATCTTCTTCATAAAATTGATGAGCAGAGTATGTTAATGATTCTTCACAATAAACATAATATACACAATCTTTCATGTCATATGTTTTGTTGCAGTCCGCGTCAGCTCCAGTGAAAATTATTGCATATAAAATAACTGCAGCATCTGAAAATGAAATCCAAATATTAGAAACAATAATTACAGCATAACAAACAACATTTAAACCAGAACCAGTAACAGAATTCCCGCAAGCTTAAACGTTCCGCTGAATAGACCGTATAAGATCAAAGAAGGACGCGTCTTCGGGATATTTTTGTTTTATTTTCACTCCATTATAATGTTCGTACTACTTTTATAAAATATAATATAAGAAATAAATGAAATCCTCAAGACTAATTTGAAATAGCATCACATGACACATCGCATCACAATTTTTATTTTCAAAAATACCCCAAAATTTTATCAAACTTACTAAATTATGGACTTGAACAAAATCATTTACACCGTTATGTACGTACCGAAATAAAATTACTATTTTGGTTGCCAAAAGAATATTGCTATTCGATAACGACAAGCAAAATCATTTTGCAACATAGTATAAAAAGATTCGCCATGTGACAAAGGCTTCGCCAGTTTTTTGTACTAACACGATAATATCACTACAATACACTCTTTCGTACTCCCCTTTCGGTATCCTGGGTGAGGCCGAAAGGGATATGTCACTATCCTTCCAGCCCGGCACTCTGGGTCCATAACAAAACCTACACCAGAATTGTGACTAAAAACCATTATGTTCGGCATCGGATATCTGTTTGGTACATTTGCACTGCTCTTGCCGTCTCTTAAGAGAAGTGCAGATAACATATCCATCATTGCAATGGTGAGTACAAAACGCAACACCCTAGGTCTCTCATATGTGAGAAGTCGCCTGGTTTTGGTACCACCCAATGTCTATTTCTCCCGACAAACAGCAGTGTAAATGCGCTGTTGTGTTTCGGATTGAAGGATAATGTAGCCAGAGTAACTACTGGACATATTGAGACTTATGTTTCAGGATGGCGAGCGCTGTGGGTTGCCAAGCATTGCTTTGTAATTTAAGGTGTCGTTTGGTACTGCTGCTGTTCATGAGCGGTCGCATTGCTTACCATCAGATGAACGGCATGCTCGTCTTGCCATCAATTACAATTTAAAAAAAGACCTCACACTGAGATAAGAGTTTTGTCTCGTGTGTATCAGAAAATACGAGAGACTTTTCAGTCTCACCAACACCCAGACTGTAAACTAAACTAAACCAGGGAACTTCACGAATATCTGCCCTGGTGCTGGGATCGAATACGTGGACTCTTGTTTCTCACCCGGCATCTTACCAACTACGTTACACAGGCTTTCACTTATTTTTATTTATATCTGTATCAGTATTAGCCCATATACGTCCCACTGCAGGGCACAGGCCTACTCTACAATCGAGAGTACGATTGAGAGTGGTTAGGCCATATAGCCCACCACGCTGGCCTAGTGCGGGCAATAGTTGAATATTACTAATTACATCTAAAATATTTACGCTTCTTTCTCAGAAGGGGTAGGCACAGGTGCCACATAGACACCCACATATCGTTCTGTATACTCCGCCTCATATGATAGGGGGCGGGCCTATCACCATACCACTTTGCCCGACCTGGGACTCGAACCCGAGACCTCGGCTTTGTCATCGTACTGTATTACGACTACGCCACCGAGGCCTGGCCTAGTGCGGGTTGGCGGATTTACATACCATAGAAATTCTTATAAATCGCTATGGTATGCAGGTTTCCTCGCGATGTTTTCCTTCGCCGTTTTTAGTGTATTTATATAACATACTTTTATTTATATATGATCACCAACAGTTTGGCCTTCGTGTATTAGGTCTAATGTGAATAAACAGCGTCCACATAGTCTTCAGTCTAATAGATATCCAATATTACTTGAAAATTTCTAATATTAGAAAAAGAGATTTGTGTTAAAAATGCATTTTACACAAGAATATATTTTACTTACAAACGGTAGACGACATTTTTCCGCTAAGATACAGCCTGAAAAAAAGAAAAACAAAAAGTTTGAATATATAGGTACTACTTATTTATTCTCTCTCAAATAGCCTTTGTGTAAAGGATTTAATTGATTCTAGATATAAAAGCAAAAATAAAGAAACCGAACGATACTAAGTTATGAAACGCATCGGGGGTTATATATGAATATACAGAGTTAAAAAAAACATCAGGAACAGTAAAAAAATTGATTGGAGAAAAACACGTTTCGCAATCCAAATAGGTTGATCATCAACATAAAATATCGTTTAAATTCAAAGCAGCAAATAATTTTAAATGGAAACATACGTCGATTAGAGAAAGGTCTTTAGATGTAAACGAGTACATGTGATTAACAGGTAACCCTATAATGTAATGCACGTACCTACATACATAAATTAACGCGTTTATTTTCCATAAGGGGTAGGCAGAGGTGCCAGGACAACCACATTCCGTCTTACGATGTGATAGGGGACGAGCCTATCGCCATTTCGGGCACAAAATTTCTGACTCTTATAAATAGAAAAATCCAATATCACTTTGCCCGAACCGGGATTCGAAGCCGACACCTCAAATTTGTAACAGTACAAATAAGCCCCTAAGGCATACTAGGCATATTTTATTTATTTATTTATTTGTATTTCAAGGGACAAAATATAAAAATTAATGCGCCTACTATTTCACTCTCTGCACCACCCAAAGGTCGACTGGTAGAGAATGCCTCGGTCATTAAGTCCGCCTGTATATAACTCTGTATGTAAAGCGTAAATAAATAAATATATATAAGTATAACACTGACATATGACTGCCTCGGTGGCGTAGTTGTACTAAGGTACGCATGCAAAGCTGAGGTCTCGGGTTCGAATCCCGAGTCGGGCAAAGTGATATTGGATTTTTCTATTCATTATCAGCCCGGAGTCAGGAATTTGTGCCCGATATGGCGATAACCTATCACATCGTGGGACGGAATATACAAGGCGAAATGTGGGTGTTCAGGCACCTCGGCCTACCCCTTCTGGGAAAGAGGCATGAGTTTATGTATGTATATATGTATGTATAAGTAAAACAATCGGCGACATTATCGCAAAACGGCGATATCTTCCAGACAACCTTAAGATGGATTAGAGTGACTATATAACATGGAAGATATATATAGCATACTATATAATGTGGTTTATTTTAATACCCCTGTGTTGGTTCAATCATCTATATATATAAAAGAGGAACCTGACTGACTGACTGACTGACGTATCAACGTACAGCCGAAGCTACTGGAGCTAGGAAAGTGAAATTTTCCACAGAGGTTCCTATTATGACGTAGGTGAGCACTAAGAAGGGATTTTTCGAAATTCAACCCCTAAGAGGGTGAAAAGGGTAAAAAACCGTTGTATGAAAAATCGAAACCGTTAAAGTTACAATTGTCAAACTTGGCACTTTAGTTAGTAATTTAAAAAGAAAACTAACTGCATACTTTGTTTGTCGAAAATTAGCCATAAAAGGGTTAAAATAAGGGTTGAAGTGTAGCGAGTCTGGGGTGATTTAATGACTGTCTAATCAACGCACAGCCGAAACTACTGGAGTTAGAAACGTGAAATTTTCCACCGAGATTTCTATTATGACGTAGGTGAGCACTAAGAAGGTATTTTTGGAAATTCAACCCCTAAGAGGGTGAAAAGGGTAAAAAACGTTAGTATGGAAAATCGAAACCGCTAAAGTTACAATTGTCAAATTCAGCACTTTAGTTATACATTTTAAAATAAAACTAACTGCATACTTGGTTTGTCTAAAATTAACCCTAAAGGGATTAAAATAAGGGCTGAAGTGTTGTGAGACTAGGGTAATTTAATGACTATCTAATCAACGCATAGCCGAAACTACTGGAGCTAGAAACATGTAATTTTACACAAGGATTTCTATTGTGACGTAGAGTAGCACTAAGAAGGGATTTTTGGAAATTCAAACCTTAAGGGGGTGAAAAGGGTAAAAAACGGTTGTATGGAAAATCGAAACCGTTAAAGCCACAGTTGTCAAACTTTGCACTTTTGTAAATCAATCAAAACCAAACATAGCTGCATACTTTATTTTTCTAAATTTAACCCTAAAGGGGTTCAAATAAGGGTTGAAATTTTGTAGAACCGAACTGTTGCATCAACGCACCGCAGAAACTACTGAAGCTAGGAACTTAACATTTTACACGGGGCTTCCTATCATAATGTAGAGCAGCACTAAAGAAGGATTTACCTAAATTCAACCCGTAAAGGGGTGAAAAGGGTGAAATTGTGTTGTATGGAAAAACGAAACCGTGAAATTTGCAGATTTCAAACTTGGCACTTTATGTAGTCAATTAAACAGAAATAACTTCATACTTTTTGTCTTAAATTAGCCCCAAAGGGCTTAAAATAAGGGCTGTAATTATGTATGCAAAATCGAAACCGCTGTTACTGGTATGAAAATTTGTATTTTAGCTACCTATTATAAAGACAAGAAATTGGTGTGCTTTAATTTTGGAAAAATAGCACGAAGGGGATGAAATTTTATAAAAAGTATTTAGGGTTCTTGATGGTATGTTCAAGAACTGGACGGGGAAAGCAATATTTTAATTTTTAATAATTTTGTATGTTGTTCATGAGTGTAAGAGTTTCACATTTACGGGAGGAGTCAGGGAAAAAGAGGAAAAGAACGAAAAGTAGTGTTGAAATATCGGGCATAAGCAACTTTCATTTTAAACATACTTACATGGGTTTCGCGCAAATTGTACGTAGTTCCGGGATTATATTATAAATTTTAGAGGGATGAATTTTTTATGTTTAATAGTATCTACTTATTATAGATAAATAATTCCCAATTGTTAGGTTTTGATTTTTAAGTTTTAAGTGGAGATAAAGCGGGAAATCGTTGTTGATAAAGTAAGTAATAGACCACATAATTTGCCCAACGGGATACTCATAAATAAATAGTGACGTAATTCGGAGTTTTAGAATTCTCTCAGTTTCAGGGGAGAAATGAGGACGTAATATCTTATTTAGTGAAGTATCGATTTTCACGTATATAAAATATATTGTAAATAAAGTTAATAATGCAGACGAAGTTGCGGGCAAAAGCTAGTGTATTATATTTAAACTATGTGGAAATATCAGCAATAACTCAATCCACATACAAAAATTCGCATTTGCAGTTTGCGTAAGAAATTAAGAATATATAGGTCCAATCACTACTTTTTTTACTAGTTGTAATACAGATTTTCCCTTTTCATTTAATTCTGCCTCAGTGCTACTAGTGGTATAGCATATTTTTAAGATAAGTAAAAAATAAATAAAAAGAAAAACCATATCCATGATAAAAATCTTAAAAAATATTTCTTTATTAAATTCGATTAAATGTAAAAACCATTATACTTTTTATTTAATTTAAATTAATTTTTTTAAGTTATATTATTTTATATGGTTTGATTGCCTTTTTGCGGTCATTATACGCTCATATTATGATTTTACGTCGTCATATTAACATTATGTACAAGAAAATTGATAGGATTACGGAATATTCTCCAATGTTGGAGCTGAAAGTATCTTAATTATATATTTTCAGAGTTATATGGTATATATATTTGTTATGTAAATTCTAGAGATTTAAATGACGAAATAAAATCGTATATTCATGCTTAGCTTATTATTTTTTGATTACATTAATTGGACTCTAATATAAAGGAAATCTTTATGTTGTGAAACTGTTGAAACCCTTTATGTGTTTATTTTTGAAAATATTCTTATGCGCTTCTTTATTTTTTAACATAAAATTGTATCACTGTATAGTTCGTGGAAAATGTTGCGAATTGTATATTTGTCTATACTTATTATTTTAATTGATATTTATGAATATAATTTGCAAATGTTTAGTATCCCAAAAAAAAGTGAAATTGATTAAAAAGAAATCGTTGTTATTATGGTACTGTACCTTTGTGAAGCTCCAGTTTTATATGAATATATAATAAATATATTAAATATATAATAATAAATATATCAAATCGACAGTCAACAGTAGGCCAGCAGATAAAGTATACTTACAAATGGCATGTGTTCACTATAACTAAAACTATTGTGCAACACGCTGGTATCGAGTAACGAGGTTTATAGTTAAATGCTTACTTCGATATACAAGCAGGGGTCAATTGTGAAATACAAAAACCATTGGTCATTAACGATCTGTAAATATTTTCTTTATTACAATGAATAGCGAGACGAGCATGCCTTTCGCCCGATGGTAAGCGATACGACCGCTCATGAACAGTCGCAAAACCAAACAACACCTTGAAAAACAATGCTTGGCATTCCACTATGCTCGCCATCCTGTCACATATGATGTTAAGTCTCAATATGTCCAGTAGTTACGCTGGTTACAATGCCCTTCAATCCGAAACACAACAGTGCATTTACACTGCTGTTTGACGGGAGAAATAGACACTGCGGTGGTACCCACCCAGATGGCCTCTCACATATGAGAGACCTACCACCAAATTTGTCGAGGTCGTCCCGCCTTCGCTCGGGGTCTGCCTCTTAGCCTATAAACGCCTTACGGCCACAATGGCTGATGATTTTGGCCCATCGTATACATACGTGCCCGGCCCAGTTCTAGCCTTAGGGGAGGCCTTTGCCCAGCATTGGGATATTTTAGGCTAATATAATCTGTAGCAGCCCATATACGTCCTGTTGCAAGACACGGGCCATCTCTACTATCCAGGGTATGATTTATAGAGGTTAGACCATATATTCCGCAACGCTGGGCGCTGGCCTAGTGTGGGTTGGCGGACTTCACATACCATTGAAATTTTATAATATCGCTATGGCATGAAGGTTCCTTAATAGTGCATGGTGGTTGAAAAAATTCAAACATGACTCCGAAAAGTCAAAGATGTACCCCGGGATTTGAAGCCGCGACCACCGTGAATATGTTGGCAGCACGTCTGGTCCTTTACTAACAGGCCACCACGTACGGTATGATACGTATAAATAATTATACCCAACAGTCACATACATAATTCCCACGCTAAGACAAATACATACATTGACAGCCTCCTTGTCGGATATGAATGCCCACTTCGCTGTTTTCCCAAATGAAATAAGCCGGCTGGAAAACCTATACATGGAGGTTTGATCAACGCGGGATGGCTGGCTCCCGCCAAAAAGCAGTGTAAATGCACTGTTGTGTTTCGGTTTAAAGGACATTATAGCCATAGCAACTACTGGACATATGTCTCAGCATGGCGAGCGCAGTTTTATACAGCACTCCTTTGTCACTCAGGTGTTGTTTGGTTTGCCACTGTTCATGAGCGGTCGTATCGCTTACCATCAGGCGAACAATACCTATGCTCGCCTTGCCATTCAAGTTATAAAATTGTTGAGTGTATTTATTATTTGTTTTACGGAACCACACGCCTAACGCTAGTTTTATGCGTAATTTGTTATCAGTTTCGCTGACAGGACGCTGTATCAGTATACATGCGCATCACGCCTCTAATCCGAAGGGGTAGGCAGAACCGGACTAAAAATATTATCTAAGAACGTTTTTGTTTTCTTAAAAACATCGGGTGAGAAATTGATACACTTTGTGTAAGCTTTAAGGCTCAACAATCTTTGCGTAGCCGGAGACTGAAATTTCTGCCCGGCTTGGCCATAGCCTCCTTTATCACATCTTGGGACGGAAATAGGCTGTACAAACTTTTATACTAGTGGCATTGCTGTCTACCCCTCCCAAGACGTAACCGTGAACTTATATATGTACCTAAATATTATTCATACTAGGTCAGCAAATAAAATATTATTAGGGATTTCCCCTAATAATAATAACATAGGCACACAAAATGATAAATATAGACAAATATTTGTAAGACATCTGAAAAAAATGTTTTTCGTCACTATGGTATGCTGGAAACTACTGGTGGTAGGTATCTCATATGTGTGAGGCCGCCTGGATAAATATAACCGCCGGCACGGATCTTGAGCGCTCGGCAACAGATTGGGGATTTCTTTGCGCATCGTGAACTTAAGGACAAACTAAATGTATACTGATTTATTATTATTAATTTATTCTTAGTTACTATTGTTATGGGATGAAAAGAATATTTTATTAGAATTATGAATATATTAAGAGATATATTATGAATCGACATCCGCGCAAGTAACGGCTAGCGCTCAAGATCCGTGCCGGTAGTTATACCAGTTACCAGCGCAATAAATATGTCTCTAGCCAAACAGCAGTGTAATGACACTGTTGTGTTCCAGTTTGAAGGACATTGAAGCCAGAGTAAGCACTGGAAATATTGAGACTTAACATCTTATGTCTCAGAATGGCAAGCGCAGTGGAATGCCAAGCATTACATTCATGGTGTTGCTTGGTATTGCTGCTGTCCATGAGCGGTTATATCGCTTACCATCAAGTGAATGGCATGCTCATCTCGCCATTCATCGCAATAAAAAGAAGCTAAGTTTGACTTCTAGCACTTGATTCACAATTTTACGTTAAAAATATAAAACAATGCGTGAATTTATGAGAAAAGAAAATATCTAAGGGATATAAAACTCTATATCAGCAACGTAAGACGAAATTATGTCTATTATGTTATTATTTTTATGAGTATGTATGAAATACATAATTATAATGGCTGTGTTTTTTCTGCCTGCATTGGTGGCGTAGTTGTACGGTATGGTTACAAAGCTGAGGTCTCGGGATTTGAATCCCGGGTCGGGCAAAGTGATATTGGATTTGTCTATTCATTTAATAATGAATAAAGCCCGGAGTCAGGAATTTATGGTCGATATGGCGATAGGCTCAACCTCTATCACATCGTGGGACGGAACATGCAATACGATTTGTGTCCTGACACCTGAGCCTACCTCTTCTGGGATAAAAGGCGTGAGTTTATGCATGTGTATGTATATTTGGAAATAATGCAGAATGAATTTACCATCCAGTTGGTGCTTTAGACTATCTGTCGTACCCAGAGACATTTAAAGTCAATTAAATCATTACTCAGTGGGGATTTTACGAATGTATACTAAAAAACAATTTAACTGTCTTAAACATCTCTGAATGCGGCTTTTAATTTTTTTTTTAAAGTGATCAAATCAATGTTTCTGTTTATTTTTTCATTGCATTGAATGGCGAGGCGAGCATTCTTTAGTTAGATGTTTGTTTTGAATGGTTCCGCCCATACGCGTTCACTGCTGGACATATACCTGTCCTACGGCACGCCACTTGCCAATTATAAATAATTATATAAATAAATAAATATGTGTGTGTCTTACTTAATTATGTTTAGGTTTTGCGGTTACAAGTTTACAACGTCACTAAGTGACCCTAAAACTGCTCTATTAACGGAACTCAATAACCAATAATGCAACAATGTAAATGATTTGATTAATTACGCCTAGTGATAAGGTTGACGGATGACCTAATAAAGGTTGCAGGAAGTCATTGCTGTTTCCAACAGATCCTAGAAGAGACCGAAGAGAGAGACAGATTAATACAGGGTGTTAACTAAAAGCAATCGCTATGATCAATTATAACACTTGAATATTCTTAAATTGGGTGACACAGTGTGAATACTTAATTCAGGAGGCTTATGTCTAGCCGTGGACAGCTATAGGGTGAGGATTATAATCGATTTTTACATCAAAATCCATAAAGCTATCAGTATCAGCCCATATACGTCCCATTGCAGGGAACCGGCCTGCTTTACAATCCAGTGCATGATTGATAGATGTTTGGCAGGAGAGATAGACCATGCGGTGGTCCCTACCTAGGTGGTCTTTCACATAAAGAATATAGTGAGTATGTTTCATCCCGACTTATCTACTAGAATATCGTATTGTGCTCTGCATTACCTTTGTTGGGTAATAAAAATATTACACTGAAGACAGATAAATAAAAAACGAATAATTATATACGCATTTATTGATAATACATCTTAATACAACTATATTGGAAGAAGTATCTAGAAACACTGGGAAATTATTGACAAGTATGAGTGTCTATTAAACGACACAAACAATAATAGGAAAACAATAATCAAATTCTAAAAATTAAAATAGTTAAATGTTATTATTAGCAGAATTGATTAGACAGTTAATAAACTACACGATAACCCAAAATTGACTTTGTTAAAGACAAAATCTCAAATGGATGTGTAACCACCAGCCAACCATGCTATATCACGTTTAAGTTAATTTGAATTATTCACAAAAAAACAAAATATCTGAACACACAATCTGTATCTTTTATTCAGATATTATGTACGTTTATCAGCGACAGTATATTAATTTTAATCCTTTCACTATTAAAAATATTCATTATTTATGTAAAAGAAAAATATTTTGCAAAAAATATGCATCTATACACATTTGTGCTATAACTGTATTCAATATATTTATCAAACCAGTCATATTTTTCTAAATAGTATCAAAGTACTGATTTTGTTTATTTTATGCACATAAAACAATAGTTAAAACTTACATTAGTTCGAGTAAACTACAAAATACAAATCTTCATAAACTTATTCAATATCCATGGGCTCACTAGTATCAAATGTTTAGTTTTTCATTTGCTCTTTTTCTGCGTCCTGGATGATGGTATGCCATACGTATCTTCTTAAATAATATGTTTGCTCCCTGACAGCTTCTAGTATTTTCTGACTGGTCATTAAGAGCCTATCATCTGCCATCACTGACCCGGCATCGTAGTTCGTTAATCTCTCATTTGTTTTCCCTTCAGGAACGCAAGGTATCCCTTCCACTGAATTTCCAGACGCAGGGGTCATTAAGGCAGCAGGTCTCATTTTAGTAAACCCGGTGTTGTAGTCAGTCAAGGCTGATGCCAGCCATTCGCATGTAAGGCTGTTGCTATCCACGTACACCTTCAGATCATATTTATGGCCATACCAACTCTTGTGGTTCAAATACTGCAGCCCATTCGACCTCAATGAAAGTACACGTAGAAACTGCAAGTCCAGAAGCAATTTAGAGTCCAAAAACGCAATTTTGTTGAATGACAAATCTAAGTTCTCGAGGGCCGTCAAACCAAGAAATGCTCCATATTCCAAAGTTGTCAATTGATTGTGTGATAGCCGAAGGGTCTTCAAATGCCCAACGCGGTGGAAGGTCCCCGGACCAATGCGTCGAATTAGGTTGTAGCTCAATTCCAATGAAGCCAATCTGACGGGCAAGCGCAGCGATGTATTATTTAATTCCGTGATCCTGTTCCTACTGAAGTCCAAGATTTTTAAGTCGTTGAGGTGTATCAAATCGATCAAAGAAGGATCGCTTATGTTGTTCGAATGTAACTTCAGTATCGTTAAACGCAGCCCCTCGCCATATGGAATTCTCAGCTGAGTTATAGCATTGTTTGATAAATCCAAGACACCTCCCTCGGGATGGAACATAGTGATGCGCAAATTTTCAATTTTCTCAAGGTCGTTATATGAAACGTTGACATTTTGAAGATTGTAGTTATTGATGAAGGTCTGCCCCGGTATATAATTCAACTCGTTGTGAGACAAATCTAGGTTTTGTAAGTTTGTCATGGCCGAGAAGCTTGCTAAATGCAGGTGGGAGATGTAATTGCCGCTCAAATTCAAATATTTCACGAACTCCAAATCGTCAGCGTTGACAGAGAAGGTAACTAATCTATTCCTCGATAAATCCAGGGAACTCATTTTAACTAGTGATTGGAACGCATTGTATTCTATGTTCGATATTGCATTGTTTGATAGATCAAGCTCAGTGAGCACGTCGATG
Organism: Hyles lineata; assembly: GCA_030180105.1. Classification (NCBI taxonomy): domain Eukaryota; kingdom Metazoa; phylum Arthropoda; class Insecta; order Lepidoptera; family Sphingidae; genus Hyles; species Hyles lineata. The sequence continues at coordinate 566,010 of JARJEE010000040.1, forward strand.
CTATTCGGCCTCAGGCTTCTCACGTACCGTTTCGATATTTCCTTTGAGGCATTAGGAACAGAAATTATGTGGTTTTCCGAAAGAATGATTTTGCATATTGCGTGACCTCCCATATGTTTCCAATGGCGTGAAAATAAAGCGGAATTGATTTTCTCCAACTGATTCCTGGACACGTCGAATGTTTCCAAATGTGTAATGATTTTAAGCGATGCCATGTCAACATGTTGTATGTAATTATCTCTTAGATATAAATGTTTCAAGTTGTGGAGTTCATTCACAGCCCCGTTTAGATTTTTGATGGAGTTATTGTTCAGATGCAGGGTTTCAAGACTAGTTAAATTCGAGAAGGGCTCTTCGCTCAGATTTGAAATGTAGTTGTATGACAAGTCGAGCTCTATTAAAGATGTGAGTTCTCTGAAAGCGTCTCCACGTAAATCATCAATGTGGTTATGGGCTAATGAGAGCTTCGTTAATTTGTTAGGGTGTAGTTCGAATCGGAAAAGGTCATTTACGTCGTCCAACTCGTTGCGTGACAAGTCCAGCGTTTCCAAATTATTAAGAAAGTAAAATGGCGTCTCAAAAATATTATTGATGTAATTTCCACTTAAGTTTAGATACTGCAGCCGGGAGGTGTACTGTAGGAGCGTGAGATTGGTCTCCATCAAATTGCCTGACACCGTGAGATTGGTGACTAGACCCAGAAAGTCTTGATCTGCGTACTTGTCAAAATTTTCGCTGACTTCGATCAGTTTTAGATCGACGGTGACGGGGTCGTTGGTGGCTTCAAGACATTCGTTGTGAAGGCGGATTCCAGTAATGCTTCCTTTGCATTCTAGGCGGTAGGCGCAGCGGCCGATGCTGTGAATTTTCTCCCTCGGACAGTAACTGAACGCCGGCGAGATTGACAGCATCGCGATGAAGAGAAAGGAAGCTGAAACATATTAGACACCATATTTTATTCTCAATGTTGGTATGTAAGAATCGGAATCAGAACAATTTACTTGTGAAATAGAATGTCAAATATTAATTTTAAGTCTCGATTAGATCTGATCATTGTATGTTGTAAATTTGTGTTAACTATGTTGCATTATTTGAATATTTTACCATTTAATACTTTAATTGTCCCTAGTTTATTATTTTTATTTTGTACTACATTTTGTTTTAAATGAAGTTGTGCTTTGTGTTATATCATAAATTGTAATGCTTTAATTACACCTATAAAAGCTCATTACCTTGTACAATACTTAAATACAAAATAACATGTATTTTGGTATATTGATCTAATAAATAAATAAATAATGTAAGTATTATTAAGGATCATAAATAAATGGATTAACTCTACTACTTCAAACACTAATAATGTGCATTCGCAATAAACGCAAACTATAAATTGACAATCATTTATGTTTAATGTTGCATAAACAACAAAGAAATGATACCATCAGTAACATACATATATTATGCTCCTTAGGTATTGAAAATTACAATAGATTTGTTGGTCACACATGACAAACCCCAAAAAAAATTGTCTTGACACGGGGATCAAACCTGCTGCGTCCCGTTCTAAAGCCGAGTCTATCAATAACGCTAATTTAACCGATCCAAAATAAAATTTTAATTTTGTACCATCTCCTGACCTCATTATAATGAATATGAAAATAATGTTATTAAGTTGGAATACAGTCCAATGTTTATATAATACTATGATACATTAATTTTTTTTTTTCTTTATATTACGGCTCTGAAGGCAATTTTCAATAAAGAAGAATGGATAGAACCTCTATTGTTGCTCTCTTCAAATTAGCTAACGATGGTGAATGTAACAGGAAGTTTGGTTTAATTCGACTCATGAATCATTTAGATGAAACGGTGAAGGAAAACATCGTGAGAAAACCTGCATACCGTAGCGATTTGTATGAATTTCTATGGGATGAAAGGTCCGCCAAACCACACTAGGCCAGCGTGGAGTATATGGCCTAAACACTCTCAATTTTGCTCTCGATTGTAGAGGAGGCCCGTGCCTTGCAGTGGGACGTGAATGCTCATATATATATCAATATATATCCAATACAAGTGACATTTAAAAAATAAGTTTATGTGTTTATATGGCTGAGAAAATTGAAGCCACCCAGAAGGAATCATTACTTAGAATTTATATTTAAAGGTAGTGTATGCAATTCCAAGGAAATCTATACATTTCGTTTGGTTAGTATATTCTGGATGGACAAAGGGATAAGTTAGGTTAGGATTGACATAAATTATACAAAAACAAATGTGGATAAAATTAAAAAATCATCTATTAAAATATTCTATCTATTAAATGGAAATAAACTACCTACCCTAAAGATTGTACAATTGCGGTCCGGTATGTTGATTCTCAATTTACTATTGCATTTTATTTAATTTATTCACAAAAGCTTTTTTGTATTGTAGATAATATATGCATGTCCAAGGATTTTTTAATTTATAGCATCTTCTAATCTTTTTTTTTAATATACATATACATATATCTTAACATGTTTGAAATTGTATACATTACCTAGTTTTCATATATTTCCGAAAAAATATAGACTATTATTTCATTACTACTATTATTATACTATGCATTACTACTATTTCAAATGAACATCACCACCTTGTTATTTTTGAAGCATTAGCATGCTCTATATTTCTGCTATTGCTAATTGAACCCTTAGAATTTGTAAACAAAAAAATTGACCATATATTATGACCATTTTTCACATCTAAAATTACACAAACAAAATCTTCGTAAAAAAGTCACTTCTTCAGAGATTCAAGATTTGTCGACTGGCTTTGTGAATCACGATCGCAAGTCGCAAAATTTAGTTTATTTATATCATCCATCCATCCATCAGCCAAAGGAAGTCCACTGCTGAACATAGGCCTCCCCCAATGATTTCCACAGAGACCTGTTGGAGGCAGCCTGCATCCAGCGACGTCCCGCGACCTTTACCAGATCGTCGGACCATCTTGTGGGTGGACGTCCAACGCTGCGCTTTCCGCTATTTAGTTTATTTATATAACTTGTGAAATATTATTATCGCCTTCACTTGCTATTTGTGATTGCTTTTACTATTTATTCCAACACTAACACCATAAAATATTTAGCTTTATATAAAAATATGTATGACGTTATAAAAAATAGGTTAAGAATTATTTACCTCTCCTCATCTCTCCTTCCAGTCCAGGTCTTCTCAAAAACATCACGAACTGAAAGAAAATAATGTTTTAATTAGATTTTGTCGATAAAATAAAGGATGTTTTTTTGCGTCAGCGTGTTATGGTGCATTTACACGTTGGCTGAGTCTGAGCCAACGTCTACTAACTCCAAGCTATCAACGAAGATAAGCCAAGGCCAGCCGAGCCAAACACACCGTTTACACCCTTGCGTTGGTGGAGGCTGGACGAGGTTGGCCAAGCGTGTAAATGCATCATTAGGACTGATTAGTAAATCCTCGATGCTGGCATGATATGACGATGTGGTTTGATAGATCTCATATATGTGAGAGGCCACCTAGGTTTGTGCCACGGCAATGTCTATTTCTCCCGTTAAACAGCAATATAACTGTTCCAGTTTGAAGAACATTGTAGCCAGAGTAACTACTGCACATATTGAGACTTAACATCTTATGCCTCAGGAGGAAAATTGGTTTGCTCAGTACATATTCTCACGACTGCCTCTACGAGGTATAGGCAGAAGTACTACTGATGCCACGCGCATATACTAAAACAAGCAAAAATCTTTTGCTCATAAATCTCATATAACGTGGTTTGCCAGACCAGGGAATCGAACCCAGGATCACGCTTACACTTCACAACCTATGCATGGGACATAAACACAAAGTGACTCAGGTCCACAAAAATAGAGATATAATAAACCGTGCATGGCAGCTACGTCTAAAAAAACGAATATGATAAGATGACATACTACTGGACTACTGGACATATTGAGACTTAACATCTTATGTCTCAGGATGGCGAGCGCAGTGGAATGCCAAGCATTGCTTTGTAATTCAAGGTGTTGTTTGGTTTTGCTACTGTTCATGAGCGGTCGTATCGCTTACCATCAGGCGAACGGCATGCTCGTCTCGCCATTCATAGCAATAAAAAAAAAATGATAATTTCATGCATACACACATACATACATACATAAACAGTCATATTCCTAGAAAGACTACGCAGAGGTGCTACCAGAACACCCACGTTTCGCCTTGTGTGTTCCGTCGCATGTGATAGGGGGCGAGCCTATAGCCATATCAATGAACAGACATTTTACCAGGCCGACATAAATGTATCGAATGGCATGGGACTGCCGTCTGATGTCATTCGATACTCTGCCTGTACAGTGCATTAAGACTTCATAAAAAAAATCATGCACAGAATTTTGACTCCGGCCAGATAGACTCTTAATCGTATTCTCGATTGTAAAGAAGGCCCGTGCCTGCAGTGGGAGTTGGGACGTACATATTATTAAGGCAGATACAGTACTGTACAGAACCCGAAATGCGACACATTTACAAGGATCAACAGGATGGACCCTTAAACCGAAATACGGTTGATCTCTATATTCGCGGATAAGGATATCCTGCCGGAAAAAGGAATTTAAAGGACTGCCCATTCACAGTATCGGTAAAATATAATTGATCCCGATACTGCTTAAATATCATTATAACATTTTTATGGTTTGCCCTTAAACGAATTTCTGTTATCCTGGGCGAGAGATTTTTATAAAATAAAATTAATTACTGTCACATTTTACATTTTGTTCACAGAGATGTAGAAAAAAAATATTTTTACTGGACTTCAAGTTCATTTCTCCAAGAATTTAGGGCCTGGGTCACAATTATTTTTATATTTATTGGAAATATATATTCATCCCTACACAAAAAGTAGGTTTAATAGAGCCACAACAATCTTCGCACCTACACTTAGTTTGAAAAAAACTTCTTTAAATAAAATAAGATTAACAAAACTTACCTATTCAAGCCGATACAACTCACTATATTCAGCTACAAAGTCCAAGTGAACAAAACATAATTTGACGCTTTGATATTTGCTGATGTATTGTAATGAGAACTGCGCCTCTGTGCTTATACCAACGAATATTAGATAGACACGACATACTTATTTAACCGACTTTGTTTTTTTCCATGACTATAAATCCTTTTCCTACATATTTTTATGGCAATCAATGCAAGACGAGCTTGTTATTCGCCTGATAGTTAGCGATACGACTACTCATGAACAGTAGCAAAACAAAAACCTTAAATAATAAAGCAATACTTACCATTCCACTTCGCTCGCCACCCTGAGGCCAAAGATGTTGAGTCTCAATATAGTTTGGTGAGAGAAACAGACATTGCGGTTGTATCTACCCAGACGGCCTCTTACATATGATACCAGTAACATAAACTCACGCCTATTTCCTAGAAGGGGTAGGCAGAGGTGCAATCAGAACCGCCACGTTTCACCTTATTTATTCCGTCCCGCGATATGATAGAGGGCGATAAAAAAGAAAAATCAAACATAAGTTTGCCCAACCCGGGATTCGAATCCGAGACCTCAGCTTTAACCTACGCCAACCTCAACCTACGCCACCGAAGCAGAATACTTTCTTTAATATTATTAACCATATTTCTTTTATTTTACAATTGCCTACTGTCTATTCTATGCCTTATCTATTTAATAATGTCTCCTCACCAACACATCAGTAACTTAGCACAATAATAAATGCGATATACACATAACTCATCAATAATGGCAACATACGTCACTATTACATACATAAACTCAGGCCTTTTTCCTAGAAGGGGTAGGCAGAGGTGCCAGGGCACCCACCAGTATGTTCCATCCCACGATGTGATAGGTGGCGAGCCTATCGCCATATCGGGTACAAATTCCTGACTCTGGGCTGATAATGAATAGAAAAATCCAATATCACTTTACCCAACCCGGTATTCGAACCCGAGACCTCAGCTTTGTAACCGTACCCTAGTACAACTACGCCACCGAGGCAGTATTAAATATTAAATATTAACATTGTTATATTAGATATAAAAATGGGTCCATTTCCTTCCACGTCCTATTTCATACAACCAATTGCCAACAGCAGCATTTCCTGACAAAACGACCTGGCTATCTTCGAAAAAAGCGTATACCGTACTGGCAACGCATCTCTATGCCCTACGATGGCAAGTTTTCATGGGCCGCGGTGACCACTTACCATCAGGTAAGCCACAAAAATATATATATATTTCTGTGAGGCGAACCTTTGCCCCCTACAATAAAAAATGCTAACGTAATGATTAACAAATTGTAAAATATACAGGTGACATCAAAATTCCGACGATTAAAAATACTAACGCACGAGGGTTCCGTGTTAATTATAAACAAATATGTGTGTATAGAAAGTCAATCGCTACTTACTATAACGGTGATGGAAAACATCGTGAGGAAACCTGCATACTAGTATTTAAAGTCATTAATATTATATTTACTGGTGGTAGGTCTCTCATATGTGAGAGGCCATCTGGGTAGGTACCACCGCAGTGTCTATTTCTCCCGTCAAACAGCAGTGTAAACGCACTGTTGTGTTTCAGATTGAAGGGCATTGTAGCCAGAGTAACTACTGGACATATTGAGACTTAACATCTTATGTCTCAGGATGGCGAGCGCAGTGGAATGCCAAGCATTGCTTTGTAATTCAACGTGTTGTTTGGTTTTGCTACTGTTCATGAGCGGTCGTATCGCTTACCATCAGACGAACGGCATGCTCGTCTCGCCATTCGTAGCAATAAAAAATAAAATTAAAAAAAATATATATCAAAATTCAATGTGTCAATGTTTAAAGTCCGCCAACCCGCACTTGGTCAGCGTGGTGGACTATTTGGCCAAGCTCAATCGTACCCTCGATTGTAGAAGGTCCGTGCCATGCAGTGGGACGTAATACGGGCTGATACAGATTTTTCCATATCAGCTCAAGTACGACCAATGCTGAACACGGTCCACCTTTACAACTAAGAATTCGATTGATATGTGGAAATTGTCCACCATACTAGCCTAGTTCGGGTTGGCTGACTTACAATGTACACATATAGAAAATCCTTTAAAATATATCTGGTATGGAGGTTTCCACGCGATGTTTTCGTCACCGTTGAAGTGTGTGGTATCTGTATCAGTCCATATACGTCCCTCTGCAGGGCACGGGCCTACTCTACAATCGAAAGTACGATTGAGAGTGGTTAGGCCATATAGTCCACCACGCTGACCTAGTGCGGGTTGGCGGACTTACATACCATAGAAATTCTTATAAATTGCTATGGTATGCAGGTTTCCTCACGATGTTTTCCTTCATCGTTTTAGTGCGTGGTGATTGGCTGTCAATACACACATGACTCCGAAAAGTCAGAGGTGTGCCCTAGGATTCGAACCCGCGACCACCGTGAATATGTTGGCCGCATCGAGTCCGTTTACCAACAGGCCACCACGCACTGATGAAGTGCGTGGTAATTGACTATTAATTTAGTTACTAATACAAAAGAATACAAGGCGTAACGTGAGTCTTGGTAGCACGTCTACCCCTACTGGGAACGGCGTGTGTTTGTATATATGTGTGTTTATTTATTAGGTCCACCAACAGCGCTACGTATTATTACACAGTATGAAAGGCACAATGTTAAATAGATGAATAAAATGTGATATGTGCGCTTATCATAGGTATATATATACACTAGCGGCCCGGCCCAGCTTCGCCCGGGTACAAATAGATTTATGTACAATAATATGTACGTATTAGACATATAAACCTTCCTCTTGAATCAGTCTATCTATTAAAAAAAAACCGCATCAAAATCCGTTGCGTAGTTTTAAAGATTTAAGCATACAAAGGGACATAGGGACAGAGAAAGCGACTTTGTTTTATACTATGTAGTGATTATTAGCGGACCGGCCCGTCCCCACCCGGTGGTGAAACACTTTTGAAAATGGGGACCAAATGTTCAATTCCTATTATCAATTTAAAATATCAACCAATCGGATCGTGAAAACCGAATAAAATTTCCTCGTATTTGCTAGATTTTTCACTACTGCTTCTTCCCATATATTATAGCGTGATTATATATATAGCTTATGACATTCCCGGATAAATGACCTATACAACACAAAAAGACTTCTTTAATCTGAACCAGTAGTTCCTGAGATTAGAGGTAACAAACAAACAAATTATGCAGCTTTTTATATTAAAATATATTTACGGAGACACTTTAACATATTTACATCATACATGATTATTCATATACACATGACTCCGATAAGTCAGAGGTGTGCCCTGGGATATGAACCCACGACCACCTCATCAGCAGCTGCGTCCGGTTCGTCACAAACAGACCACCAGGCAAGTATTTACGGTACCCTAAAATTGGAAAATAAACATTTTAAACCAGGGGAATACCCGCAAATGATATGTGACACAAAAATTCGCAGATATTGTTATATTAAAATGCTTATTTAAATCAAACACTATCACAAATATATTGCTTTACAATATTATGCTGAGTACACACATACGTAGATGCTCGATTTAGAGCAACTAAGATCGTGTGTACTATGCAAGTTTGAACACAAATGCTCAAAACCAACCAAATCTTTGATTCGAGCAAAATTCTTTCGAAAAGTTTTAACGCACACTAAACATGTTCTTCGAGCAAGTTTTTACATAGACGCAGTGTCAAGCAAGTTTGCAAATAGCCATGCTCAGATGAAATATGCTCATCGAGCATGATATGTACGTATCCGGCCATGTGGATACAACATGGCCGGATCTACCTAAGAGCTTTTTAGACTGCACCCCAGGGCCCCGTGGATACCAAAGGCCCCAAGGCTAACTTTTTGAATATGTTCAATTTAGCGACATAATAAAACAGCACTTAATCATTAAGAATAAATGGGTAAATTCTATTAAAATATATGTTATCATGTTTTATTGTCCAATTTTTCCTTAACAGTAAACCTAGATCACTCTGCAAGACAGTTTTGTGACACAATAACAATTAGTTGAATAATTAGTAGGCCTCTGAGTCGTATCAGCCCATTACACTAGACGGGACACTACAAAGTACGAACTGCCTCGACTGCCTCGGTGGTCTGAGGTCTCGGGTTCGAATACCGGGTCGGTAAAAGTAAAATTAGTGTCAGGAATTTGTGCCGGATATGAGGATAGGCTCACGACATAAGCCTCCAATCACTTCAAAGCGTGAGTGTACTGATAGCGCCTGTGCCTACTCTCTCTGGGATAAGGCGTGAGTTTATGTATGGGACACCTAGAACAACATTTACCATACAATATCATCTATCTGCCTCACTCCTATACATTCACAGTTCACACTCTCTTCTTTCTCGCTTTACTGGTTTCCAGGTACTTGAGATGAGCGCGTAAGCGTATATGTGTATATTGTGTTTTGCCACATCGACTTGCATAATTCCACGATTGTAATGAATGGTGGCCTGTTGATAACGGACCAAACCCGGCTTCCAACATGCTCTCGCTGTTCGCGGGTTCGAATCCCAGGGCACACCTTTGACTCCTCGGTGTCATGTGTATTTTGGTAGTCAATCACCACGCACTATAACGGCAAAGGAAAATATCGTGAGGAAACCTGCATACTATAGCGATTTATAAAAATTTTTACGGTATGTAAAGTCCGCCAACCCGCACTAGACCAGCGTGGTGGACTATATAGAATTTCCGGTAGCTCTATACTGTTCTTCTGTATCCTGTCTTCTTCCCCTCCCATTTAAAGAGGGCAAGGCATCTACGGCCAAGGTCGAAGTTCATGTGCGGTAACCACTTACCAGGAAGTCACTGGATGCAGGCCGCTTGCAACAGATCAGTGGATCAATAGATGTGTGGTCGTAGTGTGAGGAGGCATATTAGCAGGCCGGCATAATTGTATCGATTGACATGGGACTGCCGCCTGATGCCAATCGATACTCTGCCTGGGCGGCATTTATGCTTACCATCAGGTGCAGTGTGATAACTATGCCGGGCCAGAATAAAAAAATATCTACGTGGAGATTGTTATGGGAAGGCTTACGTTCAGGAGTGGACTTCCCGTGGCTGTGATGATAATGATGATGATTCTTTTACCATCTGAAGAGGTTTTAACGGTTTGCCATCACACTTGTTCCCTCATTCCTTGGGTCCTTCCGCCGTAGCGTGAAGAGGCATCTTAGCAGGCCGGCATTGTATCGAATGATATGAGACCGCCGGCTGATGCCATTCGATACTTTGAACGGCATTTGGAATTACCACCAGGTGCAATGCAGTCATTGTGCCATGCCAGAATTTAAAAAAAAAGCAGAGCAGAAGAATAAAAGAAACAAATTATTTAAGTAGCAATAAGATAATAATACTTCGAACGTACATCAGTATCATGGCAAATGAAAGACTAAAGTCAATAAATCTTTATTTTAATGTATTTTTTTTACTTTGAGTTTTAAAAAAGATAATTTTATTCAGACGCATTGTAGTCAAATTAGCCAGTATATAAAAACTGATTAAGTATTTACATAAAAAAATAGTACATAGTGCCTGATATGGCAATAGGCTCATTCCCTATCATGGTAGACACACACAAGGCGAAACGTGGGTGTCCTGGTACCATATCTGCCTACCCCTTCCGGAAAAAGGCGTGTGTTTATTTATGCATATATGTTAATAAACACAATAAAATACAAATAAGCTATTGACCCTTCTGCACTAATTTTACTATGGCAGCATTTTGGATACCTCGCTTCAAAATTCAAAATTACGTATCGTAGTCCCAACATGCCTAAATCGCGTCGACATCAAAGTTATCCTCAATGATTAGCAACTGATTGAAAGTTAGTCAAAGTCCTCAAACTCTGGGTAGTGGTCCCCATATTCCACCGGGAACATGGCAGCGCATTCCTCCTCCGCAGCGGCGAGGTCCCGACTCACATGAATAGGTCCCACATCCATCAGCTCCAAGATTGGAAGGTCAGTCTCCACTGACAGCATCACTGCTAGTACCAATCCTTCGCTGAAAATCAATAATATAAAAAATATATCCATCCATCCATCAGCCAAAGGAAGTCCACTGTTGAACATAGGCCTCCCCCAATTATTTCCACAGAGACCTGTTGGAGGCAGCCTGCATCCAGTGAGGTCCCGCGACCTTTACCAGGTCATCGGACCACCTTGTGGGTGGACGTCTTACGCGCTTTCCGCTACGTGGCTTTCATTCGAGAACTTTTTTGTCCCTTTTGAACGGTTTTTAATTCAGTTGGAGTAAAGAAGACAAAACATTAAATAGCTAAAATAAGTTTTAAACTATCTATTAATAACGCCGTAATACTAATTCCAGCGTGATGGACTATATGGCTTGATCTCTATCATACAATCACATAGGAATACATGTAATTATGTAGTTGATCGAAGCTTGGCAGGGCTTTTACGGGTGGTAGGTCTCTCATATGTCATCTGGGTGGGTACCACCGCAGTGTCTATTTCTCCCGTAAAACGGCAGTGTAAACGCACTGTTGTGTTTCGGGTTGAAGGGCATTGTAGCCAGAGTGACTACTGGACATATTGAGACTTAACATCTTATGTCTCAGGATGGCGAGCGCAGTGGAATGCCAAGCATTGCTTTGTAATTCAAGGTGTTGTTTGGTTTTGCTACTGTTCATGAGCGGTCGTATCGCTTACCATCAGGCGAACGGCATGCTCGTCTCGCCATTCATTGCAATAAAAAAAAAGGGCCACTAGTATACATTTTTTATGGACCTTAAACATAATATACATCAGGTTATAACGGTAAATTTACAATTAATGAGGTACATTGAGCTGAGTGGTCCTTCAATTACAGAAGATCACATCTTTCGTATTAATGTTACTGACAACAGCACAACAATTAACAGGAAAAACGAAACGAAAAATACAAAAGAAAAATAATTCAAAAAACAAATATACATATATTTTTTTACATCCAACATTTATGTTAACATGCTAAAAACAAGACGTGGGCATCGAATCCGCAACATGCAATTTGTATGCATTGTGAACGCTAGGTATGTAAAAACTTCTGCAATTTGTCAGAATTACATATTTTGAATTCGATTTAAAACATGTCGTTGTAATAAAATGTGTACGTACGATTTCACGGAACCGGTATGTAGGGTATCATATTCCTTGACGGTACGAGCGATGAGAACGCTTTTATACGGGGTGTCCGCTTTAAACACGCCGATCTGTAAACAAATACTTCTAAAGCAGCCATAACACACAAACAACTATTATATCATCAATTTTAATCTATACATATAAATAAAATTGAAGTGTATGTTTGTAAAGTGGAAATAAAAAAAAATTAACTACATACCGTTATATACACGATACCTATAACGAAAATGACCTTAGAATTTTTTTGTCCGTCTGTCTGTCTGTCTGTTTGTTCCGGCTAATCTCTGAAACGGCTGGACCGATGTTGACGGGACTTTCACTGAAAGATAGCTATTTTTTGCGGGAGTAACATAGGCTACTTTAATTTTGAAAAACAAATTAGGGTTCCGCAGAATAAAATAAACCCTTAAATTTTGAGGTTGTTTTTTTAAATATGGTATTATGTCACGCGGGTGGATGAGCTCATTTTGTTTCTTTGATTTATTTGGTCTAAAAATGTTCTAAAAATGTCAGGTAGCTGATATAATAAGGAGTAACTTAGGCTACATTTATTTTAGAAAAATTCTTTTATATTAGACAAATCACACACACACACACCCTGGAGCACGAGACATTACTTAAAGCTATGGAAGAATGTGGCATCGGGTGGCCGCTAAACCAATGGTTCCGCGACTACTTGGCTCGACGCACTTATAGTGTTGGGGTCTGTGACAGGCTGAGCACACCGCACCGTGCTAACTGTGGGGTGCCACAGGGCTCTGGTTGTGGCCCTGTGTGTTACCTCATGCACGTTAACACTTTATGTAATGTTATAAAACACTGTACAACATATATGTTCGCAGACGATCTATGCGCAACCCTAGCAGGAACTAATCTAGAAGAGATGTGCAGTCTCGTGCAACAGGATGTCGATAGCATTGTTAAATGGTCTCACGACAATGGAATATCACTCAATGCCCAAAAGACAAAAATGTTAATAATAAGGTCACCTCACTGTAAAATCTCGAAATCGTCATGTTCTATCATAACTCACACATTTGATTGTGTCCATAATCCAATAAACTGTAACTGTGAGATAATTGAAATTGTACCCTGTGTAACTTATTTAGGTGTAAAGGTGGATGAATTATTTTCTTGGTCCCATCATGTCAACTATGTTTGCAACAAATTAAGAATTTTATTAGGCAAATTTTATCATTTAAGACATAAAGTTCCTCTCAAAATACTCAAATGTATGTACATGTCATTAGTAGAATCAGTAGTATCATATGCCCTCGACAGCTATGGTTTAACATTCAAATCATACATAAACAAAATAGAATCATTACAAATCAGATTTTTAAAACTACTCGTAACCAATAAAACCAAAAATAAATGTAAAGATAATTATTATAAGTTATTTAAAATATGTAACATACTACCTGCCAAATTAAAACACAGGCTTCTGTTGATTACGAATAACCATAGTTGTGGAGAGCTGTTGGTACCGCTGCAACACAATAAGTCAACCCGAGCGGTATCGGCAGGGAGATACGTTGTACCAAGGGTCCACAATTACTACGGAGACAGGACACTACGTAAGCGATTACCCTACTTGGTAAATGGTCTCCCCTCCGAAATCGCAGCACGAATTAATAAAAAAAAACTAACATTAAAATTATCAAAAAGTATCTGCTGTCAACATTATAATTAGGCACTAGCAACTAGCAATATATGTAAAACACCATTATGTACTCACAGACAAACCAAGAAATTGGTTTTGTGAGACTAATTGTATTTTTTTGTTATTACTCTTAAATATAATAATAAATGAAAAAAAAATAATAATAATGTTTTTGTTAAATTCCACGCGGACGAAGTCGCGGGTACAGCTAGTTATAAATAAATCAACACAACCGTTTGAAAAATTTGACGCAGTTGATTAAACGCCGTCTGTGAAACGAGAGGCCGTAAGTTCGATCCCCACACCGAGGGAAACACTCAACCCGAAGCAGATACTTTTGCGCCGAACAAACATGTCATTTTTAGAAACTGGTTGTTTTAGTAAATTGGTGGGACACTCGGTTCTTATCTGTATCAGTATCAGCCCATATACGTCCCACTGCAGGGCACGGCCCTCGTCTACAATCGAAAATTGAGGATTGAGAGCGGTTAGGCCATATAGTCCACCACGCTGGCCTAATAAGGGTTGGCAGACTTTACATACCATAGAAATCGCTATGGTATGCAGGTTTCCTCACGATGTTTTCCTTCACCGTAATAATGCGTAGTGATTGACTATCAATACACACATGACTCCAAAAAGTCAGAGGTGTGTCCTGGGATTCGTACCCGCGACCACCATGAACATGTTGGCAGCCGCATAAGATCCGTTTACCAACAGGCCACCACGCACTTCGGTTCTTATAAATAAATAAATACACCGAATGTTCAAATATTCTAAACCCATATTAAAATATAAATATGATTATCAACAACTTCGAGACACTTTTCGTTTTCACAATAACCTTGACTTGAAATAAAAATCCAACATTTGTGTCGGTATCGATCGAACCCGTGGCTTCTCGTTTCACAGCCGGTGTCTAACCAACTGCACAACGTTGACCATTAAATATATGTTCTAAAATCTAGTTTATTTAAGCGTGATGGCCCGCTCATATAGTTTCACATAACAAATACATACAACAATACATACATGTATGACAGAAGATTTGTATTTTTTCAATGTTTCGATGACTTTGTACCGTTTGTTGATATCCAGCAATACTAAAACGTGAGGTGGCAGGAATTCCGTCTGGGGAGTGACGTAGTCTCTTACCAACTGAAAATTAAATAACCCAGCAATCACACATATTCTAGATGAAGCGGCTGTCATGGGAACCAAACGCAGAACCGTAGCCTTCCATACACAGCCATGAGTAATGAAATCGAATGAAATCAAATTCGTTTCTTAGGCGTGATTCCATGCAAACTACTATGCAAATTGTAAATTGCATGTGAGTAGTTTGAACTTGTATATTTTTATTCAAGTGACGCGCAATGGTAAGTTTGCATGATTTCATCTTCCAACTACGATTTCCTATTAAATTTTGAACCTCTCCACTTGTATTCGAGTTTAAATTTGCAAGCAATTTGCAAACATCTTTCCAATGCACGCAACTTTTATTTGCTACTTCTTAAACTCGAATAGGATAGAAGAGGATGGTATAACAAGCCTTAAGTGAGAATGAGACGGGATAAGGCGGGCTATAAGGAGATGGGATGGAACGGGAAATAAGTAAATAAATACACGCAACAGCCACATACATAGACATACATAGATATCTTTGCGGAGTATACCTTTGGAAATAATATAGCCAGTCCATTAGCTTTTGCAATATCGTTGGGTGGAGCGTAAAACCCAGGTATAAGAAGTCCTGCAGGAGGATGATATCCAATCTCAATCTCTTCTTCTTCTTCGCAACTTTCTTCTTCTTCTGACAATTGCTGCAAATTAAACAGCAATGTAAACGCACTGTTGTGTTTCGGGTTGAAGGGCATTGTAGCCAAAGTAACTACTGGACATATTGAGACTTAACATCTTATGTCTCAAGGTGGAATGCCAAGCATTGCTTTGTAATTCAAGGTGTTGTTTGGTTTTGCTACTGTTCATGAGTGGTCGTATTGCTTACCATCAGGCGAACGGCATGCTCGTCTCGCCATTCATAGCAATAAAAAAAAATCTATACTTTTAATATACACATATAGCTGAAGAGTTTGTCTGTTTGTTTGTGTCTGCTAATCTCAAGAAGTACTGGTCCGAATTGGAAAAATATTTTTGTATTGGATAGGTCATTTACTGAGGAATTCTATAGGTAATATAACATCACGCTATGACCAATAGGAGCAGATCATTAATGAAAAATGTTTCAAAATCGAAAGAGTTTTATTTATTTTGTTAGTTTCCGTTGCATGTGCTGCATACGGTACGCACGGTACATACATACGTTCGCGATGTTTTCCTTCCCACTAATGTAATTGGCTATCAGCACATGACTGACTAGTTACTTTAGAATGTTTTGTCTTCTTCACTCAAATTGAATTCAAAAGAGACGAAATATGCGATAGCTAAACTAGGTTTTAAAACAGACCATTAATAAGGCCGTTGGAATTTTGCCATTGGATTTCTAACTTGCAATAGCGGACCCTTTTGACAAACTTTGAAAGTTACACTTAAATGTAAGAATTTCTCACCTCCGGAACAACAATGTTTATTTCCTCGCTTGGTTGACGTTTTAAATCTTCCAAAGCAGTGAGATTCTGCAAATATATAATAGATGATGATAGCAAGTGATATCTGATTTTGAGCAGATTTTTAATAAGAACATTTTAATTATTTTTATATATTAATCGATTCAAATATGATGTATCGATGAAGTAAAAAAGTGACTTGAAATCAGGATTTGGGTAATATTTATCTATAAGCATCTCATGTGATTTATTGTTTTTATTTATAAAAACACGGATAACTTTTTTCCCTGAAAGGAAAGTTCCGTACCACGACGTGATAGTGACGAGAGCCTATCGCCATATCGGGCACAAATTCCTGACTCCGAGCTCATAATGAATATAAAAATTCAATATAACTTTGCCCGACCGGAGATTCGAACGTAAGACCTCAGCATTGTAATCGTACCGTAGTACAACTGCACCAAGGAGGAAATCGCAGTTTTTATTTTAAATTAATTCTGCATATTTTGTATCATCTTACTAACCCCAGCTTTCAACAGTTCTAATTTACGTTGTTCCTTCTCAGCTCTCTTCAATTCTTTTGCTTCCTCGATTGCTTGTTTTGCCAACCTCTGCATCTCTGACAGTCGACGAGCTCGCTTCTCCTTCGCCTCCTCCTGTGCACATCATTAACAATCTCACACATAGTAACGACCCCGCAGAATCTTATGTTATGGGTATCAAATTATGAGAGGCTTTTCTACAGCAGTATTCTGAAATCCTATTTGCTTTTGAAAATACTAACGAGGCTTAAATCAGCGTCTCAAAGCATTATTTAAGGAATTATATCTCGTAAGCTGTTAAAAATGTTTATTTGGTAATGAAAATAAATAAATAAATAGCTGGCAATCACAAACGCCTGAGCGCTCCAACATGGAATGGAAAGACTAATCCCCCAATTCAATTCGATAAGGATTGAATAATATAAACGGCTGGTAGTGGGATCATAAGGGAAATAATCTATCAATTCTGAATGCACAGCAAATACGATATGTGAACCTCAGAATTATGTGCAAAGAGAAAATAATATAACCTTAGCTTTCAACCTCTCCTCGCGTATCTTCTGCATGATTTCCTCCCTCGTAGGACTGAAGGACTTGTAGTAGTCGAAAGCCGTCATTGGAGGCAGTTGATCTTCCATTTGCTTGTTTTCATCATACCGCGGTATCTCTTCGTAAAGTATTTTACGTACTAACGCTGTTGAATTTAAAATTTTATGTCAATGGTCTTCATTAACTCATAACATTTCTCTTTCTAAAACACTTCTTAAATAAATTTATTATATAGGTTTCTCCTTCAATGGATTTTTCTAGAAACAAAATCTACCTGCAGACTTAATAATTTTAATAACTACCCATACACAAGATTGTCTGGTTATGCCTCTTAATTACTTCCTGCTAATTGAACTATTAAAAAATACGAATTTAACTGAAAGAAAACGTAAGCATCAGTGCTCCTAAAAAGCTACCAAGCCTATGGCCTAAGCCCTTTCGTTAACCTCTCAGTTGTACAGTTTTAGAGGATTCCAAAACTCAGCACTAGTAATAATGGGCTGATAAATATAATTGATCCCAGATGGTGTGAATTTGTTGAAAGACACTCACAGACAAAATGCTTGTCTGTATCAAGCAGTCGGAAGCAGATGGCTAATGCTTCACCATTCAACAGTTCGTACATGGAAGCTTCGTTGATTGGAGCATCGCCTGCATATAGAACGTCTTCAGCCAATTCCTTGGTCAACTGTAATTCTTCACGGCCAACCATAATTATATCTGGAATTGTGATATTTCGATTATTACGATGAAAATCGTAATAATGTAATAAATTGAAAATGATGAGTATATTGAAAGCACAGATCACACTGAAAAGTAGACATAGTAATTGTACCAGCGTCAGATGATTAACTCAACAATCGAATTCAAAGTTCATAGTTATAAAAAAATATAGTTTAAAAATTAGCTGGAATGCTGGAGGGTAAGTAATGGTTGCAAGCACCCCACGCTTTGTAACATTAAAATGTATGTATTTTACTCCATTTTCTAATCCGAAACTCATTATCAATATTTTTTTAATTTTTAGTTGGATCGTTTATAAAAGCGTGTTTTTTAGTTTTTTTAACTGTAATTTAATTGCTTGAACTAAAAATTTAAATTTCTAATGATTCTGGATGAGATAATGGCACATATTTTTTGATATGACATGAGATATGGCGAGCTTGCCGATCACCAGATGGTTAGCGATACGACTGCTCATGAACAATATCAAAACCAAACAACACCTTGAATTACAAAGCAATACTTTGCACTCAACTGCGCTCGCCATCCTGAGACATAAGATGGTAAGTCGCGATATGTCCAGTAGTTAGGTACTCTGGGTACAATATCCTTCAACCCGAAACACAACAGTTCATTTACACTGCTGTTTGGCGATACACGTGATAGACTAGATAGATAGGCGATAAACATCAGTAATTTCAAATCGGTTCAAGAGGGTTTTTTAATTCAGTAATGGCTAGCCAATTTAAGTTTATAGCCTTATCGCAACCTGTGATCGCAACTCACACGCCATCTAGTTTAAATTTGTTGTACTAGCAACCTTTAAAGAATACTCAGCTGTTAATATCCCAGCGCTCATACAGTTCGGGATGTGCGTGCTTGCAATGAGGCCAGAACAGCACGAAATTCAAGTTCCCAAGATGTGGGACCATCAGTTCAGCTCGATGACGTTTCCTTTCGGCTTGACGAGCGGCACGACGAGCAGAAGACGATGCTAGTTCCTTCTCTTTCACCGCTGCTCGAGCATTCATCCATTCCTGAGAAACATTTTATGGTTCTCTACAACCAATGCAATACTCTACTCTGCAATGTCTATTTCTCCCGCCAAACAGCAGTTTAAATGCACTGTTCTGGATTGACGGATATTGTAGCCAGATTAACTATTGGATATATTGAGACTTAACATTTTATGTCTCAGGATGGCGAGCGCAGTGGAATGCCAATCATAGCTTTTTAATTCAAGGTGTTGTTTCGTTTTGCTACTGTTCATGAGCGATCGTATCGCTTACCATCAGGCGAAAGGGATACTCGTCTCGCTATTCAAAGCAATAAAAAAGTCATTGGATATAAATCAATTTCAATAGGTCGCTGGGTAGATTGTTGAGGAATACCTAAAGGAGTGGATTTCCTGGGGCGAAGAAAGAAGAAGAGTTACACGAAAAGAAATTTAAGAAGTTGCCGGAAACTTGCTCAGCTTTAATGCTGGCATTGCATGCCGCTGTTGATCCTAGCTCACAGGTGTTATACCTAATGGCGAGTGTCGGGGTATAGTGTTGAAAGGATAAATAAATCAGGATATATGGGGTGACCAACAGACCACGTAATTAGTGGATCACTATAGAAGTTCCTTAACTGTGAACGGTGGTTGCTACCCAGTTTTCTACAAATATTATCCTAGCAAGTTCAATAAGTTACACGTAATGCGTTCAGATTCTTTCTACATAATAATGTTTACCATTTCATCAGGAGTGGGTTCTTCCAAGTCATACATAGGTCGATCGAATACAGCGCCCTCTTGTTCTTTCTTAAAGTAATTCAACTCTTGTCTGGCCACCTCAGCAATCTTCACGCTATGCACGCCACGAAACACCTTCGTCACTTTGTGTTTCTAGAAAAGGTTTAAAAGATTTATTTTTGATCTAATTAGCAAACAATTAATATTATATAGTCCAAACCCGCACAACGAAACATTGCTTTGTAAAGAATTTCCATGATCAGCAGTAGGTGATTATGATCTTTAAAACTTATATAATTACGACACGGTATTGCTTTAATTGTATCTTGATTTTGTACTGAATCTTTTGAATAATTTATATATTTTTATTTTCTTTGTTTGGGAAAAAAATATATTGCAATAAATATCTGCTAATAGAGTACGTCTTAAAAATATAAGTTAAGGTAATAACCACGACATTTTTCACGTAATATGATGACTAATTCTTTACATTTAATTATTCCGTATTAGCAGCATGTTCATTTTATTATAGCCCGCGTGATCAGTATAATAATTACATAAAACAATTTATATAATGCAGATAGACTGGTATAAATGTGAGTGCTGTCTTACTGTGATAAACAGATATACAGGCTCGCTTTGGTCCCGAAATCTTTTCAAAGATTCAATCTCATCGGACGGCACCTAAAACAAAACAAAAAACTCATAGACGTAAATTAACTTGCCTAGAAGCTAGCTCTAAAAGATACTACAAGAGAGAATACAAGTTCCCTTTATAGGTATTATCTATTGATTTTTTATGATACAGGTCTGACAAACGATTAAGCTAATGGTAATTAATTAACACCGCCAATTGCCATCTACGAAATTTTATACAACTTACCCGGGATATTATGTTATGCCCTAATCCTTTTGAAATAATATTTAAAAAAAAAAACAAAGAGCAAAGTGGCGCCATCTATGCCAAAACTCATTGAAAATAACTTTTTGCTGTCTACTAGAATTAGGATGAAAACTGCTGAACATAAAAGTCTGCAAAAGAATAAAAGTAGAGACAATACTTTTAAGAACACCATTTTTCCGTCACTCCAATCCAACTTGATAGTGGTGAAAAGTCTGTCCAATGCTGTGCATGACCCGGCAAACTTGCTGTACACTTCCGCACCTGAAATATTAATGTAAGCTGGGTAGGTACCACCGCAATGGCTGTTTCTCCCGCCAAACAGCAATGTAAATGCACTGTTGTGTTTCTTTGTAAAAGACATTGCAGCCAGAGGAACTACTGGACATATTGATTTAACATCTTATATCTCAGAATGGCGAGCGCAGTGGAATGGCAAGCATTTTTTTGTAATTCAAGGTATTGTTTGGTTTTGCTACTGTTCATTAACGGTCGTATCGCTTAACATCAGGCGAACGGCATGTTCGTCTTGCCATTCCTTGCAATACAATACTTACCTATATATTTTTATGGTGAACACACTTTCCACCTGTGGGTAATAATTAATAATACTTAGAAAATTCCTCCGATGAATGCTGAATCACGAGATGCAGTGACAAAGAAGCCTTAAAGTAAATAAATAAATTGACTAGATACTAACATACGAGATTATTAAAATTACTAGCCAAAATATGCTCCAGTTCCTTCTCGTTGTTAATCTCTACAAAGATTTCGATTTTCTTCTTCGCCATAATTAGGAAAAATGATTTTCATTATTATACAATCCATGGGGTCATGCATTTGACTAGGACCTGTATATTACTCTCTGCCGAACACAATAATTTTCAATACCTACGATATTGTCATCATAGGAAAATGATTGGTTTTAAACAACTTAAAATATATGAAATAATTTTAAATCACTCATTATCTAATAATTGTTATTGGATATCCCACAGACATTGTGTAGGTAAGTCCAGTTAATAGCCATATCTAAATAATTATCATTTGCTTGCAATTTAATTAAATAATTATACTAATGAATTATGCACACGGCGACTAAACAAGAGCAGGCGTAAATTCATGGAATTTTATTACAATTTGCCATTAGGTGTCGCTGTTAAATTAATAATAACAATAGCGGAAATAAATATTCCTCTTTTGTTACCTTACTCCCTAGTCTGTGCCGTTACTTATCCAAATCGCTAATAGATGGTTCATGGTTGATTCTATATCCATTTAACATTAATTTATTAACTAACACTAACTGTAACGTATTCTATAACCATTTTGTAAAATAAATCGTGGTTTTAATCGATAACACTTCCACATATCGATATGTATCCGAAATTAATGACACTGGCAACATTGCGCGGCGGCCATATTGAATATTATTAGTAACTCGAAAATTATCGTCTGCAATGGAGTCATATTTTTGCTTATCAAATTTTGATCATATTTTCGTTGGGGATTCGCCAAAATTATGTCATTTGTTCATCGTTTCTCAATCCGGTCGCGGTCATTGCATAAAAGCCTCTGTCGTTTGACAAAATTCGCTTGAGTACTTTGTTGTCGTACCATTCGACGACCCTGGAGACATCTTGTGATAAAAAAACCACCGTTGCGCTAAGACGGCCCGCTCGCTGATTTCGTATTCACGTGAAAATTTAACAAAATTAGATTGGTGCTATTCGTGCGTACGTAAACATGGATGTGTCGTGGGGTACGTGCGTGTTGTCGATAATGTAAAAATTAAAAGTTTTAGTGCATTAGTAAATGTCAACGTGTGGTATTTTCTAGATGCGGATAATTTCGAGCCTAAACTGCCGACCACGTTGACAAGTTCCAATAAATGGGAAGGAGAGGACGAGGAGGAAATCGTCAAGGTAATGTAATTAGTGCCAACATTGCTTTAAGATTGGGAAGAATTTATTTCAGTCTTTTTGTTCTTGACACTTTGGCGAGTTTTCGGACATAACCTCAACTTGGCACTGCCTACGTGTTGACGTCAGACTTTTTCTACAGGAAAGCTGGGAGGACGAAGAAGAAGAAAAGAAAGATGAAGAGAAGACGGAAGTTGTCCCGCCTCCTCCCAAACCCAAGAAGAAAATACACGACAAAATAGCCGAAAGAGAGGTTGGTACCGTAACATATTGTAACCATATTTGTAATGTGTTTCGTAGTCTTTCAGCCTTGCTTTGTGGTTTACGTGATGAATCATCATTTACTCATCTCTGTGTTATAAATATACTTCTCTGAATAAAGCAAACTGTTAATCTGTGACAATGAGAAAGTGAAAAAATATTACACATGCATACAAATTAGGTTTTTAAATGCAAAGAACGCATTAACATAATGCCAAGAATGTTACAATATGTTAGGTCTTTTCATTATTCATTTTTATGAAGAGATAGAAATGTAATGTTAAACCTTGTAAGAATTTTAAGAACAAATATTTATATTTGAAGTAGCTGTAATTGTCAACCAAACAGTAATTAAAGTTCAAACTTT
Source organism: Hyles lineata (assembly GCA_030180105.1). Lineage (NCBI taxonomy): Eukaryota > Metazoa > Arthropoda > Insecta > Lepidoptera > Sphingidae > Hyles > Hyles lineata. The sequence goes on from JARJEE010000040.1 coordinate 589,460, forward strand.
ATGAATTGATAAAACAATCATTATTGCTTTTATCTTTATTGAATTTAATTAAATATTTGCTTTGACATGACTATTTGGACTAAATGAGAAGGAATTTGAAAATTTTGTTGTGAAATAATAATCACTAAACAAAACCAAGAATTTATCAGTGCAAACAACTTGGTGTATGCTCTCAAACAATTTATCTGTATGATCCCATATACACGCAATTGAGAGTATGATTGAGAGTGGGTACACCATAAAGTGCACCATGCCGGTCTAGTGTGTGTTGGCAGACTTAATGTATCAAAAAATTCCTTCAAATTGCTATGGTATTCAGGTTTTATCACCATATTTTCCTTCACTATTATAATAATTCAATATGATAAATATACAATTGTATTTATGGTTTTCCCTGATTCTCTTTTATCTAACTTATAAGCCACAGTTCCATATGGAATCATGGAATTTCTACTTCAAATATTTTAAATGGTACAAAATTAACTATGTTAACCACATAGCAACATTCGGGAATCAAGACACATTCTTGTACAATAAAAACATCTAATAAAACCCAGTACTTATCAATTATATAAAGGTGAAGAAATATATTGTGAGGAAACCTGCATACCATAGTGGTTTTAAAGAATTTCTACAGTATGGAAAGTCTGCTAACCTGCAGAAGGCCTGAGTGATGGACTGTGTGGCCTAACCACTCTCAATTGTATTATCAGTTGTAGCCTACATGTCCCCTGCAGATATACATGGGCTGACAGACTTATCAATAAGAAAATAACTCTCAGTATGACATCAAAAAATTACATTAACATTCTAATATAATTTTGGGGCTTACCCCAAATAATACTTATCTAATAATGATTTATAGCTCCATATGGCATCATTACATCACTGGAAATATTGAAGGACTTTTCTAATATTTCTATAGCATTCCTTGATATGACCCATACAAGACAAAAAAAAATCTTTTCAAATCAGTAGTTCCGGAGATTATAAGTAACAAACAAACTCTTCAGCTTTATATATTATTGTATGGGAGCAACAGTGGAATCTTTCGGAGGCTACAGAATACTTCCTGTGTGGAATATAAATCTGAATCAACCCATATACATCCTACTGCAAGGCACGAGCCTATTATAATTATGATAGGAGATTGTCTTGGAGACTGCCTTGGTGGCATAGTTGTATTAAGGTATGCTTGCAAAGCTGAGGTCTCGGGTTCGAATCCCGAGTCGGGCAAAGTGATATTGGACTTTTCTATTCATTATCAGCCTGGAGTCAGGAATTTGTACCCGATATGACGATAGGCTAGCCACCTATCACATAGTGGGACGGAACATACTGGCGAAATGTAGGTGTCCAGGCACCTCTGCCTACCCCTTCTGGGAAATGGGAGTTTATGTATGTATGTATGTATGTAGAAGAGTGTCTTGTTCTCACACCCAACACTGCATTGAAGCTTGGTGAGTCTTCAGGAATGTCTAACTTGTCTTCAAACCACAAAATCAATTATAAAGTTAAATTAACAGCAGGAGTTGAAAAAAAAATTATTTTCCACTTCCCTCCATGACAAAGCAGGTGAAAAAACAATGAACTAAAAAGGTAAAAACCTTGCAAAGAGAATTTAACAGCCAAACAAGCCAGTTGTAAATCATCAAATTGTTACATTTAAATGGGACGTATTATGTGACCTGCAATATAATTGTGATGGCAAAAATCAACAACTACAGTTTGATATGTATAATGACTTTCACTTTTTCCTAACTTATATAAATGAATTGTATTGAGTCATCACACCTTTGACATATATGATATTGTAATAGATGAGTGTGTGTGTGTGTGTGTGTGCTTGTGTGTGTCCGTTTTCTATTTATGTTGTCACTTCTCCAAAACTCTGTATTAGCTTATATCTTGGTATAAACATACAGAACTGGTCTAATCTTCAAAAGATGTGGCATTTAATGCGGTTGAATGAAATAATCTGAAGCATACCTTAATATTGTTTGGTTATTTCAAATTGGCAAATGTGAAATTAAACTCTCCTTATGTAACCAACAATAAATCATGTTTTCCAATTATCAAAAAATGTGTCTACCATTTATCAATTTCGTTGTGTGACAAAGTCTGTGGTATAGTTAGGGAGCCAGCTGTGACACCAGAAATTTGTTTGGGTCTGTATATTGACTTGTATCATGATGTGGTGTCAGGCGTTTCTTCTTCACGGCTACAACACGTTCCGAAGCGGTGGTAGCAGAAATTTACGATTCAAAAGATCTTGTATTTGAATATAGTGTGACTGTTTGATGTATCTATCTTTTCTTTTTTGTCCAGCGGCAAGAACGTGAAAAGGCGGAACGCGTTTCAGTCGAGAAGGTAGAAGAACTGACGCCTGAACAGAAACTAGCCGAGAAACTCCGTCAGCAGAAGTTGCAGGAGGAATCTGATTTGAAATTAGCCTTGGAAACTTTTGGTGAGGCTCCTTATAGCATGGACACATGTATAGTATAACTTGGCAAAAAAGAGTACGATGCAGTGACAATTGGAATTTTAAAAAAACAATTATGACAACACTATTAAAAATGTAAATGTCTTTGTTGAATAATTTGATATGTTGGTATTTCTATACATTTTCGTGTGATTTTTGTTTGTTTTGTCACATAAATTCAATCAATAAAAATAACAAGCATCCTATACCTTTTCCGTCGTAGTGAATCGGGTTGCTATATTAATATTAAATGCGATCTTAGCGCCCTCATTAAAAACAGACAGTTTTTTGCCAAGCTGTACGCGACAGGTCGAGATGGCATTCGGGGTATGAGGGTACGGGCATGGGACCCGCGCATCGTCCGCGCCCTCCTATTCTTAGTGCTGTATCGCATTCACCGCGTTTATCGATATCGATCCCGCTCACATTATCTTTATTCATTACTAGCTTTTGCCCGCAACTTTGTCTGCGTGATTAACTGTATTTACAATATGTTTTATATGCTTAAAAATCGATACATAAAATATTACGTCCCCATTTCTCCCCTAAAAATGAGAAAATCCTAAAACTCCGAATTAAGTCACTATTTATTTTTGAGTACCATGTTGGTCAAATTTTGTTGCCTATTACTTAATATAGCAACAACGGTCCCGCCTTATCCCAGTTAAAACAGAAAAATACAACACTTTACAATTGGTCATTATTTACCTATAATGGGTAGATCTATGAAACGTAATAAGTTCCTTCCAAAAATTTTTAATGGCGGAACCACGCACAATTTTACAGATTTTTGTTTGTGGAACCTATGTATGTTTGAAATCAAAGTCGCTTAAGCCTATGACTTTTCATGAAATTAGCGATCTAAGTAAGGAGATACAATTCAAATTATCGAGTTATTCTGGGGCAATATGCATACAATATGCATAAGATAATTTCCAAGTTACGTGACGCCCTCCCACCAGACCAGTCAGGATTTGTGTACTTGGGCCATCTGTATATATTTGAGAGTAAAGTCATGACATGCGTGTTGGGTTGTTGTCACACATAAAACTAATGTTACTGATCGTAATACAATACTCTATTTTATTTATGGGTTAAGACTATGACTATTTAATCCTTTATTATTATTTACCTATGTGTTATAAACATTCCAGGCATACCCGATGGCAGTACTGGCAAGTTGGATAACTTCCATCCGACAAACAAGGCAGAGTTCGCGGAATTCGCCGACCTGCTCAGCAAAAAGATTAATTTATACAAGGCTAAAGAGGAATTCCCTGGATTTGTCGACGACCTTGTCAAAAGCCTTATTGTTCATAGTAAGTTGACAGTCATTCATAGCTCTCTTACATTTTCCTAGCTAATGCTGCTTCCCACGCAATCTTTACTTCGTCCAATTTTTCTATCTTCAATTATTAGATCGTAGTATTTTTTTATTTTATTTATTCGAATCATCAACGAAGATAGCACATAACATTTGTATTTAACTAAATATGTATACTTCTGCGTGCATCTTCAATAAAAAAAGAGTACAGCTTGCACGGAGTTTGTTACCAACATCAATATTGCAATAAAATTATTATTTATTTTTTATTGCTATGAATGGCGAGACGAGCATGCCGTTCGCCTGATGGTAAGCGATACGACCGCTCATAGACAGTAGCAAAACCAAACAACACTTTGAATTACAAAGCAATGCTTGGCATTCCACTGCGCTCGCCATCCTGAGACATAAGATGTTAAGTCTCAATATGTTCAGTAGTTACTCTGGCTACAATGCCCTTCAACCCGAAACACAACAGTGCGTTTACACTGCTGTTTTACGGGAGAAATAGACACTGCGGTGGTACCCACCCAGATGGCCTCTCACAAATGAGAGACCTACCACCAGTAAAGGATATCCTAGGTCCTGTATTTGAGGATTTTATCGCGGATTTGGTTTAAGTTCACTCTGGGCTAATTTTAGAGTCACGCTGAATGCGAACTGCTTGCGGACGGGGATCACCGCTGATAACTACGCATTGTTCTAAAACGCTTCTTAGAAACTCATACATTTCAACTGTTAGCGCTGACGGTCAGCGCGCGGTCAGCGTGACTCTAAAATCAGCCTTACAGTTTTCATGGTCATGGGCGGTCCGCGATAAAATCGCGTAAATAATAGTTTTATTTCAATGTGTAACATTCGCGTAATTCTAAAAAACCATTAAACATCAATATTATTACAATAATAAAAATTTTAATAAAGTGCCAAAATGGTCCTTGCACATTCTGTTTAGAAGTGGCTATAACTGAGTCATCTGAAGAGAGACAAGTGTCAGTTGAATACTTAATAATTTAATTAAATTATTTATTTATTTATTTTATTTATTTATTTATTCTTTTTTGTACACCAAATAATACTTAAACTAAAACTTATATTTAACATAAGAGTACAAATTATGTCAGTAATTAATTCTGGTAAAACAATTTGACCATAATTTTTAAGCAGTAAGATAAATAAGAAGAAATGAAACCAAATTCTCACAGAGACATTGATATGGTCAATCACTCCATAGAAACTATTTTAACCAAATAGTATTGTGAAAATGCATTTTACAATCATTTTTCTATTATTTCCAGTGGCTTCGGCTGACATCAGGAGGATAAAGCTTACAGTAGACAACATATACATTGAGAAACAGAAAGCCGAGAAGAACGATAAGGCCAAGAAGCCCAACAAGGGAAAGGGCAAAGCTAAATTAAAAGTTGAGGGTGACAATGTGAGTATTGCATTATTTTAAATATTGTGTGTTTGTGGCGTAGTTGAAACGTGAGGCCGCAGGTTCGTTTCTCGCACCAAAACAAACACATATTTGTTTATCTCCCTGTATTTGTTTCTGTCCGGGTTATTGTGAGCTTCGGTCTCACTGTGATTAGTCTCTCGCAGTTTAAGATCCTCACGAGACAAGACTTGATCTTAAAGTGGGATCAAGACTTATGTTTTTTTTTGTATTGCAACGAATGGCGAGACGAATATGCTATTGGCCTGATGGTAAGCGATACGACCGCTCATGGGCAGTGGCAAAACCAAACAACACCATCAATTACAAAGCAATGCTTGGCATTTCGCTGCGCTCGCTATCTTGAAACATAAAATGTTTAGTCTCAATATGTACTAGTTGCTCTGGCTACAATAGTACCACCCAGGAATTGAAGTTCAAAAGCTATCAACCCGGTAACCTTGCCCACTCGACCTTTCCCAATGTCGAGGCCTCTTAAAAACTAGCCGCTGTCGTGTTTATAAATACTGTAATATGCCCACTTTTTATCATCCTAAAGTGGTTCACACAGGTTTTGTTATCTGTGAATGATGACAGACATTTTTTTGTTATCAATTATAGCAACTTTGTTGCGATAAGTAGTGTATGAAATATCGTAATTGTCAATATTGAATTAGTTGGTTTAGAATTGTGAAAGAATCATAGGTTGGTTAGATTTTTAGAGCCTTATAGACAGTTGTACAACCTATTTTATCTACCGAATGCTTCGATCAAATATACACTAGATACATCATGAGCGCATAGAAAATGGCACCAAAAAAGAGTGCTTTAAGCACTCTTTCGCCTTCAGTCACGCACCGACCGTTGCTTCTAAAACGTCGTAAAACTTTGGACAATATTATATGAAAAGCTACTTTAAGTTCCAGGAATAAGGTGGAATTTGTGTTAACATATTTGGAATATGTGATCTTTTTGTTTAATTTTTTTCGTGTCATGCATCGGTGCCACTTTTTAACAGAACTTTTACAGGGAACTGTGTATCTAGTGTATATTTGATCGAAGATCGAATGTTTTGCCTTATCAAACTGAATTCAAAGGCCATTTGAAAGAGTTTATAAATTGACTATGAATAAGGAAGACTTCGCGTGCCTTTGTTCTCAATGTCAGTTCTTTGTAGGTTTCGCAATGCTTATGTGTACACTATATGTGTAGTGAAGTCTCAATTCGATGAAAAGAGGTTTGCATATTTTATCAAATCATCTGTTTGTGTCAGTGAATAATGTTGCATTTTCAACTAATTTTCTATAGATGTATTAATCTCTCAATAGATTTTTTTCGATCGTAAATTCATTCTTATTTACACAAAACCTATTTCTAGACTGCCCTCTCTTTTTCTTTTCTTATCCAAAGGTTGTCTGTAAGAAATCGCCTAGAGCGATAAGACTGCCATCTGTACTTTTTGTTCATTTTTAATATATTTAAGTGTTCATCATCTTTATGCGCAGTCAAGAATAAATAAATAAAAACTTTATTTAATCGGGCACGTATATCCATTATTACAGTTTCACTTATTTTATTTATTTATTAAATCGATATCCCATCGGTGCGCCATCGATAAAATTACATGTTGTTTTATATATAACTATTGTGCAAGTTGACGAGCCTTTATAGGTGTATACAGACAGCATTACAATTTATCTTATTAAAAATACAATAGCACAACTTAATTTTACTGATCGAATTTTGTCCTTTTCGAACGACTTGAATTCAGCGTGTGGGAAGTAGACAAAACATTACGTAAATAAAGGTTTTGAAACAGTCAATGAATGGCCGTAATATGAGTGAGATTTGTATTTTTGTTGTAGTATGTAGTATCAGCCCATATACGTCCCACTGCAGGGCACGGGCCTACTCTACAATTGACAGTACAATTGAGAGTGGTTAGGCCATATAGTCCACCACGCTGGCCTAGTGCGGGTTGGCGGACTTACACACCATAGAAATTCTTATATACCGCTGTGATATGCAGGTTTCCTAACGATGTTTTCCTTCACCGTTTTAGTGCGTGGTGATTGATTATCAATACGCTCATGACTCCGAAAAATCAGAGGTGTGCTCTGGGATTTTAACCCGCGACCACCGTGAACATGTTGGCAGCCGCGTCTGGTCCTTTTACCAACAGGCCACCACGCACCGAACCAACAGGCCACCAACCACAGATTTTTGTTATGCATATTAAAATATATTTTTGTTTGCAGGCTCACCTCAGTCAATACGAGTCATACGGCGACTTCGACAATGAATATGACGATTTTATGTAAACAATATGGACTATTAAACTTCGGTGTCTGGTCGAACTCGTGAATATAATGTGCATCAAGTGTCGTACAATGAAAGTACTTGTATATTTTATCCCAAGAATCAGAAAAAAAGTGTTAAATTTCTGTGATGAAAATACATCTAGAATGTACACAAATTCAGTGTCTTATGCATAGCCTTGTATTTACAGTGATTTTGTTTCACACATACTTGGGTAAGTTGTGGATTAAATTGCTAAGTATATAGAAAGTTTGTAATTTTTAATGAAATATAAGTGCTTTCATATTGATCGACACTGCAAGCCCCTATTACACCATTGTGATGTGTGAAGTTAATTACATATTTATTTTTAAAAACAAAAGACCAATTGTAGTAATTCAGTTTTATAACTATAGCAATGATGGTGTAATTGGAGGAATATAAAATAAATAAAGCTTGCAATATTATTCAAAATTTTAGAATCAGTGGAAATTTATTGTCTGATTGTGATTTAGAGAAAAAAAAATATTATCCATTAACATTGCAAAGTCTTCCATGGAAATAAAATAATTATCATTGTCTATGCCAAAATGTTACTATGGATAGTGGTGCAAGCTTTATTTTATTCAGTAATAGAATTAACAGCTTTTTTTATTGTAAATGAAATATTTTACCGACCTAAATAAAACTAATGGTAAACTCGAATCTTTTTATGATGATGTTTTTGTTATGTTTAAATTATATGAACTGAAACGGTGTTCAATTACAAGTTTTGTTGAAATAATTTACTTTTATTTTAGATTTTCGATAACAAAGGAGTTGATAGTGAGTGAATACAGACTGTTTTTGTGTCAAAGTACTGCTAGAATTACAAGCCTAATAGCAAGGCATCTTGACTTAAATTGCTTGATTAGTAATGTCACCGACAGACTATTGTGCCTAGAGGCATGGTGCAAATTATTTGTAGCATGACCCGGTATGGGATTGTCGTCCCATTACTCAATCTAATGGCACATACTCTGCTAACTGAACTGAGAAACCATTAAGGTTGAAAATGCAGTAAAATACTGCATAGAATTTAAAAGTCTACTCTTACTAAATATAGTAAGAGACATCTTGTATCTTTAAACAAGGATTATTCAAAGAAAACCTTGGACATAGCAGTTATCCTTTATCATATATCTAAATTCTGCAGTTAATTTTGTAACCTTAAAGAACAGGTGATGGTCAGATTTCAAATCAATAAGGTGTCTATATTTTTGTCTAGTCTTATCGCCGTACTTCCGAGGAATTATGTTCCTTCGTCAATTATTTTTTGTATATAAATGAATGTACTAACTATCACCATTCCCAATTCTCATGGGGTAGTCATTTCATTACTAATTATATCGACTATCGATATCTACTAGTGTCGTCCATTTGCACGAGTTTATACGTTACTTAATAGAATAACACTCGTATGAAAGGATTATTTTTAGTTGTATGACTTTTCACTCTTGGTATTAGCGGGTGTATGACGACTGCTTCTGAAAACAAGGAATCTGATTTTCAACTTAAAATTTCTATACACCATTGTATTGACTTACATATACGAAAGGTTTAATTTATATTTTAAATGGCGTAATGAAACGCTACTAAAAATATTGACGGCGACTGACGGTAGAGGTCCACGGTAGGCCGTTGACGTAAAACTATTTGGGATATACATTGCGGGTTTAAAAAGTTCGATGTTACAAAGATCATAAGTATGAGTGCAATGTATATTGTTTTTGTTAGTGTGGTCGTTTTATCGATTCGCTATTGGGAGCATTCCCTTGCATCATAATCACATCCTATGTAATATTATTTTCACCGTACGCTTGATGTATTGTTTAATCGCAGCTCGAGTTATTTAAGTATGCTTGCTTTGAGTTCATAACCCAGGCACCGAACGCCATAGCATTACCATAATTGTCTTGCTCATCGCTATACATTGACGGTGAAATGGCATTGCTATGTTTTAAAATGTCTACGATTTGGCGACATCTAGTAAAGCTGTCTTGTAGAATTTTATACTAATGAAACAGTCACTGATTTGCAAATAAATTCGTATAGGGTACTTAAAATATGTTTAAAGTATCGATACTATCGACATCATATCGATTAGTTTTAAAAACTCAATCGAATGTATGCTATTACCAAACTATGGTAGACTACATATTTATGGCATAAAAGGCTTGCGTCTTTTTAATAAGCTAAGGAACAAAAAGGCTCAATTATGGAGTAGTCATTTTAGATTTCACGCCACGGCGACTAATAAAATAACTTATTTATGAGAACATGAGAATAGAAGATGCTAGATCGCCAAGCGTAGACGAATGCCATGTATAGTCTAAACATATATACACTGTAATATAAAGAGGATTCATTGTACGGTTACGGTCGGATATGTTATGTTATATAGATAATAAATTTTTTATTGTGATATTTTGGAGTTTTATTTGACTAAATAATATTCCTTAATTTATGTCTACATTCAATCCACGCCCATTAGTTTTTCTCTTGCAGTTTAATTCAAAGTTTTCAGTTGGTATAAAAAACTAATTAAATATGAAAGAATTGTATTTTGTAAATTCTAATAAATAGTAATTAAATACAGCATTGTATTAGGGATTCCTGTTTATTAATTTCAGTCCGCCATGCTACCTATTGCGCGAATCCACCCGATATTTTTCTATACCAATAAACTGACAACTGAGTTCAATGTTTCAACACGAGTCTCCGAGAAGTCCAGCTTGCCCTGGGATTCGACCCGCGACCACCCTCTCCATAGTTTTCTCTCTGCTGTTACCAACGGGCCACCTTTTGTAAATCAAACTATTGGTCTTGCTTCTGACTGTTTATTATTGCACTTTATACAAACATCTTGCGGACATATCTCAACCGGAACAACACTTTACCATAGACTTACATAGATCTAATTAATAGATAATAATCCTTTACTTTTAGGGCACAGATAATATATATAGAATATTATCTTTGATACACATTTCCAATACCACCACGCACTACAAACAAGAAGCTTATACCCAAATGGAGATTGCATTCCGTATAAAACACTGAAATGACTTTGTTCATTCATTGTTCCTCGAAAGAAAAGGATAGCAGGCAACAGCGACCACATTCAAGGTCAAATTTTTGTGCTTCAGTGTTTTATACGGAATGCAATCTCCATTTGGGTATAAGCTTCTTGACTACAAAGTACAGTCTATGTATGTCTAGATGACACTCTAAATTCGAATTGTCATCTTAATATAAGAAGAAGCGAAAGGCGGCAATTTGTGAATTTAGCTCAGCTGTACAATTTCCTGTACATTGCGTCATACGCAATTATAAACTCATGAATGATGACATTAATTGCACTACATTAAAATGCAAGTAAGAAATGGTACAAAAAACTCTGTGCCCTCGATGCGTAGTTTCACTACGGTAAGATTACTTTGCTGAGGTCCCAGGTTCAAATGGTCGGGCAGTGATATTAGATTTTTCAATTCATTATTAGCTCGGAGTTAGGAATTTGTGCCCGATATGGCGATAGGCTCGGTATCACACGATGGAACGGAATACGCAAGACGAAACGTGGATGCCCTGGTAGCACCTCTACTTACCCCTTCTTTTTTTTTTTTTTTTTTTTTGTTGCTGTGAATGGCGAGACGAGCATGCCGTTCGCCTGATGGTAAGCGATACGACCGCTCATGAACAGTAGCAAAACCAAACAACACCTTGAATTACAAAGCAATGCTTGGCATTCCACTGCGCTCGCCATCCTGAGACATAAGATGTTAAGTCGCAATATGTCCAGTAGTTACTCTGGCTACAATGCCCTTCAACCCGAAACACAACAGTGCGTTTACACTGCTGTTTGACGGGAGAAATAGACACTGCGGTGGTACCCACCCAGATGGCCTCTCACATATGAGAGACCTACCACCAGTAAAAAGTAAGTTTCCTTCTGGAAAAAAGGCGTTAGTTTATTTATGTAGGTAGAAAAAGTTGCGATGATGGTAGACTGCCTTATTGTACTCCAACATTTTAATTAAAATACTCTGAAATTAGACAATATTATAAAAATAACTTGGACATTTATTATTTTGCCAAAGTGACAAAACTTTCATCGTAACCTTCGAAGTATAGCTGAGTTTATGATGCTATTTTAAAATATTACTCAACCTAAATGCATTCTTCTACTGCAACATCTGTTCGAATATTTAATCTTAATTAACAATCGCCAGTTTAAGATTGTCCAACATCTAATATGGACTGTGAATTTCGCACTTTTGCATAGGTGAAATAATTCCACCCACGTTTTCCCACGACGCGGCTGGTCGATCTTGACCCGCGATTTTATCAAGTCTGTAAACACCCACATTCACAAACGGACCGTTTTATGGCGATTCACAAACATGTGTCATTCTTATCCCACGAGTGTGGCGAAATTAAATTAGGTTAAGAAATCTACAAATGTAGGTAAATAGTTTTATTAGAACAAACATAAATTGAACCACAGGAACTGAAGGTAAGTGGTATCAGTTCTAATTATATGACGTCAGAGGGTAGTTATATTTTTATCTTGTATGAAATGCAAAGAAACATCGGACGTCATTTATTATTAAGTAGTGATTATGTTATATCCATTGTGTGTGATTGTGAAAAGATTTGAATTATTAGTGTTTTATCTATACGTAAATAATCGGATTGTAGTGATTCGCAAACATTTGCTGATTGAATATGGAAGCTGTAAAGGAGAGAAAAGGTAAGAGTTGTTGTACCGTGTTTTTTGCTTATTTTTCTATTAGACCGGTAAAATTATTTTAAACATTTCCAGAAGCTATTCTACTTCCGATATTCATTGTTCGGTGTCATTAAAATACTATTAACCCCGTCTTACAGTTGCTTCAGAGGCAAATATGAGGGTTAGACGATACGCGATATTCCACCTTCGAAAACTCATTTTGCGTATCTTCAGATGCCAGTTGCTATGTTTAATAATCGTTTATAGCTAATATAATAATGTAACTAATATTTTAATGTGATCTTCGAGACACAGTAGGTATTAAAGTTATTCTTGTACCTGTAGTCGCTCCAATAATGATTCTCAACTTGCCCTGAGTAAATTAAAAGTATCTTTTCACTAAAGCAATAATAAAAATAAGATAATCACAGAAGAGTCCACCTGATGGGAAACCTAGGTCAGTTTTATCCATGAGAAAAGTAAATATATAATAATTGATTTAAAGAAATTTCTATTAAATTCGACTAAAAACAATATCTTAGCTAACTTGTTACTATCTGTTAATTGTTGGCTACGGTTCCAAATAAATATAATATTTTTCCATTCATATAAATATATGGACAGAGCGGAAAGGACGTAAATTGTTCCAACGTAAGTGGTGCGCGCGCTCCAGCACATCATTAGTGGAGCGTTACTAAAATTAGTCGTCACTCGCAACTATTTAAAAAAAAAAAATAAGATAATATTTTTATCACCGTCTAATAAGTTAATTTAATATTTATTTTAGCGCGATTTTCTTTTTCGAAATGTACTGAAGGGCCTAACCTTAGTTTTTGCATCAATGACCATTTCATCAATTAGTAATTGTGACACTCACTGGAAATAAAACATTCAGAGATAAATCTAAAAATAACATTTAAATGGTGCTCCATTAATCATAATTTTAACAGTTTAACTACCAACTGACACGTGAAGATCTTAATCTGAATTTAACGCGAGCATGTGGGTCACGTCACAATTCTCTATAATACATAATTAAAACGCCGACCGGAAGACCGGATACAACAATGGCGAATGGCGTCCGTTCGCGACCGTTACATAACCTCACTTATTTTTATTTGCTTCGTTATAAAGCGCTTCCTAGATGATATCTTAGTGTCAGTTTTGAGAAAGTGTCGGCTTATCGGATTATTGGCATGAACTAGGATAAATGGAGAGATATTGACTTAATCTAAATGATGTAGAACATCTTACTGGATACTATCAATTATTTTCATTTTCATTGAATTAATTTTGGATTAATTTATTAAGTCAGGTATAAGTATAGTTCAGTGTAGTAACTATAGTTCAAAATTAGGTTTATTTTTAAAATGCGGTTGATGGCCAAGTCATTTTTACAAGAATTGAATAGAATAATAATCCATGATCTGTTCACTGTCCTGTATTTTTCTTTCAACACGAAAATATGTTTGTAACATACAAAACTTCAAGTTTTTCTTGTTTTTTCTTATGTGTGTTAACCTCCGGATGGCCAGATCTTTAGAATGCCGTATCTTACAACAGTTACCTATAGTGAAACCGCTCGTGAAATCAACATTGATATTCACAAATTGTTGGAAAAATTTAAATGACTAAATACATCTAAGAGACAATCATATTGTTTCTTTCAGACAATAATGTGGTCTGTCGACTTCAGATACAATATTTTCTCAACACGAGACTAGAATAATATCTTATTCTTAGTCAGTTTCTCATCCACCTTCGAGACAACCAAATCTTCGTCCATCTAATAGCTATGAAGAAATTGTTGCGCAAATAAAACAATAAACACCTTTTGGAAGCATTTTGTAAGATGCTACAATAGGTTGCAAAATTTTCGCTTTCCTTAACAAATTGTATCAAATGTCCGTGAGATTTATGCATACAGCAACAATACTCATGATCGTATCAACAGTTTTGTTGCGTAGTCAACTGTCGTGTCCTCAGTTCGATATCAAGGCCCGGGAATTTGCGTGAGATCTTTATTGCGAAAAAGTAGACAGGCAACATTGACATAAATGTATGGACAGGGCGAAGAGCGCGAAAAATGTACGTAAGTGGTGCGACGCTTCATTTCATCTAAAGTGGAGCTTTACTGAAATTAGTCGTTGCTTCCAACAATTTTCAAAGTGCTTGCTTATCTTATGACTGAAAGTTTAGTTAAAAAATGTATATATTACATTAAGCTAATTTAAGTGTGCCTTAATTATAGCAGATCACTCGTAAACTGGTTGCGCAGAATGAACCCAAAACGCGACACAAATTTTGCCGCGGAGGTTTTCCACCATCGGGGCTCATTATCCAAGCAGATACGAATACAACCAGTTAAAACAAAACGTCATAAGATTTCACAGTACTAGTACTTAGTGGAAACAATGTGAAAATTGTGTAAATCGGTCTAATGGTGGCGACCGGCGCGTAAATCAAAGGGAACAATGGAGGCAGCGCGGCGTTGCGTCTCGCCTTGCTTTACTGACGACATCCGAGATTAATGGAGCGATGGACAGCTGGCGTTTCCATTCCATACACAGTTGAATATTTTCGTATGTACACATCAACGACAGAAAGCAATCGTGTGGTATCTCAAAAAATGCAACTTTACTCCAGATCCAAAAAACTATTGAAAAAATTAATAAATTCTAAACTAAAATACTTAGGAATAGCATTTTTAGTAAGAAAGTTAAAATAAATCCTTCCATTTTCACAAGGCCATTCAATGCGGTATTTTTTTTTTCTGAATTTAATGATGTATAAAACTCAAATTCGCATTATTCGAGATATGACAAGATCGCCTTCTTGCGTAGATATATACATAAGCTCACGCCTTTTTCCCAGAAGAGGTAGGCAGATATGCTTCCAGGACACCCACGTTTCGTCTTGTGTGTTTCGTCTCACGAAGTGATAGGGGGTGACTCCGGGATGATAATGCATAGAATATCAATATCACTTTGCCCGACCCGGGATTCGAACCCGAGACCTCAGCTTTATAATAATTCTTTATGAGTTCATTTACGTCCCACTGCAAGGCACAGGGACTACAATCGAGAGTACGATTGAGAGGGGATAGGTAAAGAGCCCAACACGCTGGCCTACTTCGGGTCGGTGGACTTTATATACCCTACATATTCTTACAAGCCACTATGGCATGCAGATTTTTCACGATATTTTCCTTCGCAGTTGTAGTTTTTTTTATTGCAATGAATGGCGAGACGAGCTTGCCGTTCGCCTGAGGCCCTATTCTGAAAATCCGAAACGAAGTTCGAATCTTCGGACTTCGTTTCGGATTATCAGAGTAGAGTGATGGTAAGCGATATGACCGCTTATGAACAGTAGCAAAACCCAACAACGTCTTGAATTACAAACTACTGCTGGGCATTTCACTGTGCTCGCCATCCTGAGACATAAGATGCTAAGACTCAAAATATCTAGTAGCTACTCTGGCCACATTGTCCTTCAAACCGGAACATAACCATTCATCTACACTATTTGGCGGGAGAAATACAGATTGCGGTAGTACCTACCCAGGCGGCCGATCTTACATATTATGAGAGACCATCCACCGGTATGTAATATCTGGATAAAATCAAAGGGGAGTCATTTTATCGACCAGTGACAGTTTATATCATATATATATATATATATATATATCTAACCAGGCGCCCTCTCACCAATAAAATAAGTATGAATATAATGTTAAAAAACACGGAAAAACTGAACGTCTTAATGGACACATAAATGAGTTTAACCACAAAATAAAACCTCTCATTCTATGCTTTTAGTACAGTTAAAGCAAAACTTGGTAGTGACGTAATATTAACTACATAATTAAAACTTCCGAATATTTACGGAAATCGAAATAATATTACATTATGGAATGGATTATAAAATTCTTATAAGTGTCCTACATGTACAGACAGATGTCAACAAACTTTTTATAACATTTTAATTTATGATTATTTATTATTGAATTCTCGCGACGTTGGTTTCGTACCAGCATAATATTTAAGCTAGGATCTGTATGGGTCTGAGTTTAATTAGTCCAAGTAGAGCAATCAACTTTCTGCCAAAAATATCGTATTAGTTATTTCGCCCTGGAATTTAAAGACCTGCATCACTCCTTAATACGAAAATAACTTCAACAAACTCAATAATAATAGTTACACTTCTACCTACCCCGTCATGTACTTATAGGCTATATACGTCCCACTGCAAGGCACAGGCCTCCTCTAAAATCGAAAGTACAATTGAGAATGTTTAGGCCATATAGTCCACCATGCTGGCGTAATGCGGATTGGCGAACTTTTACATACCATTGAAATTCTTATAAATCGCTATGGTATGCAGGTTTCATCACGATGTTTTCCTTCAATGTTTTAATGCGTGGTGATTGACTATGGCCTTAGGCTATATACAAAAAGGCCCAGCTGTGAGCAGTGGTGTTATAACTCAATACAGAGCAGTGAGCAGGAAGCGTTGCGATTTGTCGGCAAGGACGCGCTTTCACCGGCCTTTCTATTCGGCCCGCGTTGAAGGCGTGCCCATTCGACACACAGCCGCGCGGGTCCACTAATAACATTCACGGATGTAATTTACATATACTGTTATATATTAAATCGATTGAGTGGTAGGTTGTTTGTGTTTTCTGGATAGCGACGAAGGTGTACGATGGTGGCAACTCGCCATTGTGACCTATGCAAGTATGTCATGTATCAGGCCAGGCATGTGTATATATTTACATACATATACTCGCGTCCACCTTGCAGGCGGGCGTCCAATATTTCGCTTGTCTGTACGTGGCCTCCACTCTAGAACCTTTCTGCCCCAACGGCCATCGGTTTCATATCTTCGTTCTTCGTCGACGATCGACGGTCGTAATGACATAAATGACGAAGAAACGATTGTGAACATTGACTTTTGGTCATACTTACAAGCTGATACAGAAGTTGGCCAACATGTTCACCGAACGCTAGAATCCAACGTCACGCGTCCCACTTCCGAGCATTATTGTAATGTCCTGCACAGATATCCAATTATAAAACAATAACACTTACATAACTATTGTAACAGTCACACTTGCCGGAGCAGTTAGTTGATGGTACAGCTTGGATAGCGGCCGTACAAGACAGTTGAAAACTCATACTCTATATTCTATCTTTAAAAATAGATTAAAATTGTTACCATTACTATTTTGGTATAATTCTCTGCTCCATTAAACAAAGACATCTACATATATTTATCTTGCCTCCATACATACTTACATAAACTCACGCCATTTTCCTAGAAGGGGTAGGCAGAGATGCCAGGACACCCACATTTCACCATGTATGTTCCGTCCCACGATGTGATAGGTGGCGAGCCTATCGCCATATCAGTTACAAATTCCTGACTCTGAGCTGATAATGAATAGAAAAATCCAATATCAATTCCCCCAACCCGGGATTCGAACCCGAGACCTCAGCTTTGTAACCGTACTTTAGTACATCAGCATCTTATAAATAAATAAATAAATAACACCCAACAGTCACATACATAGTCCTGACCCCACACTAAGATCAAGTCTTGTGTCGTGGGTATCAGGAACTACGAGAGACTTTTCGGTCTCACAAACACCCAGACCCGGAAGTAGGAAGGAGAAGAAGTAGAAGGAAGAAGTAGGAAATATTTGTGGGCCACACAAACATTTCTCTCGGTGCGGGGATCGAACCCGCGGCCTCTCGTTTCACAGGCGGCGTCTAACCAACTGCGCCACGCAGGCTGTCTTACTTAGCTATATTTGTTAAATAAAACATAAAATACATCTATATGTAAGGAAATCTCTTGTTAATGATAGATAGATTATTGAGAACGGCTGTTGGTGAGGAACGAAAATCTGTGCAGTTTCGGCACTAGTCTATTGTAAGCAGGCGTCAACATTACCGCATCGTACGTTTCGAACGCATCGCATCAAATGGCTATTTTTTTTACATTTCGTACAATGTGTCTATAATATAGCAGCCATTGGATTTGTTTGGATTGCCCTCAGAGCTTTGGCATTACCGACGGATTAAATTTCTGCGATCATATAAATTTCTATACAAAGAATATTACGATGCGAATTTGTGGACGCCTGTCTATATCCGACGTCCAATTATGAGTAAGAAAGAGCGAGAAATAGGTGTCTTGCCGGTGGACACTCTAATCGAATTGTATATTGTACATTGCGTTTATTCTGTTGTGTTAATCTAAATGAGACAGAAACGAACCATCGATTGGATGCAGCCCTTTTTTACTCTTATCAAAAACATGAAATCTAAATACTTACTTAACATAGAAGCCTCACAAAATTTACCACCGCGTCTTTTCGGGAGAAAATCATTGAAAATCCTATAAAAATAAAAATAAAAAAGGGGGAAACTTACATTCAGGAGGTCTTCCGGTTTTATTTTATAGTACTAATAATAATATGTCTGTATATGTATGTTTATTTATAGCTAAATCCATTTATGTTGTTTCATTTAATATATTTGTACATATTTTATCTATCAAGCTAAATATTTTCATTATTTCCTATTTGTAGCATTCAAGCTTTCTCCTAAAAGTACCCTGTATACTACCCGATCTCTATCTTCTTTCTCTTATGTCCATCCCATGGTAGTCGGTAAGAGATTGCCTCGTGCGATACGACCGTCATTTGTACTCATATTATGTCAAATATACTTTTAATTTAAGAATTATTGGGTGTACAAAAAAGAATAAAATAAATATAATATATAAAATCATTTAAGTTAACTACAAAAACGATAAATCCAATCAATAATATTTTACAAAGCTAGTTAACGAACTATGAACCTATGAGACGTCATAAGCGGATGAATTTCGCTTTCAAACAACATTTTTGCCGGATTAGACAGCATGGTTTGAACTACGTTGCGTAACATTGCATATTTGAAGACTGATGGATCTTTCTTAACCTCAATATTCAATGGAACACACATTTGATTGAACACTAGCCTTGCCACCCGGCTTCCTTTGGATAAATTCCTTTTGATTTATCACAGTTACACTATTAAAGAAAGAGATGTATACTCAATATAATTATCTCTATTACATTCTTAAAGAAATGTATATACCGATCCGTCTTCAATCAGCAATGATCAAAGCGATTTTCATAATTATTAGATCTGGATACATAAAATGAAACCTGCGTTCTACATTACAAATTAACCACGTTTCATATCAATTCGATGTATGATAGGCATAGGAATGTTTAAGCGACTAGTCAATATTTTGTAGCTATACGTTTAAAAAGATAATGTATAGTATTTTAATTCACCCCTGATCCATTCATTATTCCCTTTGGGTATCTTCAAGCTTGTCTTGTGATTGTATATAACAAATTAGATAATAGGCTTGACGAATTATTTTAAAATCATGTTTTATAATATGGATACACATTTATTATATACGAAATAATCTATATTTCAAGAATTAACAAAGGTTTAACACAGTTTTAAGCCATTTTTCTAATCATCTTTCAATTGTGCACTGAAAAAGCTAGAAGGTGACATGGCGTCCGTTATAACGTCACCCCTAGGTAAACATGTAATTGTGTCTATGCGCAGCGAAGAAAGTTAACGAAACAAAACATATTTCGTTTGATAAAAATGAATTCTAAAGTCTAATAAGTGGTTCCGGTAAAGTTCACATTCCACATTTCTACAGAAATCGGTAATGTTTACGGCAGGTTTACATAGGCGTGACATCATGCGTCGTGACTAGCGTTTCTGTCAAAATGGCCGATTGCTATATTTTATACTTTTATTTTATTGAAAATCTTGTTAATCTCCAATTCTGGATTAAAACTACAACATCGTTTTAAACCCTTCTAATATGTATTTCCCCCTAACATCGTAAAATATTTGATATTTTGATACTGTCGTCACGCCTATTGTATTTAAAATAATACACCCTTTTATACGCAAGATTTCTCATTATTATTTTAGCCAAAGCTGTGGATTTACCACCAAAACAAGATTATATTTAAAACATAGCAAAAAATAGAGGCGGCTTTGCAGTTTTTTTAGTTGCGCTGTGTTTATAGTCATTAAAACTATCACCCGACTTCGTTTTCGGTAGCAGTCTGGATACACCCTGTATATTTCATAGGTAATGTTATACTTGACGTGAGGGGTCAGAGTTCAATTTTCGTGTAACACCTGGGCATAAACACGTGGTGGAATTTTTTAAAGTATTATAGTACGAGTATACTTGTAACTTCTTTTTTATCTATCTTTTTGTGTTTTGTGGTATTAGTTATCAACAACAAACGAGGGCTAATTTTTTTATTGATTTTGGGTCTCTTAACAAGTAGTTTCATAAGCTAGTAGAAATAATCCGGTTGAGCCAAGTCAACCGTGTTTTTCAAAACTACCTTTAATGTGCCTACTTCACTTATAAAATAAACATTATAACTTAGATCATTACACTGCATCGGTGCCGATTTGTACTACAGTATGATTGCAAAGCTGAGGTCTCGGGTTCGAGTGCCGGGTCGGCAAAGTGATATTGGATTTTTCAATTCATTGTCAGCACGGAGTCAGAAATATGTGCCCGGTATACGATAGGCTCGTCCCCTATCACATAGTGGGGCGGAACACACAGGGGGAAATATGGCTCTCCTGGTTGTGACCAGAAGAACCTCTGCCTACATTCTGCGAAAAAAGCGACAGTATGTATGCATTACCACATTATCATTTTGTAGCAATCCTTTTTTCTTAACAATGGGTCACATAATATGGGGAAAACGTTGCCGATTAAAATATTTCATGGTTTTTAACGACATTAAAATTTCTTAATACAAACAGGTTATAATTACATAATGAAAGAAGTGTGAAAAATATTCATACAATTCATTAGTTTTACTTTAATACGAGTGAGAATTAATTGCGCAATTGCGTTTTATCGTCGGCCGAACATTCCCACACTGTTTTTATTAAAATTAATCTGTCGATTAATCTCGAAGCATTGTATTAGTAATTATGTACAATAAAAGAAAAATGTAACAAAAAATTAAATAAGGAGGGATGCAAAGAGAAACCCCATAAATATTAGCGCTACGAAACAGTAAGTTTTTTATAATATTATGTTCTAAAACACACTCCAATGTGCTCCAAAGTGCTCAGTTTCTATAACTCGTAGAGTGCTAGAAAACAGCGCATAAGTTGAGTTATTAAATGCAAAATTTATTTTATATATTAAATGGATAATTTGAAGGATTATTTAAATAATATAATCTTTAGTTTTATTGTATACTACTATAGATAAAAAAAGTCGTCCGAATGGGACAAACCATTCGATAACTACCCGTAAAATAGGATTTAAAAACGTCTACAAATAAGGTCGTTATATACTCTACAATTAAATAATTAATACCACTTTTGGCTTATAACTATGGATAACAAAACACTTATTTACATAACAGTGTACTGAATTTATACTAATTTTAGTACTTTTTTATTTGAAACTTAAACCGACATGCTGTTTTCAAGTTACTTAGCTTATAAGCACTCCTAACCTACTATTACAAGCTTCTTGAACAGTCACTTTCCTCCAATTTACAAAGACCTTAATACTCTTATGTGCTACCAACAATCGCGGGTCTTACAATACTGGCTGTATGTCAGTGAAAGGATAACATTATGTAACGAAAGCAGTTACGCGGTATTATGTACAGTAATATGTAATTTGTTTCAGTAATTATATGCGTTCTTCTCGATTTAGTTTTTTACCGAATGAGAAACCTTATGGTAGGTCTCTCATATGTGAGAGGCCATCTAGGTGGGTACCACCGCAGTGTCTATTTCTCCCGTCAAACAGCAGTGTAAACGCACTGTTGTGTTTCGGGTTGAAGGGCATTGTAGCCAGAGTAACTACTGGACATATTGAGACTTAACATTTTATGTCTCAGGATGGCGAGCGCAGTGGAATGCCAAGCATTGCTTTGTAATTCAAGGTGTTTTTTGGTTTTTCTAGTGTTCATGAGCGGGCGTATCACTTACCATCAGGCGAACGGCATGCTCGTCTCGCCATTCATAGCAATAAAAAAAAAAAACAATACTTCGAAAATTACGTGATATAGGTAAGTTTTATTTTGATATTCGTATTAAATAGCTTTGTTATTACGTAGCTCCTTCTGTCACCTTAAGTATATTTGCTTTGTTAGTGGCACTTCTGCCTAGCCCCTAGGGGATGAAGGCTCCATCTATATTTTTTTTAAATTTGATCCCCTCCTCTCCTTTCCTTAACCGAACCACGCGTGTCTTGCGGAGCTGTGGGTTGACGGTTCAATCCATCTCGGCCCGAACCAAAGGGTTCTCCAAGTCTTTTCTGTGTTGCACCGTTAAGATTTGGGACGTTTTGCTCTCAGTATGTAAAATGTACTCTGTGCGCTTTGCCATCATACTGGTTCCCTCCTTGTCATAATCTTGCTCCTTCCGCCGTAGCGTATAGGCATCTTAGCGGGCCGGCTTGACTGTATCGAGGTTCGAATGACATGAGACCGCCGGCTGATGCCATTCGATACTCTATCTAAACGGTATTTACATAGGGGTGCAACGTACAAGTGTTTTTGATATTCATCAGGCCAGTTTGATCGGCTACAGACCCTATGCCATAAAAACAATAAAATATTTATATTACGCTAACACACGGTAGAAGCGTCTCTTACACTTAAATACAAAGCTGAAAGAAATTTGAAATTTTATGTATGTATACTCGTACTAGCGGCCCGGCCCAGCTTCGCCCGGGTAAAAATAGATTTCTGTACAATAATATGTATTATTATACATATAAACCTTCCTCTTGAATCACTCTACATATTAAAAAAAACGCATTAAAATCCGTTGCGTAGTTTTAAAGATTTAAACATACATAGGGACAGAGAAAGCGACTTTGTTTTATACTGTGTAGTGATGTATAAAATTTATTCAGATTACTATCAATTCATATACACCTTATAGTCCGGTCATTTTAGACATAAAAATAGTGGTCAAATAACAAAAATTCCGACAGAGCCAAATTTTTGTGGACAGCTTGGGTTTACCATCAGAAAGAAATCTTCAAAAGTCCCCATCGATCCCATGTGTGCTAAGAAAGTTATTCGGGGTCAAAAGTGAAAATTTCAGTTTTTTGGATTTTTCTCGAAAATGGTAAGTTTTTTCGAAAAATAACCACATTTGTCGATCTAAAAATTATCTACAAAAAAGTTTCAGTCATTTTTTTTTCTAAGAGTCACCATTTCTGAGATATCGCGACTGCAAGAGTTATACATGATATGCACACATTTCCACGCGTTCTCTAGCGTGTACGAATTGCCGAGGTCAGTCTTGTTCAAATGTTGATTGAATACAATATAGGAAGACTTATGTGATTTTGATGAAGAAACAGCTGATTCACCTTCATTTGAACAATTTTTGAACATCCAGGAAGAGGAAGAAGAAGAAGAAATAGAAGAAGACATGACTATTGAAGTAGACTTTGAAGAGTATGAATCAGACTAAAAAATGAAAATAAATCAGAACTACACTTAAACTCAATAACCAATACAAAATCAATATCAATATTCATTATGCATTTAGAAAAGTATTTTCCCTGAAATTTACATCTTGACAATTCGTGGAGTAGGCCTACTGGGGAAACCACGTTAAAAAAATCGCGTCGAGTACACTACCTCACAGGAGGCGTGGAAATGTGTGCATATCATGTATAACTCTTGCAGTCGCGATATCTCAGAAATGGTGACTCTTAGAAAAAAAGATGACTGAGACTTTATTGTAGAGAATATTTGGATCTACAAATTTGGTCTGAGGTTATTTTTCGAAAAAACTTACCATTTTCGAGAAAAATCCAAAAACCCTGAAATTTTGACTTTTGACCCCGAATAACTTTTTTAGCACACATGGGATCGATGGGGACTTTTGAAGATTTCTTTCTGATGGTGAACCCAAGCTGTCCACAAAAATTTGGCTCTGTCGGAATATTTGTTATTTCAAATGTCTAAAATGACCGGACTATTAGACTGTCCCCTCATTATTCTATTTATATATCCATCCAAAGATTGCCTGAAAAACATTGCCTAGTGTGTGACAGCGCCTCTTGTACTATTATTATTTTGTAATTTCTTTAGTGTATATTTTTCTATATGCAAAAAATAATAAATAAATATATTCCTTTTATGTCAATGTGAAAATCCATTGCTAGGTCAAAGACTCATTTAGTGAATCCAGGCTCTCAAATTGGAAATTCAAATAAAGACAATGTGAAGATTTAATTGCATATAGTTAGAATAGTGTTTCCGTAGTGGGCCAAGGGCGTTAGAAAGTAGTCGTGCAGGTTGTCTCTTGGTTTCCCTGTATGTAACTATTATGAGTTACGTCATATTAGGTTGAAGGGCTTAGATTACTGTCATAATGGAGAGGAACTGTGTTCGAATATTTTGCAAGCGGTATACATAATAGATTACATTTAAAATCTGAATTCTTGTATGGTGGTGGTAGGTCCCTCATATGTAAAGCCGCCTGTACCACCCTAATGTATATTTCTCTCGACAAACAGCAGTGTAAATGCACCGTTGTATTTCGGTTTGAAGGACATTGTAGCTAGAGTAACATAAAGAGACTTAACATATTATGTCTCAGGATGGCAAGCGCAATACCAAGCATCGCCTTGTAATTAATGGTGTCGTTTGTTTTTGATATTATTAATGAGCGATCGTCTCGCTTAGGCGAAAGGCATACTCATCTCGAATGGTATCATTGTTTTGAGCGTCGAAAGAAAATCGTTTCTCGCCGGTCGATACTCTTTTTAGTTCGCACAATAGTAAAGATTTTGCTTAAAAATTAAAACTTTTGCGCGCAATAAAGAAGGTATACCGCCAATAGTGATTTCTTATTATTCTTTCTTAGATTATCGCAACAACCAAAATAGTTCTTGACCTCTGATATCTCAACTTATTTGATTATGAGGACAATTTCAAATCATTATTGTTCTGTCACGTCAATATTCGCAAGTTCATTGTCTTGTTACAGACCTTTAAACTCTTGATCTTTGAAACATTTGATCGTAATCTTTTACATTACCTAATTAAATGAAAGGTGCAAGGCTACCTATATTGCTCTATAGACTTTTGTATGAGTCAGCATTTTATCTGAGTATGTTGGTATACAATATCTAATAATCTAAGATAATCCAAATTTCATAATAACTGATCGTCTGATGCCTATATTAGAGGCATGCGCAGAAAACCTTTGTGCTTTTATAAAATGACGAAAGTCTGGCGAACACGAGCTCTTGGTCTATTTAGAAAGAATTCTATTGAATTACTGCCTCGGTGGCGTAGTGTACTACGGTAAGGTTACAAGGAGGTCTCGGGTTCAATTCCCGGGTCGGGCAAAGTCATACTGAAGTTTTCTATTAATTAAAGCCCGGAGTCAGGAATTTGTGCCCGATATGACGATAGCCTCGCTCCTAATATATCGTGGGCCGAATACACAAAGCGAAATGTCACCCACATTTCCTGTTTGCTACCAGGGGAACCTCTGACTACTCCTTCTGGGAAAAAAGCGTGAGTTTATGTATGTGAATGTATGTCTATTATATTAATTTATTGAAATGCAATGTTACGTATAGTCTTTTACTATTTAGGCAGCATTACACTTGATTCAGGCTCTAACAGGCTACTTTGCAGACCCTTGGAGGAGGCTTTTGTTCAGCAGTAGACTTTCTTTGGCTGAAGACAGAGAAATAAGAGAAACAGACAGAGAGAGAGAAAGAGAAGAGCGAGTATTGTACTTCCCCTCATGTGTAGTAGTCACTACTTAAAATATAAAAGAAATATCCTGCCACCTCATTTTAACCTTTAAGGAAGTATCCAAAGGAAGGCGAAAGCAATTATCAAAACTTGAGCTTGCCTAACTTGGAAATCGAATGCAAAATTCGACAATTCACTTTTCAAGTACAATGCCACAAAACCAAATGAATAATTAAGTCGAACATTGTATCTATATCTGTATCAGCCTGTATAAGTCCCACTGCAGTACTGGAACCTCCTCTACAATCGAGGGTACGATTGAGAAGGGTTAGGCCATATAATCCACCACGCTGGCCTAGTGCGAGCAATACTTGAATATTACTACTTACACTTAAAATATTTACGCTTTTTACTCAGAAGGGGTAGGCACAGGTGCCACATAGACACCCACATATCGTTCTGTATACTCCGCCTCATATGATAGGGGGCGGGCCTATCACCATACCACTTTGCCCGACCTGGGACTCGAACCCGAGACCTCGGCTTTGTCATCGTACTGTATTACGACTACGCCACCGAGGCAGTCCTAAAATATTTTAATATGCATTAAATAATAATAAAATATAAAATTAACTTTCTAATATAATATGGGGACACGATTTAGGCAATATTTGAAAAAATTCCATTATAATAAAGCCAGTTAATTCTGTTCTAAAAGCATATTATAATTAAGTTTTATAAATACCTATTACTTAACAGTACTGCAATCAATGAACGGCGAGAATAAAAATGGTAGGGATCCATATAGTAACAGATTTTTTTTTATTGCTATGAATGGCCAGACGAGCATGCCATTCGCCTGATGGTTAGCGATACGACACGAAACCAAACAACACCATGAATAACAAAGTAATGATTGGCTTTCCATTGCGCTCGCCATCCTGAGACGAAAGATGTTTAGTCACATAAATCATAAATCATTTATTTCACTTGTGATACATAGGTATAGGGTTGTAATACAATAGGTAAAAGCTCTATGATCTGCCTCCATAATGGCATTCAAGTGTGACTTTCGTCAATAATTTTAATACCATACCGAATGAATACAAATCAAAGTCAAAAACAATTCATTTAGTCAAAATATGGTTTTTTTTGTGAGTCATGTATTAAATTATAAATTTGAGTTAATAGTGAAAATCAAAACAATTTATATAATAGAAAACTACACAACATGTCCAGTAGTTACTCTGGCTACAATATTTCGATAACTTTACAGCTTTCATGGTCACAGGGCGGACTGAGGTATTAGTCATCAAAATAGTAGTTTAATTTGCTACTGCCTCGGTGGCGTAGTTGTACTACGGTACGCTTACAAAGCTGAGGTCTCGGGTTCGAATCCCGATTAAAAGTGATATTGGATTTTTCTATTCATTATCAGCCCAGAGTCAGGAATTTGTTCCCGATATGACGATAGGCTCGCCACCTATCACATTGTTGGACGGAACATACAAGGCGAAATGTGGGTGCCCTGGCACCTCTGCCTATCCCATCTGGGAAAAAGGCGTGAGTTTATGTATGTATGTAATTGAATGTGTAAATATTTTTTTAATTCGATTTTTAACCTTCAACGTAGCTTAGAAATACAATTTTATACAGAACTCCAAATGTATTTCTCAGACCTGACTTGCCTCAGTGGATATCTTGTATGGGTATTATGTAAAGGTTTATGGCGTGGGTTGATTGCGCTTGTTACGGCTCATTAGCATCTTCCGCCGAAGTATTACAGCCAAACCGTTAATTAATAATGCCTCGTAAACCGATTTCATGGCGCTAAAAACATAAAATAACCTGCGTCGGAAAATTTTTGGAACTGTACCGAACGATTTCTTTTGTTTTTGTGCTTTTGTCTGTCTACCTTGTAAAATGCTTTGAGTTTGGGTTATAGTTATTTTATTTAACCTGACGATTTATTCCTCAATGATCACAATAAAAATTTAAATACGCTGGTCATAATATTTTTTTAATTTGCATAAAGTCATAGCTACTGGAACATGACTGTGATCCCTGAAAGATGGTTGTCTATTGTTTACCCGAAGATTATAAACCATAAGCATTATATTCCCGAATTTCATTTACCCGAATTTCATTTGCCCAAATGTTTTGTTTACCCTAAAAGACATATTTTTAATTGCCATAATCATGATTAGACATAATATTTAAACGCCATAATGATTATAATCATTTAAACGAGATTAAAAGAAAATAACTTCGGTACAACATAAATAGTATTATTGTCATTTCCTGTTAAGGTTATTTTATCGATTTAATCCAACCAAATGATCTTCCTTTTTTATACCCATTAAATAATAACACAGTATTAATTTAATAACGTTTTACTCTCCTTACGTTGATATACGTTATGTAAAGATGTTATGTTATTGTCAGAAACAGCCGATGAGAGGTAAAGCGAGAGGCGAGCGTTGGCTAACGTACTTGCTAGGAACCACGATAACTTTTGACTTGGGCAGTTTTAAGTAATAATTAAAGAGGTTCTTATAATACTAGAAAAGTAAACTGTTATCATAATGAACGAAGTGGAATATACATATCGTGTAGAAATGATAATTAATATAAATTAAATAAATCTTTATTATATTCTCTCTCTAAATGCGAATGCAAATTCCAGCTGTATATTATTATTAATTATATATTATTTTATGGCTTATATATTATTTTGGGCTATTTTTTCTTTAATGATGTTGCGCCATCTGTATCTGCTTTATGCGGTGTATAAAGCTTCCCGTATGCTGATATCGAGAGCGGCGCGGATTTGATCGGATCATAGTAACGTATTCCCCCCTCGGGCCTCGTGGTACCTACCCTTCGATCTTACCGGTATTGACGAGCTTCTCAAGGTTATCATCCTTCTTCCGGACTATATGTCCGAAGTACTCAAGAACTCGCTAAAGACAGATAGTCGAGAGTCTTGTTGTTGAGTTCATTGAGTATTGACACGTTTGTTCTTCTTGTGCTTGTCACCTGCTCTGAGGGTCCAGGTCTTGGCGCCGAACAGGAAGATGGAGAAGATAAGACTATGGATCAATCTTATCTAGACTTTTTAATATTCCTGTCTCTCCACACCTAAAACTATTTAAACTAAAATAATCCTAAGTTACAACTTAATGTGGTAGTAATGTACAAATTGCACAAATCCAGATAGTAACGGTGGCGGTGAGGACGGTCGGTTTCGTCACCGAGTGAATGTGATGACTTGTGTACATTCTCCAAGCACCAACAGACACATTATTGTACATACACCACTATAGGTACATATGTACTAAAAACAAGACTATTGTATCGTCGAAGGGTGGACAGAATTCCTACTTATATCTGCAATTAAATAATAATAATTAAATAAATACACCCAACATTTACATACATAGTTCTGACCCTACACTAAGATCGAGTCTTGTGTCGTGGGTATCAGGAACTAAGAGAGACTTTTCGCTCTCATAAACACCCAGACCCGTAACAAATACCTGTGGTTCACACAAATATTTGTTTTGGTGCGGGGTTCGAACCCGCGGCTTCTCGTTTCACAGCCGGCGTCTAACCAAATGCGCCACGGAGGCTGTCTAATAGCATCGGTCGAAATAAACATCTCCCATTCGTCGGTACATTACATAAAAATAATAATATACTTAATATAAAGACGTTATTAAAATGCCAAGCTAGTAACAAAGAAAATATTTTACAAGTTTTGCAACACAAAATTGATTCAGCCTCGTCAACGGAGAAGCAATCGCTTTAATTGCTATATCTCAATTGCATATCCTAAGATTATGAGAGCGGAAACATTCATATTAAATCACTAGTTTTTTGTTTAGTGTTTTTAATATTAAATTAGCTAACACAAGCAATTATAGGCTAAAAAATATTACTATATAATATAAAAAAAAAATTAAAACACTAATTACTTTCATTTAAAATTAATACAATGTGAATTGTTTTGGTCGTTCATAACTCTTATGTGAGAGGCCGCCTGGGTAGGCACCACCGAATGTCTATATCTCCCGCCAAAAAGCAGTGTAAATACACTGTTATGTTCCGGTATGAATGAAAATTTAGGCACAGTAAGTACTGGACATATTAAGACATCTTATGTCTCAGGACGGCGAGCGATAATTAATTACGGTTATAAAAAAGTTGTAAAGTTAACCCATGCCACAAATTTTATTTGAATGGGATACTTAATTTAAATTTTAATTATCATTTATTCACATAAAATATAAAATTTAATTTTTGTCTTGATTTTGTTATATTTTTATTCGAAATTCTTCATATCAAAGAGGCCAAACCTATTGTGATTTTTTATGGTTGCAATAAACCGAATGACCCAACGTTATAATATTCCCAAATTTATTCCAATGGCATTATGTCATACAATAATGTAACATATAAACTATTCTTTAAGCGTCCAGTGTGCCAATACCGTTTTATATCATAAACTATTGTCATAGACTATGTATGTGTAGAAGTGACGATTGGTTTAATCAAAACATTAAAAGTGATATTTAATCGAAACATTACTGATATAATTTATTTACTTTTACGCATTGATCTTTTACAAAAATTCCTTTTATAAAGGCATGGTAAAATAACTTCATTGATCCTGATAACAATTGCAATAATGTTCAGATAAAGTATTGACAAAATTATACCGGCCTAAAGAACAATTTACTTGGGATGTTCACCGAGACTGACACTTCCTGGGGATCAAAAAATCCAAGCAAAATATATGACATCAAATGGATTTACCACCCAAAAGAGATGATATTTGAAAAATCACAGAATATCGCGTTGCTTTGCGATTTTTTTGTTGCATTGTGTTTGTAGTCACTAAAACTACCACCCGGCTTAGTTTTCGGTAGCAGTCTTGATACCTGGTATATTCTTATTTTTATTTATAGTCCAAAATTTCGCTATATAAATAAATCATAAATGACCTATCTAAAATAAATGTCTTTACTATATTAATATACAAATATATAATTCGCAATGCCGGCCGAGTAAGGGCCTTACGACCGACCTAGTTGGAGGTCGAGGCACTTTTGGCAAAACTATGTCAATACGCCTTCGATGTGTTTGGTCTCATTGAATTAAATAGACTTCGGTTTGTCGTGCTTTCACTTATTAGCCCACTGGTCAAACACCAATAAATAGACTTATTAGATTTTTTATTGTATGGGGCAAACAAGCATGCTGTTCACCTGATGGTATG
Source organism: Hyles lineata (assembly GCA_030180105.1). Lineage (NCBI taxonomy): Eukaryota > Metazoa > Arthropoda > Insecta > Lepidoptera > Sphingidae > Hyles > Hyles lineata. The sequence continues at coordinate 620,876 of JARJEE010000040.1, forward strand.
TGATCACCGCCGCCCATGAACATCTGCAACGCCGTAGGATATGGAGATGCGTTGCAGATATTCCGTTGTTTTCGTGGCTTTGAAGTACCATAGATAGTCGCATAATCATCAATAAATCATAACATTCCTTTGTTGTATATAAGACTCTTCAAGGGCACGTCAAGAAACGCGATAATTGGCTTCTCTGATCTCTCATCCATCCCAAAGACAATTTTTAATTGTATCAGTATCAGCCTATATACTTCCCACAAGACACACGCCATCTATACAATTTATTTAAAAAAATGAACTTACAACTGCATCATGTCAATTACCTTTTGTCTAGTACTGGACATACGCCTCCTCCAAATTGCTCCATTTCACCCTGTCTTCGGCTTGTTTCAGCCAGCATTTACAAGTGATCTTTCGCAAATCTTTACTCCACCTAGCTAGAGGGCGTCCTACAACTGCATATAACATTTAAACCTGCAAATTAACTTAACGCTTTATGTAATGTTACTCGCTCACTGCAGTTCACAGACATCAAAAAATAATATTAATCGAATTATGTCATCAGCTTTGAATATATCGGAGAACGGGAGTAAAAGGTATCTCTGTATGACGCTTATTGGATTTCCGGTACTCAATGACCATATAAAACGCGACAGGAAATCAATCACTTGACATCGATTTTTTATGACACAACATTACTATGAAACTGGTTGATCCATTCGTAGTGTTATCAAAATTATATGTTACTTGACTTTCACTCTCTTCAGCCGTAGAAACTCTATTGATGAAACAACCCTCCCCCAATGATTGTTGGACGATAAACTCTGATAGCGTAGATATAAACAATTAGTTTTTCGATGTTATTTACTAACAAATATTATGTATTTATATTTAACTATTCGCCTGATACGCGATACGACCGCTCATGGACAGTAGTAAAACCAAACAACATAAATTATAAAGCAACGCTTGGCGGTGCGTAGTATCCACTTGGTAATCTTGTCCATCACTACTCTTAAGATTATTTCACATTTTAAACTGATAATACCGAAGTTCATTGACATAAAACTATTTTTTTCAGATTTTATCGCTGATTTGGTTTGATTTTTACATTTTTTAACTTGCGTTTCAGTTACTTCACAGATTTCGTGGTCACGGGGCAATAGTCACCCGCTCAGTAACTTACAATTTAACTACCCCTATTTTATAATGGGGGTACCATAAAGTTTATTACACTACTTTGTACAGGGGTGCACACAATTCGAATAACAATTTCCGTAAAATCACAAATCCGTGGCTTTACGGAAATTTTTAATGAAATTGTGTGAGTTACGCCTGCACAAAGTTAAAAAGTATGAAACGACATACGACACCTATTAGTTTAGTTGGATTATAAGGCCAATATTCTACATAAGATACTCATTATACCAATTTTCTAACAGTATCGTAACTTGCGGCATTACAAATCATGCGCTGCATCTTATGACTTACATAATTATTATGGAACGACGGTAATGTAGATTACGCAACTCGGACACATATACATACTAATTGTAAGCCTACTTGCATTGCATATGATTATTTTTGTCCCTTGCGTACATAACATTCTTACGTATACTTTAATTTAAATTTAGGTTATCATAACAATATCGTGGAACCCTTATTTGTATTAAACCCACCAAACAGCAATGTAAATGTTGTGTTCCGGTTAATAAGATATTGTAGCCAGAGTAACTACTGGACATATTGAGACTTAACATCTTGTGTCTTAGGATGGCGTGCGCTGTGGAATGTGTGTGTGCCAAGTATTGCTTTATAATTCACGTTGTTGTTTGGTTTGGCGACTGTCCATGGGTGGTCGAATCGCTCACCATTAATATAAATTTAAAAAAAATGACGAAAGGGTTAAGAAGAAATCTGAAACAAATAATAAGATCATATCCTATTAAAACAACTTTTAAAAAATAAATATTCCAATAACTATGAATTTATAAGAAGACAATAAGATATTGAAAATAAATAGGAACTATCAATAATAAAGCGATGACAACTCAGCACTTTGCCATATCTTCTAACAGCCCGTCCCAGCTTCGCCTCGGCGCAGATGTTTTTTGATTCCACTCCACACGATATATGTCATTTTTCTTAAAAACTGGAACATCCTGTACATGTATTATACATATAAACCTTCTTATTTAATAGCACTATCCATTAAAAACGCATTGAAATCCGTTGCGTAGTTTTAAAGATCTAAGCATACAAACGAACAGACGGAAAGCAACTTTGTTTTATACTATGTAGTGAAGAATATCATAGAACTATCAAAATATCATCCTATTATATTCACAGCCTTGCTTTAAGCCTTTTACCATTACCTAAGGCCGCAATATGATTCAAATACAATTAAACGTATTATAAAATTAAGAATAAACCTTGGCATAAATTACGCGGTACTTTTACTCGAGTTATTAAAACTACTTCCCCTCTTAACCAGTTAACTGGGCAAGACGTAGAAATGCGTCAAGCGCAAATAAAATCGGGTACGGGTATGACGTATGAATACGTCCTCAAAAATTATTGTGCGCCTTGGAACAGACAGGACGTGCATTTCTTGACCCACTATGATATTACGTCATCGATGCGTGTCTCGTTATGAATTGACATGTCCTAGCGAAACAATACGCGCCCGGTACATGTAGCATAATTTGAACGGGAACTCCCCGGTTAATAGGTTAATTATTAGCTGTGAGTATGAAACGTGAAACGATACTATTTGTTTAGTCGGATCTTAATGTTATTTTACGGTGAAGGAAAACATCACGAAGATACCTGCATACCAGAGCGATTTGAAAAAAATTCTATGGTATGTGAAGTCCGCCAATCCGTATTAGACCAGCGTGGTGGACTAAAATTGTCTAACCACTCTCAATCGTACTCTCGATTGTAGAGGAGGCCCGTGCCTTGCAGTAGGACATAATATATCGGCTAATAAAGATCTTAGTGTATGAAAATATAAGGTATTCAAACGATTTGTATCAAGATTAAAGTCGGCAGCGATTGCTAAACGGCGTGCACCGGAGCCTACGGAATAACATGAATACTTACAAGAAAAAATGCATAGAATTATGCAAGTGACCACGATGCCTATATATGCACCCTAATTTAGGCAAATACGGAATAGTTATTAGAATTTACTTGATTAGTCTAATTAGTATGCAGTTTAGTAATAATATGTATATATGGATTTCCAGCGGCTTTCGTAGGTATTTTTAATATTGTATATAGTATATGTATATAGTAAGTGCGTGGTGGCCTGTTGGTAAACGGACCAGACGCGGCTGCCAACATGTTCACAGTGATCGCGGGTTCAAATCCCAGGGCACATCTCTGACTTTTCGGAGTCATGTGTGTATTGATAGTCAATCACCACGTACTAAAACAGCGAAGGAAAACATCGTGAGGAAACCTGCATACCATAGCGGTTTATAAGAATTTCTATCGTATATAAGTCCGCCAACACGCACTAGGCCAGCGTGGTGGACTATACGGCCTAACCACTCTCAATCGTACTGTCAATTATAGAGTAGGCCCGTGCCCTGCAGTGGGACGTATATAGGCTGATACAGATACAGATATAGTATATTCCTTTTTCGCAGCAGCTGGAATACACCTTAGGCGAATCAACTTAAGGGTTTACACCGACACCTATCCTCTTTCGACTATCTATCGACCTATCATCTATGTTAAACGTTTACCTTTTTGGGCAGTCCAATAAGTGCTTTTTAATATTTAGTCTCTGGGTCCCAACAAGCTTACAATATTTTTAATTAACTTGCCGACCTTCTTCACAATTACATAGAACAAAATAAAACATATTAAAGCTATTTTGCCTTCAAGCTTCGGTATGCGATTCGTATCGCGGCGCTGTAACAAAAATAAATGAAGCTCTTACAATTTATGAAAATCTTCGCTTTGTTTTTTGTTCTTAATAGCCATCTTCATCAATAGTGTAAATTGAAGGTTAACTAAAACTTGGAGGAGACTATTTTTACATACACGTGTAGACGCCTGTAGATTCGAAGGGGTAGGCAGTGGATATACGAATTTCACCCACAGATTTTTCTGTCCTAAGATGTGATAGATGGTGAGTATAATGCCATATAGAGGAATTTCTTATCCCTAGCAACGCTTACGAACATTTTCTCATTTCAAAACTTACTCAATCAAATTCAACTTACTTTCCCACCGGGGAATCGAACGTATGAACATATGAACGCAAACGCATTTTTCAACCATGTTGCAAAATGTATAATTATTAGTGATGAAATCAATCATTCAAATCTTTCCTCAACATGATAGTAAGTAATGTTAGTTACTAAGTTATCAAACTTAATAAATTATTTACTCGTAAATCTCCTTCAATCCTTGTACAATACAATAAGCCAACATCATTATATTTCAAGTTGCTTACACAATAATTCATTTAACGTGTTATAAATGTTCGTATTATGTTGAGTAATGCAAGTAAGATTTGATTTAACCCTGCTCTGCGGTAATATTTCGACATACGATAAGCAGATGTGCTATTTCGCAATAATGTGATGCATCTTTGAAAGATGAGATTGTTATGCTTATTACAAGTAGTGTATAATGTTTACAATGGCCTAGAATTCAGGTCTTGGTTAGAGCATCGATTTAAACCTTCCAACTTGTGAATCAATTCCTGTATATTATACTATTTTTCCAGTTTATGCTATGAGTGTTTTTACTAATGAAAACTGTGAAAATGATTCCCTATGAGGCTATTAAAATATATTTAAGTGCAGCATCGGTGGCGCAGTTGTATTACGTTATGATTGCAAAGCTGAGGTCTCGGCTTCGAATCCTGGGTTGGGCATAGTGATATTATAGTACGTTAAAGAAATTACGACTTATATAATAAAAACTACGCCCCATAAAATCCTTATTTTTTATGATAGCAAATTGTTACATTACATTGTATATTAAATGAAATGCTCGAAATCTATCTCAGACATTGCATATCAACCACTGTAATTCAACTTCTATCAATAACTAAACGTCTGAACATAATAATACCCAATGCACAGTGTAGTCCTTTTGTAATGTACACCAGGTCGCTCCGTCCAGGGCAGTCCTCACCCAGCTTCTTCTCGCCACGTTGACCTTTAAGCAATACCATATCCTTAATCTTCAACCAAAGCGATAAGCTTGGCTAACCCCCTTCGATCAAATTTTTTTTTTTTTATTGCTATGAACGACGAGACGAGCATGCCGCTCATCTGATGGTAAGCGATACGACCGCTCATGAACAGTACCAAAACCAAACAACACCTTGAATTACAAAGCAATGCTTAGCATTCCACTGCGCTCGCCATCCTGAGACATAAGATGTTAAGTCTCAATATATCCAGTAGTTATTCTGGCTACAATGCCCTTCAACCCGAAACACAACAGTGCGTTTACACTGCTGTTTGACGGGAGAAATAGACACTGCGGTGGTACCCACCCAGATGGCCTCTCACATATAGAGACCTATATATAGAGAAACCTACCACCAGTAAAATATTTACTAGATACAGGGTCCGGAACAAAATCACACGCCAAAACTGGCCGACGTTGCTTATACTTATACATTTGAATTTCGAACTACGAGATGTAGCAGAAAGTCTTAAATTAAAATCAACTTCAGGTAACAATAAACCTTATTCCTTTAAATTAAGATTTATTATGTCTTGGAACATACTAAAATCAAATAAGAGCACACGCTTATTGGTGTTCTTATTTCTCTTGCCGTTTTTAGGTCATTACTTATAATCTGTATCGAAGCTAACACCACAGGATGTAAGAGAGATTTTAATAATTCAATTCAATAATCACAAAAATATATCTATGTAAATTTTATATTTCCGTATTTGTGCCGATAAATAAACGAAACCGTCGTACTATTTAAATAGAAAACAAACGAAGAACTTTCCAATGCTTTTCTAATTATTTACGTAATGTACTTGTCTCAGGAAATACTGATAGGAATCATCGACGTCACAATCATGTTTAAAATCATATTTTACTTACTCTCATTAAAATGATATTTATATACACCTATAATACATATATAAATTTGGACAATCTCTGCATCACCCAAAGGTTGACTGGTAGAGAATGCCTTAGGCACTAAGTTCGCCTTTATACAAAATTATATATAAAAAGATTAATAAATAAATAAATATATCAGTCTATATACGAATACATCCCACTGCAGGGCACGAGCCTCCTATACAATCAAGAGTAGGATTTTTTTTTATTTATTTAAGTTTTATTCTTTTTTGTACACCAAATAAATCTTAAACTAATCGAATATTTAACATAAGAGTACAAATGGCAGTCGTATCGCTCGAGGCAATCTCTTACCGACTACCATGGGATGGACATAAGAGAAGGAAAATAAAGATAGAGGAGACTAAAGTGTACTTATAGTCCACCACGCTAGCCTAGTGCGGGTTGGCGGACTTTACATACTACAGAAATTTATAGAAATCACTATGGTGTGCAGGTTTCCTTACGATGTTTGCTTTCACCATTATAGTGCGTGGTGATTGACTATCAATACACACATGTCTTCGAAAAGTCAGAGGTGTGTCCTTCGGATTCGAACACGCGATCACCGTAAGCATGTAGTCAGCCGCGTCTGGTTAGCTACCAAAAGCCACAACGCACTTATATTTAATTAAGATGATATAGGATCTAAATCGCCAACCCGCACTAGGCCAGCGTGGTGGACTATATGGCCTAACCACTCTCAATTGTACTGTCGATTGTAGAGTAGGCCCGTGCCCTGCAGTGGGACGTATATGGGCTGATACATACATACATACATGACCTAAATCTACGTACTAATTTATTAGTCTGTACACCACATTCACTGTGAACTATAGATTTTTATGAATTATTAGGCTCTCCAATCTCAATTAATTACAGACATAACCCAAACAAACTATAGTGATACATAGGCCTACAGTTGTAAGATAAAATGTTATATAAGTGTATATTATATAGCAGTGTTCCATAGACCGATGATGACAAAATATTTGAATTAGAAATTTATTTCACAATAATTTTCCTCGGCTCTTGTAAGACAATGGTCGAGACCGATTGACCTATTGCGTCCTCTTTGCATATTTATTGGTCAAACATTTAAATACATTGTATATAATTAAACCTTAGGCTTAACAATTAGCCTATAAAATACCCACTTTTATAATTTCACGTAGGTTTAAGTTTGACTGTCTGATGAAAATTTTAATACTCGTATTCAACGCTGTATTTCGGGATTTGGACTTACAAGTTAATTTTATTACTTTAATTTTATTTTTATTCAAGTTTCTATGGATAAAAATTCCACATAAATGAATTGATGAACACCCGACCAAAGACCAAATCTATTATATTTTTTTCTTTACGGAGATCGATCCCGGAAACTCTTGCGCAGAAATTCTACAACTTACTTTGCTATTACTAGAGGACGTAAAGTGCTAAATTAATGCTCTCATATAACATTAAAGAAACAAGTAATATTCTATAAATTATGGCTACATAGAATATAGGTCACAGTACTATGGCCAAAATCTATACTTTTCTTTTTCGTATCTAGCACGTTAGTCATCGTCACGTCACGTTAGGCATCTGCAAAAAAATAAACGGTCATTAATTTTCAATAAAAATATGCAAACGCTACTGTTAGCATGCAATCTTTTATATATCAAACATTATTTTTATTTTGAAATCTACTTTAATGATTTCTTTTATGCTCTACGTGTGACCTGGAAGTAGACCGACCTCTTTACGGCCATTTTTTATTATTTTTCAAACTTTAGCGCTACTTATCCGCAATATTACAAAACACACTATTATATTCATAATGCACTTGCGCTTTTTTCGCCTCAAGTTTACATAATCCAAATGTGAAGGTTGGACGGCTTTCTTCGGTGGGGAGGCTGTAAGCACTGGTGCCTTTGCCTCAGTCGTGAGAGAAGCGCGCTCGCTCGCGCCTGTGGAGTGCTTGTTTTTTTTTAATTTACATTTTTTAAAGTGCCAGTGTTCGGATACAATGAGGCTATTATTTTGGGTGAGTTGATTTTTTGAAAATTAAAAAATTTATCTCGTTCCATTTTTAAATGGCAATCGACTTTCTAGTGAAAGTGGAATGATATTCATTGATCATCGGAAGAGGGCTTGTTTTTTATCACTGTTCCGAACATGGTTCGCGTACGCTTTAATGTTTTACACGCACGAAATACCATGAGTGATTGCCATATAATTACCGCAATGTCAACATAAAATATCAGTGTGTTGAAATATTTTACTCGCTCTTTATTTATATTTTTAATTGAAAAATATGCAATCGAATAAAATTTGGTACCAAAAAAAATCAATCTAATATAAATAAGTCCCACTCAAATATGTATATCAATAAAATTTAATTGGTGAAATTTGAGTGTGCTTCAGAAATTCCGACTTTGACTTTCAACTTGCCATTATTATGCGAAGTATAAATTTTAATCGACATATTTTATTCAATGTTGATCTATTGGAAACATTTCTCTAATAACATTATGCATTTACTGTCTTTCTTAATGTTAAGCTTATTATTAATATTTTGATTAAATTATATACAACGATAGACCAATATCCCCTAGCTTTATTTTGGTAAAAAAAAATATTATTTTATTTTGAAACAACACATATTTATTTTTGTAATAATTATGAAAAATGTATAACTGTCCCATACAATAATATTCACTATTTTTTATTTCTCTTCTATAGATCCTACAATTCAGTCCTCGTCGTCATTCAAATCCTACAATATTTGTCTATTTATATTTTAAATACATTCGTTAATTAGAACAAAAACTCAAACCTCAAAATGTAATTTCTTACATTCTCATAAACACTTTCATCGCCCGGGTATCAAACCCGCGATATACCAGTTCTGCCATACACATTCGACTATAAGCTCTAATTAAGTTGTCACCATAAATTAATTTCAAAATGTAATGGTATGTAATTAATGATCGTGTGATTCGGCAGGTAGAGATATTTATCATAATTTCCAAGAAGAGAGTTCTTATGTCACCATTTTAATTGACTTATGTGACAAGGAAAGTAGCCGAGTTTTATGTGATTTATTTATTTACTTCTATATCAGCCCATATACGTCCTACTGAAGGGCACGGGCCTACTCTACAATCGAGGGTACGATTGAGAGTGGTTAGGCCATATAGTCCACCATGCTGGCCTAGTGCGGGTTGGCGGACTTACATACCATAGAAATTGTTATAAATCGCTATGGTATGCAGGTTTCCTCACGATGTCTGCCTTCACCGTTTTAGTGCGTGGTGATTGACTATCAATACACACACAACTCCGAAAAGTCAGAGGTGTGCCCTGGGATTTGAACCCGCGACCAACGTGAACATGCTGGCAGCCGCGTCTGGTCCGTTTTACTAACAGGCCACCACGCACTTATTTACTTATTTAAGATAATTTTACAAACTAATATCAGCAGCACTTCTTCCTTTTGTACTTATAATTCTCAAACAAGAGAAAACATACTTTTATGTCATTTTTTTGATTGTTTTATAGTAATGACCTGTCGATATATTACATAATTTAAAAAATGTAATAATATGTTAATTATATGCCAAAAATAACCTTTCTCTTAATTAATATTTACTAAATAACTTTTCCTTTATGCAATTTGCGAAACAAAATTAAGAATGCTAAATTCATAATTATTACTTTGGAATTATTGCAACGGGCTAATGATTGATTTTTTGTATTTCTTTAACATATCCATTAAACCATTATAATAGTTTTAAGCCTAAATACAACTAAGATATCTAGGTCAAACAACTCCAACGAAAGTGATTTCAAAAATGAATCATCTCCAAAAAAATTCCAAAACCAGACACGTTTTTCTAACAAATTACACATTACTCAATACACGTACGTACATCCTCTCGAATATTACGTAAATGCGAGTAAAAAAACATCGCTTAAAAGTGGGTCAAAACGGCGGAACGAGATTCGGACGGAAGTCGGTGTAAAAGACATCAACGCGCTGCGTCTGTACCGCTCGCGAGTCGACCACGGAATTTCTCTTATTTGCTTTGATATATGGATGTGTTATACAACTAGTTGGTTATTGATACCTATTTATAGATGTGAAGAAGAACATTGATATTATGTATCGTTACTAATTTTTTTAATAAGTTATGTATGGTTGTCATGGTGGACTAAACTATTGCACTCGCAAATTTAGAAAATGTTCCAAGTCATTGGACGTCCTTATGTGTTAGAAGCATAGATATATTTATTATTAAACATAAAAAAATCCCATTATATATATATTATTTTTTGCCCATTAATTCAAATTTCGGTTCCGTTCATGTCAAAAATTAACATGAGCGTTTAATGGTACAAACATAAGAGATAGGAGAAAGGTCGTGAAAACAAGAAATTTCAAATAATTACAATTCACAACACGAGGTTTACGCAACGTCGGACGAACATTTACGTGAACGTTTGCATGTAAAACTATATTAAATGTGTATTTTATTATTTCGTAATAAGTGCTCTCGGGTTATTCGTCTTTTTAATGTTCGAACTGAAATTATGTCGTAATTACACGTAATGGGCTACCATATTCTTTTGACATATGAATCTTACATGGAAATAACATGTTTTTTTTATTGCAATAAATAACGAGACGAGCATGCCGTTCGCCTGATGGTAAATCATACGACCGCTCATGAACAGTAGCAAAACCAAACAACACCTTGAATTACAAAGCAATGCTTGGCATTCCACTGCGATCGCCATCCTGAGACATAAGATGTTGACCACTCCTGGGGAGTTATCATAGCTGACTTTAATGTCATATGGAAGTTAAGAATGAGGGAAGAATAAAATGTATGATGCCTTCAGCAATCTCAAAACGAGACACTAGATAATATTTTCCATCAGTATTCTACAAGACAGTTTTACTGCCTCAGCCTAGTCGGCCTATTAATCTAGTTGCAATGTGATTTCAAAATTTATATTATTTGCAATCCAGCTAAGTTATCGTTTGAGAATAAATTACGATAGGCCTGCATTGCGGACCAAGCCGCTACACTTACCAATCACAGACACGGCTGAAGCCCAACAGTATATAATGTTGTTACTATATAGTTTAATGTGTGTATTGTCTTAATATGCTTTTTTTTTTCATAATGTTTTTATTTTCAATAATATAAGGACTATTTGGAGATAAATAAGTAAAATATAAACTTCTAGCCTCCGGGTGCAGATATACTTTTTGAAAATACTCTATCACCTATGTTCATTAGGGATAATATAGAATTCTAATGGTGGAAGAATTTTTCAAACCAGTCCAGTAGTATCATCGATGCAAACAATGAAATATTTCCTATGTAATATTTTTAGTTACAAAGCTATTTTAACTTTGATAGATAGTCACAAATACTTTTTAACGGTAATTAACCTTATCCAAGTTTCCTACATAGGGATTCGTTTTAAACGCCACGAAAAAACCATATCCAATAGTAAACATAAACAAAAAACTCTACCTGGCAGCAGGAAGTTTGTATAAAAACAGGTGCCATACGCCAGATGCCAGGTGCGTCGACACAGCGGCTTGAGTTACGTCTCACTTTCCTCGCCTCACCTTGTGTGCCACATTATATCAGTGAGTCAATTATGCGTGGAATACTCGGTTATGTTATGACAATTATTTATTTAGTGCAAATGTTGTGTTTCGGTTTGAAGGACATAAGTATAGATTGTAGCTAGAGTAACTACTGGACATATTGAAACTTTACATCTTATGTCTCCGAATGGCGAGCGTAATGGAATGCCAAGCATTGCTTTGTTATCCGTGATGCTGTTAATTTAGTTTAGAGCTATAATAATATAATACTTGTTCTCTAAAAACTCATATGCATCAACATTCATTATGAATTGAAAGCCTTTTTTATCGTTATTACACAAATTGGTAGTACAAACAGAACTCTATGTCCCTTCAACAATTTTAACCCAACACAGAAGTACATATCAAACCCATCAGAATACCAAATACTTTCACATTCGCAAAATTTATAGCGATGTCTTCAAAGAGGTTTTATTCAAATGTTAAGAAACTATATTCAGTGCGTGTGCCGTGAAAGCAGTGTGAAAATCAATTGTAAGGGCGGTCACGGCGTGAAGAGCGGCCTTGACTCTGGACAAATGAGCCGAGACTAAACGTAATGGTATGCTTATCAGTGCCTCGATGTTTTGCCTCTAGCGTTCAGTGACTCGGTAACGTTGTTCGAACATAATGTATTGTTAGATGTGCCTTCTAAGCTGCGCCTTGAGTGATGTGGTTCGGCCAGTAGATAAACATAGTGTCAAGACCTAGATTGTTATTGTTACTTTTCTTAATGAACATAGTATAAATCATTGTAATATTGGCCTAATCTGTGTTCTTTTATTTCTATGTACTATGTATTTCTACAACTGAGAGCACAAAGGAGAGTGGTTTGGCCATAAAGTCTTTATAGTTTCAGTGGGTGGTTCCGAAAAATTCTTACGATGACATTGGATCCCTCTTATTTTGCTATTAATTAGCATCGGTTTAAAAATGGTTCTAAAGGTATCTGATTAAATTTTGTACGGAATGACATCATTATGGCATATTATATTAATGGACATACAGACAAAAATATATGTACTGAAACTGGCAATCAAGCTCAAACTCCGCCACAAGAAACTAACACCTATCGGTGTTTCTGGAGCGTTTTGGTTAACGTTTTGGCTAAGTACGCTATCAAAATAATCTTCAATACATCCACCTTTCACTGGCGACACAAATAGGAGCTGTTAACGCGAGCCGCGTGGAATGCATAATTTCAAATTTCCCTCGGGTTCCGTTAAGCTGTCACACTTAATGTCGCCCGACAGTTTCTAGGAAATTCATTTCGCGAAAACTTTCTTCTATATAAAACTTGGAATTACAAGACTTCAATTGTTTCCCTATAAATAAAGAGAAAATTCACACAGATTTTCTGTTCGTAAACTTAGTTAAAATACATGTCAGAATAAGGATCTTGAGGGAATTTTAATCTCAAAATTCTATCACAATCATTTCTAGATCTGATAACACAGGGAATCCTACTGTGAGGTCTAGTGTTATGTATAAACTTTTTGTATCTTTTATGGAACCAATATATAGTTGAATAATATTTAGACAAAAATGAAAAGAAATATATTACATACAAATATACATTACCAGCAGCCCAGCCCAGCTTCGCCCGGGTGCAAATAGATTTCTATACAATAATATGTACGTATTATACATACAAACCTTTTTCTTGAATCACTCTGTCTATTAAAAAAACCGCATCAAAATCCGTTGCGTAGTTTTAAAGATTTAAGCATACAAAGGGGCATAGGGACAGAGAAAGTGACTTTGTTTTATACTATGTAGTGATACAACAATTATTGGGATTGAGCCTTCAGCCTTCCATTACTTAACCGGCTTTTTACTTACATCAAGGCTGTCAAATAAACACCAACTTTCCTTATAAATAATCAATTTAATATTCTCGTTCTAACCATCCGTTTTCCTTATAAAAATGTTAGTTTATGTAATACAGCGTACACTCAAGTTGTATAATGATTGAGCTTTTTCTAAACACAAGTAATGTACAGTAAGCGCACTTGTTCACACATAAAGTAAGAAAGAACAAAAAACTATGGATTAGCTGAGGCAAAATATAATTTGTATATATTTTGGTATATTGGAATTTAAGTAGAGTTAAACAAATATTTATGGTATTTAATATTGTAATTTGAAGACTAAAAACTGGCGCGAAGAATATTAGAGATAAAATTCTGAAATTGGGTATGGCGATTTGTTCGCACCCTGTTATGTATTGGGACGGCAAATATATAATGTAATAGTATATAATATATTGAATATCTTTTGGAATAATATAGCGAATTATGGCAGAGAAATATGCTCGGTGAATGAGCAGACCCATACTGGCACTCATAGACACGTTTGATAATGCGAGATGACATAATAGAATTGTATAAATAACGGAACTTGCACCTTTCTATTTTTTTCTCACATTACTGTGAAGATATAAACACATAATCAAACATCTTAATATACCAAAATTATTCCATTTTTCTACCTGTATTTTTGCTATCTTGTGTAAGAAATATGTGAATATATTTTAATAGGCACTAACATTACCTTCACTGTTTTCATGATGATTAACTATCAATACACATGACTTCGAGAAGTCGGAGTTATAAAATATTATATTTATTTGTCACGGCATTGGACTATATGGCCTAACCACTCTCAATCGTACTGTCGATTGTAGAGTAGGCCCGTGCCCTGCAGTGGGACGTATATGGGCTGATACAGATACAGATACAGATTTGTCACAGGTCACTATACTTAAAAGCATAAAAGGACGTTAGATAAGTGACATCATGACACGTTTGGTTTAAAAACCATTACTTCAGTTACCTGAACTTTAAGTGCTCTTTTGTCAATCAAATGTCAGAACAATTGTGGTTGACAATTTGTCACACTTAACGGCTCTTACGATGCATTCTAAGACTGTGCTATGAACGTATCAGGTAAAATATATTAATATTCTTTGTTTAAGATGAAACACTTGCTACTAAATTATATCTTCACCAGCTTCAGCTGTAAATAACATTATTTTTCCTGATATGTTCAGGGCCTTAGTGGTGTTGGGGTCGAAAATCATCCCTCCCTCTCTCACAGCCAAAGGAAGTCCACTACTAACGGCTGATGCCAATAAATCAATAGAAAAAATTAGATTAAAGTCAAATTGTTTTCTACTTTTCGATTTGTCATTTACCATGTTGCCATAGTTTTTTTCACTACTGAGATTGATTATTGGCAATATAGTATCAGAAAAAAGATTGAGCTGTCAATCTCAAACGGTAAATTTTGGATTGGAATTGTTTATTGGCAGCGGCTGTTAAACGACCTGCATCCAGTGACGTCCTGCAAAGTTACCCAGGTCGACTTTCCACCATAATAGAATATTATTCAATCGTAATTGCCCATTAGTTCCATACAAATTACAATAAAGTTTATATTATCGGCTACCGTTGACAAAAATAACAACCTACTCAATACATTTGTTCCGGTCGACCTTCAGAGAAAGTTCATCTTCATATTTGAAAAATCTTTTAACACATACGTAATCGCGAATTGTTCAAACATGACCAAGGAGAATGTCACACGACTCCCACACTTATGTCACAAGACATAAGAGCGAATGTAACGCGAAATTTTCCTTTTAATATGTAAAGGTGTGTGTAGTATTTTATGTAAATAGCCAATTCACTTTCGTTCGAAGAGTTTTTATGTGGTTATGGAAATTTCGTTATGAAATTTACTTGTGTAGCTATTATGTTAACATATTTCGCTAGGAAAGCTTATTTTTGTTTGCATAAATTATGCGCTCCGTTAGAAATTTATATTTAAAGGTTAATGATTTTTTTATTATACAACGACACGTTGCGAAGTAATATAAAATAATTAAAGAAAAAACAAAATTTTTTGTCGCTTTTCGTTTTTATAACCTGTATATACCAGCCTCTGTGACGCAGTTGGTTGGACGCCAGCGGTAAAATTTGAAGCAGCGGGTTCGATCCCCGGATTGAGACAAATATTTGTGTGATCCATAGGTATTTGTTTCGGGTCTGAGTGTTTATGACACCGAAAAGTCTCTCGAAGTTTCTGATTCCCACGATACAAGATTAGACCTTAGTGTGGGTTCAGGACTATGTATGTGACTGTTGGGTGTATTTATTTATTATTTATTATTATGTCCCAAATCTGATTTAGGCCTAGGTTTTTGATGCTAGAATAATCTAGAACACTTGCGTCAAATGTATACAGATGCAAGTTGCTTGGGGGTTTTCCTTCGCTCTTAAATTGAGCGATAATGACCTTCAAGTACATAAAAAACATTACAAAGTCAGTGTCAAAAACAAAATTGTTACGGGATTCATCGGGCCGGATACCCGATACACAATTTATTTATTTATTTATTATTTTTATTGCGATGAATAGCGAGACGAGCATGTCGTTCGCCTGATAGTAAGCGATACGACCGCTCATAAACAGTAGCAAAACCAAACAACACCTTGAATTACAAAGCAATGCTTGGCATTCCACTGCGCTCGCCATCCTGAGACATAAGATGTTAAGTCTCAATATGTCCAGTAGTTACTCTGGCTACAATGCCCTTCAATCCGAAACACAACAGTGCATTTACACTGCTGTTTAACGGGAGAAATAGACACTGCGGTGGTACCCACCCAGATGGCCTTTCACATATGAGAGACCTACCACCAGTAAAGAATAGAAAATATATCCGATTACACGTTTAGTTTTAATGACACGTAAGCTCATGATATCTAAGCCGGCAATAAAAATCCCAAGGTTACTTACCGAGATAACTCCAGAGGTTATGGATGGGGAAAGCAATAAACTATACAGCTTTAACTTCTTAAGTTAATCGGGCACATTCCAGAAAGATCTCATGATAAATGACACGATATTTAACCAGATTTAACTTTGATTACGTCAAAACCTTAGAATAAAATACATTGGGAATTAAAACGAAAGGTTAAAAAAACTAACTTAATATAATAGGATTATAACATAGGGAGATATTTTCAAATTTTTCGAAATCGTAATCTGACTTGAGTACATGCTCTTAAGCAAGCATTTAAAAGCTGCCGTTTCGTTTATTGTGTCTTGCTTTCGTCATCAGAACTTGGCTCGTATGACGCTGATCGTGACATTCGCATCACAAATCCGCAGTTCACCTAACGTATTTTCGTCCCAAGATATAATAAGGGCGAGTCTGTCATCCTGGGCATAAATTCCAGTCCCAAACAATTCATAATGTATCAATACAAGAATACATTGAATTTTGACAGCTTCCATAAAATAATATAAATATAAATACACCCAACAGTCACATACATAGGCCGGACCCCACACTGAGATCGAGTCTTGTGTCGTGCGTATGTCCGACAAATGTTTGTGTCATTCGAAGGTATTTACTTCGAGTCCGGGTGTTTGTGAGACCGAAAAGTGTCTCGTAATTCCTGATACCCACGACACAAGACTCGATCTTAGTGTGGGGTCAGGACTATATATGTGACATTGGGTGTATGTACTATCCTTTCTTATCAAGCCGCTCTAAGCACCAAACAAGTATAATAATACCGATAAAAATACTAGATTCTATTCTCAATCCTCAAGCTGCTCTCAACACTAAAGGACTGTAATTAGACTCACAGCATAACATCCGATAATTTATCAACTAATCGAGTGAAAATTGATCGAGTTATTTTCACCTATTAACCCATTAAACTGTAATAACTACGGTTGCATCCTGTGTTGTAAACGTTCGACATTTTCTCGCTAGTGAACGGTATGTGATAAGGGTTGGCTAGTTAGCAGGGTAATTGAATAATTTATGCTATTTATCCAAGTAGTGGTTGCATATCCGTCGGAGCAATTGACGCCTACATTAGTAAATGGAAGGAAGTTGATTAGAAATAACGTAAAGTTGGTCAAATGGTTAATGCAGATTTTGTCATAACACATACATACATAAACTCACGTCTTTTACCCAGAAGGAGTAGACAGAGGTGTCAGAACACGTACATTTCGCCTTGTATGTTCCGCCCCACGATGTGATAGGGGCGAGGCTATCGCCAAATCAGGCACAAATTTCTGACTCCGGGCTGATATTTAATAGAAAAATTCAAGATCACTTTGCCCAACCCGGGATTTAAACCCGATACGTCACCTTTGTAACCGTACCGTAGTACAACTACGCCACAGAGGCAGTCATTTTGTCACAAACTATAATAATATGGATATGAATGAACTGCCAGAAGAGTATCGGATTCAATCTCGAAAACAGACAACCCTCTTTCAACAGGTCAAATTACTTCAATATTTTCATAATATCAACATCATTACCTTAGCTACAAGAACTCCCCGCTGAATAGAGTAAGGATTTCTAAAGCAATAAATAATTTAACATTTGTTTGTTTCCCTTTCATACCTATATATCCACTTTTGATACTGTATTCTACATCGTAATTACACAGCATCTTATTGTAGCTCAGATAGAATATCCACCGAGCGACGCCAGATTGTTATCTATCGCCAAAAGACACAATAGACTAGTGTCATTAATTTTGATTATTTTTTATATCGAAATATCGAACATTTTTTAAATTCAATGTATGGCGAGACGAGCATGCCGTTCGCTTGATGGTAAACGAAACGACCGCTCATTATCAGTAACAAAACCAAATAACAACTTGAATTACAAAGCAATGCTTGGCATTCCACTGCGCTAGCCATCCTGAGACTTTAGATGTTAAGTCTCAATATACTCTGGTTACGATCTCATGTGAGGATATATACAAGTTTTATTTTTACATCTAACTGTAGGATTCCTAATAAGGTTGGAGTCGGAAGCGGCCGGAGCACCGAATCGGCGTCGTTACGATGCGACGCGCAGCTTTCTACACATTCCGGTGAGACCAGTCTGTACCACTGCGTCATACGATTAAGCTAAGCGTCCATTTATCTAGTAACAGTATAAGCTATAATACATTCGTGGTTACATTGCGAAATTCTTTTCTTTTTTATGGCATAGGTTCAGATAAGCAACAAGTCGTAAAAAACTTATGTTGTAACTACGCTAATATTGCTTCTAGAACGAAACATGACAGTAAAACTGTCACTACCTCTCGCGTCGTCTCAAATGAACAATTTTTGTATGAATTAAATAATTAGTAGATTTTGCGATTAGATGAACGGCTTGGTAGCGACCAGACTCATTGTAAACATCTATTATAGAAATCTATACAGATGTGTTGCATTACATCAGCCAGTGGATATCCGGTTTTTAACAAACAAAGCTATTTATGTCGACGGGCTAAAAATATTCGTCCCCACCATTCAGTGCTAGTATAAACCAAATGCTGTCAGTAACTGTGACTGGACTTGACAAAACAAACCAACCATTCATATCGTCCAGTGCAGTGGACGCTTAGCTTTATTTGAAGAAAACTTTATCCCATAGTTACGTAAACTTATTATTATTAATTTATGTAATCATTTCGCAATAATTTACTGATGTATGAATATTAATTAATCTATTTTGAAATACTTATAAATAGATACGAAAGAAATTAAGTTTTACATAAAATATTTTGCCAACTTGTTTGTTTACTAATCAACAACAACAACTATAAAATGTCAACATATATACGTACAAAAGTAACTACTTGTTACAAAAGATTATAAAACTTCATCTACCAAGCAGGCCGAATATCGGTGTGAGAGCCGAAAACTACTAATAACTTTTCGTAACGATTTTTCGTTTCCGAAATGCACGATACGTGATCGAAACCAAGGCCACAAGTATAACAGCTAATTTCACGGTTACGCACCTGCGGAGTTAATTAAACAAATAAATACAACCAACAGTCACATACATAGTCCTGACCCCACACTAAGATCGAGTCTTGTATCGCGGGTATCAGGAACTACGAGAGACTTTCTCACAAACACCCAGACCCGAAACAAATACCTGAATCATACTAATATTTGTCATGATGCGAGAATCGAACCTGCGGCCTCATGTTTCACAGCTGGTGTTTAACCAACTGCGCCACAGAGGCTGTTAAATACTCTGTTAAATTTACATATTCCAGTAATTTTTTTTTCACTGTTTTATTCACTGTAATATACAATTTATAACTATTTATCAACGAAGTATATATAAACATCGCCACGCTACAAGTTTCCCATAAAGCACATGTGCGTCATTAGAAAGCCCTGACGATCCTTCGGACTATACTATCAATACTTTGCTAACCTCACACAGACAGTTTGACAGTTTGACAGCCTCCGTAGCGCAGTTGGTTAGACGCCGCCTGTGAAACGAGAGGCCGCGGGTTCGATCCCCGCACCGAGAGAAATGTTAGTGCGGCCCACAAATATTTCTTCCGGGTCTGGGTGTTTGTGAGACCGAAAAGTCTCTCGTAGTTCCTGATACCCGCGACACAAGACTCGATCTTAGTGTGGGGTCAGGACTATGTATGTGACTGTTGGGTGTTATTTATTTATTTATTAATACTTTGCTAACCGTAAATAATCTCTTCACTTAGTAAATTTAGGTACCTATATGTGGAAATCCTTGGGGGAGGCCTATGTTCAGCAGTGGACTTCCTGTGGCTGACATGATGATGATGATGATTAGTAAATTAAACTTGGTTTAATTTATTAATATATTTTGCGATTAATGGAAATTCGAAGCAGTGCATTGCTAAGATGTCGACATAAGCTTCGATAACACAATTCGCTTTTGATATTTTGAAGTTATTTATTTATTATTAAACACGTAGTATTATTTGTGAATGCGGGGGTAAGACTCAACCAAACCTTAATCGCAAAGTAGACTTATATACATACATAAACTCACGCCTTTTTTCCCAGACGGGGTAGGCAGAGGTGCCAGGACACCCACATTTCACGTTGTATGTTCCGTCCCACGATGTGATAGGGGGCGAGCTCATCGCCATATCCGGCACAAATTTTTGACTCCAGGCAGATAGTGAATAGAGAAGTCCAATATCACTTTGCCCGACCCAGGATTAAAACCTGAGACCTCAACTAACCGTACTCTAGGACAACTATGCCATCGAGGCAGTCCTAAAATAGACTTATGCACTTAAGATAGTTAATTACTGCATTATTTACAATATTCGAGTGTTACGGGTGTACAAACACAAATTTAAAATGCACCAAGTCTTTAAACTGCCTAGTTTACATAATATATGTCACATACAAATATTCCGGGATCGAACCCGCAATCAGGCACAAAAAGCCAACACCTTATCTGCTAGCCGGTCGTCACGTCTCTAACTGAAACGGAAGACTAAACTATTATTTTCTGCCGTGAAAGCGAGTGTTATACTCACGACTCTCAAACAATACGCAGATGCAATAACAATGAGCTTTATACATCTCGTTACGTGGTTCATCCGAAATAATAATAGCCATACATAGAAAGATGGAATCAGGAATATTTTTACTTGAATCGTGGCAATGGACTGAAGTGGTGATTAAAGGATTTCTCGATCTCGATGGAAAAGTGACAGTCGTAACGGAAAACATCCTTACAAAACTGTTATCGACATTTAATAATTCCTAAATTATTCCATTCTCTCTTTTTAAACTTATTCAGGTGTCGTAGGTAGTAGGTACGCTCATGAATGGAAGTTACTTACTAATTTTTTATGTCCCTTATTGCATCTATACTATAAAATTATGGAGAGAGAGGATTACCGTGAGACGTGAGACATCTATTAGCAACTATTGGTAATTTACCTGAGTGCAAAAACTAAGACCGTTTGTTTCCAAAACAGGCAATATTTCGACCAAGTTTTTCAGTTTATAAAAGTAAATATGTACTGGTATTTAATGTAACAGGTCAAGAATTTCAATTCCATATGCGTTCTCCCAATATGGCACCGCGATGAAATCATCGATACTTCGAAAATATTTGCGCTTCTCTACCCGTAGAAGGGTATATCGGTCAACGACTGAATAAACAAGGATCGAATTAATTTAATTCCTATTAAGAAGCATCACCAAGCCATGAATAATGATAGTCACGAGACTTAATTATCGAGGTCAGCTGCAGTTTGCAATTCATTTGAGTATCATCATTAACCCGGAATATAAAAAGTTCTAAATCCTAAACCGTAGTCTAAACAAACGGTCAACCCAGCACTATCTTAAATTTAGGGTCTGCTTTGTTACAATCATCGCCATTTAGCCCAGTTTTTTGCATCCTCTATTTTAAGATCATTTAACTCTCATAACTTGGTTTTGATTAATCGGCACATATAACACATAATACCAACAATTATATGAGCCATAATAATTCCTGGATCCTTCCTGAATCTTTCTCCCTCCCTCTATTTTATCAACCGTGATCGAAATGGTGGAATATGGTGGAAATATGGTGTCTTCAAACAATCGCCGGAATTGGATAAAATAGAATCTCAATAAAATCAATGAATTGTCATATCTCCAAACCCATCTTATAAATAAACATTTACCACCCACCAATTCATCAGCTCTTTTCCCCATCAATTACTCCAGATAGCCGAAAAAAACTAAAACAGAGCCATACCGGATCAAGTTCAGTGGCACGACACTTTCACCGAGTACAATGGCGGTTGTCAAGTCATTCTGTAATGAAGCGTCACGCATTCGGAACGCAAACATCCGTTTGGCTATACGACCTTTTTGTGGTGGGAGGATAAAAAGAAACCACCTGATGGTAAGTAACGTGTAGAGTATCTGATGCGATATGGCCATATCTTGCAGGTCGATATAACTATGATGGCCGAGGTAATTGTATTCAGATGTACATAAGAATATACCCGAAACGCAATGTGCAATCCAGTTTTTTCTGGTAGGTCTCTTGTATGTGAAAGGCCGCCAGTTTGGGAACCACAGCAATGTCTGTTTTTCCTGCCAAATAGCAGTTTCAATGCATTGTTGTGCTCCAATTTGAAGGAAATTGTAATCGAAATAATCACTGGACATATTGAGACTTAACATCATTTGTCTCAAGATGGCGAGCGCAGTAGAATGTCAAGCATTGCTTTTTAGTTCATGTCATTCTTTAGTTTTGCTTACCATCTCGCCATTCATAGCAATAAAAAAAGACAAAGTATATACAGTTGCGAAAAGGTTGTCCGTCGCCTGTCAAGACAATTTGGCTAGCTTGATTATATCCGTAAACAGAAACCCGATACGCAACACTCTTACACGAAAGCTATGACATGTCCTTAATTAATGTTTGTGACAATCATTGTTCAGTTGAATAAAAATACATATTCTACATATTTGGAATTTTGAAACTTGGAAAACCGACAACCGTTGGGGTAGACGTGTTCTCGAGTGGAGACCACGCCTCAGCAAGCGTAGTGTAGGACGCCCTCCAACGAGGTGGAGTGATGATATCCGAAGGATGGTTGGTAGCGGTTGGAAACGTTGAGCTGAAGATCGAGCCCAGTGGCGTGCCATAGGAGAGGCCTATGTCCAGCAGTGGACGCGAATAGACTGATGATGATGATAATGATGATGACATATTCTACCATCAATGTTCTACGACAGAAATATCTCCAGTTTTACTCAAAGAACATGGCATTATGGAAAGATTATAAGGAAGTAAAAACTTCACGTCACATAAACAACCGTTCCAACAGTTCGTGACTCGATAACATCAAAATATAGAAGTTTAATTAATAATAATCAAAAGTTAAATCCAGATTTTTATCTCAAAGAAGTGAGCGTTAATGAAAGTGCTAAACGCACAAAAACAGTTCCAACACACAATGGAATTCTCATGATTATTTGTATCACTTTACGTAATTTCTTCTCAACGCATTGTTTAATAATTAAGGTTTTGAATTTCACTGTTGCGTCATATTTTAAGTGTATATGCCTAAAAATCTTTAGTTCCTGTAATCAAAGGACATTCTTTCACTTGCCGTGTCACTGTCTATTTACATATTACGCGAAGTCTTAGGCCTGGTCTCAACAGATTTATGTTTTTGAAATAATTAAAATATAAACACTTATGTGACGGTACGGAGCAAGCTATAACGAAAACATATTGTTCAAAATATAAAAAAAAGTCTTGGAGACAGTCCTGCTTCATAAAATATAAAGTATTGCGTCCAAAACATGTATTTTGTGAAAAAGAATGGGAAGTGGAAAGGGCAAAGGGTATTGGGTATTCTGTAACCTCACTCACCGACGAAACGCGACAGCAAAACTGTCGCTTTACGTCGATTTTCTAACTGTATTGAGTTGTATTTAATTATTCATAATCTTCAACGTTTAAAGTTGAAGCCATACCGCTACCAGTTCCCACGGTTACCATGACAACCGCGTCTCATAATTGGCGCCTAGCGTGACAGGCGTGACCAACCAGTCGTGATTACATACGGAAGACTATCACGCCACGTCTAGCTGAATGTGGGTTTAGACGGGTCGACGACCGTTACAGATCTTAGAGATATATTCCAAATTGAAAATAAATTGGGCGGTTACAAGTTTATTTATTTGTGTGTAATCCAACATCATTTACAAACATATATTAGAATCAAAGGTATTGACTAATTTTTCACAGAGTGAACTATTTTTTCTTGGAAGTAGGCTACAAATATCGTGATGGAGGTGCTAAATTCAAGGCCAAGGTATTTTAAAGTTATGGGTCTGAACGTTATTCATCTCTCACTATGACGGTTTAGGGGCTAAGAAACCTCCTTATATGAAATTCTTCAAATTTTTAAGTTAAGATGCTAGTACTCTTATGATAATTATCATCAGTTAAAGTCTAGTAATGAACACAGTCCCCTAGGATTTCCACTGCAATATTGAAAATGCACTACATAATTATACATAGACTACTTATTTACCTGTGTGATGTGAATTGATGCAATAATCTTCAACTGTAATGGGTATTCAGAATAATTAAAATGTGTAGATTATAATAATGTTACGTATTACGAGAGTTATTGCTTAGATATGTAAATTAAAGTTGGATGGTCCACATACTGTAGATCTCCTAAATAGATTTTGTCCGAAAGATTTACAAGCGTAAATCCTTTATAAATGTAAAGAAATTCTCACAGACTATAATAACCCAAACCCCACATTAAGATACAAATCTTAACTCATCAATAATAAAAACTACTAATCCTTTTCTGTCTGACAAAACCCAGACCCGGTACAAATTAGAATAATATTATTCAAGCCCACCAAGCACATTTTACAAATTGGTACACGGTGCACCGTATATTTCGAAATTCGAAATTTAAACTTCGTATGTGGAATGTTGCCAGAATAAAAAAAAATAATTACCAAAATCCGAGTCATAAAATTTGTGTTGCATCAGAGGGTCAGGTGGAATTGAAAAATGGCTCTTTTTGATGTTTGATTGACATCGTGACGGGTTAATTGTGTGACCGATGGGGTAACGGCTAGTGCAACTGTGAGAATGATTGTTGCGATAGATAGATCAACGGGTGGCATGTTTGTGGTGTACCTAATTATGTTTTTTTTTTACGAAAGTTGTAGCTTTATCATTGTGAAAATTAGTTAGATTAATCATACTTAACGCCTATTAATCATAAATATTTAAAACTATAATAATAGCGTAGTTCAAATATGTACAAAGTTTTATGCAAACCGTCAAGATAAAATTGAAAACCAAAATAGTTTTATTGAGCAAGTAAAAGACGCAATCAAATATTTCGTTAGTAATTTGCTTCTATAGTCAAAACACTTTTGCAATACAGGTGCTATGACAATTGGGAAATATTTGTAAATAATATCAACATGTATTTTAAGAGCACTACATACACTATTCTTCCATTGTTATCCAAACACTTATTTGCATAATTCTATTTCGCGCTTGTCGCATCGCAATCGATGATGCTGCAAAAACTGTATTTGTAAATACGAGAGAAATGAATATATTTAGCATATTAACTTGATCATGTTACTTTGAGCCTTATGCACTGGGTATAAAGGCGATACAGGGATAAAATGAAAGTAGATGCGGTAACATGTATTATCAGATCGTCTTCTCACGGTGTGATGAAGTGTTAAATGCGTCATTTTTTAGCGTTCTGATTTGAATGCAGGGAAAATGAAATATATGAGAATATATTGTTAAAGTTCATCGCTTTCATTTTCACACGCGAATTTTAGGGCTATTCTGGTAGATTCAAACATGGACATAAATATATGGATAGGGCGAATGCGCGTATACTGTATAGTGTTCCAACGTAAATAATTCGCGCGCTCCAGTACATCTCTAGTGGAGTGTTACTAAAATGAGTCATCGTTCGCAACGGTTTTGAAAATGTTTGCTTGTATTATGACAAAATATGGAGATAATATTTTTTTATCACCGTTAAGACGAAATATAAATTAAGTTAATTTGATATTTATTATAGCGTGATTTGCACGGTCATCTTTTTAAAACTCCAAATGTACTGAAAGGTCTATCGTTAGTTTTTAAATCATAGGATCCAAATTAAAAGTCTACAAAGTTGCATGGAAAAATAAGACGTAAGTTTGCACCATTAACTGCCTCGCATGTGAAACTTTTACGTTACGTTTTGAAAACCTCACCATTAAAGTAAACAGTTACCTTATGAAGCTATTATAAAAGTGAATAGGAAATGTTAGACATTCTCCCACCTCTCCGGAAACGGAAACGACGTCCGCGGACATTGTCATACAGTCAGACAATCACTGCGTATACCCTTTGGACCGATTATGACATCGTGAGTACCTAGTAAGTGTTTTAAAGACTAGTCTAATGCCTTTTGAAGCAGAAAGAACTTTTACACAAACAGAAATAATGAAGGAAAAATTAAAAACTTTTACCAAATGTGAAATTTTCATAGTAAACTAACGTATATTTGTGCTAATTTAATGTAGTAATCCTAGTGACAGGTCAAATAAATTGTTTAGGCGAAATTGATTGATACGGTACTGGAATCTCCATATCCATTCTTCCAGATACAAATCTGTATAAAAAACACGTACCACATATCTTCATCATTCCCTTTTTCATTCCTCTCAACTCTCTCTCAAGCATTCCCAGTAAATCAAATAGCGAAGATTATCTTTCTACCTAGCTCCCACATCCTTAATTGACAGCCTCCGTGGCGCAGTTGGAGATGCCGCCAGTAAAATGAGAGGCTGCGGGTTCGATCCTCGCACTGATAAAAATGTTTGTGCGTCCCAGAAATATTTGTTTCCGGTCTGGTGTGTGTGAGACCGAAAAGTCTCTCGTAGTTTACCCACGACACAAAATTCGATCGTCGTGCGGGGGTCAGGATTATGTATGTGACTGTTGGGTGTATTCATTTATTACGTAAGCTAAGGTTTACCTATACCTTCCGATGTATTACTTAGTAAATCACGATCCCCAGCAATACATTTTCGTGTTAATAGCAATTTCGATACAAACAAGAACATACGTAGCGACGTGTTCCCATCGCACCATTTCCCACGCTCGGACCCTACTGGCCTATTACTTGTTGACTTACTAGTGTAGGGTGACCAGTATCTTTAATTAGATAATTTACTACAGAGACTAACCTCCTAGCGCCCAGAGATTTTTGGAGCTCGTACTTATTATGGCCCAAATGTCTTTTTTAAAGAACATAATTGTAAAACCCGTTACAGGCTAAGTTGAATTGTTCATGTTAGTTTTATCCATTTGAAGTGAGGCTTTCAGTACCATGTTGTGGTAGTCCATTGATGCTTTTACGATAAAAATTCTTTACCTATCTTTTCAAACAAACACCAAAAAAAAAAAGTAATCAAAGCCGTGGCCCGAAAACGTTTGGGCGTTTATGATGAACTCGATTATGGGTATTTCAAAGGCACTTGGGCGCTAGGAGGCTAAACACCGATATTTGGGGTGCATTTATTACAAATACGGATTTTTCGTACAAAAACTGAGTAGTAGTGTGCCAATAACTAAAAGTTGTATTGGAACCATAATCCCAATGGATGATTTGTCCAGATCTTTCATGCCTTCTATATTTGATACGAACTTTTATGTAAATTGTAAGCCAAACAGTTGAAAATTAATTCTTCCGAATTAACAGAGCTATATTGTAAGCCACCTTGACAGCAATATGTCGAGCAAGGACCTCCTGTTCAAAAATCTTTATTAAGTTTCACGAACAACGCATTACTTTTAGTGATACACACGAAATTCAAAAAACCTCCTACAAATTGCTGACGCAGTTACATACTCTATAAATTGTAAATTACCTGCCGTAAGGTGTTTGAATGCCGCTCTAAAAAGGAGGGATGTGAATACCACATGATTAATGTGCACAGCGTAACCAAAGTGATGGTAAGCGTAAAGCAATATTACCATCTGTTAATAAAGTCATTGAACCGGGAACCGCTCACCTCTCAAGCTTGCAAAACCTTATTAAAATTATATAATGACGTGCTTATTTATACAGGATTATTAGAAGGTGGATGAATGACCTGGTAAAGCGCTGGATGAAGCCGCTTACGATGAATAACTGTAGAAAAACGGCCTGTGTTAAATGGACTTTTTGTCGCTGAAGAGACAGAAAGAAAGGTTCGTCAAGTCGGTGACTTGATTCTTAAATCTAACTCGTATTTAATAAATCATCTACTGGAATAAAGTCATGATAATACTGTTTTAAAAAAAAAAACAAACGAAAATTATTGTTTTGAAGTTACAGCAATATTGCAATATATAATAAGAGCCTAAATTTTTTTTACGCTCCTTTTATATCGCACCTAATTTTTCTTTAGTAATAGGTGAGACTAAACACTAATGGTGCCTAACTATGTTGCTATCCAAATAAAGTATCAACTAACGAGAAGCTATTATCTCTCGCCAATACTTTTTTTTCGACTTACGCCTTATTCATTGACAGTTTTAAAACCTGTTTTAGCTATCGATTATTTTGTCTTCTTCGCTCAAACTGAATTCCAAATCCGTTCGAAAGGGACAAAATATTCCAAAACTGAAATAGCTTTCAAAACTGTCTGTACATACATACATAAACTCACGCCTTTTTCCCAGAAGGGGTAGGCAGAGGTGCCAGGACACCCACATTTCGCGTTGTAAGTTCCGTCCCACGATGTGATAGGGGGCGAGCCCATCGCCATATCCGGCACAAATTCCTGACTCTGGGCTGATAATGAATAGAAAAATCCAATATCACTTCGCCCAACGCGGGATTCGAACCCGAGACCTCAGCTTTGTAAGCGTACCGTAGTACAACTACGCCACCGAGGCAAAACTGTCTGTAATTGCGCGAATCAACGTAACATTTAACAGTGACGGGGCATTAACATTTTAACACAAACACGTAATGCGCCGACCTGATTGACTTAAGATCCACAGTGATTCAGCACTACATATTGCAATGTGTTATGCTGTGTGTCTACCAAGCCTATTAAAAGAGCGACTCACCACTCAGCTGTTCTTTAGTGATCAGGTCTATTGGCGCCACAATACGCGAGGTATTATTAATTAAAGTTCTATTGATAATCTTTGAGGAGGGAAAAGATTGGGGAGTGGAAGGATGTGGATAATTAGCCCAATTATTTATATCCTTATTCATATCGATCATTAAATTCATCGTTTTTTTTTTCTTTGTGGATATTGCTCTCTCTTCTAGCATGGTCTATGTTCCTGTGTCAATAATTTCCAAGTTCCAATGATTTATAATACCTACGCCATAATGTTGCTCGAGAGTTGAAAATCTATAAATGTTGTACAAATTCCACCATTTAACGATATGACAGAAATAGAATAGACATTTCCCTAGTGGTCACTCAGTATTATATGGATAAATATAGCACGTCTGCCAATAGCAATCTTCGCTGTAATTATAAAGTTATGTGTTTCGTAAGTATAGTATTTTATATTTAATTAAATACTATGTAGTAGACGAGTGTTGGTAAATTTTTCGCAATGTGAAAGGAAGATTCTTTTGAAATTCGGCAGATTTGATCTTGCGAGATACAATAGCAACTCTATGATATTAATTTCTGTACTTGTGTTATAAATCTGAATTTGATGTCTGTGAGTCTGTGAAAAACTAGGTTGATTAAATCATAGTTCACTTTACCTACTAAGTTGATTCTAATTAAATTGAGTGATAATCATTTTGGGCATCAAATGTGTGTTAAAGTAATTTTATAGGTAGCAGTTATAAGTTTTAGTAAGGATGTTATAAGTGTCTGTGAGTCCGTCTATTGCAATGATGCTTTAAACAAATAGACCTATTATGATTCGGAGGTTTGTTTTTGTCTGAAAGCCGGCGTGGTCAATGGTTCTTAGCCACAATTAATGAAGATTTGTTCTGGCGTTTTAAGATCATCAGTTGCTTTTGTTATTATTATAGCAAATATATACCTATCCGAATTCTTTACAACCTTTGTAAGGATAGCATTCCATTCGAAAGGTCCACGATATTAATAATACATGGCCAAAAGAGACCGGATAGCCGCTTAACCTTATTATCTCAACATTTTTGGCAACAATTACCACTTCACCACTATAGAGACATAAAAAATAAATAGCACTTTTTTACTGCTTGCAACACTGGCCAGTGTTGCGAGATGCACATGCAATTGTAGCACATTAACATCGCTATAGTATGCAATGTATGTTGTACTGTGTGCAAATATTAGGTGTGAATTTTAGAATAAACATACGGATTGCGTACCCGTTGTAAAATCCTATATTGCAATACCATGGTAAATAACTTATCATTTATTTCCTTGTATTCATTAAATGTCTACTTGTCTTGAAAAAGTACTCCTCAAAAAAACAATAGTAACGTTTATTCAATATTTACCTTTTGTGAGCACGTTTTTCCGCCATAGGAAGTAAGACGTATGCAAAACCATAAGTACTCTCTCTCTCTCTTCAGCAACTGAAGTCCAATGCTTAACTTAGGCTTCCCCCAAGGATGTCATCATCACCACATCGACCTATTGGAAGCGGCCATACTGTTAGATGAGCAAAAGAAAAGGAGCAAGTTTTGACGACAGCTATCGAACTAGAGTCCACTCAAGACAATATTTGTAACGCTCTAGTTAATCTAAACAGAAAGATAAAATAAATCTAGCCACTAAATTCCCACGACTCAAAAGTCAAATTGATCAGGTGGTGGTAAAAAAAGAGCCAATAATTTAAAAAAACCACCTTGTTCACAAAGATCGGAACAATCAAAACTATCCAACATGCCGGCACGAACAAAATATACTTTTATTTTTAACGGAATGCAGGCTGACTGGTTTGTTTAAGAAATTTTGTTGGGGTACGTGAGTGTAAGTCATGAGATGGCGCGATGTGTGGTCCCGTGGAAAAAAAAATTAATACGCTTTTTAAAACTTACAAAAAGTAAAGTTTGAGACATAATTAAGGGAGGAAAAACCTAATGAACGTATATGTTTCAAATAATATTTTTTGGTGTGGTGCGAAGTACCATTATTACATCAATTTAACATACATATTTAAAAAATATAAAAATTTCTATCAAGTATCAACCTAATTAAAAAAGGAGATAAATAGTAAAAGAACATAAGCGTCATATCCATACAAAACTATATATAAACAGTGCACGTACAATCAAACATAACAGCTAGAAATCCAACCTTTCGCTCAATATAATCAAATAAGGAACGTAACCTCCAATCGCTCTCAACATTGGCCCAAACA
The DNA here is from genome assembly GCA_030180105.1 of Hyles lineata. NCBI lineage: Eukaryota > Metazoa > Arthropoda > Insecta > Lepidoptera > Sphingidae > Hyles > Hyles lineata. The sequence continues at coordinate 652,363 of JARJEE010000040.1, forward strand.
TCCAATATTTGACATAACTTGGTGGTCAAACATCGAGCACTTAGCGTTTCACATAAAACACTTTCTCCGCGTACAGATGTGATGTTATGCGGACGTAATACATAAACTCGTGTCGTTCAGTTTATCCAATCAATTTGTACTGAAAAATGCTTGCCGAGACCTGTATATTACATCATTCATATATCCGATTCATATATTTTATTATAAAATAGCTGGTTATGTCATTTAAAGTACTTTGTGCTGTAAGTAGATGTGAAAGGTGATATCTCGATTAAATAAGATGTAGGTTAAGAGACGGTGTCGGAAATAATGCAGCTGTTAATGAGGCTAATGATGATGATCGTCTGTATTATAAATAAAATAAATAAACTAGCGGTAGTCTGAAGAGAGCATAGTGGCTAATAAAGGTGTATTTGTATTTTAGCAATAACCTTAATTTATATTTAATTTTACTTCTACTCGTGAGTGTTGACAACGACGTTGTGCCGAAAAAATAAATTATGATATTTTTTACAATATTATACTTCTCGAAAACTTGTCCCTCTTCAATCGTAGGCCATTGAATACGATTAATCACTTTGTCCATCTTGTCAATGACTGCGAATATATTCAAATTGTGCAGTAATTAATAACATACTTGTTCTCTTGTTCCAGGTGACAGCCTTGGCTGTGCTCAGCACAACGTTGGCCAAGAACGCGACGGCAAAAGCGAAACCGAAACGACAACTAGAAAATATACGAACACCGCAAAACTTGCAATATTCCTTGGTACTGCCCCATTCAAGAGTTCAACACTTCAGATCGCTGTCTAACACCAACCGAAGAATTTCAAATGCCCCACCCAAAGGCAAGCTTCCACCTTATGCGGTGCAGATGGAACCCGTGGTCCAGTATTCACAGAAAGATCCATTATACGACCCAAGCTTGGATAACGTAGAGGACTCTGTTGTCAACAAGAATGAGATCTACGCTCAGTCCAAAATCCTCAATGTGCACGACCAATCCCCAGCGGCAAGCTTCGGCCCACCTTACGGATCATTGCTAACTGCGCCGCTTTACAGCCACGACCCTCACCAACACTACTATGATGAGCCAGAGCCTATTATCGAAATTATTATTAAAGAATCGAATGAATCTCTCCCAGCGCCTCCACCTACACCGCCACCCAAAAAGAAGAAGGAGCCGGTACATGTATTCTACGTGAAATATAGCAAGGACCCGCATTCGAAAGACAAGGTTGTGTATGAAAAACCTATCCCCGCTATCACTCCTGCAACTAATGAGGAAGATGACCATCATGATGAGTACGTTACAGTAACACCAGAGCCCGTGTATTTACCACCTAAAACAACAACTTTGAGGGCTATTATCAAACCAGAATCAGAAATTTACCATAGCGACAGCAGCGTAAAAATTACTTTTGGTAACGAAGGTCGTCATTATCACGAAAGAAGGAGACACGAAGGAGGCGACTCTTTCACCGAAGAACGTGAAGAGACAGCTCCAAGGCCTGCCATTGCTTTTCCGAATCAACCTCCGCCGCAAAATCACCCATCTATTGAGCGTTCAGCATCACCAAAACCCCAATTCCATGAAGTAACCACTAGGCCTACAGTTTACCAACCGAACCCTAGCGCACAAACCTATAAATCGCATGCACCTCACGCTCAGAGTCGTATACAATTCCAGCCCCAGTACTTCCCGACTGAGCAACAACTACCAAGACAAGGCCCATCCGCTTCAACATTCAGATCCCAATCTCATGGTCCTCGCCAACCTTTCGGTCCTTCATCGTCGCCATTGATTCCCAATCCTGCGTTTGCAAATGGTCCTACCGGCCCCATATTCTCCGGACCTACAGCATCTAGCCCAGTGGCATCTCCTTTCCCTACGACATTCCAGAGAACCAATCCTTCCCAACAGTCCCGTCCCAACAACAGTCCTCTAGTATTTGGAGCTAGAACACACTTCAATGGACCTCCAAGAACTAGCTTCCATTCTGGACCTCAAAGACCTTTCCACCAGCCCCAACCTCAACCACAATCGAAGCCATTCTTTGACGAGGCCAAGTACTTGCAAGAGAACTATCACACAATAACCACGGAACAAGTCGATCCTCCTAAAGAGCAAACTTTACCTAACCGGCCACCGCAACATTTCAATCACTTATCCCAGGCTAGTCCAAGTCCCACACCGTCTCATTTCCACGACCACAGGAGACCACCAATTGTCCCGCTCAACCAACAATTACCACAACAGAAACCAGCTCAACAGTTTGTTGAAACAATCCACAGCAAACCTTCCCCCATAGGTCCAAGCAGTTCCCCGTTCTTCAATCTGAAACCATCTCCTCCTCAAATCGAAAACAACCGCCAACAATTCCATCAGCCTAGCCAACAACAGTTCAGTTTCCATCAAGGCCCTCAACCGTCAGCTAGACCAATTCAAATTCAAGGACAGCATTCCTTCTCAAGCCCTGTTTCCCCATCGCCGTCACCTTTGTCACATAATCAATTCCTACCACAACCTTCCGCTCCTACTCTGTATAATTTCCACCCTCAACCGTCCCCTACTCCAGAACAACATCACTTCCATCACCAAAACTCTCCTTCTGAAAGGCCACATACACAATTCCAACAATCTCATGGACCTTCAGAAAGGCCTTTCCCTGGACATGGCCCATCGGAAAGACCGCAGTTCAATCAACAAAGCAACTTCCATGACCAATCGAACCTTCAACACCAGCAGAATGTCGGACAGTTTGTTCCTCAGGGCGGTGAGCTTGTTCCAGCTATTTCTAAATACGAACAACATATTACTGTGAATGGCCCAACAGCTCAACCAGCATTCAGTGGTTTGGGAGAATCACCATCACCGTCACCGGCACCATCACCATCGTCTGTTCCTTCGCAGCAAGAACAAGCCTATCATCAATTCCAACAGCAACAACAGCAACAACAGCAACAACAGCAACAACAGCAACAACATCAGCAACAACATCAACAACATCAACAACATCAGCAACATCAGCAACACCAGCAACAACAACTACACCAGCAACAACAAGAACAACAATATCACCAATTACAACAACAACAGCAGCAACAATATCGTGATTCAGAGCAAGAGCAAGTACGCCAGCAGTTGGCTCAAAATGTCCAAAAACAACAAGAAGAAATTCAGCGTCTTCAAGCCCAATTGCTTTTAAGCCAACAAGAACACCAGAAAAAACAATATGAACAGAACTTCAAGCAACTACAACACAGCTTTAACCAACAGGCTCAGGAAACTTCACCAAGATCCCAATTCATTCAGGAAAGATCACGTCCACAACCTACTTATGCAACAAGTACAGCCTCCCCTCCCTACTACCAATCTACTTCGAGAACAGTTGAAATTAGGCCAACTACTCAGAAGTATGTATCATCAACCATCAACTCAATAAACACCACCCCTGAAGACAAGAAAGAAGAAAAGAAGAAGAAGCCTGCAATTGAGCTGCCCGACGAAGTTCCTGATGATTTGCGCCAACAACTTCTATCCTCTGGCATCTTGGACAACGCTGATATTAGTGTATTGGATTATGATAAAGTAGGAGAAACACCTCTCGAATCGTTGCCCCCTGATCAGTTAGCAAACTTCTTCAGCGCAGGAGGTGCCCAACAAATTGCCGCCAGTGAACACAGACCTGTTGTTGTAAAGCCTAGTGGTGACCGCATTGAGTCTAGAATAGACGAAGACATAATGGAAGAAGACCAAGAAGGTGCTGCTTCTGAAAATATACCTAGCGTTGTGGCGGCTCCCGCTTCAAAACAGGAAGTGGAAATGAAGGTGGTACACTTTGACCCCAACACGCCTGAAGGACAAAATATAGCAAAAGAATACGTGAGCGAAAATGCAACTCAGTTGGATCCGGTAGCGTTAAACGACAAGAAATATAACCGATATTTGCCATTAAAAGTAAGCGGCAATCAATTCCCCCTGCCAGATATTCTTAAGGGAAGAAAAATTACCTCTGTTGTTGTATTAGCGCCTGTTGAGACTGAGGTGTTGAATGCCCCACATGCAAGGACTGAACGTGCTGCGAGCGATAGCTTGAAAGGAATTAAATTCGTTGCTGGAGAAAGCTTACAAAATTTACTAAAAAAACCGACCAAAGATAATTTCGAGAAATGGTTGGACGTAGAAAAGAAGACTGTTTCTGATTTACAATCAATTGTTTTACTAGTGTTTGGGTAAGATATTTCTTATAAAATAGTTATATCAAAATATTTCTTAAGTAAATTTAATATTTTAACCCATATTTTTATTTGTTTCAGCAACGAGAATCCAGAGGAAGAAAAAGAAATTTACATGTACGACATAGGATCAGGCACCGTGAGCAAAATGAGTGGCGAACTCTCCAGTGCGTTTATTGAAGCTGCAGAAAACAATTCTCTAAGCAAAGATATTGAAACATTAGCCATTGAAGGTGAAGGTACACCAGAAACCTTCGAAAAAGACGAAATCGCAGAAGGATCGGATAATGTGCCATTAGTTGTAGACTTATCGGGAGTAAGGATAGACCAGCGCAGTAGCAATCAAGTGTCAATTTCCTCAGGATACAGTAAAACTAAACGCGGAAGAAAATTACGGAGAAATTAATATGAGCAGCGCCTTATGGCGCCTGATCTTTGTAAATAGTATAGTGTTAGTATTACTAAATTAATGTGTCGCGATGTTGCGTATAGTCGTATTTTTTTACAAAAGTGATAATGGTTGTACAATTATAATGTAACTGCCTTTAAAACTTGTTTTTATTTGTATACTCCTAATGAATATCCTAAACTTATATACACATGAATTATTATTCTATTACAAATATATTTTAAATATGTTGCATTTGAACATATTTACTTTTCTTATTCTTTCATTATTTATGTTATTATTTATGTTAAATACTATAATTCATGCAATAAATATTTTAAACGATATGAATACAAATCGATAATCGAATACTTCAAATCGATTAATTTTTTTCAACCTGGCAACCCAACGTTCGGCTGTCAAACATATGGATTATTTATGGTGGAAAGTTCATACTGCAGTGTAGAAATTCTCAGTTTTTAATTTTTTTAATGTGTTTAGTTTGTTATTGTTGACTTGTAAATATGATGGAGGGTTCACTGAGTAAATGGACCAATGTGATGAAGGGCTGGCAGTATCGTTGGTTCGTGTTGGACGAGAATGCTGGCTTGCTGTCTTATTACACGGTAAGTGACATTCCTTTATCGCTGCAAAAATTTGATTTTAGAAATAACACCTTTGCTTTCTCGTGATAAGAGAAAAGAGCAATAAAACGTATCTTTATTTTGATATATTCTAATTTCTGCATTACATTTTCAAACCTACCTTTGTGAGGACTTTAAACTTTTTTAATAAATACGTATACAAAGTTTGCGTATTACAGTATTGGGCGACCTCTGGAAAACTTGCAAAACTAGTTCCAAATTTTTGTAATTATCAATGAGAAGTCGCGAATTAAATAGAAATAAAATTATTGTTTTAGGTAGTAGGTTTTTGTGTCTTGCAATCTTAAAAATACTGGCAAAAATATAGCTTTGCAATAAATAATTGTTTTTATTGCATAGGTTACACAAATGTTGATCGACTTTTAGGTGAATTAGTCTGAGAGATAGATGTGTTTTGTCATTTAAATGAAAAGTTATGCTTTCTAATTAGTCACATAATTTGACTGCATACTTCTATAATCATATTAAAATATGTACTTTCATTGTTATACTACAAATAAAGAGACCTTATAGTATAAAGAAAAACATATACTCTAACTGTTGCGTGATTGGTTTATTTTAACATTTGAAATGAAAATATGAAAAGAGTGTTAGAAGTCACATAAGTAATATATTTGTGTTACAAATAAAAATGTATCAAAAGATATACTAGAATTTTACATGTTGGAGTAAAATAAAACATATTAAGTAGGCTTATTTTTATACTGATATGACAAAATGCTTATATTACATCTGGTAGTAATTGAATTCTGATACAAATAAGATATTCATTACCTTTTTTTTACTAAAACCAAACAACACTTGGAATTACAAAGCAATGCATGGCATTCCACTGCGCTCGCCATCCTGAGACATAAGATTTTGAGTCTCAATATGTCAATATTTAAACATAACAGTGCATTTACATTGCCATTTGTTCGGAAAAATTGACATTGCAGTGAAATAGATATTGGTGGTCGCTAAATTCGCTTATCTCTTCTCTGTAGTCTACAGTGTAGACTGTATTATGCCAGTTTGGTAAAACTATATATGCATGGACTGAATCACAAATGCAATACACTTGCACATAATTTATTAAAATTATAAATTAATACTAATAAATTATATTTATGAAGCTTACTCATTTGTAACATGTAGATCATATTTTATTTATTATTCTATGTAAGGTAAAAGCACCAATGCCCGACACTGAACCAATAGATGACACTTTCGAAAAAATATTTTCTAATAAGAAAACTAAATATTTTAATGTCATTGCTCCTAATTTTAAAGCCACCTCGTACCATTTATGATACATGCCCAAAAGCTTGTTTGCACTGTCAGAAGTAAATTTCAATTTTTTTGTTAATTTACCACAAACAGTGTGATTTCGTGCCAATATGAGCGCAATTCTTAGCGTTTTTCTTAAGGAACTGATTTTCAAACGGTATGATTTTGTCTTATATTATATGACTTTTGGCTATATCGGGTTTCGATATTAAATGAATATTACATTATTGATTTATTTGGACCATTTCCTTGTTATTTTGGCTTGTTTTTGTATACATTTTTAGTGGTGTCTACTATTAGTTCCAGAAATTGATCAAAATCTAAAAGATGACATGTGTAAACTTGGTAGTTTATTTTATTTATTTATTTAACTTTATTGTACACCTACATTATTATATATATAAATACATACAACATACATACATATATATGTATATACATATACAAAATAGACATAAAATGTAATAAATATATGCATAGTAAATAAATATAAAAAATGCTAATAGTAAAAGCACAACAATGTGTAAGTTCAGTGAAAAAGATAGTGTTCCTTGACTAGTGATTTAAATGATGGCAATTTACGAGCCTGTCATACGACATCTGGAAGTGAGTTCCACAATCGAACAGCGAGTACGGGGAATGACTTGTCCATAAATGTCGTGGTGTGTACGGGTATTCTCAGTTTCAGGTTCTCCAATGACCTCAGGGATCTTTCATGGGAATCATGAAGAAATATAAAACGGTCTTTGAGATAAGAAGGGGCGAGAGGGTTAAATAATATATCAACTTATATTAAATAAAAGTGAAAGAGTGTGAACATTCCGACAAAGCCGTATGGGTAACCACTTGAGCTTAAGACGAAACTCAGAAAGATTGTCATATTTGCGTAAATCAAATACGAATCTTATGCAAACATTTTGAGATGCTCAATTTTATTTATTTATTTTATTTCATATCTGAGTTTCATTTGTTGTACACTAGGCTAATTAAAAGAAGACAGTGTCAACTATTAGAGTCTACTAGATGTCCACTACTAGTATACATTAATTTCAGATTACTGTTTGAGCAATTACAAATGATGAGATGAATTAAGATCAACTAAGAATGATGAGATGGGAAAAAGAAAATCAATAAGAAAGATAATTAATTAGAAATTGATATAGGACTAATAATAATAAATTTATATACAGGTGAAGAAAATTACCACGAAGAAAATAAGACCACACCTAATAATAATGTAATTTAAAGTCCTTGAAAGAAAGAAGAATATATTATATATGTATTTTTTGTTACTTAGTTCATTCTAAAGCACAATCTGTGCTAAGTTTGATTTTAAATTATATTTTTTTGATAACACATAATATTAAAATGATGTTATAGACATGTCTATTATTAGTGCCAATTGATGTCTATTATTGGGGTATCTGATTTTTTATACATGTCATCTATTAGTGACTACGGCGATCCTAAGAAAATATTTTTTTTTATATAAAATAAAGCAATCTTAATTTCATTATTATGAAATAGTTAAATTCGAAATGTTGCTCTAACAGTAAAAGAAAATGTAACTTTAATTTTTTGAAAAACATTTTTGAATTTTGAGAATTAAGTTTGATTAATCCTTAAATTGTCTACTATTGGTGCTTTTACCTTAAATAAAGATTGCAAATAAGTAACATCACTTTGATAAAATATCGTTGTTGACTTTATTCTACAGTGTAACAATATAAATGTATATATAATGTATTGAACAAATATTGATACACAGAAATTATGACTTTGAAGCTGTTAGAAAAGATGTCAGACCATATTTTCAATCACGATGTAACTATGTAGTTATATTTTTTTATTTAAAAAGAGCCATACTACATGCTACTGCGGCTATACCATGTGTGGCATGTTATTTCCTATCATAATACGCCCTGTTGGTGGACAGTTTATTAATTCCCCTTAACATCTCTTCTTTAAATTATCCAGAAAAACAATTTAAGTACTTTGGTTATTGTATGTCTAAAAAAAATAATATAAATAAAACATATATAGGTACATACATTTGATAAACATAAATCTTATATTGTAATTATGTTCTAATTCTTAAATATCTTTCTTCAGTCCATTAGGTATTTGTCGCTTCTTATCATTGTGTGAATAATTTGTTATGAAGAATTTGTAAAACATGTAGTATACAAAAACCACATTAGGGAAGTAGATGTATGTGATGCCAATCGGTGCTGGACAGCTCGGGAAGAACACTTGCACTGAGTAAATCAACATTATAGTGAATTGTACCTGAAACAAATTAAATCTGTTGATGATTTCAAATAATATAGGATTACACTCTAAATAAATTAGTAGGCTCGAAGATAGAGAGACCAAGCTAAGAAATGCCCGTCACCTGGGTAACAAAAACTGGTAATGATTTTCCTATTCCACACCACCGGATCACAAAAAAACATTTAAGTAAGAGGATTGCCAACAAAATTTAACTATGCAACTAAACTATGCAGCTCATTTCATAGCTAGGTTCGACCCATAATAAGCATATAAGCCTTCAAATGCTTGAATTTCTTCTTTATTAGTGAAAACATTGATTTTGATACATGAAAATGATTTTTGCAAGTGCTTATTTAGTAGCTTTCAAAGAAAGAATAATTAGGTATTAGACTGAGATATATGTGCTGAAACAAATGAGATAATTGCCTGTTATTGGTGATACAGTATCTAAATATCACTGCGCTTGTTATCAGGTGTAGCATAAATATTCTGCCAAGCCAGTGTAAATAAAATAATCTATATAAAAAGTAGAAGGTTCTGAATTTATTTAGAATTTAAATGTATGTACATTGATTGCTTGAAGATGCCTGACCCGATTTAGATAATTATTTTATTATATATCAAGTCCATGTTATTTACTTACCATCTGCATGATTGTGAGCCACTTTTTGTACCGTTTGAGATATCTCTTGACTGTCGGACTGCCTTCAGATGAGAGTAGGTAATAACTATACATTATGACATGCACTGAATTGTTGATCATGGCTGAAAATGATGTAATGCCACCTGAAAATAAATTAGTATGATGTTTCATTTTATTCATAAATCAATTTGAATAATAAAATCGGTAGCGGTTGAAGACGTTGGACTGAAGATCGAGCCCAGTGGCGTGCCATAGGAAAGGCCTATGTCCAGCAGTGGACGCGAATAGGCTGATGTTGATGATGATGAAAAGATTGTAAACATCATGATTTAATAACTTATATCAAGGAGATACAGAACCTGTGATTTGTAAGGTTTATTGGAACTATTTTCACCAATAAATGCTAGTATACCATGTTCCAAAAAACGATGACTTAGTTTTAACAGCTTAAGGAAAGGGGTGTTCACATGCAAAAGCCTTTTTGGAAAGTTTGGACGCCAACTGTGAAACGATTCTTAGGTCGTGGGCATCAAAAACTACGAGAGACTTTTCGGTCTTATAAACATCCAGACCCGAAACAAATACCTTCGGATCACACAAAAAATTCTGTGATCGAACCCGCGACCTCTCGTCTTGGCTGCTGGCAATTAAATCTCCAACTAAAATCTGGGACCCCTCTAACTTATACAGCATCTAATTTTTGCGGCCTTAAGTCATTTTTTAAACTTGTTTTAGCTACCGAATGTTTTGTCTTCTTTGCTCAAACTAAATTCAAAAGTCATTCGAAAGGCACAAAATATTCGATAGTTAAAATTGGTTTTTTAAAACGTCTATGAATAGGCCGTTGCTGTTTGTGTTGTAACATAAACTTAATTAAACCGCGGCTGTATAAAATCGATGCTTGGAGTGGGCACGTGTACTCGTGTTGTGGGCACGAAGCCACTCTGCGTGCAGCCTTGGATTTACCTCCCCCCCTCTGCACTCCAGCACGGTTGCGGAATATTCGCTAGGGATTTTTATATTAATATGGAAATCACTTCCGATGTGGTGCAGCGGAATTTTAACTATTTTTCATATAAGAGGAAACTAGATGTTAATTATGTGATGCATAAGGAATTATTACGGTAGTTAATTTATTTTATACACACCTAATCTCAACTCTATTTTGTAACAAGTCTTATGTCGTGAGAATCTAACTGCGAGAGACTTTTCGGTCTAACAACTCCAAGACCCGAAACAAATGATTTTGGGAACCGAATCTGCAGCCACTTGTTTCAAATCGGGCTCTCAAATTACTGCGCTACGTAGACTGCTACTTAGAATCATCGCAGGATATTTTACGAGTGATTGGATGCACAAAATCATCCTTTTCTTTAAGACTAGATCCTACAATTGATCGTACCGAAACTTGGGCAAATCGCCTGACGGATTTCCTGACCTGAGACTCGAATCCAGAACATAATGATAAAAAACACACGCTAACACTATATTTATGTCACGACGTCTGATAATTCATGAACATTTTATAATACGTGTAGTGACGATGACGTATTTAATATGATACGATCTAATGGGCGTATTTCATTAATATGTATAATACATTCAATCATATTTATATTAATGAACTACGTCTGACGCCCGCCTACAAGGTGGACAGACGACCTAGGAGGACCTAGGACGATTGCAGGAAGTCGCTGCATGCTCCCAGCAGCCCCAAAGCTTATGTTCAGCAGTGGACTTTCTGTAATTAAAGATATATATCGTCGCTTATATTACAACACCGCGAATGTGCATTTTTTCCGTTATTGACTTATTGATGTCATTGGATAGAAAAAAAAATCCCGCGCACATTTTTTGCACCAATCGCGTTCTATACTTGCCAATCACGAGCTAGAATTCAAAATTTGTAGAATATCTATCTGCTTTTTATTTATTTTCAATTATTAATAATAAAGTTTTTTGCTTCTCCTGTAAAGTTAAGAAAATGCATATTCGCGCTGTTGTAATATAAGCGACGATATATGTAATTATGTATGTATAAGTCAAGGGCCAAGTTGAAAGATGAAATTAATGATATAATATCTACCTGTAGATCTGATCAAGTTTTTTAACGACTTCATACCAATTTCTAGATACAATTAAAATGTTGTGTAATTTTTGGCAATAAATTCAATTCACATGTTAATAATGTAAGGAGTAGTTGAGATACGGTACGATTGCTAAGCTGAGGTCTCGGGTTCGAATCCCTGGCCAGGCAGTGATATTCAATTTTCTATTTATTATGAGCCCGGAGTCAAGAATTTGTGCCCGATATGTCGAAATGTGGATGGCCTGGTTGCACCTCCTACAGTCCTACTCCTTCTGGGAAAAGGCTTCTGTTTATTTATGTATATGTTTATAATAATTATCGGAAAGATCACCCGATATGCCATATTATTTTCTTCTTATATCCCCTGCTCTAAAGTCAATGACTTGTCTGGCACGTTACGTAGGAATGTTAATTAATAGCACTGTACTTTCTACGCAATTCGTTTTATAATTCCGAATGGTTTATATTTCCTTGGTTAACGTTTTACATAAATAAACCATGCATCACCAGTATTATAGGCCGACTAGATAGTAAGATGCTTGTCTTATGTCGTGGGTATCGGAAATTGTAAGGCACATTTCAATCCGATAAAACCAATACCTGAAATAATGTTTCGCTGATTTAGTTATAGATTGACATAAGCCTTAAATATGTTACATTGAATATGGAGTATATGGCCTAACCACTCTCAATCGTATTCTCGAGGATTTCCGTGGCCTGCAGTGGGACGTATATAGTCTGACACAGTGCGTTCAGCTTGCTGTTCTCCTAAATAACATGGTATTCGCTGCTTTTCAGTAAGATAATTGGGTAACAGAATCACTTTATTGCCGTTTTGGTCCAAAAACAATCATCCTAACGTTTTGCAATCATTGTTGGCGCCTTGATATAAAAACATTATTATTAATCTTTATTCTAAAAATAAATTTTAGCAAACCAAAATTAGAGCAAGAAATGATAAGTGGACTTTTCATTATGCACCAAATTTCTCGCCCAATGCATTAAGGGCGTGGTCACATAATAATATTATTTGACAACATCCTTAGTGCAATCTTTAGTTGTCGCTTCTATTTTTTATTAAAATCTTAATTATAAAAATAAACTAAAAATATTTCTAGCATGTCATATGAAAAGAAAAAAGTAGATTTACATTTGAAGAGCCCTCTTTACGACTACCGGTCCTCTTTGCAATTGCAAAATAATTACGTCACAAACATCCATATTTCGACGTGTTATACACTAACGTTTAAATATAATATCACGATGTCAAAGATACGCTAAAATCAACTCTATCCCTTTACGTAAAAGTTGATATTGATGCGTAGGGTAGTTGGCACTTTCACTGCTCACTATTTATAGAAGCCATAGAGATACTAGGGGCACAGGTTAAATGTTCGAAGGCGTTTTATCATCTGCCCACTCTGATGTTAATTGGTTCAGTGATAATATCTGTATTGCCCGGGGATGTTGGTTTAGGAGGCTTTATAAGGTCAGTATGAGGGTTAGTTTTCTGTGTATCGATGGTTGCTTCTGGCATGATTTGGAAATTATTTGGTTTGCTGTGGAAAATTCTGATAGAAACTATGTTATAGTGTCTATTAATATATATCTTTAGCGACATATTTAATAACGGAATAATTATACACACGTCCTTATTAAATTCAGAGCTAAATATATCGTTAAAATGGTGGAAAATTGTTCTGATTAACGTAAGTTATTTAGTAATTAGACTGACAGAGGCACTTGTAAAAGTAAATGCCCTGCCAGATTTAATAACTACCGAAGATTCTAAAAAGAAGCAACAAAAATACTATAACAGAGATGATTTCCTCAAAATATTGATTGAAACCGAGATTCATGAAGTAGTTAAAACAAGAACCATATAAATTAAGCAAAAAATGCAATATTATACCAGTTCTAATATTACGTGTACGAATATCCACTACATAATTACAGGTCAATCAACTCACCTGTACAATTTGATCAACTAGACTGACCTATGAGTAACTCTAATGTCATTACTCAGCGCTCTGTCACGCATTTTATTCAAGCTAACTTATGCTATAATTTAAAGGCTGGTTTTATTGCCTTTGGTGAGAAAAAAAAGGGATATGAAACAAAAGGCCCGAAACAAATGTTTTTTGCGATCAACAGTTGGTCCTAAAGTGTACATGCATGAGCTCACGTCTTTTCTCATGAAGGGGTAGGCTAAAGTGCCACCAAGATATCCACGATTCGCCTTGTGTCTCCCCTAGATGTAATAGGGGGCGAGCCTATCGCTACGTCAGGCACAAACTCCTAACTCTGGGTTAATTATGAATAGAAAAATCCAATACCACTTGCCCGACCCGGGATTCAAGCCTGAGACCTGAGTGTTATAATCATACTATAGTATAAGTGCACCACCGACGCAGTCCTAAAGGGTGTTATGGAATAATAGTTTTAGTTTAATTCTTATAGATAGGAAATTTGACTACGCGAGTAGCTGTCCGGTGTTTATTTATTAAATTGCTTGAATCTTGCGGTATATACTTGGAAATATCATTGACATTAAAATACGCATCCATTTGCTTGCTATCTTGACTCTTGACCTTTTTGCAAAAGTACCTAGCTGGATAATGTAGGGATGCAAAGTAGCGGCATAATCATAAATTGTTACGATGCTGGACGTCGTTTCTTCGAGAAATGGAAAAATATTTAATGACGAATATTACTTATGGAAATGTGTTTGTCTATATCAATTCCTAAGTCGTCTTGGTTCTTAAATAATTTAATGTCAGATCTCTCAATTATACAGTACTCAAATAAGGTACAATTTGAAATTGTTGACCTCTGGAATAAAGGACAAGAGATCCAAGAGTCTCCTAATGGGGCTTGGACGCAGGAGGCCAAATTTATGAAAATGCAAAAAAGTATTGATGGATGTAAACGAACCAAAATTCTACATTGGATAAACAATTAAGTTACACACTAAATCTGGCAGAATGGGAAAGATGAATAAACCGATACTAAATATAAACTTTTGACCTATAGAAAATAAGAGTGAAATTGTATTACGTTTACACTGCCACTCCGCAACCTTCAACTTAAGTTTGTTAGACCGCCCCGGGACGCCTTTTGATCAAAACAAAATTCGGCCATTTGTGTAAACGCCTTGATCATTATTTATTAATCGTAATCCCGATCCGGGTTTCCTTTAATCTCGAAATAGAATGGCAATCCTTGTCACGGTTTGCGTGAACGCTTTACGGTATAAGTAAATGGTTTTACCTTGTTGATCTGTACTGTTACTGTAGGTACTGTTATGATTTTGGCAATTAAATTCGACCTTCTCAAGTTTGCTCTCGTGAAAACAAAGGTTTTTAATACGGGTTTGCGAATATTATTCTTTTTGTATTTCAAATAATCACTTTCGTATGAAATACTGCATGTGTTTTGAATTGAAGTATTTTCGTGATGTATTTACTATGTACAGGAACGTCTCCTGGATTTTTAAGCTAATTTAAATTTCCTCTTTTGCTAATAATACACTTTCGATTTTCTTTTTCTTTCCAGTTCTCTATTTCAATAACTATGCCAATTTAAACTATTCTAAATGCAGCGATTTCCATTATTTAAATTATTATTTTTAGTTGAACACTTTAAAACATCTTCCAATGGATGATAAAATAATTCACTTGAGTATACAAAGTTTCAGATCAACTTATATTCAGCTACTTATAGGTGGACCCATCTACATTAAACAGCTAAAAAGCAGACTATAAAAAAGAATGATGGATAATAAATGATGTAAAAAATAAAACGTAATAATAAAAGTCCATGTGATGTGACGAAGTTCTGATTCAACAGTTCAATGGCCAGCGCACCGAAAGGATCCATCTGGATTGATTGAGCAATGGTCTGTGAAATGCGTCTGACAGAAAACGGATGAGATGAGGCGAAGATTGATGGCGAAACTTTGGCAATGCTATAATATTTATAAGAAAAGTTGTTGCTGAAAGAATTCCTTTTATTTATTTCATGAAGTTTGAAAGAATACGAGTTGAGGTGGTTAGAAGCTAATATTTTAGAACTCCAGGATTGGTCAATTGATCAGTCATAAAATAGTACACGATGATAGAAAATGCTTAATCGCAAAACCCGGTTTTGGAAAGCATGATCGGAGCACCGTTTAAATGGTGTTGCAATATAGAGCCGAGCGATATGAAAACGATAAAGTCGAACAAATGAAACGTTTTAGTGCTCATAACTTAGTGATGGCGGGTCGTGACTGCGGCGCGATTCTCCATTAATGTTTACCAATACAGACGTGTGCATTCGTGATTTATAGATCTAGTCACTGGACAAGTTTTTGAATTGTATTTTACGCATGAGTCAAATCAGTTTTATTTGGAAGAAGTTACCATGATAGTTTTCTAAATGTCTTTGTAAAGTAATCTAATAGCGCCTGATGAATGTCATGTAGTCCAAATGAGGTTTTGATTAGCGACAATTAATTATCTTTCGGGGTAACGTAATGTTACGGGCTTAGATGAAGCTGAATGACCATTGACTTATCCCATAAACTATCAGTAGGTCACTCAGATTCTGAATATGACATACCGTGGAATTTATCTAATTGGTTAAGAATACCCATCTTAGCAAGTAAGTACCTACCACCGCAATGTCTATTTTCCCGCCAAACAGCAGTATAAATGTACTGTTGTGTTCCGGTTTGAAAGACATTGTAGCCAGAGTAACTACTGCACACAATGAGATTTAACATTTGAGATATATGTAGATTGCGGACACAGTGGAATTTCATGCATTGCTTTGTAATTCATTGTGTTATTAGGTGTTGCTACTGTCGCATTGTATCGTTTAACATCAGGTGTATGCCAAGATTGTCTCACCATTCATTCCTATAAAAAACACTATGATAAAAAAATTAGAATAAATACGGAACACGTGGTAAGGATATCTATCCTTGGGATAGATACCTTTCAATCCTTGAGATGTGATTGTAAAATCGATAGGTAAGCAATTAAGTCAAAACCCAGTTCAGTTTTACCCTGAATCGACAAGAATGTATGAAGAGATCAAAGTGGATAATGTAAAAGTGTAATGTCAAGATCGAATAAAGTGAAGATCCAATGTTTTTGCATATTTTTGTGGGACGAAGATGAGACTATTATGTATTCACGTTAATGAAGGACGGTACTATGCACACGATTAAGAAATGGTAATTAATGTATGTAAAAGAATATGGAGCTCTTTAACTGAAAGTAATGGATATGCGAAATGAAATTGTTTCGGAATCAGTAAGCAAATCTCAATTATATTAAGGAATCTGCTAAACTGAGATCTGACTTAAAATAAAACACGCGATAGGTTTGTGTATTGTATTTTTGCATTTTCATTGCGTTTCTCTTTTACAATCGCTGAAAATTGTATATCCGTTGCTATCCGAAATCATCAGATACTCAAAAATATTTTCGTACCCGTTGCCTTAACTGAAAGCTGTAAAATATATTTCAGAAATTCGCATCCATATTTGAAAATTTCGTTCCAAATGCGGAACGTTTTGATACGATAACGTTTGTATGATAAATATTGTACTCGCGTTTGGGATGGGAGACCAAAAGTTCTCTCGTAGTTTCGATTCTCACGACACAAGACTTGTATCTCATTGTAGGGTTAGAACTATATTTGATTAAGTTTAGTTTAAAATAAACAACACTCACTATAACGGCGAAGAAAAAAGAAATGTAAAAACACACAAATTATTATAAGATGTTCTACGTGAAGTCGGCCAATCCGCACAAAGCAAACGTGAACTAAAACCAAATCCTCTCAATCGTAGAGGAGATACTACTCCTAGATAGTTGCAGGTAAGGATAGTTCATGTTTAGTATTGAACACGTATTGCGTCTCAGACGTTCCCATATAGAGCGTATTAGAACGGACCTCTCCGAACGTAGCCTTCACTAAATTCTGTGCCTTCACTCGCACGCTCATTGCGTTTTCCATGAATTTAATTAAAGTTGTACATTTAAATACATGTTAGACTCTCCTCGTCTAAATATTAAGCAATGTTTGATGATACAGCAGAGCTTCTTAAACCGTTGTATGGTATTATGAATTATTTCTGCATATTTATTTCAATCAAGTAACTTAGATTAGACGAATCATGTTTGAAAGATTCGAATAAGTACAATTTGAGGTTATAAGAAGAGCTGTGTTTTAAGGAGCCATGGTATCTCATGGTAACTGATTCTGGCTTCCCATGTAAACTGAGGGTAGTAAGATATATATATTTTTTATAATTCCCAGAGGAAAATAGTAAGGAAAACGATAGGTTCCTTTTAATGACATCATCCAAAAATAATTATTCCGGGTTTATTAACAATTGCAGGTCCTTAAGGCGAAAGGTCAGGTGATAGTTAAGGATAATTGGATAGCTGAGTGGTGGAAAAATTCCCTCGTTCCAGTAAATTGCGGCGCGTCGTGTAACTAACCATTTTCATGACCTATCACGTTTAGTTTACTTCTATTTTACTAATATCTGGGGTTGTGTTGTGTGATTTGTTGAGTAATCCTATAACTGATTTATTAGGATATTTGGTATGACTATGTGTTTGAAAGGATTGGTTAATAAATCAAAATATTTTAAGAATGAATATTTACCAAAAAGTTTTGCATAGCACTGATTTCTCCTGGTTTCATGATATTTAAAAATGTATAATTTAAATTTTTTGAAAGATCATTAGCTGAGACCAAAAAGTAACTGCGCTAGAGTAGATTATAATTCCATTACAGGCTACGGTCTAAATTATCAGCGAGATGCGATTGAAAATTATTATTCACTTCCTCAAATCTGACCTGCAATATTATTTTATTTATTTAATGATTTATATACATAAATTGTATAAAGGCGGACTTAATGCCTAAGGCATTCTCTGCCAGTAGTCAACCTTTGGGTGGTGCAGAGAGAGAGCAGGGTAGGCGCATAAAATTAGATAAAATATATTTTCATTCTTTTCCCAAATTATCACACCCAAGCTCACTAAATATCCCTTTAACCAAAGACCAAGACGTTTTTATTCTTTCCAATAAAAATACAATTCGTCCATCAGCGGAGCAGTATCAATACAAGCGGGGTATAAGTGTGGGCTTGTTTGTAAACAAGAGGGCATTGTGAGCTAATGGATGGCGCTCCACGCCCAACAAACACATCTGTGAAGTATCGATCATCCGAGCTTGCGATTGCCGCTCAAATTGTATTTGTGGCTGTTTGGATTGAGTTTCTATTAAGTTTCAACTTTCAATGCTTTGAAATGTTTTGTCTTCGAAATGTAAAAGACATTTATTAAAACGAAAGCTTTTTTATTATTTGTCTTTGGTGAGCTTTTTAAATATTCGTTAATGCCAGGATGTAAAAGCAATATCTTTAAGTCTACCTAGTCCATTAGAGCTAGCCTAAAAACTATTTTTCATACTGGTACAACAAAGTGACAGCCATATGCCTGATAGTAAGCTCAGAGCAGTCTAGATGGCATATCTATCAACGCGAGATGGCTTGGCCCGTCATCTGCATCATTATAGGTACCACCTTATTGTATCCAGTTATACACAGAATGAACCAGAAACTCGATCATCACTCGGGGCAATAAGACAGTTTTTACCACTATGTTCGGAGGTCCACAATCAAGGGATACTGTCACTAATCTATTATATCACTAGCACTTTATTGAAGGTATTCTAATCTGTTCTCTTTCTAATATTTCAATTTACACCACAAAGATCATTCCACAACAATCGCACGTCAAACTAACCCAGCAACTGAGCTATTAAACAAAATTTATCGAGCATGAGTTGACCGGTTTAAAATCGATGGTGTTACCTATTGTAAACGTAGAGATAATCCCGGCTTTTGTCCATAGTTTGAAAACTTTTCAGCACAGTTCCGGCGGTTAGCTTAACTTGCCACTTAAGCGGGTAATGGGTACGGTTTTAGAATATTAAGGTAAAAGTTATTGGAGTTTAAAATGTTTAATGTATTTGGCTTTTATTGTACGTGGTAAACAAAAGACAAAATTCGGCATCAGACTGCCAATAGTAACAATTGAATCACCCGCAATTCGATTTTCGGTCTCTTTCTTGGCTTTTTTCCTGTATTTTATGGTATACAATTTATACTAATATACACATATGGGTATACGTTTGAACCCGAGTTTCTTTGCTTGAACGCGTTAATCTCAAAAACGACTGCATCGAATTAAAAAATATATTGTGAAGTTAGATAGCCCATTTATCGAACAAAACTAATATAACATCACGCTATGACCAATAAATAAATAACGAATAACCCAGCAACAAGACTATGAAATGTCATTTATCTATAAGCTATCGTTCGGTTTGAAGTTGATGCCTATCCTATAGTAAACGTAGAGATAGGTCCGGCTTTTGTGCATAGTTTGAAAACTTGCCAGCACTAGTTCCGGCAGTTTGCTTAACTTGCCACTTAATGGGGTAATGGGTGTACGGTTTTAGAGTATTACGTGTTTATATTAGATTTTAGTTTAGGTGCATCAATTAATGTAATAAAATGTATCTGCCTGTATAAACTTCTAAACAAATATTATACTGAGAAAATATTTGATTGTTTGCATAGAATAGGCTCTAAAAGTACTGGACCGAGTTTAAAAATCGTTTCACCATTAGAATCCTACATTATCCCTGAAGAACACAGGCAAAAGATATTTTCAAAAAAGTGTATTTACACCAGGGCGGCACCGGGAAGAGCCGCTAGTTGGTTATAATCTTACGTCATGAACATAAGCCAAAACTCTTCTCTCTTTACTTATAAACGTTTATTAACCATTTTAAGTTTTTAACCCTTTTTGGTGACGTAGTTTTCTTTTGCTACATAAACTCACGCGTTTTTCCCAGAAGGGGTAGGCAGAGGTGCCTGGACACTCACATTTCGCCTTGTATGTTCCGTCCCACGATGTGATAGGTGGCGAGCCTATCGCCATATCGGGCACAAATACAGATTCGTATACATCAAGGTATACAATACTTAATAATAGGGTTTGTGCAAGGAGAGAGACGCGTATATAATAATATGAATACAACTATTTTTGTTAATCTGCGAAGAATATGGAACACTGTAAAACAAATGAAATACAACCAGGTAAAATACTTGCTGTTCTAATTGATTGTGACCTTGATTCCCTATATGTCAATATTAATTGGTATTCAGCTCCATTTAGTTGCATGTCGGAACTAAAATATTCTCCCAATTAACAAACATCAAAATTGCATGAAAGAAAAACTGTGAATCAACTGTGAATTGTTTATAAGCGTTAACCTTGACAATCGGAGCGAGCTGCCAAACAAAATGGGGCCGGCGACTAGACTCGGTCCAGACATGTATCGTCCCGAATATGTGGCAATAAAACAATGACGTGACGTGGAATATGATTTGGCAGGGAGAACGCTGTTTATTAGGTTTACTGGTGGTTGTACGTAGCCAATGACACAATTATTTCTCTTCTGACCCTTATTATTATATTATATATAACAGTCCCACATATTCTTGACCCCATACTGTAATATATGTGTCATGTCGTGGTTTTCGGATACGACAAGACACATTTCGGTCTCCTAACACGTCAACACCGAAAACAATATTGGTGAGACGCATAGACATTGCAACCACGCCTTCTAATGTCACAGTCGGGTCTAAACCAATGCGCCACGGAGACCATGAGTAACAAAAAGCTAAGCAGTTTTAGAACTACCAGAATCCTAGGAGGCAATTCTACTATCTGAAAACAATAAAACTAGGACCCTTCAACGTTGGCGCCTTGGGCGTGCCGTTCTCAATTCTGGAAGTAACAAGGAACATTTCCTACATTATGTCACACCTGTTGTAGTTGTAATCTTTACATATTATTATTTTATTATCAGCCGTTAGTTTCCTACTGCTGGGCAAAGGCCTCCTCCCTTTCCTTCCAGATTGTGCGGTCTTGCGCGATTTGGGGCCAATCCTGAAGAAACCTGTCAATTTATCTCTCCACCTACGCCTAGATCTAATCTTTTTTGAAATTACCAGTATCCTGTTCCTATTTTTTTTTTATTGCTATGAATGGCGAGACGAGCATGCCGTTCGCCTGATGGTAAGCGATACGACCGCTCATGAACAGTAGCAAAACCAAACAACACCTTCAATTACAAAGCAATGCTTGGCATTCCACTGCGCTCGCCATCCTGAGGCATAAGATGTTAAGTCTCAATATGTCCAGTAGTTACTCTGCGTACGTAACAGTGCGTTTACACTGCTGTTTTACGGGATAAATAGCCACTGCGGTGGTACCCACCCAGATGGCCTCTCACATATGAGAGACCTACCACCAGTTTTTAATTTTACTGTACTTTAACAGTCCAAATATGTCGCACTACAGGGTACGGTCTTCCGCAATCGAGAGTATTATTGAGAGGGGCTAGGCCATATAGTCCACCAAGCTGGCAATTAGTTATAATTAAATCACAAAATTACAAATATTCTTGATAGAGATAAATAGTGCAATTTATAGTCAGTAAAAGGGATACAATAACCTCGTTTCAGTAATGATGATTGTCCGAAGATTGCATTAATACATATGGCTTACTATGGTCGTCACGACTCGGAGCGACCTCGCAGGCACCTGGTCACCTTTCACATTTGAAATGATGGTAGAGCTACCATTATGGACATGTCTTTAATTTGTTTCGTATAAAAATAGATAATATTAGAGATCACGTTTTTTGTATGCAGTTCACACCAGTTATGGTGTAAAGCGGTGGTGCCATTACAGACACTGCAAGACCCTGGTTACCGAACTTAATTCTGTGATCCATTCCAAAATGTGTTAAAAAACCTATCGCCGTACGAAATTCAAATTGCATTTCTTTTGTTCCTTTAAAATGTTTTAAATGGAGGCATTAATAAATTTTAGAAAGAAAGAAAGAAAAGTTTATTGTTGGTACAAATACAAAAGCAAAAGAAACAAAATAATAATAATAATAAAAACATTCCAACTCGAGAAAATATAAGGTATTTACAGATAAAACAAAAAAAATATTATTTACCTTTATAAAGATAAAAGACAATAAATTTTACATCATTAAATCCTTGATTCGAGAAGTGTGTCCATCTATCAAGATCATTGTTAGATTGCAAGTAATGTGTTAGAAATATTCTGTACAAGACAAAGTGTTGTTTTATGAAAACATGTATTTGTAATAGACCATTCAATGTATAGTATTTAAAAATATTCTTACTCAAGCCAGTTACTTTGTAATTGACAATTCATGTCCACTATTACTACATCACAATTTAAACCAACAATCATTTAATAATGAAATTATCGTAAAACTCAACCAAAAAGCATTAAATCCAAACTCGAATCTCATCTCTAATATTGTACAATACGTCATAATTTCGCTTCATTATTGTAACAAATTGCTATCTTCACGTTTATAATAGGAATCAGTCATAAATATCGTGAAATTTTGCACAACACGATATCTCGATAATCACGTCTTGTCGTAAAATATTGATGAACAATTTACGACCTTATTTATGGGTCAGTGAATTGCTGTATTGGGAGAAGTAAATGATTAATTGAATTGTATTTAATTTTATAGCTTACTAGCGCTCCGGCCCGACTTCGCCCGAGTGCAGATACTGTATGAGTCCAGTACACTTCAGGAATAGAGCTATTTTACGTGATAACTGTTATAAATATTTAAACTCAACGTTACTGCCGTACTTTGAACTTCCCATCCCATTGGATGGGTTCCATTTAAGGTCTGGGTGTTTGTGAGACCGAAAAGTCTCTTGTAGTTTCTGATATCCACAACAAAAGATTTAATTGATCTTAATGTGGGTCAGGACTATGTATGTGACTGTTGGGTGTATTTATTCAACACTTAAACTTATTCAAAGTCTTTATTTTTAGTCATATTTTTCGGTACGGTAAAGTGCAGTAGTTTGTGTTATATAATTCAACAAATACAGTATTCAGTCGTCATTTTTATGCCGGCCTGATCGAAACGCAATATATTTGCGTGTCACAACTCACTCGGTAATTAAGGGTTTTTCAGTCTCCACTACTTTGTATTAGACAACGTAGCGATTAAACAAACAAGCGGTTTGACCGCTATGTTGATATTGAATTTGTTTCAAAGGCTTAACGTCACTCTCGGATCATGGAAAGTTACCCTAAATAACAAATTCTATTTTAAGACATTTCAATATAAGGGTACTTCTAAATATATTTTCGACATTAAATACATTACGTAAATTCTAAACTGTTTCAGACTGTTCCAAACAGAAATGCTTTGAGTCGAAATTAACTTTAACAAACAAACCTAATTTTACTGCCTTTGTGGCGCATAACTCTTGTTTTTCATGAAAGTAATCTGACGAAATAGTAATAAACCTCTATACTGAGCACGCGATGCTCGCCTAAACACTATATCATCATAATTTAAAAATACGTTTCGAAATTTACTGTATAGGGCTGGCAACTTTATATTCAGGAACTGTCAATAACTGTTAAATAATGTCTTCCGAATTTTCCACAGTGAGTGAACACAACCAATAGTTCCAAAAATTACACCACAGTAAGATACCAAGTCGTGTATCTTGGGTTTTTTTTTTAATTGCAATGAATGGCGAGACGAGCATACCGTTCGCGTTCAACGATACAATGTAATTTGTGGAAAACCTACTGATGTATTAGGCATAAATTCTAATACCAATATGGACTCGTATAGCTTATCTATTACATCCGCTAAATCGATAAAGCGCTAAGAAATTGTGACACATGAACAAAATTTTTAATTAGTTTCACTATGTTAACATTACTCACGTTCATTGAAAAGCCTCGTCTTTTATAACTTTCGCAGAAGAAGGCAGTAATTCCTAAAATTCCGAGTGAGTCACAACTCACAACCCTATTTCCATAAGTAAGCGACAACCGAACAGCTCAATCGCTGGAAAAAAGGTCGGTTATGTCACGTTACGTGCAATAATGGTTAATGTGTCTATGACGTGTTGCTTGGTCAATATTATGTTTAGCCGATTGCTTACCCACTTGTCTTGATCGTTGAGACAATAGGACAACTGCTCTGAGCACTTAAGCAATATCAGCCCCGTAATAACCCATATTCAATATTAAAACACAATTTTGGTTGAATGATTGTTTTTAGGCCGATTAAATATGTTTAATATGCACTGTGAACTGTCCAACTTACATTACTTTGCACTAAAAAATCGATTCATTTTATGATCACGATGCACTGCAAAATATTTTGGTATTAACAACAAAGTCGAGCCGAATAATTAGACTATAACTTGAGGATGACAAAATCGTCCGGGTTCAAAACCCCTATAGTTGTTCACCCGATTGTGTTCTGTCTGCTTGTTTCATTTTTCATTTTCGTAGGGCGCTTGGGTGACTGCTACGAAAGCTTATGATTGCTCTCCTTCTGACAATCGGGGAAATGAGGCAAGAGCATACATTTGTAATCAGTCTTCGCAACTCTTTGAAAAAGAAATTTGACATCCTACATTACATTAGCCAATATGCTACCCATTTTAGTTTTGTTTGGACGGCAAAGTTTAAAAAAAATAGTCAGGTTGACAGCCTCTGAGGCGCAGTTGGTTATGAGCCGAGACAAATATTTGTGTGATCCACAGGTATTTGTTTCGGGTCTGGATGTTTGTGAGACCGAAAAGTCTGTAGTAGTTTCTGATACCTACGACACAAGAGTCGAGCTTGGTGTGGAGTCATGACTATGTAGGCGACTATTGGGTGTATTTATTAATTAATTTAGGTGTTCCCTTACCTCCAACATACTTCACAGCCGACCATATTATAATCAGCGTACTGACATGATGGTAGACGTGTAGGAACGAAGCCTGTCGCTCCTTCTTCCTCATCAGGAAGAACATTGTCTCGAACAGCTCCAACAGCTTGATGATTATAGTCCACCAGAGAAAGCGGAGCATCCTCAATGGTTCTGGATTCATCGAGTAGTCTGGCAGCACGCACCCGAAGTGATAGGTCGTGGTCCAGCCTGATGTCATTATCTAGAATGTTAAAAGTGGAAATGAAATACGGTGCCTCGAGTATTACTTTGATTTTAGATTTAGTTATAACTGGAAAGTATAGTTTTGATTTAGTTTAGCATGGTGTAGATTTGATATATGATTTTACAAGTTAGTTGCCTGAATGACATAAATTCACGAAAAAATTACCGATTCTCCACAAAGCATGTTGATGAAGAGAAGAAGGGGATCCTAACTCGAATATTGAATTTGGAATCCCATGCTTCAACGCATATACCATTTGACTAATGAGTCGAGAAAACCATCTAAATTGTACGTCCCATTACTCCACATTCACTAATATCTTAACACGCCTATAGATATTTACTTTCATCCAAGGCCGGTTGAACAATTGGGTGAATTAAGTGGAGTGTGCAAATACTTGTGTAGATATTGAGATAATTTATAAGATAAATGAGTAAACAATAGCTGGACAAAACAAGATTAATGCCACTGATACAAGAGATTTTGTATCGCTATGTGGGACGATAAAGTCGTGAGAAATTACTGATTTTTTATCTTTCTTCTCCTGAAATAGGTGTGTAAGCTGATCGTTTTGGGAAGTGACCAAATGATTTTCTATTGTTTTTTCTTCTTACTTTTTTCTTAGATCAAGGTCATTGTGGAAGTTTTTGTGTGTTGTTTATGTTCTTCAGTGGAATTCTCCTGTGATAGAAATAATGATAATAATGTGCGCAGATTATTCGAGTTCTTGTCTGGTTTTGTTTTGATGTTTGATAAACACATTTTGTTTTCGTTGTTTTATTTTTATCTACCTGTAGCGTGTAATGTTTTTCCTGTGTTCGTATTTTTTTGGCGTACTCTTTTGCCCAACCTGATCAAATGAGGTATTTTTTCCGACCTTCATTAGATCTCTTTCGCCGACTGTGAAACTAAAGGCCACAAGTTCGATCCCCGAAGACAAATGTTAGTGTAGCTCACAATTATTTGTTTTGGGTCTGTGTGATTGTGAGAACGAAAAGTCTCTCGTAGTTTCTGATACCCACGATACACGATATAAGTCAGAATTATGTATGTGACTGTTGGGTGCTTATTTATTTATTTACCTGAATCGTAGGGAATAATTTAAGTGTCCCTAGAACTGATGCTATCCCTCGTCGGTTTACGCAATTAAGCGACTATAACTAATCACGAAACTGCTTTTGCTTGCTTAAATCGGTATGAAGAATTTTACACTTTAGAAATAGGATTTCCTTTACAAGCGAATTGCACTAGGGGTTTGTGCAATGCTTATTCAGGTAATTGCGAATGTATCATCTCTGTATGACTGATTAAAGTAAAACAAAGATGTGCAAATATTCCGCGTTGTCTTAGTGAAAGTGTATTTCGGAATGCGGTACTCATAGGCGGTTTCCTCTTGTTTGTGCCTGTGTTTTGAATTGTTCCTGTTTTCCAAATTCCTTTGAGTTGTATAAACGCTTTCTATATTATGAGTTATGTCATATGAATTAATTTGATCACGGCAAATTAATTTTACACACATATATATGCAAATTTTTAGAGGTGGTATGAATTTAAATATAAGATTACATTAAGATATCTCTTGTATTATTGTTGATATCAGAAACTACTCGTTACACATCGGATTTACAATTCCCCCTCTCAAAATTTTTGCAACAAAGGAACATTTATTTTAGTGTATTTAACCTTTGGCCTCTCATGTCTAATCAGATCTCCTTAAAATCTCCCGGACACTGTCTTTCTCTTGAGTATAATGGAAGCCAAGGTCAATGTGGCAATCGACGCTTTATCAACCAGGCTATACGAATACAAAAATCGTACATTTCACTCCAGCTTATGAGTCACAAGCCATGCAAGCCAACATCTGGGTCTTGGATAGTTTTACATTTGCGATATTTTTTACTCTGGTTCGGCACGTTTTATGTGATTCACAGCTTCCGTAGCGCAGTTGGTTACACACCGGCTGTGAATCGGGAGGTCGCGTGTTCGACCCCGCTCCGAGACAAATGTTCGTGTGATCCGCAACAATTTCTTTCAGGTCTGTGTGGTTATGAGACTGAAAAGTATCTCGTAGTTTCGAATACCTAAAACAGTAGATTTGTATTTAACACTGTTTAGCACCTCACCCGGTTATTTGAGAAAATTTAGGTAGTCTGGATTTTTGCAGGTTGGAAAGTCGTTAATGGAATGCAAATACGATCTGTTGCTTGTCGCGCTCTGCAAGGTTCCAATGGATATTTAAATTAAATAAATAAAGTTTTATCATTAAAGTTCATCTGATATTATGTCAAAGTCAAAATAACAATCCCACACTTTGTGTGGCAGGTTTTTTTACAAAAGATTAATTAAAATTTTATTTTTATAAGATAATATTACAACACCGACAGGAAACAATAAATTTTATGTCTATACCTATTAATACCGAATTTGGTCAATAAATTTATCCTTGAAACAATTTCATAAACGTTTACCAAAAGTGCAATTATTTCGAAATAAATTGTTGGTTTTTCATACACACGAGCTTACTCATGAGGTGAAATTTCGAATAAACTAATCTGGTTGCTTGCAACGCGCTGGTTTGTTTAATTAAACTAATAAATAGTCCCGAATTCGCAGTGTATTTCTAGTTGTGGGTATTAGAAAATATACGATATTTTCATGATTGAATGAATTAGACCAAAAGCAAATATCCGTTATTTACAAAAACATTTGAGCAGTGTTCAGATTAATTTTAGACCTGTTAATTACATATCCGGTTTCTTGATATCTGCGGTTAGCAGGCCGTCAAATTTCCATGTAAAGAACCGATGTCTCTGCTTGACGGATGGGACTATTATCATAGAAAACCAATGAAATTTCAGCATTGATGTTCCGTTTTATTCGAGAAGCGAGATTGCTAGAGAATCTATAGCTTACGCCTTGTGTTTGGTTCGATCATAACCGGTCTCTGCTCGCTGCAGGACCTAACCTGTTTTGACAGTTACAATTCTTCCTCATCTATTTTTTCATCATCCTTCAATGCATTAGTCTATTCAATAATTACTAGCTCAAAACTATTCACTGAATCAGTTCATAGTCGTCGACGACTTAGGTCTCCTCTACAACGGAGATTTCGAAAATATTTCTAACAACATTTCACGTGAAATTAACGACTGAAGAGTAATCGATGCAATTAAGCCTCAGGAATGCAATGTTGAAACATACATCGCGAATTGTTTCAGTGTTACGCAAATGGATCAATTTGCAACATCTCGATGTGAATCTGCAGTGCACCGGACGCGCGCTGAAATTACTAATATCAGTCTCTTATCGATTTTATAACAAGCGAATAGGTTTTAATAAGGATCGAGGAGTTCTCCCGAAAGGAAATTTGAACAGATATAGAGCAATAGCTTTACGAAATCGAATATCGAGGATGATAAGGATAGTTATCAACGTAACCAAGTTTTAAGACCTAGCATAGTAACCCACAAGTGGGCTTCGGGCAGTGGATAAATTTATATACATATTTCTGACTTCAAACAGGACTAGGAACAATAATCCCTTTCGCCCTTCGAAGCTTTATCTGGATGGTATTATCTCTTGTCGTAAAGTTTCTTAATATTGTGCTGGTGTAAACAGAAAACCCTGAAGGTGAAGAGGTTATTGCGCAGCTAATATCTGTCGGTTCTATCTAGGTTTAATTATATTGCTACTTTCCTACTACAATCTTGTGGACGTGAACTATTTAATCTAGAGGTATAAAGAACTATTGATTGCAGTATCGTTTTGTCTCACTCTCACCATCACTTTGATGAACTTTACTATACAACTATGAAGTTCTGTAGCTATACCTATAGGTTATTCAAGGAAAGTCAGGTTTTGGTATATCTACATTAAAGACCGTCTAAAGTTAACTAAACTTTGACTTTAGTTGATATCATTAATTTTTTCTGATACCACTCTCTGAATAACGTTATCTAACAACTTTACTATTGCCATTAAAAAGATTGAGGATTATTGGGAAGGAAACTTTCATCAAAGCTTACGAGTTTATTTTTGACTTCATTGTTTATCATTTATTCATTTGGTAATATTCCTTGATTGATCGACAATACAAGGTGGACGGAAGACCTGGCTAAGGTTGCAGGAAATCGCTGGATGTAGACCGACAGGTCCATGTGGGGATCCTTGTGAGAGACCCTATGTTCAGCAGTGGACTTCCTGTGGCTGAGATGATGATGATGATCAACGTTATTCGCAACGTGGAACAATTCACGTTTGTTTTTATTCATTAAGCTATTATTAATGGTAATATTTGATTCAGTTTGAAAATAAAAAAAATATTTCCTGGATTTTACCTTCCAAACCAAAAAGGGTTCTAAAGCGATAAAGGAACCGAATTAGAGTAAAGGCATTTATAATCAGTCATATAAAGAATATTTTTTATACACTTATGAGTGATCACCCTCGATCGGCCGATAATTTCAGCACCGCAGCACAATCGACGTTCGTTTTTAAAAGCATTGTTTGCCGCAATCGATGTCCATTAATCAAACCATTATGTCGGCGCTTTAAAGCTGTTTAATTCATTTATATTTCCAGCTCTGTTTATTTCGTCACGGTTCATAGACGTCGCAATTAAAAGCGAAAGATATATGTGAAGATATTTCGATTAGTATTTTTTTGTGTTACAATGAAAGGATAGCTCCAATAAGACGGTAGATAAAGGGCAAAACGTGGGTGTCATGGTTACATCTCTGCCCACCCTAACCGGAAAAAAGCTTTAGTTTATGTGTGTAATATGTGCATATGTATAAAATGATAGCAGAAACATGTGGTGTACACTATCGATAATTTGCAGTGTACTGAAATGATATGTGATTGGGCCCAAGCCCAAGGTTCCATCTACTGATGGATAGACATTATTGATCAGCAAACAATGTGCATCAAAAATTTAATTACACTTTTAGACCTCTGTAACCTCGTTCAGTGCTTAATAGCAGCAACTCCAACTTTAATGTGTTGAACAAGGCAAATAAGTTATCGATATTTTTAGTCGTAAATCAGATGCATTCCAATGTAACGTACTCGAGTGAAATAATATGAAGCACTGACCTTCTCCAAACGAGATTAACGGGTATGAAGTTTGTATTGATACAGCTGAAAACTTCATGTAATTTTAATTGGACATCATTCGTGCCTATTATAAACAGTTTGTCGATAAATTCATTTGCAATTCTTTCATCGGTCACTATTTCCAATGAAGCCGGTTTTCATGCATAATTAACTTTAAGCGCTGAATTGCTCATTTTTTTTTTGTTGGCTGCTTAATTTAAACGTTCAATGCTAATGTGTTTAATCAATTAATACTCTGAAAATCATATTTTCCCCTTCCTAGCCACTATTCAAATATTAATAATTTTAAATCAAAATAGATCTAAAACCCATGAGTGAAATATTACGTTATCTGCAAACATTAATAAAATGTAATTTTACCAGCTTTATAGTATAAAAGCTGTTTTTTTCTTAGCCAACTATCAAAGGTGTTTTCCTTGGCCGCCAGACACTTTTAATTGTTCTTTTAACTTGTCAGCCACATTAAAGCTGATAACTTACAAAGCCACCACTATATTTGAATTTAATAAAATACTATATTTGGTTGCAAAAATTCTGAAAGTTGTTATTTTATCTGACAGATGAGTACCAGATAGCTATCAGGAAATTTATAAGAAACTGGTGAAACTGGCCCTAAATGACATTAAAAATCAGGGTTCAAAATAAAATGTTAAATAGAAAAAATATTTATCATAGACGAAGTAGTAGATAGTCTAATTTCGAAGTTTGAATGGCAAGCTGTCACGAAACGGTAATGCACCGGACTACTTGCATGTTACGTTTGATGCAAGCAATATCTGTGCTACCAATCAACATTACATCAGAATTGCATCTAGTGCAGCGATTATAATTGTCGATTTAGCTGCGAACGGCCTAATTACTTTGGCATTTATGTATGTTCCGTTTTAAGTGTCTGCGGGTTGTGTAGTTTATCGGTTTGTTGGTCTGGTAGTGTAAATAGAAATACACGCACAGATTTACACGTCGTATGTGTCAGATCTGATCCGTGATTTCTATACGGTCTCAGGTAGCAGTTGTGATCTTGATGTTATGATCAGTTTTTAGCACATGCAGACATTGGACTTGTATATCCGTGCTTATTCTTGCCATACAGGTTTTTTTTTCTCGCCAAGCAAGAATTCATTACTGTTTCTTTACTATACTCACTTTCGTACTTAATCACAATTCCTCTTACATATTGTAGAGAGGCAACATTTTTATAAACAATCTGATAACCTGATAAATATAGATTTCTACTTACCCCCCAAGTAACAACAGCGTTAGCAACAATCTGCACTACGTTGTACCACTTGATGACGCGCCTCAGGTTCACTGGTCCTCTGTTCTCGAGGTACTTGGGGAGGATGATCTTGATGATGGTCAGATAACCAGTGATGATTGCTGCTATGGGCCATGGTGACGTCATCAACGGCCAATCTTTGACGCGGTGATCTGGTGAATCAAAATATTTTATATCAGTGGGTAAATTTTATTAGTATAAAAGCTACGGATCGGCAACGAAAAATATAATTGTGCATCGCAAAAAGAATAGTACCGAAATAAGGATCGAACCCGCGGCCTTTCATCAACTGCGCTATAAAGGCTGTAAATAGCATAAATTGACACGAAACAGCCTCCAAAAGAGCTCTGCCAATATTTAACACCTTTCAAGTGTTAAGTTAAAAACAACAAAAAGACACCGCAAACGGTAATATTGGCCAATCTTACGCAATTTTTCCAACCTTTCGAGAAAATTCCAAAGGCATTTAAAAGCTCGGTGATTAAGCGGATAAAATAAATGCTAATGTGTTTAAAAAAGCTAAAAAAACCTGAAAGGTCATTACTGACAATGGCATGAAGTGAAATTTAAATGAATACGATGACCTACATTCGTTAACGTTTCAGCTCTTTGTAGCGGAGCGGTGAAGAGTTGTGCCGTCTTGAATATGAGTGTTCTGTATAATTAATATGTCAACTTCAAGGCAGTAGGGTTATATGAAGGATTAAATGTGTCTGAATCATTTATTGAAATTATATTCATTGGTGTCAAGGGTAGAAGTTAGAAGTCGAAGATGGGGTAAGTACCAGAATCGGCAGTGGAGTTTGAGTAGGAAGGCCAACCCTGGCATGGGATATACTACTACTAATAAAATAAAGCAAAAAGGATTAAGAACTAGTATATTAATTTTTTTATTGTAAAGACATCATAATGTCCATAGGGATAGCGAAAATACATAGTGCCAGTGTCCGCTTTGTTGTTCAATCTTTGCAGTTTCTTCGCTGTCGTATCTTCCTTACTATCATCTAGCTTGGATTTTAGGCAGACCTAAAAATAGATATGATTTATTTTCCTTTTATGCAACTTTCGATGTTGCCACACTTCACACTAGCGCCATCGGTCACGGACACGTTGAGATGTTTGCAAACAGATGCAACTCGGTTTATTTAAATAATGTGTAATTTTAGATGAACTCCCAACTTTTCTAATTCAAGGCCGTGTTTGCCAAATCATACATGCTCACTCGATTTGTTGACGTATTGGCTGCGTAAATTGACTGTTAATCGCGGGCTGTTTTTTGTCGTTGCTTGATAGCTTGATTACTGGAAATTTTCAGTGTCTATAATATTTGTGTAGGAATGGATAATTTAAGGCACTAAACGAATTATAATTAAGGAATTAAAATATGATTTAATTGAATCATGTTTTACACTTTTTACACTTTTATTCAAGTCGTTAATTAACACTACCTGTCGATTAAGAAATCAAAATTTATTGGACCTCTGACAAAATGAAGCAAAAAATCTCCCTTAGCAACACGAACTGCCTTCTTTATCCAATTTATTTTTTTATTGAATACTTAATACCGCTTCCTACAGGTCGATGTGGAAAACCTTGAGGAGGTATTTTTTCCTCTGTGAACTTCCTTCAGCCGAAGAGAGTGAGGGAGGGAATATAATAAATATAATAAACAAATATAATTGATTACTTGACTGTGAGCTAATTCTTATGCTTGAGATTTCATAATATATTACAAAGATTGTGGCTTTTGTCATAGATAGGCGACAAAATCAAAATAAAGTTAAAGGTTATTTTATTCCACAGTACCAAACATTTGTATGGCCTTGAGTACAAATTCGGTGTGGTATTTAGCAGTTCCAATCACACCCATTATCTGAATAAATTAATCTCAGGGCATCTTATCGTGGCATCGACTGTAACTGGCAGTGTTATGCTAAACATCCACTAGACTAGGTCAAGGAACTTACTACTTGAATGTTATTATATTGCATTTTAAAAAAACTGCTTTTATCATACAGGGCTTACAATTTAAATCCGAAAGACTTTCCTCATAGTCATACCTGGTGGAAAAATTGCGAGTGTATGATGAGAAGATGTAAAAATATGTCTAACAAATTCAGTCTGCCATCCAAGTTCAAACCCAACGAATTGTACCAGTAGGAGGCGGATTAGAAGTAAAATACAAAAATCACGATACTGACGCTCAAGACCGTATCTAGTAAATTAAATATCATGTCTATGACGCATTCTACGTAAAAATGTACTGTAACTACTTAAAAATAATGCAATACTGTCTACTAGGATCTATGACTAACACCCTATTATCCGCAATGGACACACAGCATTGCCGTACGGATTGTACGTGTTGCGAAATATTCGGGAGTGTTGGCTAACGCGGTGAAAGGATCGAGTGGGCTTCTGCCGGTCACCGAGGGCGACCGAACGTACCGTCTGCTGTTTGTTTACTAATTGGTATTGAGAAGGGTCGATAGTATTTAATTCGCGGAGATTAAAAATGACGGCATACATAACCATACGTAAACTGACGGCTTTTTCCCAGAAGGGGTAGGCAGAGGTGCCTGGACACCCACATTTCGCCTTGTATGTTCCGTCCCATGATGTGATAAAGGACGAGCCTATCGCCATATCAGGCACCAATTCTTGACTCCAGGCTGATAATAAATAGAAATATCCAATATACACGTTCTTGACCGAAACGTGACATATGTAGATGAGTCACCAAAGCGGATTTCAGTTATTCGCGCGGACACTGATATTTTTCCACCAGGCGTGAAAGGTCACCAGGCCATAACACCACTGGAACCATAGAACCAGTCAATTACATAACTCCTGGTTTTCCAAAGACAATAACAGCTCACGCGCCCTTTAAAACGTTTCTTACGTCAGCAATCGTGCCTACCATCTTGGGCTTCCTCGACGAAGCAACACAAAAGAAGGCTTTCGCGACCCGCATTGCTACATTTCCCGTGAAATATTTATATACCCGTCTGAAATGTCTAGGTATGGCATTTGCAAATGGCAGGTCGTTTCACAGAATGACGTATTTCCGCGTATTGCCGCGGCGTTTGATTTTATCCCACTTTTATTTTTTTAAAGAGTAGTAGTAATTGCTTCAAAGTTATTGTCCTATTAAATGCCGGAATTTAGTGCTATGACACAGCATGACTGGGCAGGCTCGCTCGAAGCAGTACCACAGTCTCACAGAAAATCGACGTGAAGCTTTGCTGTCACATTTCATTCGGTGAGTGAGATTTCCGGATACCCAATACCCCTTCCCTCTTCCCATCCTTAATCCTCCCCGATTTAATGGTCCGGCAACACATCCATGATGCTGGATGTTCATGGGCGGCAGTGATCACTTACCATCAGGTGACCTGTTTGCTCGTATGCAGGACATATGCTATAAAAAAGGCTAGTCGATTTTCTCGAGGGTTTTGCTTGCACTAAAATCCGTAATGTGTCATTAAAATAAATCTAAAACTTACTACTAGTATATTTTGTATAGTTAATTGTTCTTTAATACTATTGTGACGGTATAAAAACACCCTCAAAAGAATGCAAATTCGATAGAACTGCACAAAGATATAAAACTGTGTAAATAAATAATGTGTAAAGGAAACACGACGATTACAAATCTATTACGAAATAAGTAATCTATAATGCATGAAATAAAAAAATAAACAAGAATCAATTAGTATCGTACGTTATGTCGGCAATGTGTAATAAAAATAAACATAAAGATAAAATAACACGACAAAATTGTCTCGTAACGAGGTTAATCTCGTTCAAACCGTATTTGCAAATACGTTCGGAAGTGTTTTTAGTATTTGTGTTGACTTAAATACTGTTCTGACAAATGTAAAATGTTTGTGTGTTTTGAGAACACAAAATGGTAAATTCGGGAGTATATGTAAAAAAAACTGAGAATATAATGTGCAGGAACTTAGTGCAATCTCAAAATAAAATCTGAAGATTTTCCACACATCATATAAATGTAGAGACTCAGCCGAAAATTCAGGCATAAGTAAGTAAGTAGACTGTGATGAAGCGAGCACCAAGATTAGTATTTGTAACCTTTGTCCCATTGAAGTAGGCGGAAGCTATAGAACGCCAAGTGCGATTGTCCAAAGACACCACACTCGATACATAATCATTAAAACAAAGCCTTTAATTTCGTACAGAATTACAAGAGATGATA
Source organism: Hyles lineata (assembly GCA_030180105.1). Taxonomy (NCBI): domain Eukaryota; kingdom Metazoa; phylum Arthropoda; class Insecta; order Lepidoptera; family Sphingidae; genus Hyles; species Hyles lineata. Next base: position 688,670 of record JARJEE010000040.1, read on the forward strand.
GATTAATAATTTTAAAAATTAGTGGCTTATGCTACTATTAGTTACATATTTTCATTTATTTCTTATATCTATTTCTCACATGATCATTAATAAATAAATACACCCATAACAACAACAGTCACATACATAGTCCTGACTCTAAGATCGAGTCTTGTGTCGTGGGTATCAGAATCTACGACAGACTTATCGGTCTCATAATCACCCAGACCCGAAACAAATGCCTGTTACACAAACATTTGTCTCAGAGCGGCGGATCGAACCCGCAGCCTCCCGTTTTCACAGCCGGCGTGTAACCAACTCCGCCATGGAGTCTGCCATTTATAAATCCCTTCGTAATCACCGGTCGAGTTATTTTTATTAAATCTTTTTTAAACATCGTATACGGGGCGTATGCGATATTTTAAGTTATAAAAACGAATATAGCTTTTACCTAAGACTACGAACAGTCAATACCAAAATATTTTGGTGCATAAAAGTCGAGTGATCGATCGTTAGTAGAGCAGTATTCATGTTAATTGCGATGCATCTCGAGAGTTGCAGTCGCTTCATGCGTTTAAATAAATCAGTAAATGTCATCGCGCTCGGTCGACCCCTCTGCGACACGCTTCGGACTGTAGGAGCGGCTTGAGAATTATATTCAACGTGGTTTTAGGTATTGCTAAATAAAAGACAGTCTATAATCGCCTATATAAATAAATACACCCAACACTCACATACATCTACCCCAACACTAAGATCGAGTCTTGTGTCGTGGGTATCAGGAACTACGAGAAACTTTTCGGTCTCACAAACACCCGGACTCGAAACAAATACCTTTCGAGTTCGAACCTGCGGCCTCTCGTTTCACAGCCGGCGTCTAACCAACTACGCAACGGCGGCTGTCATATAATATCGCGAACTCTCTCTAAAATCGAGTGATTGAGAAAATTTATGGCTCATGTAGAAGACAGTTATTAATTTGAAACTACCCTTTTTTTTTGTATTGGTACAATTTAGTTTCGGGTTTAAACAAGCCTGTATCTCTTAGAGCCCCAACGACCATTGGTGCTTTGTGCCAGTTACTTGTTACTGTTGTTGCTGGCTAACAACTGTTGCAGAACTGTTTGTGAATTCGGAATAGCATTACTTTTTATTGCAATGAATGGCAAGACTAGCAAGCCATTCGCCTGATGGTAAGCGATACGACCGCTCATGGACAGTAGCAAAACCAAAAATTATAAAGCAATGCTTGGCATTCCACTGCGCTCGTCATCCTCAGCTAATAACCCTTTCAGTTTCACTCCATCCATTGTTTTCTTTTTTCACGTTACGAAATTTAACTACCTAGTATTATCTAGGTAATTTAGTATTAGGAATTAAGAAATGTAAAATTAATAGTAAAGAATCTAACCTGCTCTCTCGTAGAACACATAATTGTATATTTGATACACTGTTTCCATGTCGGCAGTTGGCAACCAAACAGCGAGGATTTTGAACCGGACCTGTGTAGTGCACCCATTACTGTATTCAAATTCGATGCGTACAGGCTGTTCTGAAAACACTTATAAACTTTCAACTTTAAACAAAACGCAGAAAAAAGATAGCCTCCGATGTTGGTCAAAGCTAGTTGTTGGGTAAGGTTGTGATGTTCTTATTACACTCCAAAAACGGTATCACGATTGATTTTACTTGCTCTTGTATTTTGAACGTATATTGTGTACTGTAAAATAAATCACATTCACCTGTTTCTTGGAATGCAGATACTAAACGTATATTTTAAAATATACTCTTTAACCGACATGAAATCGAGAAAAGGGTTACAAACTCCACGAGTAGGTTTTTCAACATTCATTTGTTTAACAAATTTTCCGGTAGTTTCTTATACAAAGATCAGGATTAGAATTCATACGTGCTTCTATAATTACCTGAACTTTACAATCATCAATAAGCCTCAACAATACATTGTTTTACTTTGTAGCACATTTATTAATAGCTGAATAGTTCGCTGGACATGTTATAATTAACCCTGCACGCACATTACCAAGGTGGTATGTATCACACGCATACACGCATTGACGTCAGTCAAGCGACCTACTTTACGAATATATTTGAGATGCAACACGACGCATCAGGGGTCCAAAGGTCTATGAGATCAGTCTGATGCACCATTGTAGGGTTACTCTTCGTATGATTTGAACCAACTTGTAACCACCCAACAGTCACATACATAGTCCTGACCCCACAAAATCGAGTCTTGTGTCGTGGGTATCAGAAACTACAAGAGACTTTTCGGTCTCACAACCCAGTCACCAAATAAATATTTGTGGGCTGCACAAACATTTCTCTCGATGCGGGGATCGAACCCGCGGCCTCTCGTTTCACAGGCGGCGTCTAACCAACTGCGCCGCGGAGGCTGTCAATATTAGTAGATAATAAACATTGTATTGTAAATTAGTTTTGAAAAAAGCAACCATAAAGTTTCTTCTGTAGTGAAAACCGTTTTCCGAACCGGGTGGTAAAATAAAAATGACTGAACCTAAATACACATTTTATTTGTCCAATAAATTATTTTCATTTTACAATGTGAACTAGTTTTAAAATCTATACTTCAGTACTAATATATAAAGCTGAAGAATTTGTTTGAACGAGATAATTTCAGGAACTACTGGTACGAATTGAAAATGTCTTTTGGTGTTAGATAGCCCATTTATCGAGGGAGACTGTAAGATATATTATAACATCACGCTATGACCAGTAGGAAGGAACCATTAACGAACAATGTTGCGAAAACGGTTTTCCCCATCAAAAAGTATCTGCAGGGCCAAGCTGGGCCGAGCCGCTAATATTACATATTTTTACATACAAAAGAACTTTCAGAAAATCTATATTGTATGCAGGTGTCCTCACGATGTTTTCTTTCGCCTTTATAGTGCGTGGAAATTGACTATAATCAATATACATGACTCCAAAAAGTCAGCGGTGTGTCCTGGGATTTGAACCTGTGAAAACCTTGAAAATTTCAGCAGTCGCATCTTATGACCAACAGACATCCGCACTATTATTGATTTTGTAAAATAAGTTTAAAATTCCATACGTAACTTGCGTCTGTAACTATATGTAAGTTGAGTTTTAAATACCTCGATCTAACCACACATCTTTCGCTTGTTTGATTGTGTTACGCACCGCTCGACTAGTGCACCGTGTCGACGATGTTCGGCGGTGTTCGTCGAACAGGGCAACCGGGCGATATTGTTACTGGCCACATTTTGGAGTTTGCTGCTGGAGGGTGCGAGAGTAGTTTTTGTTTTTGTGTTTTGTTTTTTTCGGGTTGACGTTTTGTTATTCTTTGAAGTTCTTGTGAAAATATACGATTGAGAAAAGTAATTGTTTCAGTGCTTAAAATTCAGAAGTGACATATATTGGAAAAGGAACCCAAGTCCTAACATGAAGAGATTGCAGCCTGATGAAAGCGGCGATCCTTTAAAAAGATCGAGGCTGTCAACGAAATCCCATACTAGTGCGGGAACGTTTCTGGTGGATCCGTTTCCAAGTTCCAATGGAAATGAGTCGGATGTTTTCGTAGAAGATGATATTCATCCCAATAAACTGCTCGAGGAATTGTTAAACTCAAAATTAGAAAAAATGGTGGAAAAATTTTGCGGTCAATCAGGACGACTTCGAAATATTTCTGGGGAAAAGATAATTCCCACTTTTGATCCTGATAGTGGCGAGATGAATGTGAAAAAATGGTTAATAAAAATTGATCAATTGGGATTAGTCCATAAATGGGACGACTATTCAAAAATTATTATAATGCAAACTCGTTTAGTTGGTCAGGCACAGGTTTGGTTCAGTCGTTTGGATGAATACGATTATACATGGGAACAATGGAAGTCATTACTTATTAACGCTTTTCCGAGGAATTTTGAGTACGCTGATATGTTGGAGGAACTGGTATCTCGGAAAAAATTAGCCAACGAAACAATGACACATTATTTTCATGATAAGTTGGCTATGTGTCGTCGATGTCGACTTGATGATGCTGCTTCACTGTCATGTTTGATAAAGGGATTACCATTTGATTTACAAGGTAACGCAAGAGCATTCAAATGTGATACACCAGAAGAGTTCTATAGTGGCTATTTATTTGCGTTTGAATTGTAAAAATAGTGTATTATGAGTACTGATTACTTTGGTGCAAAATCTAAATGATATTTATAAGAAGGAAGTGTTCATTAGAGAGAAAACATTTTTGGGCTACTTGGACACTGGTGCACAATTACAGGTGGTGTCATTAAAATGTTGAATACCAAACTCAAAGTTATCAGTTCCAAGGATGTATTTTTAGCACTATTTTTGGCAATACTTTTGGTACTGATGTGTGTATGTCACCAAGATTCCATGACTTTGATGGAAAAAAAAACTTTGCTGTGCCTGCTGCTTTGCTCAAAGGACAAGTAGGTATGTTTGTATTTATTACATGAGTCAAAATCAGCTGTCCTGGAAGAGAGGTGATGTAATAACTCATGCCATGCCATGCGAGATGATGAACACCAAAACTTTGGAGACTTGTAATGATAAAATACTTCAGGCTGGAAAGTTAAAGGTGCGTAACTGTTTAAGTATTTAATCTGTTCTGTTTATTCTGTCTGTTCTGTCTGTTCTGTTTATTCTGTCTGTTCTGTCTGTTCTGTCTGTTCTGTTTATTCTGTCTGTTCTGTTTATTCTGTCTGTTCAGTTTATTCTGTCTGTTCTGTTTATTCTGTCTGTTCTGTTTATTCTGTCTGTTTTATGTAATTATTTATTTAATTTTTATTGCTGATCTGTCTGTAATACCTGCACTTGCTGTTTTATGATACTGATTTTATGATAATATTTTACCCAAACAATGAATGAATTAAACTGAACTGGCTTGGAAATATGTATATTTAAAATGTGTTAAATTGAGTTCATTCTGACTGACAAAATATTCAATTAAAAATAAATGGGATAAATCAATTCAAATCTTAAACTAGCTTGATTATTTTTCTTAACAAATACAATGGTTATTAAGTGCCCTTTATCTGTTTAATTTTCTTGTTGGACATTATTAAATGCTAAATAAGTAAGAATTTTGTTGCAACTGTACCTGCTGATGCACTGCGGCCGTATAAAAGTTCTGTTAACTATGATACGGATTCTGCTGATAGTGATAAAGATGTGGTAGACACGTAAGATTTAATAGATTTATTAGAGAGTTGAGCTGTTTAAACCTGTTAGTAATTTACTGGTTGAGTTAATTCATTTGTACCCTGGTGAGTAAATGTTGTTTCTAATGACTGTTTGTGAATACCATACTGGTATTCACTTTTCAGGATGGCCGATGTTACGCACCGCTCGACTAGTGCACCGTGTCGACGATGTTCGGCGGTGTTCGTCGAACAGGGCAACCGGGCGATATTGTTACTGGCCACATTTTGGAGTTTGCTGCTGGAGGGTGCGAGAGTAGTTTTTGTTTTTGTGTTTTGTTTTTTTCGGGTTGACGTTTTGTTATTCTTTGAAGTTCTTGTGAAAATATACGATTGAGAAAAGTAATTGTTTCAGTGCTTAAAAATTGTTAATCTCATTTCCTAAACTTGTATTGAGACATAATTTGATTGTAGATACTCCTAGGAAATCCACGCCAGACGAGCGTTATATATGTTTTTATTTGTTACAAAAGCTATCATCGTTCTTAGAAATAATTATAACGATCATTCATAAATGGAACTAGATTTAAATGCTGTTTTAGATACGAATCTGTAACAAGTTCTGCCACCACCAGCCCCACCTGCCAGATTTTATTTTCAGTTATAATTACTTTATTCCAACACCCCATATAGCATTGAAAACAACTCATTATAATATTTACCGATTAACAGGACTTCGAAAAGGTCATTCTTGTTCCGTTTCAATACAAAAATAAATACAAAAGAACGAACAAAATAAATACAAATGTTTTGCCCAATATTTGTTGTGTAATAATGTTTTGTCCAATGTTTATTGTTTGTCAAGAAACATAGTAATAAAAAAAACTGATTTCTCAAGACACACACTACGCCTTATTTGAGAACCCTTGCAATATTTTTTTATGTAATGTAATTATTTTGATATAAATATATTTCATTTTCGTTCGATGTCCAATAACAGCCGAAAGTTCGCCTGCTGTCTGACGAATTTTTTTCTAACATCATAAGTTAGAGTCAAATGAGTAAGCAACTCATGTTATGGTGATCAATCATCATTTCCCGAAACCAGATAATGTTTAAGGATCGTAACGAGCCTACGATCTAAATGTGAGCTATGCGGTCGTAATACAAGTTAGAGGAAGTTCGAAGTCGCTAGATGCAAGCCACTTCAAATAGCTCGTTATTAAATCCTTGGAATACCTTCACAGGACATTCTTTGTCTGAAGTCAGTGTGCCAATTCGTTTGCCCGTAATCTTGTACTTGTCATGTTCGTATTTGTCACCTCCTTACGGACTTGGGAACTACCTCGTTTAGTTTTGCTACTGTTCATGCGGTCGTATCGCTTACCATCAGGCGAACGGCATGCTCGTCTCGCCATTCATAGTAATAAAAAAAATGTGTAACCGAAATGTCTAGTAGTTTCTTATAGACACTTAGTGTGGGATCAGGACTATGTATGTGACAGTTGGGTGTATTTATTATGTTATTTATATAAAGAAAGAAAGAAAATTATTTATTTGTAACAAGTAGCAGTAACAAAAACAAACAAAATATTATAGTATAAGTAATGACAAAATAGTGCTCGTTACAAAAACGGACCACACTCAGCATGTGCTGGTGTTACCGGCGCTGGTCTTCCGTGTGGCCGTGGTATATTTATATTTATTTATATTATTAATAAGGGTGATGTTTTCCTTACAGTCAAAGGAGAAGATGACCCGTGGCGTGAGGCGCGGCTGCGTGCGACTTCGAGCTGCTGTCATCGGCATCGACGATGAAGATGACTCCACGTTCACCATCACTGTCGACCACAAGACCTTCCACTTTCAGGTGATCACCATATTATAATACAAATGAGTTTTTGGCATGTATGGTCAGTACAGGCAAACGAAATGTCGGACGACCAACTACAAGGTGGACGGACGACCTGGCTAAGGTTGTAGGAAGTCGCTCGATGCAGGCCGCTCCCAACAGGTCTGTGTGGAGATCCTTGGGGAAGGCCTATGGTCAACAGTAGACTTCCTGTGGCTGAGGTGATGATGATGTATGGTCAAGTAAAACTGGCACTAAATGTGAAATAAAACAAAAGTGATATCAGGAATTATAGAATTGTTGGGTATCATATCTAAACAGATAAAGATAATATATGTACGAAAAGTCTAATAAATAAGTCAGTTAATAGGCAACAAAACTTATACTGCTGAACTCCCAGATAAGGTTTCGACGCAGCCAAAACCTTTACTCACGATCTTTTGAATCTGAAATCTTTTGAAAAAACACGTGAGTTAATATATGTATGTAATGTCTACAGGCTCGCGACGGCCCCGAACGCGAGCGTTGGGTGCGCGCGCTAGAGGACACAATATCTCGTCACGGGCGGCGCGAGCGCTGGTCGCGCTGCGTGCCCGCGCCGCCGCACCGCCACGGCGACCTGGAGCGGCGCATCGCAGAGGCGGACGCTTATCTGCAGATCATGATTGAACTTGTCTCGGTGAGTATGACTATCGACAATCATTGACATATTTTACTGGTGCTAGGTCTCCCATATGTGAGAGACCGCCTGGATGGGCACCACCGCAATGTCTATTTCTCCCGCCAAACACCAGTTTAAATAAACTATGTGTTTCGGATTTAATGACATTGTTGCTACAGTAACTACTGGACATATTGAGACTTAATATCTTATGTCTCAGGATGGCGAGCGCAGTGGAATGCCAAGAATTGCTTTCCAATTCAAGGTGTTGTTTGGTTTTGCTACTGTTCATGAGCGGTCGTATCGCTTACCATCAGGCGTACGGCATGCTCGTCTCGTCATTTATTGCAATAAAAAAAATACATGGGGGATTTTGATATAGGCACAAGAGCTTACATCGTGAAAATTCATTTTACTCATCTTTCATTATATAGAAGTGGTAGAGCCACGCTATTGTCAGTCATAACATCGTGAGGAAACCTGCATACCACAGCGATTTGTAAGAATTTCTATGGTATGTAAAGTCCGCCAACCCGCACTTGGCCAGCGTGGTGGGCTATATAGCCTAACTATTCTCGATTGTAGGGGAAGCCCGTGCCCTGCAGTGGGACGTTTATGGGCTGATACAGTACAGTAACTCAAAGTCAAGGTAATAATATAATTGTTTTATTTTTTTTTAGAAAATGAGTAACCGCGTATCAGAGCTCGCCGACCCACAGGAGAAGACTAAAGGACAAGTCATCTTGGACAATTCCAATGTAAGCAATATATTCACTTGAAGGGAAGTATTATAAATATCAAATATTTTTCATTCGAATAGTTTTTCACAAAATCTTTTGTATCTGATGCAAGGAACTAACCTAATTAAGAACTGTCTTTTTTCATATTTTTTATTATTGTCAATATCCTATATTCACAAAGTTATATTGAAAACTGACAGTTAAATGTAAAAATGATCGTCTACGATCTTTTGGCGTGCAAACGCGTTCTTGTCATGTTATTGTCATAATATTAGGAACAGTTTTTCTCTCCTTACATTTTATTATGTTGGATATATTAATACTATTAGGTTATGAGTATAAACGCTTGTTGCTTATGTTATGAAAACATGGAGTTAAATAATTATTTTCTGAATTTTATTTTTAGTTCCAAACTTCGCCACACGACAATAGAAGAAAGACTACTTAAACGGACATTTTTGTTTATGTTTTGTTTCTGTTGCAGGCGATGTTGGACAATATCAAACATTCCATAGTACTTCTACAAATAGCTAAGGTATGCTTACTCCACTATTTATCCCTTTCTTTAACATTTAGGCCAAAATCGGTTATAGCTGATTCGTCACCAATCAGATACGATTTAATTCGTTTTATATTAACATCACTAGATAATCATTATAAGGTAAAACTTATTATTCAGTCAGAAAATAAATTAGTCAATATAAATAGTTCTTGTTTTCCATGCACACCAGCGCCATCTCTCATCTCGTAGGAAATTACGATATTCCGCTATACTTCAACAGATGGCGCTTGAAATAAATATACAAATGTATGGAATATCAATAAAACATGAAAATGTTGTCAAAATATTCCTTATTTTTCCAGAACACAGTGAACCCCGTGAATGGAGTATATCAGGGACCAACCAATCCGTCTCAAACACATATCAAAACAGGTAAAGCAAATATTTTATTTTTCCAATTCTGATGTTCCTAGTCATGAGCATTCAAGAACGATTAGTTTCACTTCTTAATAATTTTAATAGACCTACAGATAGTATAACTGCCGAGATAATCGAGAGGGCAATATAACAAAGGCGGGCTATTTTAAAATTACGTATCTGGAATGTGCGTAATCGAAAAACAGAACATATCGAACAAGAAAATGCACTTCTAATTTACGTAGATTTATAAGATAGGAAGAAACCGTGCGTAACGTACATTCAAAATCAGTGTATAAATAAAAATGTTTGCCTTTGAACTACTACTCTCTCGATGACCATCGTCTACTGCAGATACATTCCCTGCTTAATTGATTGTTTTAAATTTAGTCATATTTTTAAAAGAGTTCTATATGTATTATTTCTATTACATGACACATCTAATGGCTTAACAAAAAGAAAAGTTTAAATAGGGTCCTTATATCTGTAACCTTTGACGACATCCATAATAGTTCATACACATTAAGAAGATGCGGCTTACATTCGGGGGTCTGGTGAGAATCTATTACATACATAAACTCACGCCGTTTTCCCGAAGGGGTAGGCAGGACACACACGTTACGCCTTGTACGTTCCATACCATGATGTGATGGGATACCGTGCACAAATTCCAGACTCCGGACTGTTAAAGACTAGAAATATCCAATATCAATTTTGTAACCGTACCACAGCACAGCTACGCTACCAGGCAGTCTATTAGTGTGAAGTTATTTCAATTCTTATATTCCGTGTGCTGCATAACTAGCGAGTTATCAACTACGTCATTCCCGTTAAAAGTTAACTGCGTGCGCCTTAAAGGCAGAGTTATTGACCAACGTCATAAGGAAGCGTTATAACCCATAAGGAGGACAGTCAACTTGATAAAGATGGCTTAGTGAATGTTCTTCTAATTGTGGGAGTTCTATGTGTGTTTAGATGTATCTGTATAAGCCCATATACGTCCCACTGCAGATCACTGGCCTCCTCTACAATCGACAGTACGATTGAGAGTGGCTAGGGCATATAGTCCACCACGCTGGCCTAGTGCGGGTTGACAGACTTGCATACCATACCATACCAATTCTTATAAACCGCTATGGTATGCAGGTTTGCTCACGATGTTTTCCTTCACCGTTTTAGTGCGTGGTGATTGACATTCAATACACACATGACTCCGAAAAGTCTGCGGTGTGTACATGTGAACATGTTGGCAGACGCGCATGCTTTTTTTGGATTAGGTTACTTTTATTGTAAAGGTGGTTTTACGTGGTATTTAGTAACACGTAGTATACATGTGTATGTTGTGTGTGCAGGCGAGTTGTCTCCGCGCGTGGAGCTGGGCGCGGAGTGTCGCGAGCTGCCCACGCCCACGCACTCCATACCGCCGCTCGAGGACCTGGACGCGCCCAGTGAGTTATAATCTAACGCCCGAATACTGGAGCGCAACTTAAATATAAATTGCGCTTAACTTCGTTAAGAGCCGTGCGCTGTTAAGAGCAACTTATTATTTGAATGGCGTTCCAGTATTCGGGCGTAAGACTCTTACTTGATAATACAATGTTTCACATTATTTGGTTTTGATCATTCCCATGAACGCATCTTATCATTGCATCTAATACGTCTCAGGATGGCGAGCGCAGTGGAATGCCAAGCATTCCTTTGTAATTCAAGGTGTTGTTTGGTTTTGATATTGTTCATGAGCCATCGTATCACTTACCATAAATTAATGGCACTTTAGTCTCGTTATAAATTGCGATAAAAAAGACAATATGGATATTGTAGACTTATTGTGGCAGTGGACTTTCTGTGGCTAAAGAGTAAGAGAGAGAAACAAAATTTGAATTCATATACTACAATTTTAGAAATCATTATTAAGCCTAATTATAATCCAAATGTATGATCATAATTTAAGCTTATGTTCTTTAAGAATCTAAAACCACCTAAGGCTTGGAAAGGCCCAGAAAAAGATGACGATACGAATTGGATAGGTGGAAGATGGGTGGCAGGATTGAGGCCTGAACTGGGACGAATGCTGGGAGGGTAGAGAGGCCTTTGCGCTTTAGTGGCCAGCGAAGGCTCCTGTATGTTTATATATTCTTCAATCACTTGAATGTCCACCTGTCAACGGACCAAATGTCAATTTTGGAATACACCCCATTTCTATCAGCATTAAAGCTGTAATTTTATTGACATTGACAACAAGAGCGGATCCAGCTTCGAAGCCAGGTCATATCGTTCTTGTCAGAACATTTACGTTACGTTTTCAATACTTGAATTCGTAATAATGATTTTATAAAGATTTTTACAGCCATGATTTATGAACACACACACTTTTTACTTTATTTATCAACATTTATGTGTACTTATAAATTTTATCAACAAGATAATAAATAAATTATATCCATCTGGAGCCAGCCCAAGGGGGTCATGACACCTATGACCTCCCCCCTGGATCCGCCGTTGATCGACAAGCCTCTAAAGAGGTCGGGACGTTAGAGTACTTAAAAACGAATGTGTTCTGTGTACAGGACAAGCGATGTCACTATTTGTGCCGGACACGTCATACTCGTCGTCAGAAGGCGAAGATGACTTCTACGACGCGGATGACGAGCCCGCGGACACGCCTCAGCCGGGACCAAGGTGAGTTTGTGGCAATATTACACGTTGACGTACATAATAGCGATTTTGACTAATTTTTGACCGACTTCAAAAAAGGAGAGCCCAGGTGAGCAATTTTATAAGCCGACATACATATAGGGGTGTTGACAAATTTTTGACCGACTTCAAAAGAGGAGGTAATCAATTCGACTGTTTTTTCTTTGGAAACGCTTTTATTTTGTCGATAGGTCCTATGTAAACACGAAAAGAATAATTTTACTAAAATATAGAAGTAGGTATTTTTAATCAATTTATTACGAACAATTAGAATTAGATGCTGAAAATATTATGTTAGGTTTTAAAATGCTGTTTTTGAAGTGTATAAAATAAATTTACGATATGAGTTAACATCCCTAATAAATGGAGTGACGAGACAGATTGGCAAAAAAGAGTATGTTTCTAATGAGGGCGCTAAGATCGCTTTTAACGTAACGTAAAAGATTTGGATATTTTTTATTTTGATTCCTTGTTATTAATAGACTCTTTGTTTATTTCATATCATAAAACAAACAAAAATCGTACGAAAATGTATAGAAATACCTACGTTTAAAATTATTCAACAAAGACATTTTTAATAGTGTTGTCATAATTTTTATTTAATGCCAATTGTCACCGCATCGTACTCTTTTTTGCCAAGTTATACATGGACAGTACGACAATTAGCGTCATTTCCAGTCTCATTATGAAAAAGGTTACAAAAAGATAACATTTTTTATTTCTCACATTAAACATGAAAAAAGCAACATACAGTCGAATTGAGAACCTCCTTTTTTTGAAGTCGGTTAAATAGTTGACAAAAGACGCAAATCTTTTAAGAATTCACTGGAGACTAACTCCTGCTATTATGCTTTTAATTCTTTTATTCACGAAATAAAAAATTGAGTTTAACAGGTTATAATACTTTCGTATCTAATGGGGTAGCTACTACTTCACAGATGACTCGCCATAGTGCCCATTGCATCCCGTTCTAGGTGTCATTTGCGTAATGCGTTTTATGTCGGCCGGCATAATTATATCGACCGATACTCTACCGAAACTGTACTATACTTACTATCAAGTGATTTTGAGTCATTTTGTCATGCCAGTGTTAAAAAAAATATTAAGAAGTTTTTAACCGCGATCTAAAAATAATGTTCACTAAAAACTTTTCTATCTTTCTAAGGAAGGTTTATCAAAGAAACTATTTTAAAATACCAGTGTGTGTACACAGTAAAGCGGTGCATTTAACCTAGCCGCCGAATCGGGTCGCGGGTCAATGACATCGGGTCACGCTAGGGTTGAACAACGGTGGAAAATCTTGTTGTCTTATAAAATCTTATTTCTTGCGGTGTCCTTATGAAAAACGATTTTAAATAACAATTGCTGTTGTTTTTCATGCTTATAAAGTGATTTTATATAAGTTTAGCGATATACACATGTCTCCTTTGACACATAAATAACATGGTTTGTTTTTTTATTAGCACACTCAACTTTTGTAGCTGGTTGTAAGGGCAACGCTGTGCGGTTAAAATATGAACTGAGTTATAATTACCTCTCCACGTTCAATGCTATATTGCCCCAATTGTTTTCTTCCTCAAAACATAAGACTGGCTCAGTGAACTGTTCTGTGAACTGTCTATTCAATTTATATACTCCTAAACTTTTACGGCCAATTAAAGAATTTACTAAGGTGTACATACGCATCCTTTACCAACAGCGCTAAATATTAACCTGGCTTACAGATATTTTCAACTAGAGTTTATGATGTGTATTTACGAACGTACATATGCATGCGTACAACCATGTAGGCCCCCCGCTTCACCGCCGTGCAGCAGCGTAGACAGTAACAAATAGATCGTGAACTTGACCGGCTGTTTTATTTCACATATTTACTGATACCACAGTTTATAAATAACAACCTCTACAAGTCCTATTTGTAATTTATTTTTATTAGATACTTCGTGACAACCCTAGCGAGTGCACGGCTATGCATCGGTTGTCGTTAAAGTTTTTACACGGGCGTAAAGAGCTCCCGGCCTGTCCACAAACGCTTTTGTACAATAAGGTTCTATGTAATGATATATATTTCAAAGGTTTTAGTGTGTATGTACATACGTATCGCTCTAATAACAGTAAAACGAAGTCTTGAGATTTGCATTTTCGCTTTGTCTACAATAGAGAGAAGGTTTAGGGATTTCTATATTACAAGAATCTGCTCATCAAATTTCTATAAAGACAAGCTAATGTCCCCACGAGACTTCCAATTGTTTGGGTCTTGTCGCTCCTGGCTGACAGGTTTACAGTGATTGTGTGGGCGGGAAAATCACTTCATGAAAATATCTTATCACGGCTTGGTATGAGGTCATGAAAAGATTTTAGATCGATATCAATCAAGATCGCTTCCCATCTTATATACAAACACATGCATCAACACTGTGGTATACCTAAAATAGTTTCTCCCATCTGAGCTGTGACTTCAATAACAATAAATATATTTTATGCTCATAAACAACATTACGCCTGTCACCGCTGCCATTCAAATATAAATAAATCCGAACATTCGCCAAATTGAACCAATCTATTAGAAATAGCGTTTCTATTCAAGTGCTTCCGAAACTTCCGCACGATATACGACTATTATCCCCGTCCACTTCTATCGGTGTTGCTGTGCTAAAAGGATTTACCCAGTAATGGGGAGTTTATAATAGAATTAAAACGTAAAGGTATGTTAAGTCTGCCAACGAATACAGTACAGTACAGAATTAAAACGTAAAACTTCCCATTGCTATTCCTACTCTTTGCACATTCTTTCCCATAATCTATTTCCAGTACTATTTTTTGTTTATCACATCTTTCTTCACGGTGGTCGCGGGTTCAAATCCCAGGGCACACCTCTGACTTTTCGGAGTCATGTGTGTATTGATAGTCAATCACCACGCACTAAAACGGTGAAGGAAAACATCGTGAGGAAACCTGCATACCATAGCGCTTTATAAGAATTTCTATGGTATGTAAGTCCGCCAACCCGCACTAGGCCAGCGTGGTGGACTATATGGCCTAACCACTCTCAATCGTACTGTCGATTGTAGAGTAGGCCCGTGCCCTGCAGTGGGACGTATATGGGCTGATACAGATACAGACAGATACATCTTTCTTTGACGATATAAGAAAGACATTATAAGAATAACGTGAAATAGAGGTCACACTTGACCTGTCTATCGTAGAGTAGCGAATCTTGTGGGAATTTAATTTTTCCAAATTATTCCAATCGTGCCTCGTTAGTTTTCTTTCTTCAGTAAAGTAACATGAGTTATATTGAAAATTGTTGATATCACGTTGGTAGATTATGCGGTTTGTGAATTTTCGTTGTATTACATCATGGTACCGATAGTGAGTGGTTCGAATTTATGGCTTCCGTAATCTTTCATCCACGTGTTTTCTATCGAAAAGCTTCAAATTTATCATGTCTTATTTATGGTATAATATATTTAGACAATTTATTAAGTAGAGAAAATATGCGCAAAAAATGAAACTCGGGAGAAAACTCAGAGTACTGGCAACACTAATTGTAAGATCGATGTGCATTACCGGTTTTAGGTCACAGGCCATCCTCTAGTTCTGAAATAATCGGTCAATGAACTGCGAATCGCGCATACAATGTTTGTTTACGGAGTTAGTACGTGTAATTTTGTACGCAAGGTGTGGTCTCTATCAAAAGTGTTAACGATTTGTGTATCTGATATTCATTCGATAGTCAAAAATAACCGCTGTCACCTTATAAACGTGCGATAAATAGTTTATCGATATTAAAATAAGCAGAGTAATCGAATAAATATAAATAATGAATTAAGGAGTCTCTTATTTTTTTAAGTCTTAAAAGAATTAGTCTTACTTGTAAAATGGTGTTTACATTATCTATAAATCTGAAAGTTTTATGGATTTATATAAAGTTTTATGGAAAAGACCTGTATCGAAAATATTACACCTCGAAAGCGCTCATACTCAACCAAAAATAATAAGGTACGCTTCTTCCATCACCGATCAGAGTCTATGAAAGACGCTTTGCTCAAACAAAGCAAGCCCTATACAAACATTTGTGAAACACGCAAACATTTGCCTCGGTGCCAAAGCTTAGCCTCGGTCTCATGACAGGGGTAGGACCCATCAAGGTGTTGGCTATGATCATTGAGATAATATACTAGAGGGGACACTTCAAACAAAATATTTGTAATGAAATGAACGGTACATACTGTTTCTGTCTCTGTCACGCCTACGAAATACAATATCTTCCCTCTCGCTTCATTGTGCACCCTTGTGCACGCGCCATACGCATGGATTTTGTTCCCGATGTCCGCTCTAGTATAATACCTCAATGGTTATGATCACAATCCAGCTTTCTTTCAAAAATCATAATAGTCTCAACTGATTTTTTTAAGGTGACAAATTTTGTCAAGTCCATGTAAGTAAGATTTAAGAATCAGGTCACTGTGGAAATAATCCTGGGAGGCTTTTGTTAAGCAGTGGACTTCCTTTGGCTAATGGATGGATGGATGATGGATGAAGATGTAAGATGAGACAAATAAAAAACATTTTAACACCTTTACTGATGTGCCAATATGTTGAATTATCCTTGTGGATAATACATTGATGTACAAGTCGATCATATTATGCATGGAAATTACACACGACGCATGTGAAAGAAAAACGAGAGTAACGCTCGAAAAAAAAAAGTCGTTTTTTTAAAGTATAAATTGCATGGATCGGGGCGAGCCTTAGCATTTAGGACTAGCTCTGGCCCATGATGTTTCCCGCACAGTTCGTAACGTGATGTGATGTAGCTGATAGCTGGCGCCGAACTAAAAAAATAAGTTTTTGCGGTGCCAACCTGCACTAGGCCAGCGTGGTGGACTATATGGCCTAACCACTAACTCTCAATCGTACTGTCGATTGTAAAGTAGGCCCGTGCCCTGCAATGGGACGTATATGGGCTGATACGGATACAGACAGATATTTAGGTATTTTGAATTTATCAAAAGATTAGTTTTATTGACGAATAAAATTTTTCAGAACACCTTTTGAAGAACCGACAACCGCTGGGGTAGTGGAGACCGCGTGAGTAGAGAGCACATCTTGAGTAGAGTGTATAAAAAGAGACATATTTTTAATTACAATTTTAAAGTTATTACGCTTGCTAAGATGCGATGTCCACCACAGAACATGTTTACAGCAGCGGTTATCGGTTCTTCGACAGATGTGGCGCCCCTTTAAGATATCTAATATTTACTAATTGACTCATTGTCCGCTAGTTATACATTGTTATTTAACGCTAAACAAGGATACTGGTAATTGATTTGTTTATTGTCGTTTATCTCCAAAAATATTTGTTTAGGACACAAATCGATGATTAACTTATCACTGTTGTAAATAGTTTAAACAATTTGTGGAATTTAGACCGATTCCTTTCATTGCGAGTGGACAGCTGTTAAGCTCTTCTCATGTACCACGAGGAATACCGGAAGGGCTATCGGTTTTAAGTTTTAGACCTTTGCTAGTAAGTACTTAATTCGGCACTTCAATATTTGACCATGAAAAAATATGATTTTAAGAAGTTGCTAGAAGCAAGCCAAGCGGCTTGCATTTAAGACACTGGGAATCCTTTTCCAAAACATATTATGTTTAGCAATAACTTTCCTTCGAATAGCTCAAAATAATTATATATTGCGGAAGTCATCGAGCTCATTAACTATGCAACAATAACAAGTGATCTGCTATCACGGATTCAATGAAATCCCCACGGATTAATTGTTTCGGTTGATATAAACGAAGATAAGCCCATATTAACGATTATGCTGTTGTGTAGACTGTATAATGCCATTGAGTAGTTCATATCTATTGATAAAACAATACTATGAGGTAGGAAGAGAGCCATGCATGTTCAGTTGTCTATCGACCTTCGTAGTAACATAGGAGTCACATTTTGGAAAGATAATGTAGTGTATCTGGCCACTTGTAATATTATGCATCTGGCCACTTGCAGATACTAAATACCGAACGTGTACCTTAGACAGTTCTGTCGTCAATATATTGTCATGGTGAAATGTCTTTCTTTTACTTGCATTTCTATTAATATATTACAGATAATATCTATGTAATTGAATTAGACTGGATTGACTAAATAGTCGCCTTCATTCCAGAATAATAAATAGGCATCGCATAAATAGGAAAAAAACTCAGCCAATAGGATATTTATAACGGTGAAGGAAAGCATCGTGGGAATACCTGCATACCATAGCGATTTGTAAAAAATCGATGATAATAATATTATGTAAAGTCCGCCAACCCGCACTCGGCCAGCTTGATGGACTATATGGCCTGACCACTCTCAATCGTACTCTTGGATTGTAGAGGAGGCCCGTGCCCTGCAGTGGGACGTATGTGGGCTGATACAGAACAGTACGAATATATTTGAGTCTATGTTTTATTGTATAAAAATTGAATAAACTAAGAGTTTTATACATCCATTCAGTCAATTAAACAAGTTAGCAACGTTTTAATTCTTGTAATTGAATTAAAAGAAAAGGGAATTAAAACAAAACTTGTTACGTCACTAGTCTTAACCTGCATTACATTGTGCGCGTGTGAAAGAGGCGGTAAGATGCCCTAATACACTCTCACTCTTTCATTTAAAATAGTAATATTTGCCTCAAAACGTGCTACAGTTAATCCTGGCTTACCGGAGTTGCAGTTGCGGTTTTGAGGATGGGCCAGTCCTTTTACATATAGACATCTTTCGCAAACTCAAAAGCATATTATATAAACCGTAGCCTTTAACGAAAGATTAACGAACCCAAAACCGTATTATTAAATTATTCACGACGATTCTCATATGCGAGTATATAAAGCATTAGAGACCGAAGTCGGCCAGTAAATAATAAATTTAATGGACTCAATCGTGGATGACTGAGGTGAGACGGGGTAATGAGGGCCGTATGCCCACAGTGAGATAAATATTTCTGTCATTAATGGGCATTTATTTCATTTCTGGGTATGGTGAGACCGAAAAGTTTATGATATATATAAAAATAGATTTTCTTCGCAACAATGTGTAAATGTTTAACCGCGATTTTATCAATAACTATTTGACCAATGGGATTTTCGATATCTATACCAATAGCGACAGATTAATACTCCCGTATTTATGTATAATACAACACTATCACGACAGTCGCTATCGAATAGCGATAGCGATGGACTTCACCCTCATTATGTATGAAGAACGCTATCACTCGGTTCCGCCCGTACTCTGCGTCGGAACGATCTTACAAACGACTTACTTACACCAAGTTCAAACACTTGAATATCCGATTTAAAATACTTTTAAACTGCAAACTGATGTTTTTGTCTGTATGTATATCGGCGATTATTTCAAAAACTATTGAACCTATTTGAATGCTGTTTTCCTTATCTATGACACTCCCGACAGATATCTACTCTCATATTCATTAATCATTCATGGCTACCACAACCACAACAATCGCTATCGAATAGAGGTACCGATGGACTTCACCGCCATTACGTATGATAGTCGCTATCACTCATTTCCACTCGTACACAGCGTCTGAACGATCTTACAAACGATCTACATACACCAGGTTCAAATATTTAAATATCGGATTTAGAACACTTTAAACTGCTGCTGTTTATGAAATTATGTACATCGGCGACCTTTTTAAAAACCTATTAATCCAATTTGGATGCTGTTTACATTATTTTTCGATAGACAATGTAGTCACATACGTATAGGAATAGCGATAGCGATGGACTTCACCCTCATTACGTATGATAAACGCTATCACTCGATTCCGCCCGTACACAGCGTTTTGCCGATCTTCTAAATTACCTACATGTACCAGTTCAAACACTTAAATATCCGATTTAGAACACTTTAAACTACTACTATTTATGATTTGTTGTATCTCATCGACCTTTTCCAAAAACTACTAAACCAATTTGGATGCTGTTTACAAAATTTTTCTGTAAACAATGACTCCTGTATTCATACATACTTCATCGCTAACGTAAAGGAATAGCGATAGCAATGGACTTCACCCTCATTACGTATGATAAACGCTATCACTCGATTCCGCCCGTACATCGCGCCTGACCGATCTTATAAATTTCCTACATCATACATGTACGAGTTCAAACACTTAAATATCGGACTTAAAACGTTTTAAATTGCTTCTGTCTATTCATTTTTGTATCTTAGTGACCTTTTCAAAAACCTACTAATCCAATTTGGATGCATTTTACATTATTTTTGGATAAACAATGACTCCCGTATTCATACTTACTCCGATGCTATCGTATACGAATAGCGATAGCGATGGACTTCACCCTCATTACGTATGATAAACGCTATCACTCGATTCCGCCCGTACATCGCGCCTGACCGATCTTCTAAACGACCTACATGCACCAGTTCAAACACTCGAATATCCGATTTAGAACACTTTAAACTGCTGTTTATGAATAGACTGTGGATCGATATAATGGTTCTAATGCAGTTATTTATTTATGGTTTAAGTTACTTGGTTTTGCACCCGGCTGTACTTGAGTGTATAAATTAATTTATAAATGGATTGTTTTCTTAAGCTTTTATGCAATAAAAAAACTTGATATAAATAAATCGAAATATGTAAATGCTTACCATTTAATTGATCATGAATTTAATAAAAAAAAAAACAAATAGATAAAAAGACCCTAAATTTTCATTACATAGTTTTTATAAGAGTAATGCTTTTTATTAACATATTATAAAGTGAATGTATTGTTAACATAAAGTCGAAGGCCTCACGCTATCACGCCGCCGCATCGCATAAGCCGCGGAACATTTCAAACTTTCGCAATGGCCGGAATTTTCACGACAATTCACATTTTCCGAGCTTGAAGCGCGGGGTCAGTGTCCTTTACGCCCTCCAAATTTGTTTTAGAATTGACAACGTGACGGAGTGCTTAATCTGTAACATTTATTCTGTTTCTTGTTACGAATTGTGATAAAGATTCGATTTTGATGAAATTTGTGTGATGTGCGATCATTTTAATTTAAGGGATTTGCAACTGTGTTACTGATGTCACTTGCCCCATAGTGGCTTATTACCATGTTAATAACAAATTCCGGAGCATACTTAGCAAGTTTTTTAAAATATACACAATTGGATTCCCCTGTCTGGGTATCGAACCCTAAACCTCATGATGCACAGCTGCACACTTAAGCAGAATAACTTAAATAAAATAAAGATATAATTTATGAGATTTTAAAACACACAAGATATTTATATGAGATTTTAGTTTCCACTTATTTTAAAATCATAAATTATACATCACTCAAAACCCCATTAACTCCCAGCTTTCAGCCATTCTTCATAAACTATTTTTAAACACTGTTTGTATTACGTCAAAGTGAGTCACGACACATATTAATTTTCACTACTCTCACCGGTGATCCACTTTCCAGTATTCATTACCACCAGGCAGACATACAGACATTATTGTGGCATCTATGATAGTAACCATTGTATAGATCAGAGGTTCTTAACCGGTGTTCCACGGACCACTGGTCGCTGAAAGCATATCAAGTGGTCAGCGAAGTCATCCTAAGACCATCTTTAAAATATAAAAAGCCAGAGTAACTTCAGAATATATTCAGACTTTACATCTTATGTCTTAGGGTGGCGAGTGCAGTGGAATGCCAAGCATTCCTTTATAATTCAAGGTGTTGTTTGGTTATGCTACTATTCATGAGCGGTTGTATCGCTTACCATCAGGCGAACGGCACGCTTGTCTCGCCATTCATTGTAATAACAAAATTAAAAAGTCTTGGCGTGCGAATACGTACGTAGTTGTCATGTTCTTCTCAAAATATTAGTAACAGTTTTTCAGGCTGACAATTAATATTTTGAAAGTCTTCTTGACGCAGTTGGTTTGACGCCGACTGTGAAATGAGAGGCCGCGGGCTCGATACCCGCACCGAGACAAATGTTTGTGAGGCCCACATGTATTTGTTTCTGGCCTGGGTGGTTTATGAGACCGAAAAATCTCATGAAGACGACGAAGACACAAGACTCGATCTTGATATGGGGTCAGGACGATGTATGTGACTGTTGGGTGTTTCATTTATTTATTCAGGTGATAAATTAATGACTGTATTTTGTACCTTTCTGATGCCACGTCGGTGTAAAAAACTCAGATGATATCGTTCAAGAACCCGCTAAGCTCTATGAAAACTGGGCATGTGTGTCGTATGTCGGTTGAAATGTAGGCTAAGATCACTGCAGATCCGGTTTGAAAAGTACAGGCAGAAAATAAGGGTTAGACGGAGAGGGCGATATCGGACAGATACCTGTTTCAAAGTTTTTATAAGCTGTAAAACTCCTAAAAGAAAGGGATGTTATAATAAGTTGCAGCAGGAATTCTACTCGTTTTGTATTAATTTCTAATAATACGAGTAGTTGCCATATTTTGATAGGAAATAAAAAGACGTAACAGAAAGGCGCAGTTAAATACATATTGTAAAAATGATAGGTTTAGGTGATAGGTTTGATCGTAAGTGTCACATCATTAAATAAATTTCAAAAATATATGATGGCGTAATCAGAAACTAATAAATAATTTGTGTCCCAGATAAATCAAAAATTCTGAGAGATTTCAAACACCCGAAATGCAACAAAAAATTGTTACTCACACAAACATTTTCCCGATGCGGGAATCGAATCCCCTTCCTCTCATTCACAACAGGTAACATAATTATTATTACATCCAACATTGACGCGCCGATTTTAATCACCTAAAAGTATACAACCATATAATCCTGTTAATATTTCCCTATCCCGTCTTTCCCGACCGAACGCATGATACATGGTGTTTATTTATAAACAGCGGTACTGCGTTCGGCGCAAGGCGAGCGGTGCGCCGGCGCGGTGACGTCACGCGACGTCAGATGCCCACAAACGCGCAACACGCAGACCGGACACACCTATGCGGTATTACCGATCGAGCAGCTTTGTACAGTTACGGCATAAATGATTAAACAAATAAAAAATACTTGGATTGTGATTAATGAATTGTCAGAATAAATATTTTGAGATAGAAAATTTAAGAACTGGAGAATATCCTACTAAAATAAATATTTTTACGAGGTTTTAAATATATGTATTTAGTTGATCAGACCAAATTTGGCTAGACCCCTGTCCTGCAGTGGGATGTTTAGGGCAGGTCAGACATAGATCATAAATGCAAAAATAAAATTTCCCGACTAACAGATGCGTCAAAACGCTTTGATAAAACGCTGCTCTATTGTTCACTCCACTGTAATCAATTGGTTAGTATTAGAACCGAAAAATATACCGTCTGTTTTTCTTATAATTATCTTACTATTTTATATTTAACCATAAAAAATCTACTGCTGAGCTTTGCATTAATTACTTTTGATTTCAATTTGAAAAATATCTATGAAGTTCGGAAAAGTCATCATGGAATTAAATCGCCTTTAAATAACTATATCCACCTAAAAACGCATCAACTTCAATAATTCCGCGTCTATTACTGCCTAACATCGCATCTCCGCGAACCGTATCAACGCATCCAGCTATTGATCTATGCCAATCGGGCCGGCTACTGGGTATTCAGTAGTCAGTGTGAGTCGGAACGCGCGCCGCGGCGCACCTCGCTCGGCAGCACGTCTCTCGATCGATACAACCGCATACAATTCACTTGTTGACGTCTCCTACACGCGTCAAAATAACGTACGTGTCTGCGTGTTTGCGTGTCTGCGTGTCTGCGTGACTGTGCACGTGTGTTTATGTTCCATGCGTTTAGATCTCATCCAAGTGCACGTATTTTTTTTTTCATCAACCTGTATTTTTATGCAACGTAGTTTAGTTTAGTGTTTTTGTTATGAGTTTGTGAATGTAATGGGACTTTATGGTGGAATTATAGGGTATGATTTTGTACATAAAACTACACTTAGGATAAATTAAAACTATTTGATGATGAGATGTTTTAGGTTTGTTAATATAACTGAAGGATTACGGTGCTCTAGGATACGAATTATCCTGTGTTTAATGATTTATTGACTCGATAATTTTATGAATATTATGGCACTTTTTGAGGCCTAATACGTCATCCGTTATACTTAAACTAACGCAGACATTTGGTCGATAAATATACGTAGAGTCTCTACGAAAAATAATGCAAAAATGCCCAGTGAAATTTACTCTCGAAAACTGGACTGTTGCTATATGCTCAAATGAAAGAAAATAAATGGAAAGTATTACGATTGTGTCGCTGTTTGTTCATACGTTGGCAGTACTGAGTAAACATCGCTGAAACAATTCAAAACGCGATGCTGTTTTACATTTCTATATTTAGTCGTCATTTATTCTTGTTTGTTTTCTTTTTTTATTGACCAGTGTCTGAAATAACCCGCGATCTGACGTCATCCCTTCTTCGTTCTATATTTGGTCTTTATTATTGGCTATAATAGTTATGTTGGAAGCAAACTACAATTTTAGGTGATTCATTAGACTTGCAATGTTTGGTGATCTTCTGCCTTATCGTCAAGGGTCTATCTATGTATTGTTTTGTGTATTTTTTATTTATGTGTTATCATATCATGTGAAATAATCTACCATTTTACATAACCTCTATCATAAAATATTATTTTTTAATACAAATAAGTTGCGTAACGCAAGCTCCTAATGAGAAACAGAATTGTAGGAATTTGTTAATGTTTTTATTTTATTGTTATTTTTCACCGGTTATTGACATACACGGCAGTATTATAACACCACAAAAATACATACACGATATTAGATGTATTATATATAAAATCATAAAAATAGGAGGGCGACATTCTCTAATAAAGGTAGAGTCCCAAAGTTTTACCGCAATCTCAGGACTAGTAACTATAGTAATGGGCCGGCTTGGGTGGTCACAGAAAACTGATATGAAACAATAGTTTTTGCACTCGTGTTTCATTCGGAGTGTGAGATTGCCGAGAGTCCAAGTTCCAACATCTCTTTCCTCTGTTACATTTTGAGAAGCTGCGACGCAATTACAACGCCATGATCATGTTAAGGGCCATCCGTTTATCACGTGAGGCTGGAAATGAGAGAGAAGAGTTTAAAAAAAACATAAAATAAAATTATTCTTTATAACTGTATGTAAAGATAATAACTAAAAATACGCGTGATGTTCGGATAAGGAGGGGATAGTGTCACTACATATCACTAAAGGGGAGGGGGGTTAAAAAAGGCTAAATAAAAGATCACGTGATTAATGGACGGCCCCTTAGCGGCCGCGTCTGGTCTTTTACCAACATGCCACCGCGCACTTAATACATTCATTAGAGGTCAATATTTACTGGATGCATACCGGCCGTGACTTTCAGTGCGGTCGGGGTAAATGTTGTGTTAAACAAAGGCGTTCATTATAATGACATCCCTTAGCTGTCGAGTGTCTTTAGTAATGCGGGGGATGTTTTCTATTTCCAACCGCGCCGGGATACAAGTCACGTAATTGGATATTTTTAGATGAATTATGGATGTTTTTGTTTAATTATTTTACTAAGGGTTTGTCTCCCGCTTTGCTACGGAGGGAAGTGGACAAAAATAACCTTCTGTTCATTTTGCTATTTGATTAGTTTTGTTGCGGGTTAAAGACAAGTTAGACATTCCCGGAGACTCGCTGAAAATGCTTGGTGTTATAAAAATGCGTGTTACTGTTGATCCTGCAATACCGGAGTTACAGCAGGTTTGAGGGGCAAGGTTAATGTTCTCTAAGGTTGATTTTTTTCCTACTTAAATTGACGTACTGGGTTTAATGTCTAGTTTAGGCAATTAACTTTGTGCGAGTTTTATACTTTGATAATTATCATATATTCCGAGATTGCAACTGCCCTGACACCTTTGGACGGAAATACGTTCGAAGAGTTCATAGTAATACATAATTACATTTATGACAGACCGTTTAGATTATTTTGAGTTGTTTATGGCAGGGAAACCCCCCACTAGCGTCGTGAAAGGATCGGTAGTGATTCTAATAAATAAATAAATGAATTGCTTATCATTTTGAACTTGGGTTGCCAGGCGTACATATCATATCTCTTATCTCACTTTCGGTAACATCGGTTTATTATTCTATAGAAATATTTCGCATTATGTGATTGAGGCATTCTAAAATATCTGACCTAAACTTTTTAGAAACATTTTCATGTTACCAAAAAAGAAGAAAAGTTACAAAATGCAATTCTCGACCAGGGCTCCGTATGAACGTTTTATTTCGATTCACATAATGTTACCAGGCATATAAACTATCCGTAAAAATATAACGATCAATAAATAGGCTGTTTACAATAATTTATCCTTTTCTAGAAATAATACTTCAAGTGAACACGATATAATTATCGCGTTATCAAACGATTAAACGCTGTTAAACTCTAGTTTACATTCATTGTTTTCATTTTCTAATGTTTACAATACATAAAGTATAAATACATACGCATAATTTATACTACACAGTACAGAGGTTTTCAATGAAGGACTCCTTGATTCGATTTATGCATTGTAATAAATTAAAAGTGAGAGGTCGCCAGGGTAGGTACCACCGCAATATCTATTTCTCCCGACAAACAGCAGTGTAAATGCACTGTTATGTTCCTGTTGAGGCATATTGTAGCCGGAATAAGTGGACATATACAGAGTAAACGTCTTATGTCTCAGGATGGCGAGCGCTATAGAATACCAAGCATTGTTTTGTTATTCATGGTGTTGTTGGGTTTTGCTTCTGTCCACGAGCGGTTGTACCAACAGGCTCGCTATCGCTATCTTTCATTGCAATAAAAAACTCATATTATTACTAGATTTATTTACATCATGACGGAAACATTGTCAACAACAACGTTGATATTGCCTATCCCGTCAAAGAATGGCTTTGGATCTTATCTTCCATGTATAAAATAACTAACACTCCCGCCTCGTACAAGGTTGGGTATGACATACCCTACCTGATACACGGACGGAAGAGACCGGTGAGTCCAAAAGCTCATTTTATGGAGGTGACCCGGGGTATGATATACATATACCCCACCTGGTATACGGAGGGGGGTTAAAAAACCAACAAGTCCGAAGGGTTATTTTATGGAGGTGTCACCACCTACCGGTAACAGTAGCATCAGCCGCCCATCCGCACATTAAATGAAAAATTTAATAATTAATGATTATGATGACATTGCATGTTGGTTGCACTTATAATTAATCCGAAAGTGACCAAGTAATAATTATAAAATCGATGTGTCTTCATGTTGAAGCAACAAAGAAAGGCAGTGTTTTATTATTAACACCATTTTAATATGCATATCGATCGACGGTCGCTCAATACACAACGTTGCCGTTTCTCACGACAGTTATTATGTATTATTAATAAGTAGAATAATAATTGTGCTATTACGCTGGTTACGGGTATCGAAATAGATAGACCTTAAACTTCCGTATCGACTTGAGCAGAATTTTTCTATTTCACACAATAATGTTGCCGTATCTGTATCAGCCCATATACGTCCCACTGCAGGGCACGGGCCTACTCTACAATCTAGAGTACGATTGAGAGTGGTTTGGTGATATAGTTCACCACACTGGCCTAGTGCGGGTTGGCGGACTTACATACCATAGAAATTCTTATAAATCGCCATGGTATGCAGGTTTCCTCACGATGTTTTCCTTCACCGTTTTTAGTGCGTGGTGATTGACTATCAATACACACATGACTCCGAAAAGTCAGATGTGTGCCCTGGTATTTGAACCCGCGACCACCGTGAATATGACGGCAGCCGCATCTGGTCCGTTTACCAACAGGCCACCACGCACTTTCATATTTTGTAATGTTGCCGTATATATCATATATTTTTTGAGGAGGATCAAAGATTATAAGTAGGTGAGAGGAGAACATTTAATCATAACATTTTTGCTTTTAAGTTACGCTATGAGCACGATATAATTTTAATTTTTTTTTTTTTGTAATAAGATAGTTATTGTATTAGTTGTTTTTATATGTTAAATGTTATATAAATGTGTTACTTGATCTAAACCAAATAAACGTTTATTATTATTATTATTATTATTATTATTATTATTAATCTATATCAGCCCTTATACGTCCTAATGCAAGCCATGGGCCTCCTCTATAATCCAGATAACGATTGAGATGGATTAGCCTATTGTATCATATCAAGAATATGAAAATATAATTGAAGGCATATTATCGTATCCATACCTTTCTATATCTATATCGATATACACATTTATCTTATCAATGACATCGGTGATGTATTTCCATTCAGATTTTCGCAGATTTGAATAATTTTTATATCGAATATCTGACTTGAATCGGCTCTTAGAAAAATACACAGATTCGAATAACTTATGTATAATAAATTACATAGAGTCTTCTAAATTTCAAATGGAAGCTTTTATAGTAAAAAAAACTCTGATGAGGTTCATCTTATAAAAACCTCGTTGAGAAATTGAAGTTTCACCAAAGATTTTCTAAGGTATGTAAAGTCTGCTAACTCGCACCCGACCAAAATAGTGACCTAAAGCTTAAATCCTCAAAAGTACAGAGGACCCGCCCAGTAATGGTATGTACGAGTTTTTAAGATACTTTCCCGCCAACACCCAAAACTGCTACTCCTATCACCCAGGATCAAAGTCATCAAAGAATTGACACCGAGCTCCGGAGCTCGGCGAGTCCCTTACACACTTACACACAGCTTGTCGTTAACCCACATAGAAATTAAAAAACAAAGACAAATACAACATATATTTGTTTCCAACTCCTATTCCCTATTTGTTTTTTTCTTTCTGATGGGCTGGTGGTTTTTTTGTAACTCCAAATGTACTAAAAGGCTTATCCTTAATTTTTAAATCCATGTTATTAAGTAATGTTTTTTCCTGATACATATATAGCGAGGTCATGGCTACATTGTGGGCATAGGCACTTAATTGAAACATTTGCACGTTTCTCGAATAAGTAAATATTCCGTCGCTCGTCGCCATATTTTATTATGTTCGTGTTTTATGTTCTGTTTACGTAATAAAAGTAAATCAAACAACGTTGGCAGAATATATGTATTTATTTTCACATCGTCCATGTATAATTTTACACATCTGTATATTTTAATCATAAAATAACATTTCATGTATTTTATTTTGCAGCACGTATTAAATGTAAATATACGATATAAATACAAATTTAAATTTACTTTGTTTAATTAAATCAGTCCCGTCCCACTGCAGTTACTCTGTACTCCGAAACGACGACGAGTTATTTATTTTTATTTAACAAAAAGTATATACGTAGAAACTATTGAAGAGTCCTGCAAAATGTTCGGACTTCGTACGTAAAACGGTGAAGGAAAACATCGTGAGGAAACCTGCATGCCATAACGATTTGTATGAATTTATATGGTATGTAAAGTCCGCCAACTCGTATAAGGCAAACTTGGGGGACTATATGACCTAACCCTTCTCAATCGTACTCTCGATTGTACCGGAGGCCCGTGCCCTGCAGTGGGACGTATATGGGCTAATACAGATACAGATTAACTTATCTGATGTCTTAGAAACAGAAGTTGCATACCTAATGCAACTTGCAGATACTGTTACTCATAGGCACTAAGCTACTTATTATTATTGTGAATAGAACGGTAAAAAACACCACTTACACAATTTATTAAGAAAACAGGACAAACATTTATATAATATTAAGCTAATACTACTATATGGCCTAACCACTCTCAATCGTACTGTCGATTGTAGAGTAGGCCCGTGCCCTGCAGTGGGACGTATATGGGCTGATAGAGATACAGAAGCTAATAATAATTTGTAGTCAATCATACTCGCAAAACTAAACTTTATGTATGTAGTTTTATTTATCATTATTATTTAATCTTCACTCATTCTTTTACGACCTTATTCAAAGACAGTTTTAAACCTATTTTAGCTATCGAATACATTGTCTTCTTCACTCAAACTGAATTCACAGTCGTTCGATAGGGACCAAAACTTTCAATAACTAAAATAGGTTTTATAACTGCCTGTAAATAAGCCGGAAATGTTTAGTCTAATGATAGTACTAGACCTTACCACGTCCAAATCATTAGTCCTGTCTTTCACTTATTTTAGAACTGCACCAAATATTATTTATAATTAATATTTAATAGATATATATTCAATTGAACCATTAATAAATAGGTATAGTTTTACTTATACCATTTGTACTCAACACAGCTATTACTTGAATAAATAGAAAAAAATACAGCCTTTGTAGTAGTGAGCATACATCCGGCCGTGAAAAGAGACGCAGTGGGTTCGTTTCTTGCAAAGAAATAATAGTTTATTTTTATTTTTTAATCTGTTTGTAGTGTCTAAAATTCCCATATAGTCCTTGCCCGTATCTTAGGCTGGTTTTAGAGTCACGCTGAATGCGCGCTGACTGTCGGCGCTTACAGCTCAGTGCGTAGCATACGGACGGGGGTCAGCGCTGACAACTACGCGTTATTCTAAAACGCTCCTTAGAAGCTCATACATTTCAACTGTCAGCGCTGACGGTCAGCGCGCGGTCAGCGTGACTCTAAAACCAGCCTTAGTGTTGGATAAATCATTTACCTCGGTGACGTATTCCAACCCGCATTTAATTTCACATCCGGCTTCTAGCCAACCACACTACCAGTAGCAATTCAATAAACTTATCTACCACACATAATACTTCCGATTCCATTGCGCAGCGTGTACAGGAACAACAAACAACAGTGCCTCGGTAACGTGAAATGTATCGCACAATGTGCCCAATAGACTATGTACACTGAACATTCTGTGATAATAGTGATATAACGTGCAATATGATACGTGCTTTGACGTCGCGACGATGGTCGCTAAGAAGGGACAGCGGAAGGTGAGAGAACTAAATTACTTTTTTCTAAATTATTAAGATATAGATTTTGGCCTTAAATTGTGTAAATTATAAATTCCTATTGGATGTAAATAATAGAGAATGAATCATTACATACATGAAAAATCTTGAGGAATAATTAATTATTATTTTATTTTGCATTAAAATAAATGATATTAGTGACTTTTTCAAATGATATCCATTGTCAGTCATGATTTGATGGTCTACTTATAACACTGTACGACGCAAATGCAGCTGTTATCAATTTAATTACCGTCAGATAACTAATTTAACTATAATAATTTATCAACTAAAGGGATCTTTCCTTAAAAGGAACCGTAGTTAAATTACCTAAATTATAAATACAAACTTGTCGATTCATTAAAAAGGCGCTGTCACATTTCAGCTCAAACACAAAAGTCTCTGTAATTAGTTACCCAAAAAAACGAGAGACCTTGAATGAAACTGTCGAGCTGTAATAAAGTTCTGGAACATTCGCAATACGAGCCTCCTCTTTGCACGGTTAGCGTAATAGGAGTAATTATGTCGCTCCACGCACACAATTTGAGAAATATAGAAGTAGGTAATTGAATGCATTTTAATACGAGCATATGTACTGCAGTAGAAAAAAGTAGTAAACTGTTTGAAAACCTCATTGCGATGTTCTGAAGATGTAAGAAAGACAAGCCTTATATCATATGCGTAGCATCGTCGTTGATTAGTCAGTTCTCAGTATAAAAAATATATGTAAGTTACTTTGAGCAAGGCTTTACTACCTTTTGTCATATCGTTTCTACTTAAAACTAAAGGAGTATTCCAATAACATAAAGCAAGGATATTTTATTTAACTCATATTTATTAACATGGATACTTTCACCAATAAAATAAATTGTAATAAGGCATTGCAAAATATTTACTACTAGCAAAAAGAACGCTCGGTCATTGTATGCTGTGCAAACTGAAAATAAATATTATTTTCACCATCTGTAATAAAATACAATCGTCATTTTCAACACAGTTCATGTTAATATTAAAAACAAATAACAGAACAATACTATTTTTGATTCTGATTTGATTTTCGTGTAGACAGTTCGCTAACGCATATTGAAAGAGACCACACCTTGCGTACAACACTACGGTCTCAATTCTGAAACATTAACCCCATAAACAAACTACATATTGCGCGATTCGCAGTTCATCGACCGATTATTTCAGAACTAGCGGATGGCCTGTGACCTAAAACCGGTAATGCACATCGATCTTACAACTAGCGCTGCCGGCATGCGTTTTATTAGGATTTTATCAGCATTTTTAGGTCTGATAGAGGAGTGGCTTTTATATCAACTGTAATATGTCAATATAGTATAGATGGGTTCGATCCCCGCACCGACACAAATGTAAGTGTGGCCCACAAGTATTTGTTTTCGATAATTGTCTTAATATAGCCTGTATATCAGGCCCGGACGACACAGATTTTCAGTCACACGTGCTTCGATTAAATATACACTAGATACAACATGAGCGCTTAGAAAATTGCACCAAAAAAGAGTGCTTTAAGCACTCTTTCGCCTTCAGTCACGCACCAACCGTTGCTTCTAAAACGTCGCAGAACTTTTGACAATATTATGTGAAAAGCCACTTTAAGCTCCAGGAATAAGGTGGAATTTGTGTTAATACATATGGAATATGTGATCTTTTTGTTTACTTTTTTTCATGTCATGCATCGGTGCCACTTTTTAACAGAACTTTTACAGGGAACTGTGTATCTAGTGTATATTTGATCGAAGCACACGTGTCACAAATAAGTAAAATGAAAGTATAAACACAAATAAATCGCAACTTTCAATCAGTTTTACAACCCCAGGCGATAACACTATCACTAGATTTAACATAAAACGACCAGGGTGAGTCATAAAAGCAGAAAGTAGCTCAAGGGCGTTTACATAACATGCGGATGTGTGCTTTCACTATTGTATACACGAATAAAATATATTTATTTTACGATAGACTCGCCCCCTATCACATCGTGCGACTGAAAATACAAGGCGAAACGTGGGTGTCCTGGTTGGGCCTCTGCCTACCCATTGTGGGAAAAAGGCGTGAGTTTATGTAATGTATGTATGTAACACTAATGCCCAAATACTGGAAAGCCAATTAACTTTTAACTCCGGTTAACTAGCTCAAATGCCCTCTTAAACTGATTTCAATCAAACATAACTACGATTAAACCAAATAAGAATTAGATATTTAACGCGGCATTAGTCGTCCGATTCGTATACTCGAAAGCAACTTAAGAGTTTGACAGCTGTCAAACAGTCTAATTTCTAGTTTTAAGCGGCCGTCGTCTTAAGTCCGCCTGTGACCACTCTTAACTTGTGAATTCTACACATTATTTACTAAAATGTGTCTCGCGACGTTTTCACCGCTGTCTGATGACGATAAAGCTTCGTCAGGGCGAGTCAATCAAGAAAAATTCAACGCTTTCGACAAATACAAAGAAGAAAAAAATCAAACAAAGTGAGGTTCCGCCTGAAGAAAGAAACTGTTCTGCATCTGTGTAACCTTGCTTGGAGACAATAGAACCCACTACAAATAGAAGTCGATTGATAAAAACTTGCGACCAACTATTACTTGCATTACCTATGATATTCTGCGACAGGCAGTTACCAGAAGGTGATTGGAGACGTATTTCACGTGGAACAGCCAACTGTACACCATAAAGTTGCAGCAGAGTCGGTTAAACTACAAAATCGTGGCATGAAAATTCCCAACTAACAACAACAATGTCATATTGCGAATGATTTCTATGCGATCGCAGGAGTGATTGGAGTTATAAATTTCACACATATAAAGATCAAATCCCCAGGTAATTTCTATTTATAATGATGTATACATAACTATTTAGCTTTTACATGTACACAAATATGTTTTCTTATCTTATTTTAACTAAATGTGCTTCTAAAATGCCTAGTGTGTTTTATATTGTGTAGTAATCATTTAGAGTGTCCCTTTATACTGTACATAATGTATTATTAATCATAGAATAGAATAATATAGTATGCACAAAATATAGGCACACTCTAAATTATTTCTACTCAATAATTTATATATGTATGCTTCTTGGAATCAAAACATTTAGCAGGTAATTGGCTCTTCCTCAGCCCACTGGTACCCCATATAACCAAGCTCTCTGAATAGTTGTAGGCCCAAATAAATTGTTATTTTTTTAAATAATCATTCTATGATTTGTACTGATTGTTGCTATTCAGTATATACTGGAACAATGTTCAACCACAATAATAGTTTCCTATAAAGAATCCAATTTTATAAATATATATGTTTTCAATGTATATAAAATAATCTGTAGTTTGATATAAGCTCTAATTTTAACTATCTTGTTTTTAGGAGGAGCACAAGCAGAAACAGAAGAGGCCATTTGTCTATAAAAGTGCAAGCAGTCTGCGACCCTAACTGGAGGATAAGAAACATTATAGGCTGATGGGCAGGCTCAATGCATGATAGCACAATTTTCAATGATTCTCCTTCAAGTGCATGTCTGGAAAGGGAAGGCTGAAGAAGCTTACAATCAATACCATATTAAATCAAGAAACCCAGTGGAGAGGGTCTTTGGTTTTAAAACAAAGATCTCCTTGTCTCCAAGTTGGGCTATAAGTTTTTGAAAATTTGCTTACTATTTTAGAGGCATGTGCTGTTACGTAATATAGCATGTTCCCAAAATGATAATATATTGGAGATTGATCTTTTTGAATCATTTCCACCAGCTCCACATAGTATAACCAATGAAAATGTTGTAACAAGGAATAATATCATAAAATACATATTTTACACCATACAGTGCATTTTATTGAATTACCATAGAATGAATACAAATAAAAATGAGTTATGTTTTATTGTAGTATATTTATTTTAATAACATCATTAGTACATATTATAATTTTTTACTTATCTACATTTCTTTAGATCTGTCTTACATTTATATCTATATTCCTTTATAACACAAAATAATAACAATTATTTTAACATTAATTTAAAACTAAATTATTGAATGCGCTATTAAAAATGTACAATAGAAATATAATATTACATTTTTTAACTATGAAAATAGGTGAAATAAACAATTTATTTTATGTATTACATATTAATTAAAATTTATAACATTCTTCAACTTTGATTTAAAACACTGTTTTCTGATGCAAATTTTTCTTCCTTGACACAATTTGTCTCATTATTTTTTGTATATTTTCATATTAGATACTCATTTCAAAGGGGTGTGTATTGTCCAATTGATTTGCTGTATGTATGATTTCTATAGCATTACCTGCAAAAGTTTTTAAGGCAAAGTATATCATAATTTTATATATCTCTTTTTATTTTTTATATAATATATTTGTTGAGCTTACTTATTTAGTCTATAGATGATGTACATGGCACTATATATATGAGCTATATTTCTTGAAAGGTCTTATTATATACACATTGAATATATAAGTACTCCATTCTAGCTCCTGAAACAAAGGATTATTATATACATTGTACCATACTTTATTTTCCAAATTTATTTCATAATACTATTATATGAGGAGGAGATAATATATAGGAGGTATAATATGAGAAAGGCCTATAGGTACCCAGCAGTGGGATCCTACAGGCTGTAGATGATGATGATGATTTAAAATGTGCGAATATTCGATTCATATTATATATTAAATAGTTATAGATCATATAAATACGTTAAAACTTAGAGAAATACGTGTATACTTACCTGTTTATAATATCCAGCACAGCTTCTTTCTCATATCGTATTTATTTACGTAGTTTTCTCCGTTTGGTACTTAGCTGGTTCTGCAGCCGTTGTTTGGTATTTTATATACATATTTATTAAAAAAGATATTCCAAAAACTAACTTTCAAACCGAGTGCAATTATTGCAAACAATAAATAAAAAAGAAACAAACATCATAATATTTTTAATCAATTCGCTTCGGATATAGGGACATAAGTTTTTTCGCCCACATGATTTTATCAACAATTTTTTTTAAATAGTAACTTAGCAATATTTAATATAGCTTTAAACATAATCGTAACATAAGTAAAAACGTGTCAATGATTCCTCAGATTAAATATAAAGGGTTAAATTTCCAATTTTGAGAAATCATGTATGAAGAATATTGCGTCAAATGAAACGTTTATATTTATACAATAAAAATTGTAACTGAAAACAAACTTTTCGTTAATCTGTGGAAATTTAACTGGATGTTTGCTGAGTAGACCGATTTATGAGCTAATTGGCTATCCAGTATTTCGTTTCGAAATTTAACGGAACATCAAAATAATGGCATATCAAATGAGTCCGGTGGCTGAGTAGCTATCCAGTATTTGGGGGTAAATGAATTTGCGTTTGTCCGCCTGATGGTAAACGATAATGCGGGAGCAAAAAAACGTTTGTCAATAATCCTTACGGTTGTGGATAAGCCAATAGATAACATGTATTGATATATTACTTAAGGCTTTCACAATTATTCACTACGTAAGCGAAACAGGAGTATACTGATTCTTCGTTCGATCGACTTCGCTTCAATCAGCCATATTAAATATGATATATTTTATACTGGTTTTGAAAAGAATAACACTAGAGTTTCGTGCCCATTATTCTCTAGTGGAAACCGCTTTCCTAACAGATTGGCAGATCAAAAAATGACTGAATCTAAATTATGTTGAACATTTTGATGGATTCAGTTCAGTATTTACGCTGTATAATGTTAAAATATTAATTACACAGTGTAAATACTGATAGTGTGTGTCTGCTCGGAATTAGTCAATCTCGGACTGTATAACACGTTTTGTAAACATTAAATATAATAATAAACTTGCAGAATGTAAAATAAGAAACTGAAATACAGGAACCGGGAGGAAATTAAGTTTTGGTAAAACATCCGGCTCAAAGGACCAAAAATGGTACAGGACTTATTATTTAATACGCCTTACAATATTCATACATTAGTGTACGAGGTATATCTTTCTATAGTAATTTACTTATTATTTTATGGTAATCTACGAAAGGTTCTTGAGTGGAGGCCACGTACAGGCAAGCGAAATGTCGGACGCCCGCCTACAAGGTGGACGGACGAACTGGCTAAGGTTGCACGAAGTCGCTGGATGTAGGCCGCTTCCAACAGGTCGATCTGGAGATAGTTGGAAGAGGCCTAAGTTCAGCAGTGGACTTCCTGTTACTCAAATGATGATGGATCTACTAATACAGAGCACGAAAGTCTTTGGTAATTTAAAAGTGTATAATAACAGTCATGGAATGACTTCGGTCACTCGCAATGACTAATAATTATTCTTAATAAGCGTCGTCTGAATGAGGATACGAGTCAATTTAGTATTTCCTGGTCTGTTGATTGTAACTCCTTCGAACAAAATGTTATCATAATCCTTTTTTATGTCTCAGATGCTAGGAATAATTTACGTATACCCATAATAATTAAAAAATGTTTTACTTCTCGCCTTATGTCTTACATACATACATAACTCGCGCCCAGAAGGGGTAGGTAGAGGTGCTGGTAACAACCAGTACACCCATGTTTCGCCTTTTTTGTTCTGTCCCACGAGGTACGAATTCCTAAATTTGCGACGATAATGAATTTAAAAACCCACTATCATTTTGCCCGACCCGGGACTCGAACCCGAGACTCAGTTTTGTAATCATACCGTAGTACAACTAAGCTACCGAGGAAGTTATGTCTTCCTTTTTCCTTTTATTATATAAAAGGGACGTCCTCAAAAGAAATGTTATTTGCAAATAGTGTTGCCAGGTTTAGTTTTTGAAAATTCGGGACAGGACATTAAATTAAGCGGGATTATGAGTTCTTCAGCGGGACGCGTATTAAAAAAAGAGGGAATTATATATTTTTTTGCTTTCACACATTATTAATCTATCTATCGAGAGATCTACTCTTTCTAGCAGCATATACTTATCACATCGAAAAACGTCGCGTGTCTGGAGGCTCTCAAAGACAATAGCCGTTTTTGGTTATTATTATAATTATGGAAGCGCAGCTCAACCAGACCAAGTACCATATCTCTCGAGGCTTAAGTTCATGAGGCCCCATGGTTTCATACCATGCATACATACATAAATTGACGCATTTTTTCCAGAAGGGATAAGCATAGGTTTCTTACCTTACACCAAATATTTCAAAAATTTTGCATTTTCCTCTAGCGTTTACTATGGGTCTTCATCGAGTTATTCCTTAAATTTTCAGACTATAACTTTTTCGATTTACCAGAGTGATCTTTATTTCCAAGATGAAAATTGATATTTTCCGACACGCCTTTGCACATGAATTCTGACAAATTATGCTCTCTATAATGCTCGTAGAGAATTAAGTGAAGTTAAGATGCGTTTTTCATTTTTTTACATCTACATGTACATGTCATAAAGTAAAATTCGCCAGAAATACTCTCTAAGCGGTATGAAACTTGAAATTGTTACGAAGGAATTTTCATTGGAGCTAGCTAATATTCACGAAGACATAAGTTCACTAACAGTATTTCCTTACACATGTGTTACCATCTAAAATCCTAGCTTTCTTAGCTAGGAATTCGTGAATAAACCGCGAGAACTTATTCAAAGTCCTGTATTTTTTTGGAATCAGCCTATGGATACAACTTTAGAATCGAATTAGATACTAAGTAGGTTAATAATTGACTATAAATAAAAGTTTGTAATATTTAGTTTTTTATTCGTTCTGAGAGGGGTGGTCAAAAAGCGGGACATTTGGCGTCCCGCCGAAGGTTCAATCGGGACGCGTCACCAAACCCCTGAAAAGCGGGACGTCCCGCGTAAAGCGGGACACCTGGCAACACTATTTGCAAATGATAGCAAATATAAGCTATATTTGTATACCTACATCATTTCCAGTAGTAACCCCAACAGGTATAAGTATGCAACCATCGAATCATATTTTGCATCCTATACAGTTTAACAATTCCTGCAAAATTGTTAATGTAATGTTATATTTCCGTGCTCTTTATTTAAAACTGTAATTGTGTATAATAACCATTGTAAAGAAAAAATAAACATTCAACCAAAATAAAATCTAAGACAAAGGCTTATAAAAAAGTAATATATGGATTATATAACACACATTACATGGTTTCCATGTGTTCATAGCGCCGAAGCCTTATACACCGACTAGGCTGCTAGTCTAATTAGTCGGCCGAATTGACGCGTTGAAATGCGATGCTACACGCGAATTGAAGGTAAGGTAGGTAAACGATATACGCGAAATAGATGGTGTTTGGTTTTGCTCCCGGGTTGAGTATTTCGGTTCGTGAAAGAGTTGTTAGATATTCCAGTTTTGTTATGTGTGTTGTGGTTCAGTTCCCTGTCAGATCAATTTGTCAATTTGCGTCTGTGATGTCTGTGAATATTTTATTAGGAATATTAAGAATTGATGCCGTTATTGCTAAGAAATATGTTTAGTCTGAAATCTTACACAGGTCAAAGTAAAGGAAATTAAACTCATTATTTAACTGCAAAGGAAACTATCAATTAAGACACGACTCCAATGAAATCTGCCTTGGAATTCGATAAATTAAACACTTCCAAGTAGCTCGTAACGAGACAAATATAAGTTCCCCTAATTACTTCCAAACAATACCTTGATCACGTCCAGGCTGGAGAGTCCTCGACTACAGCGCCACCTGTCCGCAATCACCTTGTTTCGTGTGCTATGACGTCACGATCCATCCGAGCCAGACAAGAGCCCTTGCCTCGCCGCCTTTAACATTTCCTTTGTAAACGCTGACATTAATGCTAAAGGTTGAAATATTGCGTGGGTTTCATAATTTTATATTCCCTTTGTGTTGAAATAATTTTCGAACGAGCGATTGCTTTTGGAGCCTCGAGGGTGGATAAATATTTATTTGTATTATATATACATGAGAAATTTGCGTATTAAATTTTTGGCTTTTAAATGTTTTATAAAATAAATACCCGTAGGATACGTCCCAGATTTGATCCGTAATTTGACCAAACATGGTTCTGCAATCAGTGATAATCTTGATTTCATTATAGTCTGTTAGTTTAAACATGTGCTAGGCTGACAACCGGCATACCAGATCCCAATCTAGTATTGCCTGCCAGGCATTATTACGAGTATTAGCCAATTCCGACAATTTTACTTTCACTAACTCCTGTCTGAACTCTATAGGCGAGTGGCGAAATTTAGAACTACAAATTAAGTTTAAAAATATCTATTGAACGCACTGTTTGAGATATGTTATCATAATATAAATAACTAGCATTTATAGGTACTCGTAATCTAATAGCATTAATATGTCGAATATAATAAAATGTGAAGAGAAAAAAACTGTCCGTAATATTTTGACAAAAACTTGTAACAATGCATTCATACGCCAAAAGTTCGTAGACGACTGATAGACTTAGGTCAGTTACTGTACGATGTGCGATTTAGTCTATGCCGGCATTGCAATTCATTTGAGTATTTTTTCTATACGTCCTCTGATAGTTTAATACTGTTGGGATTTGGCGCTGAGTGAATTTTAAGAGTATGAAAATAACAATTCACTTACAATTTCTTAACATCGGTGGATTTACATATCATTTTGTAAATTGTATTTATCAAAGTTCAAAAGATAACACATTAACATTACGTAAACATTGAACAATACCATGTCCCGCCCACAATATTTGTGAAGATACTACGCCCACGATGTGTCCATATTGTTCTGTTTCGCATCGCCTTGGGCGCCGGGCAGAGTTCCAAGCATAATGAGAGTATATTAACAATATTTTAATACGGTTTGTGATTTGTTAGGCTCATTTTTGGTTGTGGTATTATAAAATGGGCACATTGATGTATGGGAGTGCGTAGGTTTACGTGATGGCAGGTTTCTTTCTTATTTTTATGTAAAATTTGATATTGTTTCTACGTTAATGGTCTAGATATATCTAAAATCTGATATCTACGTTGAATTATACTTCTCTGCGTGCTGTACGTGTGAGAACTGCTGTGAAACAAGACAATATTTATGCAGTCGTACATAAGTCAACATACTAGCTTCAATTCTCATTGCTGTTCCGAAGCATTTATTGTCAATTAAAACATTTCGCAGTGTAAACTTTATTTTATTTTAGATAATCTTTACTAAGGAACAATTTAATTGACATTAAACTCTGAATGTGGCCGTTAATGTCGCTCACACCTACGACTTACTGCAACTTACCGTAGGATTCTGGCTATGATTGATAGTTCTATTTAAGGCACTGTCTACCATTGCTCTCCATAATATCAAAATATCTAGACTTCCCCAAATTGGTGTACTCCACTTTACCTTGCTCCATCATTACCTTGCCACATACAAAATTTCCACCTCATCCAATTTATAAAAATGCGTTACCTTTATAAAATATATTACGTCAGCCATAAGATGTGACGTCACATCGAGGCACCAGCCGTCTCGAATGTCCTTTTGTCAGTCCTTATAATATTCTTGGTAAAGAGTTTAGGAAAGTTCTGCCGGTATTTTATTATTCGCTGCTTTGTTAAGAGTTTGAAGATGGTGGCTTAATAATTATGTTCGTGAAAACTGTTTTTCCCAAGTTTAGGGTAATTATCTAGAAGACAAGAAGATTGTGGTTTTACAATTTTAATACAAATAAGAGGTAATTATTGTTTTCTGGAATATTTTTATGACAATCTCCTCTTTTTTTTTTCTTTCTCCTGAATCGTGTAACTTGTTTCTGTTTGCGGGTTTTTTTAATTTTTGTTTATGTATTTATTTGTTTCAATGACTGCACGTAAGTACGTTCATAATAATATTATTTTACGTTGTGATGTATTGTCAGTGACGCAGAAACGCATGCTTGTGTAATCCACAAGTATAGGTATTCGTTTCAGTCCTCTATGTTTGTGACAACTTTGTTGATACAATTGGCTTGATAGATAATACGAGTACTTTCTCAAAGACCTCAGCATCTCTGCCATTAGACAGTTATCTACGCTTATCAGTTATTAGACAACCGATACTACAATATTCTAGTGCAATCAACTTTCTATGAATGGGTAGCGACTCTGCCCACCCACCGTGACGGCGCGGCTTCACGGCTGGCCAGCCGAGACCGCTCATCCATGAGACGACATAAGCAACTCGGATGCAATTACCAATGTATCAATTTGATTGTATAAATCACTTCTGTCAGATCAGGTTTACGTCTAACATAATCATCATTATTTTTAACACATATCTAGCCACGGCTATACATAGGTATACATCATTGTTTTGTTGTTTATCTTGTTTATCTGCTTATGAAATATGAATCATAAAGTGCGTTATGGTCCGTTGGTAATGATCCAAACGCGGTTGTCATCATGTTTACGGTGGTCGCGGGTTCAAATCCCAGGGCACACATTTAACTTTTTGGAGACTTGTGTGTATTGATTAAAGTCAATCACCACGTACTATGAGTATATAGGTGAAGAAGAACCATAGCGATTCAGAACAATTTCTATGCTATCTAAAAGTTTGCCAACCCTCACTTGGCCAGCGTGGTGGACTATACGGCCTAACCCCTCTCAGTCGTACTTTCGGTTGTACAGGATGCCCGTGTCCTGCAGTGGACGTGTATAGGCTGTTACAGATACTTATTTCTATCTTATTCTAATCACATCGACATGTTACGCTCTATTCGCCTGATACCATCACCCCAATTCGGTAACAGACAGTGCTTTACTGCATATTTCCTATCCTGCAACGTATGCATGTACTTGACGTCAACTGAATGTAAAATTCCTATTCTTAACGATTGATCTTGCATACTTGATGACGCAAAGGCTATCGCGATGAACTTATCTGATATTAGCATAGCTGTGAACAATTATCTCCGCAGTACAATTACGTAGAAGTGTGACATCAAACGGGTTAACTCATTCAAGATATAGCATCTCTAACATGTACGTACACAGATACAATGTACCCATACATAGTTACATAGACTAGATCTCACCTAACCCGGCGCGGCGAGGCGGGTCGAAGCGACCGTCGTAACGGTGTTCCGCTGCAGTCACCGCTCTCTGAACAATGTGTTCATTACTCGATGCACACGAGCTTCACGACTGAGAGTCATTACCTCACTAAATACTGTACCAGGCTGGATGATAAATACACCCAACATTCACATACATACTGACCCTCTAAGATCGAGTCTTGTGTCGTGGGTATTGGAAATTATGAAAGTCTTCTCCATCGCACATATACCCATACCTTTAACAAATACTTATAGATCACACAAAATTGTCTCGGTGCTGGTATAGAACCCACGGCTTCTCATTATAAATTTGGCTGACATTTTTAAAATAAAATACTTGGAAAAGGGAAGCCGTTAAGTATCGGGTCGTATAGTCACTTCGCTATAGATCTGCAAGCTTATATTGTAAACTAGCGGCCCGACCCAGCTACGCCCGGGTGCAGATAGATTTCTCCACAATAATATATATGTATTTGCACAAAAACCTTCCTCTTGAATTACTCTCTCTATTAAAGAAAACCGCATCAAAATCCGTTGCGTAGTTTTAAAGATTTAAGCATACAAAGGGACATAGGGACAGAGAAAGCGACTTTGTTTTATACTATGTAGTGATGAGGGGATAAATAAACATGTAATCAGCCACTGTGAATTGAAGTCCACGACGCAGGGTTAATTGTATAATTAAGATTAGAATGAGAATCAGAAATATCGTTGAATATTAACAATAGATAATGTTGTTTTTTCAGTTATGGGTGAATGTCAGCGCACTTAGCATGTGTATGTCATATCATGGTATATGATCTGAACAATTGTTTAGTGTTGTACCATCTTACCTTTTTATCAGAAAGACGTATGCTGTCTTACAAAGTTGCATTTTGATGGAAACTCCCAGACATGTAAAAACGAGCGATGTTATTACAAAAAATAGTTTAAACACTATTTGAACACGTGTTTAGCTAAACAATGTCTAACTCTAAACACTCCGTCTAAAGTAGGTATGGTATAACTCTGTATTAGAAAACAGTGTTTAAACATTGTTTATCTAAACACCCGTTAAAACACCAAAATAACTACAATGTTTTCCAATTACTAGTTAAACTTAACATAGCTGGTCACAAAACA
The DNA here is from genome assembly GCA_030180105.1 of Hyles lineata. Lineage (NCBI taxonomy): Eukaryota > Metazoa > Arthropoda > Insecta > Lepidoptera > Sphingidae > Hyles > Hyles lineata. The sequence goes on from JARJEE010000040.1 coordinate 732,867, forward strand.
TATCAACACAAAAAGCAAAGGTTTAATCTCAGTTTATTTTTATTTTACATATAACGGTTTAAAGATTGAAAATGCGTCAAAGCAACATCGGCTTGTGTTTAAATATCAAACATTTTTACCGTGTCGAACTCTAACCAATGCTTAGGCTGAGTTGCACAAACTAACTATACCAATACCTTTTAAAATAGTCATCGCCATACATTTTAGACGTATTCGACTTTCCAATGTATGGGATTGACATTTTCAAGGGCAAAGGTATTGGCAAAATCAGTTTGTGCAACTGAGCTTTAGACATGAATTTGTAATTAAATAATTTGTAGTCACGTAATCATCGCGTGTTTAACTTTTTCGTAATAAAACCGAAGAAGTTTACTAGGTTCTTTTCTCCGAAGCACCATCGGGCTGTAGAACGAATTACCAAGTCCGCTGTTGCCTGCTTTCTATGATCTTTAGTCCTATGTAGAGCATGAAGAAGCCTTTATACAGGGTATATCAAAACCGCTAAAGAATACGAAGCCAGGGGATAGTTTTAGTGTCTATAGACACTATGCAGCTGAAAATTTCGTATGCGAAATGCGACAATTTGTTTTTTATTGTTTTAAGCGTCATCGTTTTTGGTGGGTCAATACATAGTTTGCTAAAATAATAATTTAAACCATTAGGTGTTTTAAAATAAATGGTTTTACTATTTTAAGTAAAGCTACGTATTTACCATCAATAAAGGCAGATAATTATTTTTTTTAAATCCACTTAAAAAATTGTCGCTTTTTGCGAAATTTTTGGTTGTAATGTGTTTCAAGTCACTAAAACTACCACCCGGCTTTATTTTCGATCCCAGTCGGGATAACCCTGTATAGACCAGCATGAAAATGCTGGAGAGCAAAAATCAAATATTAACTAAGCACAGTGAATTAACGTATACATTTCAATTAGGTAGTTCAGAAGAAGAAGGATGGAGAAGGAAAAAGAAAGATTGTTGTGTAGCTAATAAACACGTGTCTCATAAAACATAGAACAACAACACAGAAAAACGTGTAAACTACTGATACAATCATAATTTTGCGTGTCCAGCGAAGTAATACCAAGTGTTTTTAAATCAAAATGGCCAGTAACAACTGAAGTCAAAGATCGTGCAATCAAAACACATACCTAGTCCATTGTTTACTAATATACCAACCGGTTTCAATAGATAATGAGCGTTAGATCACTAGCCAGGTCACAATAACCTGTTTGTAAATTGTAAATGATGATGCCACCGTCCATTCGACCTGTAAACAAATGCAGTACTCGTGATCGACTTATGTAATAGGTCCTCTCTTTCTCTCTCTCTCTCTTATCAGCCACAGGAAGTCTAGAACGCAGGCCTCCCCAAGGATGTCGTAGAAGAAAGTTGTCAATCAAATAAATAAATATAAAAGTGAAAAATATAAACAACAAATAAAAAACAGAACGTAGTGAAAGTAGGTCGTCGAATTGCCTAATTTAAAAAGTTACTTCAAACATCTACGGATTTTTGGTATGGTTGTCATTCTGTTGTTAAAATATTAGGAACTGTTTTTTCTCTATTTAACGCTAAAAAACAAGCATTTTTACACGTCATATTCGTGCGTAATATGTGCAAAATTCTACTTTTTTTTTAAATTTAAACTATTTTCAACTTATTTTTTTACACCTATATTTGTACTTCGTTTTCTTTGTGTGTGACGAATAAAACTGTTTTCTTTGTCTCCTTCTTTCTTTCTTAATCTAACATGTCCAATATTATGAAATATGAAAAGTGAAAAACTATTCCTAATATTTTGACAACAGCATGCCAACCACGCATTTGCCCGCCAAAACACCGGAGACGATCTTTATTAGAGAATTTAATTATAATAATTCTCATCCTTCTTTCCTCTCAACAAACTTCGGTCCTCAATATTACTAAACATGAGAATAATCCATAAGTTTTATACATCTGTACCGTACAAACACGGATGTGACCGTACGGAAAAACATACCATTGTTTTGTACTCCATGAGTAGCTGTAAAAGTATGTTTACCGTGCCCAAATTAGATTTTTTGGGAGGGAGCAAACATGTTTTTCTATTGATGTTATTGTATGATATAATCTAATTAGTTTTTGATCAAGTAGAATAATTTTTATTTAAGAATAATATTATTATTTTAGAGCGACGGAGAGTATTATTTTTTTATTATTGCTTTAGTGGCACTGCTTGTGAAGTGTAGATTCTAGTTTCACATCCTGATAGACCATCACTACATAGTATAAAACAAAGTCGCTTTCTCTGAACCCTATGTCCCTTTGTATGCTTAAATCTTTAAAACTACACAACGAATTTAGATACGGTTTTTTTAATAGATAGAGTGATTCAAGAGGAAGGTTTATATGTATAATACGTACATATTATTGTACAGAAATCTATTTGTACCCGGGCGAAGCTTGGCCGAGCCGCTAGTAAATTATAAATTATATTATCAGGTAACAAATCAGATGTTACTATTGTAATTACATTGCTAAGATTTTTTATTATAATGAGGTATGCCTCTGAAGCCAAACCCTTCTGAAATATTAGGTTAACGTGAAAATTCAAACCTAAATACAATTTATCATGCAACACAAAGTAAGTCACGTAATAATAGAAACTATTTCAAACTTTTTGCAATTCGATTGCTCTAGAGTCTAGACCCAGACAAAACCTAGACAATCTAGACGTTTTTTGCTGGCCACCGTTCAATGTCTAAGTCTGGCATTGCTGTCACCATCGCGGATGAAATCGAATTGTCGCAACTGTGTTTGTTTATTGTTCCACATTTGGCTCTGTAATCATAATAACATTATGGCTGACATGTGGATCATGTTTGTATTCCCTGAGGGGTGGGCAGAAATACATACATAAATAAAACACTGAATAATAATCAAACGTAGTTGTGGCTTCACAATAAGACGGTGTGTTGTGTATAAGGAATTTGTGGTACTTTTGGTTTTATAACGCTCATAGCCTTACGCTTTCTTGAATAAAATATGGCATTAACTACTACTCGTACTACAATATTTCACCTGACAGTTGATTATTTGTTTCATTATATAATTCGAGCGTTTCAAATAGCTTGCATTTGCTCGTTTGCCCCCTATAACATAAAACAAAAGATCACAAAATTGTAAATATTAGGTAAGTTTCTAAATGAACTTCAGGAAATATTTTCTGATACTTTTATCAACGCACTGGTTAAGTTGTAAGATTGTGTTGGGTTATATATATAAATAAATAAACTGCAGAAACCTGGTCTCTAAGCTACAAAATTATGTTATAAATCCAAGCTGTAAAATGGAACAAATGTTTGGCAAAACATTTTCCACACAATCCTTTGTCTTCCACGGTTATCCGATCGATACATTTCATACGCCAACCCTGACACTGACCCTCAAGATGCAACTGCCAGTTTCTCACAATCATAAGTTATTTACGGGTTTTACTACTGACACCAATTATACCAGCCCACGTCAATATGTAAGACACGTACATGAAAATATTATGAAAGGCTGTATTTTTTTATTCGCCAACTAACAAACCGTGTACCTAATGATAAATGATTGGCCAAGGGCAAACATTTCACCTCATGGTAAATGATTGCCACGGGTGAACATATACAACCATCGGATCGTATGTGGGTTGCTGATCTCTCATAATGGGATGTAAAAGGGAAGAGGATGGACTTCTTTTGCTTCTGATAACTTTCTTTGAAACAGTGGTGCCACCCCGTTGGGCCTGAACTAACCGTAATATAACTACCACTAAAAAACAATTGGGATTACAACTATTTTCTCTTTGCTTTGTAATTCAAAAGGTGTTGTTTGCTTTTGCTACTGTTTATGAGCTGTCGTTTCGCTTATCATCGAGCGAATGGCATGCTCGTCTCGCCATGAATTGCAATAAAAAAAAGAAACAAAAAAAAATACCCTGTGGATTACACAAAATCCCAACTACTAAGAATCAGTAAATGTATTATTAATATTCGACAAAGGACCAGTCAAAGAAATTCCAACTAATAATATCCCATTTCTTCTATTATCCAATCATCGAAAACATTTAGAACAATTGATTTTCACTTAGCAACCCTGCCCATTCGTGATTGAACTCTTGACAGAAACAATCTGACCTTCACAACAGTTCAAGGTAAGGCGGGCAGGCCACTGAATAAATAAAATAAACTTGGTATCCACAAAGAGTCCAATATAATTAGCAAATAGACGGCCGGCTATCGTTCGGTCAATGCCAGAGCTTATTGATTGCGAGATACGAGCTATTTGATTTTAGAGCCTTTAATATGAAATTATATAGTTTTGTATATATTTTATTAGTTCATCTACTACTAGCAGTCCGCCCGAGTTCAAATAGTTTTTGACTCCAGTCCAGTTTAGCAACATAAGAACTATTTCGCTTGATAATTATTTTAATTATTTAAACTCAACGTTACTGCCGTATTTTAAGCTTTCCAAATCATATTATAGTAGGAGTGCGATTGCTAGCAAAAAAATCTTAATAATGAAAGTACAAATTGTGGTCTTATCTAGGCAGTTTTTTACAGACCAATATAGGATGGATATGAGAAAGGAAAAAGAGGAGAAATTCATTCTTAAGACTCCTTTTTTTCTTATTTATAGATCTTCCTATTTTAGCAACGCACCCAATATCTTTAAGTACGGTAATTCTAGGCAGGCATCGTAACTTCTCATTACATGAGACGCTTAATAGTTTCGAAATATTATCTAAATTATACATTACATCGTGAGGGCCCTTCGTTCCTAGGTCCTAAGCTTTTCTTTATCCCTCTAGGTAACTACGCTAAATCTTTCTATCTCTATCTATGTCTATTAAAATAGACCACATTATGTAAGCCAAACAAATATTATGATTTGTATCGCCTCAACGTAATCTTTGTTAACCTCTAGATAATGATATATGCTTATTAAACTGATTTATTTATACAACAAACATCTATTAAATTGCCGATGCCGATAATAAAACTAAATATAATATCATCATAAGTCATGTGCGTATTGATAGTCAATCACCACGCACTAAAACGGTGAAGGAAAACATCGTGAGGAAACCTGCATACCATAGCAGTTTATATGAATTTCTATGGTATGTAAGTCCGCAAACCCGTACTAGGCCAGCGTGGTGGACTATGTGGCCTAACCACTCTCAATCATACTGTCGATTGCAGAGTAGGCCCGTGCCCTGCAGTGGGACGTATATGGGCTGATACAGATACAGATCCTAGGAAAATGTGCCTAAGAACACTGGAAGTAAAAACTTGAGGTTCGGTCTCCAGTGCTGTAAAACATTGACCAAAATACAACAAAAAAACGGGTTCGAAAAAATAATCACAGTCAAGAAATCGAACCTACATTACATATCACATCCTGTATGGTTCTAATTCTAGTATATTATATAGGTCACAACAATTAAAAAACTAATTGTCAAGTTATTTAAATGTTGTGTTTGATATTATAGCTATTTCAATACTCTAAGAATCGTATGAATTTCAGTATTTTTATCGCGTGTGCGCAAATTCTACTTGTAAAGCATTCTGCCCACAGTCTTTGGCTACAAACACACCTGTATGACGTAAGGCCTAAGCAAAATTCCATACATCGTCATAAATCTACGTTTGATGAATTTTTATACCTACTTTTAATTTTATTTATAGGGCACTGATCGATTTTTTGCATTATTTTGGGTTCAAACACAAATATCATTACAATATAACATTTCTGTCAAAACAGTAATAAAGTAGCTTTGATAGGAGACACATATAAGTATTTTAAATGAAAGAGAGGAAGCGAAGTAGATATTTTACCGTCTCTTTCACACCCGCAGACTGTAATGCATATTAAGATTTAAGACTAGTTAAGGAACTAGTTTTGTGTTGCACCCCTTTTGTTTTATTGCCGCTACAAGTTTTAAAACTCTATTTATCTATTCTGTATATCCACTTTGAAGGCGGGTATCTGACGTTTGGTTCGCCCGTGCGTTGAGAAAACAGAAAAATTAGAAAAATATTGGCCATCAAAATGAAGTTTATATACCCCACAATTTAAATCATATTAGGCTGATGCGGGCCGATTGACTGAAATATTCGAGGACAAGGCCTTGTTTACACTACTGTCTATAACAGTTTGACACGCCGCGAGTAACCTTCGCCAAATGTGCGCATAATGTGCTTTTTATTTAGCCTTAGCCTTAATATAATTTTAGGCTGGCCAGCTGTAGTATATATTTACAAAAATAAAGAATACTTATTTTCGTCCAGCCTGTAGGCGAGTGTAGTCTTGTTTCTTTGTGTGGTAGTCTTCCTAATACATTTACAACACGTTCCGAAGCAGTGGTAGCAGAAATTGAGGATTCAAAAGATCTTGTGAAAGACTTTGAATAAAGAATATTTTAATTTTAATTGTTTGTTTTTTATATTTTCTTGATAAAGTATAGGTATTTTATTTTGTCTGGGCGTTTCTGGGATGCAATTTTTACTACAACCCACCCCTAACTATATCCGCGACAAATGTTGTCATCTATCTATTTATCTCTACTTGTTTTCTGTCTTCCGGTGTAACAAAAGATAGGTACATAGTGTCTACTTACGGCCGATGCCAATAAACAATCTAAAAAATTAGATTGAAGTCAAACTGGAATGTTTTCTACTTTTCGATTGATTCTCTGCCCATGTTGCCATAGTTTTTCCACTGCTGAGATTGATTATTGGCAATATAGTATCAAGAAAAAATATTGAGCTGTCAATCTCAAACGGCAAATTTTGGATTGGGATTGTTTATTGGCAGCGGCTGTTACCTGCGCGAGAAATATTCAATTATTGTAAAATTGTTCCCAAACAATCATATCGAACTAGGCTTTGCGTGATACCTCCACTGTGGCCTGTAAACCTAAAAAATCTTAATAGCAACCCTTTTGAGACGACCTTCCACCTTAAATACCTACTTTATCAGATTCGTATTAATTAGGGTCAATTAATTTTTCTTAACAACGTACAAGAGAAACAATGGATCGGCTATGTTAAAACTTGCTCATAATATAGTAGGAATCGTACCAATAAAATAATACCTATCACGCTCTATTTATTTTATTTATTTATTTAATTTATTTTAAGAAGACCAACAGCATTAACAACAATATAATCACACGGATTTAAGTAACAAAAAGCCAAATAAAGGTCTCCACTGTTGAGTAACAAATTATCTCTAATTGTAAGTACAACAATAAATTGATTGTTAAATTAATACACACACACATAGTAAAGTAGTAAACACGTTCACATGTTAACATAATACCTCAATGAAGAGCGCCTAAAGCCTGTTAGCTGTCTTACTAGATTCGAATCCCATGTTGGTCACTATTATTCCTAAGTGTTTGTCTATCCGCAAATAGTCTTAGTGTGGTCACAGAATACACACAGAAGTCAAGCTCCATACAAAGTGCGCGAAACCAACGCACACATACACAGCGTTCACCGACACGATATTTGAGACCGATTGAAACCACTGCGAGCGCGAGTGTCACTCGCTTCGGACACGCATCTAGTGATATTTTTGTGCAAAGATGGATCGAATGAATAAAAGTTATTACACTTGTATATAAAACTTCAGATTATAATAATTGAATATAAATTTCTTTAATAAAATACGCAATATTATACAAAAACGATAAAAAAATAATCTTTGATTATGACATACACATTCTCAACGACTATATAAATAAAATTACAATTTATTCATTTTGTTATTTTTTTTTGTATTGTATTTTAACAATCAATCAAACGATACGAGTGCTATTACGACGATACTTGTTTTCGCATAAGCCAGAGTTAACAGCCCTAGCGCGAACGCCGAGCGTAGTGTGAGTGTGGCAACAAAAGTGAAGTACATACACAAGCTTGACTTCTGTTAGTATTCTGTGGTGTGGTGTCCGGACATGCAATAAGCTCCATCGATCGCTATTACATCTTATTGCAATAAACCCGTGACCGTTCAGTGAAGGTCGATTGCATACAACCACAAAACTCGTGACACGCCAATGAGCGAAATTAAGGATGTTTCATATTCCGATACATGTAGGCCAATGATTTCACACTCGGGTCATGTTTTGACGTAATACAAGCGAGAAATTAATTAACTAGTAATTTTAGGTATTTAATTGTACGTAATTGTTCTACTGGTTGTTTGGCGCGGATGTGTGTCCGTGTTTCTGATGTTTGATTTCATATTGAAATTGTATTTGCATTTGTAATTGCCTAGGTTAGTGTTTTTTCCTATATTATGACTTCGCACGGTTTGGCATATAGCCAGTAATATTTTTTGTCAAATTTGCCCAAATTGGGCAGTCTGTTGGTCCGTAGAATCCCCCATATCACGTTTTAGTAAGGCGAAGGCAACCATAGCAAAACTTTTGATAGAGTCCAGCGAAAAACTCGAATTAATCAAATAAAACACTACTGCTTAACGTTCACTTCATGTATGCACCTTCGCATAACTATATTGAGTAAAATGCCTTCTACTTTATTTCATAAAATTCGAAAATGCAGCAAATTAATGAAAATAAAACGGGAGCTATACGTAATTCCTACGATTTTCCTTGCAAAAACCGTCATATTGTATTTGAAATTTAATCTACAATTGACGACCACGTAGAATATTATTTAATAACTTTGGGAGTAATTCAATAATTTGTTGTTAATAAATGCTGTTGTTTGAATAGGATATAAGGAGACTGACAAAAGGGATTTTAAATCTGCGCAATTTAGACACGGCAGAAATTAATCTTCAGGAAAGTAGCGTACGAGAGAATGAGATAAGTTATAGATTTCGAAAAAGCGGCACCAAAAAGGGACAAACATATTCATAAATAGAATTTGGTCTGTGAAGGAATGAGATATAACACCTTATGACCTATGCCTTAAAATTTAAAATGTACTGCAGGATCAAAGCTAAACGTGCCAATTACTTGCTTGACTTGTAGTAACCAATATACGTTTAGCATCATACCGCACAAAAATCAAAACGAAGATATAAATAACTAAAAAACAATATTTAATTATAGTTGTATCTTCAATATATCATCGATAATGACTGCCCGCAATTCTTTTGTTTTAATCGAACGCAACGGAGGAATAAAAATAAATAATTTAGCTCGGCCATGTCTGTTTAAAATTATACAAGCGATTTGATTGAGCCGGTTCTCAATGGTTTTCAAAAGCGGACCAGTTGGTGAATCACGTGACCTATAAAGTTAAATAAAATGCGCAGTACGAAGTATTGGTTTAATTTACATCTATAGTCCGCTGGTAACTTGGCGTGGATTTGGAAATGTAATTATTTGAATGTATGCAACCCAGTTTTATTATCATTCGTAATATTTTGTTCATGTTCATAAATATATCAGGCCTTAGATTAAGAAAACTAACGCATCCCAATTTGGTATTGAATATATTGACTTTTTGGGGGTACAGCTAGTTAATTTTGTTAGCATATCTGCATTTATTTTTTACAAATTTAGCTGCAAAATCACATAGTTAAAAATGATACTTCCTTATCGTGGTGCCTACTTGCGTGTAAAATTATTTTATGCGATATAGTGAGCACAATGAATTATTATCAAAACTTCTTAATAATTGATTGAAAGTCAAATCAAGTAACATTTTTACTATCACAATCATCCATAATCACTCACGCCACGAAAAAGTTAGGATATGAAATAATATACATTTACCCATTTGAACACTTAAGACTGATGAGTGACGAGTATGACGATGATGATATTGATTGAGATGAAAATGCTTGAGGTAGTGATGTTGTTTATGATGGTAATGACGTTCTTGAGTATGATGACGATGATATTGATTTTGATGACAATGTTTGAAGTAGTGAAGTTGCTTATGATGGTAATGACGTTCTTGAGTATGATGACGATGATATTTATGAAGATGTTGTTGCAGCGCCAGCCGAACGTGTCCGGCGGAGGGCGCGGCCGAGCAGGACTCGGCGCAGCCCGCCGCCGTCGATCTGCCGCGCACCAGGGATGGAGAGATCGACTATGATGGTAAGTTACTCTTTATATTACCAAATAATAACACCCAAACGTCACATACATAGTCCTGACCCCACACTAAGATCGAGTCTTGTGTCGTGAGTATCAGGAACTACGAGAGACTTTTCGGTCTCACAAACACTCAGACTCGAAAGAAATATTTGTGGGCCGCATAAACATTTCTCTCGGTGCGGGGATCGAACCCGCCACCTCTCGTTTCACAGGCGTCTAACCAATTGCGCCATGGAGGCTGTCACTTAACTCATAAGTAGTTCGATTTCTGAGCTGGAGATTTGGGAGGTATCTGGTTCAATCGCCACATAGATAATGTTTTGTACAGTTCAGATAAATATCTGTACATAATGAAGCTTGCAATAGAGGCCAATTCCAAAAGGTGTGAATCCTTTACACAATAGTGAAATCTGTTGTTGAGAATAAGGATGATAATTAATTCCAAAAAAACGTGTATTTCGCTTATGTTAATTTTATTTGTTAAACAAAGCCAAGATCCCGGATAAAACTCGTTGTAAGATATATCAAATTACTTTACATATATCTAATGAAATATATTGCCGCTGTTATAAATGGAGAATAGGTATATATAAATGTTAAAATTTCACAGGAAGGGTGAATAATTGTCATCAACAAATTAAAAATCTGACTCCGTTTGCATGTCAACAACATTCAGGAAAAAAATGTATGCTATATTTAAAAGTCTCTTAGCAGTAAAGTAACTAAATTAATTAAAAGAGGTTACGTGTCGGGAAGCATGGCGGTATATTTTCGCTGCGTTCCGCGAATGCGTGACTGTAGAGGTCACGCGAAACGACCTGGCAATATGTATCACTATTGTTGAAAGCTATGAAGACATGCAACATGAAACAAATCAAAGAAATGGTAAATAAAACGCGAGCTACTGATTCAGTGTCAAACTGTTCAGGTCTCTCATGTGTGAGAGGTCGCTTAGGTAGGTACCACCGCAATGTAAATTTATCCCTCGAAACAGCAGTAAATGTACTGTTTTGTCCGACTTGAAAGACGTTGCAGCCACAGTAATTACTGAACATATAGAGACTTGACATCTTGTGTCTCATGATGACGTGCGCAGTGAAATACTAAACATTGCTTTATAATTCATGTTGTATGGTTTTGCTGCAATCCATGAGCGGTCATATCGCATACAATCAGGCGGATGGCATGCTCGGCTCGCCATTCACATTGCATATGTTTTATTTTATTTTATTTAATAAGCATACCAACTAGATTACGTATACAATCACTTAGACTAAGAGTAATTAAAAAATGACGCATTACACAGCATAACGTATTTATAGGCATGCATAAAATTATAAAGTATTGATTAGACGAATAGAACAGTAGAAAAGACACAAAACATACATATGAACTAGAGACTACAACTTAAAATTAATAAATACCTAATAAAAATTAATTCAACACACTATAAATTACTAAATGAAAACAAATACTGATATAAAACTCGTTTAAATGCACCAAATTTCATTGAGAAGGTATCAATTTTTTTTTTTTATTGCTATGAATGGCGAGACGAGCATGCCGTTCGCCTGATGGTAAGCGATACGACCGCTCATGAACAGTAGCAAAACCAAACAACACCTTGAATTACAAAGCAATGCTTGGCATTCCACTGCGCTCGCCATCCTGAGACATAAGATGTTAAGTCTCAATATGTCCAGTAGTAACTCTGGCTACAATGCCCTTCAACCCGAAACACAACAGTGCGTCTACACTGCCGTTTTACGGGAGAAATAGACACTGCGGTGGTACCCACTCAGATGGCCTCCTACATATGAGAGACCTACCACCAGTGAATTTCATTAATGGCAATTGATATTTCGTTATAAAGCCTAGACATACGTATTATAGGGCTATTATACGATGTGTTTAAAACTACAAAGGGAATATCAAATAGCTATGTTATGTGCTTCAAGTATGTATCTTGGATATGGTTTGGTGAAATGCCAATGGCTAACTAATTACTAATTACTTACCATCAATTGAGCTATTTGCTCGTTTACCGGACCCAACAGTAAAACGGAGGAAATTACGATTTTATCGTCATTGTATCTGCTATCTAACGACATATGAGCGTATTTTTATGTATCAATTATTATGTAAGTTATGAGCATATTATCGGGTTATTGGTATACGCAAAAACTGCCTGTCTCGCCAAACAACCTGCCTAACTTGTTTCCGAACAAACACTGATCGATAAAATAATTGCTTTTGTCAATAATTATGCATATTTTGACATTTGAACCGCAGTTTTCCAATAGTAATAATATCGTTACCATAATCAGGTTTTAATACGATTTACGTACGTAATTAAATTTAATTAAGGCCGGTTTGGAAAATAATGAGCTTAATTATACAGCAACTAGCAAAAAAACATGTCGACGAGAGTTAGCCATCTCTAGCTTTGTACACTATATTTTAAACTAGCGGCCCGGCCCAGCTTCGCCCGGGAGCAAATAGATTTCTCCACAATAATATGTACATATTATACAGGGTATATCAAGACTGCTACCGAAAACGAAGCCGGGTGGTAGTTTAAGCGACTTCAGACACAATGCAATAGAAAAAGTTGCAAAAAAGTGACAATTTGTTTTTTTGTTATTTTTTTCCTATGACCATATTTGGGTGGTAAATACATTTTTTCCTAAAATAATAGTGTTTACCCTTTTATTTATAAATAATCTAGAGTATAAAAGTGTTTAAATTATTATTTTAGCAAAAACTATGGATTTACCACCCAAAAATGACGATATTTAAAAAATCATAAAAAATAATTGTCGCGTTTCTTTGCGAAATTTTTAGTTACATTGTGTTTGTAGTCACTAAAACTACCACCCGGCTTCGTTTTCGGTAGCAGTCTTGAGATACCCGGTATATATAAACCTTCCTCTTGAATCACTCTATCTATTAAAAAAACCGCATCAAAATCCGCTGCGTAGTTTTAAAGATTTAAGCATACAAAAGGACATAGGGACAGAGAAAGCGACTTTGTTTTATACTATGTAGTGATGCGTTGCACTTTTCTCTAGAAGATGCGTTTTACGCACATTGTGGCACTAGCATAAAAATACGAAAGAAATTTAAATTTGGAACCTGGTCCCTTCCTTAACTATCGACCGTTTCTTTAGATCCTTCTATTCATAGACTATCTGATTCTAAACAACATAATCCCAAGCAATTATTTTACCTAAGGTTACTAATCCGAGAAGTGACTTAAAACAGGAAATTATTCTCAGTTACATCCCATGTGTCCTGTCTCACTATGCCCGTTTTAAGAGCGACATGACGCGGTTAGTTCGTCTGTGAGTCATGAGATTCGTCATCGGAGGATATTCGAGCGTACGTGTTGGGAATAAAAAAAAAACATTAAAACTATAGTGGCTCACTCAAACGCTTTTACGTACCGACTCGCTCTTGAAAGTAATAGTTGTTGACTAACTTACATTTACTTGTCTCTGATTTTATTTGTACACATTTATTTTACATATTTTTTTATTGCATTGAATGGCGACACGAGCAAGCCATTCGTCGTGGTAATCGATACGACCGCTCATGGACAGTAGCAAAACCAACCATGAATACAAACCAATACTTGGCACTCCACTGCGCTAGCCATCCCGAGACATAAGATGTTAAGTCTTAATATGTCCAGTGCTTACTCTGGCTACAATGTAATTCAAACCGAAATACATTAGTGCATTTACACTTCTATTTGGTGGGAAAAATAGAAATTGCGATGGTACTACGCAGACGGCCTCTCACGTATGAGAGACCTCCCTCCAGTCAATGCTTAAAACATATTTGTGTATACTAAATTAAATATGATTGTGTCTGGAATTAGAATTATTTATTATCGATTCATCAGAAAAATATCAGGAATTTCCTTAATAATATAGTATATGGAATGTAAACACACAACAAAAGTCTAAATAAAAATCACTGAGGAATAATATCATGTATGTATGTATCAGCCCATATACGTCCCACTGCAGGGCACGGGCCTACTCTACAATCGACAGTACGATTGGGAGTGGTTAAGCCATATAGTCCACCACGCTGGCCTAGTGCGGGTTGGCGAACTTATATACCACGGAAATTCTTATAAACCGCTGTGGTATGCAGGTTTCGTTACGATGTTTTCCTACACCGTTTTAGTAATAATTTATTAATAAAAATATTATTAAACGTATTAATAATATCATAGTTGTATAAAATTACAGTATTCGTAGTGACGATATCTTTGTCACGGACATTTTCCTTTTAAGCCCCGAATAATAGGCTGGCATTTTATATGTACCCAATCAGATACATCGGAAATTGGGAAAACGACCGCGTTGAAAGTGAAGGAAAACGCGTGGAAACTAGCGGCTCACGTGTCGTCGCCATTAGGGTTTCTAACTGTGCTTTAAATATGTTATATTACATTATTATAGCTTCTTAGGGCGGAAATAACTTCGACGAGTTGTGGCTCACACATATAATTTAATGCCAGTCGTTTTGAAATGTCAGTATTTTGTGACCTGGGTTTGAACCAGCGACCTCCGGTTTTGCAGTTAGTATCCCCATTCTTCCATAATCCCCCAATCGTACTCTCGATTGTAGAGGAGGCCCGAGCGCTGCAGTGGGACGTATATGGGTTGATACTGATCCCCATTTTAATTGAGCTATCGGTGTAAAGTGTAACAATTACATTTAAAATAATGTGTTTAGTTATTTTATTCGTCCATATATCTTCATGTTTTTTATTTATTTATTTATTTTTATTTTTATTCTTTACTGCACACACAAAAAAACATAAGACATACAATATTTTACAAATAAAATTGAAGAGTACAGTTGGCAGTCTTATCGCCCTAGGCGATTTCTTACAGACAACCTTTGGATGGATATAAGAAAAGGATAAGAATAAAGGGCAGTATAGAATTTAAAGAAAACAAGCTCTTATAACGGAATAGATAAACAAAGGATAATGGGCGTTTTGGTCCCCATGTCCAATCAAAATGAATTTACCCTCGTTGGATAGCTTTTTTCAAGAGAAGAAAATAATATTATGGCGACAAACCTGTATGTATTGTCCGTTTAGAAATATAGTCGTCAGAAGATATTGGATATACACATGTAATAACCGACCGACTCGGTAACTGTAATGTGTTGAAGAGGGCTATACCGAGGCTGATATAATGTGCGCATTTTATCAGAAAACCTACCAAGAATGCGTGCTTAGATATACGCGTAATTGAATTAATTCGAGAAAATGCTACATTAGAGGTTAATTGTCATTTAACTTTTTAACTTTCGTTTCCTTTTTTGTATAGATGCAAACATAGTGCATGCAAACTCACCCCATTTTCGCAAAAGGGGTAGACAGTTGTGCTACCAGATCACCCACGTTTCCAGGTTTTGATTCCGGGCTAAGCATGAATAGAAAATCCATAAAATGAAATGAAATGAAAATAATATATTGAATTCATTTAGATGATCTACGTCATTTAGAAACAGTAATTTTTTTATCTGCCACCTGGTTTAGAAAGCGGTTTTCACGAGAGAATTTAAAATATTCTGCAAATTGAAATTATTCTGCAGTGTTGTTCTTTTCAAAACCAGTTTACAATTTAGTGATTATAACAAATGTTCCATTTGTTTTAAATCACAGCAGTTCATTAATAATTGGTTATAACATTTTAAATCCGAACATGTTTGCATTATATTTAATATGGCTGAGTGAAGCAAAGTCAAACGTACGAAGAATCAGTCATTAAATGCATTGTTGGTATTTTTGGACTAGACGTACTGCAGAACAGTTTAATACAATTTTAAACTAAAATACTTTACTACGAAATGCAAGTCCAGATCGCAGAACCACTTTGGGTATTTTTTTGACAAGAGTACTCACTGGAGTATGCAATGTAAGACTTGGAATATTGTTTAATATGTCAGGAATAAAAGTCTAACGCCAGTTGGCTCTTGAACGAGAGTGTCCTAGAACTAACTATTTTATGCTTCACAAGGGTTTCGATCACGGACACAGAGAAAATGTCCTTGATAGAAACCTCAGGATTCCTATAGCACTATTCGGATTTGAGGAAAGACGGATAAATCATAGAAGTAAAAGGACCATACGCTGCCACTAAGACTGATGCCTGATTTTATGAACGATGAGAAAAACCCCTTGCACATGTTACTTCATCACAGTGATGTATTTATTATAGACTGTGAGGTAAGTGACAGTTTGGGCAATATAAAAAAATATGGATACGAATACCAGGTTAATGCCACGTTTCTCCGAAAAAAACCCCGGGGCATGCACAGCTTTACACTCTTCATGAGAATAATTCCCAACTGGTAACAATATGCCGATGGGTAGTGGAAGTGGTTAACGGCCGAATAAAAAGATATTTTAAGCTATTGCGACTGAATATTTTAATGAATACAATTCATAATATGTTTGTGGACTTTTGACTGATTGCAGCAGAAATAATAAAACACTTCCACGTGCTAATTGGAGATGGCCAATACGCAGAAGGTTTTTTACAAAAAAAATAACTGAAAAAATGTAAATCCCACATTGTACAAATATGTAGAAGAAAAAAGATCAAATAACAGAAGAGCCACTTTTCAGAGGTTGGAAGCCAATAATGTGGCCGATTTTGCACGATTAAGTGAACAAGACGTGATATTAATGTACTGGAGACGTATCAGTTAAAACTAGCACCTAAATAACAGTTTATATCTTATCGAAACTTATAGAGAAGCTGCTATGGAGGATAACTGACGACGGAATTGAAGAAGACTTTTGCGTGCACGCATACAGTAGATATCAAAATGTGAGAGTAAAACTATACTTTAACAATACCAGCCGATATACGTCCCACTGCAAGGCACGCCTCAGTAATCAAAATATCGATCAAGACGTATCAGGCTATAGTCCACGCTAGCCAACTGCGGATTGGCGAACTTCACATAGACAGAAATTCTAAAATATATCTATGATATTCAGGTTTCCTTTATGATGTTTTCCTTCACCGTAAAAATTCATGGTAATTGACTATCACTCTACACATGACTTCGAAAATGCAGAAATGTGCCCTGGAATTATAATAATACCATGCCAAATAAAGAAAAAAAACAATAAAAGTATCATATGTACTTAATATGATGAAACAAAAATGTTAAACTATAAAGTACGATTTCTTCGATTGGACAGTGAATCAGGTCTAGCGCCCTACATATCTTTAATCTACACAAAAATACCTTTCCAACGGTGTATCACTCATTCCGATTGGAGCTGGTACCAGGTTCCATACATTTGTGCCCATTGTCCTTTATAGTGAAGTGAAAGTAAGAAAGAAGTGAAGTGAAGTTTTTTATAAATTGATTTGTTTGTATAGCCCTCTACGAGGACGAGTCGGACAGTGACATCGGTTCGATGGAGAACCACGGCTCCGTGGTCACCCATCTGCTGTCGCAGGTCAAGATCGGAATGGATCTTACTAAGGTAAACCACTTATCAATAACTAGCGACCCATCCCAGCTTCGCCTGGGTGTAGATATTTTTATAAAGACAAGTTAGACATTCCCGGAGACTCGATGAGCTTCAATGCCCGGTGTCATTACAATGCGTGCCACTGTTGATCCTCCGACACAGGAGTTGCAGTGGCGGGTGTGCGGGCGGGACAATCTCCACCAGATAGATGTTATATTCCGTACATCTAAACTCAATGTACTTATCCTTATCCTCCCCTTTTCTTCTCACCACCCTTCACTTCTGACCCGTCCCGTCCCTCGTCTAGTCGCCCCGACCCGAGTTCGATTCATGTTTCAAACATGCGGCTATTAAAAAAAATGAATGCAGTTTAAATTGTTTTCAAAATTAAAATGATTTCTTCTTTCAGTAAAATTGTCTGTCTGCAATGTTTAAGATACTTCTCCTCCATATGGCAACTCCGTCCATCTTTATATGTATTATACATATAAAACTTCTCCTTGAATCACTCCATCTATTGCGGAGAAAATCATTAAAATTCGTTGAATGAGCGCACAGACACCGGTAGCGACTTCATTGTACACTATGTAAGATGTATCTGACAGCATAAGCCTACTGCTAAGCACGATATTTCTGCACTATCATAACGTCAATTGAGAAGAATTAAGACGTCTACCACGCCGGCCTATTGCGGATTGGCAGACTTCATATGCCACAGAAGTTCTTATATAGATCTCTTCGACATGACGATTTCCTCATATTTTTCTTCACCAGTAAAGTCCGATTCTTTAGTCTATATAGTTGATGTATCTTTTCGGAGTCATGTGTGTATTGATAGTCAATCACCACGCACTAAAAACGGTGAAGGAAAACATCGTGAGGAAACCTGCATACCTTAGCGATTTATAAGTATATGGTATGTAAGTCCGCCAACCAGCATTACGCCAGCGTGGTGGACTATATGGCCTAACCACTCTCAATCGTACGGTCGATTGTAGAGGAGGCCCGTGCCCTGCAGTGGGACGTATATGAGCTGGTACAGATAGATAGATTAATGTTTTTCGTTTCGTTTCAGGTTGTGCTCCCGACATTCATTCTAGAGAGGCGGTCGCTTCTCGAGATGTACGCGGACTCGTTCGCGCACCCAGACCAATTCGTCAAGTATGATACACATTATTTTATTAATTATTAAATCGATTATAAGAAATATATAATCCATTTGTAATTTTGAGTATTTGAGTTTTAAGTGATAAAGCTAAAGGTACTCTACCCGACATTGACTAAATTACTCAACTTGCCTAGTACCTAATATGAGTTTATTTATCAACACGTGGTTTTTCAAATAATCTTTACATTATTTTCTCTCTCGCCTTATTCATTTTGATCTTAATCAGGTAGCTCATATATTTACTTTCATATAAAAACTCACGCCTTTTTCGCAGATTGTATATTCTATCCTACAATGTAATAGGAGGCGAGCCTATCACCATATCGAACACAAATTCCTGACTCCAGTCTGAAACATCCAATATCAGTTTGCCCGAGGTTCAAGACCTCCGTTTTGTCACAGAGGTAGTGTCATATACTTAATAATAATATGCATTTCAATCCCACTCCCTTCCAGGATAGTAGACATGCCCACCCCCCGCGACCGCATGGTGCAAGTGGTGCGGTGGTACCTGAGCTCGTACCACGCCGGTCGCAAGTCGCAGGTGGCCAAGAAACCATACAACCCTATACTGGGGGAGGTGTTCCGATGCCACTGGGACCTTGATGGCATGCAGGAGAATCCGGTTGGGAGTGAAAAGGTTAGTACAAAGCAGAAATAGAAATTTCTGGAATAATTCCCTCTTTATGAAAGAAGAGGTGGTAAGGCCGAAATTTAATATAGGTGTCATCTTTTTGTCAGGCACCTTAGTAGCGGTTCAATGACTGATACTCGCGTGATGCGAGGGCCTTCGTGCAATATTTATGTAACAACGATGCATAAGTTAACAATTTTGATTTTATTAAAATATACAGCAAGAGATGAAAACTGTTAGATAGGGAGTTGTTGAAGAAGTCGTCATTGGAGGCCACGTAGAGGCAAGCGCAGTGTCGGATGCCCGCCTACAAAGTGGACAGACGACATCGTTAAGATTGCAGAAATTTGCTGGGTACAGGCCGCTTCCAACAAGCTGATGTAGAGATCATTGGTCGAAGCCTATGTTCAGCAGTGGGCTTCCTGTAGGCGACCAATGAGAGAGAGAGAGAGAGAGAGAGAGAGAGAGAGAGAGAGAGAGAGAGAGAGAGAGAGAGAGAGAGAGAGAGAGAGAGAGAGAGAGAGAGAGAGAGAGAGAGAGAGAGAGAGAGAAAAAGAGAGAGAGAAAACCAGGTTTAATCCAATAAGAAACTGTAGAAATACTAGGTAATAGACTACATTAGATTTCCCATACCTAAAGATGATAATGATATATCCACAGAACGAAGTAGGTGACGGTCCAGTACCCTGGTGTACTCCAGACCAGCTGTCCTTTGTGGCGGAGCAAGTGTCCCACCATCCCCCCATCTCGGCGTTCTACGCGGAGCACGTGAACAAACGCATCCAGTTCGAAGCCTGGGTGTGGACCAAGAGCAAGTTCCTTGGACTGTCCATCGGAGTCCATAACATCGGCAAGGGGACAGTTACTCTGCTGGACACCGGAGAGGAGTATACCCTGACGTTCCCCAATGGTTATGGCAGGTTTGTATTTTTGTATTGTTTCATTAGTTAAATGGTAGAACAACTTGGGATCGGTTGCATCAAGCAATTTTTATGGTAAAAACCATCTCTATGGCTTTCATATCATGAAAGTCAAAGTTAGATTAGTCAATCAGGAACACAACTGTGCATCAACACTGCAGTTTGGCAAGAGAAATATGCATATCGGTGGTACCTAGTAGGTACTACCTACCAAGGCGGCTGCTCACATATCGCACGCTTAATATTAAACTGACCGAATCCAAAAAAAATAGACAAGGTAGAATAGATCTTATGTAACAAATCTTTAAAGAACGTTTCCCAAAAAATGTTTTTTTTTAGTTAGGTCTCTTTAATACTAAGGGTGCGATATGAGATCCCTACGACCAGTAAATCTACTTGAAAGTAGCAGTAGAACATTCAAATTGGGTCGAATTGCGACCACTATACTGAATAGTAATTAGCGACCCATGTCACATGTGTCACATACCGAGTAAAACTTGTGTATACTGAAATGAAAATGAAAATAATTTATTGAATCCATTAAGATGTTCTATATCATTTAGATTCAGTCATTTTTTTCCTACCACCCAGTTCGGAAAACTGTATATCCAGTTTCGGGCAAGAAAACCATAACCGCCAATGGATACTCACATTATTCCCATTTTTGTCATTTTTCCCTATCACCAAAAGACACATTATTTTTTCAGGTCAATACTAACAGTCCCGTGGATAGAGCTGGGCGGTTCGGTGGTGATCGAGTGCGTGCAGACTGGCCACAAGGCGAACGTGGAGTTCCTCACGAAGCCGTTCTACGGCGGCAAGAAGCACCGCGTCACGTGCGAGATATTCGCCGGGGCCGACAAGAAACCGTACTACACCGCCCAGGGCGAGTGGAATACCAGGATGGAGGGACGCTGGACTGAGACCGGGGTGAGTTTTGGTTGTATATTTTGTGAGACACACCTTTTTTTAATTATGTAGTCTTTATGGTACACAATTAATAAAAGTAATTGGATTATGCAAAACAAGTGACAGTCTCCTCATAAAATTGGTTAAGCACGTGTGGTATGAATGAAAACATTTTCGGGAAGAAATCTCTGTTTTTTATTAGTTTTTGCCTATATTTTTATTAGCCACTTGTAAGCAAGAAGTATATCGTGTTTAAAAATATTTTCTGACACCGTATATCGTTAAATTAGTTTTATGTTTTTTTGTGTGCGTGTACCACTGTCATACTCTTAGCCTGTTCCCCCACTGGACTTCGAAATACTCTTAGCCTACTCTCCAGAGTCATTTTGAAGTAGCCACCAGGTCATGCACTGAATGATCCTGTGTTTGTTGCAGCGTACAGAAGTAGTGTTCGACGTGACGTGCATGAAGCCGCGGCGCAAGCGCGTGGCGCCGGTGTGCCGGCAGCTGGCGCACGAGTCGCGGCGCGTGTGGCGCCACGTGACGTGCGCGCTGCGTGCTGCGGACTGCGACGCCGCCACGCGCGCCAAGCGCCACGTCGAGCAGCACCAGCGCGACCAGGTCAAGCAGCGCGACGCCGCCGGCGAGAAGTGGATCACGCAGGTACTACATACTGGGGCTTGTATATATACATATATAGTCGATAAACTTATATCGATGTTTTTGTCGATAATTAAATCGAAAATATTATATGTGAAAAAAAGTTAATACGCTTACGGTAAAAATAGTTACCGTACCGAACGTCGCACACCGATAGCGTGGTGATTTTTTACTATAGCGACCGTCAATATTGCCTATCGATTTTCTTGCACTAGAATCAATCTAGGATCTATCTTAGTAGATTTTTACACTTTACAAAGTTATTGTAATCATTTTTATATAGCGCAATGTAACGTTAATAATAAAACACACTCAAGCTATTTACAGCACTTCGCCAAGTGTCATGCGTTTACATACATAGTAATAATAGGATATTTAAAAATTATTTTTAAATTACAAAAATGTGAAACCATTCCAATTTACTGCGATTTATATTATAATAAGATTTACTTTTTTTCTTGCAGCTATTCAGCCCCAAAGGCGAAGACGGTTGGGAGTACAACACGCCGCTTAAGAAACGCGTCGGCGCGACCAAAACCACGCCCCAACACAAGAGCACAGAGAACGCCGACACCAGATAATCGTCGTGCACGCCCATTATGGACTATTTCTATTAAATCGCAAGGTAGATCCTATCTCACAGCAACAACGGACCTTGTAGCGTAGGCACGTAGCCGCCGCCTTCGGTTATATCTGGTGATTGGGGATCCCTCCCAAAGCCGGACGGTAGTTATTATGATAACCACATCCATTTGCTTTGTACTTCATGTTCAAGTAATAAATTTTTATGCCAACCCGCAATGTAAAGTGTATTGAACTTTATGGCAAATGTCGTTGAGCAGCTGTTTTGTCTTTGCGTTACATTGCGCTATTTATAAAAAAATATTAAATTTAATAAAACTTAAAAACATTTTTGTATTCGTTTTGTGATTTTTAGTTGTATGTTGTCTGTACTACTAGTCTATGTTTTCGGGAGCGGTCCCCTTAAATCTTCATAGTTTAATCAATTGAGCTCTAATCGTTATGTCACATGAAAATTGTCACGCCACGGTACATTTGTGATAGGGATTGTAATTTGTGTGGAATATTACATATACAGAAGATATAGTGTATAGACAGAAACATTTTCCACCCATTTGGTTAAGGTACCTACAATACTATAAATTTGCAGGACGACTCTTTGAATTATTTTTATTTTTTTTACCCAAATGATTAACTCTATTTATATCCATGTAAACGTTGCCTGGAAATTGCCTAGTGTGATAAAGCCGACTCTTATACTATGAATATTATGTAATTTCTTTTAAGTATTTCATTCTATGTAGTGCAAAAAAGTATTAAATAAATAAATTACAGTACCTAATTATTCTGCGTTAAATCGTGATATGAAATATTCTTTACGATAATTTCAGTGTTGTGGCGTGGTGTGTGTCCTTTAAGATGTTACGCCTTGTGTTACAGTTAGTGTTACGGTTGCGGTTACGTGCTTGTCGCAGGTTATAGGGTATACGCGACGCACCAATGTTACTCGCTTACAAACTCTCGGAAAGTTTTCTCTAGACTGTATAGAAGGTCGTTATGCCATATTTGTTTCGGGTTGTTGCGTGTTGCGCCTCGGTACATGGACTTTATTTAAAATAAATGTTTTTTTTTTATTAAAACTTTTTTTTATTCGAAGCATTTTTTTATGTCAATAATAATAGTTAATTACTTGTGTGGAATCTCTAGTAATACTCAGATTAAAGTCTGTATATTGAGGCCACACTCTATTAAATGTAAGTGAGCACGAATGTGCATAAGTATTGCCCCGAGCATATTTTTTATTTTATCCCTCTTTATACGATCATGCTAACTTGTCAGGCTTTACTGATGTCTGATGGACTTGTATGGTGTTAATTATTTCTAATATTTTGCGTTTTATCTTTTGTTTTTTTTTTTTTATAAATATTTACATAGATAAATCAATTACTATTTTATAAGTTTTTTGTTTCATAAAAAATATATTTCATTCATTCATCAGTACGGCTTGGCAGTTGAAACTGATTGTTTATCCCTTAGCGAATGTGTTTTAGCAAATTCCCAATCTTGTTACGGCCTACTATATAAAAAATCAGCAATAAAATATATAATGTACATATTTAACATTCTTGAAATATTTTTTCTAAGCTTGGAACTTTGGTCCGTACTCGGGACGGACTGTAACGTGGACTTAGGATGTTTACTTCTGAATATAATTTAATAAGGCCCTGTTCAAACGAAGCGATTAACGCGCGAGTAAAATTCGCCCAATACTCTAGAATCTATGAATTTAAGCCCGGAATCAGTAGGCTGCTGTATCAATAAGCGCGATTTCTTAGCGAATACGCCTCGTTTGTACAGATTAAAAAAATGCGGTGATAAAAATGACACTTTTTTGTGCCCTGTTGGGTCGTCGCTGGATGCAGGCTTCCAACAAGTCGCTGTAGTAAATTTTGGTGGAGGCCTATGTTCAGCACTGGACTTTCTATTGCTGAATGGATAGATCACTGACTTGTGAAATCAATTAAAAAGCTGCTAATCTTCTGACTATGAGTCGGTTCAATTTATAGAACCAAAACGACTTCAATTGCTATTTCTAGTGATTTTTCTTAAATACGTATAGAATAAAAAAGGATATCTGAAAATGTAATACAAATCTGTTAAGAAATTAGTTGTGAAACGAATTGAAATGATACTTGGTCGAGTTTAAATTTTCTGTTTTTGGTCTGGATGTTGTGGACTGACAAATCTTAGTTTTTGATGTCCACGACATAAGATATTTTCACCGTGGGGTCGGCATTGTGAAACAGCATTTGAAAAATCAACATCTAAAAACGAAAACCCTTAGGTTAACAGTTTTCCTGGAAATGCTTTTCTTTCGTAAATGTAAGGTCTTCTTTCACATAAGGTCTAATTAATAAAAAATACTTGATAATCAAAGTTGCCTAGCAGGAACAGTAGTGTATCTGGGCCATTAATCTTAAGCTCTTGTAGATTTTAAGATCGGAAATACCATTTACATTATGTGCTCAGACAAGACATAAATGATAATTTTCAAAAAGGCAATCACGATCTGTCTGAATAGCTGACACTCAATTTCTAACATGCATCAAAAGTCATGCCGACCCCACGTAAGTTTCGAATAAGGACATATATAACATTATTCATAAACCGTTTTAAAACCTATTTTAGTTAATGATTTGTCCCTCTCGCATTGAGGTATTATACTAGAGCGGCCATCGGGAACAAAATCTCTGCGTATGGTGCGTTCACAAGGGTACACAGTGAAGCGAGAGGGAAGATAATGTTACTTCGTAGGCGTGACAGAGACAGAGATAGAATGTACCCTTCATTTTGTTACAAACATTTTGTTTGCAGTGTCCCCTCTAGTATATTATCTCAATGCCCTTTCGAACGCTTTTTGAATTCAGTTTGAAACGTTCGATATTTAAAATAGGTTCTAAAACGGTCTATGAATAAGATCGATAGAAAATGATAAAGATAGCATATAGTTCTCAGGTATGTAAAAGAATTTGAAGATAAAATATAAATTGTTAATAAATTCTATAGAATAATGCCGTACATACACGCTTAGCCACATACTAAACACGTTCTCACTACGTCACAATATTTAATAGAAATTTTGTAATGTTTTATATTCGCCATCTATGAAGAGCTATCGTGATTACAAAATCGAAAATCATCAATATAGGAATTTGTCTCGATTTTTTCTCATGAATATCAGACCAGTTGTAAAATATAGAAAATTTGCAAAACTTTAAAAAAATATTTTCTGCTGACTGTACGGTGTGATGTAAAAGAAGTTTCTAGAAAAAAAACTTTAATCCACATCTGTACAAGGTCAGCACAAAATATTTTTTTGTTCAGAAAAAATAATAAATTTTACGACGAAACATATTTGTAAATTACAGCACATTACAAGTAATAGCTCTCAATAGATAGTGGGAATAGCATTCACTTTACATCTCTATTGTATAAGAATCATCACTGACGACGAAACAGTGACGTCACGAATGTCTTAGTGTACATAGACAATTTGGAAAAAAAAAACAAAGAACACAAGTCAAGCCCAAACCAGTATGAGGTATTTCTTTTATTTTTCATTGAAATTATCGTAAAACTAAAAATGACTCACAATCAATAAACAGACAGTTTATTTTACATATTTTCCGTAGCTTTGATGCGCGAATCTGGGTTATTAAATTACGTAATTTTTTTTTGCTTGCACTTGTCGGGATAATTCTGTGCTGTCCACCAATAATTTCGTCGAATAAGGTCTCATCTACACTAAGCATTCGTGACGTCACATAAAAGTAAACATTTAATTTACACCTCAGTGAGTCTAAGTCCATGTACACATGTATAATTTATTAGTGAAAAGACTGAGTGAAATTATGAAAACGAAAATAACAAGGATGCGCCGCGGCGACGGGCGGACGATACGACGATGTGGAAATTAATGATACGTTTAACATTCGATCACATAGACTTATTTAATTGAATAGTTATAAATACCATGTTGTATATTTAAATAAAAAATTATAAAAAATATTTTTCCGTTTTTTATTTAAATTTTCCATTTTGTAGAGCACAAACTTGTCACTTAATTTTGGTATAACAGATTTTTAAAAATGGTACCATAGGAATATCCCGGCATTAGTACAAAGTGAAACTTATTTGAGTTAAATCGACTTGTTTGATCCTGAAAGAAAGATATTGTGCATAAACATTCAAAAAAGTCTAAAAAGGTGTTGAATTATAATAATATTATATTCATTGGTCCCTAGAAAATATCATATCTGAAATATCAACAAGATATTTTTATTATAAAATGTTTATGATTTTTATAAGTAAAATATTTAAAAGCAGTGCCATGTAGTATTTTGGGACACTTTGGCACCCCAAATACATAAGAATGAGGCATTTAATATTGTCTTATGTGAAAACATACAATTTCGTTCTTCGGACTTATTAAAATAGCTCAATACTACATTTTAAAATACTTACTGCTCGATTTCGATCTTGTAATGAAACTTATAGCCTTCTCCATAGTGGTTAGTTTTTCACAAGGCGATCCTTGAAGCAGAGTCGATACTGGAGCAGTTAAAACCCTGAAGTTTGTCTGGCTGAAATCCATCGTCTCGTATAGAAAGCGGGACTGCCTGTTGCTAAGGATCCAGAGGTTGCCTTCGTAATCCACCTGTTGATGAAAAAATGTAATGAATGCTTTGGTAAGTATGTCATTTGTATTTTCTTTTTATAGAAACCATAATCATAAAAAAATCGAAAAAGCAATAAATGTAAATGTATAAATAAATCAATACTATTGAATGCGTCGGTAGCTAAGTAGTACTACGGTAAAGTAACTGAACTGAGGTCTCGGGTTCGAAACCCGGGTCTGGCGACTCTAGCAGTGTGATTATGGATTTTTCAATTCTTTATCAGCTTGGAGCTAGGAACTTGCACATGATATGACGAAAGTCTCGCTCCCTATCACGTGGGACGGAACACACAAGGAGAAACGTGGGGGTTGCTACCACCTCTGCCTGTCCCTTCTGGGATAAAGGCGTGAGTTTATGTATGTACTATAAATAAGATGTAACAAAACATCTCATAATCTTTCTTACCTTAATGTCTGCAGGAAACTCAAGCATATTGCAATCGCTTAAAATCACCTGCGCGTTTTCTTTATTGAAAGGCTTCTCTATATTCCAACAGGCGATGCCGTTTTTACATAACTAGAAACACCACAATAATTAAGTCGAAACATATGTTTCACAGCTGGGGGAGGGGCAAAGTAGCAAGGTTCAGCTGACGGAAAGTCGACAACCGGGAAATCGTTGGTATATTGTCCTATAGTAAGGGTCTCTTAAGAACAAAAGTAATAAACAGTCTAAAGATCGTTTTCGACAATACGCTTATCCGGCCGCTTTTAACAACTTGGTGGGAAAATCTTTAAGGTTTAATCAGTCATTACCAATGGAGTTTCTGTAAATTATTGCTTGCTGTAACTAATACTTACTTGTGTATAGAATAAGGCTCTAGAATGATGATCGTAGTCGCACGCTGTCGCTTGTGACATGGGACCTCTCTCACCCACTACCTAAAATAATAATTTAGGCAGATATTTTTTTTATTGTAATGAATGGCGAGATTACCGGCATGTCACTTGATGGTAAGCGATACGACCGCTTATGAACAGTATTAAAACCAAACAACATCTTGAATTACAAAGCAATGCTTGGCATTCCACTGTACCCGCCATCCTGAGACATAAGATGTTAATTCTCAATATGTCCAGTAGTTACTCTGGCTACAACGTTCTTCAGGTGCCCCTTCATTTAGAAATGATGGGGCACCGAAAGCCTCTTTCTATTGTTTTTCATATTATGTATTTGCATGATAAAAGAGTTCTAGAGCTTTTCGTAGAAAACCTAATGTACCATAGCAATTTCACCGAGGACACAGATTTTGCAAAATCTAGCACTGGGTATGATAGAAGATGTTTATTATAGTCTCAAGTAGGAATACGTGTCCGATGACAACTCGAGAGGTCAAGCTGCCCTGTGAACATTCTTTTCTTTGTACCCCTTACTTCCCCGCTTAATTTTACCATATAATTGATTTCGTTGCGGGTGAAAGACAAGTTAGACATTCCCGGAGACTTGCCGAGCTTCATTTCGGCGTCATTAAAATGCGTGCTAAAGTTGATCCTGCGACACAAGAATTACATTTGCGTGTGAGAGGATAGGACAGTCTCCACGCCCGATGTACCAATTTGGTTGTCAGAGGGGTTGATAGGTGTTAAATTCAGAGACAGTAGTTTCGCTGTTACTCTACTTACTTCAACGCCATTGAATATTTCCTCCTTTTGAATATATTTATCTCGGAGTAAACGCGTAGACATCCTGAACTGTTTTGTACTCGACGTTGGATTGAAGAATAGGTGCCGATGGCTGCAATAATTTAAAATAACAGAAACATGCAGGATCACTGTTCCTGCTGTACTTTTTTTAACCTATGACATCCCACAGGCAAAGGTCTCCCTCTTCTTCTTCCATAAGTCGCGGTTTCAAGCAATTTTAGGCCACATGGGCTCGAAAATATTATAACATAATATATTGTATCCTCAAGATTTTATTATATTTTATTATATATTACCCATTGCCGATAATAATTCTAGTATCAAGTTGTAACAGACGCCTATCAAACATCGGCAATGTTAAGGAAGTCCATACGAACTATATTTTTATCACATTTCATGGCAAGAGTTACGATCCAAAAAGCATAAAAGCGCATCCTACACAATATTAAACAACATACCCGTCACTCATAGTATGCGACAGCGCAGCGGAAGATATCCCATCACTCCAGTAGAAGTCAACACCCCCCACTTTGTAGACGCCTGCGTGAGGGTCGAAGTGGAAGTAATGGTTCTCCACACGCCACGCTTCGTTTGTTGGTAAATGGTACACTATTATTGCATTTGACCCCATGTCTGTTGTGTACGCGTAGCTGTTCTCGCAACTTTTGCCAACTATATCCACGACCTAGAAAAGAATATCGCTGGAAAACCTTGGACAGCGTCAACTCTTATAAACTAAGGGCTTATTAAAATTGCCTCATTAGCACAGTTTTCCTACGGCATGATTACAACGCTGCGGTTTTGAATTTTTGTAGGCACTTATTATTTGTGGGGTTAGGCTCGCCCCCTATCACATCGTCAGACGGAACACACAAGGCCAAACTACTGGTAGCACCTCTGCCTACGCTTTCCGGGAAAATGGTGTGATGTGCGGTTTTCTATTTTTTTTATACAGTGGTGAAATAAAGGCGGGACAGAATTTCAAAAAAGTAAAGGCATTAAATTATTCGATGCAACTATGTGATGATTATTATTAGGAACTTACAACACAGGTCAACACGGAAGAATCTCTAAGGACCTCGTCAGTGAACTCATATCGATTTAACAGTGTGTCTGTACTTAAATCGAAAATTAATATTGCCGGCGGCACGATTTGTGTGACTTCGTCTGAAAGGAAAATTTCTGGTTAAATTTTACAAATATATTTTGTAGCGACTTTATGATCCGTTAAAATCGCTAGAGAAAATGATGCAAATAAGAGGTTACTCAATACTATGAACTTCGACGCAAAGAGGATGAGCGAATGTATAAGTATGAATTATGTGATCAGAAGAATAACTCAAATATTGGGACTTAAAACAATAATGAACAAAATAAGAAAAGTGTATACGAAAAATCACAATCTTTAGAGGAGCCTGATACTCACCAATCGACTTTATATGACTGAGTGTGATGGTATGCCTCTCAGCACAATCCTCGATTCCCCTCATCCATATACTATGAAATATCTACAAAAACTTACTAGCCATATCAGCAACGCCATTATCAACTACCCACAGTCGGTCGCATTTATCCACATGAACTCTGAAGGTGGACACGACGCTATTGTTGGATTTCAAGCAACATGCGTTGTCTGACACGCAACCTTCGTCCCAGTTCGGGTAGGGATTTAGTAGCTGATTTTGAGTGCCGTTGACGTAAATATAGTTGAGGGTAGATGGAACACCTGATGAAAAAGAACTGGAATATTGTTATGTCATTGGTTGCTCCTATTAACTTTTTCGGAGTAGGAATTTGGTTCGAACACGTAACCCTATACGGATTTGGTTTAAGTAGCATTGATTTTTTTATATAGAACTCTTAGATAAGCGTTATATTTTACAATTAAATCTCGGGGTTGAACCCGTGACGTCTGATTTGGTATTCAAGTCTTCACACAACTATCGTATCACTGGCTTCGATTTCCTATCTCAATATGGACTATAATTGCAATATTCTGAATGGGTACCTTTTTTCCACCTCGGTACGGTGATAAACAATTTGTTTTTCCACCTAGCCAGTCCTGTAGGTAAATTATTTTCTGGTATGTATAGGCCTGATTTCAAAGCATTCTCCCGATCTTCATCTTTCCAAGCATAATCTATAGTTTTCCATTGGAACTTGGGCGGTATTATACAAAATATTGGAACAATTAATAAAAACAGAATAATAATTTGGGAAATCATGTTAAAACTTAAGATTCAGCAGACACAAATAATTTTTCTAGCATTTTTTATGAAACCGATATTTCTAAAGGCATTGCGACGTTGTCATTCTAAATTACAGAATATTATTATTTCTATAGTATTTTATACCATCCAGAAAAAACTAGCAACAACTAAACGCAAATCACAAATGTCAAATAATTTTCCATTGCTTGACTTGAGTTTTCTTATTTGGTGTCCTTTTCTTACTAATGGTAGATTGTATAAGTTTATTTCATCTCATGCTATAAGACACGAGGCAGATAAGAAACGGTACAAATTGAGCAAAATCTGCCTGATGTCACACATGACGGCTAATAAATAGTTGTTCAATCTTATTATATTAGATTGTGGTGATCTATTGAGAACCGCTTTTTGCAAACTTAATTTATTAAACGTTCTATAATTCGCTTCACGTAGCGATGTCAACAGAGAAGGAGGAAATCCAAAATGGTGATGGTAGTGTCAATGAACAAACAGAAAAAAGGATAGGCTGTGCACATTACAAACGACGGGCAAAATTCGTGGTGAGTTTCACAAACATGCATTTTGTAATTAGAACATTAAAGGAACAAAGAGTGCAAAACACTCTGCTATATATAAACTAACTACGTAGAACAGATGAGATGCGGATTTTAGAAAACAAAGCGGTGTCAACGAACGCTTATTCGTCCACGGTCTTAATTTAGTGCCGAAATTGCGCTCTATGCATTTCACTCTTGGAAAGGATCCACAAGGCAACTTTATGTCTCGCAGTGACATTTGGACCACTGTTGTAGTCATTTTTTTGTTGAAAATATCTGGGGGCTCAAAGGACTTAGCACCTTTTATGTTGCCTGTAATTCTAATGTATAAGTAGGATAAACTGTTTTATTGAAGGTGCTTTTACAATGTTTGGCCTTATAATATTAAAACCAAATAAATAAAGTTTCATTTTTGTATCTACAAAAGACAAGGGTTCTACTTTATAGAATGAAAACATGGGTTATACTCTCTTTGCACCCTAACATATCAATATTTTAATTCCCAATACTAATATGAATAAATCAATGCCATATGACTATACAGTGCATTATACCAATATATTGGCATCATTTCTAAACTCAACACTTCCTGTTAAAGTATCCAATTTACTATAGTTCAAAGTACAGAAAATAATGTATATTAATTTTTAATTGAAATAATCAAGAGCCTATAAATAAATGTAATTATCTCTAGGCTCTTGATTTTGTAAAGAGTTCTGTACTTTATGTTAAAATATGATGTAATAATATTTTGCAAGTGTATGGGTCAGATTTGATAATAAGGTCCATGGATAATAATTTCCAATAATTTCTTGTGTCTCATTTCTCTGTAAGCTATTTGTATATGGGCTTTTGGAGTCTTATGCCTCAGCACAACTAAACCAAGGCTTTAAAATGTGCCAAAAAGGCATTGCCTCTACGTCTTCAACAAAGACATGGTGACAGCAGTAGTTCAGCAATAGAGAATGACAAAACCTGTGCAATATATTGGCACTGAATATAGCAATGGTTGTCTGTAAGACATTGCTTTAGGTGATAAGGTCACCATTTGTACTTTATTCTTTTTGTTCCTGTATATTGTATTTTATTTATGTACAATAAAGATTTAAGATATAATAAATAATAGCCACAATAGATACAGAGAGAAACTTTGGTTATCACATGGGTTACAAAATGTAGAAAATTGCTGCTAAATTGATAGGTCCTAAGAACAAAACTTAAACTGAAATAAAATGAAATTTTAGCATGCAAAAAATACTTTACATATAACAAGACATATATTAAAATAAATATATGTATAGACAACTTCAATTTTTTCACATATAGTTTTGTTCTTAGGTATTTTTAATAAGAATTAGCCAACCTTGATTTTGGTTGCAGTTGTAATAACAGTTAATATTAGTTTAATCTGCTGGTTCAAATAATATTGACATAGGCTAAAACATGCCCCAACCATACCAAAGCTTATTATAGTGTACATTCCAAATAATTCCAAAACAAATAAAATTATATCTGATATGTCAACGTAACATTGTTCAACCGTATTCATAATTGAAATTTATCTCCATATGTAAATATTCACAGACTCCGTGCTGCAACAAAGTGTACATCTGTAGATACTGTCACGATGAGAACGAACAGCACTATTTCAACAGGAAGTCAGTCACTGAACTCATTTGTACAGAGTGTGATACCCGGCAAAAGGTGCAAGCCGAGTGTGAGAGCTGTGGTGTTAGATTTGGGAAGGTTGGTATGACAATTTGTTACCGTAGTAATTCCCTATGTGAATAAAATTGGCTTCACTTCAGGAATCATGATTTGACTGGGATTCTGTTTACTAATGTTAGTCCTGTTTTATAACACATCTGTTGATAAAATGATACAGTTTTGTGGTCATCTGCCCATCACTAATTGTGTTTTTGATGTGATGATCAAATTGGCGGTGCAGCACTAATGTACATAACATGAAATAAATTGTTACCACTGTCTTACTAAAGATGTAAAAGATATAAATGTTTAGAGCGGTACTCAATCTTTTTCATACAAGAGCCGCAAATACCTTTGTAGGTATGGTATGGTGTTGCGGGTCGACTCAACACATCGCGCTAAGGTTGTCTAGTTACTAATTTTTTATTCAGCGAGCGTAGTTTTTATGATTGGCACGAAATTTAAAATGGTTTGCAACCCAAGGTGGGCCAATCATAAAAGCTCTCGCGGATCGCAGCTTGAGTATAACTGCCCCAGAAACTATTTTGGGATTTTAGTGGTCCTACAGTAAAGAGAACTGAACGATATTCCTGTCGGTAAAAAATCGCTACAAATCGTCAAATGGTCCGGTCTAAACATACCTCTTTTGCTTTATCACGTTATGAACATACATAATTATTAGATTTCTTTTACCATGTAATAAACCTATCAGCATTCAAGACACATTCACACTATTTGCTCATTGTTTCGATTCACACACAATTGAACAAATATTAGTACACAAACACTTTTACTTTTACTTTTTTTTTTTACACAAACATTTTTTTAAACTCCGACTGTTTTAAGAAAATGTCTTTCTCACTTTCCAATACTCACAAAATGTGTATCTCTATCTATAGAACTATGCTTAACTACCAACGTCCTAATTCAAAGACAATTTTAAATCCTATTTTATTACCGAATGTTTTGTCCCTTTCGAACGACTTTTTAATTCAGTTTGAGTGAAGAAGACAACAACATTCGATAACTAAAATAGTTTTTAAAACTATGAATATGGTAGTCATTCTTTTTTTTAACCCTCTAGTACACATGTCTGATATGCAACCTGTTCGATGACGAGGACAAGAGACAGTACCACTGCGATGGCTGCGGCATCTGCCGGGTGGGTGGACGAGACAGGTTCTTTCACTGCGAGAGGTGCAACATGTGTCTGCCGGTGCAACTTCAACGCGTTGGCCATCGGGTGAGTTTTGATAGAAGGATTTTTGTTTAGGAACAGTAATAGATACTTTTCATAGTTTTCATCCTGATTCTTACATAATAGTTTACATAGTATTCAGATTTTAAGACTAAACAGATAAATGATTGGGGCAATAATATATTTTACTGTTATCAACAACCTCAGTAACATGTCAAAGATTCTTATACCCTACCAATATATAGGGGTCATGGTCTATCCATATTTTAAACCTTAATCACTCTCCTGTAAACTTTATTATCCAAATTAAAACATATTTTTAATGTGCAAGTGATATTTGGTCTATGCGTACCAAACATCTACCCTTGCAATTGTTGTCAGTCGTATTAAGCATTGAATAGAACGCTTTAGTATGGTTTTCTTCGAAAGTAGAAACTAAGATTTTAGTGACAGTCTATCTGATACACATAGACTCCAGATTTCAGAGTCCATAATTGAATCCATCATACATATTGAGAATCCATATTATTTTCGTTTCTTTATTGTTACATATTTAAAATAATTTATAGTAATTATACAAAAATAAAATAAAATAAAATAAAAAATATAAAAAATTCTATGGTATGTAAGTCCGCCAACCCGCACTAGGCCAGCGTGGTGGACTATATGGCCTAACCACTCTCAATCGTACTCTCGATTGTAGAGTAGGCCCGTGCCCTGCAGTGGGACGTATATGGGCTGATACATACATACATACATAGTAATTATACATACATATAAATACTATAAATTATTTTGTAAAGTATAAATAAATATTTGTATTGTCAGTGCGTGGAGAACGTGTCGCGGTCCAACTGCCCGGTGTGCCTGGAGGACATCCACACGTCGCGCATCCCGTGCCACATCCCCGACTGCGGACACCTCCTGCACAAGCCCTGCTTCGAGCAGCTGCTGCACTCGGGACACTACGCCTGCCCCACCTGCCAGACCAGCATGATCGACATGTCCAATGTGAGCTAAATAATATTCACTTGCTTCGAGCAGCTGCTGCACTCGGGACACTACGCCTGCCCCACCTGCCAGACCAGCATGATCGACATGTCCAATGTGAGCTAAATAATATTCACTTGCTTCGAGCAGCTGCTGCACTCGGGACACTACGCCTGCCCCACCTGCCAGACCAGCATGATCGACATGTCCAATGTGAGCTAAATAATATTCACTTGCTTCGAGCAGCTGCTGCACTCGGGACACTACGCCTGCCCCACCTGCCAGACCAGCATGATCGACATGTCCAATGTGAGCTAAATAATATTCACTTGCTTCGAGCAGCTGCTGCACTCGGGACACTACGCCTGCCCCACCTGCCAGACCAGCATGATCGACATGTCCAATGTGAGCTAAATAATATTCACTTGCTTCGAGCAGCTGCTGCACTCGGGACACTACGCCTGCCCCACCTGCCAGACCAGCATGATCGACATGTCCAATGTGAGCTAAATAATATTCACTTGCTTCGAGCAGCTGCTGCACTCGGGACACTACGCCTGCCCCACCTGCCAGACCAGCATGATCGACATGTCCAATGTGAGCTAAATAATATTCACTTGCTTCGAGCAGCTGCTGCACTCGGGACACTACGCCTGCCCCACCTGCCAGACCAGCATGATCGACATGTCCAATGTGAGCTAAATAATATTCACTTGCTTCGAGCAGCTGCTGCACTCGGGACACTACGCCTGCCCCACCTGCCAGACCAGCATGATCGACATGTCCAATGTGAGCTAAATAATATTCACTTGCTTCGAGCAGCTGCTGCACTCGGGACACTACGCCTGCCCCACCTGCCAGACCAGCATGATCGACATGTCCAATGTGAGCTAACGACATAATCTATTAATTATAGAGTTTCATGCTCGTTCATATCTGGAGAGGACAGGTTTGTGAACCGGGTCGTAAAGAAAATAAAATAATTAAATAATGTATAACATTTTAAAGGTTAGGTATTTTCACTTCATTTCATTTTTATCCAAATAGTGTTTGTTAAGCAACGTTTCTAAATGTCACTCAGCTAAATCTGATAAATGTTAACTAGTGTTGCCCAACATGTAGTAAAAATCGATAGCATTGTCATATTTTATACTTAACTATTTTTTTTTTTAATACATAGAATGTAGGAAACCTATGTTCGTTCTGCTTACGTGCGCATTCGTTCTATTTGCGCATGCACGTGCGTACATATTTGTAGACGCGTACGTTGCGTTTGTGCGCGAGGTATTTGTGAATAATTCACACCAGGCGTGTAATTCTTCTACTCAATGGCATAATTCGTTAATAAGAGCACTGCTTTTGACACTCTTTTATAACAAATATAAAATATTAATGTATGAGTGTAATGCTTGCTGTCCAATTTTTACCGACATAACAATAAATAAATAAAAAATAGTTTTTAAATACAAATTTGGAAACAGAAATAATAAGACTGATGATGACATATTGTTCCAGTTGTGGAATTATCTGGACTCGGAAGTAGCAGCAACGCCGATGCCGCCTGAATACGCGGATTATAAAGCCACCATATTGTGCAAGGATTGTCATAAGGTAACGTTTTCGTAGTAGAATATGTTTTGTAAAGAGACCTGATCATATTCCCGCATGTGCTAAATATTATGATTATTTAAATAGTAACTCAAGCTAGTTAAGTTGAAGTTAGTCAAGTGAAGTTGTAGACGAATATGTCTATTTAGTAGGAGTGTTCGTTATAGCGTAAAGCGGATAAAATAAGCTAATAATAAAAAATAGCCAAAACGCTTATTATTTATTACCTCAGGCAAACGTTATTTCTATAACGTAGGTAATATGGACCATAATCGCCTGCACACCTTGCGATATCTTTAGCTTATAATGTTTTAAACAAAGACACATGCCAAATTATACGGTACGTCAACTGCATAAGAACTATATTCCACTGACCAGTAATGAAACGCTTATATTAGTATTAGATTTAATAATAATAAAGCATATCGCGCCGATACATTTGAATTTGATCGTATTAAACGTTAGGATAATTTAATTTTTTTCGAATAGAATCAGTGCGGATTACAGCATTGACCTTGTGTGTTATGTGACTGATTTGAACGTGAGAGATTGCAGTTTCTCGAAACAATTTGTTTACAATCATAGCATTGTGTTTGTTTATTTAGTACTTTAAATATAAAGTTAGTTTTAGTTACGTGTAAATATAAAGTTAATTTTAGATAAGTGATAATTAAATAATTAGGTTAGTAATTTAAATAGTTTGATATTTGATATATTTATGATTATTATAATTATTATATACGTATAATCATTTCAGTCAGACAGTCCTAAGCGATTTTTATTCATTTATACAAATTATTAAAATAAACGATAAAATATGGAACTAATATGTTTTTACTACATTACCAATTATTAATATGAGCCCCATAGAATATAATTTATTTATCTTCACAAAGTGAATACTGTTTGTATATTTCTCAAACACAATTATTAATATGCTTAAAGCCATTGCTAAATGTTATTAAACGTATGGCAACAGCGCACGTAGCGGCTCAGTGTGCTTTGCGGCATAATCATAACACGTTATTCTATGAACGACGAAGTAATATATTAAAGCGTAAAAAATAACAGGCGTTTTATAAGTAACGTATCGTTATAACGCGTTACTAATATAAAGCCGTTGCGAACACTCCTACTATTTAGGACAAGTGGTCCGGTTAGGCAGGTCCAACTTCGAGAGAGAGGTCAATCGTCGAATCCAACTCGGTTGGGCAGCGTTCGAGAAACTTCGCGACGTCTTCTCGTCCAAAATACCTCAGTGCCTAAAATCGAAAGTCTTCGATAGTTGTGTGTTACCAGTGATGACATACGGCACCGAGACGTGGCCTCTCACTGTGGGCCTCATTAAAAGGCTCAAAGTCACTCAACGAGCCATGGAGCGGGCTATGCTCGGTGTTTCCCTACGAGATCGAATCAGAAATGAGAACTAAGGTTACCGACATAGCCCATAGGATTGGCTAGTTGAAGTGGCATTGGGCCGGGCACTTAGCTCGCAGAACCAATGGCCGTTGGGGCCGAAAGGTTCTTGAGTGGAGGCCACGTTCAGGCAAGCGAAGTGTCGGACGCCCGCCTACAAGGTGGACGGACGATCTGGCTAAGGTTGCAGCAAGTCGCTGGATGCAGGCCGCTTCCAACAGGTCATTGTGGAGATCCTTGGGGGAGGCCTATGTTCAGCAGTGGACTTGCTGTGGCTGATATGATGATGATGATGATGAACTCAAGCTGTGGGTTTACGGCTTAGTTACCACAGCAAAACAAGATTTTCAGAAACAAATTTGATAAAAATATAATCCCCCAACTAAACTTGTATTTTTTTTTTCAAAATGTCTAATTATTATGTAGTTTTATAAGATATTCTCTAAGGTAATTTTGGTTTGGATTCAGTTGTCAACGGTGAAGTTCCACGTGGTGGGTCTCAAGTGCCAGCACTGCGGCGCGTACAACACTTGCCAGACCAACGGATTTCACAAGTAGGTGCAGTCTTTACTACGCTCAGTATGTATTTATTGCTTTTATTGCACTTTACATTTACTTACTTTACATCCGAATACGAAGGCCGTTCGAATGTGGACAATTTTCGTGTATAACTGTTGTAGTGTGCGTAAGGAGAAATAAAAACTATACATAGTTTAATTCTATAAGTAATATACGCCTAAACATCCTAGACATCTGACTGACATTGTCAATTAGTACCAACAGATGGCGCTATGACTCATATTAAATACCAACATTATTACCATGTAAGACTGTATTTCCAGAGAGAGCAGTACATCAGAACCCAGTGACGCGTCATCGGCATCGTCGGCATCATCGGCTTCATCGGCATCGTCGGCATCATCGACATCAAGCAGTCGCGCCGCGTTCCCCGAGCCCCCCGCGCCCGCGCCCGACACGCACCTGCCGCGCGCCAACCCCCTCGACGAACCGCCGCAGGCCTGACCACGCCCCCCCTAACTACACATTCGCACTAACATTACTTGATACTATTTTTGTGCCTCGAAAACTGCTTTTTTGTCTAGGCATTACAAATCATAAAATAAATAAATAACACCCAACTGTCACATACATAATCCTGACTCCACACTAGTGTCTTGTGTCGTCGGTATCGGGAACTACGAGAGATTTCGGTCTCACAAACACCCAGACCCGAAAGAAATATTTGTGGGCCGCACGAATATTTCTCTCGAAACGAGCCTGATACGTATCTGTATCAGCCCATATACGTATATGCAAGGCACCAGTCTACAACCGAGACTGGAGGTGGACTTCCATACCATACAATTCTTACAAATAGCTACGTATACATAAATTATACGTAAATAAATACACCCAACTGTTAAATATCTGGCCCATATTAAGATCAATTAATTTCGTAAAAGGGTATTTTATTTCTGATGATAAATACCTTTTTACGAACGTGACTTTTAGACATAATAAACACCTGAAACTACCAAACTTTTCGGTCTCACAACACCTAGATTTGGAAAATGTAGTCCACAAGATTTTCTTCTCAATTAAAGGCAGATTAGTATAGTAATGAGGTCAGTACCAATTTATTAATAATATGAGTATATGAAAAAATGGGCAATTTTTTAATGTAAGTTAATTTAAATTGATTTTAAGTGTCCAGAATACTATTTTGTTATCAATTGAATAACCCAGGATGGGACTCAGATTTTTTTAGAGTGGATATACACCACAACACTACGAAAAAATTGCTTAATAAAAAGCTGTGTTTAACAATTTGCTCATTTAACCATCAGGCTTCAGGTGCGGAGTTAGTGCAATGTTCGGGGGGTCATTACCACCGGACCCCCCATGTCCAGAAATGTATTATTTGCATTTCCATACAACGCATTCTTTGATTATTAATGAGTTTACATGTTTTAGTATTAATTGTATATTTAAATAAAACTGCTGTGACTCATATAGTGATTATATAGTGTTGGTTGTCCGTCTGTATAAACTAAGATTTCATTGAGGTTATGTAACTAGAGCAATAATTATACGCAATTAATGTTAAATATGTATGTATATGGCTTAGTTTTAAAATGCTAGTGATTAGATTTTTTCAGGTAATTATTTTTGGTGTAAAATGTTATGTTATATAGCGTTAGTTCACTTATGTCTGTACCGATTTAAAGCGTTTTCACAACTATCCGATTCCAATCTGTAATTCGGAAATATTAATGTGGCAATCTGACTTTTGCACAATTAATCTATAACATAAAATACTTACAACATGAAGAAGGGATTAGAAAATTATGTCCATTACAATGATTTTAAACAGTGAAAGTCATTAAATTAACGTATTCCTTTGATCATCGTGAAGTTCGTCCGAATATGAAAACTTTTAGAGGCAACAATTTGGAGATAACATAAATAAAATCACGCTTTTTTCTAGAAGGGGTAAGCTAAAACTACCATCCGACTCCGTTTTCGACAGCAGTCTTCATATTCCCTGTATGTCTCTTCACTGGAAACAGGTCTCCTTTATGATTAAGAGGGGTCAAGCATTTGTCATCATCATTAGTAATTAACAAATATTTAAAAAATCTGATGAAGAAATCTCCTACGTGCAGATTGCCGGTTTTCTTTCTGAATTTACAAAAGTAGTGATTAATTAAACACTTACTAAGAAACGTATGACATTGAAAAGTAGGTATGGACGTCGAATTCAAAACTAATTGTTCACTAGTATGTATGCTTTGTATTAAATAATAAATAATTATAATAAATGCACTTAACATTCACATACATAGTCCTGACCCATCATTAACATCAATTGTGTGGTCGGTATCAGAACCTACGAGAGACTTTGCGGACTCGTAAACCCGAAAAAAATATTTGTGGGCCGCCCAAACATTCGTCTCAGTGTGGGATTCGAACCCGCGGCCTCTCGTTTCACATCCGGCGCCCAACCAACTGCGCCACAGAGACTGACATGTATTATGTTGAATTGTCACTACTATCGACTATCGATAAATAAAAGTAAAAAATAAATTGGCTTGACTAACTCTGATGAGGCTCTAGTGATGTTTTATTCGTTAAATTAGGAACATTATTTGATTTCTTAACCTTCTATAAGTAAACTTCAGAAATAATAATATTCCTATAAGTGTATCTATATAATTAAAATGATGAAGGACCAAATATCATGCCTTTTGAAATTTACTTATAAAGGGTTGCATATTTGTAATAAATAGGTTTAAATTGAAGATATGCCTACTCCATTGATTATTTATATTTTTGTAAAGATTTCGATAAGGTCCTAAGAACTTACCTTATTTCACGGTATATGGCAATAAATAATCTACATATATACATACTTTGTATATTTTAGTCATTTTTATTTATCGAAATAATCATATTGATAAAATAAATATTGTTATATTGAAAGAATATTTTAGATACGACATTGTTCTTGGGACCGGTTGATTTTGTGTGTCAGCCTGCAGAAATATGTTTACATTTTCAAAGTATATGGAAAATTGGGAAAGGCGGTAATAAGGGGAAGAGGGGGGTAAAGGTTTGGTCAAACTGCGGGCGGGATGGGATGGCAACTCAACGCTGACAGTACGTGAACAACTTTAATATTCCATAACGTTTTGTTGTTCCAATATTAGCACATTGTAACTTTCTTACCCACATTAATATATTATAGATTAGTGCTGTCCGATTCTGGCATATTTTACCCATAGAATTATTATATATCATGAAATGAATTCTTTTGAGAATAAAGTTTCATTAATCACATATCGGCCCATACATTACATCATATCTCCCGTCTGCTGTTTGACCAAGCCTGAAAGATTGTTGTTTTTCAGTCTGCAATATCAATTTATTTATTTGAAAATACGTTAACTAATAATACATAGTTTATAACATTACAGCAATGTTAAGTATCCTAAAATGAATGTCTCCTTGAATTTTAAGTAGGAGTTTATCACGTTGGCATATTTCTAAACTATAAATTATTTTGGGGCATATCTAAATATTGTATAAATGTATTTGCACGATGGGTGTTACAATCCGCGCCATTTTGTATAACCCTGTTATTAACATGTTTATTTATTGTATTTAAACACGAAACACTGGCAGTTATTTTTATTAATTTTATTTTAAGCTGTTATGTATTTCCTTGGTGCATCGATTAAAAGCGTTCAAGAAAAATGATTTTTATTTCATGTTTCCCACCAATTTAACAAGAAATTTAAAAATTATATATTTTTAGGTGTTTGGAAACCTAATTTTTGACACGTAATATACGTATTCTAAAAATGGAATGAATTTCATACCCTTTTTACGAGAAAACATTAGATAAATAAATAAAACAAACATACTTGGCAAACGTTTTATTAATACGCTTACAAAGATCATTATAAAAGGTAGAAAACATCTTAATGTACTATACTGGGAATGATACAGGAATGTAAGAAAGCGTAACAACACATTTGGATCAAATTTGAAACGTAACAAGCATTTGTCTGCCACTATTATTTGCAAGAAAAATGTATTTACACTTAACAGTGAATTAATTTAGCAAACAGCAGAAAGTTAGGTTGTCTCTATTGAATACCTAAGTTTTAAAAAGTACCAGATTTAAAGGGTTTAAACAGTATCATAAATATCAAATTAGATATTGTTAAAATCTCTATTGAATTTAAATATGTGTGTTATTTTAACTGCTGCGAAACGGCGACATAATATGCTATACGCGGGTATTTGCTATTTAGACTATGCAAGCACT
The DNA here is from genome assembly GCA_030180105.1 of Hyles lineata. Classification (NCBI taxonomy): domain Eukaryota; kingdom Metazoa; phylum Arthropoda; class Insecta; order Lepidoptera; family Sphingidae; genus Hyles; species Hyles lineata. The sequence goes on from JARJEE010000040.1 coordinate 776,225, forward strand.
TATAAATCACAACAAAAAATATATAAGATATTATTGTAGCGCCGAATATTACTACTCATTCGGGTACAAACAAATCTATCAAAAACTGCATTGGTGTTGCCAACTCTAAAATAAAGTTTTCTACCTTAAAGTATTTGAAAAATGTATTTGATAAAGGAATATAAATATCCTATAAATAAACATATTACTTATAGGATCAAGTGAATGATAACGATTCGCCGCTAAGCGATAAAATATATTTTAACATTCTTGACGCACATAATTATGTATTAAAGCCATAAATATTAGCTATTAAATGTATTACGTCATTAATTAAAATGATAACACTTAGATATTAGGAATCAAATAATTATAAATTATAGAAATGAAATATATTTTTACTATCAGTGTTTAAATGATTGTAAACACAGCATCCACGCTCAAATTTAAGGCATTAAGGAAGGAACTTAATTAAAATTGCAACAAATACTTTTTTATATTAAAAATATACAATTATACGCTAAAAGCACCTAAATATTAACTAGAAACATAAGGGAGCCACTATCAAGGCTTAAGATGAAATCATACTATAGTATTCCGTCTTAAGCATAGAGTAAAGAATCGGCTAACTGACCAATCAGGACGATGGAACATACAAGGTCACGTCATAAGCGTACGACTGATAATGTGCACACAACAAGAATCCATTGTTCAGATCGGTCTAAGACGCGTTTCTTTAGTATTTATGGCCGCTTCTTTACTCTATGCGTAAGACGGAATACTATAGTATGATTTCACTTTTATTTCGCGACTGGGTGAACTCGACACAATCCATTCAATTCCATTGCATGCTTCAAAAATACACATATTAGCTAATTATTATTCCGTATTTAAATCACACAAAGAAAAACCAGCCAATTAAGGCAGGCGAACGATTTATTAAATCTAACGTTCTTAACAAAATATTTTCTAAAAACATTTATTTATCTTCGTAGCTAAAATTGTCGATTATAAAGTGCCTGACGCGAAAACATCTTATATTTAAACTAGCCCAAATATGCCAACTGCTTGGAACTCATTTATTATGGAGAAGATCTAGTTCATTACGCATTTTATGTAGTTTTAGCTTGGGCACTATACATGCCTTTGAAATTATTTTAAAGAATTTAGAAATTTAATTTTTTTTTCCCAGTTAAAATGAGCGATACGGTTCGTCTTGAACCAAGCCCTCTCGTTTCTTATTAACACATTAGATATTTATTTACAATGGCAATAAATTAAAAGCTTTTCACGGTTCTCAATATATTTTCAATTACTAAGTACAATATGTTCAATTCTATATTACATAAAATGCTACAAGACGCATACTACATCTGAGCAAACATTGCAATTGAGCTTATCAAATTTGGATACATTTTTCTAAACACTTATGACGTACATATATTTTTTTCAAAAATGTCACTGGAAAGGCAGTGAGACTATCCACTTTTCTTCAATAAGAAAGAAGAAATTGTTATTGATTACTATTTAATTGCCTCTTAAAAATATACCATTCGACAGCTCAAAAACAAAATTATTATTATATCTCAATATGACGTTAAATTTTAATATACAATGATTTTCTACTTCCAAATGTACCAATTAAAGCAGTGAACCAACCTTGCAATTTAAGTAATCAATTAGAAAAGACCAATCAGATTATTTTACTATATCTTAAGAATCACTGGTATTTGTCCTATATTTTTAAGGAACTATATCAATACTTCATGTTTATCAGTATACAACACTGGGTTGACATGCTTCCTTGTTATTCAGAACATTAACAGAGCAGCAATGTACTGCAAATGTTTTCAAATACGTTAGCGATAATCTCCATTGCAAAATTACACATGCTCACTGTTGTATAACACGGATATTCCCTTAAAATATTATGCGTTGTTTCCCAATGTTTCAATGACATCACTTATGATAGGCATTAAAATTGGCCATTGCTTTAATTGCCAATGTAATACAAGGAAGAAAACAATTATAACTTAACTTTGATTGTGTTACGCCCAAATACTGGAACGCAACTTAAATATAAACTGCGCTTAACTACGTTAATCCCGTTTAAATGTACTAGCTAAGTGGGCAGTGCGCTGTTAAAAGCAACTTATTATTTGAATGGCGTTCCAGTATTCGGGCGTAAGTGTAGCATAAATAAAGTTCAAAAATTTATTTACGAGATTAAGAAACAATGTATTTAAAATTTGCAGAAAATGTACCAATTTGTAAGATATTCTGCATTTTTCTTTAAATGATAAAAATAGTACAATTTTCTCTATAACTTTTTTATAACAATGTTAACGATAGTACTCAAATGTTGCATTTCATGTTGCTCTTATTAGGGTAAATATCACCAATACTGACTGTATAAAAAAAAAGACACGACACATTTGAAAAAAAAAACTTTTTTAAACTTGACGTGTTTAAATTGTATATTTTCAATGTCTAAATAAGATATATACATATTTGTTTAGAATTAAATTGTTTAGCTCAGTTAAATTATCAAAATTTTAGAAACAACAATTAGCGCCAATTGCTTCGATCAAATATACACTAGATTGTTAGTAAAGGCCTAAAAAAGTACTAATTTAAACTTAAACTAGCGGCCCGGCCCAGCTTCGCCCGGGTACTAATAGATTTATGTAGAATAATATGTACGTATTATACATATAAACCTTCCTCTTGAATCACTCTGTCTATTAAAAAAACCGCATCAAAATCCGTTGCGTATTTTTAAAGATTTAAGCATACAAGGGGACATAGGGACAGAGAAAGCGACTTTGTTTTATACTATGTAGTGATAATATGATATTTATAACCATATATGAAGAAGGAGTATATTTACCTTCAACCTTCTTTTAGTCGATGTAAATCAATACTGTTAATTAAATGATAATTGTTATCAGCTTTATCAATGATGCTGCACTGATATCGCTAGTCGCTAATTGTATGCCTACACTTGAGGGGCCATTGTTTGACCATCTACAAGTTAAATGTGGCGGAAAAAAAAATGTTTAGAAAAGAGTTTTAATAATCAAAATTTCGTGCGTAATATTTACTGATTCATAAAAATATCTTATTGAATAATACCAGCAATGATTGTCGAGAAATATTGCCGAATATTAAATAAACGTTGCCTGTAAGATGGTGAACAGAAACTTACATCAATTAGACCTCGATGAATAAATCATTTGAACACTTCTTGTAATATAAATAAATGAATTTATTATTTAGTTGGTTGGGTTTGTTCAGCATATTTTGTATATAAAAATAAGACTAGTACGTATTATCAATGTACCGTGTGTACGAAACAGCATATATAATTTTTTTAATTTTATTTACATTTTGAGATCAATAATTTTTCTTTGGTTATAAATTTTGATTGTAATTAGTAACATCTTTACACAACTTATAGAGATGCACGTCACAACATCTAATTTTGACAATTTTTTTAAACTTTCAGTAATGGTGACATTTACCCCATAAAAATATATAAGTATAAATTTTGGTAAAATTCGACTAAATGGATTTAATTTTTATAAACTTAGACCCAGCTTTACACAACATAACGATTAACTAAAATCACGATGTATTTTTACACAACTGAAAAATACCGTTCTCGATCAATCGATTCAACCTAAAACAAATTTAATAGTAATTGTTATCCCATAGACAAGGGATAGCGAAATAAAAACTATTTAATAAATACCTATTTGGAGCATTGTCTATGGCAACTCGTGGAATTCAAATTCCGTGTATAGATGTTCCACGCGCCGGTAAACTTCGTCGCAGGAGGATAAGGTTTGAGGTAGAATTGCTAATGCTGTCTCTAAGCTCTCTTCCGAACCGAATACCTGAAACAAAATATATTAAAATTAAAATATTAATTAAATTAAATTAAAATCAGCGCTACTCGCTACTGAGTTGCCGATCAGCATAAACTGAGTCACTTCCTTTTGCTCTAAAGACTATTCTTATATATTTGTTACTATACTGTTTAATCCTGTAACTGAATTGAAGCAATATATTTTTTAATTGAGATCTTTTTATCGAGATGCAAGGTGTAGAGCTCCCCTTCCAAAACATCGGAAGAAATCGAATGGAGAATGTTGGAATCACCGGCTTTTTAGCAAGGCCTAATTGTGGATATTGCGACCGGGATGGGTTCACAATGATTTTACTTAGTGACTTCATCATTTATGAAAAATGGCTCTATGGCGTTACAAAAAAATATATTTTATACTTTACTTTTCCGTTTACACAAAATTATATTATCACTAAAACAAATAGTTGATCGTAATTGGGCATCCCCAATTATAATGAATAGAATGGGTTAAAATTAATATTACAAGGTTTTAAATGATGACATTAATAACATGGTTATTTTATGTAGTAAACAATTGTGGTTTGCAGATAAAAATTTAGTTTATGAGTAATTTGCTAACAAAAATAACTCATAAATATATTACAATATCCTTATTTTACTTTTATTCATTTCTTAAGCAAGTACCTATTTAGATTTTGCGGCTAAGCTTTGTAGACTAGAAGCTAACTTGATCACGCCTGATTAAAAGTAAATTCAAAAGTAATACCTAATGATTGTTCCATTTTCTAATGCAGCAAGTCAACTGTAGCTCACTAAAAACTCGCCTACAGTTTATTTAGATCAATATGACTCCAAAAAATCTTTAACTGGTCAATGAAGATTGACCAGGTACAATGACAGATATACAACATGTAGATGTTATTGATGCGACTCAATTACCAACAGGTCACCGCGCACTTCATTTAACAATACCTCTAAATACACCCAACAGTCACATACTAGTATAGTCGTGACCCCTCACTAGGATCGAGTCTTGTGTCGTGAGTATCAGAAACTACGTGATAATTTTCGGTCCTAGATACCCAGACCCGAAACAAATACCTGTGGATCACACAAATGTTTGTCTCGGTGCGGGAATCGAACCCGCAGCCTCACGTTTCACAGCCGGCGTCTACGCCACGGAGGCTGTATAGTCTAACTCTCATAAAGTGCCACGTCACAAGACACCCGATGTAATTGCATTAAATGTAGACAAGTGTTATCTGTATCAACAACAGCGCTGTGCAATTGACACGAAACTTTAAATGATGTTGATTGTATTCGACCTTGACGAAACGTCAGCGAACACGGTACACTTGAGACGGCGTTTTCCTTACATTTTCATCCGTTTTTCTCATATTTTATATACTATTTTACTTATATCACCCAAAAAGTTATACCTTCGGTTAATTGAGAAAATATTGCGTGCGTAGCGTGGTAATATAAGCTTTAAATTTATCACTAGATTTCGTTCTTAATTTATTTTTGGTCACTGAAAATTAAGCGATAATTATTGGATTTCTATTCATTATCAGCCCGGAGTCAGGAGTTAATTATTGGATTTCTGTTCATTATCAGCCCGGAGTCAGGAGTTAATTATTGGATTTCTATTCATTATCAGCCCGGAGTCGGGAGTTTGTACCCGATATGGCTCACTCCCTATCATTGTAGGACGGAACACAGAAGGAAAAAGTGGTGCCCTGGTAGCACGTCTTGTTATTTATTTTTTTGTGTCAAGAGAAAGCTCCCCTTTCGGTACCTCGGAGGAGGCCGAAAGGGGTATGTCAGTGTCACTGCGTTTTGACAAATACTTTACCACCAGCAAATATTAATCTAATAAACAGTTTTATATATCATTTGATGTCTATTTTGAATCAATCAAACTTAACTCTAAACGCTACAAACCAATTGTCGATGAAGAAAATATAGTGACCACGTCTAACAAACGTGGCACCACAGGAAAATGTCTTTCAAAATACTAACGCGAGAAATTACATATCTATGTTTATTATTAAAGTGCCGATAAATACATTAAAATTTCGAGATAACAGCGCTGATCATTACCCGATACCGAATATTGGCATTGTATACAATTTGTAACCTTCATTGCAAACATATTTGAAGGATATTCTTAATTATTATCATTCTTTAACGTACCTTTCTTTCATACTTAATATTTCTATACCGTCATTATTTTGTACAGATATATTAAAGAGATGTGAAAAACAAAAAAAAGACACCTTTTGATAACGGGTAATTACCGTTGATAAGATTCAAGTCCCTATTTAAATGAGAAGTGATCGGGTACGAAGCGTATCCGATTTTTTGCAGACAACATCACAAATTGACAATCACAACTTACTGACATTGGAGATGGTATTACAATGGCGCAGTTGATTCAAAAGGCCTTGCATAAAGATGTCTTGGTTGAAGCGAATGCTTGGAAATCAATAACAAATCTTTCATTGACAATATTAGTGTGAAAAGTCCCCACGATTCAAGACGCACATAAACTCAATTGAATTTTGGAGTAGTGAAAATAATGAGAAAAAATCTTTATACTTATAAAAGCATGCTTATTCCTTATTATTCGCCCTATCTTGCAATGAGACTCGTACTCTGCAGTGGGCTATATGGGCTGATACAGTAAAGTTATTGTAACAGACTCACCTTTTTCAACAAATCAGGCCTGGACGGCAGCGCGTGCATGGCGAGCGTGGCCGCCTTCCTGATGTACCAGGGGTGGAACGCCGCTAGTGTCTCATTGTACGTGCCTTGACAAGCTGTACAGATGTTCACGCCTTCATCAGCCTCGCTTAGGCGCTTCAGGAATAACCTGATGAAGTCTGAAAATAATATTTATTGAGGTAAGTCTATATACTGCTGCACGGAACGACAATTTGAAAAGGGCGAGGTAGTGGATGGAAGAGGGATGCTCAAGACTGGCAACAAGACCAAGGGATGGTTGACGCTTTCTGTGGGAAGCCTACGTCCAGCAGTGGGCGGCGACCGGCTTAGTACATACTACATAAGTTCATATAAACTACTCTTACTAAGACAATAATATCCTAGTGTTAGGTGAGATGCTATATTTATTGTGAGTATTCTATTAAGACTGTAATATTTTCCATTCCTCAAGTGAATATTTGGTAGGAGAAACGATTTGCTCTAAATATTGAAAATCTTCAACAAACAGACGACCTATGAGCATGACTCTTCGAAAGAATATGCTAATGGAGCAATCGCTGATTTCATCACTGGCTAAGATTGTGCGGAATTCAGAGTTCAATCGAGCAAGCTGGCGTAGTGCGTGCCAGTGTACTTAACGTACCTACGATATTCTTGTGGAATATTTTAAACTAAGACTCCAAACGATGTTTTCCTTTACAATTAAAGTGAGCTGTAATTACCTACACAGTCAACTTGAGTAAAAGGCAATGGCAAAGTTATAACTCTATTGTCAACTCTGATAACATAAATATACTACTGTCATAAATGTATTCTTAAAAATGTTAAATAAACGAAAAAAAAAGGATTGGCGCGATATTTTAAATGATTTGCAAGTTCCAACCCAGGCGGGACAATCATAAAACCCACTGGGCTGCATGTTGAGTATAGTTACTTTAGATTTTAGATTACAACTACATCTAGACGTAAACGAAGCCGTGTAAGGACACGTGTCACATAACAACACGTCACGCCACGTTTTAATTTCATCCAGATAAGGTAATCCTCGGCTATAGAAAGGTGTAATCACAAATAATGCCAGCGGAAATAAAGATAAATAATAATGCTAATAAATAAAGACGGAATGGTTTGCAATTGTTGGTGGGGAAATATTTATTGCAATTTTTTCAGCGATAATGACTACTGTTTTAAATGTTTTTTCTAAATCAATATGTATTTAATTAACAGTAACTAGTGTGTACCACTTTGCACGGAGGGAAGTGGCGCAGAAGTGGACAATTATTTATTTCCAACTCCTCCTATTTATTTAACTTTCTGATTTATTTCGTTGCGGGTTAAAGACAAGTTAGACATTCCCGGAGACTCGCCGAGCTTCAATGCTCAGTGTCATAACATTGCGTGCCACTGTTGATCCTGGCTTACAGGAGTTACAGTGCCGGGTGTGAGGGCGGGATAGTCTCCTAGTGTGTAGTGCGTGGTGGCTTGTTGGTTACGGGCCAGACGCAGCTGCTAACATGATAACGGTGGTTGCGGATTCCAATCCCAGAACACACCTGATTTTTCGGAGTTAAATGTGTATTTTTAGTCATCACTACGTGCTATAAGGGTGAAGGAAAACACGTGAGGAAATCTGCATACCATAGAGATTCGTAAGAATTTGTATGGTGTGTAAAATTCCAACAACCCATACTAGGCTATACTATACAACCTCTCTCAATCGTACTCTCGATTGTAGAAGAGGCCCGTGCCCTATAGTGAGACGTATATATTGGCTGATATAGATAACCACAAAATTCACTAATCTTCAATGCATTACATATTCATTAATTTTCTTCATTGTATTAAAATTTGTGAAAAAAGGACACTAGAAATGATACAGTTATTATGGATAACTAGTACTTATTATTTGTCACTCATAGGCTACACAATAGGATTTTACTCAGATTAAAGCCAATTAACTTCGATCAAATATACACTAGATACATGAGCGCTTAGAAAATGGCACCAAAATGCCTCAAGCATCAAAATGCTTTAAGCACTCTTTCAGTCACGCACCGACCGTTGCTTCTAAAACGTCGCAGAACTTTAGACAATATTATGTGAAAAGCTACTTTAAGTTCCAGGAATAAGGTGGAATTTGTGTTAATATATATGGAATATGTGGTCTTTTTGTTAACTTTTTTTCGTGTCATGCATCGGTGCCACTTTTTAACAGAACTTTTACAGGGAACTGTGTATTTAGTGTATATTTGATCGAAGCCAATTAACTTGAATAAAGACGATATGGCAAATAATGTAACAATAAGAGACCTTCTTGACCTCGATTTGGCGCCTTCATTGCAAAATAATTATTGAATTCTCTCTAATCAGCATATCAAACTCAAGATGGCATTGTTTTGCGTAACGCCAATTAGTATCTGAGAATAGCAGATAGTTGAGGAAGGAAAAATAGAAGGCAGTGATCAACAAGTCTTTGAAAGTCGTAAAATCTGTAGAAACCGCACTAAATATTTTATTACACAACGATTTTATATGGGACAGTGTCTTCGGACCATAATCAATGCTAGGCCCTGGTGGCGTAGTTGTACTACTGTACGATTACAAAGCTAAGGTCTCGGGTTCGAATCCCAAGCTCGGTCAATGTGATATTGGATTTTCTATTCATTATCAGCCCGGAGTCAGGAATTTGTGCCCGATATGGCGATAGACTCGCTCCCTATCATATTGTGGGACAGAACATACAATGCAAAATGTAGGTGTCTTGGTAATACCCCTGCCTGGGAAAAAGGCCTGAGTTTATGTATGTTTGTACTCCATGGCTCCTATAAAAAACCCAATTATATTTAATGCACAAACCGTGCCTTTAATGTCTACAGATAATTAACAAACAAAAGTTGACACATACCCAATCCTCTATGCAAACGGAGCATTGTTCTCGAGCCTGACACGAACCCATTCTTTTCGTGCAAACTCGTTTCCTTTTCATACTTCATCATTTTCTTAAAGGACTCGTAATACATTGCGTTCTCCCCTTCCCTGTGTTTCTCCATCACTTTTATTTTACTCTTCACGTCGCTACTCACGAAGGAGAATACCGATCCTATTAAATTGAGGAATCTGTAAAGAAATGAAAGTGAAATTACCTAGCACTAATCTAACCTACCTTATTGATAAGTCTCATGAGAGACTTTCACATATGAATGTGAGAGGCCGCCTGGCTAGGTACCACCGCAATGTCTATTTCTCTAGACAAGAGCAGTGTAAATGCACTGTTGTGTTCAAGTTTGAAAGACATTGTAGCCAGAGCAACTGAACATAACGAGATAACATCGTATATCTCAGGATGGCAAACGCAGTGGAATGCCAAGCGATGCTTTATAATTCTTGGTGTTGTTTTGTTTTGCTACTGTAAATGAGCGGTCGTATCGCTTGCCATCAGGCGAAAGGCATGATCGTCTCGCCATTCTTTATTATAAAAAAAAACTTTGGGAACACACTTTCCAGTGATTAATTAAATATTTATCTGTTTTGCGAGAAGCTGTGTTAAGGTAGTGGGTTGATCAACCATCCTAGATATCGGAAATGAAGGGATTTCGTAGTGCTACTTTCATTGTATTTCTTTATGTTTGAAAAATAAATAGGGCTCCCTAAATATCTCCGCACTCGCCCATGGCGTCGTAAAAATCTCGCTCTGGTTATTGCAGCAAGTTCACCCAAAACTTCATAAGTAACCCATGAATCATAACAAGCATACCCATGACACCATAACAATAGCCAGGAAACTGGCAGCGTTGATACTGGCACTCTTCGATCAGATATATACTAGATACAGGGCCCGGAACAAAATCACACGCCAAAGTGGCCGAGGTCGCTTATACTTATAACTTTGAATTTCGAACTACGAGTTTTAAATTATAATCAACTTCAGGCAACAAAAAACCATATTCCTTTAAATTAAGATTTATTATGTTTTGGACCATACTAAAATCAAATGAGACCACGCGCTTATTTGTGCGTTTATTTCTCTTGCCGTTTTTTAGGCTATTACTTATAATCTTTATATTTGATCGAAGCTGGCACTACATTTCGCAAAACTGTAAAGTTTTAATTACCCCTAAATCATTTTGGTATCTCTTTTTTCTATCAATTATTACTATAAAGAACTCAAATAATTATAATAAAGCAGCAATTGCCACTATATAACAGCTTTGTACTTGTGAACTGCAAGGTATTATAAAACGCTGGGTTATTATTTTAAGATTCAGTAAAATTGTAAAATTAAAATTGTTTTCAAATAATTCTTGTGTAGTATGCTTGTTTACAAACACATACAACTGGCAAATTGCCCAAATTTAGGTAAATTTCCATGACATGCAAATATTATTTATCTGAAAGGGTATCAAACCGGCAACCTCTGGCAAAGAGTCACACCACCAATTACTACATAGCAACTATTACTTTAAAGTTGTTTTAGCTTTTTATATGAAGCTTGTTTGATTTAAATTAGTGATCATTACCAAAAAAAAAGAAAATCTGTTTGCATCTCATATTGACAGCCTCCATGGCGCAAGTGGTTAGAATGAGAGGCAGCAGGTTCGATACCTGCACCAAGACAAATATTTGTGTGATCCACTGGTATTTGTTTCTGATCTGGGTGTTTGTGAGACCAAAAAGTCTCTCATAGTTTCTGATACTCATGACTATGATGGTGATTGTTGGGAATACTTATTTAAAAAAAAATACGACACATTGTAAAATATATTAAAAAGATTTTATTTTATACTTTACTATCTGGCAAACGAAATGCTTGTATCACCTTTAAATACTATTTTTAAAAAATCTGCTATTCCTTTTCCATTGTATTTTCTATTTTCTTCAAACAACATTTTGAAATAGTTTAAAAATATGTCATTCGAATTAATTTTGTAGGGTAATACTTCTTTTAAATACATTGATTACCCTGAGTTTTTATGTATGAAAATAATACACACATGTTTTAGTCACAGTCAATGTGTTAACATAAGGCAGATGCCAATAATCAATAGTAAAAATTAGATTGAAGTCAATCTGGATTGTTATCTACTTTTCCATTGGTCTCTTACCACGTTGCCAAAGTTTTTTCACTACTGAGATTGCTTATTGGCAATATAGTATCAGAAAAAAGATTGAGCTGTCAATCTCAAATGGGAAATTTTGGATTAGGATTGTTTATTGGCAGCGGCTGATAATAAATGCACATACACATTTAGTGTTATGTCAGGTACAATATGTGTGCTATGTGGGACTCTAGATGCATGTTATTCCCAACTTAATTATCTTGAAATCCACATGTGAATAGTTCAATGTTTTGACACCTCAGTCAATCTGTTAATTTGTTTATTTATGTCAGTATAAAAATGAAAATGAATTTCTTCCCTGTCTAGTTTCTACAGCAAATATATATTTGGTATATTAAACTACACACAGTTTTTGTTGCTTAAGGAATTATTTCCATTATAGTTGACTACACCATTATATTTTTCAAATTCCGTACCATTTTACAGAATTCTTACGAATGTAGCACTATCATAGACCAACTTGTAATTTTGATTGCGATGAAAAACGAAAGAAACATAATAAAATTAACATATTAAGGTATAAGCTAATAAATAAATATTCTAACTATGTCAGTAATCCGGCACGAAATCTTAAATTTATGCCAAGCGCGATAAATTGCTATCCATATGGAAACAAAAGAAAAATAAACATACTTGACTAATTCGTTGTATCCTTCGATATAAGCCTCTATGACAACATCGTCCTCTTCTTTGAGGCTTCGTTGGAAGCTCTGGTGTACATGATGCAAGTCTAAAGCGTTATCACCAGACATTTTATTCAGAAAATTCTTAAAATTTAATCAAATTTAATCTATTTGGTACACGACTATCACCAAATGTTACCAAAATTTTACTGCTGTCAAGAGGACTCAAGTCAAGTGTCAATGTCACAGATTCGATACAGATTCATAATTATTTATTAATATTAATTTTAATTGTTATAACTATTATAACAATTTAACAAGCACACATTATTTTAAATAAACAAAATTTTAGCAGCGCACGATTTATTTGGTCGTCGCGTCGCTCTCTTTCTACCATCTAAATTCACCTAAAAACTATCAAAATAGGTTTATACCGCCTACCGCCCTAGGCTATTTGCTAATCCCGAGAACCCATATTATCAAGTAATAGTTATTAATACCGATACCGGATAAGACTGCTTAGTGTCTTCTTTTTAAAACCTATTGTTCCTTAAAGCTAGGTAAAAATCTCTCTCCTTCCGCCTTTCTTGCTGATGCCATTCTAATGGTGCTAAATTGGTTAATGCTGCTAAAACGATTTAAATAGAACCTAATATAGGTAAAGTTTCAATATTAGGATTGGATAATTTTTTGGATCGCGAAGAAAATGTATATATTATGTATAATTTATAAAGTGTTTGATCGGCATAGTTCAATGTAATCTTGGCGAAAATTACTTATATTCAAGGTTTTTTATAAATGGTCTTGAGCAAGGGCGGATCCAGCTTTTACGCCAGGGGGTCATATAGTTCTTGATTATATAGCTTTAAAAATCATTTTTACGAATTCGTGTATTATTTAGATTTCAATATCGAATTCGTAAAAATGATTTTTAAAGCTTGTTACAGACGTTATTTGTGAACACACACACTTTTTTACTTTATGTATGGACATACAAATAATCATTTTCGCTTATAAATTTTATCAACAAATTCTGTCAATTTGGAGCTATGTCTTGGTCATGATTCCCATGGATCCGCCTTTGGTCTTTTTTTTTTATAATGGCAAGTCATAGTGGCGGCATTGCACCTGATGGTCAGTGCAAATGCTGCCCAGGCAGAGTATCCATTGGCATCGGACGGCAGTCTCATGCGAATGGAAATAATTATGCCGGCCTGCTAAGGTGCCTCTTCACACTACGGCGGAAGGACCCAGGATTGTAGGAAGGAGGGAACACGCGAGAAGGCAAACAATTCCACAGCCTGACGGTGCGGCATAAAAAAGAATTTGAGAGCCGTTGGGTTCGCACCGGGATGGTGTGGTTCTGGTTAGGAATGGAGAGGAGGGGATCAAGTTGAACAATGCTTCAGAGCACTTACCGTGATATAGGCGGTAGAACACGCTTAGAGATGCGACATCGCTCCGGAGTTGTAGCGACTCTAAGTTGCTCGTAACGTCTGCATCATTCACAATGCGAATGGCCCGCCGCTGCAATCCATCCAAGGCATCGAGCAGGTACTGGGCGGATCCATCCCAGAGGTGCAAGCAGTACTCCATACCCGGCCGGACCTGCGCTTTATATAAGCGACAAAGCTGACCGGGCGTGAAAAACCGACGCACCCTGTTCAGGTCTCCAACCCTGCGTGAGTCCCTGGTCTTGAGAATATTAAATAGTTACACATAGGAAATATATCCGTCTGTCTCTCTTTGGCCACTGGAATTTAACTGTAGAACATGGGCCTCATCAAGAATTTTATCATCGATTAGTTACAGTGAAGCCACACGATGCGGTGGCGGTGCGTTGTCGTTGCGTTTTCTTACATATATATTGTCTTACCATGTCACACAACGTTTGTTCGCCGTGCGGTGGCGACGCTGTACGTGCGCCGGACTTGGGAGCTGAGAGACGAGACGGGAAGGAGTGATGTGATGTGCGGATTATGAGAGTTGCGGTACGGCGCAACACGGCGCCACCGCCACGCGCCGCACCGTCTGTGTGGCATTCTATACTCCGAATGCATTACAGTACGGTGCCTATCATATATAGTAATGTACTCTGTGACGGCGCCGCACCGCATCGTCACCGCTACTGTAAGGTCAAAATTTTTTTCCGAAAAATTGCAATTTTTCATTTGGATTTTTTTTGAAAAAAAAATGTTAAATACACAATATTTTTCCGAGAGTTTCTTCTTTTAAAATTGGAAATATTAAATTTGACTGCAATACAAAATGAGTCTAAACTCGGAAAAATAGAAATAAACTGGCTGTATTGTTTCAAAATCCATTTGATTCACTTTTATTACAATTATGGATTAATAATGATCTAAGTATGACCCTTTTTGTTCAAAAAGCAACCATGAGATTTGAGTCTTACCGTGAATTAGGACTTTATAGTACCGAAATTAATTCACTCGTCACCGCGTCGCATCGTGTGCCTTCGCCCTAAAACGTTGAAGTGGCAGAGGGTCGGCTGTGTCCGGTCCTAGCTCGGCGCGGAAAATATATAACTAGCAAACAAATATAACTAACGTAATATACCAAAAAAAATCACTGTTTCGCTTGGTAGGGAGGTACTCTCCTTATTACCTTTGATACCTGATACCTTCTAGCTGTTGTCACATGTCCACACATGTCACTGTACCACTGTACTCTGTAGGCTGTAAGGTTTAGAGCTTTGCCATTCAGTCTGGTTAAATTAAAAAAAAACAACAATTATATGTCACTGTCAAACTACATTGCATTTTATTAATTTTTGTGTTTATTTTAGCTAATTATAAATTAGTGATAAAATCATCAACACCCCTTGTTGTTTCCAGTATATTTTTCTAGATAAATTATATTTTGTGATAATCGTGAAGATACTTCCTGTGTTAGGCTCACTGGTTACTGGTATTTGATGGAATATAAATAGGTATGTATGATGAAATATTTTTGGTGATGGATCAACCATGTAAACATTTTTTCACCTTAAAATTCTAATTATATTTAGTAAGTTATGATTACCCTTCAATAGTGGGAAAAGCAAATGCAAATAAGACTGAGTACTTTTTTGTCTTCTTAAGTGCTTTTTGTAAGTAAATAAGTACTGGTTTTTACTTGTGATATGTTTGTATAATTGTTATTATCAAGTCTTTCCTGTTCTTTAGATTAAGCCACGTTAACCTTTTTTTGCCCTTTTATTTGTCATAAACTAAATAAAATCTTACAATAGTTTTTCTGAAGTATAGAATATGGATTTGTAGACATAATTTTAGCAATAATTACAATTATAAAACTCAAATTAGGAAGTCATCTCGTACCGAGTCAATTCTGTTTTGTTTCTTGTTTCTGGCTAATACCACTGTTACAATTCTGAACTCAAATATAATTTTGCAAACAATAGTTTTGTAATAGAGATGATTTAAAGAACTGGACTCCGTATAGCCTTATAAGGCAAATATAGAAAGACAGAAAGAAAATGGAATTATTTGTCACAACAAATGTCTCAGGATGGCGAGCACAGTGGAATGCCAAGCATTGCTTTTTAATTTAAGGAGTTCTTTGGTTTTGCTACTGTTTATGAGCAGTCATATTGACAGCCTTGACAGCCTCCGTGGCGCAGTTGGTTAGACGCCGCCTGTGAAACGAGAGGCCGCGGGTTCGATCCCCGCACCGAGAGAAATGTTTGTGCGGCCCACAAATATTTCTTCCGGGTCTGGGTGTTTGTGAGACCGAAAAGTCTCTCGTAGTTCCTGATACCCGCGATACAAGACTCGATCTTAGTGTGGGGTCAGGACTATGTATGTGACTGTTGGGTGTTATTTATTTATTTATTTATATTGCTTACCATCAGGTGAATAGCATGCTCTTCTCGCCATTTACAAAAATATATATATATATATATAAAAAAATACATACAATATATATATATATTTAGTAGGTGCTAACAATACAAAGAATGATGTATTAAAATTGAACAAAATTTATAGGATTACATATTATTTATATGTCATGAATGTATTTGGATAATTTAATAATTCTGAAATAAATAGAAGTGAACTAAAGGAAGATCAAAAATCATATGTGTTTACATAAATATTTACTTAGTATCTAAATATTAATATTCCAAATTTTGTTAAATTATATTTTAAATGAAGTATGAAATATTTGAGAATACTTACTGTCTAATAATTCTACTGCAGTATCCTAGTGTTGTTGAAACACATCTTTATTTATTTGATAGTGTGAGAATTTTTCTCTATCTTTGACTGAGCTGTTTTTTTTTTATTTGGAGTTTTTCTATATATTGTCAAAGTATGGTTATATACATAATTTCTGCCTACCACTGCTGAATATAAGCCTTTCCAAGTAAGCGCTACACCTCCCGGTCTCAGTCAGCCCTTAAATATGATTATTTATTGAATTTAATAACATTTTTGCCATAATAAATATTTCAACATAATTGTGAATTAAAATCTTACAACTATATATCACTATAAAGAAATTATATTACAAACAACAAAACTTAAAAATAATTTTTTTATTTGTTTTCAATGACTTTGGTGAAAGGTTAATGTATGGAGCAAGATTTCACATTGAATAGTATTATATAACAAAGTTACTTTGCACTTTCACTTTGGTGCTGTAATTTAGCAATTACTTTTTTACTGTAATTTGACTATCATAAATATTATAATATAGCATATTTTGCTTCAAATTATTCTTTAGCTAAATCATGACTCATTCTCCTCCCCCCCAAAGACCCTCCTAGCCCAAATCATCACGCCACCATTTACCTATCTTTTTCCAGTTTGATGCAAAATTATGACATCAAAGTTGGAGAACAGTGATGACGAGTCGTTCATTATCCTTGACCGGTCCCCTGGCTCGAGCCTCGGCATGAAGTGTGACAGTCTTGAGAACGGAGACAGCAGCCTCAACAAGGAACACCTGAGGGAAGCCATGGAGGATGTTACCAGTGAAGTCAACATGGCTTTTAAGGCTCACTTCAAGTTTGGTGATTGTGTGAGTATACTGATTAAAAGTTCATTTGAGTTTGGAAAATTTCGTTATGTAGAACTGTTTGTAGAACCAAGGGGGTTAGTCTATACCCTGAAATGAAAACGAATGTTCGAAAATTATAAGTAAAACTGTACGAATATGCCCTTATACGTTCCAAAATATTCCAATGCATAGAGCACATCGTAACCTTAAACTAAGTTAAGAGTGAATGGAAGTTTCATACAGAATAGTATTGATTTTTAGAAGTGGAAAACTTTTATGTTCGAACATTCGATCTTCGCGTCGGAGAATAGAGTAACCCCCCAGGAGCGAATCGAGTAGGGTAATTAATGTCTAAATAGTATGGCATAGAACATTTTTCTTTTGTTTTAAAAATCGCGTATAGCTACTACTCGCTACTACCGGGTTTCGCACCACTTGGCAAGATTGTTACACTGAAGTGTCCCCTATCTTCTAACAAACTCAATAAACAGGAAAAAAAAAGTAAACTAAGTTTGCGGTTGCTTGACTGTGCTCTTCCGGTTAATCACAGAGATCTGCCAAAAGCCGATTGGTACACTCCAATCCAATCGGCTCGCTCTACAAATAATCATATTGTCTGCAAATATCCACATCTTAATGTATTATGAAGCCAGCTTTAGGTATGCATATTCCCTAATTAATGGGGTGATAGGAAGAAATAATTAAGTAGGTATGACTACGAAAACAGGGCTGCCCTCCGTTGCACAATTAATTCCTCATCCTGCTATTATAGTGACGTCATAATTCACTATCAGCCCTTAGCTTTAGATTTCTAATCACTGACAAGTAGTATACTTGTTAATACAACAATATGAATATGAAACACTTTTTGCCGTAAAACGGGGATTTTTCTTCGCGCGGAAGTGGGCATGTACTGATAGCGCGCGAGTTGAATGCAGTCGGGGCCTGAGGTAAAGAGCGGGAGCATCTCCCCCCGCCGTTCGCACGTGTCCCCTCCCGGGCCTGCAGCTTAGTGCAGTGCTTCCCGAGCTTCTTACACTTGTTACGATACTCAACATATTATAGTCCGTGTTATTATTTGTTTGTTAAATAATTCATTATAACTGATCGATAAATAGCGAAAATTGTGAATGAATAATTTGTTTTATTTGATTTTGGTGTGTAAAATAAAAACTTATTAAAAATGTGTGATATTTACTATCTTGTTTAATTTTTATATTATGTTTACCTAGTGACAAGTGACAAACTGAAAACAATGTAAAAAATATCGATATACCCATTATGGCCATCAATAATTAGATCACTGCACTACCCGCATTCCTAAGCTCTGCATTCAACTCGCGCGCTATCAGTATGTAACTCGGTATGGGCGACTTTTTTAATAACGACACTACATAGTGACTAATGGTTCTGTTACCGTTGGGATATATTTTTTCATGTAATTTTATTTCACACAAAAACTTAATATATTAATTATGGTATAATTTTAAGAAACGGTTCAGAGCTTCATATGATGGTAACTGATTACCAACGCATATACGATGAAATAAAAAATAATACACCCAACAGTCATATACATAGGTCAACCGCACATTAAAATCAAGTCTGTGGTCGTGGGTATCAGAAACTATAAGAGAGTTTTCGGACTCACAAACAGACCCGAAACAAATACCTGTGGTTTACACAAATATTTGTCTCGGTGCGGGGGGATCGCTCCCGCTGGCTCTAGGTTCACAGCCGGCGTCTAACCAACTGCGTCCCTGCATATACCCTATATCTAATTTAAATTTGGAATTCCCGATTTCCACTATCTATACAGAATTTCTCAGAAAATATGTAATTTACAATTATAGCAATATTACGATATAAATTACTGCGAAATGTAGGCATACTTCCGAGATAACGTCTTTGTATTGAACTTTGTAGGGATTCCCTGGTAATTACGTCACCGTCATACGTTTAACGCGTCATCGTACAATTAGTTCTGCCGACTGGACATATTAAAACGTAGTTAATTGTTTTCCAAAGTGCGTGAATAATAGTAAAATTGTACAAAATATTAATAAATTCAGAAATAATAAGATACTTAAATGGTGAGTTGACTTGAATTGGTAAAAATTCTGCGCGATCATAATGATTTAATTAAAATATTATCTTATCCCTCTTCTGAAATTAGCACATATGTATTAGTAATATAGAATGTCGTGGCCTGTCGGTAACGAACTTGCGGTTTTCTGAGGAAATCGTCTGGGGTTCGAAACACAGGACATACCTCCGACTTTTCGGATTCACGAACTTTAAGGCTTAAGGAAAAATCTCGTTCATACCTATATGGTACATACCAAACATATCTTTATAAGAGTTTCTATAAACTGCAAAGTCCACCAAAAAGCACTAAGCCAGTGCGTTGGACTATGGTCTAAGTCCTCCCAATAAAGTCTTGATTGTAGAGGTGTCCCAAGTTAAAAGACTAGGCGATTATGAACTAATACAGTATAGATTTAAATATTGATATTAGTGGCACATTTTCTTAAGACTGGTTAACGATAGACCGCGGTTTCTTTTGCCATATCGACACAATGTTTATTAACAAGTACTGGTGGTCTGGGTGTTGTGAAAGTTGTTTTCGTATTTTCTGTAATTATTTATTTAAACATGCATCAACTCGCGCTTTTTTCCACGAAGGGGTAGACAGAGATTGTACTAGGACATCCACATTTCGCCCTGTATGTACCGTTCCATAAAGTGATAGGAGGAGATTCGATCACTATATCGGGCGAATTTCTGACTCCGGGCTAATAATGAATAGAAAAATTCAATATCACTGCACGATCCGGGATTCCAACCCCAGACCTCAGCTTTGCAATCATACCGTACAACTATGCCACCGAGGCAGTCGGAATTATTTACGTTATTAGGAATTACTTGTATTTCAATCATTCGCCATTCTGATATAGGTATATTTTTCTCTAGATTTGATAACTAAGCAAAAGTCCAATTATTTGATAATTTAGATAAAGTGCATCAAAGATCAGTTAATTGTGATTGCATCATGCAAAATTACTTAGCGAATTTTAATCAATTTCGTTATTGTTTTATTCAATTATTTGGCTCTTATCTAAAAGAACGATAAAAAAGAATATAAAATTGTTATTGTTTATGTACGTACAGGAATGCGATGACGTTTTCTTCCTACAACCATTTTACAAATCGTATTGTACTGTATCAGCCCATATACGTCCCACTACAGGGCACGGGCCTCCTCTACAATTGAAAGTACGATTGAGAGGGGTTAGCCATATAGTCCACCATGCTGGCCTAGTGTCGATATCCGGGCTGGTACGAATATTCTTCCACCAGGCACAAACTGGAAGAAATGGGGAAGGCAGAGAAATTCGACTTGGCAAATGTCAAGATTAAGTTAGTAAGAAATAAATATGTGACAGCCTCTGTGGTGTAGTCGGTTTGAAGCTTGTGAAACGAAATACCAAGGGTTAGACTCATGTACTCAGACAAATATTTGTGCTAACCACAAGCAATTATTTCGGGTCTGTGAGACCGAAATGTCTCTCGTAGTTTCTGATACTCATGACACAAGACTTAATTGATCTTAATGTTGGGTCAGGACTATGTATGTGAATATCAGGTGTTATTTTTTTTCTTCATAATATAGGGGGCAAGTGAGCATACGGTCCACCTGATGGTAAATGATCCCACCGCCCATGAACATTTGCAACACCATAAGGTATAGAGACGCGTTGCTAGCCTTTAAGATGGAATACGCTCTTTTTTTAAGATCGCCAAGTTGTCTTTGTTTGTTAATTTGGTTCGGGTCTGGGTGTTAGTGAGAACCGAAATTCTCTGGTACTTTGTGACCATGATACAAGACTTGTATCTTAGTGAGATCAGTAGTTATTACTATTAAAAATAAAACTATGACGTTTACCACATCAGCAGATACAGTATCAATGATAGCGAGACACGGGGACTTCACCTAGTTTAATCTTTCACATGTAAATACCTCTGACAATTGAATGTTTAGTATAGTGCTATGTTTATTTAGTGCGCGGTCGTACAGCGTATTGTTTAGATTTGAGTGATTTTATTTGATTTTTTTATGTGTGAAAAACTTAATTAAAAATAATTAAGTAATGTGTTCGTGCTGACCCGGTTACAATATGAAAATAAGTACATTGGATATAGAGGTGACAATTAATTTTTTTTAAAAAGATCAAAGTGTGGTGCTATGATATTGCACATCCATTGGCTTTAACTCTCACTCTCACTCGTACTCTCGATGGTAGAGGAGGCCCGTGCCCTGCAGTGGAACGTATATGGGCTGATACAAATACAAAAAAAATGGCCTTAAACTAATTTGAAAACTTCTCTCTAATCTATATATATAAAAGAGGAAGCTGACTGACTGACTGACGTATCAACGCACAGCCGAAACTATTGGAGCTAGGAACGTGAAATTTTCCACAGGGGTTCCTATTGTAGCGTAGGTGAGCACTAAGAAGGGATTTTTGGAAATTCAACCCCTAAGGGGGTGAAAAGGGTAAAAAACTGTTGTATGTAAAATCGAAACCGTTAGAGTTACAATTGTTAAACTTAGCACTTTAGTTAGTCATTTAAAAAAAAATTTAACTGTATACTTTGTTTCTTTAAAATTAGCCCTAAAGGGGTTAAAATTGGGGTTGAAGTGTTGCGAGACTAGACTGATTTAAGGACTATCTAATCAACGCACAGCCGAAACTACTGAAGCTAGAAACGTGAAATTTTACACAGGGATTCCTATTGTGACATAGGGTAGCACTAAGAAGGGATTTTAAGATATTCCTCCCCCAAGGGGGTGAAAAGGGAAAAAAACAGTTGTATGGAAAATTTAATTTGTTAAAGTCACAGTTAGCAAATTTTGCACTTTTGTAAATCTATCAAAAACAAACATAGCTGCAAACTTTATTTTTCTAAAATTAACCCTAAAGTGGTAAGGGTTGAAATTTTGTAGAACCGAACTGTTGCATCAACGTACAACCGAAACTACTGAAGTTAGGAACTTGAAATTTTACATGGGGCTTCCTATCATAATGTAGAGCAGCGCTAACGAAGGATTTTCTGAAATTCAATCCCTAAAGGAGTGAAAAGGGGGAAATTGTGTTGTATGGAAAAACGAACCGTGAAAGGTACAGATTTCAAACTTGGTAGTTTAGGTGGTCAATTAAAAACAAAAATATTTTTTTACTTTGTTGTCTTAAATTAGCCTCAAAGGGCTTAAAATAAGGGTTGCAATTTTGTATACAAAATCGAAACCGCTGTTATTGGTACGAAAATTTGTATTTCAGCTACCTATTATAAACACTAGAAATTGGCGTGCATTAATTTTGGATACATACACGCATAAATGACACGAAGGGGGTGTAATTTTATAAAAAGTATTTATGGTTCCGTGGGTACAAAAAATCCCTTAAAAATTGAGCTTGATGGTACAATTCAAGGACTGGACAGGGAAAGCAATATTTGAATTTTTACTAATTTTGTAAGTTGTTCATGAGTGTAAGAGTTTCACATTTACTGGAAGCGTCAGGGAAAAGGTGGGAAAAGACGAAAAGTTATGTTGAAATATCGGGCCTAACCACTCTCAATCATATTCTCGATTGTAGAGTAGGCCCGTGCCCTGCAGTGGGACGTATATGGGCTAATACACATACACATACACAGTATCTACTTATTATAGATAAATGATGACCAATTGTAAGGTTTTGGGGTTTTACGTTTTAAGTGGAGGAGATAAAGCGGGAAATCGCTGTTGATAAAGTAATAGGCCATATAATTTGCCCAACGGGATGCTCACAAATTAATAGTGACGTAATTTGATGTTTTAGAATTTTCTTAGTTTTAGGGATAATGAGGACGTAATATCTAATTTATTGGAGTATTGATTTTCAAGTATATAAAACACATTTTAGATAAAGTTAATAATGCAGACGAAGTTGCGGGCAAAAGCTAGTTTCATATAAACGCTTACTGGCAAATGTATGGAATCCCTGCGTTTTTTTTGTAACATTGTCTAGACGAGCATGCCGTTCGCCTGATGGTAAGCGATACGACCGCTCATGAACAGTAGCAAAACCAAACAACACCTTGAATTACAAAGCAATGCTTGGCATTCCACTGCGCTCGCCATCCTGAGACATAAGATGTTAAGTCTCAATATGTCCAGTAGTTACTCTGGCTACATTGCCCTTCAACCCGAAACACAACAGTGCGTTTACACTGCTGTTTGACGGGAGAAATAGACACTGCGGTGGTACCCATCCAGATGGCCTCTCACATATGAGAGACCTACCACCAGTATTTTTTCCATTCCACGTAATTTTGTTGCTAAGTAAGATATAATGTATACAGTGGTACGTCTCAGACATTTTATTTTACATATTTATCTGAATTTGTTTACACGTCGGTGCAAAACCATCTGTGCAATATTTGTACGAATTTTGAATTCATAAAATAGCTTTATATTGAAAAAAAAATATTTTTCAGCTCATAATGTATCTTTAGGTATATGTCGTTCTGAATTTTGAAACTATAAAATGTCGTTAAACCTGGCATTGATCTGGAAATATACTGCATTTTTTTACATTGCATAAAAAATCGATTTTAGGGTTAATTTATTTTTTTGTAAGTATATCAAAATGACACCTGAAATAAAAAAACTAAAAAACACGCTTTATATAGAAAACCCAACTAAAAAATAGAAAATAAATTTTAATAATACTGAATTAAGGATAGTGTAAAAAATTAATAAGAAAAAAATATTTTTTATTGTAAAGAAAGCGTGGGGTGCATATTTTGAATAGACATAATTATTTTATCGACAGATATAAGTAGAAGGATTATCATTTTGATAATATCTTAAAAAGCACTCCACGCTTTTTTTACAATAAAAAATATTTTTTTCTTATTAATGTTTTACACTATCCTTAATTCAGTATTATTAAAATTTATTTTCTATTTTTTAGTTGGGTTTTCTATATAAAGCGTGTTTTTTAGTTTTTTTAAACTATTATTTATTTTCTACTTTTTAGTTTGGTTTATTTATAAGAGCGTTTTTTCTTATTTTCAAATGTCTGTCTTATCAACTGTCGATTTGTAAACAATTATTACCACACAGCACATATCAAACCATGTTTAAAAAATAAATACGCAAAATGCCCTATATAGTTCCAACCTCCGTTAAGAGATGGCGCCACTTGAAATCTAGATCGCGGTATGGTTTCGTTACAGACGTCCCTATATAGTTCCGAACCGAGATGCCTTGTACAGTTACAAACATACAAACAAACATACAAGTGAAGCTAATATAAAGCGTGTAAAAAAAAAGTAGTTTCATTTCCATATTTATAATC
The DNA here is from genome assembly GCA_030180105.1 of Hyles lineata. Lineage (NCBI taxonomy): Eukaryota > Metazoa > Arthropoda > Insecta > Lepidoptera > Sphingidae > Hyles > Hyles lineata. The sequence goes on from JARJEE010000040.1 coordinate 800,970, forward strand.
ACTTCCAGCCTTCACCAGCGAGCATGATGGTGGCCAGCACCATAGTAACAGACGAGGGCTGCACCGAGGAGTTGCAGAAGCGGTTCGCAGAAATCCTGGATGAGAACGTGATCCTCAAGTCTTCACTCCAGCAGAACAATGATTCGATGAAACAGCAGTTCCTGCTCATCAAGTCTTGCCAGGAAGACATGATGAAGACACACCTCATGCATAAGGAGAAGTTTGAGGAGACTAAAGATTTGATTGAAAGGGTGAGTAGTCTTTTGTTTTTTATTGGTGGGAATGACGAGCAAGTCGGATGCCTGATGGAAAGCGTCATTACCAGTAAGTAATTTCCAGTGAGTCATTTCCAGTAAGTCATTCCCAGACACTTACTGAGCGGGTAAGAACTGCACTGCGGATGATTCCAAGTCATTATATGCCTCTTAATGATAAGTAATGATTGGGTACAAACTTGAATCTAGCCCAAGAGTGATTATAACACTCAAACTCTTCAAGTATGCGACAAAATAGATGTATAATTTGGTTAAAAATATATAAGTATAATGGATGCAAAAATAAATTTTGTAGAATATAATGTTATGATTTGTAGCATATTATTAAATTTGTATGAGAGTATGATTAAATTGTTTTTTTAAGAAAAGTTTATAATAAACTCGTAAACTTTATTTACGTAAGTTAAACTGTATTTTATCAAGTATATATAAAGGTATGTTATATTGTTAAAAAACGTTTCCGGAGTTGTTAAAGAGTCTTCTGTGACAAAAAACCTGTTTAATAAATACCTTATAAATCGATTAAACGACAAAATTGCATTGTAATATCCTCCGTTTGTTTGGCGTATAATTTGTAAAATTAAGTAGTATTAACTGTTAAGGTCAGACGGAGGACAGAAACATTTTTATGAAATTTAATTCTATAATAAACATAATATTGCAGCGGTTTTGTATTTATAATTAAGTGTATTAAGGTCTTTACACTTTTGATGTTTCTGTCCGATTTGGTTTGTAATATTACTTTTAATTCGTATATGTCACTAAAATTTTGTGCTACAAAACATTATTTATTGCTGTGAATGGCGAGACGAACACGCCGTTCGCCGGATGGTAAACGATACGATTGGTCATGAACAGTAGCAAAACCAAACACCTTGAAATTCAAAGCAATGCTTGCAAAGCAATGCATTCCACTGCGCTCGCCATCCTGAGACATAAGATGTTAAGTATCAATATGTCCAGTATTTACAAAAGAAAAAGCAAAAAAAGAACAATGAAAAAGATAGAAAAGATTGTCTTTTAGTGTTATTTTGAAGAGTGCTTGACAAAACGATTATTACAAATTGTCTTCCAGCTCCGCCAAGAGAACAAGAAGCTGAAACAAGACGTGACTCGCCTGATGGAGAAGGAGGCCCTGGTCAACAGTGAGACAGGAGAGCAGGCCAAGTCGGGGCCACCGTCCGCCGTGGAGTTCGTGGCCTCGCCTGACGACGACACCATCTACAAACTCACTGCACAGCTGGAACTAGTCGAGAAGCAGAGGAGACAGGTGAGGAATACCCCTCTTTTACTCTTTCTCTCTTCTCTTTCTTTTTCTCTTCTTCCCTAAAGGTTACCACTCATTACACCCACCAGCCACTGCCTTGGGCGGTTAATATTTATATGAAATTATATGGACATACGCCCAGTACATCAACTCCGTAACGACACCGGATCGCCGCCGTCCGTCCGTACATTGCTCGCATGCTTGTCCTGCGTTTTTGAAGATAGTATGAACGGCGCGTTGCCACCGAGTGGACCACGCGAGGTCCATGAATGGGCCGCGAGCGACGAGGCGGTCCGGGTGGGTCTAATGAGCGGTAACCTTAAAGGTGAAAGAAAACATGAGGAAACCTTGCATACTTTAGCGAATTTGTAAGAATTTCTATGGTATGTAAAGACTGCCAACGCGCACTAGGCCAGCGTGGTGGACTATACGGCCTAACCACTCTTAATCGTACTCTCGATTATAGAAGAGGCCCGTGCCCTGCAGTAAGACGTATATGGGCTGGTACAGTAATTATCCGTATTAAATCAATGCCGATGTTAGTGTCGAATAATGAGAGAACTAAAGAAAAATGGTATAAATATCAAATTAAATGTTTTCAGGTTATAGTCGATAATGAAAAGTTGACGTGGCAAAAGGAATCGTTAGAACACATAGTAGACGCCACTTCCAAGGAAAGAGACGACCTCAAGGAGAAACTAAAAGGAGTTGAGGTAAATGTCACACGTTTTATTACTTTTGCAATGTTGCTACACAAAAAAAAACAAAAAGTTTAATTCACACTGTTGGGAGTTTAATTCCTTTATTAAATTTTACCTAGTTATTCAATATATCATTAAAAGTTCATTTAAATCAGTTATTTTTTCATAATAATTATGTTTAAATATACCTTACTCCTAATATGAAGGCTGTCATTGCATTGTTAAAATATACCTTATTTACACTGGTATTCAGTTGACAATACATTGACAAACCGCTAAAGCAGTTAGAGTACCTATTGAAGTAATAACGTCACTTGAAATCACATTAAAGCATCGCGATCGTACACCATACATTATATTCAACGACACAGCCATATTGTCAGATATATTATCTATATGTTTGTAACCTATCGATGTCTGTACATGGAAGATAAATGAGAAAAAGCTGATATGGGAGGACTGTATTAACGTAATAGTACTCAAATCATTTATTTTAGAATTTTTGTCTGTTTGTCTGTGTGATTGTGCGCGATGATCTCAGAAACGGCTTAACGGATTTCGATGAAATTTAGTATGGGGGTAGCTGACATCCTGGATTAACACTAAGGAAACTTTTTATCCCGAAAAATGTAGTGTCCCGTGGGATGAGGAAGGAATTCCGATACATTTGTTACTTTTTTATACTCAAAGAGATGGGATGGGACTGCATGACTTAAGTGTGAATGAGACGGGACAGTGCGGGATATAGTTTCATAATATAGTTTCTTTTCAAATGTGTGTGTTATTTCCACAGCTGCAACTATCGAACAAAGATGCCGAATACGCGTTAGAAATAGACAAGTTAAAATGCAATATTCAAGACTTACACAACCAGTTGGAAACCGTTAATAACACTGTAAGTAAATAAATAACTAATAATTTATTGGTATTGGTAGGTCTCTCATATGAAAGAGGCCGCCTAGGTAGGTACCACCGCAATGTCTGTTTCTCCAGTCAAACAGCAGTGTAAATGCACTGTTGTGTTTCGGTCTGAAGGACATTATAACCAGACTAACTACTGGACATATTAAGACTTAACATCTTATGTCTCAGGGTGGCGAACGCAGTGGAATGTCAAGCACTGCTTTGTAATTCAAGGTGTTGTTTGGTTCTGCTACTGTTTACGAGTGATCGTATCACTTACCATCAAGCGAACGGCATGTTCGTCTCGCTATTCATTACAATAAAAAAAGTCTTGTCACTTTAACCACTAGATGGCACTATTATAAGTTGTCTAACAAGGCTTTCGTTTTTTTGCAGAGTTACATATCATCCGAAGAGGTCAGCAAACGCGACGCAGTTATACAACAATTGGAAGCCAAAGTGACCAACTTGCAGAACGAATTGAAAAACGCACAGTTGAAGATCATGGAATTGGAAAATGTTAAGGTATAATATCTAATATTTATTTGAGGTTACCATTGACATGACATGACCATGACAGCCTCCGTGGCGCAGTTGGTTGGACGCCGCCTGTGAAACGAGAGGCCGCGGGTTCAATCGATTCACCGAGATAAATGTTTGTGCGGTCCACAAATATTTCTTCCGGGTCTGGGTGTTTGTGAGACCGAAAAGTCTCTCATAGTTCCTGATACCCACGACACAAGACTCGATCTTAGTGTGGGGTCAGGACTATGTATGTGACTGTTGGGTGTTATATATTTATTTATTCATTGGCTCCTGGTTAAGATTATCCGATTGTAAAATGGCTTTAAAAATCTTTTTATCGTATAGTCTATGTGTCTAAAAATACCCCTGTTTTAAATTTATTTGAATCAAGCTTGTAGTTTTGAATACATATTATGTGTGAACAATCGGGTGGGAAATATCGTTAGTTGGCCAGGATCGAACGAAGAGTGCCCATTTTACTATTAAACTTAGTAATAATATAAATAGAATAAATCGGTATCAAGATCAACGATATTTTTACCGATACTATGAATGGGCATTATTTTTTATGCCCCAAGTGAATAAAGATCTCAAACTTTTAACAAATTAAACAACGGTAAAAGTAAATGCAAGTAATCGCATCTAGTCTCATTCTTTAAAATTATGCTATAAATATAAAATTGTCCCCTCCTTAATGGTCCTTCGAGCCGGATATTCTCACAAATATTGATATAATTATTGCAATTGTAAGCACACATTAGATTACTAATATCTCTTTCATGTTACAGTTGGAGTACAGTAAATATAAATCTGAAGCGAGTAAGACAGTGAAAACGTATAAGGACCAAGTACAAGAGCTGCATAAGAGACTCATAGATTCTACCACCACGGTAAGTGAACGAGGATTTTGTGTTTATAGGAGTCGCTAATAAATAAGACTGCCTAGGTAGCGTAGTTGTATTACGGTGTGATTGTCAAGCTAAAGTATCGGGTTCGAAGCTCGGGTCGAGCGAAGTGATAGTGGATTTTTCAATTAATTGTCATTCTAGTCAGGAATTTGTGCGCGATATAGCGATAGGCTCGGCCCCTATCACATTGTGGGACGGAACATACAAGATGAAGTGTGGGTATATTGGATGTTACAAGTACCTTTTTCCCATTCTAGGAAAAAGCAGTTGTTTCAGAATCAAGTGCTTTTTTTTAAATTACTTTGTATGTACATTTGCTATTATAATAGTAAAGAATTACAACATCAAGTAGGAGCTATTTTTCTAAAAGTAACATCTTTTTATCTCGTGCTTAGAACTGGATAGGAAAAAAACCCTTGTATTAAAGAATAGTGTACTTCTTCTAAATCACAAATCAACAGGTTATAAAGTGGTGTTATTTATGTAATGTCTGTTTCCAGATGTTCCAACCAGTGAGCTTGTCTTTAGCCAGTGAAGAGGGAACCTCATCGACTAACGTGAAAATGTACAACAGAACTCTAAAGCATTTGAGTGATCTCCTAAACAAATTGACGCATGGGTAAGTTGGTTATTTTTCCTTGTAATCTCTATTATAATGCATAGTAATAAGCAATCCGACAGATAGCATTGACAAAATTGACAGCGCTCGTGGCCCAATTTTTTAGACGCCACCTATGAAACGAAAGGCTGCGGGTTCGATGCACGCACCGAGGCAAATGTTTGTGAGGCCTACGAACATTTGTCGCGAGTCGGGTGTTTGTGAGACCGAAAAGTCTCTCGTAGTTCTTGATACCTACACACAAGACTCGATCTTAGTGTGAGGTCAGGACTATGTATGTGTCTGTTGGGTGTATTTTTTTAAAATTTAATATATTTACAGGTTATCAGACAGTCTTGTAGAGACTTTGGGTGCTGCGGCGAGTCTCTACGATCTTAAACTAGACAACACTAATATAGAACAATTCAAGTCGGGAATCGAAGAGATTAAACAGCAGTTGGAGAGACAACACAGCGACGCGCTGGGCAATATGTGAGTGATTATCATATTAATACAAGATTTAAAAGTAAGTTTGTTTATTAAGAAGTGTTAAAGTACCATGGTGACCTCTGCTTGTAAGACTTTAAAGATTTGGTAAAATTTTAAAATTATTAAAGTAAGAGATAACGAATTGAAAAACGTATGTATACGTAACTGGATGAATATAAGCTTTAATTTCAATTTGAACGATGGCGATAGGCTCGCCCCTTATCACATCCTGGGACGGAAAATAAAAGGCAAACGTGGGTGTCGTGGTTACACCTTTGCCAACCCCTTCTGGGAAAAAGGCGTGAATTTATGTATATATGTATTTATGTATGAACTGATGCACTTTTAAAAATCATGGTAATTACTACGATTATGGCACTTATAACAATAATTTTGTCGATAGTGGTCAAGTGAGGGGCACGTTATCGATATTCGAAGGAATATTCAAAGACTACAACGAGCTCGTCGATAAGATGGCCAAGCAGCAAGCGGTAAGTTATTCATATATCCTTCATCATTATCAGTTAATAGATATACACATGTATGGCCTAACCTCCCTCAATCGAACTGTCTGTTGTAGAGTAGTCCCGTGTTCAACAGTTGGCGAATATAAGTCATAATGTCAACAGTATCATTCAAATTTAACTCATTATTTAAAGCCGCTGCCATGTCGCCGAAAAAGGTTTCCGACTTACAAACGTTACCAATATAGAGTGGCTTGTCGGCGGCTTTTGCATGTAGGGCACTTGAAACAACAAAACTCCGTTTCTCAATCAAAATATGATTAAGGATGGGTATAAAGTCTGCCATTCCAGGATAGGCTAGCTTGTTGGAATATTGCCTAACCCATCGCAATCGTACTCTCTATTGTAAAGAACAGGCCTATGCCCTGTAGTATATAGGCCGATCTGTATCTGTATCAGCCCATATACGTCCCACTGCAGGGCACGGGCCTCCGACACAATCGAGAATATGATTGTGAGTGGTTAGGCCATATAGTCCACCACGCTGGCCTAGTGCGGGTTAGTATAGGCCGATACAGATGTTTTTATTTTTTTTTATTTCAATGAATAGCGAAACGAGCATGCCGGTCGCCTGATGGTAAGGGATACGACCGCTCATAAACAATAACAAAACCAAACAACACCTTGAATTACAAAGCAATGTTTGGTATTCCACTGCGCTCGCCATCCTGAGACATAAGATGTAAAGTCTTAATATGTCCAGTAGTTACTCTGGCTACAATGTCCACCAATCCGAAACACAACAGTGCATTAACACTTTTGTTTGGCGGGGGAAACAGAAATTGCGGTGGTACCCACCCAGGCGGCCTCTATCATATGAGAGACCTACCACTAGTAAGGATACAAAAGTATTTATGATGGTTTCAGAAGCAGAGTTCCCCGGACGCGGCCATGTTATCAGCAGCGTTAGCAGCCCGGGATAGAGACCTGCAGACCCTGGAGATGCAGCTGCAGACCCTCAGGAGTCAGAAGGAGGACGTGGAACTGCTGAGGGCGCAGATTGACGTATACAAGTACGCACTAACTTAAGACTAGAGTTTCATGCCTGTTCTTCTCTAGTGAACTTTTTTTGAACCAGTGATACAGATAAAAAAATGACTGAATCAAATGACAAACATTTAAATTCAGCCGATATTGAATCGATAAATTATTTTTATTTTCTTAAGGCCTTCAAGGTGCAGCTAGTTAGAACTTAGACGCCGGCTGCGAACCTAGAGGCCGCCGATTCGATCCCCGGACAGGGACTAATGTCTTTGCGAACTTATCTTTTTTATGTACAATAAAGTACATATAAATAAATAAATAATGACCAATCAACAGGAACGACTTCGAAGAGGAGCGTGAGGCTCGCGAGCGGATTGCCTCGGAGAAGGACAACATCCTGGCCGACCTGCAGGGCCTGCAGCGACGCAACCAGGAACTTATGAAACAGGTACCTACTTACATACGAATTATATATACATGTCTTAAGTTGTAGGTTGATCAGTGGTAGAATGACTCGATAATCTCCTATTATAATATCCATCCTAAGGTTGCCTGGAAGAGATTGCCCAGTGCGATAAGGCCGCCTTGTGTACTTTTTCAATGTTATTTCTTTAATGTAACTAATTCTTTCTATGGTGTAAAAAAGGATAAATAAATAAATAAAAATGGTCACCATAGTAATTTTGTACTAAAATCACTGCAAATATTATTAGGATTTACATTTTATTTATTTAAATTTAATATTGATTTTATCGAAGCTGAAACCGTTGGTTTAATAGTTTGGTTCTCGGTCTGCAAGTCTGTATGCCGACTTTTGCATGCCATTGTTAATAGGAGATAGAATAAAAACAACATAACACAATATCTAATAATATTATGGTTCGTAGTATGCAAGTTGGCATGCATCTATTGTTAATAGGAGGTGATAGGATGAATTTGCTTTAAAATAACTGTTTGTTTTTTCAGTTACAAGAAAGCCGAAAGTCGTCTCGTCAATCATCGGCGCTGAGCAGTACGGCGGCCGCCAGTACCGCAGTCGCTACTACCGCCGTCGCTAAAAGGGTAAGCAGTAACTTATTACTATATGGCCTAATCACTCGCAACCGTGCTCTCGATTTTTGAGGAGGCCCGTGCCCTTCAGTGGGACGTATATGAGCTGATACAGTACAGTACATACATACAGGGAAGTTCCACTATCCCAGTATGGTGGACTACGATATGATATGATGACCTAACTCCTCTCAATCGTCCTCCTTTTTTATTGCTATGAATGACGAGACGAGCATGCCGTTCTCTTGATGGTAAGCGATACGACCGCTCATAGACAGTAGCAAAACCAAACAACACCTTGAATTACAAATGCTTGGCTCTGCACTGCGCTCGTCATCCTGAGACATAAGATGTTAACTCTCAATATGTCCAGTAGTTACTCTGGCTATAATGTCCTTTAAACTGAAACACAACAGTGCAATTACACTCTCGAATTTAGAGGAGGCCCGTGTCCTATGGTGGGACATATATTGGTTAATACAGGTAATTGGGAAGTCTCTGGATGCTAGCCGCTTCCAATAGGTCGATGTGGAGATCCTTAGTTGAGGCCTAGGTTCAGCTGTGGACTTTCTGGGACTGAAGAGAGATAGGGAGAATTTGGAGAGTTATTGTCGTCCTTTGTTACATAGATGGCGTTAGTATAGCACGTATTATATATTTTTTAAACTACCTCCAATTTTTTTGAGAACTATTGTACTGTACGCAATTAGTATTATTGAAGTTTTACTTATCTGTCCAATCATTAAGCTTTTCATGAAAAAACTTACAAACACAATTTCATGAAATGGTGCAAAGTTTTTGAAATCCCAATGTATGACGGATTTGATCATATACCGATTTCATTATTTTTTACGGCAGCATACATTCTTTTTTTATTATCTTTGACAGATTATTATATTTATGTGTATCAGTTATCAGCGGGTTGGTTTATTAATAGCCTTTAACCTATAACTTATTATTATTCATTAGATCTCGAAAGATACCTGACCCATTAATAGTCTTGTTCAAGACTAATAAAACCACGCATCGAAGTGTATTATAAGACACATTATGCTTCGTACAAAAGTCGGGCCGAATCGACCCATCAAATCATTGATTTAAGCGCATTCCTAATCAAAATTAAGGGTAATTTCGAGATAGTTGGCCATGTTGGTAATTGTTTGGCTATAATAAAGCTATGACGACTATTTGAAGTAGCATTTAATAAATCGACTATTCAGACCATTTTAAATTATTATCTTTCTTTGGTATTAACATATTAATGTTGCAACAAGGACCTGCCGAAAAAGAAGAAATTAATGAAAGAAGACGATTAGCGGGGCGAGCAGCGACAAATGCCGATTCGTTTATTTGCCAAGGGCAAAATAATCACGGGATTTGAGATAAAATATTAAATCGGTTTTTCGAAATCGATTTTGAATCGATTCTAAATGATTATCGATCGATATCGATTGGTGTTTTGAAATAACTGTGTGTGATATTGACGTTGCGTTAAAATTTTACTAAAATGTAGCTAGCGTATTACTTTACAGAATTAAATATTTAAGATTTATACAGTACATAAAATATTAGATAAATTATACAAGCATTTTATATTGCATTTCTCTTATATTAAAATTTATTAAATAGATCATAAAGTATATCTAATGTTAATTTAGCTTGATTTTTTCGAACCTTATTAGTGTTGCTTTTTGATGTTATAGTAGTTTATTTTTATAATTTGCCAAAAATAAAAGTAAATAAATAGTTTTCGTTTTATTTTTTGATATTTTTGATAGTTGTAATTAAATTACGTTGTAACTTGGGTGAGATTTTATTTTGTTTTTTGGTGTTGTTTTTGTAGTTTGCATGTTCGGTTTGTATTTTATTCTGATTTAGATTATTTTTTTTCTTGAATCCCTTGATTAGTTTTTATAAAATGCTTGTTTTTTGTTTGATATTACTATGAGTGCGTCGGTTGTTATTTTTAAAATTTTATTCCCGTTTCTTACTACTATCGCAGGACTAACATATCGCAAATGTACCGTCAAGGTGCATTATGTATATTAAAATATGAAAAACACTAACCGATGTTTGAAATATGATTGTGTACTTCGATGTGTGGTCAGCATGTTATCGTGAGCCTTAAAGCCCTTGCCCCTTTCAATGTAGCGCACCATGCATATCATGGATGGATTAACAACCATTTTTTTGCCTTATCTTCAGTCTACGAGGAACATTCTCAGAACCTTAGAGAGCACTTAAAAATGTGACTATAATCCAGCCCATATAAGTTCCACTGCAAGATTCCCTTGAAATCCAGAGTTCGATTAAAATGGATGACCCTGGAGTGCTAAAAATAATTAATCGATCTTAAACTGACTGTATTAAATTAAGCAACAATCAGCACTATTTTTGATAAAAATATTCCTGATTAATACTAGTGTAACATTCTGTGGATTCAAAGGTTTTTCGTGTTCTTTAAGGTCCTAAGACTTGTTTTCTAATCGTGACGCTTTTCTAACCAATCAAATTCGTCTATTAATTATAATAACATAATTGTTCTCATATTTTCAGGAATATAAGTGTCCGAAATGCATGAGGTTCACAACGGAGGATTACGATAGATTGGAGGAGCACTTCGATTTCTGCTTGGACGACTTCTAGTATCTGTCCTCTTCACACGCCATACGGATGAGTGAGACGGTAATATAGTGCCGCCTTAGTGACTGTGACATTAATTGAAAATAAAAAAATAGCCAAGTTCAAGAAATAGAGAAAATAGTTTAAAGCATTTTCACAGATGCAAATGTGCTGATGGTTAGTATTTCGTACGCAATTGTGGAAAACTCCAAGTATATTTATCATCATAATCAGCAACTCAGATTTAATTTCAGGATATTCTATTTGAATTGCACTGCATACACCAGGTATATTGTTATGATTTCCTCCCTAGTATGTAATAAATAAAAATAGCAAAAATTTCAAAATACAGAGAAAACTAACGCAAATAATTTCAAGAGGATTAAAGGTTTTATGGTGTTCAAAAATGCATCGATTAGTGGGTAATGTCTTCAGTTAGGTATTTTGCCGTTTACGTGACAGTCTATGGCATAAACAGTATACATAAACAAAATATAGTATATACTACTTTACTATAAAGTGGCCAGGAATAATTGGCGCAAGATTGAGAGAGATAGAGCTAATATGCAGCCAAAAGTCTTGCTATACAGACAACAATCACTTTGTCAAAGATAATTGGCGGTTTTCCCAAAAATAAACTCAGTTAAATAATTAAATGATCATTTAATTCTTGTGTGAAATAATATATGTCTGTATTAGAGCAATAATTGAAATATATAATTCTGCGTGAAACGAAACACCAATTTTTGAGGTTATAATGCACCTCTTATATCTGTGATTAGTGAGATATATATTTGTTGTAAATACAAAAATTGTTATTTACAATACGTATATTTTTATTCTGATTTCGAATATAGTAAATTTCTAGCGTTTGTCATTTATAAGACATTTATTTTTTTATTTTAATGAGAAAAAATATTGATAGTCGAAATTGACACACTTAGGCTGAATTGCACAAACTAACTTTGCAAATACCTTTACCCTTGAAAATGTCAATCCCATACATTAGCAAGGTCAAAGACGTCTCAAATGTATGCCGATGACATTTCTCAAGGCAAAGGTATTGGCAAAGTTAGTTTGTGCAATTGGGCCTTAATGTGATTTAATAAATGTAGTGTTTTGAAAATATCAATTCGACTGTTTAGAGTTTCGTATTGTTTCTTTTTTATTATTAGTAACAATTGCTTGCCTACTATAGAGGTTTTAGTATGATTTTTTGTGGTATGAGAAGGCCACCGATTCGCACTAGGCCAGCGTGTTGAACTTTGGCCTAAGCTCGCTTAATCGAACGCTGATGTAAAAGATTCTTGTTCTAAACAGTATGCGATTATGGGCTGATACAGTGCTATAAAACTCAAGAATTTATTGATGATTTCTTGCCATTACGTCATATAGCTGAAAAGGTACTGATATTTTCAGTTAAGATGGCTATATACCAATCTATATTCGGCATACTGTAAGACAAGGAGCCTTTCTGCAATATTATTGTAACATCTTAAACATGTGTAAGCGTCTAGATCACCAAATAAACTGTTTTGTATTCACTGTATATAATTTAATATCACATTAATTGCTTGCGGTACAATATCGGTGTTCGACAGCTGATAGTCCGAGAGATGTAGTTTTTATTTGCAACTACCGGCGCTCGATGACCGGTCCGAACGAAAGAGTGTACACTAGGCAAAACAAGTTTGATTTTACGGAGTGACATTAAATATTATATTTTTATTGTAATATTTTTTTAATATATTTTTTTGATTACTAATTATGAATAAATTATGTACGCCTACACATGTATTAAGCACTTAAACTATTCGGCCTTTTCACATTAAAACCTTTTTAAGTTATCGAATGTTATGTCATTTTTGTTTGAACTGAATTCGTTCGAAAAGCACTGTTAACGCAATAAAGGAAAAATGCAGATTATTCTCTTCATCATTACTATAATAATAACAAAAAGAACATACAGTCGAATTGAGAACCTCCTCCATTTTTTGAAGTCGCTTAATTAATCTTAATTACCTCGCCCAGTCTGCTCATTGTTTGATGACCCATTCAATGCGTAAACATCACGAAGCATCGATAACTAAAATAGGTTTAATTTTTTCTATGAATATGGCTGCTTCAATACTGGGTAATAGGGGCTTACATATTAAACTATCACACTGGTCTAGTGCGGATTGAGAAAACCTAAATTATCTTGCTTATATTGTAAAAGCTGTTACCCTAAAGAAAGCAATAAGTATATAAAATTATATTTTTTATCAAACGGATACAGGATTTAGCAAAGTGAATATATGTTCTTCCACGATATATGTGTCATAAAATAATATAGTTTTCTAACGAATTTGTAGAAATGTATGTACGGTATACAAAGCAGACTAAAGTCATTTTAGTAATAATTTTGTAGTGATTGTAGAGTTAATCGTTTGTTTTATCGATATATCGGTTTTTAAGTGTATAATCGAAAAGTTATCGATTTTTCAACAGGACAAGCACAATATAATGTTCGGTAGCACTACTCAGACATAATATCGACATAGTAAAAATTAAAATATTGTTACGTTTCTAACGTTTATATTACCGTTATTAATTATACTCTCGGTTGTAAATGAGGTTTCCTGCAGTGGGGCTTCTATGGGCTGATATGTATTCTGTATCCTGTATCAGCCCATATACGTCCCACTGCAGGGCGCGGGCCTACTCTACAATCGAAAGTACGATTGAGAGTGGTTAGGCCATATAGTCCACCACGCTGGCCTAGTGCGATCACGATGTTTTCTTTCACCGTTTTATATGATATATATTATATACTAATACATACAATATACAATATATATACTAATACATATCATATATGATATATGATATGTATTAGTGAGTGTCTTTGTCGAAATTCTTTGAACCATAACTTGTTCAGCTCATAATTGTACCTCAGCCAGATTTCTTGACACATCCCAACATGAAACAATGGTTGAAATACATATGTTGGGAATTATTACGCTCTGGCCACCTTTCATTTATTATCTTTTACTTAAGAACCGAAGTATCGATTTATGTAATTTTAGTTTTATTTAGATCTTCAATATTCTTATTAATTCGTTATTGTATTGGAGTTTGAAAATAAATTGACTGCACTGATTTTTGTTTCTAACCAAACAAAAAAATATATTTACTACTTAATATGTATTTAATTGTACTTTTGTATTTGTTTGTTCTCGCATTTATGTATGATTGCATAAACATACAAAAGTGACATATTTAGGCCCCAAAGATACAACGTGCGTGTGCAAATATAAAAAATATGTTTAATTTAAGCGATTAAAATCAATTTAAAAAGAAAGTTGATATGAATTTAAAGAAAAAAAGTACACACGTGTCTTAGACCATTAACGAATCTGATTGAACATTTGGGAGCGTTACTGTAAGTAATAAAATGTATTAATAAACCGTTTACCCACTTTCTAAACATGCGATAACGTCACATTATGACAGATAACATTGATATGTGTCACCGGTCTGACAGACCTGTCAAAATTGATGCTAATCGATAACACATCGGTAAATAGTTTTGATATTTGCAGATTAAACTAACGGATATATTTAGAAAAAATGCACCGCAGAAGAAAGATTTGAAAATATGTGATTGTTACTTTTTCTTTCGACTTTTAGTTTTAAGGCACTGAATAAAGTTATGGGTGTGTGCGAGATTTGAATTAAAATATAATATTATAGTTTGACTTCAATACAAACTATCATTACATTCTAGATATTAAATTATTAAGTGAACAAGTAACTTAATGGAGAACATTATTGTCCATGGATACCCATTGTATTTAAGAAATCGAATTTGCATTACCGGCTTTTTTTGGCAGATAGTAAGTTTTCTAAGACAAGTATAGTTTATTGGGGCTTCAAAATTGTCATAGGTTGAATAAAGGACAGTATAGCTGTTATTTCGCGTATGCGGCAAATAGTATTGCTTCGTTCTGGATAAACCATTCAAGCTTACGTCAATTTTATAACCAGTGGATGTCGCTTTCAGGAATTGTCAATAGCCCACATCGCAATCTTCAGTCTTAAGAATAAGACTAAGATAGCTATTGGGCAAAAATTGTTTTGCTTAATTGATATAAAAATGTTAATAAAAAATCTTGGGTTCTAGTCAAGGTTCTAGTGCGTTTCTTTATGTTTAACAGTCAACTGCCAAAAATCCACTATCTGCCAAATGACGTGTGTATTTTGAAGCTATTTCACGTACTTGTTACAGAATATTGTGGGTATATGGGCATATTCAGATGGTTTTGGACTTTTATAGAGTAGAAAAAGTAGATTAACAAATAATTAAAATTATTAGAGAGGGATATATAGCTTTTCTTCTTGACCAAAAAAAAGACAGGGACATATGATGATATAGCTAATCCGCTAATATCTTTATAAAAGGACAAGGCAAGGCTTTCTAAAACATGATTACTAAAGAAATGAATGAACGAAGTAATCTCCAAGTTTAGGGGACATAGCTCTGTATGCAATACGGATGTCTATTCTCGCAAACACCCATAATTTTGTATAAACAATGTAAAAATGTTTCTGTAAAATTGACTGTGATAAGCACAACTGTATGATATGTAAACATTGTTAAAATGCAATATATATATGTGTATTATCAATTTTGTTTTTTGTATTTTATCTACTGAAATTACCTATAAATATACCTATAGTCTAGATTTTTAAGCCGAATCAGAAAGGGTATTGAATCAAACTATTTGCCAAATGGGTGGATTTAAGAAAAAGGAAAATGGGAGGAATTTTTCGAAGATGTTTGATGAATTATTTAATAAAATTAAATATTACGGACCATCTAACAGTAAATTCATGATTTAAGATTCACAGTATCTCTATACTTTATCTTTTTTTTATAAATATATAAATACTTTGGTAGAAACCAAATGGGATTTCCAATTTATATCGTTTCCAATAATGCCATTGAAATGGAATGGAAATGTCTATCTACTACATTTCCATTCAAGTATTTTGAACTATCAACTATCAATAACACGTTTTTATCTCGTCCATTTAATGCGGAAATGTCTGGCACTGTTTGACATTTATTTTGTTTGGATGTGAAGGTATGATTAAAAGTCAAGAATAGTTTTCATATGTATTATATTTCATGGAACCCGTAGCGTTTCTTAGCTGTTTTATATAAAATTTATACAAATACATTATATATTTTAATCATTACATTATTTTTTTTATACAATTTTTTCAAATGCTTAATAATCGTTAAATATCACTGTTTATTTGCGTAAATCTAATGTGTTGTGATTGGCACCATATCGCATACTTTATAAAAGAAACGCTCATAGAAATAAAAGTTGAGATTCAAATACAGAGAAGGTTCAGCGGGACCTGACAATCTTTCATAAGTATAAACCGCAACTTAAAGATAATGTACAGTTAAATTTAGATAACCCACTGGTACACGGCGTAAGAGATACAGATTACAAAAAAAAATCAATAAATAAATCCATAAAAAGTAACAAATAATAAATAGGTCGGAAGTATATAAAAATAAATCTTTTTAATTAAATACTTAACTAAATTAAATTAATGTAAAACCAACCTTCGAACAACCGAAAAGTGAAGCGGACACGAGACTTTGAGTACAATTTAATAATATCTATAATGCGTAAATCCCGCTTAATTACATTCGCATTGTCATTTCGTGTTGCTATAATTAGTGGATGCGTAAAAAGAAACGTATCTACAGAAAATTGTCTATGCTAAGTTAATGGCGGACAGAGGGCTTTAAATGAAATTAAATATCGTTTATTAAAACTAATAAAGGGTAATAACATAATCTAACAGTCGGTAAAAATAATAAGCCACTCGAGTTTTTAAATATAGCATAAAAACTACATTAAAGGCTACCGTTAGGCTCTTTATAATACCATAGATAATACGAGAACTGCATCAGATAAATGAAACGTATTGAAAAATATTGTAATTTAAAATACTGTGATTGGAATGCGTCGCGATTAAAAATACAAAAAAAAATGTAAATCTCAGTCGGATTTTTGGTGAGACAGACGATGAAACGAGATGACCAGCATCCACACCAGAAAGCACCTGTCTCCTTTTCCACATATTTTTAATACCTAAGAGGTGATTTTATACAAATCTTTAATGTACTTTACACTTCCTCACAAAGCTTACAACACTTAATAACACATATTAATATACATAATAATAAATGTCCTATAGCTTACTTATGATAATTACACTTACGCGCGAACGTGGACCGCGATCCGCGTCGCATTTAGACTAGAATACGTTGAGGATAAAAAAGCAGACGTCAATATATAAACTTCGTTTTGAATGTTTCTGCTTTTTTGCAAAGCGGCTGAGTTGTGGATACCGTTGCGCTGTTTGCTTGTTCAATATGTGTGCTGTTGTTTAACTCGGTCGGGTTATACGTCATTTGACAGTTTGGCTGTATTGTTAGCGTTTGCCGACGAAGTCGATCATTTGATCTATCTGTTCTTTCTCGTCGTAGAGGTACAAAGACTCCATGCATCCCTTGAAGTAGGGTGTTGTGAAGCATTTCGCCCTGCAAAATTAACACAAAATTAGTCTTGTTGTTTGGATATAAGGTTGAAATTAGAGTGCAGAAAAGAAGGAAGGTTAAGTTCAAAAGAAGATAATTTATGCAACTAGCAGTAGAAGAATCAAAGTTAAATTATAAAAAAGTCTACATTTTAGTAAAAAGACTAAATATAAAATACTCTTAGGAGATTCTATAATTAGTCTTTTGGAAAGCAAGAATTGAAATCTACATTAAAGTAAAGATAAGTTAGCAGTACAGTAAAAATATTAGAAATAGCGTAGAAGTATCATGCGTGGTAGAAAATCCTCAAGTCCCATAGTGCTGAAATATAAATAGATAGGTGCATGCTGTTAAATTAGTAACTACATATAAATTAGATCAATGTGAAAATATCATTCGTAAATACATAAATGTTAATAAATAGTATATTAATTGTTATCCCTATAAAAACACTTCAAATGATTTAGTTTAAAATCAAAATAAATATTGTTTTTTTTATAATATTCTCTAAATTTTATCTGTACTATCAAATGCAATCTTCTTGTCGAAAAATTCGTCAAACCAAATCATTGAGATAGTGATCCAGTTAAGATACTGTCACCCGTATCGAAATGGCGCCATCCACGTAGAAATGACGAGGATTTGGGAAATATTTCCATTATTATGTCATTATCTATTGATTTTTTTGAAAGTTTTTTATCGATCATCATAATATGAAAAAGAATAGCAGAATATCTTCATACAAAATTAAATGTTAGCATACTTAAAATTACAAGAAATAACGAACGGCAGACTCGTTTGAAAAAAAATAGCAAGTCTAAAGTGCTCAGTAAAGAGTGCATTAAAATTAGCGTGCATGTTATTCACCCCAAAAATAAAAGCAAGGAACGCGTTAGAGAGAGATAATTAGATACAGAATTAGCTTGAAGGAAAAAGATAAATATAACCATGTTGTACCTAAACCCCCGGGTCGGCCCCGTGTAATTTTTTTATATATGTCTTGAAGAGTTCTAACTGGTCGGTCTCCCGCAGCACCTCGACGCAACCCTTGAAGTAATCTGTCGTGAAACACTCTTTCCTGTGCCCCAACAAGGAAAAATACATTTTATTTATGTTACATTCAAATTATTTCATCCTCGAATTAATAGTGACGTTGAAATTAGACAATCTATTTTTAGGTAAATAAAACCCTCTAGTTAATTAATCAGTAAGTCGAGAGCAAAATTACAATATCCTATTCTGAAAAACGTCACAAATTGGTCACTACAACATTGATACAAAATCGAATTCTGGAATACGTCACAAATTATTGTTCACACGTGTTTGCAAACACACCTGCATAGAGTATACAGTTGAGGTTCCCTGAAGAGGTTGTAACAGTCGTCGCAGATCCTGTCGAGGCGTGCGAAGATGGAAGCGTCGTACACCCCCTTGCACTCTAGCGTGAAGAAGGAGCGGCGCGCCACGTGGTGCGGCGCCGACGAGGGCGGAGCGCCCGCCGCGCCCAGCACCGCCAGCGCCAACAGAGCCGCCCACGCGAATTGGACTGAGCTTAGATGCATCTGTGGACAAACATACAGACCATTGAAAAGTACTGCCACTTCACACTAAACAACTTAGGAATTACAGCAGCGAAAGGTGATTTTATCGAAAGGAGAGCCTAAGTCTTGTTCAATCTATGTCCATAAAGGAAGGAGGTAGAAATATAATAATATGTGGACGTTTCGCCTTTGGATTTCTGACCACTATGTCCGTGGCAACGAGCCCATGCAGTAACTAGAAACAGTAGCTCATGTTCTAATACTGTTTTGGGCAGACATGAAACTCAACTTTTTTTCCAATAAAAAGTTCAGTACTGCTTTATTAGTATACAAAAATTTAATGTATCCGGTCATTAGTGAATTTCCTGGTAAGTGGCATAACTCAAAATTAAGTATTATGAAACTATGATTGTGCAATGTGGTGAAAATGATTGTTCATCTGAAATCACATAAAACCGTTATCGTTCTCAATTCAAATATATAGTTGTCAGTGCAAGAATAATAGATGGCACTTAGATATATTTTTTCCAACAGATAAACTTTGATTTAAGTACTTATAATCGAGATAATCATGACAAATTACTTGGCATTAGCGATAAAAGTAGTTAAGAAATAGTGTTCAAGTATCTGGAGATACTGAAGGATTAGCAAGTCGCTAGAAAGTTCGATAGAACGAGTGTCGCAACGCGATGCGATTACACGCGCACAACCTCGCTTTGATCGTACCCGGAAAACCGGCAACTGCGTTTATCTTGTAATTAAGGGCATTATTTATTTAAAACTTGATCCTGTGAGCCAATTCACAGCATCACAGCTTAGTTTATAATAATATGGTTTAATGCCAATCGTGTAGCAATAGCCTCTTCCAAATGTATATTTACTTTTTATACCTACTAGTTGAAGTTACATATTGGTTAAACAGCGCTAAACGGCAAATCATATGCGGTCATTGAGCAAAGTCAATTATGTAAAACTTGTATTTCAGTGACACGTATTCTCGGAAAAACCAGTTCCGAAACTGTATTTGGGCAATAACAGTGGTCAGCACTTGTATTGAAACCTCATAAAGATTCTTTTATTGAATTTCTCGGTAAAGTTCAATAAAATTGTGAATTGCTTGGTGAGTATCTCGTGAGTGGGGGCCTGTCGCCAGACCGGCTGCGTGGTCACACGGCGTAAACTATAAAGTGAGTGGACGGCGATTAACGCAAAGTGGACTGTCGTAAAGTGTAAATATAGTGCGACGATTAAACAGACCCCCGGCATGCTCTCAACAGGGCCGCACCTTACTCTGCAGGGCCCACAACTCCCAAATGGCTGCATCACAAACTTTGTTATGACCCTAATGTTAAATACAGTTATTTTTAGCATTGTTTGTATTTAGATTTTCGTTATGTAAAAGGGGATTTACGCAGTAAAAGTGAGGCGATCAGTACTGACTACTGTTTTCAGTCATACATGAGAACCACAATAGATTATAATGTATTCAACTTTACTTTCCAAAGCTTATAAAAGTACCGTAAGCACTTATAGTTCTATAATATTTTTATGACAGAACTTGTAGAAGCTTAATATATCGAGCAGCGCTATACCTCGAGTATGATGAAACATAAATATGTCTCCCACCGTTCCATACCAGTTACGGGCCCTTCGACATCCACTTTTGAAGTTGTCTGACAATTATCCGCGGCTCGAATTAATCTTTAATCATGCTTATAATGACTTAACCGCTTTAAATACACACAACGTGCCATTAGAAAATATATTCGCGTCCTAGATCGCCGGCTGTGTGCGTGTGTCTCGTGAAAGGAAAACCTTTCTAGATCATATTTTCGAGGCTGTACTGGCGGTTTCAACGTGTTATAAAATGTAATAATTATAACATTACAGCTTACTTAGCGCAGTTGGTTAGACACCGGCTGTGAAACGAGAGGCCACGGCTTCGATCCCCGCACCGAGACAAATGTCTGTGAAGCACACAAATATTTGTCTGGGATCTGGGTGTTTGTGAGACTGCAAAGTCTCTCGTAGTTTCTGATACCCACGACACAAGACTTAATTGATCTTAATGTGGGGTCGGGAACATGTATGTGACTGTGGCGTGTATTTTATTTATTAACATTGAAAGAGCTGTAAATTGGTTTGGAAAATAAATATTGCATCTAATTTGAAGTTGTATATTTGTTTTAAATTCAACAAATGTTACAGCTGCGCAGGAATTTTTCATCTAAGTAATAAATTATCTAAATCGGTTTAGATTTTTGCTAGATCATGTAGTCCAACGAACATAATAAAATTCAGAAATCTCTCGGGGATAATGCAACTCATCTGTGGTCATATTGGGGAAGTAAAATTTACCAAAATGAATGTTGTATATTTTCGAATTGAACTGAGATGAGTCCGCATTGTGCAATACCTACTTGCATATCGTTAACTGGATTGGTAACTGATCATTTTGGAAAAATATGAATAACAAGGAAATGAATATGAAAAGAAATACCTCTGTGAACCCGGGTGTCGATGATTACACAAATTGTGTAAATTACTTGACTCATTTTGGGTTTTTGACAGTGTTAAGATTATTTTACGTGGTTTAAGTTTGCGGTTACTTGTTAGCTACGGTGACGCGACAAAATAATCTCAAGATTTACGCAAATATAATTTGAATCCGGATGTATGTACTGCTGTTTAAGATAAAATCATTGTTTAAATAACATCTAAAACAGCAGCTGAGAGTTAGAAATTTTAATTTTACGTACAGTTTTCAAACAATTATTTTAATCTTGTCATATAACTTCTATACAACCTCACGTTCTATTGCTAATATCTCTAATTTATTTGTGAATATAATATATAAGTAAGTATATTTTAATTATTAAATGGATTCACAGAACACATTGACCGAACGAATTCATTGAATCCTCTCCATTTCCCGATACAATATAGCCTTATAATAAAGCATGAGGGCGACGCTCCCGGTTCTACAAACCTAAGAATGCCAATTGGCGGCCTTAAATCCTGGCACTTAGTGTTGGCACGGGATGGGACCTGGTTACTAGTGCAACGCCGTCCAACGACCCGGAATGGGATTGAAAGCTTATGGATTTATTAGCCCAATTCCCAATGAATTTATTTGAAGACCATAATGCTGTGGTTAGAGAATATAATTTTTTAAAGCAATATTTGACTTAGGAAGAAATTGCGAAGGATTGAATTAAACACATTTCCTAGCGATTTTTTGACACACATCTCTCACTGTAGATTCGCAAGATTTATAAAATAAGAAGCCAAAAACACCAACGCTTCTCAGAAACAAAGTTACAGGTATTAAAAGGCGTGGATTGAAAGGGCTCGCTAAAGAGCCGGGTTCCCATGCGTTGTAATAACTATATCAGAGGCGGGCCATGAATCAGATGCCCGGGGCGTCCCGCATTACGTGCCTCGTTATCTTACAGCGCTCCGGCTTGCATTTTATGTCTACAACAATGTAGGGTTGTCAGTTGGCTTTAAAAGACTCATCAGATGGTAGTGACAAGCCATTGCTGCTGCAAGCCAGGATTGGCTAGTCTGTACTGACGAGTATTTCAGTAACAGGATCGACAATTTCTTTTGAGCCTCAGTGATAGTCTATATGCTCGACTATTCTTTGTGATTTTTTTATTGTTTGTTCTGCGAAGCCTGGTAGTCAAATAGTGTAATAAATGGTATAAAGAAATTGGAAACAAATGATCTTCTTGGTAGGAGAGAAAAAACTAAAGTACAGACTACTACAGTTCGAGAGACTAGCTGTAAAGCATCACAGGTAATTTTGAATGGCTTCTATTATGCAAGTTTCTCTTGACTCTTCAATGTGTTAAATAACATATTGCGTCTATAAAGAACACAAGAAGAACCATATACCAAGAAGTACCATATATGTTTACCATATATAAATTCTGGTTGTATATAATATGAAGTAGTATATTGTTCAGCTCGTTTGGCAACCCTACACAAGGGTGACCGTTGCCACACATCGGTAATAAGACACTGCGTCGAGAACTTTCTTTCGCAAATTAAAACCCATACAAATTCATACGCTGAAAATGAATCAATAATGCAACAGTATTATCGAATAACCTCACATATGTGTAAAGTTAAATCTTATGGAAAACTGTATATTACTATTGTACAGCCAAATTTGAATAGAAAAGGGTACACACACACATACAGATGTATGCATTCAGCAAAAATGAAATGTATAGGTGTTTATTACTATTTAGTATTTATATTCGATTCAAAAAATATACTGACTTAAGTTATCGACAATGAACTAAACAACCCCATGTTTTATTTGATGTGTTGATGTTTATCACATTCGTAAATCGTCGGGAACAATGGGTGATCGTTTTAAATTGCACAGTAATAATTTGTATTCGGGCTATTTCAGTCCCGCTGTGAAGCGCAGAGTTGCAAGTTTTTCTCGGTAAACTATACTTCGCCGTCCACAACGTGTATTTACGTGAGTTTATTTTTTCTTAATTTATCGACGTCTCGGAGGCAAGGTTCCAAGCTTTTCTTGTCCAGTAATTTTTTAGGTCGTCAGTCCGTCTGCGGGATGACAAAAATTAAAAAATCTTGTGTATACTGGCGCTATTCCAGAATGTTAGGAACGTTATAATGTCAACACTGTCCAAAGATTTGTACGACGAAGAAAAGTGAATTATTAGTAGGTAAACACCTATAACTTGTGTCGTTTTATGGCTTATCTGTGATGTTTAACGACTGGTCTCTTCAATCCATCTGTCTTTAACAGGAGATTTCATTACATATTTTAATGCATTTTTTGTTTCAGCAAACTTAGACAGAAATTTTGCATATGTTGATAGACAGGTAGGTATGAAATATATATTAAGGAATAGAATTTGTATTGACTTAGTAATGTTAGCTTATTCAACTTCTTGTTAAAGATAAATAGGATATAGAGACCGGCCGTTAATCTATCGCTATCATAACCCCGATGTCTATATCTTTGATTCAATTTCATAAAGAACTATTATTTAATGGTTAAAAGAGAAAGAATAATAGCAAGCTAAAATACACGAACCTCTAGATTCAGGTCAGACGGATGATGCAACACGCAACGCCATTGAGTAAAGCTCGCGATGTATTACTTCTTAATTACATACCATACAACCGCGCCTACAGTTTCAAAGATACAGACAAAAATTATTTACATATCGATGGTGAAGTACCGATACTTCCTGTCATTTTCCAACGTATCTATTTATGGCACTACTTATTTAACCGATTACCTACAACACTATTATAATATATATACAGTATAACATATAAAGTCTACATTA
Organism: Hyles lineata; assembly: GCA_030180105.1. Taxonomy (NCBI): domain Eukaryota; kingdom Metazoa; phylum Arthropoda; class Insecta; order Lepidoptera; family Sphingidae; genus Hyles; species Hyles lineata. Next base: position 825,309 of record JARJEE010000040.1, read on the forward strand.
TTACTATTCCCTATTAATAAATATATTAACTACTTTTTAACTTAACAAAAAAATTAACTTTTTTCAGTTGGTGTAAAATGACTCTGTCAGTTAGGTGTTATTGGCACTTCGCCGTCTATATAAAGGCTTTGTAGCAAATCAATTAAGTAGCTATTAGCCAATCATATTAAAATAATTTAGCACGACTAGGTAAGCCTACTCGAAAGTTCAACTCGTCTCAAGCTTAAAAAGACCATCATACGACTCCAAATACTAAATTGAAACATCAATTTCTACAAACACCAGCACCATTAATAAAGTCTATCATTCAACGTGCTCAGATAGCACAATGAAGATTCAGTCTTACTTTTAAATCGGCTCATCAATTATACATGGAGTAGTTTCCAAGCGGTGAATGCACTTGCTAAACGCAGCCTGCAAATTGCCACCGCGCTAGACTGCCCGGCTGCCACCCATCGCGCAACCAGCCGGATATTTTATACAAGAAAACTAACTAGTTTGTGTATTTTTGTATGGTGTAGTCCGCAAAAATGGGTTGGTAGTATTGGTGTTTGATACAAGTAAACTAACTAGTTTGTGTACGATACGATTTTGAATGGGTTACACCAATATTTTTGAGGATTAGTAATGTCTAAGATTTTGCTTTATGGTGAGATAGCTTTTAAGAATAGAGTAATGTTATCTATTCCAGAATGTTACGAGCTTTTGACTTAAGGGCATGAAGACGTTGAGTCCTCATTTGTCAAACCATGTTAAGAAGCTTAGAAGTTATACGAGCACAGTGCAAATGCTTCACTAGTAAAATATCTTACAATTTTGAAAGCACAATACATAATCACAAATAATAACGTAAGAAAATGACATAATTGTAGAGCATTTCGCATCAATGTTACCGATTCTCCGTACTGTCAATAGAGTATGCGCAATACATTGAAAGACAGCTTTCGTCTCACGCCAATTTTCTAACACGTACACGCATCAATATACCATTTGTTTATCAAAAGCGGCCAGTATAAGTTGAGCTGCCGTCACACGATCCGCGAGAGTATACAAGTCCAGCGTAATTGGACGCGCGTTTAGACTACCCGGCACCAACATCTATCCGCGGTCTAATGAGACAAGTTTTGCTAATGGTACGTATTACGTAAAATATGGCTCACTTGTATTGCATTAAACAGATAAGTAGGAAGCGAGTGTATGTAACTAGAATTTATACTGACCATCCGTAGTCTTGCAACTTGTATGGCAGGCCGAGAATATTTAAGTTTTTATTTAACGCTGCTTTTTCCATTAACGTGAATTGCAGGGTGGAACTACAACTTCATAGCAGTCGATAGATACAGGCAGAGTATTTCAGATTATGCAACTGGCGATTAAGTTCGTTGAAGGCGTCATTAGGCCGTCAATTAAAAGATGGAACATGTGAACCATTAGTCCGTGCGTAAGCGGAGGTCACTCTGAAGGTTGCATGAGCGTGTCCAACAATGGCTTTCGATCGCCCGCGCCGATATCATTGTTCAACAAACAATTTGAATATATACAGATTTGACGCCTAATGATAAGGATTAGTCATGTCAGACCCTTTGAATTGACACCTTGAACTGGTCTCAACCAGATCCGCGAGTGGGTGAACCTATACCTCATTGACGTGACACAATCGAGATAATGGATTTTATTGAGAAAACCGCATTACGAAACTAAAGAGAAACACAATAAAGCTGATATGATAGCGCGTTGATTCACATATTTTACAGAAGAGTAGATAAACACATCAAAGCGCAGATCACAATGCGTATTGTAATAAACGAAATGATGTGAAACAATTGGTGCGCTATTTTAGCTTCGAGAACGAGTGTCGATTGGGTGTAAATCATTCGCGTCTCGCCTGCAACCTTTGACAATTACATGAGTTTTTATTGTCACGAGCGTTTGCAAGAGTAAAGCCAATGCACTCAGAAGTATCTCGACCAATCGATTTGCATTCAATAGCTGTCAGTATTATTACTAAGACATGTTTCACACGAAACGGAACCGTTGCAGTTTTAGTGTCTATTCTTTTGATTGTGAAAGGCAAGTAAAAATGGCTGAATATTGCATATATTTAATACAAATTAATAAATTGATGTTTAAATTATGAACGTTATTTTTAGAATACACTTTTATGTTTAATAGAAGAATTTAAACAAGAACTATTATCTGGCTAAAGTTACCAGTCGTGGACTGTACTACTGGTCATAGTTATGACAATATCTAATAAAAAATAACAGAGCTGTTTGTTTTCTTTTTAACTCCCCATTGGCGATGCACCAGTCAAGACTCAAAGTTTGCACGCAATTAAAGTGTGCGGAAAATATTATGGAACTTCTCTTAGTTTTAATAGCCAATGACACCGTAAATGATAGTGATTATAGAATCTAGCCCTCGGCCCTCATTGCCCTTATTATTAAGCGGCTACATTCAGAATTTTCCAGGCTTAGTCACCGGTGTCTAGGGAAGCTGGTTATATTTTCGCAAGGACGACGATTATGCGATAAACAAGACAATTAGTGCAAAACGTGCAATTCCCGCTCCAAAGATGTGCAGGACGCGAATGATTGATAGAAAATATCTGCAATTTCTTTCGCTGTCTGTGACTACAATGAAATGTCAATAAATAATAATCAAAACTGATCGTTAATCTACTCTCCATGCATTTTTTATACGCTATAAATAGAGTTTTGTCTTCGTTTTGACACACTAATCTAGAAGTGCATAATATTCGAAACGTGAGTCTTCGGGTGTTTATCTTGAGTCATCCTCTTTAAATGACTCTTTCCATGTGTCAAAAGTACCAATTGTTTTTATTAAAGACGGGTAAATTCAAAAGTTAAATTACAGCACGTTACCAAAGCGTATTGCGTGTATTATTGTATGAAGATTATAGATAATTTACCATCAAAATAACAATAAATATTGATGAATTGCTTTTGCCTTATTATTCAGTGTTGATTGTTTTTGTCCGTCCGGCAATTTTAGGTACTCGAAAGCATTACCAGATACGATATCTGCTAATGTAGATAGCTGGAATCCAGCCAGCTCTTAAACTGCTGTTTGTAGTCAGAAATAATATTAATTTTCAAGAAGCACTAGTCATTCTTAATAGTTCTGATATTGTTACAACGCACGTTACTCAGAATTTAAACTCATTAGAAAATCCGACATTAATAACAATTTTTGTGACGTGACATGTTCTCGTGTTGGGCTGCGTGATGTTTTAAGTGGTGGGTGTGTCCTATTCGTCGAGCGTACAAAATATCAGCCACATATCACTTTCAATGATATTTTTATGCTGTACGGCTAAGTGACTACATTCGACTTAATAAGTGCATCGAATCAAGACATCTTTTAGCGACGGATACAGGCAATGTTTGACACAAGATTAATAAACTTTCCAACAAACTACTTTATCAAAATTTTGATTATAAAAAATATGACGGCCTTCTCTAAACTATACGCTAACTGAATCCAACATTGCATGCGCCAGTATTACATATTTTTCACCATAATATGGAACACTAAACTAAGAATAACATAATTACTAAGAAACTTTCGTGAGATGCTCTACGTTTCTTTACATTAAAAGAGTGTTAAATATTCTCTGAATTTCTAAGCGGGATAATTCATTTTGAGCTAGTTTTCCGTGGAGGAAAAATAGACCGATTTTCTGCAATTTGTTAAAAATCGTGCTGGGACTACGTGACTGTAGAATATAGGTATAAGATAACTAAATTATTACATAATGATTATACTGAGTACTTTGCAAATTGATTTTAATACAACATTTCTTAGTAAGATGTGTAATAAGATTTCCGGACTTTCTTGTGAAAACTAAAGTATTTTAGTCACGCAAGCAAATAAGTTGTTAAAATGTACGTCCCATTGCTTCTCAATCACGCAAACAGAAAGACCCACTTTCACTGCAAATTCACAAAATGGGAAGCTTTTAAAAATAATTTACTTTTAGAGAGTGAAATACTCGAAACACACTACCACAAGACTAAATGCTTGTAAGTAAGAATTGCACGAGCTGAATATTCATAACAATAAAAAACTATTGAAAGAATTAGAAGTATAATCGTAATTCAGCATGGGTTTGCAGTCCATTTTAACTTGACCCCTGCTATTAGAACGCAATTAATTAAGACTTAGCTTCGTAATATATTCGCGGTTGCACTAAGATATGCTTCTTAACTTTTGTCATTAGAAGTTTTTAAAGTGCATACGAGTGCAATAGGATACCGGCAGTCGTATAGCTAATCTGAAGTGGTTCCCGAATGTATCTGCGTGGAATATGTTTTAATTAAGCGGCTAGGTCGCCGTCGCGTGACCACCGCGCCATCGGCCCACCAATCAACGGCAATTAGCCACGTGCGCCGCTCAATGTAGGTCAACGTAGACTTACTGCGACTGAAAATGACGTGCTAGAATGTGACGTCACAGCTCTATGAGCCAACACATGCTAAAATGAATGGTGTATGCGGGCTCCGCGGTATTCCCACAGTCGTGATGTCTCCGAGTTGTTCTTTAATCCGATCGTGCGTAAATTTAATTATTTAATGTGTGGCGACTGCGGTATAGTGTGTTCGTTGATAAAATATTAAAGAGTTTGAACGAAAGGTGAAACAATAATTACGCATGTATGCGGTTTGTTTCTGTTAGTTCCGAGTACTTTATTAATTATAGAATTACTATGAATAAGGGTCTACGAACAATAGGAAATTTTCGCAATAGTCATAATGACGGACTGGAATTCGTAGTTATAAACTGTTGTAACAATATTGAGACGCAAAATAAAGAAAATTCCACGCTCCTATAGTGGTAGTAAAAAGCCTAAAGCTACTACAGGGACTAACCCAATAGCATCAACAAGAAAAAGTACACATGAGTCGTCAACGCTTACTTTGTAAACAAACATATGAAAAAACGTCTCGTGACTGCGTGAAATGCGTGTTTTCCGTAAATTCACAGTATTACGTGTCGTATCTAGAGAAGTTAGCATCTATGTACATGTCATTGGTAGAAGACTGGTGTGTCGTCATCTTATTGTTTGATGCCAATTTATCACCGCACTATTTCTGAAGTCTATTTCGGTTCAATTCGTTGCTCTTTAGCGCGGACGTAGTTCTGACAGTGCGGTAGGGTTTTTCGACACCGGCCATGACTAATTTATGCGTTTAAGACACGCCCTCTCTACAATATTAATAGCATTTGGTACTATTTGTTCCTTATTGCAAATGTCCTAATTAATAACAGCCGGTTGAGGTAGAGAAGGAAAAGTAAAGTTGTAACGCGATTTTATTACGCTTATAGACGTTAAAATATTTGAATTTACTTCCTGAAATACGTTCACAGATAATAGTAATAATCAAACTACGAATTTGTTTATTATTGCGACAGCTATACAAGTTTTCGTAAGTGTAACAAAGATAACAAGAATTTGGTTCAAGAAAGCGCAGAGGTCAACTTACACTGGACACTAATCTTTTATAATTCGTAGTTTTTAAGTAATGCCGTCTGAATAATGATAAAATCCACGTAATTGAACGTACAGTTAGCGTAGCGTTGCAGCGGCGCGCCCCGCTGTCTGGTGACGTTACGCACACACGCAAGCGCTACCGCGGACACTTGTGCGAACGCACTGAATATCGAGTTGGACGTGATATTAACCTTATTATGGATATGTTCCGAGGGTTTTAAGTTTGAGGAACAGAAAGTTGTATTATGGGTATATGGGATTTTGTAAATATTAAGTTATTTAGTTAATAAAACTTTTTTTGTATGGTTATGTCTGAAGTAGTGCCAAAGGCTTTTTTATTTGCTTGATGAATAATAAAAATACAAAAAAAAAAAAAAACATTTTTGAAACATAGATTTGGTGCAACAAAGAAGACTAACAAGAGAGGCGTACCCAGCGATAACGTCAGAAATAAAAACTAAATATTTAACAAGTTCCCCAGCACAGATTTTAATAAAACTAAAAGTTTTAGCCGCGCCCAGCTGCGTGCCGATCGGCCGATCATTATCAGGCATATCAGCTAATGCCAATACGCGCAGGTGGAAATTACGTAAACCTCCTTTTTCGCAACCCGCCAGATTAATCGCCGACATTTCATATTCCCCGCGCACCGTTTATTCATTAGCTACGTGATAAATTTCGTTTTACACATCCTACAATCAGACATCTTGAAATAGATTTTGCAATTATCTACTATCTTTTCCTGTATTGATTTTCATGTTTAATGCGTTTTAGTAGCTATTCATGTGAATAGTAGGAAAAGATGAATTCGGGAAAATCTAACTGGCCTAATTACCAGTTTTCCGGAAAACACAGAACACATGGTTTACTATACCTATAGCAAAAGTTCTTAGCAATTTCAATTAGGTTCGCAAATCCGCAATAAACTAATGTTTTGGGCTATGGTTTAAGCCGTATCAATCGAACTCTTGATTGTAGAGTCCCGTATTAAGCAGATATCGTATAATATGTTAAGAACTTAACCCCTCTTAATTTTACTCTCGATTGTAAAGGAGATCCGTGCCCTGCAATGGGATGTAAATCGGCTGATACAGTACAGTACAATACATGTGCAAATATTAAAAATACCATACGAAGTATTGTTGACATTATTCGCGTCTATTTCGTATACACACGCCTGTGCATATTGATAGCTAATTGAAAGTATTTGGTCAAATCGAATTCTTTGCTTGTTAGTCATTAAATGCAATGCAGTGTTGATTTGCAAACGGCTTGTCTATTCCGCTCACGGTGCGCGCACAATGCTCTCCATGCGCATGCGTCGCAGAACTACTTGCGAATCTGTGACTGCACTTGGTGTGAACTATAGGCAACGAATATAATAAAGCCTTATTAATTTATTTGTTACTATAAAAAAAATTGTGAATTATTCGAATGGGCCTTGAATTTCCATTAAAATATTTCAGTGCTTATTTGGATATAACAAACATCTATTCTATACATAAATAAATTTCCAGTTTTTCTCCTTTATGTTTTTTTTGTATATCCTATACCGTGGGAGTTACTCTATGTCTCTGTTGATTAGTTTTATTAATAGAGCAAAAATATTTTTAAAGAGAAAATTGCAATATCAGCACACTTTTCTAGAGATTACATATTACATATTCTATAATTACTTCCGAGAATCCAAATTAACTATTTTTGGCTCGTAAATCTTTCCCGCAAATTTTGACGTCAAGAAAACCGGTGGTCGTTAAAACATCAGCTGATTTCTTTCCGCAACTTCCTCAATAAAACAGACTGCATCGATAGATGTAGATACAGGATACAGGTAAAAGTAACAAATTAAACTATAGCTAAATATAGAAATTGATTCATAAAATTTATCGATACTATGAAATCATATCCATGAATTCATTCATAATTCGAAATCGGAATTGGTTAACATTATTCCATATTTGAAATACTTATTTCTCAATACGCGACCCTGACCAAGGAGGATTTAATGAATCGAATATAAGGAGATTTTTTTAAAACTTGTATAATCTGTGACTCATAGTCGGTGCAGCCATTTTATTTAAATTATTTTTTTGGGAGAAATGAATTTTAAATAATAAGTATGAATATATTAATGTACACTATTGGCACACTTTTTTCCCCACCACTGCATGGCGCGATACGGTAGGCTGTTCTCGAATGTTCGTCAGCTTTCCTGCGTCGACGCGTAACACCGAACGACAATTTTCCAATACTTGCCGCTATTGGCATTATCGCGCCTCGACGTAAACTAGTTGGACACAAATAAACTTGATCTACACTTGCGCCAGACGATTTTTACGATCAATGTGTGTGTTCGAAATGAAACAGAACTTTATTATTTAAACTGGTCGAATCTGACATTAATATGCAATAAATAAGATTGATTATGCTAGTTCCAACTAAATATTTTAATTGTGTCCATTCAGCAAGAGCATATTGATTATGATAGATATTAAACCTTCACTTCATATTTATTGGCAGTAAATGGAAACTAACTTGATCTATTTCCACGCAATATAATTTTCCTATATATACGGGAACTAATACAACTTTAGACTAGAATTCATGGTCATTAATGACGACAAATCTACTTCTGATATTACTCGTGGGCTTTCCGACCTACCGAAACTATAAAGGACACCGGTTTCCTAATGTCTATGTAGACTCTGCTGCGGAATCACGAATCTTCTACATACTTTATAAAAATAATTCATTATTTTTGTTTTTTTTTTTATATTTCGAACCCGCTTTGACATTCGAGAAGTAGCATTTTATAAACAGCCAGTACTCACAACTTTTATTTTTACTACGATTTGATAAATTGAAAAGACCGACTCAATTCCACTACCAAGGTTTTCTATATTGTTTCATTATATTTTTAAAATATCAAGTGCCAGTTGTAATGTCACTAACATTCAATTCAACTCGAAAGCTTTATGGGAGGCTTGAGAGATCTTATCGCGTCCATTACACCGCAGCGTAATATCAATGGATGTTCGACACGGATAGATGACGTCATCTGTCATGTCTACCACCTACATTCAAGATTGAAAGTGGGTGATTTTCTGTGTTCACATCTACATAACCATTAAGTGTGCATAGCAACGTTATTAATGACGCTTATGACACAGTAATCCGAGCCCACCCTGGACGTAACAAAAAACGAGCGCAACATTCGCGGGCACTGGCTTTAATCGCAAACTGTCAGACCGAGATACAGTTTAAGAGAAATAAAAAAATAAAAATAAATAAACACACAAATGGGGCTTTGTCGGCGGAACCAGTTTCCGTCCGTCTGCGATGGAGATAGAAGTTTTACTTTAGCAATAAGGCGGAGAATCGTTTGAGAACTCATTTGACAGGTGTAAATTTACTCCCGCCGGTTAACCAGACGAACTGGTTGGTCAGTGCCGTTGAACCGCACAGGTGGGCCTTGGATTACTAGAGATAAATTTAATACGGCATAATAATAGAGTCTTTAACGATTGACGTTCGCCGGCACCGTGCAGAAACTGACGACGCCACATCATGTTTAACGAAAAGGGAAAATGTGTTTCTGTGCGATCCGCCTTGCCAACAAACCAATGGCTTCATTTTCATTCATTTCGATTTGAATATCGAAATTTAAGTGAAATTAAACTTTAGAATATTAAATTGGTTTTGGCGGGATTATACATTTAACTGTCATTTTGACGGTTAACGTCATTGCATTCTTTTGCACGCATATTGATCTTATGCAGAGGAACTAATACAAACAGCCTTGTCAATAAGGTATTTTTATATTATTGCTTGTCTGATAGAGGTGTGGTCGAAGGAAATTTTCCAATCAGCCCTTCCTCTCTGTTGAATCAATAAAGCGCATAGGTAAGTGACACAACCGGAACGTACGGCCTAGTAGGAAGCGGACGCGGGTCATAATTCATTTTTACGCGACATGCTAATTGCCCTGCGACGTAGTATGTAGAAAAGAGACTGGTTTGTAAACAATCGTCTTAGTTTACTTACAACTACTAAGTTTCAATTTGAAGGACGCGTGTATTTAAAGTTTATAAATAGAGAGCAAAATTTTAAGGATGTTGTTTATTTTATTGGCGTTTCATTAATAGGTAGTTAATATTTCCCCATGACGTATAGAACCAGGTTAAAAATTGACACAAATACTGGATTAGCAGCCAGTAGTAATGAGGAAGCTAAAATCGAATAGCATATATTAATGTGATTCATTGAGGCCGTTCACGTCAAAATTATGCGACGACCTGTTTATTACTTGTTGTATCATAACTACACACGATATCGGTACGCTTAGTAACTCACGCCTGTATCTCCGAAGGGGTAGGCAGAGGTACTACTTTGCCTCATATTGTTAGTTTATTTCTTTTCAAAAATGCGATAGAGAGCGAATCACACATGTATAAATTTGATTTTCCAACCTGCAAATACTTTGAGACGCCGTGTCTAGACGGACACTCCTAAATAAAGGCGAAATTTAAACGTCCAATCGTCTTACTTACATCTTAACGTTCCATCCAACCCCGAAAATACGAGGAATTCATAGATATAAAAAAAGGTCAAGATTTGTAGTAAATTAAATAATTTAAATAACACTGCTATCACATTTTTCTTATCACTGTTGTCCTTATTCCTTGAAACCACTGATTCACACCATTAATTGTTTGGTAATGCTCATTATATAACATGACGTAAGAGTACTGTCATAGTCCTTATTGACAAACACAACGCACCCTTTTATATTTTTATAATATGTAAATTATAAATTAGTAAAGGATTTAAACTATCCATGTAGAAGCAACGCAAGGTTGGACGTTCTTTCCACACGTGAAATTGCCAATTGGTTTATTTGGATACTGGCAATCCATTTATACCGTATGGTTGGATATTTTTGTTTTTTCACTTGTGGTTAATGTTGTGACCACACGGTGAGTCATTTCTAGTTTGCATGCATATATCCATTACTTTTTAGCCTACCGCGACAGTGACGAATGACTGTCTCACAGTTCGTCCCCCGCCGGGTTTAGTTTTGTGCAGTTATTCTGTTAATGTAAAAGTATTTGCGGCTAACAGAATAAAATACTCTTTTTGCATGTGTTTTATTATTATGTGATAAAATAGCAGATCTGAAAGTTACTAGAAAATACATAACAATTACGTAAAAGAAATAATATTAACAAGGTAACTCCAATTGCAATGGATGCCGAACCAAACGACCTTCAATGAAAAAAGCACAAATTGTATCTCAATAACTGATGTATGTGGCCGTATGAAGAGTTTGATGTATGGCCGCTAATTGCACAAGTAAATTGTACACAGCGCACGCTAATGTATTAAAAACTCAATGAATCATCGCAATGACTATTGTAATCAAAATAGATACAGCCGTTTGTTATATAATTGGACGTTTGACCGCGGTTCAATTGAAAAAAGTAGTTTTAATCTGCACCGTAAGACGTCAATTAATTTCAAGTAGTAAGACTCTCATTTAGCTTGTTGAAACTGCTATCGAAATTATATAATGTTTATTTTAAATTAGATTAATGCAAATCTTTGTAAGGTTCATCGACTAAAGACAAAATATTTATAAGTTTTTTCGTAGTAATATGCGTTGTAAATAATTACCTTAATACAAGGACGGAGAAGGTAAGAACGTAAACTCCTATATTTTATCCTATATTTAATTTGTTAATAAAATTGCTTTAGGAATTTTGTGGAAATGTGATCGCTTTGTAACTTTGTATTTACTCCGTAAAGTAAAACTGCAAGTCTATATTTACAAAGACAAATATTATTTCTATTAACAAATCCCTCCTAATTAAGTATTAAAAATAGTTTTGTAAGTACCTTGTTAATTCTATATTTAGTACGACGCCTATCATGATTGACAGTGGGCGTTGTCTAAACGTCTCGATAATCAAATTTGAGCTTATTAACAGATGTACGACAATGAAAAAGCATAATGTTTTGAATAATACTCAATGATACTGCGTTGTTTTGCGAATCAATCTGATTAATTCTTGATTAAACTTACATGTGGGGACATAGCCGCTGCCTTCTGAGAACATTGTGCGTTGTTGCACTTCGAAGAAATAGATTGTTTCTCGACGTGAAAATTAATGCAAAAATATATTTTTTTGTATAGTAAAACTGTTTATGTAAACCAAAATTGTATTCGAGGGAATTGTGAAAAACAAACGAACAAAACTAAACAAATTACATAATTTAATATAATTATAGTCCGACGCTTCTAGGGTAGAAAACAAACTAAGTGAAAAGTCGACTAGACGCATCTCTGCCTGCCTTTTAGTGATACAGGCGCGATCTTATGTATATATGCATTATTTATATACTTAATGCAAACATTATACGAAGTAATAATTTATCAAATTCACATAACATTGTGAATAATAAATAAAGGCTAATCTCGGCTCACGGCAACTCAATTTGTATGCACTCTGCTAAACCAATTGATATGTTTTCATTACAGCTCACTGAGCTTCGTGAAATTATATTTCGCTACATTAAATAAATCAAGCTATATCTATACTTATGTATAAGTAAATTATTGACTGCCTCGGTGGCGCTGTTGTACCACGGTATGATTGCGAAGCTGAGGCCTCGGGTTCGAATCCCGGGTTGGGCAAAGTGATATTGTATTTTTCTATTCATTATCAGCCCAGAGTCAGGAATTTGTGCCCAATATGGCGATAGGCTCGCCACTTATCACATCGTGGGACGGAACATACAAGGCGAAATGTGGGTGTCCTAGCACCTCTGTCTACTCCTTCTGGAAAAAGGCGTAAGTTTATGTATGAGAGTTTATGACATACTACTACTATAATTTACGCGCATATTAAGTAAATGAGACTAGTGATATTTTGCCAAGTGCCAGACTAAAAGACCCTGTCTATGTGTATGTGCAAAGATTATGCAAATAAGCTTATTTGATGCGGTGTTCTATGCTTCTGTTTGTAACAGATGTTTTCAAATTGGACCTGGTTATGCCGTAAATTGAATTATTTGAAGTGGCAGTGGGTCGAGTTCATAGCACGTATAGGTAAAGGCCGCTGGAGCCGAAAGGTTCTGGAGTTGAGGCCATGCACAATCAAACGAAGTGTCGGACGCCCACTTACAAGGTGGATGGACGACCTGGTTAAGGTCGCAGAAAGTCGCTAGATGCAGGCCGTATCCAAAAGGTCCATGTGGAGATGATGGAGATCCATAGGGGAGGCCTATGTTCAACAGTGGATTTCTTTTGGTTGAAAAGTGAGAGATGCGGTAAATCGATTGCGTGAAATTCCGTACAAAGCTTGATAAATCTATGCATATTTCATACATTCCTTGGTTATTATATTTTAATACAGGTGCAATCTCTCGCTGTTTTTGCGAGCACTTAAAGTTAGTCAATATGATGCCAATACCGTAACTTTTATAATTTTAAGTTTCTTAAATATCATAGACGTTATGAATTTATTTTTTCATAATTTGTGGATTGATAAATGTTGTCATAACTTGATCCAATTACGACGCACTTTTACGCACGCACAATAACTTATGATATTTATCACTGTTACATTTTGGCATAAATTGATCCAATTACGAAGTGACGCGGTTATCGTTTTATTTTATTTTTTATTTTGCCGCCGTCTCGGCCATGTGAACTTGTCACCGCTGCACTGTCTGGCGGGCACACATTTACTTTGTTTATGTTAATGTGCCCGAATCGTGTCCAAAATCTGGCCCTCGTCCAATACACGTTGTCATAGGATGTCACAATTCATTTTTTCATTCACGCGTTTCGAGTGTAGGTGCTCCATTGAGTTCGAGAAATGATACAGATTTTTAAAATTACATATAAATATACACTCATGCCTTTTTACTTGAAAAAGCAGGCTCAAGGTGCTATAGGATACCTACGTTTCACCTGTGTGTTCCGACAGCCTATATAAGCCACAAATTCCTGACTCCGCTGATAATGAAAATTTTAATATCACTTGGTCCGACCCGGGATTTGAACCCATAACCTCTTTGCAATACCACACAACTGTGCCACGTATTCTTAAGATATGATTATTGTAGATTAAATTAAAGAGAAGATGCAAAACCAGTTATACTGACCCGCCGAAGGTGTGTCTCGTTTCGGGTTCATGTGTATATCCGGTTTTGAGCAGGCCGGCACAATTGGCCTCTCCGTTGGATATCAGGTTCATTGTAGTGTCGCGACAGTGTAAAAAAACATGTGGTAAGAACTAACAAGTTAGCAGTTTTTTAATACTTAAGCATGACTGGGTTCGTATTTTTAGACTGAGACAATGCTTATTTCTTATTAGTTTTGTTGTGAGCCGCGCTTGCTGACTTTAGTTATAACCGAGACGCGGTTGTATTTTTAGTTACTTTATATATTTATGTTTCAAGCGAATACATAAATTGCACTTTAAAAAATAACTACGGTTGGAGAATATATTTTTACTAAGCACTAAAATAATATATCCTGCCGATATTCTATTACCAACTCCGGACATTTACTAATATATTAATATCCTGTCTGCCGAACTAAAATGTTTGCGATACCATAAATGATAACTGTATCAAAATCAATAATGTATTCCATTTTCAAAAGTATTAGTTCCATTAACTCCCGATAGGGGCGCTGTATTTCACGCAGAAAATTAATATAAACGTTTACAGCTGTTCTTGAGTCGTGACACAAATCATACATAAACTGAAGTCACTTATCGTGTAAATTATTAATGTGTGCACATCAAAGATCCTTTTAATACATAATGTGAGATCAAAAAGATTTCGGTATATTTGATGCGGTGCAAAAAGTAAATGATACGGTCTGGTCTGAATGGGCGAGTTAAATATAGTGCTTGTGCTTGTGTGTGTCGGGTTGCTCTCGAGACGGCGCGGGTTCGTCTTCGGTCACCTACAGATGCTGGGACGGACTTGTGACTTTATTTGTATTGGGAACCATATTTATTTACCAAGAGCTACGTGTAAAGAGATCATTTAAAATTCACAATGAAGTGTAAGTTTTCAGTTGATACTTTATGCTTTTTTCTGGATTAGTTAATCGTCGTACCTATATTTTAATATTTAAATTAATTTAATAGAATTAGACTAGCTTTTTATTATTGTGATAAGCGGCATTTATTATACGCATGTACATAATATTGAATCAATATTTATTAGTACCATAATCAATACTGACTTTTATGAATGTGTATAAATGTAATCTAAGTTCGACGTATGTTCTGTATAAATAAAATCAGTACTTATCAATCACGAACAGAAATATTAATTTAGAAAAAATATAGGTTATTTTTGCTTTGCCTCCCAAAATTAAATCCCAAATCCGTCCCCGCCGCGTACCGGTGTAGCTGTGGGTATTTTATCTTGGCTCGACCACAGACCGTACCAAGAACAAGTAGGAAGGTGAGCCCTGCGGTTTCCGATTCATATAAAGATGTCAAAGATACAGTGTGTGGGTTCGGTTAACGTGGAAATATTCGCGCTACTTTCATTCAATCGTTATTTATTTCACTGGGAGTGTTTTAAATGAATTGCCGGTCAAAGTTTTAGCGTTTTATAAATTGTACGAACAAATCTTTTTTATTTGTATTTAATTTGTATTATCAATATTTGGTATTCAATTTATGAATTTAATATTTTTAATCAGCTTCACAAAACTTATAATCGGTGCAATTAAAAAATCTTACTGGAGATATTATTAAATTTACTCGTTAAAATGTCTACCCCACTTCCGAAATCCATCAATCTCAAACCAATTACTCAACGGAACTTAAGTATCAACAAATTAATCGTCACTTATATTTAGCCGCCTGAATCACTCGCCTATGACATTAAGGGGGTAATAACCCCGGCGGCGGCTTCTAAATACGCGCCTGGCGCTCCGGCTATTGTAAAATACACGAATTATATGACAATAATTGTCATCGGTCTGGGCAATTGGCAACAGACGTCTTGGTTTAGAAATGTTTTAGTCTGTTTTGAAGACATCGAGTAATTTAGTGTCAGATTAACTGTGTATCAGGCTGAAAGTCGCTCTTTGAAGTTTTGACCGGTTTGTTACCGACTATTTGATGGAATCTTAATGTATACGCGTAAAGACGTGTGATGATAATATTTTGACTGCTCTGTATAACTGATTGTCAAGATGTTTTGACTACTATTTGAATTTATTACAAGGCATAAATTCCTCCTTTTTTCTTCCATTGAAGTCGGCCCTTTGCAAGCTTTTGCCATTTTCATTTGAACGCATCTAACTCGGCAAATCTTTATATTTAAAATCCTTGATCATTTAATCAAACTTTTACATTTAAACGCAATATACCCTTGTCCCTATAAAGGCGATAAATAAATGCAATTGAAACCGTTTTTAGACATTTGACGACACTGTACTATTTCTGTCGGAATTAAATAAACCAAATACACTTGGGTGTATTCTGGGCCGTCGCTAAGTAACTTAGTCCTGGTATATTTAGTACATTGGATCACGTTGCGATTTATGACCATTGGGGGAGTGTGAAGTTTCAGCATGTCTCAGGGATAATCCCTTAATACAGGCTGGCTTAGGTTATTGCTGGATTGAAATATAAGCCCTTTTGGTTGTACGGATTGTGAAGAGTAAGGATTTGTTAAGATAATCTTTTATTATTATTGGCAGCCCGGCTTCGCCCGGGTGCAAATAGATTTCTCCACAATAATATGTATTATACATAATATAAACCTTTCTCTCGAATCACTCTGTCTACTGAAAAAAACTGGATCAAAATCTGTTCCGTAATTTTTAAGACGTTTCTTCTTGTATTAAAACAATATCTTTGACTAAATTGTTAATCAAAATAACCTATACTTATTCACAAATATATATCATCCTTAAGGATTAACAATAACGAAGCTTTGTATTGTAATCCCGGAACAGATAAACGGGTCCCACGCACCCGGAACAAATATTTGCGCATCGAACTCCCGACCCGTCGTTTTTCACACCTACTCACTGCGCCACGACGTCTGTCCCTCCCACGCAGAGAAATTGTCCTTAGCAATAACTGTTCCTTTATAAACACTATCCATTAAATTGTCTGATATTTTAGTACATTAACTTGGCGCAATTGGAGCACGAAGTAAACCTTTAACAGAAATCTCTAGAAATCTGTCATGATTTACTAAGTACAAGTAATATCTCACTGACAAAATAAACATAGAAACTGTTACTTAATCGCTTTTGGTTCAGACAATGACGCCAAGTGATTCAAAGTCTGTTACGAAGACTAGTTTTAGAATGACTCTACCGATTGTTTCAGCAGTTAAATGCGAAATAATCGATACAAACACACAATTTATCGAACATCTACAGAGTTAAGTAATACATAAAAGCTCGTTTTATCTGTGTACAAATGTTTACGAAACGAAACGTTCATTCATCAGCACATCGTTAGCAGATAAGCTTAAATTACAGATCGTTTACCTTTCCAACGTTAGCGACGAGGTAAATTGCTTTAAAATCCGTATAAGGCGCGTCCTAAATAACTCTAGGACGACTGTCTACGAGCCAGCTGGCAGGGACGCACCTACACTCGCAACAGGGGGCATAAAGTCCTATGTGTTGTTGTGAAATTGTTTGCAGAGACGAGAATTATTATGTTGGTAGGTGTTATCAAGTTCAGTTCTTAAAATTGTTGTATGGGATCAACTGTATGCTTATTTATTTCCTCATCTGATTTGAACGCAGCAAAGTCTGGATCGAGAGTGTTAAGCATTAGAAAAACACTAATTGAAAAAAATCCCCGCAAGATACTGAGAATGAAAATAAACAAGAATTGGAAAAAGAAACAACTTCACCTTCATAGTCAGTGATGAATAAATTTCAAAATTTGAAATTATAAGTGGATGTAAATACACACAATTGGACAAGCCAGATATGAACTACTATAGATAACAGAAAATTTTAATACTAACAAAGTCTAATATTAAAAAATTCAAGTCTATAGGACTTAAGCAACGCAAAAGCTTGTGAGGTGTATTCTTTGTTGGCGATCCTAATAAATAAAAATAAAATAATATTAAGCTACACTTAGGTGATGTAGTGCAATATGATACATTGATGGTGGGCAAGGGTCCCTAGACGGGCAGGCGGCGCGCCTGAGCGGCCAAGTAGACGCCGCGTCGCCGCGTAACACGAGAACCGCTGTATTTGGGTCGACGCGTTCTAATATTTTCTACTTATGTTCTCTGTCTTGAAAGCGCACTATCCTCGACGGAAAACTTTAGCGTAAATGTAGAGGAAACTGCTGAATGCTAGTAAATTGTAGGTTACATTATTTCGGTCTGTTACCTGGTTTTATCTCTAACATTAATACATGATTCAGTAAGATTTGGTTTCGTTTAACAACCTAATATAAACCTTCAAGGAAACGTTAAATAACTATTCTTGTTTTACAAAATTAGCCATATTAAAGAATCTGCAATAAACGACTTGTAAACCTCGAGTCCCATTTTTATTAGCAAACTCACAACTTTGCTGACCAATCTAGAGATCGAAATATGTTAATTATTTAAATTACAAAACTTTTATATGATCTACATTATTTTAACTACTTATACGATGGTTTTTTCATTTAAAATTGAATTTTAATACACATCTAATTCTATTTTAAACTTTTAATTTAACATGTAGCGTTCCCAGTATGCTTAACGTCATGATTCCTCCCTGTATAGTGTAAAATGTATATACGTATTAAATTTATGGCCTGACATCGTCCGTTTCAAAAGCACGACATTTGGCGACGGCGGTATATTCGCATAAAACAAATTTCACGACAGCAGATTTACGTAAGCACAGCTGTAATAATTTCCTTAAGGAAATGCGAAGCACGGTCACTTCCTTTACTGCACAGATTTGCTCTTCACAAATATACCAATGTCTTTAATACGAGCATTAAATTGTATATTACGAAGTTCACCAAGACATGCGTATATGTAATAGCATAGAGAATAGATACATTAAATAGAAATTACATAAACTTTATGATAAGAAGAATGTTATTTAGATGTAAGTACTATATTAAGTGCGTGGTGGCCTGTTGGCAAACGGACCAAACGCTGCTGCCAACATGTTCACGGTGGTCGCGGGTTCTAATCCCAGGGCACACCTCTGACTTTTCGGAGTCCTGTGTGTAGTGATAGTCCACGCACTAAAACAGTGAAGGAAAATATCGTGAGGAAACCTGCATACCATAGCGATTTATAAGAATTTCTATGGTATGTAACTCCGCCAACCCGCACTAGGCCAGCGTGGTGGACTATATGGCCTAACCACCCTCAATCGAACTCTCGATTGTAGAGTAGGCCCGTGCCCTGCAGTGGGACGTATATGGGCTGATACAACAACTATAGTTACTCAATGTTTTATAATAATTTATTGCGTAACTCATTGGCAATATTTAATATTTCGATAAGAGACAACTATGCTGACTTCATCTCCATTGACGTATTGCATTTGAACTTTAGACAAGTTTAAAGTAAAGATTAACCGCAATTTTACTACATTGATGATTTAGTTGCATTTAAAGAATCGTTTTAATACGAAAAACAAACAAAACTATGGTAATTATGAATAATATGCCCAAAACGTTCGTATGTATAGTTTACTGTATTTTCTGTGAGAATAATGTAGCTGTTAAAATATTTTATTATATATAGATTTTCCCTGATGAATTAGAGTTGTATTATTATTAGTATTGTAGAGGAAGCCCGTGCCCAGCAGTGGGATGTATATGATACAATAGAAAAATATATAATAGCATATTTCGTGAAAATGGCAGAAATGTTTAAAACCATTGATAGCTGCATTTGGTATGTCATAAAATAATAATAAACAAGGAAAAACAGCGTGATGTAACAATGACCGTTTCATTCATAAATTCGTTAATACATTGCTATCTGCGGTTTGAATAATGTTCTGGGAATGTCTCTATTTGTAGACCTGTTGGAGTTATATTTTTAGTCAGTTAATACGTGTCATAACAATGTATTTTATGATTAAGGGAAGAAGTATAGTTATTTATTTTATTCATATTAATTATTATTTATTTTATTTATATTGGTTATATTAAGTAATTCAGAATATGATCTATACATTTTGTTGTTATTAAGGTATGTTATAAAGAGAAGAACGGGATTTGTGGGGCCTTTTTATATCTATTGAATCTGGTTCGTCTGTAAGCCTTGCTTCCGTCTCTCGGTACTGCCATAAGTTTGATTGGGAGAAAATGCCCGTAGGCCTTAAACCCGCCTGCACCTTTAATAAGTGTAAATTAATTGATGGCCAACAACAGCCGATAGGTTCACAAGTATACAGTATTTTGAAAGTTTTAATTTAGAAGTTATTGAAGACTGTCCCGCCCTCGCACCTACTACTTCAACTCCTGTACTCCAGGTATTAACAGTGGCATTGTAATGACACCGACCATTGAAGATCGCGAGTCTCCAGTAATGTATAACTTGTCTTTAACCCGCAACGAAATCAATAATTAAGTTAAATAGGAGGAGTTGGAAATATGTTTGTCCACTTTCCTCCGTAACAAAGCGGGTGACAAAACAATGAACTTAAGGGGTAAATACCCTCGCATAAAGAGTTTTACAGCCGTAGAAGCGGTAAAGCACCATAATACAGAAGTTATACTTGTAAATAACTTTCAAACTAATAAAAAGAGGTGTGTCAGTGACGAAATAAAGGTAATGTAAACAACCAATCAAATATTAGGGAAAAGACATCATGTTGCTAAAATGTTTCCAAACGGAAAACCCAATCGTGTGCTAGTAATTTTATTCTAATTGGTGACGAGCGAGTTAACCCAATGTATAAATACTATTTACCTTGTTAAACATATAAGACATAAGATGTTAAGTCTCAATATGTCCCGTAGTTACTCTGGCTACAATGTCCTTCTAACCGAAACACAAAAGTGTATTTACTCTGCTGTATGGCGGGAGAAATAGATATAGCGGCCTCTCACATATGAGAAACCTACCACCAGTAGATTCCACGTGTCAACTGTTTATATCTGGCTCGAAGGACCAACAAGAAGGGATCAATATCGAAATTGATAATTGTACAGCAGCTGTGCATACGGCCTCTCACATATGAGAGACTACCTACCACCAGTGAAAATATATGAATGTATGAATTAACGTAACCAGTCAGATCTATACGTTAAGTGGTAAGTTTTAATTCTGTCTACCTTGTTAGTTCTCAGCGTAATATTGAGTTGATTCGTGTGCGTACCGCATGCCCCATAGAAGGCGTCAGCCTGTCTCAACCTCGTCGTGACGCGCGCACCGACAACTGTATATAGGCCGCGTTGACATAGCCAACTGCGATGCAACTTGTACTATAATGCTAGTTTATTGAGAAAATGTCCCGCAATGTCTATTTCTCCCGCCAAACAGCAGTGTAAATGCACATGATGCAATGAAATCACAACGAATGATTTCGTTAGTTGATTAATTTACCAGGAACAATCATTTGTTAATTGATCTAAGAATGCGAGGTCGTTTGAATTTCATTACTAATTTGCCAACCAGCATGAAAAACTGAAACCCATGCACCATACAAGGAAATAAAAACAAACCATCACCATTCAGAAGGCCAGAAATAGTCAATGAATGTATATATAAAACAACCTTTACATACAACGTTCGGAAGCCGTACATCGCGCAATACCAGTGTTCTAATGCCCTTAAATATTACATTAGTATTCACACGGTGATATTAATGAGCTATGGTATTTGCGACGCTCGTATGCGTTGCGTTCACTGGTATGACTTGCACGACTGTTGACTGTAGAATGCAACGACCGCGTACAATGTAGACGTGGGTTTAGAGGCAGCGATGCGATGCCGGCAAGTCTGTTGCAGTGGCGTGAAACTCGATCGCACACACGTAGCGGGGAAAATCAGTAACACTGCAGTCTGCACACTAAAGCAATGTACGTGCCCACCGCGTTACTGCCAATGTGATGCATTGCGAGTTGTTTTATCAGTTTACCGAATAATTAAGATATTATCGGCATTATTCATAGACTGTTTTAAAAACAATGCATTTGTCTTTTTCGAACGACTTTTAAATTCAATTGGAGTGAATAAGACAAAACATTCGATATGTTTTTAAGTCTTTAAGAAGAGCATGGGGGAACTGAAAAGCTCGGAGTAGTTATGTCGAATGAGATAACTATTTAATAGGTGTTTAATCTATTTGGATAACACAGCAATCATCATCAGATGCTATGGAGTCAATTTATCATAATAGTATAAAAATATTTTACTAAAATAGTTTGTTACTTCTTGCAAGAAGCACTATGAAAGATATCAATTAAACGCTGACATTCATCCAACTTTAGGTGGAGTAAGCCTGCTAAAATTATTTAAGATATCTAGACTTAACATGGGCTAATTATGAGTCTGTGTCATTCTTAAAAGGTGATGTGATATTTAGGCACTTGACTTTATGATTGTTTGCCCGGCGTCACTTCCTTTAGGAAATTGTCGATTCATATTTGTTCAAACATGAAGCAATGATTAATGGTTTGCGTAATCAGGCACAGGTTGTCCAAATAAGATAAGAACTACACAGAAAATAAAAGACGTAGAGGGATACCTACTGACTTCGAATCTTAAATAAATCATCATGACGATAGAATGTTTCAAGGCAGTACTCTGTACTTGGAATTGTGGTAAAAAATCTCATCGATTTCGATTTTGACAGGCGCTTTAAGAACAAAACTTCATATAAACCATAATATCCAAAGTTCGATCCTAATTCTTTAAAGTTTATGCGGTTAAATTGTTGAGTCCAGATGACAGCCTAATGAACGCTACACCACTTAAATATCTAACAGTTTATTTCAGCCGATAAGATTGAGACGTATAAATTAATCACAAACAATATTCAAAATAAACTTTCAGCGCTTAAATCGCTTACTCTAGTTGCTAATTGAACGCACACCGCTTGAAGTTCTGACTCTTTGAAGCCGATAAGTCGAGATGCTAATAATTCACGCGTATCAGATATTGATGTTTGACGCTACGCAAAATTTATCGAACTCGAGGAAATCTATGTGAAGTGAGATTTAATTATAGATACCGGACCTTTCACTGCTTAGGGGTCGCAGGCATGTGCGAGCAGCGTTTTCACGCTGGCGGCTTTTAAAACTGCATATGGACATGGACATTTAAGTACCTACTAGAAGTGTCTGAAAGAATCTGCTACATATTTCTGTCCCACTCATGTTAGTTAAAGTAGAAAGGGAAAAACCATATCGATACGTTGCATGGAAAATACACTGAATACTTTGTTATGCCGGCCTGTTTAAGCCAATACACATCATTAACCTTAAATACGACTTCCTCCCATAGATCACTCACGATCGACCAATACACTGGTGGTATATCTCTCATATGTGAGTCTGGGTAGGTACCACCGCAATGTCTATTTCTCCCGCCAAGCAGCGATGTAAATGAACTGTTGTGTTTCGGATTAAAGAACAATGTAGCCAGAGTAACTACTGGACATATTGAGACTTTACATCTTATGTCTCAGGATGGCGAGCGCAGTGGCATGCCAGGTATTGCTTTGTAATTCAAGGTGTTGTTTGGTTTTGGTACTGTACATGAGCGGTGCTATCGCTTAACCAGGCGAACGGCATGCTCGTCTTGCCATTCATTAAAAAAAAAAGGTATTTCTTATCCGGCCACGAATATCCGAACTATTACAAGTAGGAATTCAAATGGCACCACTGAAGCTGTATTACAATAACCCCGTGCATTTTTATCGTGGACAATGAACGCAGCATGGATAGGTCATGTTTCATACCACACTCTTCCGCGTAATCATATCGGGGCATTAGTTTACAAACAGCGGCGATGGCGACCGAGCCGAGCTATGTGATTCGCGTACACTATTACTATTATTGTGTCTATTTTTGTGAATATTTGTGGGGAAAAAGGGATTAATGACTATTTATAGTAATTTGTGGTGAATAGAAAATAGTTTTCCTATTTATCTCGTGTGAATTTAAAAATTAAGTGATGGAAATTCGTCGTTGATCGCACGTCAGATAAAAAATTATGGATGGATTTTGATTTAATTTGATTTATTATCTTGATTCATGGGAGATTATTTTATGACGTAAAGACTAATATTGTAGGAATCCTGAATACATACATATATAAATAAACTCACACGTTTTTCCCAGAAGGGGTAGGCAGAAGACACAGGACACCCACGTTTCGCCTTGCGTGCACCATCCCACGATGTTATAGGGGGCGAACCTATCGCCTTATCGGACACAAATTCCTGACTCCGGGCTGATAATGAATATAAAAAAATATCACTTTGCTCGACTCGGGATTCGAACCCAAGATCTCAACTTTATAATCCTACTGAAGTTCAGTTGCGCCATCGAGGCATATGATCTATAAATTCGAACTTGCTAAAGTAGACATATCACTACTCTATGTTTTTAGCGGTAGATGTATGGAAATAAAAGGCAATGCACTCGCTAATGTATGAATTATAAATTAACTAGCTATTGTTACGTGTAATATATTAGTAATTATTTTTAAAAACCTATGCGTGCGTACCATCAGTCTAGAAGTAACAATGCAAGTCAATAGATCAAATGAATCAAAGGGTATGTTGCGACAGCTACTTACTGAATGGGAGGAAAATAGGTTGTGAAATTAGAGGTTGCGGGTGTGATCTCCACGCCTAGGTATATTTAATAGTATTTTATGTATAATATAATAGTAAATAAAAATAACACTGTAATACACATGCATAGTCCTGACCCCACACTAAGATCGAGTTTTGTGTCGTGGGTATCAGGAACTACGATAGACTTTTCGGTCTCACAAACACCCAGACCCGAAACGAATAGTCGCACAAACTTATCTCGCGGTGCGGGGATCGAACCCGCGTTCTTTCGTTTTACAGACAGCGTTTAACCAACTGCGCTTCGAATGATGTCAATAGTACTTTTTGAATACGTGATTATAAAAAATTTAGTAATATGGTCACTTACTCAATCCTGACATACCATATTGATTCGTCTTCTAACATCAATCTCTTTATGAATTTTCGTCAGTTCGTTTTTTGAGCGCTTATTTTAATTTTTCATTCAAGTCTTCTATATTTTTTATCAGTAACAAAAGGCATGCATATTGTGATTGATACTGTGTGGATCTTAGGATCATTTATTGTTTAATAAAAGTGTTTTAACTCTAAACATGTGTTTCTCTCATCTATATAGAGTTGAGATTCCCCATTTTATTGCGCATTTTGATAGGATTAATCATTTTATGTCCCACCACCTCATAGCGACATATACAATGAAAGATATCTCTTGTTTTTAGAATCAATTAACTTCTTGCAATTTAAAAAACTGGACCTATAGTTTACTGTTTATATAGCCAAGCGGCTAAAGAAAATACAGCAACAAGGATTTAATATACAATCTTTTATCTGGTAAATAGACTAGTGTCTAAACTGCGAAATGAAACATTTATAACTAGAATACCTCTGTTATAACGTTAACATATCCTTAAGGTAAACTTGTGGCGTTGAAAAATTGCTCGAGTTTTATTTATGGATATAATTGCAAACTAAAATGGGTTTATACCTACGTCATGTGTTTTTATCAGATTCCATTGAGTGCCATGCTTTATATAACATAGCATGTGATATAAAAGTTAATTATAAGTTACAATATGTAAGTAAATGGTATTTATTTATTAAAATTGTTCAAGTATGTTTGAAATATTATCTTATTTATTTACAGTTTCAATAGTTTTGTATGCTTTTCGATTATGTAATATATACAACAAATTAGAATAAAAATACTTCTTGTTTATACAAATTAAATCAACTAATAATATAAAAATAAAACTAATGACACCCATTAACAAACATTTATAGCTTGTAAAATAATAAAATAAATCAAAAATATATTTCTATTTTTAATTCCCATTTAAATTAAATTAATTGCTTTGTAAACTAATCCTTTATGTTTGAATAAAATTAACAACCGTCATATGATATTGAAAAAAGTTAATGTTAAAATAAATGGTCGTTCGGTGATGTCGGGCGCTCGTCTCGTGTTACCAGCAGGTGTGCCGAGTCCTTAATTATTAATAATTCCGATATTATTATTCCGTATCGTTTTTTAATTGATACCTTTATTAGTGTTTCTAATTTTGAATTGATTTTAATTTTGGAGATCCTTAAGACGATTCAAAAACCTGTGAGAAGAGACGTGAGATAAATGTCAGAAGTTTGATGCTTTCTAACAATAAAAAGAACAGCAAAAAGTGGAAGAAAGCTTACCAGTACGTCGGATTTATATCACAGCTTTCAATATGTACTATTAGTAAAGATACGGTTCTAAAAATATTTCTTTAAGTCGATATTGTGAATGAGAGTAACTCTATCTCTTGTTAATCTATCTATTTTTAATTTTAGTCGTAGAATCGAGATGTATCGATCCAATGACGAAGGGTGTCATATAAATGGGAAGCCGAAAATTTAATATGCCCATTTCGGTTTTTATTAATATGCAATTCACGAGATAAAATAAACCACGCACAAAAAGCCTAAATTGGCTGTGTTTATAATACACATTAATTACAAAATTAAACCCGCTGGGAATTGGCACGTATGGAGGTTTCGTTACTGTGCCGAACCTTTCATGACTTTTGTTTAGATTTTTTTTCTTTATTGCTATGAATGGCGAGACGAGCATGCCGTTCGCCTGATGGTAAGCGATACGACCGCTCATGAACAGTAGCAAAACCAAACAACACCTTGAATTACAAAGCAATGCTTGGCATTCCACTGCGCTCGCCATCCTGAGACATAAGATGTTAAGTCTCAATATGTCCAGTAGTTACTCTGGCTACAATGCCCTTCAACCCCAAACACAACATTCGTTTACACTGCTGTTTGACGGGAGAAATAGACACTGCGGTGGTACCCACCCAGATGGCCCCTCACATATGAGAGACCTACCACCAGTAAATATTAGTAATTAAAGTATTGAGATGTTCCGAAAATGTATGGTATAATAATAATGATTATGTCAGGTCATAGCTCTTGAATTTGATCTGGTTTGTCGCCGTGGGAGGCGGTGTCATTAAATTGGATATGTCTCGTCCTTTCTAATTTATGTGTGACCGATTGTCTGTGACACTGTGATAAAAACTAACACCTGTGCGTCTGACATTATGGTCCTATCTAACGATATTATCAATTTATACATTATTTAAATTAAGGCGTAATATCATTTTTAGGTAATAGTGGGAGATATTGTACTACGTTTAAGGAATATCATTTTTTATGATTTATTATTTTGACCCGGGGAAATTCAATTACGAACCTTCGATGCAAACCTGAATATCAAAGCACTAAAAGTCAACACGTCGTAATTCAAAACCAAAATCAATATCATATTTACGACACCGTGTGAAAATAAAATTAAAAATCACAAAACATTTTCAAGTCATACATAATTTAATTTTGGCAGTAAATCACACGCATACATCATTCAAACATATTCCCAGAATAAAGCCGAACGGAATATCGTCTGGCTTTTATTGGGTCCCGGAGTTAGGATTCTCGGAAGGTCGCGGCCCGGACAGTGGGGTCTCGGAGGTTGCGTTGATGTCTTTTGTACCACGCCGCGGCGTACCGACACGATCTACAACACTAAGCGCCTCACCCGACTTTGCTCGCGTTTTACTCCCCATTTTATTTGTAACGTATGCCGGCGCGGTAAGACGGATGTAGTTTTTAATAATAATGACTGTTGTGCAATGTCGTGTAAGTATAATTAAAGCAAATGAGTTTTTAATGTCTTCGGATGGGAGTTAAAAACGCATTGAAGCTATTTTATACAGATTTAAAAGAGATGAGGCTTGTTATTGTGAATACGTAATAGTACTGTAATGCAATGAATAGTTATCTAAAGCGTAAAAAAAATTGAGAGATCCCTTTTTCTGGAAGTGTTCTTGCAATTCAAAGTATTCAATATGAGGAACTTAGCTTACTTACAATTTTTCTCGCCTATTTTTTTCTATAAAAGCATAGTAATCTATTGGAATTGATGGTAACTAAAGTACTATCTGTTCTCCAGATAGAGAACGCACAAACTTGTTCTAATTAGAAGTAGAAAATAGTAATACTAAGTAAAAAAATAGATTTAAAAAACAAAAAATTCTTAATTTAGCAATGATTAGTTGCTTGTTGTTGATAGAGATAGGACAGTCAAAAGGTTCACCAAAAAAGTTGGCCTAAAATGTTCTTAGAGAAAGGCGTCAAATATATATTCATACTGAACCACTGTCAAATGAGATCGGTCTAATGTGCTCGTCATACCGTCAACCACATGTGTACATATGACGATTTACTTGTCATCGATTGTGTGTCAATTTACATGTGTTAGGACTGTCACGTAATATCGAACCATATAGGTACATAGGCCTCTTTTATTGGGACGGTATGGACTTAAGATAATAATAAATTATTTTTTAGAGAAAAATAATAAATTGTTTTTGAAATTCGAATTCTATTAAATAACTGACCAAATAATTAGAGCAAAGATTACCAATGCTTGCCAAATGGGTATGTACCTAAATATTTGTCTCTTTGGGTGTTTGCGCGGCCGAAAAGTCTCTCGTAGTTATGCCCACGACACAAGACTCGATCTTAGTTTAGGGTCAGGACTATGTATGTGACTGTTGGATGTATTTATTTGTTTATCTTTTGATAGAAAAGCGATTAGTTAAATGTTATAAGCGATTGAATTAAAGAGTTATACACTATGGTTTCTCATCGTAGAGAGACATTACTATACCGTATGTGAATGTTACATTTTAAGTGTTTAGTAATAAATAAGATAAAATGGAAAATTATAAAAATCAACAAGATTTATTTATATCTAAGTTTATGAATGTCCTAAGGTAGTTTTTACTGAAGAGACGACATATTTACTCAATATGTTTATGTTACAAAAAGGCTTAGACTTGAAACCCGTCGGACATACAGATTGATAAGAATCGCCGCTGCCTCCCTTCCCGCGATACGGCGTGATGATAACGCTCTCTCAGTATGGCCAGCCGATAAAATGTTTTAAATAGCCATATTACATGTTATATTTACAGTGAGTACAACCTTCATGGACAATTTAGGTATATTAAACCAGCCTTACGGTAACGGTAACTCATACCGGTATTATTTATCTTTCATAAACGATAAACTCCAAACGGTATTTTGCTATTTTCAGCAACAAAAAAGTGCTATTCGTTTTTTAAAAGTCAAATGCACAGATGTGAAATAACCGTTATTTTTTGGAAATCAAAAAGAACGAGAGTGGCCAGTATAAATAATTTTGAAATTGGAATTTCAGTTGAGATAATGTTGATCCACATTATATCTAGATAATATTTATCACAGATAAGGAAATTACGTAATGCAGATAAATAAGAATTGTTTCTTCGATCATGACCAATGTTTAATTCTCGTTTCACTTTCTTCGTGATTCGGCAATTTGTGGACGTTACACAGACTATAATTTATTCGATTATCGAGATGAATCGAATCGATCCATGATTGATTTAATAGCGTAATCAAGTTACATTACAACACTGTTAATTTGTATCTGCGTTCTAACATACATATGCTAATAAACACAAGGTGTAACACAAAATATAATTGAATTGAGAGCATTATATCCAGTGTAACTGTCCGTTTGGAACCGAACAACATAAATAAATAAAAAAAAAAAGAAATCGATTGTCATTGCTTACTTTACTTTAAAATCAGTAGAGCTAATCCCAGTATCCGATTACGCTGGCCGGTTCCGAACGGATGTGCACACGTAGATTAAAAAAACGTCAAAACGTGAGTGTGAAATGAGTTTTTACTCACTGTCGTCGAATGAGGATCAAACACAAACACTATCGTGATACGGACGTGTAACTTGTCGGCCGCGGCACGCGTGCGTTCGGTACGGAGAGTGATCACTGTGTGCTGCCCACAGCGACGTCGTGACGTATATATTGGTTCGTAATTGGCCGACGACGCAGCCCGCTGAATTCACAGTTCACTAACTAATGGAAAGCCTGTTACGACGATTTTTGAAGTTGCTGTCGACACGTTTTCGTTTGCAGCAGGAAAGCCGGGTTCACTCCGCGCTGTTTAATGTTAGACTGTCGCCCGACCGCGGATCACTGCGTTTTATCACTTTTTGTTTTTGGAACATCTTTTTCAATGGTTTCAGTTGAGAGGCATTGTTTACGTGAATCGAGTTTTTCACGGATTGATAAAAAAGGAGGATGTTTTGACTGGGTTTTATAAACTACTGTGCTGCGCTCGCATGGAGTTTGTAGAGTATTATAGTATAGAGTCAAGGCCTTTAGATTTCAATATTTATTTCATCGCAATAAGTGTTAATGAGAATACTTGGAGAGGCCTTCGCTCATTATTGAGACGGTACAAACTGATACATATATTATGATCAGTTTTTTATAAATATCAATAATTTACATTTATAATTAAAATATAATAAACCATTTTGTAAAGAGTCATTTAAAAAAAATGAAATATAAAATGCCTACTTATTTTTTGCTTTGTCTAATATCATTTTAATGACATCTGGCGACGGGGACACGGTGAACTTTTTGCTTCATTTACAAAAAGTGTATACAGTGACTCATAGTTACTTCCAGAACTTAACAGCAGTATTATTAAAACACATCGAGGCGTCTATAAGCTGAGTACGTAATCAAACTTGTTATTAGCACACCACAAAACATAATCCCACTACTTACGCTTGGTTGTCGCGAACAAAACGTAGTAGTGATGACGTTTTAAGCCGTCTGTACACACAACACCGCCGGTCATTGATGCAACATACGTCATTGACGGGGAACGACGGGCGCGATTAAATACGTCAAATAGTAGATGGTTTTCGTGACTCTACTTTTAGCATATTTTGGCTATGTTACACTTTAGTATTATATAAAGCAGGGGAAAGTGGTGGGGGGAGGGGGTAGTTTATTTATGATTTCGTACTTTTAAAGTTGACTTGCATATAAGCTGTAGAGTAATGAATTTTAACCAAGCATTTCACTGTTTCTAACTCTGATCTTAATAAATATATTCTATGATTGGTTAACTAGAAATGATAATTCAAATATACCCAAAAATCACATGCATAATCCTGACCTTGTATGAAGATAAAAAGATTTGTATTTTATATTGTGGGTATCAGAAACTACTAGACTTTTTAGAGCTGCCTCATTCAATCCCGAAAAAAATCATGTACGTTCTTTACCACACTTTCATCTCAAACTCGTGGCCTCTAGTTTCACAGCTGACCTCTTAACTAATTGGTTCATTAAGATAGTCCTGTCAAAATATTGTATGAAAAAATGTCCCATAGATCTCATTTATGAGCCTGTAAGAATCTCTGTCTGCCTTTTGCCGGGTACAGGGGTGAATGTATACTTTATCCTTATTAATATACCATTCCTAGTTATGTATACTTCAATTAATGCCGCGCCATACAAGCGCGTAGACTTTACCAGAATCACACTTCTTAGAATATTAATGTTGGAATTTTTATCGGACGGTCTGAAACGATTGCTAGATAAAAACTAGATTGTCTATGGACCGTTCCAATTACTCATACACCACTTCCGGCTGTTATTTATTAATTTTCCGATACTAAAACTTCCCTCCGACGTTGTTTATAATTTATTCTAACAGAGCTTAATGAATATTAATTTTCTGCTATTCACCGTTTTCCATTGATTATGGCGTTGGTATAGTAAAATATATATTATCAGTGAATCACTAATGGTTTAGTGTATGCATTCTTAGATTTGGTTCATGAGTCGGGTAGTCTCGGGATTTCCAAAGGGTATATTTTATTATCAATAAGCTCTCCGCTTTTCACATATTGGGCTGGAATAAGGTCGATGAACTATGAGAACCAATTCAGCCTATCACTGCTGGGAGTAAGCTTATATATGTAAAATGAAAATAGTCCAAAGACGAGTATCCAAAGACAATAAACGTTAAAAATTTCCATACCGTAATCTTAAGAAAGCTCTACATTAACCGAACTATTACGATTTTCCCGAAAGGAAATTGAAATAACTGTTTTTCTGCCTTCTGGCATTGGTCAATACCAGAGCCTGCCTTCTTGGTGTATCTCTTCTAATTCCCGTATTTTTCGGAATTCTTTTTTTTTTATTGCTATGAATGGCGAGACGAGCATGCCGTTCGCCTGATGGTAAGCGATACTACCGCTCATGAACAGTAGCAAAACCAAACAACACCTTGAATTACAAAGCAATGCTTGGCATTCTGAGACACAAGATGTTAAGTCTCAATATGTCCAGTAGTTACTCTGGCTACAATGCCCTTCAACCCGCAACACAACAGTGCGTTTACACTGCTGTTTGACGGGAGAAATAAACACTAACGGTTTCTCTTTCATAAATAGCCCTCATATCACTTCGATACAGTGTTAATGAATATTTTAAATGCAGTTGTTTTGGTAACACATTTTTCCTTCAAACCGCCTGAGTTTCGAAGTATTCGCGTAAACCTAGACTATATCCATATGTTGTGAATTGCGTTACAGATTGATTCCCAGGCAATTTTAATGCCGATTCGCAGTATCAGAAGTGCAATGTAAAGTTATTTTTAACTGGTCATGATTTTGGAGGAAAATGTAGGAAATGTTTTTCATCTTGTCTTTATCACTGCGCATTTATAATAATAATAATCTATTATATTTATTATTTATCATATTATTCATATATAATAATAATACCTTCAAAAATCTAATCAGATCCACACATCTATTATTCGGTCGTTCATCCATATTTTACAAATGTAAATTTATTTGATTTTGTTTTATTTGGGTGGCTCACAGCTATCAATAGCAAACAAACATATATATTACAAATTGAATGCAAAAGATGGCCATTTAAAGCTGCACTTGACGGTACGTGGTCTCCACTCAAGAACTTTTATATCTCGTTATTATGAATAATATGAAGCACCTACCGCCACTTCAAATTATTACTCATTTAATTGGTAAGAAAATAACAATGAAGGAATGTGCATGCTTCCTAAATAGACCACAGGAGTACGTCGGCGACGTGTACCTGAACTACAATATTCCCAAACCTTGACCGAGGGGTAGACCCAAGAAGCGCTGGCTAGATGTCGTCAAGAAAGATATGAGGGTCAAAGACTTTACTATTGAGGATGCCGAATTTCAGACGAAATGGAGGAGAATCAGCCGAAAGGCGGACCTTGGCACCGGCTGGTATAACGCCAGATAGAAGAAGAAGAATAATATGTATGGCTGATAATACTGAAAGAATAGTAAATTCGCTAACATGACCCTATCCAGCTTGGTAGACTGAGGCGTGAAATACTTTGTTATTTTAAAATTTGGTCTTTATTCCCCACCCAAGTTATGACGTTGGCAACGGAACTGCAATCCAAATATTACAGATGTTAATAAAAAAAGAGAAACTACTGGGCATATTGAAACTTAACATCTTATATCTCAGGATGGTCAGCGCAGTGGATTGCTAAGCATTGCTACTGTCCATTAGCAGAAGTATCGCCTACCATCAGACGAATGGCATGCTCGTCTCGCCATTCATAGCAATAAAAAAATATTGAAGTAGTTGGAAACAAATAAGCAGGTTTCCTTACAAACTGCTTAATTAGAACCAACTTTACATTGCACATATTTGGAGATACAAACGTTATCATAATGAATTTAGCATTAATCAAATACGCCACAAATGCGCTCTGTGTGGTTCTTTTTTTCGTAGAAAACGTAATACATGTAGATATATTATGCAAATATTTATATAATAATTACAGTAATACATAATTTATCTCACTTCTCACTTTATGTAGCTTTGTCAAGTTTATATATAGATCATGCGTTAGGATGTCGTAGGTTCGAACTCGAGGTAGTAACTCTACTCTGCTTCTACTCTCATTTCAGTGCTATGTTAAATATTTTATCGGCTCATATATGCCTCATTGCAGGGCACGGGTCTCCTCTACAATCAAGGGTACGATTGAAAGTGGTTAGATCATATACTCTCACACGCCTAAACCCATCCCGGAAAAAAAATACCTGCCCATTCATTAATTCATTCGTGAAGATATGCGAACCATAGAGTATAGAATAGAATAGAATCTTAATTTGCCTAAAATTTGGTGCAACATGGACCTTATGGTAGTATTCACAAAACTCAAATTTGTTAATTTTTGACATGAAAATGTTTTGTTTACAATTAGATTAATGTAATGTCTATGAGTCATTGATGGCGTTTTTATGATTCTGTCAAATAAATTTAACATAAGCTTTGCATGCCTCTTGTGATGTCATTTAAAATTGTACATTAAGTTCTTATCAACGCCAAGGTCACACTCGGCCTATCAACAGCTATACAAACAATTTAATTACACAGGCACGAGCCATAATATTTACATATGATGAACAATCCTGGGCATCCCTTATCACTATCAGATACACTGCGCCGCTGATAACGAAGATTATGCGGTTTATTTGTACTGATATGGAGAACAAATGACGTTGAAGCGTGTGACAAATTATTACATAGTTAGTTGACAGAACTTATTGTCACGCTTATGTTTAAAAAGGTTGATAGAGATGTGTCGACACAAATATTTGGCTACGATATTTCAGTTATTAATTAAACAGATTATTAAAATATTTTGAGTTAATTAAGGGGCTATTGATTATGCTTATTATACTTTTTAGGACTCAAATAAAATGGTAACCATAAAAGTATTGCTATTTGACTTCATAATTAAAAACCACGTGTTAAGGAAATGATGTACGTTAATGGTCTATTAAAAGGAATTTATAATTATTTATTATAGAATTATGAATTTACAAGCGGAAAAAATACCGTTTAAAAATAGAAACAAGGAAATTAAAAACTATTTTAATCTTTACAAAACAAAGGCGTAGACAAATGCTCTTGAAATAATTACGGAAAAGGGACTATAAAAATATTGTCTACTGCTATCTAAACAGGAATTATTGTTACGTCGACGAAACGTATTTTACCGCGACGATAGTATTATTGCAGTTATATAACGAAGTATATGCTATATATATATATATATATGAATATGGGATTGCTATCTATAGCTCACTATAGCTGTACTAAATGACCCGTTAGTCACGTGAGTGTATTTAGTTTTTTTTTTTTAATCTGGCCCGTCAATTTGCACCTGATGGTAAGCGCAAATGCCGCCCAGGCAGAGTATCCAATGCCAATGGAAACAATTATGCCGGCCTGCTAAAAGTTAGTTTAGGAAATGATTAACTGTCGCGGGTATAATATTGCACTCAATTTTTAATGAATATAGTAAATAAATAAAAAAACACCCAATAGTCACATTCATAGTCCTGAAACCACGTCGTAGGTATCATGAACTACGAGAAACTTTTCGGTCTCACAAACACCCAGACCCAAAACAAATACCTGTGGTTCACAAAAATATTTCTTTCGGTGCGGGGATCGAACCCACGGCCTCTCGTTTCACAGCCGGCGTCTAACCAACTGTGCCACGGAGGCTGTCAAAAATAATAATTTGTATTCTCATATTATTTAAAATCTTTTCTCATGTATCTAGGTGTGTATACGCACCAACTCTTTCTTTATCTGTTGTTGGAATCTGTTGAAATTGTTGTGGATTGTGTAATTGTACTTGTTTTTTATGCTATATTGTATCTGTTGTTTCGCAAATAAATAAAAATCCTAATATAAAATATTACATACTTTGTTTGAACACGTTTACCTTAGGAACAACCGGTTCAGTCAACATTTACAGGATAATTATTTGAACGCGTGTAAAAAAATACATGAATTTTGTCACGCACACTATTCTACAGCAAGGATATAAAATCCGGCGTAACCCAATTATCAACGTTCGATATTTAATACAATTCAATACGAAATCAAATTTTCCTTATATTAAAAAAAACCTTAGTAACTACTGAATTTTACCGCAATCCACTGGAATTTACCTTCAAAAATCTGTCATTAATTTATAAATAAACCCAATTTAATTTTGTAAATTCCAATGTTTAATCAGTTTGGCGGAGTTTTTTGCACGCCTATATCGGCAAGGAGGTAGGCAGAGGTGTCACTACAGGTATAGACATTACGAGCTTAGCTTGGATACGATAGAGGCCACCACACAAGTTCTCCTAGAAGATTAATCAAAGCTAAAAACTTACACAAACGGAATGTCCGATCTGGGATTTGAACCGTAGACAAACAATTTATAGATGCATGAGATATGCATGCTGTGACTATGCCCATGAGGTGATAACTATCCTTTCTAATTCGACAGTCTCCATGGCGCAGTTGGTTAGACGCCGGCTATGAAACGAGAGGCTGCGGGTTCGATTCCCGCACCGAGACAAATATTTATGGGATCTATCAGTAGGTATTTGTTTCAGGTCTGGGCGTTTGTGAGACCGAAAACTGTCGTAGTTCCTGATACCCACGGCACAAGACTCGATCTTAATGTGGGGTCAGGACTATGTATGTGACTGTTGGGTGTATTTATTTAATTATTAAATTAATCCTTATAATCTCCACTAAGTCTGGTGCTGATATTTTATGATTTATTATATGTCGATATCAGATATTTTATGCAAGAAATTCAGAATTTGCAGGATAGGAAACGTTTTTCCTCAATACACGATGATTTATGTTTGTTACAAAAAATTGGAATGTACTACCAGTAAGTCAATTAAGTCTTGTGATTTATTATTTCTTCACCTTGATCTCGCGGGGGACAGACCGATCGTAATGTTTGCACGTAGTCATTTAAAGTACACACCTACAGTTTTAATCCTCTTAGTGGTAGGTATTTACTGGTTTTATTTTTACTGGTGATAGGTCTCCCATATGTGAGAGGCCACCTGGGTGGGTGCCACCGCAATGTCTATTTCTCCCGTCAAACAGCAGTGTAAATGCACTGTTGTGTTTCGGATTGAAGGGCATTGTAGCCAGAGTAACTACTGGACATATTGAAACTTAACATATTATGTCTCAGGATGGCGAGCGCAGTGGAATAGTCGTAGTTTCACATCGGTTAGTGCTCTCCTTTTATCGCGTTACCCATCCTATAAGGTGTTGGTTATAACATGCCCATATAGAAATTTGACACAGGCAGGCATCATTCTTTGTCACATTCCAAGGTCTATTCAAATTTCTTAATTTTACCTCTACAATAGAATTTTTCAGACTCATTTCCGTTGGCATTTTCTTCAACTTTTAAACTCAGAAAAGAGACGAAAAATGATGTTAAACACTTGCAAGAGGCATAGAGACTTGAAGAGTGTTTTTTAAATTTATCATTTTTTCACTTGCGATCAGGCGCATGGGAGTTTAAAAGTAAGGTTATAGGCGTCGATCGCGCATTTTTTTGCCGGCCATACGTCAAGGTGAGAGGTCTGCCTGACGCAACGCGCCCACCTGTGGCATAACGTCTGCGCCGTCGTCTACATTCGAATGGGAAATTAACAAAACTAGATCACAAGAGGAACTTCGCGTTGTGTTCCCCATTTTAATTACCGTAGTAAATTTTATGAGTAAAATAATAAATTGTAAATGTTGAAGGGGAATATAATTGGTGATATATTAATATTTTCATTTTATATACTTATTTATTTAAGATACAAAGTGAATTATCGGAATAATTAGTTTGATAGTTTACTATAAAATTAACAACATTTTGTAAAATACTATGCAGATATTTTATCCTATTTATCATAATGGACCTCTTCTATCTGGGATAATAGGTCCAATGGTATTTTGTCACCTATGATTCGTGAGGTTCGGGTTAACTAATGTGTTTTTTGACGGCAACCAATTCATAAATAAGTTAATATAAAATAAAATAACATTGCCCTTTTGAAATATTGTGGTATTCTTGTAGCATATTGTACCCATAATTTCTAAAGTTAAAAAGTGTGACGTCAAAAACATTCATCATTTATGGAGTAAGATATATAGAAAGTATACGTTTCTATATCTTCATCAATGGGGAATACCATAAAGCAAAAGCTCGCCATATACGCACGGAATTACCCGACAGGTTTGACAGTCGTGCTTGGCGGGCAAAACTATCAGTATAGGATGAAAATAGGTAAAGATATGCTTGCTTGCTGCCTGTGCTTAAAATCATCAGACTACAATTAAATGGATCACAATTAATGCCCCGAGACCGTGCATGGTAAAATCACGGATCAGTCTGAGACGCATCTGACGTAAATCTGTGCGTTTATTTTGTCATTTATATTGATACTGGTATCATAAAGTCACATCAGTGGACTTGATTTTTTTATTTCGTTGAATGACACGAGCATGTCATTCGCCTTATGGTAAGCGATACGACCGCTCATGGACAGTAGCAAAACCAAGCAATATCACGAATTACAAGGCAATGCTTAACATTCCACTGCGATCGCCATCCTTAGACCTAAGATGTTAAGTCTGAATAAGTCTAGTAGTTACTCTGGCTACAATGTCCTTCAACCCAGTGCATGTACATTTCTGTTTGTGGGCGAACTAGACATTGCAGTAGTACCTATCAGTATTATATGTAGGTATATTAATTTCGTGAGTCCAGTCATCAGGGAATTTTGAATTGCTATTTATTAATGTTTATTGATTCTGATCTAGACGCACTTGACAATTGCAGATATTTAAGCCACTCATTCTTCCCCTCCCATTGTTAGATTCCAAGTAACTTTGACGCAGATGCAATAATTAATTCTGTGGCTCTAGTGACCAGTGATACAACTCGAGTTGTACACTTTATGAGATTTTAATAAAATATAACAGAGATTTTCTATCTACTATAGCTTGGGAGATAGTTTTGTGTAAAATGATATAACTGCTACCATTTTGGCGAAAATTACGTGAATATTAATACCTTTTGAGACTACATACAAAGACAGAACCAGTGGGTTTTGACGGGATTTCCACCATCGAGTTCAGTGGACGCTGTTTAGGCGAGTGGCAAACCATCCCACCAGTTGATTCATAAAACTTCGATCAACAAAAAATGCTCGAGCAGTTTTTATATGACAGCTTCTAATGAATTGAATGACTCCTAAAAGCATAGAGTCATTCATAATATTCGAGTCATGGCTTTTTGCGTTGGGAGATTCCTGGACAATTAATTAAAAACAATTTGGTGCATTAAAAGGAAATTCTGAGAACCAAAAGAACGTAAGTGACTTTAGAACCAAGATAATGTGCGACAATATTTTTTTTCCCAGCGTGGTGGACTATATGGCCTAACCACTCTCAATCGTACTATCGATTGTAGAGTAAGCCCGTGCCCTGCAGTGGGACGTATATGGGCTGATACAGAATTTTTTTTCAGTCTTGGTTATTTGGGATTGAAAGCTTCTCGAGGTATGTCATATTACTGACTGATAAAATGTATCTTACTGTGGAATCATCGGCTTTCTATCTTTCTCTCTCCCTACAGCCGCAGCAAGGCCACTGAACATAGACCTCCGCCACGGATCTTCACATCGACCTGTTGGAAGCGGCCTGCATCCAGCGACTTCCTGCAGCCTTTACCAAGTCGTCTGGCTACCTGGTTATCCACCTTATAGCACCTTGTTTGTCAACTTAGTGTATATAAAATAACAAAAAAAGAACATCCCAGATAAAAGCACTTAGTTCAGTAATAAAGAATTTTAAACCGAGTATTCGGATACTTAAAACTCATTTATTATGACCTTTGTTTATTTTCCTTTAACTTTTGAAAGGTTTACAAGGTCTCTGTCAGATAATTTAATAGTCTAGACTGTAACGTGGATCCGAAAGATATATTTTGTTTATTAAACTGTCAATCATTGCGATGCAAGGACTGTGAAAAAATATTTGTTACGTAATAAAGAATCATCAGCTCTGAGCTTTTAAGATACTGTTTATTATTGAAATCGAATTTAGAGTATTTGGCCTAACCCTTTTCAATCGTATTCCTAACTGTAGAGGAGGTTCGTGCCCTACGGTGGGGCGTATATGAACTGATACAGATATCAGCTCGTATGAGTCTTTGTTAAGTGCTAGTTCTCTCTTTATTTGAAAAGCATAGGTCTTAGCTTCAGAAGCAAAGCATAAGTAAAGCAGAAGCACAAGGGAAGGCGAGTCTCACATAAATTTTAAATTCTATTTTAAACTGTCATAAGTAAAGTTTTCCTTATGATATTTTCCTTTATGGTTAAAGTGTATTCTTGAAGTTATCGACAAAGGTGGTACTA
Source organism: Hyles lineata (assembly GCA_030180105.1). NCBI lineage: Eukaryota > Metazoa > Arthropoda > Insecta > Lepidoptera > Sphingidae > Hyles > Hyles lineata. Next base: position 865,332 of record JARJEE010000040.1, read on the forward strand.
GAGAAACTCATATTTCATCGAGCTTATTTCCGCCCAAGATGTTATAGTGGCCGAACCTATCGCTACGTCTAGCGCAAACTAATAAATTCAAACCTGAATAGTTTAAAATAGTAATTACCTTCTCTTTATAATAAATTAGCGATCGGGCCTGACTCCGCCCGGGTGCAGATACGCTTTTCAAAACGGCAGCCAAAATGTTCAATTTCGACTATAAATTTAGAATATCAACCAATTGGACCACGCAAAACGAATGAAATTTCCTCTTGCGTATTTGCTAGATTTTTCACTACTACTATCCTCCTATAGGTCATAGCGTGATGATATATTCCCTAAGGCATACCTCGATAAATGACTTGTTCAACACAAAAATGATTTTTTCAATTCGAACCAGTAGTTCCTGAAATTAGAGGTAACAAACAAACAACCTCTTCAGCTTTATATATTACTGTAGATATTCTCTAAATATCCTCAACTTCAGCATCAAAGGTCGAAACCCAAACGCCGACAAATGAATGTGCAATTACCAGTGCGTTTTAGTTATATTAATTTACTACAGTTGAAACCGCAAAAATCCCACACAAAGGGCACGCCTTTACGTCCTAGCATTACGCCACACTCGGCGTTTATTACCCACTGTAATGACTTTTAAATTACTGTTTCATATTGCATTTTTTTCTCGTACCGGTAAATGAATCCATGCTATTTTTACACCGTTTCCCAGAACGGAAGGTAAATTCTAGCCGTTAAAGTTTACTTTTTTTTGTGTCTGCCTGTTAATGATTTATAGGTGGCGCCCGCCAGTGGTTAGAACAATTTGATTAGTAATTTGTTTCGCTAAATCGAATATTGTGTGGAACGGCGCTTTAGTAGGGAAAACGCACTTTTAATTGGCCTGTTTATAATGAATATTATCATAGTGATTAGTTTCTTGATAATTTACTACGTCTATATACTACTGAGACTATATCGACACATAAAGAAATTATTGTAGCTAATTTCGAACAATTCCGTACAATACCTAGAGTTATGTTTGAGCACTGGCCAATAACTATAAGGTTTACCCTACTGTTATGGTATATACCTATTTAATAAATACATTCATGCCAATCGTAAGATTAATGTCTTGTATAGTATTTATCGAGAATCAGAAGGAATGTTCCGGTTTCCGCGATACCCAGAATTGAGACAATTATTTATTTATCGAATACCTATACAAAAATTCTCAATTGCGTGATCGTATAACTAAGTATAGCTTTTATAACATGTTCAATCGTGATTTAAAAGGAAATTTCACCTTTAAATAGATGTCGCATAGATTTTGAGATTGCCGGAGATCCCATATCCCTTTCTTCCTCTCAGCCTCATTCCTACCCTTTTTCCTACCTTCTATTTTTCTTCTCCTTCCGTACCCATTTTGTGAGACCGAGAATGCACCTTAGATCCAAATGCTTCAGATCTTCATAGGCAACACTTCACTAATCATCTCATCATCAGATTTATGCCATCCAACAAATACATGCTTAAAATTTTGAGCTGAGAGCACTTTAATAACGGAATGCTAAAGCGCGCCTAATAACAGAACCGATACAAATCAAATTGGTATTTGCTAATATTAATTTGGATTGAATCCGGAACTTCCTGTTTAGGGTTTGAAGGTATATTCATTCAAAAACTATGCCCTCCACATTCCACGCGGTCGCTGACTTAAAAGTAACTGAATATCGACTTCCGAGACACGACTCACGCGAATGAGTCACACACGTGCCCCATAAAGCGAATCACATGGAAGTCCCGCCATAATATCCTAAATATGTTGCAATGAATACCAGCCCGTTAGCAAAAAATGCAAATGCCAAATTTAATGAATTGCATTCCACTGCTCAGAGCCAAGAATTCAAGGTGAAACCAGATTTATCTAGTTCCATTTCCTTTCTTAATGCAAGGCTGACATTTTCCTATTTCAATTATAGTTAAGCGATATATAGTTTGAACAAAATGAATTAAGACCGCGCTGTTAACATTTTGCTCAGTAATTTAAAGCGATTTGCAAGATAACGAGTGACTGAAATAAATACTACAATAGCTAAAGATAGCAATGTTACTAGAGTTTGATGCCATATGTAACTCTGATTCTAGAATGGAATAATTGCTGATATCGCTGTGATCGCTACCCGGGCTATGTCCCACTTCCAGCAAACAATCTAATTATCTAACCAAATCAAAGTATCATTCAATGACTGTTGTTATCATGACTGTTTTAATTCAATATGCAATGAATAAAGGTGATATCCGTTTCTTATTTCCTCATTATCTCTTGTAGTATGACGTATTGTATCTGTATCAGCACATATGCGTCCCACTGCACGGACCTACTCTACAATCGACAGTACGATTGAGAGTGGTTAGGCCATATAGTCCACTACGCTGGCCTAGTGCGGGTTGGCGGACTTACATACCATAGAAATTCTTATAAACCGCTATGGTATGCAGGTTTCCTCACGATGTTTTCCTTCACCGTTTTAGTGCGTGGTGATTGACTATCAATACACACATGACGTATTGAACGCAAAATAATGTGAACGTGATTCTTGGCGTGTAGTTATTTTATAAGTTCTACAAAACAACTCCAGTTGGAACCCAAATTTGTTGATTGGTAATATATTCTTCTATTACACCGGTCAATGAGTAAGAAGATTGTGTGATGGAAAGAAACCGCCACTCTTGAACATATTCGACGCGAATTAATCCCCATTATATTGTAGGCTTTCCACAAAATATGACTCTTATGTAACTATGTGAAGTCTGCCCACTCACATTAAGGAAATTCGGCGTAGTAAAGGTTAAATACCTTTCAACTACATAGAAGACCCATATTGAGAAATTATGTATGGGCAGATACGCCATAATGGCGCAGTTGGTAAGACGCCGATTGTGAAACGTGAGGCCACGGGTTCGATGCCCGCACTGAAATCTTTCGTGTGATCCACGGGTATTTTTCAGGTCTGGGTGTTTGTGAGACCGAAATGTATCCCGTAGTTTCTAGTACCCACGACACAAGACTCCATCTAAGTGTGGGGTCAGGACTTTGTATGTGACTGGTTGGTGCAGTTATTTAATACCATGATTTTTTATACCAAATATTCAATTCTGAAACGAAAAGCGTAAAGGAGCCAAAGAAACAAGACATGGGCTGACAGAAGACTATGCTCCTCTAGCGAAAATATAAATGAAATCGAAAAATTTAATTATTAAAACCTACAAAAATGCTTTACTTGTGTAACCTACTGAGCAATAAAAATTGTAAAAAGTACAAGATCGTATATACCAAGCGATACGAACAAGAATAAAAAGATCGCTGACATTTAATCAAAGACTCAGCTACTGCACACGACAACCATAATTATTTATAAACGAATGAATTAAAATCGTCATAAAGAACAGAATACATTCTTATTAAAGTTAAATATAAATTTACGTTGATTTTAATTGACTATCTCGGTGGCGCAATTGTTAAGAGGACGGCTGTTAAGCGATAGTCCTTTGGATAAATCTTCGTATTGAATTAAATCTACACGTATTTGTTTCTTGTCTGGGAGTTTGTGAGTCCAAAAAGTCTCTTATGGGTTCCGATACCCACGGGCCACGCAAGACTTGACCGATTTTAATGTGGAATAACATAACATAACATAACATAACACCCAACAGTCACATACATAGTCCTGACCCCACACTAAGATCAAGTCTTGTGTCGAGGGTATCAGGAACTACAAGAGACTTTTCGGTCTGACAAACACCCAGACCCGGAAGAAATATTTGTGGGCCGCGCAAACATTTCTCTCGGTGCGAGGATTGAACCCGCGACCTCTCGTTTCACAGGCGGCGTCTAACCAACTGCGCCACGGAGGCTGTCAAAATGACGATACGTCATTGTTGGGCGTATTTATTTTATGAAATTCACATTTTACCCCGTACAGATACTTGTAAATAAATCTTCCTTCCGCTTAAAATATACCTGTAAGTTTGCCTCGACGATTTTCCTCGTCTATCGAATTACAATTTGAGTCATCATGCACCCCAGTATATGCCATTGACCTGTTGAACTCTTTATGTATATTTCCGCTAAAAAATCTTGTTATTATGCCACGTCAGAAACCAGGTTGGAGTGGTATTTCATGTCATTTTTTATTAATATAAACGTGGAAAACGATATGATTCATTTTACAATGACAGCTATTTATAAATATCTGTATATAGCAAAAGGTGGTATTACTTTGAAAATTAAAGAGAGGAGAGAAGAGTGAGGGACGAAGGAATAGTAACCGTTGTATATTAGTCATATGTCAGTCAAGTACAAAAAACTAGCTAGGAAAACTAAAGTACAAATGCTCTCAACTAAAGTAGGTAGTAGAACAGATGTTAAAAGGCGGGTATTTGGAAGAATTTCAGTAATTTTGTTAGCTGGATAACCTAACGCAAATAGTCCAGTAGTAATGTTTCAGAATCTACCAGATTACAAGTGGCAGTATCAACCGCTGTTTGGGACAAATTAGTTTTTTTTCTTTAATTTGATATAATGTATAAAGTTCATTTTGAATTAATTTTCGTATTAAAGCAGATACTTCAACTACCTATTACATAAATCTATAGGAGCATCTAAACAATCATTGCAGTAAGATGGCCGTTCTAAATTCAGCGACGAAACAAAGAGTCTTTCAAAACATTAAATTCGATCCTTGGCTCCTCATATCGAATACCATAATACACATACCTTGGTGCATTTGTGCTATTTAACGTCTACTGTATCTACATTTGAGTTTGTTGTTGTCTCATGTAGGTCTTCAGTATACACAGTCACTTCTCTATAATGTCTAATGTGATATCGTTTTTGAAATCTAATAAAGGCAGAAGACCAGACTTCATCTAATAGTAAATGAAGACTATCAGTCATTGATTTTTCAGTTCAAGAGTCGCAGCTAAGCGACAGAAGTCGAATAAGAATGACTTCATTTCCATCTCTTTTGAAAGGCAGTTTACCTGTTTAATTAGGAAGGCTTGTTACTTATTTGCCACTTCTCTCATATTTGTCATCAATTAAACTTCTAAATCTTGAAGCTATTTTTTTATTCACAAGTACATCAACCTTTTCTTATGTCTCCGCACTTACTTTGTCCAATTAATCCCTAGCAAATTTTCCTAATCGTGTATAATAGCCACCTTTCATATCATCATAATATTTTGTTTATGACAAGATGGTAAATACTGGTGTTTCATGACGTCACAAAATCATGTGACTGATTATCACGGCTCGGGCGGCTGCGGCTCCTCACGAATCACATGTGTATTGTCTACGTGCATGTTTGGTTAACATTTCACCACGCAAATAACTAAAGCCAGCGTATTTTGAGACGTGAATCATGCCATATTAGCTCGAATCGTCGAGTGCATTGGTGCAAGCGGAGATCACTGTCCATGCTCCTCATATGGGAGTGTTTGTTGCTATCTGTTTAAGTAATTTATTTGCGTATGAAATCAAATAAACCTATCAAATGTTGAGTTGAATATTGAGGAGAGCGTAGTGTAAACTTTTTATTGGGTCTTGTTATATCTTTATTAACTCCTTCTCTTGAGCAGAAGTTTCTATGGCATTATGGGGAATTTTTTTTGGATGATAGATAGTCCACCACTTCTATTTAGTACAGGTCGAAGACCGTCATATTCTTTTAACTAAAAACCTTTAAAGTATTAGAATTTGTCATAACAAGACTTAGAAGTGTTTTAATCTCTGCTGGATCAAATTATGGTTTAAAAACGGCAGTCTTCATAAAATAGAACTACATTTTACCAGTGTCGAACATTTCATAATAATTTCGCAAAATATTGGCCCAACATCACCAGTCTGCGCTATACATTGGATCAAACTGCAATTCGTCATCTGCTATGCATTAACGGCGCCAGATATAAATAAACTTACCGAGAATCACAGAATCCTGAGCGCGTAAGTTAATAAATTTAACATCGACAGGGGGAACTCCTGGCGTACAAATATTGATTTTATTTTAGGGTCCTTGCACACTTTATGATTCTTTGCAATTTATCTTTTTACTTTTGTGGTTTGATAACATTTTTTAGGTAGTAGGACTTGCTAATTAATGTTATCCACTTCCAATGGCCCCTTTTTGAAATTTTTTCAGGAGGCTTTCGGCAATCGAATTCCTATTTTAATTTTAATGGAGATGATTCTGATTTTTAAAAGAAATTAACTTATCTTGTCAAGAACAAACTCTACTGCCAAGTAACTCCATGAAGTTTTCCCAAAACCTAACATAGACTGAAGTTCCCATACAGGAAATCGAAGCCATTCACCTTCCACAACCCATATACCTCGCTACTAACCCAATGAAGCAAGGGTGGATCCAGATTTCAAGCCAAGGGTCATATAATTGTCAGAACACTTGATACGATTTTTATATTCGAATTGGTAATTATGATTTTTTCAAGTTTGTTACAGCCGTGATTTGTGAACACACATTTTTACTTTACTTGTCAACATACAAAGAATTTATTGTACTTATAAATATAAATAACATAATATATAAATTATGTCAATCTGGAGCCAGCCCAGAGGGGATCATGACCCCCATGACCTCCCCCCTGGATCCGCTATTGCAATGGAGCAACTAACATAACAAGACGTATCACTTAAATTACATTACATTACATTATGTTATGACATTATGTTGTCATAGGTCAGTAAAACGTCTGGCTTGCAACCAAAATTTAATTTATTATCTGTATTTTCCACGCGATTAGTACGTGATTCTCCAAGGCACGCGACTTGCAGATAACAGTTTGTACTAATGCTGTACTTATGCCACGCCCATCTTATTTGTTTTAATTAGTCACGTGCAATGCTAAAATTATCCGGTAAGGATCGCAGCTTGTCTTCGTATGTAAGTCACTAACTTTATTTAGAAGAGAGGGTGACTGCGCGATTTATACCCAACAGCTATACTAAGTAGAAACATACTTAAATAAACTCACGCCTTTTCCGAGAAGGGGATAGGCTGGAGCGAGAACACCCACACTTTGCCTTGTATATTCCCTCCACGATGAGATAGAAGGCGAGCCTATCGCCATATCGGCCACAAATTCCTGACCCCGTGCTGATAATGAATAGAAAAATCCAATATCACTTTGCCCGACCTGGGATTCGAACCCGAGACCTTTGTAACCGTACCATAGTACAACGCCGGCTGTGTAACCGTACCATAGAACAACGCCACCGAGGCAGTCAACATATACATATAATGACAATAGTAAAATGCATTCGTACTTTTACGAACAAACTTGGGTGCCACAATAGAGTGTATCAGAGGATGGAAGAACAATTTAAAGATTCTTGTGTCCAATATAACAGTCGCTAATGCCGAAAACGGCTACAAATTCATCATCATCATCATCATCATCATATTTAGATATTACTGTAATGACATTAAGCTTCAACAGGATTGATTCAAAGCCCCGAAATTAATAAAGAGAAAAAAAAAACAGGATTGATAGCAGTCAATCAAAATACATAAATATTATACGTAAATAGTATTGTTTGAATTAAGCTTTTTATACAAACTAGTCCTATAATAATACTTTTCATCACCCGTAAACTAAACGTAAGCCTTCCGTAGCGTTTTCTACAACGACCGGCATTTGTAGGCAGATTTTCTAGTAAAGGTATACAGTGTCTATACTCTTGAATAATTAGTGGTGGTAGGTCTCTCATATGTGAGAGACCGCTTGGGTAGGTACCACCGCAATGTCTATTTCTCCCGTCAAAAAGCAATATAAATACACTGTTACGTTTCGGTCTGAAGGACATTGTAGTCAGAGTAACAACTGGTCATATTGAAACTTAACATCTTATGTCTCAGGACGGCAAGCGCTTTGGAATGACAAGCATTGCCTTGTAATTAATAGTCTTTGGTTTTACTACTGTTCATGAGCGGTCGTATCGCTTACCCTCCGGTGGATGGCAAAGTCGTCTCGCCATTCGTTGCAATAAAAATTTTTTTTGGGCTATGAACTAAGGACGCGATATCCTGTATGTAGTTAATAATTAATATCATGCCTTTAACACCGGATCCATTCAGAATAATTAGGAAATCAGTCTTAGTAATCCAACTTCCAGTTACCGTATTATTAATAAAGCAAAAAATGAATTCAAAAACCATTACTCATTTGCAATGATTTGCAATTGTATTTTTTTATAAATAACGTCACATGGAACCTATATTACGTGGAAAACTATAATTATATCTAGTTTTCTACATCTGTTTCCTAGACGGGGAATTTTAAAAATATAATGCAATGTCATAGGCTGTATGATTATTCTGATATCTTGATGGCTTCGGTGGGGCAAATGTATTCGGTATGATTGCAAAGAGGTCTCGGGTTCGATTCTCGGGTCGGGCAAAGTGATATTGATTTTTCTATTTTATATCATCCCGGAGTCAGGAATTTGTGGCTGATATAAGTATAAGTAAGTGATAGGCTCCCCTTTTATCAAATCGTAGAACGGGTATACAAGCTGAAATATGGGTTTCCTGGTTGCACCTCTGCCTACCCCTTCTGGGAAAAAGGCGTAAGGTTATATACATATCTTTCATTCCCAAGATTCCCAAGAGTTACTTCAAGCACTGCAATTCCTGTGGGCTAAGATCAATAAGGGAAAGTCAATAATTTACTAACATCGGACGCTGAATCTCCGTGAGTTTTATTTAGTACATTCAATGGCGAGACGAGCACACCATTTGTCTGATGGTAACCGTTACGACTGCTCATGAACAGTAGTAAAACCATACAATACCTCGAATTACAAAGCAATGCTTGGCATTCCACCACGCCCGCCATCCTGAGACATAAGATGATAACTCTCAATATGTACAGTAGTTATTCTAGCTACAAAGCCCTTCAAACCGGAACAAAATAGTGCATTTACACTGCTTTTTGGCAAGAGATAATAGTCTCTTTGGGACATCAAATCCGTGGCCCACAGCCAGATAGATTTGTCTAGCGGCAGCATGAAAGGTGTGGTCTGTATTGATCTAGATTTTATTGATACCGTGCCGGATTCTTTTTTTTTGTTATGGCCCGGCATAGTGGCGGCATTGCACCTGATGGTAAGCGCTAATGCCGTCCAGGCAGAGTATCCATTGGCATCGGACGGCAGTCCCATGCCAATGGAAACAATTATGCCGCCTACTAAGATGCCTCTTCACACTACGGCGGTTTATGGTTTATGGATTGGGTGATCGGTGGATAGACTACCTAAAAAAGCAGGCATTCCGAAACACATATCCCGTGGAAGTCACCGGGGAAAGTCTACGTTCAGAAAGGGACTATTAATAATATAGAGAACTAAAATAATTAATTTACCGCAAATATGTTGCCGTAGGAATAATTGGAACACTAGTAAACTTCAACTGATTTCGGTTAAAGCTTTTACAAGCGTAGAAAAGCTGTTATTGTTTGGTAACTACGTGGTCTAAGTATCAAAAGCGCCATAATTTGCCAATTAAAAACGGTGCATGTGAAAACATCGTTACGTGGTCGGCACGGCAGCGTCGCGCCATCAAATTAATTTCTTACTCGAAACAGCGCCGGGCACCCTTTGACGTCATGGGGATATACGTTGAATCACTAATAAACATTAGCAAACACCTTTAAGATTATTTTTATTAAAGTTTTTCGATTTTTAAAATGTTGATAATTTATTCGTATTTATTTTTAAATGCAAATTTAAATATCCATTATGTGACTTTAATGTGAAGTGCTAAATTAAGTACCGTTAAAAAAAAATAATGTGTTATCTTTAATTTTGACATTCTGTGACGCAATATATGAGAGGCTGGTTGTGGAAAATTAGGCTGTGGTTTCGGTATCTACGTCAAAATAAATAATAGAGTTTCCCTTCTATGATTCATAGAATTGGAAAGCCTCTTAAAAGCGCAGATGATTGGAATCGAGTATAAAAAGGCGTGAATTGTATGATCTACAAGTATTTGTTTCGGATTGGAGTATTGTGACACTGAAAAGTCTCTCGTAGTGTCTGAACACCACAGGAATCACGGTATTATGGAGTCTAGAAGATAAATGTGTGACTGCTAGCTTTAATTACTATCATTTATCTCTGCAACATTTGCCACTTAAACGTCAGCGTAGATGTAGCACTAGAGTATATTAGAGATAATTTCTTGAAGAATATTCATATCTGGAAGGACATCGACCACCGTTCACATTGCTGAAAAATAAATAAATAACACCCAACTGCCACATACATAGTCCTGATCCCACACTAAGATCGAGTCTTGTGTCGTGGGTATCAGAAACTACGAAAGACTATTCGGTCTCACCAACAACCAAATACGTAAGAAATATTTGTGGGCCGAACAAACGTTTCTCTCGGTGCGGGGATCGAACCCGCGGCCTCTCGTTTCGCAGGCAAATCCATGATATTGACACATACAATTGTCTCGCGTTCCATTTTTCAATGTATGTCCGGTTCCGATTGGGTTCCGAGCAAGAGATAATTGTGTCAACGAGTGACAGATAGCTCACTATCTGTTCTCCACTGTAACCATTAGTTAAAACCGTGCCAGTAAAAAGCCAAAATTAACCCAGCACGTCACGGTAAAAATAGTAAGAGAGGTGTGTCGTCGGAATTCGGCGACGCTAACAAGCGTGATGCAACGTGGCCGGTGGCCCGGTCAGTGGCTGATCGCTGCAGCTTGCGCAACATAAGGTCACGTTCAAATGCTGATGTAAGTTCGGCGGGGCTTACGTGCGCTGTAATTAAGCCTGAAGGTAGGAAGCCGGTTGTGTATTTTTTTATTGCAATGAATGGCGAGACGAGCATACCGTTCACCTGATAGTAAGCGTTACGATTGCTCATACCAAAACCACCACCTTAAATTACAAAGCAATTCTTGGCATTCCACTGCACTCGCTATCCTGAGACATAAGGTGTTAAGTCTCAATATTTTCAGTAGTTACTCTGACAACAATGCCCTTCAAACCGTAATACAACAGTGCATTCCCAATGCTGTTTGGTGGGAGAAATAGACAATGCAGTGGTCCCTACCCAAGCGACCTCACACATATGAGAGAGCTACCACCAGTGAAAATATATGAATGTATGAGTTAACGTAACCAGTGTGCGAATTAACTTTGATTTTTTACGCAAGCTCACGTGTATCAGTGAGAGGCAGACTGCCCCGCCCTCGCACAAGACGGTGCAAGTCTTGTAGCCAGGATCGACTATGGCATGAATTTTTATTGATAATGAGCATTGAAGTTCAGCCTTTCTGTGAGAATCTATTAGTGAGGGCATTGGCAGGGTATTTGTTTAGTTTTAAGATATAATAGGGTTCAAAACTATCGAAATGCCGGGCACAACTTCCACTGTGTAATATACACAATTACAAAGCGGGATAAAAGCAAGATGAAAAGAAATAATTCAACAGGTTGCCTTGGAAATTCTTTAGAAGGTCCATGTATAGCAGTGACCTTTCTGTTACTTAGCAAAAGGGATATATAAAAACATATAAAAAGTAGATGATGGATTTGGACTGTACTGAATAAATATCCTTTTGTTAGTGTTCGAATTCGCTAGCGTAGATTTCAGCGCTAAATATTACGGGAGCTATACTTTTTCCGGAATAAAACTAGTCTAAGTTACTGTCCATTGTTCAGTCCATAAAGTATTTATGCAAATACACTGTTCGTTGCGCCAATATTGTATGAAAGAAGGGCAAGCAAACAGACTTTCGCCTATCTATAGAATTCGCGTGACTCAAGTAGTCTTTCGCAAGATTTTTCATTCAAGTTATACTATTTTTAGTGACATTACTCATACACTATTTGGCAGTTTCTATCATATTTATTCATATAAGTCATCTAAATTCCATTGATGTGTGGCGGAATTTGGAACTACAAATAAAAATTTTAAAATAACTATATAAGTCATTGTTTGTGATATGTGTTAGTAATACAAACAAAAAGCTTTTATACGCGTAATCATATAATATTGATTGCCTCGGTGGCGTAGTTGTACTACGGTACGCTTACAAAGCTGAGGTCTCGGGTTCGAATCCCGGGTTGGGCAAAGTGATATTGACTTTTTCTATTCATTATCAGCCCAGAGTCAGGAATTTGTGCCCGATATGGCGATAGGCTCGCCACCTATCACATCGTCGGAACATACTGGCGAAATGTGGGTGCCCTGGCACCTCTGCCTACCCCTTCTGGGATAAAGGCGTGAGTTTATGTATGTATGTATCATATAATATTAAAACACATCCAAATGTGAAGACAGATTGATTATTCGTATTTTTGACAACAACGCTCGAACGCCAGAAGATCGTAGACGATCTGGAATATAGTGGGAAAATAGCTGTCAATGAACTGTTTTTATTGACACAAAGTAACTAATGTAGACGTAATTGTAAGCAGAGTTAAAATAGATTATCCTCTAGCAATAGATAACTACCTCTCGACGGTCTTTTGAAAACTGCACATTTTAAACTAAACCCTTCGATCAGTGTATATTTGACCGAAAACTAAACCCGATACTACACATATAAGTGTCACCATGACTACTAATTTCCACCATCACGTACGGTGGCATACCTAGAGCCTAGGTACGCGTGCTAAATCTGTATCAGTCAGCTGTATCCCCGCAAAGGTTTGCTGAGCTGATACTTGATATTGGTACTATCAAAGCCGGGTCCTAACTAGGGCACAAGGGCACTTCTAACTACGTGAGCTGAACCAGACGCGGCTGTCAAGTGCCAACATGTTAATGGCGCTCGCGGGTTCGAATGTTAGGGCACACCTCTGACTTTTCGGAGTCATATGTGTATTGATAGTCAATAACCACACATTTTAAGTGTGAAGAAAATATCATGAGGAAACCTGAATGCCATAGCGATTTATAAGAATTTCTATGGTATGTAAGTCCGCCAACCCGCACTTGGCCAGCGTGGTGCACTATATGGCCTAACCACTCTCAATCGTACTCTCGATTGTAGAGGAGGCCCGTGCCTTCAGTGGGACATATATGGGCTGATATAGTATACGGTGGTCGCTTCTGGGCCGATACGAAAATCATATACACCTACAGGGTGTTTGACAACCAGTATGCAATTTATACTTGTTGTTTCATAAGATACTTTTGTGTTACTATTATTTGCAAATGTGTATGGTTGATATTTGCTTAATTCATTTGCGTGCATATATTAAACCACGCTTCTATCAATGAAGGACACAGACAGAAGTGTCAATTAAACGTACCGCAGTTCGCTGAACTTGTTTCCTTCGCAAAAATGAGAGAGAGTCTATTGCTATTGATTTGTTAATACATTAAATACAAGAATACAAGATTAAATAGTAAATTGTGCCGACGAGCAAAAACGAAATCGAGTAATTAATATGTTTGTAGTTGTTACTTCTACAATTAGAAAAACAAAATAGATATCTTTAAAAATGTTAAGGTCGTTTTTTGTTATACCTAGGTAGCAAAACCAAACGCCATGAATTACAAAGCAATGCTTGGCATTCCACTGCTCTCGCCAACCCAAAACATAAGATGTCAAGTCCCAATATGTCCAGTTGTTACTCTGGCTATAAAAATAGTGCCAATGGCGTTTTAAAATAGAATTGGGAAGGTCATTGTAATTGTCACTTAACTGTAAATATTTTTACATAACCTCTTTACCCATTCAGTTCTTGTAAATTATGACTAAGAGCACATACTGTCATTGCCTTAGAATTAGTTATATTTAAATCCGGTTTTCCTTCTGAAAGATTTAAATTGCATGGTTGTGAGGTGTGGCGTGGTCAATAAGCAAGCAATATTATAAGGTTAGGACGGAAAAAGCTCGGGGAAGTTTATGATACATGCCACATCTATCATATGGACTATATGGCCTAACTACTCTCAATGGTACTCTCGTAGGCCCGTGCCCTGCAGTGGGACGTATATGGGCTTATACAGATGCCATATCTGCCTAACCCTTCGAAATCAAATATTTGTGTAAACCACATTAGTTTCGGGGCTGAGTATTTGTTGGTCTGAAAAGTCTCTCGTAGCTTCTGATACTCACGAAACAAGACTTGATTTCTTGGTGTGAGTTCAGGACTATGTATGTGACTGTTGGATGTATTTATTAATTTATTTTTATTATTACCATCAGATCGCCCGGCGTAATCTATCCATTCGTTTCTCCAAATCAATTTATTATCTTCAGATAGAGTAATGTTTTGTATGATTTATCACATGTCGCGGCTGCCGCGGCGCGCACCATGCGTCAAAGTCAGCGGTACATAGGAATTTTGTTTAGGCTTAGACTATTATCTGGTGGTCTTATAGTACTATTAATTTTATAGCATAGATTGGAGGCTCGCAATGTTTTTGCTGCGGCTTTTTTAGAAGCCTTCTTAATGGCCGAAACTAATAAGGACAACCAGCGGTTTGTATCCAATATCCATATGTATATTATAGGCGGAGATTCCAAATTAAACCGTTGTTATAAATTATGAATGCAATATTTGTAAAATTATTTTTTTAAATATATTTAAATACTTCCGTCTAATAAACTATTTTTGGATAAAATCCTACATGCTTAAATCTATAGTTCAAATACAAAAATTGAATTGCTTAACCTAAAGCGTTATATGAACAGCATCAAATTGCCACATTACTTATAACCTGATGGCTTCAATAAATTTTTGAGGCCAGTCTACCAGAAAAAATCTTCAGTGCCGTGAACTCAAAACCAGTTCTGTGCATGGTTTCATTGAACAAACGCCCCAGTCATTCTCAACTGTCAGTTAGCATATGGACTCCCAGACGGCCGTTGCAAATTAATTTACGTTCCATTCTAATACCAAAATCCTTATTCTCAACACTATAAAGCTTAAAATTGAACGATAATTGGCTTTGAAAAAGCATCAATATTTGCGTAGATCAGTCAAAATGTGAACTGTTGAGTGTTTTTTTCATTTTGTTCTTTTATTATTATTAATCGTCAGTTGGTTGCAGCGGCTACGTCATCGTCTACGCTCGCGGGATCTTCGGAGAACCCATCATGATGTGTGTATACCTCGCACAGATACCTCGGGATCATTTTGAAAATGGAACGATTATGTGCATGTTATCAATATTGAATATGGGGTATTTATTTTTAAGAACTGGCAAAGGAGGTTTTTGCATTATTCCTTCTCATTGTTTATATTTAGAATTAATAATATATATTACAATTATTAATATGTCTTTAAGGCATCTTTAAGGTGATGATTTGCCCGGAATTGTTTTATGTGACGTTAGCCTCCTATTCTATCATATTGTTGGGCGGAAATTAAATCAGCTAAATATTAGTGCTTTTCTGCTTATCAGTTCGAATGTATGTATGATTAAAAGATTTTTCGTTTTTTTGACGGCACATCAAACACAAAATCAGAGCGAGTATCTTGTCAAATGAGATTTGTAGCTATTTGTTATCAGATATACGTGAGCCAAAAAATCCAATGCACCCACCGCGAGATATGATGACTTAACATGATTCTGCTGAAATCACAATTGATTGTGATAATATCTGCCACTCTCAAGGCCTTTATTGTATACGTGAAAAGTTAAACAAGAAATTTAGATATAGGGTGAACTTCATAGTAATTGGCCATTGGAAGTGATTGTACACTGTATTAAAAGACGAGAAGTATTTTATGGCAATATGTATTTATTTTCACTTCATCACTTCAAAGTACATTGTATAGGTGGACTTAATGCCTGAGGCATTCTTTTCGAACCTAAGGTGATGTAGAAATGAGAAGAGGTAGGAGAGTAGGTGTTAATATTTTAGGTGTATTATTGGATTGGCCAAGTAAAATAATTATTGTTTCCCCTGATGACAAGTGATAAAGCCACCCAGGTATTATAGATTAGATTGTGGATGTGTATCTGATCTCTCAAAATGACAGAGATGTAGGAATCGGAAAAATTACGGGAGGACGAATGTTTTTAAATTAAATTTATTAAAAATATGCAGACTCTGATAACGGACGTACCAACGCGTTGCAGGACGAAGGAATTATCAAGATAATTAATATCTAAAGATAACTTAGGTCTTGATAAATGCTCAAACTGTGCCTTTATAGGTTGGCCAGTCACTTTATCTCTTTTTCTTCAACCACAAGTAGTTATCTTTTCATCTCTGTATTACCTTAAGTTCGCCTGGTAGAAAATACCTCAAGCATTAACTCCGCCTATACACAATTTGTGTAAAAAGTTGAAAAAAAGTCCACTATTGAAATGGGCCTCTCCCAAAAATTTACATAGCGACATTGGAAGCGACCTGTGTTCAGGAATGTCTCAAACTTAACTGGTGGTAGCTCTCTCATATATGAGAGGCCGCCTGCACCACCGCAATGTCTATTTCCCCGGTAAACAGTAGTGTAAATGCACTGTTATGTTTTGGTTTGAAGGGCATTGCAGCCAGAGTATCTACTGGATATATTGAGACTTAACATCTTATTTCTCAGGATGGCGAGCGCAGTGGAATGGCAAGCATTGCTTTGGAATTCAAGGAATTGTCTGGGTTTGCTACTGTTCATGAGCGGTAGTATCGGTTACCATCAGGCGAACGGCATGCTCGTCTCGCCAGTAATTCCAATTTAAAAAATCTTTGCTGTGTCGTAGAAATCATTGATTGCTCTGATTTAAACTAACTTTTAAATTTTGTAATAATTCACTACATTGTAAACTGGTTTTGAAAAGAGCAACACTAGAGTTTCAAGCCCGTTCTTCTCTAGTGAAAACCGCTTTCCGAACCGGGTGGTAGATAAAAAAAATACTGAATCTAAATGATGTTGAACATTTTAATGGATTCAATAAATTATTTTCATTTTCATTTTCATATGGTGGACAATAACTACAGCTTTCACCCTATCTATTACGTATCAACGGAAATAGAAATGCAATCTTTTATTATCTCCCCTTATCTTATCATGATAGTTCGGCGAAAGATGAACTGTTTCAAAATTAGGGTTAAACCAGTTTATGATCAATTGCTTTCTTGAGGTGTGTTTTGTTTTACTAGAAAGACCGAAGAGATTAGCCGGTCGTTTACCCGATGCTGGGATTGGGCATACATAGGAACAATACAACCCAGGGGGGTAACTGTATACTCCAACATAAAATTCGAATGTGCGGATGTTGATCGTCAACATATTAAATAAATAAATTAAATAAATAACACCCAACAGTCACATACATAGTCCTGACCCCACACTAAGATCGAGTCTTGTGTAGTGGGTATCAGGAACTACGAGAGACTTTTCGGTCTCACAAACACCCAGACCCGGAAGAAATATTTGTGGGCCGCACAAACATTTCTCTCGGTGCGGGGATCGAACCGCGGCCTCTCGTTTCACAGGCGGCGTCTAACCAACTGCGCTACGGAGGCTGTCATTGGATATTATATTGGATAGAAGTTTTCCATTTCTAAAGATCAATATTATTCTCTATGAAACTTATAATTTACTTCGAAGTTAGTCTAAGATTACGACGCAAGATACAGGATTCGAACATTTTGTAATGTATTTAGCCACATTCGTACAGTTTTCAACCGAGTTCAAAAAAGGAGGAGGTTCTCAATTCGACTGTATGTTGCTTTTTTACGTGGGATGTTCGACCATTCGTGGTCGTGTCGGAGTACAGAGTAACACCCCAGACCATATTTACTAAATAATACGACTTTTAGGTGTATATTTTCTTTTTTTATCGCATAGGTCCAGCAAATTAGCAAATAGTGCACTTGACAGTAAGTGATGACGGCCGCCCATGAATATCCATAACGCTTGGATCATCGATGTATTCACTATTTAAGATAATGAATTTGTTCGGAAATATTTTGAGTGCGGCGTTTTATTATTTAAAATATAATTACTGTTTGTTGTGATACGCGATTACGTTAACCCTAAAGTGGCGCCAAAATATATTAATTAATCATTAATATCATGTTATCGTGAGCGTGTCAAATTTTTAAACTGACAAAAACACAGACTGGTAGGTATTCATACCAGCATATAAAAACTGCATGTCTGTTAGTTTGCTTTAAAATTTATCAATAAAGCTCTAAAAATACTAAAATTGACTGCATTGCACCTGATAATAAATATAGCCGCCAGAAAGAGATATCCAAAAAAAAAAAATAGGTCTGTCGACACGCTAAAGTTCCATTTACACGGCGAAAATCGTATGCTATTACCGCATGACATAATTGCCATAGACATAAAATAAGGAGGAATTAAAAGATCGTATATTTAAATTTTACACAAACTACGAGGAAACTTGTGATGATTTCAAATTCTAATAAGAAAAAAATACTATCGCGTTCGTTTTTTTAAACAAAAAGCTAATAAGCGGGATTGGTGGACCTGTTATTATGTTTAGTAGGTAGGCGTGGCCGCTTTAAAAAATCGCTGATGGCGGATAAAACAGAGAGAGAAATATTATTTTGTTACCATGCAGTTTAAATAAACACTTCTTTTTATTGGGTAAATCCTGCAAACTAACCTGATGATAAGTGATTGGGATCACTTGTTGGGCTGTAGCTCATGAATGTGAAACAATACGATTATTTAATTCTCAAAGTTCGTACCTGCATTGTTTTTCAAAATAATGTTTTAATAATATCTGGCGTAAAATACTGTAGATCAAATAATTTATTGCATTATTTGAATGAAAAGAGTACATAAACAATCAAAATACTAATAATGAATGTATGATTTAACTTTATGATTTTTATGGTATGTAAATTCACCAACACGCATTAGACCAGCGTGGTGGACTATACGGTCTAACCACTCTCAATCGTACTTTTGATTGTAGACGAGGCCCATGCCCTGCAGTGTTACGTGTTTAAGTGGGCTGAGATAGATTAAACTCTATGAAAACAGCAATGCTATCTAAAAATCCATCGGATAATACGGATGTCGCTCGGGGATCGAACGGCGAATTACGGTTCCACCAGAAATCGGATATAATTATACATGGAGACCTGACAAAGCGTCAGTTATGATTCATTATTCACGCATTGAACGGCAGGGGCGGTAAAACAAAATTTTGTGTTGATTTAAGATGTAACTTAGTTTTCCAAACTGCTTAGTCAAAGGCCTGCATAATTGTGTTTCATTGAATGGTGAAACGAGCATGCCATTCGCCTGATGGTAAGCGGTACGAACGCTCATAAACAGTAGCAAAACCAAACAACACCTTGAATAACAAAGCAATGCTTCCTATTCCACTGCGCACGCCATCCTGAGACATAAGACGCAAAGTCTGAAAATATCCAGTAGTTATTCTGGCTACAATGTCCTTCAATCCGAAACACAACAGTGCATTTAAAATGCTGTTTGGCGGGAGAAATAGACATTGCGGTGGTACCCACCCAGGCGGCCTCTCACATAATATGAGGGACCTACCACCAGTGAAAGTGTTTTTCTTTCATATGCACTCCCTATAGATTACCGAGACGAAATAAAAACCACACGGGACAAGCAAAGTCGCGCCCACGTACTCTACTCAACTACCTCTACCTTACCTTTTTACCGGTTAATCAAATTTAGTGAAAAAATTGGCGCCGCCGGTGAAGCTACGGACGGCCTTCAACCCGTCCGAGGCGCCGGACCAAACAAAACAAGCACTCGCTTTTTGCTAGTAGTTTTTCATACATTAAACGGACACTTGTTAATTTCGTACACAGTGAACTTCAGAGATGAATGCTGAGTAAATATTGTCTACCCATAAGGATCATATCAGCATTACTAACATTCAGACCTTTTATGGATGTTTATATTTCTTTTAGCACTGAAACTATAAGCAACTGAGAGATATTCCCTTAGATATATCTAACTTAGCTTTTCCCGGCAAGAAAATAATCAGAAAAAAAAAACCAAAGCGAATGAAAAATTATTGACTACTTTTTTTACAAAATGTAAGTGTACTCTTACCAAGCCTGCTTACACGGTCATTTAAAAAAAAAAAATTGGCGTGATTGTACAAAAAAGGCTTAAATAACCCACACTAATCCAGATTTAACTGGGCCAGGAGAACGGTTAAAAATAACTAAAAGTTCCGTTTACGCGGTCCCGTAACACATCAATATTATAAGCAAAAAAATATTGATTGGACATTGAAATATTGTCTATAGATGCAAAAAACTACTCAAGTGTCTCGTTATCTGGCATAGAGTACTGTAACATTTGAACGCTGAAAAAAAAGCAGGCTTTTTATTTATGGTATCGAGTTCCCGTTATACGCTGACAGTCTCCGTGACGAGCTTGGTGGACAGTCAGTTGTCAAACAAGAGTTGCAGGTTTGATTCCCGCATCTAGATATGTTTGTGTGATTCAAAGTTTCAATCGGGGTGCTGTAAGACCAAAGTCTTGTAGTTTTTTTATGCCATAAAAGCATTTAACATACATACATAAAATCACGCCTTTTTCCCAGAAGAGGTGCTACCAGGGCACCTTTACCACGTTTGTGTGTTCCGTCCCATGATGTGATATGGGGCGAGGCGCTATATCGGGCACAAACTCCTGACTCCGAGCTGACAATTAATATAAAAATGAAATATCACTATGCCCGACCCGGGGTTCTAACTGGAGACATCAACTTTGCAATCATACTGTATACCTGCACCACCGAGGAAGTGTTTATATGTCCTGTAGTAACATTTGAAAAATATCATTATACAGGACACACAAATGTTCTGTGCGTTTATTACACTGTACACCTCCTATTTTAATGATATGACAGCATAACGGTCAACTAAATATTTGATGCATGAATTAAATTCGATAGTCTATATTGATTACATACGTAACTCTATGTATGTATGTTTGGTATAGAGATACAGTCTACCTTGGCTACAATTACAATATTGTCTTCATGACTGGGGCTAGTGTCTCAGTAAATTACAATAAATGTACCTAACAAGATCGACTAAGATTGATAGCCTACATAATGTACTGCCAACCGCGCTAAGGTTGACGATAGTTATAGGATGGCTGCTTTAAACAGACGCCATGAAAATCCTTAGTGGTCTCTCTTCAACATTGTTCTTCACGCGGTTAAAGAGAGCGAGAAAGACACGATAGGTGCCATTTCTGAGTATCGTAAAGTCTATTTCAATTTCGCATTTCATAAAATACCGCAAAAATGGAAGTATATATTTATGTAAATAGTATAGGTACTGCGCATCGCACCGGATGATAAGTAAATGTCAACATAAAAAAAAAACTAAAATCCCCTAATTTACGAAAAATAGTTCCATTTATTTATTTATGAACTTTTTGTTTGGACAAAAAGTGTTGAGTGAGTTCAATTGTACCCCATGATTGTACCATAATACAAAATGTCTACTTATAATTACATAATCCTATTTTCTGATAATAAACCTATATAACCTGTCTCTCAAAAAAACTATTTATGGAACACTCCATCAAACGGTGTTGGATAAGATCAACGGAGGTAAAAATTGTGTGCAATGCTTAAAAATATGTCTCGTAAATCATAATAATCATCAGTGAGATTTAAATATCTTTATGACACAGTTTCCTTGGGTTCAAAGTTTGCGCCATAAAAATCCAGCGAGGATGATGGTTCCGAGAAGTGCCTTAATGATCTTATAGGATCTTACTATATCATTTAAGGACATGACACATAAAATTCTTGAAAGCTTAGTGCGTTATTAATTATCGATACGTTCTCGGAACATCTTGTAAGCCATCATTGTGTTACGGCATTGCAGCTTCGAATGTAAGTTAAGGTGATTTACTAGAGGCGCCATGCGTTCATTTATATCGAGATTTTGCCCATTGCTAATAAATACTATGGCGACAGGCTCGCCTCCTATCACATCGTGTCACGGAACACACAAGGGGAAACATAGGCGTCCTGGTAGGACCTCTTGCCTGGGAAAAGTTGTGAGTTTATGTATGTTTATATGTAGCCTAATAAATAAATAAATACACCCAAATGTAACATACATACCTCGGCCCTACACTAAGATACAGTATTGTATCGTGGGTATCAGGAACTACGAGACTTTTCGGTCTCACAAACACTCAGACCCGAAACAAATACCTGCAATTCACACAAATATTTGTTTCGGTGCTGAGATTGAATCCTCGGCCTCTCGTTTCAAAGGCGCCTGACCAACTGCGCCACGGAGGCTGTCAAATAATGATATTATGAAACATACAAACTATGAAATAGACATACTTAAATATTCATTGAAAATGCCATGCAAATTGTAAATGCTCGAGAAAGTATATTTTTTAAAGATTAGATCACAATTAATGAAATAGGTCTGTTTGTTACATATTGTATTCTACTCTGTGGAAATCGATCTCTTGGAAGTCAAACACTTATATTTAGCACATACCCAAATTAACCACAGAGACGAGTAACGCCTGTTATTTAACAAGTAAATATATGACTGTTAAAGTGCTTCCGAAATTACTGTCTTATACGTAAATTACAAATTGGTAGGGTAAACGGCCATCCCAATAACACATTCGTCAGTGCTACACGAAATTACGTAAAAATCAATTACTTAGGAATATTATATATTGGTGTTTTTTGCTTAGAGCAGACAATCACTGTACCTACAATAAGTATAGACAGTGATTGCAATACAGTCTACCTGGTGTTACACTGACCGGTAATAGGGTCCACCACCCTACGCAGTCAACTCAAATTCTTTAAATTTTTAGTGTTCTTAGTTATAAGATCATTGACTCTCCTATCATCTGAGCTTCACGCCAGCGATTTATTTATCAACTTCGCGAAGGAAGGCCCGCTATTTTGGTATAAGATATATCCGACGAACTCCTAATAATACTAATAACTATAACGCTTACCACTTAAAGCAAATATTCGACGTAATAATCAAACAAATGGTTCGGTGTGAGAGCAAAAAGTATTGTTGGCGAGCCAATATTTGTTTTGTGGAGTGGCGCCGGCGCCTGAGACGGCTCGTGACGAACACAAACATGAGTAAAAAATCATAGGAATAGAACCCGAGAATACGGTTCAGCGACTAATGTCTCAAACCCGTATAATTAATTGGTTTGTAAATACATTAAACAGTCACATACATAGTCCTGATCCGTGCTAAGATGCGTCTTTGTCGTAGAAATAAGAAACGAAACCTTTCGGTCTCATAAACCACACCCGAATCAAATACACTTAGAAAACACGTACAATTGTCAGAAATAAGTCTTCTTAGCCTTCCGTTTCGTAGCCAGTGTCTGTCCCACATCGTCACGGAGGTTTTCAAAACTATATATGTATGTATCAGCCCATATATCTCCCACTGCAGGTCACGGACCTACTCTACACTCGAGAATTCGATTAAGAGTGTTTAGGCCATTAAGTCCACCACGCGTGCCAAGTGCAGATTAGCGGACTTACACTCCATAGAAATCTTACAAATCGCTTTGGTATGTAGGTTTCCTCACCATGTTTTCATTCACCGTTTTAGTGCGTGGTGATTGACTATCAATACACACATGAAGTGCGTGGTGACGAGACGCGACTGCCAACACTTCCAAGGTGGTCGCAGCTTCAAAATTATGAATAGGTACAAATATACTGGGTTGTATTATATCAGTCTCTACTCACTCCTCGAAGAGCAAAGGACTGTTCTACTATCGAGAGTTCGATTGAGAGGGTATCACTGACTAACTCTATAGCTTATAGCCTAGTTCATGTATCATAGACAAAGTTAAAATGTCGCCGTAACGACCCACAGAAATATACCGCGTTCCAGGATTATCTTGTGTTTGTCTGATTCTGAATAGACGGATTTAATTGTGTTGACTAGTGAATGATAACTGTTTTCCATCAATAGATATTCGAATGTCCGTTTTTGTGTATCATAAGATTTGTTTCGGGTCTGGGTGTTTGAGACCGAAAAAATTATCGTAGTTTCTGATACCCTTGACACAAGATTCAATCTTAGTGTGGGATCAGAGCTATGCATGTGACAGTTGGGTGTTTTTTTGTTTTTTTTCGGACTGCCCTGCCCTTGCCGTTAGGTACATTTTAGTCACTCAGTCAGACTAGCTATATTAAATATCGTCAAATGATTCACACCTCATTAGGTACAATTAGCATTTGAATCATAGCAATTTTTTGTGTCTGTTTCTTGCTTTGTCAAACATGTCCATATGTTTTGCAATCTTGCGTCAAATTAGTGAATTGGCGTTTTTTGCGCCACGGTTCGCTGAGTTTTTAAAGATTTACACAGAATCTTCTATGAGTATGTAACACCTCATTGTTTTATACTTTTTTGTGTGTTGTTTTGTGATGTTAAAAATATAGGGTCTTGAGTAATGTTATTCAGTAGCACGACGAAATGAATACACTGTGTGTGATTGAACACATAAGAACCGAAACTGGTTGATCATATACTTAGACAAAAAATATTTATTTGGAACTTTCGGTTATAGGTGATAGGAAGTCTAAGGTTTTCACAATAATCTGTTGGAAGCGGTTTCCGTTCCGGGATAAGCAAACTTTATCATGCTGGACGCCCATACTAATCTACCTAGTACTTTTCTTTCAGAGATGAGCGTTACAGAATACAAACTGAATTTTATGTATGTATGTTATTATAGACAATTATCAAAAGATGTTTCCTTGGTAGTCAGACACTTTTGATGGGTTTAATCTTGCCAGACACATTGAAGCTGATAACCTTCAAAGCCACCACGATCGGAACTTTATAATATCTTGTGATGCCTGTGTTAGAGGTATGCGCAGACAAATTTTCAGCTTTTACAAAATACGAAACTCTGGCGGCCACAGGCTCTTGGTCTATTACTGTTGAGGGTCAACTATAAAAAATCTCGTAAACTCTAATAATTCCTAGTCACCCTACTTCCGATACCTTCGACAATGGTTTTCCTAGCACAATACGGCCCCTGTGATTTTACATTGATTGATGGTTGCCGGTATCTTTGTATATAATTAGATTACTGGCAAATACAGTCTACTCATAGATTTTCCGTTTATTTTCCTCATTGATGTAGCCGACTGAGGTAACTGTCCTATCAAGCCAAGGCTTCGAAGTCCGCTGGGTGTAGTTCCGGTAATTATGTCTAGGAATGCTACTGATTTGTATCAAGGTTCATATTAAATTCTAAATCTACTTAACCATCATTTTTGACATCATTTACATTCATCTTCTGCGTGTTCTCAACCCAGCCTTAAAAGACCAGCTCAACATTGTTTAGATCTTTGAAATTACATGTCAAAATTCTGGGGCTAAAGCTGTATCAGTATATTTCGATAAACAACTTTGATGTGATGGCATTTGCAACAGCTCTTTAAAAATCTTCTCTATGGTACAAGTGTTTAGAAATATGACTTCAAAAGCAAAAGTCATTCAGATGTTACACAACCACAGATGCACAAATATTTTATATATTAGGTAAGTATAAAGATATAAGCCCAAACAGGTGGCACTGCTGAGAACGATCATTCCCAAAACACCCTGAAAGTGCTATCGCCTGAGCGAGTAGCCGAGACCAATGCAGGACACTAGAGGATATTCGATACAATTTAAAATTTTAATTGGATGAACTGCACTAGTTGGAAAACCCAGCATAATGACTGACACAGAATACGCGTTTTTCGGAAAGATTAGTATTTAGGAGATTTATAACTTCATTAGCTGTTGATACTAGGCTAACGCTATTAAACCATTTTTGGAGCAGGATAAAATGCTACTGGGACTTTACCAATTGATCACTGAATGACCCAAGGTTGTCCTAATCAAGGCCGAGAGACTTTCAGTAAATGAAAGCACATTATTTTTGTGACCGCAAGAACGTACATATTTTATTTTTTTTCCGAAGAACAGACAATCATTATACATTAAATATGAATTTCATGTTTGCAATTCCGATATTGAGTACTTATAAAAATGTGATTTATTGTCAAGCCAGCGTGGTGGGCTATATGGCCTAACCATTCTCAATCATACTGTCGATTGTAGAGGCCGTGCCCTGCAGTGGGACGTATATGGGCTGGTACAGCGACCCATCACTCATTATTAAATTCCAATAAAAAGCAAGGCTTCCATACTGATAAGATTATGAAGGTCTAGTTAATAAACATTCTGGAAAGGAGTGTTAAAGAGCGAGAAATGTGAAGAGATCAACTTTTCCTATTAATAACTTTGATAGCATTAACAAGTATGGCATGCAAATACGACACGAGCTCAAAGGACTAATAACCAACTCAATAACAAACTCAGGTTTATTGCTATATTTAAAAATAGAATATCCATTTTAATGTAGACAGTTAAGTTGAGCATAATCGGCATCAGTTATTTTTTTTAGGGCCATCCAAAATATTTGGTCCCAAAAATTATATGCGACGAAGGATAATTTGAATGTCTAATAAGGTGTATTTAACTAGGGTTTGTTGCTAGTTTTCAACTAAGGTATTTATTATTGATTTAAAAACTAAGGATAGGCCCTTCAGTCCTTTGGAGTTTGAAAAATATGAACGTGAAAATCCCGCTAAAATAAATATTAAATAAACTTTACGTACCTAATAGATTTCGTCCAATAAAAAGAAAAAAAAATAGATTTCGTCCAAATATGATTTTCATTTTTGTCTAATTTTCTGTCATAATACAAGCAAGCATTTTCAAAATCGTTGCGAGCGACGACTAATTTCAGTAACGCTCCACTAGAGACGTACTGGAGCGCACGCACCACTTACGCCAGGACACTACGCGCTTTCCGCCCAGCCTGTCCATACCTATATTTATGTCAATTATTTTTATATTATTTTATTTTGGAAAACAAACAGTTGTACACAAGGGTTGTACAGGTTTATAAGGACTTATCTATAGAGTATGGAAGATACAACTATAACTTATATAACATCTATAAGCTTACATATTGTGTCATAAAAATAGTCAAAGATTATTACGTAGTAATTGTACAGATAAATTATCTAAGCATAAAAAAGGACAATCGCATTTGTTAGGTCAAAGGTCAGACCAACAAAAAGATCTGATTTGCGGGCAACGCCTTCTACAAGAAGAAAAACTGAAATTACTTTCGTTTATTAAAATATATGAAACAATACAGGTCAAAACCGTCATAAAATTTACACCCATAAAAAATCAACCCACATTTCAGCCCGCTTGTCCTCAAAAGCGTTGCCGTCGAGTTGTATAACTTTATGGTCTAGGAAACCAATTATTTTTACACAATAAATAAACTGTTAGGTAAACGCAATGTTCGCAGGCTTCATTAATATAGAAAATAATAGAATCGATTTGTTGGCACCAATTAAATGTCCGGTTTCCTTCGCCATTGTAGTCGCAATTGACGTTACGAAACTAATTAGTCGAATTGTGGGAACAATTATTGTAATAAATCAATATTTGATTATATATTGATTTGCGAACAAGTTGAAAGGGATTTTTAATAGACGTACTAGAATTATTAATAAGTTTATTGGGAAATATGTGGTTAATAATACAACAAAAATTATTACTTACCTACTTAGGATTTTATTATCCTTATTTTAGGATATGAGAAATATAAAGAAAAATTTGTGATTAAAAAAAAATTGTTTTTTTGACCGGCTTTTACCCCAGATCACACTATTCACGAATCACAGCTGATCTCATAAAAAATAAAACTCGTGGAAAAAAAAGCAACTCAGTTCTTCTACCGTGAAAAGTTTTGAGATCCATGTCATACCAAATCGGCTAATTAATTCAGTCCCTACTTAAAGGACGCTGTCTTTTGAGGTGTCTTAAGTTGTTACGTAATAAACTATCATCATATAGTCACCATATCAATATTAAAAATCTTTTAAAATATACAAAAATGGCTGGTTTCGAAAATGGCCTGAACTGCTACGAGAAACTTCCGCTTTTTTGCTCGACTTGGCGGGGGCACTACCGTGACTCCAAATACACGCTGCAACGGGACTAATTAAGCCGCTAACTATGTTTAATTTTACAACATTATCACCACAGTCATAGGAAGTTTACTGCTGGACATTCAACATACTTTGACTCCCAAAGTTTTCTACAGAAACCTGTTGGAATCGGCCTGCTTCCCGCAATCTTTATAAGGTGGACAAAGTATTTAACCTACGAAAAGTGTATCTGTGGTCGTCGGTCGTCATATTTTTAAGTTTTTAACAAAAAAATAACAATCATTTTGTAACCAGAACTTGACTTGTGTACAGAAAATCAATACAATTAATCAGTGTTATCTAGACGTATGTACCTATATTTGCATTAAAAACTAGTTCACGAGTGTAAAATAGGGATTTTTCATACACCATAAATCAACAGTAAATAATGTAAAGTTTTGATTTTCATTAATCAAAATTATTGTTACCGCATAAATTAATTTGCGCGCCATCTAGTTTCAAACTGCCGAATCATTTACATTGATAGACAACTAAAAGGTCAATAAATTCGAACGTTAGATCAAAGATCTCGCTGTTTCACATTATTTAATATTTACAAGTACAACAGCTGATAACAACATAAACGATTTGTGTTTATTTGTGATAATCCATCTCAAAGGCGTAATTTTATTGCTGTTTGAATATGTTACGTATTTAATAGTGAAATAAACTCAATCGCACTTGGTCGTGCAACGGTGCAATCGTTTGTAAATATACAGTGACAGAAAATTAAACATAACCTCAAAGTTGTCAAATAACAAAGGTAAGTTTACGGTTTTAAACAAATTACAACTCCGTTATCTGTACGTGGACTAGAAATTTCGTTTTACAACAGACTTAAATAAAAACTTGTGACCTTTTTCTGAAAATTGCTTCTTTTTAGGACACAATTGCGTTGAATGGTAGGTATTGCTATGCAAATATAATGCATATTGCAGGTAGCACAATATTGCCCATTAATAAAATATTTTAGAGGTCATGTTTTTTGTTTATATTAGATTTTTTTCAATTCATCATTATATTTTAATCTAATCACCTTGAAATAAAGATGCAACATGCATACCACAATGTTGAGCTAATTCGTGTTACTGTGAAAAACACTTTCAAACTTAGAAAATAGAAGTCCAAATGAATGCTAAATAGAAGTGACCTCATAGTAACGGGGAGAGATAGATTTAACTAATAATATTAAATCAGACTCACCTAAAACGTTATCGCATCAAGTACACAGAACTTTGTTGAGTGGATCGCTTCGCGAGCGAAAGTTGCTTCTTTTTTTTAACTCCGGATGCCAGCCGTCGGTTCTCAGGCATGTCCGCCACACACACCACTAGCAACGTTCTTCAACACTTATTTTATCCTCAGCACTGCATCCGATTTGTATTTGCGCGTATTTATCGTTTTCGTGATCGGTAACGCATCGTTCGAAGTTTGTTGTCGGTCTGTCGCCGAAGCAACGTGTTACGTTTCGGACGTGATCACACGATTAGGGAAATGCCAGCGAGTATTATTCGTCTGGATGTATGTATGAGTGGGGGATGCGAGCTCTTAGCATTGACTGAGAGCTCTCGGGCCGCGCAGGATGCTGCCCATTAGAACGAACCATTATTGTATTGTGGGCTTGTAGTGCCCAGTGTCTCCTTAATTTGTCTACTAAGAGTGATTGAACGTGTGAGTGGCACTGAGAATTTTTTTGGGAACAAGGGGGGCTCATCACTTACTCAATACTCATGTGAAAATTGGGCCCAAAATCGTGAAGTTGAAGTGAATTCGTTCGAAATTTGAAAATATCGAAGGTGGTTGTGCAGTTGTCTCTGATTTAAAAACTAAATTATCGATTTTTGTTTATGGTGCATTTTGGACATTCCGAAATCCAGTAGGATGAGGTCACAAGCAAGGGGAACGGTCATGTGACGATACCGGATCCAGGGTTACTCACGCCAGTTAGTTCAATTGGCCGCTTAAGTACCGGCGAAGTTCTCAAGCAGGACGTTTCCTTTGATAATTCACACAGGAACCAAAATTATGAATGGGCTTTACATAATAAGCAAGTACATTCTTGAGCTTGACGTCAGTACCAAAACTAGTATGACCAAACTTAGGAATATCTATAAAAAATACTGAATTCTTACGGGTGTTTACTAACCTAAATTCTGCATATAGCTTTACGAACGACTGTCAGGAAAAGAATAAAATGGTAAAACGTCACCCTTATATTCCTATTGGTACCTACAACATTCTACAGATCTTTGCTAAAGATTGTAAAAACCCATTGGTATATATTACATTAAACCGCAAGATATAGTTTACGTAATATAAGATTATTCGTAACCGAGTAGGCGAGACAATAACGTGAAGACGTGTCTTGTACAAGAATGTTCATTCTCATAGTTTTAAAACAAATTGAACCTGTAATGACACCTAATTTCTTCAAACCTCATTTTGAATTTGTACCAGAGATTATCAGTAGAGGCAATAATGCTACCCTGCTAAAAAAAATGTAGTAACCAGGGGCGTGCGCTCCTTGTAGGCAGAAATGCAGTGCTTTACTTGCCATTTACAGATATTTTATTATAACGTACGTACTTCTTAATGACTTTAATTAACAGTAAATAAATGAATAAACAAAATATAATAACCTAATAACGCCTAATATTTTATAAATAGCACCTATTTGCAAGCGCACAAACATTATGTTTGCCACTCGAAAAGCAAAAGGCGCTGCAAAGCAAAATAATGTACCTAATCAACCAAGTAATGCCGCCGCGTCCCGCATGACATTTGTTTGCATGTGTGTAGTAATTTTGGTGTCCGTGCATAGTCGCAAACGCACACACGCATGAATATTGAAAGCCGCGACTCCTGCGGCAGGCCTCGGAAGCTCGGCAGTTGTCGGGAGTAATCGGAAATGTTCGTTGCCTATAATCCGAGTAAAAATAATAGACAGAAATCTAATAAACTGCGCAAAATGCACATTATGCATTTTTGTTTGGTAAGGTTTTATTTCTTTAAATAGCACAATTTTTTTGTGTTTCGTGGGGGCCATTTTGCTTTTTTCATGTGATAAGCATTGTTTATTATTTTGTTTGCGTCAGTTTAATTATAGTTTTCTTATAATATTTTACATTTTAATATTTGAAAGTGTGTACATTTAACAGTTTATTTCTGAGTTTCTATAATAATTGTAGTGATTTGCTTTTACTAGTACGTTTGTTGATTTTTTAAAATGTTATTTGATTGTGAGGTTTGTGTTGAAAGTGTGTGTTTATTAAAAATTAAAAATAACAAGTTCTCACAATTGTCATTCAGTGAAAAGATTCAAATTTTGTCTAAAGGTAGGTGTGTACCCGAGTTACAACAATTAAATCAACAAAAAGGGAATGTAACTCGAAAGTTTCATGTTAAAAGTTATGAAACGTATAACTGGCTGTGTGGTTGTGTACACACGATTAAATTATATTGTTTTCCTTGCATATTGTTTAGTAATTCTAGTACAGTGTGGACTGATTCAGGATATTCAGATTTAAATAATTTCTATGCCGCGGCAAAGAAGCATGACCATACAGAAAAACATCTGGAGGCCTGCTTAAAATTAAATACTTTTGGTAAATCTCGTATTGAAATGAGTATCAACAGCCAGTTACGATTAGATATTGAGAGGCATAATGCTAAAGTTGATCGCAATAGAAACATTTTTCAAAGGCTGATCGATGTTGTTTGCTTTCTGGGAAAACAAGAATTAGCTTTTCGCGGTCACGATGAGTCAGTATCGTCGTTGAATAGAGGTAATTATTTAGAAATAGTAGATTTATTAGCCAAGTATGATGGAATTTTAGAAACCCATTTACAGAGTGCAAGTACCTCATTCACGGGCATGTCGAACCGTACGCAGAATGATTTGATCTCGAGCGTTGCATCTGTGATGATCGATCGCGTTAAAGCCGAAATTAAACAGTCCGATTTTGTCGCCGTCATGGTAGATGAGACTCCTGATGTTAGCGGCCGTGAACAATTAGTATTAGTTTTGAGATATTTTCGTGATTTTGAAGTAGTAGATCGATTTATCAAATATGTTGATGTCAGCGCGGATCGGACCGCTGTAACCTTGAGTTCTATTATTTTGGAAATTTTAGAAGAGTTCGATTGTGTATCCAAATTAGTTGCACAAACTTACGACGGGGCAGCAGTTTTATCCTCACAAATTAATGGCGTGCAGGCTTTGGTGAGACAAAAATGTCCACAAGCTATGTACGTTTGGTGTTCAGCACATATATTAAATTTAGTTTTATCGAAATCGTTCGAACGAGTTGCTGAAACAAAACGCTTTTTTAGTATTATAAAATCAATCGCGGCTTTTTTTCACACCAGTACAAAGCGAATGGCCCATTACAACAACTTTGCCGATATGAAAAAGCTGCCTCGAGTCGCGGAAACAAGGTGGACATATCATTCGCGCACGGTTAATATTATTAATAATGCGTCCACCCACCTCCTAGAATTGTTTGAAAATATGAACGAAAATACACAAGACTGGGATGGTGAAACACTGACACAAGTCAGTTCATTTTTATATATTATGAAAGAATTTGAATTTAATTTTCTTTTAAAATTTTTCGCTGATATTTTTGCAGAAACGGATATTCTGTACGATATTTTGCAAAAAAAAACTAGTGACATCGCGTATTGTGTAACAAAGATAAAAGAGTTAGAGTCATTTTTAGAACGTTTTAGAGAGAAGTTCGAGATCTATTATGATGCCGCCGTTCACATTACCGGACCACCTAAAAGAAAGCGCAATGTCGATGATGTAAAAATACATTATCGGCGAATTTTTGTTGAAATAATTGATAATGTAGTCAGTGAATTAAGAAATCGTTATAAAAACATTAAAGATTTAAAGTTTATTGAGCTACTTTCTTGTGAGAATTTTAAAAAATATAGTGAACGTTTCCCTGAAAATGAAATCAGAGAGTTCACCAATAATTATCAGGCACATTTTAATTTTGATAAATTGAAAAATGAATTGCGCTGTATTTATAGATCACCTCAATTTGCAAATAGTTGTGTATTTAGTATTATTCAAAATTTGTATAAGGACAATTTAAATAAAGTTTTTTCTGAAGTGTTACGATTAGCGAAATTCATTGTGACTATCCCAGCAAGCAGCGCATCGGCAGAGCGTTCATTTTCGTGTTTAAAACGTATCCACACATATTTGAGAAACACACAAAATCAACAACGACTCACAGAGCTTTCCATGATTTCTATAGAAAAGGCATTAATGATAGAATTAAAACGCAATCCAACTTTCTATGACGATATCCTAAAATCATATTTAAAAAAGGATAGGCGCATAGATTTAATCTATAAATGAATGAGTAGTTTTTTTTTACTAACCCGTAATTTTATTATTAAGTTTATTTATATATTTTGCGAATCACATGAAAATCGGTCTTTTTAAAGGCCACATCGGATATCTTGCAAGGGACGTGTTCTATAACCATCACTCACTTGGATAAGATATTTGAGGTGGTCGTTTATTTACATCGGGCTATAGTAATCTCAATTAACCGGAACCTTGAATATGTGAAAATTGAAGCTGACTCGGTGAGTAGTTATAATATTTTAGTTTATTAATCATTTACTTATTAGACTTTCTTCGGCCACGACAATCGATCGCTGGTTTTTCTGCGTTCCGTAGATGTATATGAATAGTAGTACATCTAAGACTTGTTCTGTTGGCATGGTTTCCGACTTAGAGATCCGTCGCGTGGCTGTGGCTATGCTAAACATCTATAAAAGAAAAGTTTTTGTGCCGAGTACTTCGCCGCATACCCAGTATCATAATCCTGTGCACGCCACTGGTAGTAACTAAAATATTTATTGTACTACATAATTTCATTATGTGGCCCTTATCATAACATGAAGTATATCTTTTCTTACAAAAATACTGTATGGAGTTTTTAGGCTTGTATTTTTAAAACGACCGGACCGTTCGAAACAAAACTATATTTTCTAGAACACACAGATAGCCCTGCAGTTAATCCGTGAAATGTAAGTAGCCATTAATTCTGAAACCCAATACACGAATGAGCATCGTTGTACGCTGCATATTTCTAGTTTGAACTGATGCAAATGATCGAGGCCCCCGTGCCGTCGGCCGACGATTGGTCCTCCTGAGGCCGCCCTGCTTCTTACGACCGAATTCTATAATGGATGCAATCAATCCTTAAGGTCGTCCACTTGGCTAAATTGATACGTGCCCGAACACGAGACACATTAGAGATGTGCCAACTCGGCTTACTAACTCGAGTTGTGTCTAATCCGAGTTAAATCCTAAGTTAAATCGAGTTTAATTCTCCCTAACTCGAGTTTGAAAACCGAGGTAGTAAAGTAACTTTCGCCTTAATAAAATTGGTAGGAAGTAAACTATCAAAACCTTGTTATATAAATCCTACCTACGAAGTTTAGTAATGATAATTGTCCTAACAGAGAGTTGGATGGAAGATCAAGTATTTAAAAAACTAATTTGTAACAAACTATACACTCAGTTTCATTCTCCTAACTCGAGTTATGTAACTCGAGTTCAATTTCAACTCGAGTTAACTCGAGTCGTGTTTATCCCGAGTCAGCACATCACTAAGTCACATTTTCGAACGCGTTCCATTGCTATTTTTTAAACTTTAAATTGTCAAAGGAAGTTCTGACCGTAAAGCCTCGTTGGTTTCTTCTTTGTTGGGACACTAACTTGGACTTGGTAATGCATGGTGTTAGTTGTTACCATGGATATGTAGGGCCACAGGATTTAGCCAGTTGGCAAGTTACTATTATCTTGTGATATTGACCCCAAAGCCCCATTATGTTCTATAGATATCTATTCGTAACACCTTTGCATGGAACATAGTCTTATATCGCTTTTATTACTTAAACGCAGACGATTTGGTGGGCTGACAGTTGATAAGCGACCATTGTTGGTGATAAAACTTTGGCAATTCCGAGGACACAGTAAAACCACTGTCTATGTGGTTCATATAATAGTCTATAAATATGAAGGTCGATTTGGCCTAACCACTCTCAACCATACTCTCGATTGTAGAGGAAACCCGCGCCCTGCAGTGCGACGTTTATGGGCTGACACAGATACAAAGGTCGAATGATAGAAAATGAAATTTAATATCGCAATGAAATTCCAGTTTCTCTAGCACATAAACCTGATATGTTATGAAAGCAAACATTTAACGCAGTTCTACGTCAATTAATTTCCAATGAATCGCTAACTAGCAATGAAGCCTTATATTATTAATCAAGGCTTTAGTCTAACTAATAACTGCACCGCAATTAGTTGCAGAAATCAATTTGCACCTTGAAATGTTCGAATTACGTATGTCGTTTATGAGTGATTGGAAGATATTATATATACATACTTTCTTTTATATATCTTTCTTTTTATATATCTATCTTTTTTATATCTATACACGTATAATATATTTTATATTAAAAAAATTCTAATTTTGGTACCTTTATGAAAGGCATAAAATGAAATATCGATTGCCAATGCAAATACACGGAATATACCTGAATAACTATACATACAAAATAAAAAAAGTTAAGATTTTAAATACTGTTGCATTATGGGTCCTAAGTTAATACCATACTCTAACTGCCTCATATAATTCATGGACAATTTTTTAAACCTGTTTTAATTATCGAATGATTTTGTCTCCTTCGCTCAAACTGAATTCAAAAGTAGTTCGAAAGGGACAAAACATTCAATTTCTAAAAAAAGGTTTATAATCTGTCTATGAATAAGGCCATAATTATTTTACTTTTATAAAAGTTCGATAAAATCTCGAACATAATTAATCTAATTTATTAAAATATTTAAAATATATGTTATCTTTATTTTAAATGTGATTTCTAATTTAGTTAAAACAACGTGTTTGACTAATTTTATCATGAATGCTGAATAATATGTAAAGATCACAAAAGTTATGTATTTACAATAAACTGATGTAATAGTGTCAATTTATTGCTAATTACCGGATAATATTGGATTCACGATAACAAATTAATTGTAATGTTATTTAATCCAATTTGTACCAGTTTGTGAATCGTCTAATCATAATGTAATTAACGATAGGAGCAATATTGTTTATTACTAAATTAGTAAACATTGTAATGTTGTTTATTTTTTATTAAACAACATTATTTGTTAAGACGACTTGTTTTTTTTTTTGTTGGCAAAGCGACAGACAATTTCGCCAGGGACACTCAACCTTCGATAGCTCAGTTGGTAGAGCGGTGGACTGTAGAAGTTGAAATGATATGGATATCCATAGGTCGCTGGTTCAAATCCGGCTCGAAGGATTCTTTTTTAGTTTTTTTTTTTTTACAATAAATGGTCATATTCTCTTATTATACTTGTTGGTCGGTTGGTGGTAAACCACCTAATATTGTTTTTAAGAAAAAATAAAATCATTATATTTTCTTATGTTTTAAATTATTTAAACATATTGAAATAATTTAAAATTAAATTAATTTTATTTGAACCTTATGGGTATAAAATTGAGTAAAAAAAAATAATCAACTGTTTCCGCCCGGGATCGAACCGGGGGCCTTGTGCGTGTGAAGCACACGTGATAACCACTACACTACGGAAACTTATACTTATGAGTCTAAATTTTTGATAAGGTAACTGTTCAAAGTAAAATATAAATATTATATGTAGTTTTGAATAAAGTCTTACCGCTATAGATGCACTTGCGCACTGGTTAGAAAAAAAAACTTTTCGAAAATGGAACGTTGGATACGAGTGCCTCTTCCGAAGACACTGGTGAATTCGATGCCTGATACATCATGTCCCATCTTTTTATACTAGCGCAAATTGTATGAGCCTATTGACCACCCGCTGAATATACCTCATTACATGGGTGCGTTTATGTGGCGGCAAATTTGTAGTCGCACCCTGTATTTTTCATCCCGCATTCATTTGTCGACATATTGTCCCCTGCGTTGTACATTGCGCGTTTCGTTAGCAAATAGTTTCGTGATTACGAAGTGTTTGCGCGATGGATACTGTATTTATTTTATGAATCGTTTTTGTTTAGTCTATAAATAGAATGGCTAGGACACTTGATAATAATGTCATTATTGCTAAGAAAATTGATGGTGACTAGGTGACGCTCCCGACTCCGTTTGTGTGAGAAAGTTTTTTGCATTGTATATTTACTTTTAACTTATATTATCTAGAATGTCGATAAAATGAAAATGTTGTGTTAGGGTACAATAAGAAACAAACCCAATAGTCACATACATACATAGTCCTGACCCCACACTAAGATCGAGTCTTGTGTCGTGGGTATCAGGAACTGCGAGACGTTTCGGTCTCACAAAAACCCAAACCCGAAACAAATGCCTGTGGATCACACAAACATTTGTCTCGGTGGGGGGATCGAACCCGCGTCCCCTCGTTTCACAGCCGGCGTCTAACCAATTGCGCCACGGAGGCTGTTAAAAAGGCCGTGAAGTGTGAACTGTAAAATACTATATGAAGTGTACAGGTAGGTAATCCTCAACGTTTCCGAAGATTTTGTCTTATTTCGTGGGTATTGTAATCAACGAGAGACTTTTCGGCCTGACAAACACCCAGACCCGAAACAATAACACTTGGAGCGTACAAATATATGTTTCGGTGCGGGATTTGAATCCGCGGTCTCTCGTTTTACAGTCGGCATCTAACCAAATGCGCCACGTCGACTATCCAAATCAAATTTGATGCTAATGTGGGGACAAAACAGCTTAATTTAATAGTCTCTTCGCCTACATAAAATAAAGTATCCGCTTCGGGGATACGCAAGTGGCAAATGAGATAATATAAGTGATTATGAATTATGATCCACTCAGACGCTGATTAATGAATTTAGTTAATAAATAACTCATTAAAATTAAAATAAATGTTATAACTGTGTCTCTCATATGTGAGAGACCGCCTGGGTGGGTACCACCGCAATGTCTATTTCACCCGCCAAACACCAGTTTAAATGCACTATTGTGTTTCAGATTGAAGGGCATTGTAGCCAGAGTAACTACTGGACATATTGAGACTTATCGTCTTATGTCTCAAGATGGCGAGCGCAGTGGAATGCTAAACATTGCTTTGTAATTCAAGGTGTTGTTTGGTTTTGCTACTGTTCATGAGTGGTCGTATCGCTTACCATCAGGCGAACGGCATGCTCGTCTCGCCATTCATTGCAATGAAAAAAACAGCCTTATTCATAGACGGTTTTAATACCTTTGTTAGTTGTCGAATGTTTTGTCCCTTTCGAACGACTTTTAAATCCAGTTTGAGCAACGAAGACAAAAGATATATTCAAACTGTCTTACGGCCGAATCCCGGGGTGGGCAAAGTGATATTGGATTTTTCTATTCATCGGCCTGGAGTCAGAAAGTGTCCGATATGACGATAGCCTCCATATCACATCGTGGGACGCAACATACATGACGAAATGTGGGTGTACTGGTTGCACTTCTGACTACCACTTCTTGGAAAAAGGCTTGAGTTTATATATATATATATTGTATGTATGTAAAACTGTCTATGAATAAGTTGAATAAGAATTATAGAGTTATATATAAATTATATTCAATTTTATATTTAAGATTTTACCTTAACTCTTTCTGTTTTTATGCGCCTACCATGTTTTCTTTCTGCACCACACAAAGGTTGACTGGCTGAGAATGGCTCAGGAATTAAGTCCGCCTTTAATACTGTATTTGTATAAAAAGCGTAATAAATAAATAAAATAAATAAATAACACCCAACAGTCACATACATAGTCCTGACCCCACACTAAGAGCGAGTCTTGTGTCGTGGGCATCAGGAACTACGAGAGACTTTTTGGTCACACAAACACCCAGATCCGAAAGAAATATTTGTGGGCCGCACAAACATTTCTCTCAGTGCGGGGATTGAACCCGTGGCCTCTCGTTTCACAGGCGGCGTCTAACCAACTGCGCCAAGGAGGCTGTCGAATAAATTAATAAGGCTTTAAGACTAGAAAATTAAATATGCTAAATATAAACAATGCATAAAATGCTTTGGTAATAGAGATTAAATACCATGGAATGACTGAAGCGCTGTATAATTGCCTAAACGACCAATAGGACATAAAGCAATTTGATGTCATGATGTCCAGTTTCCTCCAGTGGTGCTATTTGTGGACCAACGAGATTACTTCGTAGATATCGCAATAGAGTGTTATTGTATGCCGGCGGTGGGCGGTGACGACGCGATGCGTGGTCGTGGGTTCGTGTCCTGAGAATGAATTTTATGACATGGTAGCAAATTTTGCAATAAATGTCTTTACAGGGTTAGATAAGATACAAAAATATACTTATGAATCAACTTTAAAATCCTATTTTAAATCAAACAGTCGTACAAAGTTGTAACCGTATAGTTGTACAAGTAAACTTACATTCTAGCCTGAATAACTCCTGCACATATTCGGATTATAATCTTATGTCTCAAGAATGCGAGTGCTATGCCAAACATTGCTTCGTAATTGATGGAATTGTTTGGTTTTGCTACTGTACTGGAGCGGTCGTATCGCTTACCATCAGGCAAATACCATCATGCTCGTCTCGCCATTTATTGCAATCAAATAAACTTACATATTCTTGCATCTCATTTCCACGATAGAGTTAGCAGAAGTGTCACTAGTGGACACTTATATTACGCTGAAATTAATTCCGTTACAACTCGCAAACATACCAACACATAACTTCCATTAAACTTTACACTTCATCTCTTATGATAAAGAATTTACTTGCAGTTTTATCGCGGATTCGGTTTAATTTTTACATTCTTTAACGTTTCGATTACTTTACAGCTTTCATGGTCACGGGGCGGACTTATTTCAATTCGCCTATATCTAAGAAAACATTATCCATCTCGTAACTTCAACTTTGTTCACATAACTTCTTAGAAACTATTGTTCACCACGTTTAACATTTCCAGAAAAAATGACGATCGAAGGCGTAATGCTAACATACAACTATTCAAGTGAAGATGAACACGCCAAGATCCTGACAGTATCAGCATCTGGCATCAAGTACTCCGACCGCTGGGTGCTCGCCCATGGGTCCATGCTCTCCCCTCTCCAGGAGTCGAAGGCGCTGCAGAACTCGATAGGCAAGGCGACCATGGACGAGGAGTTCTACGCCAAGCTGCCAGAAGTGTACGTGACTTGCGAGAGGAGGGCAGATGATACCATCTATGAGAAAGTGGAGAAATTGAGCAGAGACAGGGATATGATCAACGGTCTGGATTTAGGACACTCTAGTTATCAGATCAGGGTTTTGACTGGGCGGTGAGTAATGCTTTGTTATAATGACTGATTTCTGAGCCTCTTCATTTGAAGCTAAAATCAGGGAATTAGGATGCCCTGATTGAAATTTGAGTAATGGATCTCGTTTTAAATGAAGGGATGGAATAATATCACACTTGAAATTATACTGTCTCGTTATCTCTTCTCTAAGGACTATGTTGAAATGGTTTAACAAGTTTTTTCCAAGACCTTAATTTTTTTTCGAAAACCAGCTTCATTTGCATTAACTAGAAGGCCACACGGGTCAATTAATATGACATTCAGTTTGATAACACTGCCCTACGGCACATACGGCCTGTGAGAATAGATAAAAAAACGCGGTCAGAACTGAATGCGTCCTGCATTTGAATATTTGGTTTTTTATTAACGTGTTAAGACATCCATTTCAAGGGATTTTTAATAGAAACATACCTATAGCTAACCTTAATTTAATTATTACCTACGCCCATGAACATTTACAAATAGGCGTCTATGAATACAAACTAATCAAAAGGAACTATAGATTCTGTGGCACCATTTAAAATATAATACTACCTCTTCACGTATCATTGTCCAATATTGCAGGATCTGTCACGTATGGCAGTGCCCGGTACTGGCTGCGTGCGTGGAAGAGGTCATATTCGGCTGGACAGTGGGACACCGAGACGGCGAACACGACAACCAAGGCACTATTGGCAAATCGATGCTATCGATATTCGTGCTTATTGACCTTGGCAGTGATGATAAAGGTGAGTCAGTCATACGTTACGGCGTCTTATTTGTTGTGATGTAAATGAGGTCCGGGGCTCGATACTCAGGTTGGGAACTTCAAGTTTTTTAAATTTAAAACATCATATTATTTTGTTTAAACTGGGAGGCGGTAGGTAGTTGTCCATTCAAGTGTTATAATAATTTAATTCTAGAACCTATGTGTGTACAAAAATGGGTAAAATTAGAAAAAAAGGCCGAATAACTCCGGTCTAGGTAACAGTATGGATTACTATGAATAATTAAAAAAAAAACATTTTTAGGGAGACGAAAATAAATATTACCAAATTCTAAATAATTTATTTCAAGAGAGCATTTTTCGTCTTTACTCGCACGTGTGCTGCATACCTGAAAAACAAAAGCCTGTTTAGGAACGTAGTGGTTAGAGTGATTTTACTTTGTAGGCATTTTAATTACTTGCTTCATCCTATAATACTATAGCTTCAGATAGCGGCTATGTCACTATTTAAACGAATGAAAAAATTGTGTCGGTTCTACTGGCATTTTTGCGGTCGATTCCTTCCGTCCTCCCCTTGTCAATTTTGCTGCCTTTTCCCCTCCAGCTTTTAAAGGTCTGCAAACCCACAAGCCAAATGGTGGTAGGCCAATCCTACTGGTGGTAGATCACTCATATGTGAGGACGGAGGGCCTCCTGGGTAAGTATCAACGTAATGTCTATTTTCCTGTCAAACAGCAGTATAAATGCACTGGTGTGTTTCGGATTGAAGGACATTTTAGCCAGAGTAATTATTGGACAAATTGAGACTTTACAT
Source organism: Hyles lineata (assembly GCA_030180105.1). Lineage (NCBI taxonomy): Eukaryota > Metazoa > Arthropoda > Insecta > Lepidoptera > Sphingidae > Hyles > Hyles lineata. Next base: position 907,310 of record JARJEE010000040.1, read on the forward strand.
TAAGATGTAAAGAGATATAAGTATCTCAGGATGTCAATCATTGTTTTGTAATTCATGGTTTTGTTTGGTTTTGCTACTGTCCATAAGCTGTCGTATCGCTTACCATCAGGCGAATGGCACGCTCGTCTCGTCATGCATCGCAATAAAAATAATGTATGCTCAATAAAGCAGTACCTTCTCTAGGATCGACTAATCTCGAGTAATCCCTTCGATGTCCGTTGATGGTGTTCATATGCCCGCGAACCGGAGGGAACAGCTGATACCCGTCGTCTATGGAGTCCTTCTTAATGACCCCGATGACTCCCAGCGTCAGCCCTCCCAAAAGTATCGCGTGTCTGGAGCCTAGATACGCGCCTAGGATGGGCCCGCATGCTAAACCACCTGGGAAATAAATACTACAGCTGTATCTAAATAAATAAATAACACCCAACAGTCACATACAAAGTCCTAAACCCACATTAAGATCGAGTCTTGTGTCGTGGGTATCAGGAACTACGAGAGACTTTTCGCTCTCACAAACACCCAGACCCGGAAGAAATATTTGTGGGCCGCACAAACATTTCTCTCGGTGCGGGGATCGAACCCGCGGCCTCTCGTTTCACAGGCGTCGTCTAACCGCCTGCGCTACGGAGGCTGTTAATATCCACAAAGGTTTGATTTAATATTAATATTTAATATGTATTTTTTTAATATTGGTGATATTAAAGCCGAGTACTACAGGTGAAGGGTAGGAATAGCCTAGTTTTTTCGGCTCATATTTCTAATCTACATAATACCTCTCTGGTGGGTAGTCACCGCCGACACCTTCAAGCACTTCCTCAGTCGTGCGAAATTCGGTACCGAGTGACGTTGTATGAAATTATTTTGGTTATTGGTTAGTTTCTTGCGGTCAAAATGAGTGATTACACGAACAGTGAGTATGTGACAATAATGACATGCTATGTTCGATCCAATGAAAACTTGGGTCATGCAAGAAGGATGTATGCAGATCCAGAACATCTGCAGTCTTTGCGTAGGAATGGTATCATGAATGATGAATCCACGAGTTCCCAGCACAAGAACTATTTTAACGACTTATCCGGGGCTACTCGATACTGGTAAGTTCAGACTTCCTAATTATGCAAGAATCCGTGACCTTCGACAGCGAAGTCGTCCATTCTCGACTTTATTAAAACGTTTAAATAAAAACATGCAGCTTTTTCTAAGGTAGTAGGTACGTTATGAAAATAATAATGTAAATCTTAACAACTTAGCAACAACTACATTTACTTAAATGATCGTAACACACTAAAATTCTAAATAAATCAAAATGTTATATGGTAATATTTAGAGTAATAATACCGATAAATAGGCGCAAAGTAAGTTCAAGGTCGATGCGCGACAGTCAGCTATTGTGTGGCGTGACCCATACACTCGCGCGCCTGAGTATTGACATGTCGTTGCACTTTTAAGTGTAGGGTGATTTAGATAATATGTGTTTTGGGGACATCTTGTACTGATGTTGTTTATGGGGTAGTTTGTAGTTTTTAATGATAAATCTCGTATATAACGTTAATGTCACATACACAATAAACTATTAAATTTTCCGGACGATAAGCGATTCCACCCAGTATATATAGATGTGCGATATTGTAGCCGCAATCAGGCCTCTGATCAGCAATATGCAATATTCCAAGGAACAAATCGCTGGTAATTCTCCAGGGGAAAGTAAAGATGCAGGAGCTATTTTCTCTATAATATATTATATTCTGATATATATAACAGTGTAATTACCAAGGAAGTAGTTCCACACATCGTCAGTGTCGCGGAGCTTGAGGGCGCCGTTAGCCACCACCGCGAAGGTGGCGCCCATCAAGCCGAGAGGCACCGTGTGCAACATGTATCTGGGGACATTAAGAGAACGAAACTTCTTCATTAGAGACAACTTATAACGACTTGTAATTCAAATTAGTTAAATATATTAGTGTAAAAAAAGACAAATCTATGTAACACAAGGGTACGTTTTACGACTCGGTCTAGCTCGAATACAAAGAAAAGTAGAAGATACTTTGTGTTATTCTGTTTATTCACGTTAGGCTTTCACAGATACCCATATTTAAAATGATAGCGGTCTTTATAATACCTGACAAACGATCATATTTTTTTTTTTTTTTTATTGCAATGAATGGCGAGACCAGCATGCCGTTCGCCTGATGGTAAGCGATACGACCGCTCATGAACAGTAGCAAAACCAAACAACACCTTGAATTACAAAGCAATGCTTGGCATTCCACTGCGCTCGCCATCCTGAGACATAAGATGTTAAGTCTCAATATGTCCAGTAGTTACTCTGGCTACAATGCCCTTCAACCCGAAACACAACAGTACGTTTACACTGCTGTTTGACGGGAGAAAAAGACACTGCGGTGGTACCCACCCAGATGGCCTCTCACATATGAGAGACCTACCACCAGTAAATAATACTAATAATAACCAGTAATATTTCATATTACAACTTAAAAGTATGGATATCCAACAGTCACAATCACATACATAACCCTGAATCCATATTATGATGCTTAGTTATGAGTTTGAATATTAGAAGCTATAACGAGGGTTTTACAACACTTACCAAATATCAGAAGTCAGGGTCAGAACAGAGATTAATAAAAGCTCCAATCCCCTGCATAATAACGACAGTGTAGGTATCCCAAAAAAGTGGGTCGTGGCCTGTCGGTAAAGGGACCAGACGCGATTACCAAAAAACTTGCATACCATAGTGATTTATAAGATTTTCTATGTGGATTATATGGGCTAGCCACTCTCAATCGTACTGTCGATTGTAGAGCAGGCCCGTGCCCTACAGTGGGACGTATATGGGCTGATACAGGTATCCCAAGGAATAAAAATAAAAATCTCACCGCCTCATGACAGGCTGCAGACCCACAGCCCGCGAATACATGAGCACGTCATACGTGGAGAATATCAGGCCGGTGATGACGCCGTAACGCGTCGTCACGAACGTCTGACAACAGGAAACTTTCGATATCGGACAATATGCATGACGAATTATTTTAAAATCATGTTCTATAATATGGATGCCCATTTATTATATACGAAATAATCTATATTTCAAGAATTAACAAAAGTTTTAAGCCATTTTTCTAATCATCTTTCAATAGTACACAGAAAAAGCTAGTAGATGTCATGGCGTCCGTTATAACGTCACCACTAGGTAAACATGTAATTGTGTCTATGCGCAGCGAAGAAAGTTAACGAAATAAAACATATTTCGTTTAATAAAAATGAATTCTTAAGTCTATAAGTGGTTCCGGTAAAGTTCACATTCCACATTTGTAAAGAAATTGGTAATGTTTACGGCAGGTTTACATAGGCGTGACATCATGCGTCGTGACTAGCGTTTCTGTCAAAATGGCCGATTGCTATATTTTGTACTTTTATTTTATTGAAAATCTTATTAATCTCCAATTTTGGATTAAAACTAAAACATCGTTTTAAACCCTTCTAATACATATTTTCCCCTAACGTCATAAATTATTTGATATTTTGATACTGTCGTCACGCCTATTCATTATTTACTGATTGTTTGGGTCGGACAAGTACAAACGGCCCAGATAATTAGTGATAATGGAGACTGTCCCGCCCTCACACCCACCACAGTAACTCCTGTAATCCAGGATCAACAGTGAGACGCATTGTAATAACACCGAGCATTGAAGCTTAGCGCGTCTCCGGGAATGTCTTAACTTGTCTTTAACCCGCAAAGAAATCAATCAGAAAATGAAATTAATAGGAGGAAAATTACTGATTACCGTTATGTACACATAAACATGGATTATAGAATTTTGGTCGGCCTCTTTAAAAGAAAGGCGAAAGGAAAAAACGAATTCTGCTGCCGACGATTCAATACCGAATGAAATACGGCAGCAAAGCCGCCGCTTCACGTCAGTCTGTTTGACCAAGGTATCACCTTATTCCAACAGCTAAAATTCAACTACAGTATGTCCTTAACAGCCTGAAAAAGTATATGCCTACATGCAACAAGGTTTGTAGGATCACTGTTCAATGCTATTTAGAGCGGATTAAATAACAATATAGAAGACCTTTACCTTTTTCATCACATCGCATCCATCAGGAGTATCGTAATATCTGTAATAATTCCGTGTGTCTTTCTTCTCACATTCGCACATTGGGCAATAAAATAAATATTATTTTTGTCGTAGACAGATTTTTGTGCAATATTTGACACGATTTACAAAATGTGTGACAGATCGTGTCAAATTACTTTATGTTTAGTCTTCATTAAAGGTTTTACCACACGTATGAGTTTTTAATCTATTCGTTGAATTATTTTACTATAATAATGATGTGTCGAACGCCTGCCTACAAGGTGGACGGACGACCTAGCTAAGGTTGTAGGAAGTCGCTGGATGGAGGCTGCTCCCAACAGGTCGATGTGGAAATCCTTGTGGAAGGCCTACGCTCAGCAGTAGATTTCCTGTAGCTGAAGAGAAAGACAGATAATAATGCTGCTTTTTGGTGGTAGAAAGACTTTAACACCTGTACTACGGAGGCTGTTAAACATCTAAATAGATACGATTTATTTCAGATTACAAGAAATTGAGGCCATTGTCTTCACTTTTGGATATGGTGAAACCTCCGCCTGGGCGGGGAACGAGTCTAGAGGTACACTCCACGCCTTTTGGATGTGAGGTAGTTAATTTATAATAACACATCATATAAGGAGACTGTCCCGCCCTCACACCCACCACTGCAACTCCTGTAAGCCAGGATCAACAGTGGCACGCAATGTAATGACACCGAGCATTGAAGCTCGGCGAGTCTCCGGGAATGTATAACTTGTCTTTAACCCGCAACGAAATTAATCAGAAAGTTAAATTAATAGGAGGAGTTGGAAATAAATTATTGTCTACTTCCCTCCGTGCAAAGCGGGTGACAAAACAATGAACTAAAGAGGCAAATAACCTCGCAAAAAGACTTTTACGGCCGGAGAAGCCAGCCGTAAAGCACCACGGATCAAATTATTGTTACCTTAAAATGGGACCTATTTATGTGAGCTTTTATACTTGATTCCAGTAATATGTATGGCAAAAACGCCAACAACACATCATATAACACATCATATACTACATTCTATAATTAGTTCATAAATGCATAGGTTTTTGACACAATTGTGCTGACTTACAGAATTGCTCGTTCAAACTTTGCTTATCGGTGTCAAGGTTTTACCATAGTATTCAATAACACCCACCTATATCGAAAGGTAAGTTTTTCTTTGTAGGAAAAGTTTTCTTGAAATAGAACCCTTAATTTTACTGGACGCGTATTTTATTACTTTATTACAAATATATATATTTGCAACCAAACCGCACTTGGCTAGCGTGGTGGACTATCGGACGTTCTCTATATCTTATCTATCTTTAGTAAGAGTTAAAAATAGTTACCATTGCTGTGTTGGTACAATTCTACGCTTCATTAAACAAGGATAGACCTATATATTTTTCTTACCTAGCTAATATATTTATAAATATATGAACCATATCTATACCTTTCTATTTTTGTTAACTGAAACATAAAATACATCGAAATATAATGTAATGAAATCTGTAGTTAAAGAACACCAATCCGTTGTATTTCCAGGCGTTTCTGAACACAGTGACTAGAGGCTGGGTGAGCCGCGTGATCGGCAGCCGACCCTCGCTCATACTCACTGATGCCACCACGGCGCTGGGTAGTGAAGGAGGACCAGTCTTCACTGATGGACCCAAGTGAGCTCGATTTCAATATATAGTACATCTGTAAAATTATAGCTAAGTTTAAATAGTGGTTTAGTTTAGTCACTGATGATTTAGATCATGTTTTGCATTCATGTACCACAATACATATTTTAGTTACTACTGTAATTTTTGAGCAGCGTAGCATAATTGGCTCGACTGATTGATCATCTGTGATCCAAATCTTAAATGAGATTTAAGGGAATTACATATTCAATGTGTTTTAAAACTATGAGAATGACTGAACACCCGCTTCATTTTATATTTTCCGCCAACAGTAAAGAACTGGTAGCGATGGTGGTATGCAGCCTGTCGTGGTGGCGCGGCGAGTGGGTGGGGTTGACCATGGTGGCGCCACTCACCACCATTCTCACCACCAAGCTGAATGTCATACCACCCACCATGGCAGTACCGGCGACTGTCAGTCCACGCAACTCTATTATAGGTGAGTTACAACTTACACCGGTTGATATGTAGCATAATATTCTCTCTCTCTCTCTCTTTCTCTCTCTTCAGCCACAGGAAGTCCACTGCTGAACATAGGCATACCCCACAGCTCCTTCCCACATCGATCTTTTGGAAGCGTCTTCATACGACCTTTTACTGGTGGTAGATCTATCATATGTGAGAGTTCAATAACATCCACCTATTTCGAAAGGTAAGCTTTTTGGATGAATCGAAAAAGTCTACCCATATTTTATCAGTTTACAAGCTATACGTTACTGACTTTACTGGTGGTAGGTCTCTCTAATGTGAGAGGCCACCTGGGTGTGTACCACCGTAATGTTTATTTCTTCCGTGAAACAGCAATGTACTGTGTAAATGCACTGTTGTGTTTCGGTTTGAAGGACATTGTAGCCAGAGTAACTACTGGCCATATTGAGATTTAATATGTTATGTCTCAGAATGGCGAGCGCAGTGGAGTACCAAGCATTGGTATCGTCGTATTGCTTACCGTCAAGTTAACGGCATGCTCGTCGCGCCATTTATTACAATAAAAATATTTTCGTGTTTATATAGTGTCTCTCTACAAAATAAAATCGTTTCCAAAAAGTATTCAACATCCGTCCTTCCCTCCCTCCTTACGGTAGGCAGCAACATGGCAATGCTGGATCCTTGGGCATTGCAAAGATCCATGAGCGGCGGTGATCGCTTACCATCAGGCGGGCCGCACGCTCGTCCGCCTGCTAATGGCTAATAAAGAAAAATCCTTATTTGTGATGTATTGTGTGTATTTACGGACATGTTGCAGAGAGCATTGACGCGTGCACGGTGCGCGTGCGGTGCGGCGCGTCGAGCGGCGCGGGCGTGTACGTGGGCCGCGGGTACGTACTCACCGCCGCGCACGTCGTCAGAAACGTACGTACACTACACTATATCTGTATCAGCCCATATACGTCCCACTGCAGGACACAGGCCTGCTCTACAATCGAGAGTACGATTGACAGTGGTTAGGCCATATAGTCCACCACGCAGGCCTAGTGCGGGTTGGCGAGCTTACATACCATAGAAATTCTTATAAACCGCTATGTCTACACTATATACATACAAAAAAGCTGACCCTAAGAAAGAACGAAAGAAAACACATTTATTGGTCACTTATGAAAACGCACCCAATCGTTTAACATTTTACACACTTGCCTACTATATTTTTGTTTTTATATTTTTGATCCTAGTATGTTTTTGTAATATAATTATTGACTTTGGCTGGTAAAGGACTCCCATGTTCAGCAGCGTTATAGCGCTAATACATTACAAAAACATTTTTTATACTTAAAATTACTACCATTTAATTGCAAAACCAAAAGATGGTGCTACCATCGCAGCTAACTTCACGCCACTACTAGCGCCATCTATCAGCAGTTTTGTCCGCAGTACACGCTGTACAAGGTGACGGTGTGCTGCCAGGGCCGCAGCGAGGTGGCCATCGTTCGGTTCAAGGCGGTAGACGATAGAGCTTACGATCTAGCGCTGCTGTTCACTAATCCACAGCACTGGACTGATTTGACGCCCGCTACGATCGCCAAGAAACCGGCTGTTAGAGGTACTCCAATTTGAATTTTTTTTGCAGTCTCCCTGGTCTTTGTTAAACGCTGGATTTATAGTTTATACCGAGAAGACAAGAGTTCGGTTCTCACACTAAAACATTTATTCATGAGCCACAAATATTTATTCTGTACTACTGAAAAGTATTTCATAATGTGGAGTAACGACAACGTATGTAGTTTTTTTACAAGAAAGTTTAGTTTATCCGATGAGACTAAAAATTAAAAATACCCGATCCTTTTTTGACCTTATGAATGGAGAGGAGGGAGGTGAAAGTGCTCATTATTTATAGGTTTTACTCGACATAATTAATAACCACAATTTCATTCACCAGATTTTCAATGGCAATATTTTCTCCACCAGGTGAACCAGTCCTGGCAGCCGGGTTCCCGTACCACGTGGGCGACGGCATCCAGGAGCTGGTGCCGACGGTGACCACCGGCCACGTCAACAACGTGTCGCCCTCCATGGTGCAGACATCGTGCTGCGTGCAGGGGGGGTTCAGGTACTTGCACACTATCCCAAACACCCACCATGGTGTTAATTCTGTCAGCCAAGGTCAACGGCATGAACACTTCATACTCAACATAGAAGCGGGCGGAATACCGTCTTTTTTTTCTTTTTTTATTACAAGGAATGGTGAGTAACAAAGATATAGAAGTATAGATATGGTGCAAATATTTATAGATAGCTAGGTAAGATAAGATAGCTTGGCAAGATAAGTATGTATGTCCATCTCTGTTTAATTAAGCGTAGAATAGTACCGACATAGTAATGGTAAGGATTTTAATCTCTTGTTAAAGGATAGATAGCTCTTAGAGAACGGCCGTAAGAGGACTATAGCTCCTCGGTCATAGATGAGTTTTGTGTTTAGCAGTGGGTTAGGAATGCAATCTCAAGACAAAATCGCTAAGTCGAGACCTCGAGGGATCAGAAGTTCGACCTCGGCGTTATCTCGGCATTTGCGAGACCCCGAATGGAGAAATAGTTTTGTTTATGTTGCGTGTGAAATTCATGAATAATTGAAGTTTAAATTGCGACGGAAACCACAAAAAATACGTGGGTGTCCTGTACCCCAAGCAGGAACATTTGGCTCTATAGTATAGTAATAGTAATAGTAAAATTTTGTATGGGAATTTGAACAGCGCCATTGTGAGCGTATTTGGAACTAAATTATGGCAGCGGGAAACGTTTACGATACTATAGTATGGTAATAACGATAGTTTTACTATACAAATGTATAAAAAGTGGTAGCAGGAATAATTCTTGACGTATAGTATCGCCGATTTACTATCGAGAAATACGATTGTTTTGTCACCGACATTTTTACCGTGAGAACATTATCGAGAGTATATTTTTGTATTTCTACACATCGAATTAAGGGAAAATGTGTTAATTACGGTTATGTTTAGTGTTTCCCGATGCCTTAGTGTTAGTGTGTGTAATTATCTACTCCGTATTTCGCTAATAATATGAAATTCGATGATGCGATATGAAGTTACAATTATTGTGATACCTAACTTAAATATGAAGGTTATTTCTTAGACGATGGACGATGTTTGGAATCGGAGCAACGAACTTGGGAAACTTGTGAAAAAGTATGAGTTTATAGAAAGTCTGGAATTTATTGTAGTTAGAAACATACCTAACCTAAACCTGTAAAAAAACTTATAAATAAAATATTTACACGGAACTTTGATTTTCGTTTTGCGTACCTACTTGATCATTTTATGTTATAAGCTTATTAATTCAATGTATAGTCGAGCAAGCTCTTAGGACAGAGAAGTGTGAGCATATAATATGTGAAAATAATTGCCGAGGAACTTAACGAGCAAAAATATAGAGAATACTTTCATAAAGCTCTCCTCCTTAAAAATGTAGAGGTATTTTATAAAACATATATACGTATCTTTATCTATAACCTATATAATATGAGAGTTATTGTTTTGCATTAATTGATAAGTGAAAACCGCTAATGTGTGACAAGTGACAACTAATAAAAAAATTGCTACGTTCGGAAATCTAAACGCATAATTAATTGGAGTCATTTTTGTATATTGCGGAATAAAAGCAATAAATATGTATTTGCTTATTAATTTATTCCCATAACCTTTCTACGCGACATTAATGCATGTTTTATATTTGTTTGTTATTTTATAATGATAATAAATGAATTTACGCACGTAGTGAATGGCAATTCCGCACGAATCATTCCGTAACATTCGTTCATTACCCTAGGTTATCTGTCACTATCGTAACGTAATAGTATCGAGCTCACGAGAGTATGGTTAAACGATTCATGCTACCGATATTGAGTAGTAATAGTATAGTAATAGTTGTCACCATACTATTACTATACGATACTTCAAAATGTTCCTGCTTGGGGTACTGGTAGCACCCGTGCCTACGCTCTATGGCGCTGTTGGTTAGACAATGACTGTGAAACGTAAGGCCACGGGCTCCGCACCCAGACAGATATTTGAGTGATCCACAGATAATTGTTTTGGGTCTTCTTTTTTTTGCATTGTGTCTGATGTCACCCGGTTTCGTTTTCGGTAGCAGTCTTGATATACCCTGTATGTTTGCTGCATCCACAGCGGCGGCCCCATCCTGCGCATAACAGAGGAGCAGCAGGTGGAAGTGCTGGGCATCATCACGTGCAACGCGACCTCGGACACGGGCGCGCTGCACCCGCACCTCAACATGTGCGTGCCGCTCACCGGCTTCGATCATGTCATCAACGAGTATATACGGGACAAAGGTGTGTATATTGATGAGACAGAGGGATCTCTAAATTAAACGAAATCCGAATGTTCAAACGTCGTACGTAAAACTATACGAATGTGCTTAAGTATGTCATAAAATTTAATTAAAAATATTATTTACGGATTTTATCGCGGATTTGGTAATCTTTTTACATTTTTGACTTCCCGACGTTTCGGTCACTTTACAGTTTTCATGGTCACGGGGCGGACTGAGGTATTATTCATCCGCTCAGTGACTGTTACAATTAAACTACCCTTATTTTCCAATTATTAAATACTAAAAGTTAATTTAAATGTTAATTGATCTTTTCGTTCTGATCAATCCGCAATAAAATCCGTAAATAATAGTTTTATTTCAATGTGTAACATCATTATTCCATTAAATGTTCGAATCCTCTATCTCGTCTACCACGTCTATCTTCCACGCACGGTGCAAGAAAACACCGTGAGGAAACCTGCATACCATGGCAATTTGTAAGAATTTCTATGGTATGTAGAGTCCGCCAACCTGCACTAGACCAGCGTGGTGGACTAAACCCCTCTCAATCATATTCTCGATTTTAGAGGAGCCTGTGTCCTGCAGTGGGACGTATATGGGCTGATACAGACAGACAGTATATTAAGCCCAGAATCATACTTGTTTCTCTCACGACTATTAGTCAAAATTTTACATGGTCAAAGGAAGCCTACACAGGGTGAATTCAAGGTGGAAATGATGATGATAAACTTCTGTTATTTCCAGATTTGTCCCGACTAGAAGTGATGAACGTTGACAAAGACATCATTCAGTCACAGTGGAGACTACAGCCGTACCGGTCCAAGATATGAAGAGCCAACACTAAATATATTATGTATCTAAATATATCTGGGTTTAGGTGTTTGTGAGACCGAAAAGTCTCTCGTAGTTTCTGATATCTACGACACAAGACTTAATTGATCTTAATGTGGAATCAGGACTATGTATGTGACTGTTGCATGTATTTGTTATTTATATCGGAATAAGTACTGGAATACATATAATATGACAATTGATAGAATATTTTGCTTTAAAAAACATTGATACATACTGAGTATGTAATGTAGGAAAGGTTTTTATTTAAATAAAACTTTAGATATCGTAAGTATCAGTCCCGCAAATTGGTGATGCGCCTGGCGGCCATGATGGTGACGTCACAGTGACGTGAAACAAGTAAGGTTAAGCTGGGTCTACGATAGAGGACGATCAGGAGGACGAATTGAATACCATCTGTACGTAGCCATCATACATTTGTAACAATCTTAATTGTTTGGTCTATACGCCATTATTATGTTTTGATAGTAGGTATTTATTATTGTTATCATATTTATGTAAAAATCATAGGAAAATAACGTTAAAATGCATGTTATTATGTATCACTAGCTTCAGTTTTAATAATTTGTTATTTTATTTTAACGTAAATGAAATCAAATATAACATTTACCGTATATACTCAGCCTTAATGACAATAACCGGTGACGTCATACGGACGTTAATGTTAAAGTGCCTGCGCATTACCAATTTGCGAGGCTTATATTTATTTATTTTTGTTTATTAATCTTTATAAATATAGTATTTAGAGTTGAGTTAATGCCTGGAATATTTATTGCAAATCGTATATGGTTGGCAATTACTTATTGTATTGAAGTCTTTTTCTGGTGCTTATGGTGTCAGAGGGAATGGAAATGCTGTAAGTATGATTATTATGTTTGACTATTTATTATTTAAATCTTAGGGTATTGGAAGGTTTGTGATACCATAATTTAACCCCTCGATTGTCATCGCTGCCATATTGCGTCTTTTTTTTTAAATATACCTTATTTCAATTACATTAGGCTATTTTATTGATTGAAAGCCGTAAAGCCATAATACGGCATTTTTGACAGTCGAAGGGTTAACTAGTCCGCTCTAAAGTTGCCACAAGAATTTCACAGCAATACGCCTCGACTTCACATTGGATAAGTTGATTTGTGTTGACTGTACTAGTATTCTACAAATACATACAAGGTTTAACATTTTACATTCCAATGTATTTAATGGTTTCGGTTCCTAATTATGTTACAATTTTTATTTAATGGTAATGTGTGCTTTAAATAAATTGTTTTTGGCAATTTGTGTATTTTTATATCCATGAATTACTACATTAAATATGGATTTCCGATCATTAGAATTAGCCTTCGATCAAATATACACTAGATACAACATGAGCGCATAGAAAATGGCACCAAAAAAGAGTGCTGTAAGCTGAGGCTTTAAGCACTCTTTCGCCTTCAGTCACGCACCGACCGTTGCTTCTAAAACGTCGCAGAACTTTAGACAATATTATATGGGTGGAATTTGCGTTAATATATTTTAAATATGTGATCTTTTTGTTTACTTTTTTTCATGTCCTGCATCGGTGCCACTTTATAACAGAACTTTTATAGGGTACTGTGTATCTAGTGTGTATTTGATCGAAGGCATTAGCAGATAAAACGGACTCTATTTTGGGTAATTTAACAGGCTGCAAGCTATTAATGACATTATACTAAAAGTTAGTCAAAATATTTTTTATATGGTAAAAATACAATGTTTTCTACAGAGGTAAGTGAAGCAATATGTACTTTTTCCGTTAATAACTTTGCTCCGAGGTTAAGCACTTCCAGAATCTTCTGAGCAAATATTATTAGGATCGTCTGTGTATAACTCCATGGTATAACTTCTACTTTTTTGACTCGGTAAAAAGTAGGTTTGACAATAATTATTCATGAACCAATTAATATTAATATTCTCTTTATTATTCTGTCAAGTTCTTGACACTGACATAATTAAAAGTTTGTAAAAATATGGCACGCAAGGGGCAGGTTTCCATTCAAGACACTATCGAAAACGATGAAGAATTCGAGAACTACATCATAGCTCATGAGCACCAGTTGATCTGTGAGTAATAACTTGCCAAATCCCCACTAGCAATAAACTTTTAAGAACTTGGGTTTCTGTAAGTCGTGGCGCCTAAAACTTGCACAAATCGACTTGACTCGACTTACAAGCTGTAAATGACTTGCAGAAGCCAACTTTCGCAACTATGCTAATGTACACTAGGCATTATGGTGCTTTTATGGGATTTACTGGTGGTAGGTCTTTCAGATGTTAGTGGTCGCCTAGGTAGGTACCACTGCAATGTCTATTTCCCCCGCCAAACAGCAGTATAAATATCCTGTTGTGTTTCGGATTGAAGGATATTGTAGCCAGAGTAACTACTGGACATATTGAGACAACATTTTATGCCTCAGCATGGCGAGCGCGGTGGAATGCCAAGCATTACTTTGTAATTCAAGGCGTTATTTGGTTTTGCTACTATTAATGAGCGGTCGTATCGCTTACCATCAAACGAACGGCATGCTCATCTCGCCATTCATTGGAAAAAAATAATACACAAAAAATATTCTTAGGCTGTCCTGATCTGAGAGGTCAGACACTATACTTCGATACGACGGCGAATATCCGAACCTCGTACCTACGTAAAACTGTACAAATATGCTTAAATACTTTCAAAATATTTGAATCTTCTATCTTACGTCGTAACCTTAGACTAAGTACGGAGTGAAAGATAAATTTTATAGAGATTAGTATTGATTTTTAGAAGAAGAAATCTTTTATTTTATACGTGGACGTCGAACGTTCGAACATTCGGACTTTGTGTCGGAAAATAGAGTAACCCCCTGCTTTGGCACAATGCTTTGGAAAAATACATTGTTTGCAAACGACGGGGGAATTTTGTAAATACGAGAATCGATTCGAATACGAGAATGATAAAAAGCAAAGAGGTTTAAGTATATTTACTATGCATAGGTTTGGAAGTGTATTCAGAATTCTGTGGGCCATGTTTAGCCGCTGCCAACGCGATCAGGAAAGGCAAAATGGAAATAGGACAGGACCTCATTGCTATGGCAAAGGTAAATACTTCCTAACAGTTCTGAGTATTAGAATCGGTCATTGCAGTTCTTACCTGTTTAATTATTCTCATAATAAGTTTTTAAATCTGGTTGTTTTGATATTTACATCTTGTCCCAAGTATAATAAAACCTTTATTTGTGACTTATTTTATATAATTCAAATTAGTTTCGGTGCTGATTAAACTTAAGCCAAATGTCTCGTTAAGCTTCGATGCTTATCATTGCATTCAATGCCAGTTTCAAATCTAATCATAATAAATCAATATATTCTTGACTTAAGTAGTCTTTCAACACATCTTTTGAATCTGTAATTACTGCTTGCTTCGATTTGGAATGTGTTATAACTGTGATGTGTGAAAATTCCCTTGAAAACCCTTCTTGCTTGGTTTCATCTTCAATCTTATTGAGGAACAAAATGAACTGACTTCTTTCATTTTTTCTTTTTTTATTTACTTATTTCTACAAAAAAAAGTTATAAAGATGAGAATCTATCGCCCCTTTTTCTTCTGTGTCCACCTGCCTCTGCTATTAGTCACTTTATTATTTTACTGGAATTTGATACTTGTATGTTTAACGATGGAAAGGTTCTATAAAGTTTGCTTGCAGGCCGCATCTGACAACATCACTGCTCTCGCAAGATTCAAAAATAAGAGCGAACCTGTTTTCCTCTTCATTTCGGTAATTAATTATACTAATAAACTTCGATTGAAGCAAAACTGTAGGTTATATTGTTCATAGCACAGTGAAAACAAATTGCCATTTTTCTGTAACTGTGTCTAATAGCAAGCGCAATATCCGCCAGATGGAATATACTTAGTTTGACTGTCGAATGGAACCAAAAAGAAATCCTAGAATTTGGTACAAATATACCGGCCTACACGGCTGCTTCTGCATACTACAATGGAATGACACGTGATTAAAGGGATTATTAAGGAATTAATTCGTAAGTAAAACACAACAATATATTCAACAATTTCTATAACAGAAAGGCAAGCTAACCAGGGCGATGTTCGGTGCCAACGGCATAGAGCTGTGTCGAATAATAGAGGAAGAACTGAAGTTCTTCCAGAAAGAAGTCGATACCGGCGTCTCGCGTCCTAAGCAGAACATCGATCAGTTGCTCCCTGAAGAAGCGGTAAGTTGTTCATCAAATTTTTTTAGCGAGAGGAAAGCGTTTTGCCCTACATCACGAGAGGTCAGGAAGCGTATGCGATTAATGAATGCCTGCGAATTTTCACTGTGGCTTGTTTAAGATTGTACCTAAGAAGTACTAAAATACAGTTTACTTATCTGTCTATATTTTTTTCTTAACTTTTCACATAATATCTGATCACAAAAGCACTACCTATTGATATTGATCAATAAGTAGTGCTATTGGTGATGAATAGGTGCCATCCACAATTCACCAAACTCGTTTCCATCCCAAAGTTGATAAAATGACAACCCTAAATATATAAGCATGGTTTTCATTCCTACTCTGCCAACTCAACTCATATACATAACTCTTGCCATTAGAAAAAGATCGAGAAAGATCTACAAACGGAAGCGGAGAACCGCGAGGCGAGAGAGCGACTGCGCGTACAGACGCTGGCGGCGCGCAAGAGACGCATCAACGAGCGTATGAGCTGGGCGCTTCGTCGCATGAACTACATCATGTTCTGGCCGCATTGCCACCAGGCGCACTTCGATCTGTATGAGAAGTGGGATACTGTTAGTGAGTAGCCTGTGAACGGATTAAAAATGAGTTTAAACTCGTCATGAATTTAGCAGTACTATTGATTCGCATGGCACGGGAATGAAAATGATGGCTTGGTTAATAAATATAGATAGAATAGATCGAGAAAGGTCTTTAAACGGAGAGACATAAAACAGGCCATTTTTTTATAAAGGATTATTTCAGATCCATGATTCTCATCTACAATCGAGTGGTCGATTGAGAAAACTATTGAAGAATATTTATTTTTTCATGTAGATAACATTAAGTGTGGTTCGTTTATGTAAACATTTTTAAACAATTTGCTTTTCCTTTGCATGTCCATTCTTTCAATTTATTTTATTTCCTCATTATCAAATAATGCCGGTATTCTCGGTTCCGCGTTATTACTATTAACTTTCTTCTAGTCTCCAACTACAACAAAAAATTGAAAAGAACTTGATGTCTATTTTAGCCATCTCTTTTAACTACAGATATCCAAGTGGCAGCGAAAGAGACCTTCCAGTTAACAGAAGAGAGCGCCAAGGAAGCTCTGTACATGAGTGACGTAGACCCGAACGAGGCGTGCTTACACGCGTTGCTGAATGGAGAGGTGCTCGTAGTTGTCTTCAAAATGGGGGAGAACGACAACCGAGACTTTGTCAGTAAGAACATTTTACCTATCTCTCTTAAGGCTCGGGAAGTCCATTGCCGTACATAGCCTCTCCTAAGGATTCACCAATACCAAAAAATATCGTTTGACCGACAAATTTTGGGATATCGCTCAATGTGACTGGTTGATTTATACAAATCTTTCCTACGTTCAAATTGCTTCCATCCTAATAGAAACGCAGCCTAAATTTTAGTCCGGAAAAATCCTAAAATTGTCCATTCCTAATCTATTGAATGTTTTACCATCATTTCAAATTTAGAACATAACATCCGTACGTTGTATAAGTTATTCAACCTCATCAGAGTTACTGCGATACGCGCTGTACGAAGAAATTCCCGAGCCCAAAGAGGACGTCCCTCCTGAGAAGCAGTTACCTCCGATCCCAGCGTATGAACGGTACGCCTCCATCAGCAAGAGTGCCAGGGAGGTGCGCCGCGACAGATACGAGGCTAGGATGGCGAAGCTTGTGAGTATCTCTGTAGCAACTTATTTATTTATTAATTTTTAGGAAATATACAGTGATACCATAACATAACATTGAGAACAACTGTACACTAATTACATGTATCCGCAGATAAAATATAGAAAGTATATCAAAAAGCATCCACCATATTAATAAGTAGCAATAGGAAATTATTTATAAAAAGCATAATATACAGCCCACACTCAAAAATAATACGATCGATTAACAAACAATATATCTCACAGCCAGAGAACCAAAACCCTGTTGATATTTTCTTAAATTTAAGCAGTTAGTTGAGGAGCTATGACGTCACTACCTCTGGAAGATTAAAGTGGCTTAGATATTTGGCACTGTCTTTCCGGAATTTATTTTTTCATGTTCTTATTGGAGAGGCCCTCTGGGTATGTACCACCGCCAAACAGCAGTGTAAATGCAGTAGTGTGCCGGTTTGAAGGACATTGTGGCCGGAGTAACTACTGGACATATTGAGACTTAATATCTTATGTCTCAGGATGGCGAGCGCAGTGATATGCTAAGGATTGCTTGGTTTTGCCACTGTCCATGAGAGATCGTATCTCTTCCCATCAGGCACATATCGTCTTGCCATTGTATACTATAAAATAATTGCAAGAAGATGTGTATAAATTTCAATATACTAATGTTGCGTATATTTGTATATTGGAATTTATACACATACTAAAAGCGTATATGTACTACATTATAAATTACTTGACCCTAGAACCTATTTGACCCTTTATGTAGGGTATTCTATCTGCACTTAATAACTTTACTGAGTATGCATTTAAAAATCTCTTTCAGTTCAGGATAAAGTAATTCATTGAGTTCACTGATAACCATAAACTTAATAAGTTACTTTTCAAAAAAGAATTCCCGTCTCTAAAATGAGATATAAAATTTGTCTTAAAGCGTGAAGAGAGAGAAGAGAACGAGCGTATAGCGTCAGAGCAAGCTCGATTGGCTCGTGAGGCCGCGGAGGAACAGGAACGGCTCGATAAACAACGACAAGACGAGGAGAGGATGGCCCGGATACAGGCCGGGGTATGTTCACAGAATCAATATTTTTATGGGGCTTGAGAGACACATAATCATTTAAAATTGAATGAAGTAGTGAGAGAAGTGAAAAATAAAATAAAGAGCGCATTAAAGTTCGAAATTTAGTTGAATTTAAATGTGTAAGTCACATATATAATATCAGAAACTTTTATATTTTTGCACCGAAATAATGACAGTATTTTTTAACAGCGGTACAGCCGCACTGCTATTATCTTTCACTACTGACGTCCGCTTTCAAAGGCTAGTAACTTATCTACCATGACTAGGTTCTGTTGGTGTCTATAATATATTGCGATCATATAACACCAGAACCATTTAATGGTTTGTTGGAATTATGCTAGTAAACGATAATCATAATAATAACTTAATTATTTGAGCTTCATCACCTAATCGTTTCTTTGTATTTTTATACGTATACATATTTCCTAGACTATATAAGTAAAATCAAAAAGGTAATAAACAAAATAAAGAAAAATAATTACCCTGTAATTATTATTCAGCTACCAGCCGATCCGGAGCCGACCGGAAGCGAGGATTTTGAAGAGGATGAAACAGAAGCCACTGAAACGGTACGTCACTCAATATATTCCGCCGAGTTTTTTTATAAACTAGCACGACAAAGCAACTTCAATACTCCTGAACCAGGAGTCATGGTTATAGATGCAGTTCAATCCAGTTAGGATATGTACGCAGTTATAGTGGCCTGATCGAAACGGAATATACACACATAGGCTAAATCCGACCACCATTCAATTACCATCCTGGATTCCTGTGACTTATTTTTATCTTTAATTTTGATGGCCGCTATCTTAGCATGTAGCTTGGCACGACAAAATGATTTCTGTACAATAAAATCCGTTGCGTAGTTTTAAGGATTTAAGCATACAAAGGGACATAGAGACAGAGAAAGCGACTTTGTTTAATACTATGTAGTGATGACATTACTAACAAAAACCGTACGGAAATATAAAGAAATACCTATGTATAAAAATAATCAACGAACACATTTTTAATAACGTTGTCATAATTGTTTCCGATTGCCACCGCATCGTACTCTTTTTACCAAGTTATAGTATTTATGTCAGTATCTTGCCACCAGCAATTCTCCAACATCGAAAACTATAATCATCACGCCTGTATCTAATAGGGATAGGCTGAGATTATGGATCGCCACATTGCTCGATCCTGACATATTACTTTCGCTTCATGCACTTTAATCAACGTCTTCGTGCACTCTCGACGATTCATTATTGAATAATCCTACTAATATTATAAAGGTGAAAGTTTGTATGTATGTTTGTTACTCTTTCATGAAAAAACGGCTCAACAGATTTTGATGAAATTTGGTATAGTGATAGCTGACACCCTGGATTAACACATAGGCTACTTTTTATCCCGAAAAATGTAGTGTTCCCGTGGGATGAGTCAGGAAATAGAAGACGGGACGAACCTGAAGTCCACGCGAACGAAGTCGCGGGCAAAAGCTAGTTTGTTAAATAAACGGAAGTGAAATAGTTATATAAATTCTTCTCCAGGTAGATGGCCTAGAAGAAGAAGAAGAGGTAAAAGAAGAATACGAAGAAGATTTCCGCTCTGATGTGGAGATTGAAGGAGAGGAGTACATCCCTCCGGGAGGACTGTTTGTGCCGGGGTTGTATTGCCCACCCAATGAACTGGCTAAAGCAAATGGACTTGCTTTCTTCTATCCTAAGGTAAGGTTGAAGGAAAGAAAAACACTGGGACGTTACTGTTCATAGAATTGTACAATTTTATTCATCTACAGGTCGAATTTTTTAAGTGGGCGTGGCTGGCCAAATATGGAATTATAAGCAATAGCGTGAGAGTAGTCAGGAGTCTAATGTTTAAGAAAGAGCAGAATTTTGTCCGTGATTTGAACCTGAGATTTCAGCATTGTAATCGTACCTTAGTACAACTGCGCGCCATTGAGGCAGTCGTAGAACATTTAAAAGTCGACTGTATTCATTCAGTGACGGTTGTATACTGCTTGCAGATGGTGCAAGATATAACCAAGATAGAGTCGGAACACCTCCCGCCGCACGTGCTGGTGATGTTCACCATCGACAAGCGCCAGGACGTGAAGGAAATCATGAATCAGTACGCCGACGAAATACTCGCTGTAATCTTTCTTATTATCTTAATTTATTCTAATTTTTTTTTTAATTGCGGTGAATAGCGAGACGAGCATGCCGTTCGCCTGATGGTAAGCGATACGACCGCTCATAAACAGTAGCAAAACTAAACAATACCCTGAATTACAAAGCAACGCTTGGCATTCCACAGCGCTCACCATCCTAAGACATAAGATGTTAAGTCTCAATATGTCCAGTAGTTACTTATTATGCCCCGAGTCAGGATTTTGTGCCCGATATAGTGATAGGCTTAACCCCTATCACATCGAGGGACGGAACGCACAAGGCGAAATATGGGTGTCCTGGCACCTCTGCCTTCCCCTTCTGGAAATAAGGCGTGAGTTTATGTATGTATGTTATTCACTATCATTTTATCGTTGTCGGTCGTGGCGTCACCTAACGGCCATACATCTTCTTCGCTGAGTATTGCCGTTTTCGTGATGAGCATTTTAGTTGATTGTTTTTATGTTCCTTTTATACTCTCCATTTAACCGTGCTTGTCATAAATAAAAGCTTTCTTTCTTCTATCGTAATACGTACTTAAATAAATAAAAAATAAACCCAACAGTCACATACATAGTCATTTTACTGGTGGTAGGTCTCTCATATGTGAGAGGCCATCTGGGCGGGTACCACCGCAATGTCTATTTCTCCCGTAAATGCACTGTTGTGTTTTGGATTGAAGGGCATTGTAGCCAGAGTAACTACTGGACATATTGAGACATCTTATGTCTCAGGCTGGCGAGCGCAGTGGAATGCCGAGCATTGCTTTGTAATTCAAGGTGTTGTTTGGTTTTGCTACTGTTTATGAGCGGTCGTATCGCTTACCATCAGACGAACGGCACGTTCGTCTCGCCATTCCTTGCAATAAAAAAATAAAAAGTCCTCACCCCATACTAAGATCCAGTCTTTTGTCTTGGTTATCAGAAATTAAGAGCGACTTTTCGGTCTAAAGCAAGGCCTCTACTAATTAAAATTATAACCGGTAGATGATGACCTTAGTCTTGTTTAGAATTCCGCTTCAAATACTCAAAATTATGAACAGATTGAAATAACTGTTATCTATAATAATGGCCACATTATTCCAATTTCAATATTCGATATTTTGATAATAGCGGGCCGGCCCGGGTCAATCCAAGGTATAAACGCCTTTTCTTGCAATGTAGCATTCTAAAGATGTAAGACATTTTCAAATCGTTCCAGTAGTTTCAGAGCCTTGTCAATGGAAACTAACAATCAAACTTCCTTTTTAAAATATAAGCTTAAATAAAATACCCTTGTTTACAGACGGGCATATTCGTAGGTGACGATCCAAACACAGCAGAACACATCGCGTACACTATCAAGCAGTACGATAAAATGGAGAGATTGAGGAAACAGTACGTGGGTCTTTATTTAAAATTTACAATTAGTTATCCAAACCAGTTTAGCGAAGATTAATATTGTACAATATTGGTTAGAACATATTCCATCTGATTTCTGGTGGTAAATGGCACCTTACGTCAATAAAATCAAACACCGATACCGATTACTGAATGGGCAATACCCTTTTCCTCTTCCCATCCTTTTTCCTTCCCGCCCGCCTTCTGATTTGGTGAGCCAACACACGTATGATCCAATCCTTGTGTATGTTCATGGGTGGAAGTAATCACTTGCCATCCTGACCTGTTTGCTCGTTTACTGGACCTATAAAACAAAATAAGTATTATAAAAAATACATCACCTGGCAACCACGGCGACATCGTGCATTGGTCGTTGAGATGAAAAGAGCTCAACTCCAAGGATCTTCCACTTTAAAGACCTGTTTCTAACGCCATGTAACCCACAGCAAAGACCGTCTGGCGCTGATGGTCTCTCGCAGAAGGAGCTTGGCTCTGCTGCAACTAGCTGGACTGAACCCGTGCTACATCAGTGCAGATACAGAGTCTGGGGAGAAGGACTGTCTTACACTCTTCCCTGTTGGGTACGGAGACGATTATGTAGAGGAGGAAAGCGTTGAAGAAGAGGAAGTTGTGGTGGGTTTTTAGTCAGTATGTTTGCTTAGCTAGGGATCCAGCTCGACCACAATATCCGCGTTTGAACCGGGCTGGAGGGCCAGAGGCACTGATATACTCCTTTCGGCCTCCCCCGAGGTATCGAAAGGGGAACTTAATAGCTTTTTCTCGTGGATAAAAAAAGGTCTCAAATAATTACGGACTATACTACGGCTATGGAATATTTTGTACCTTCCCAAATGACTCTTGAATTCAGTTAGAGCGAAGAATACGAAACATTCGATAGCTAAAAAAGGTTTTAAAATTGTCCATGATTAAGGTCGTTATAGTTAACGTCTCTAAGAAAGTGGTAGTTTGATGTCATCAAGGAGTGAGAGTCAATGGTCTTGCAACTATGTAATAACGTACTGGCGAAGAATAAGTAGTTTTCCTCGGAAATAACTAAAGCCTGATTTAAGGTAATACAATAAAGTATGCAGTTAGTGGACAAAATTAAATTAAATAGCTAATGTGAAAAAATCGGATTACAGGTAGCGGAACAAGTAGCCGAAAAGGAACCAGAGGTAAGCGACTTTATCTAAGTGATTATTATAATTAATGATAATCGTAAGGTCAATCCTACCTATAATTTATTAGGATGAACAGCATTCGGGAAACTATTTGACGTCTTTTAGCTGGATGTTACTCAGTACCTAAAGGCGAAATTATTTAATTGTTTTGCGTGATGACATACGACACTGAAACGTAGCATCTCACTGTGGATTTCGGAGGCCTACGAAAGCTATACTCTATATTTCCCTACGAGATCGAATCAGGAATAAGAAGATCCATAGGAGAACAAAGGTTATGGACATATCCCAATTGTGCGTAAGGTTCACCAAATCTATTCGATGTACTGCAATAAATTTTTCATCGTTTAAACATAAGGAAATCATTTCGTGCATAGTTTGCGAACAAACTTCTCCATTTACTGTTGGTCATTTTTACCATATTTTAACTTAAATTGGAAATATGGTCTTTAAGTAGCTCATCAAATAAATAAATGGTTCAAAAACGTGTGGTTACAATAATATTGTTTCAGGCGGAAGCGGCTGAGGAACCGAAAGAAGATGAAGACGATGAAGGAGGGGAAGAAGAAGATTAATATATGGTTCATTATAATTATTTATTTTTAGTAAACTGTTTCAAATATATGTGTTAATTTATTTAAATACAAGACAACAGAATATAGGTTGCAGGAAGTTAGATGCATGTCGTTTCGAAAAATTTGCTGTGATTCTTGAGGAAGGTTTATTTAGCTGTAGACCTCTTTCAGCAGAGGAAGAAACTCCTAGATAACATTAGTCGTAGTTGCAAGTCCCGTATTTGCTGCATTCAGTCTGGGGCTTGTTGGCGCAAGCGGCGTCGCACCACTTCTTATACCTGAACTGATTGTAGTTGCCTCCGCAGCCGCTGTACGTGAAAGTCCTGCACGAGAACGAGTTCGTGTCGAAGTACCATCTGCATTAAAATTATAACTTTTAACGGTGAAGGGAAACATCGTGAAGCCAGCATACCATTGGGATCTAAATAAGATTTTGTATGAAAAATATCTCCGTCATCTTTATGCGTCATCTTTAAACTTCATCATATCGCTGTTTTTGGAAAAAGGGGTGCGCGCGCATCGCAAAAAAAACACGCTTATGATGTATAAATTATAAACAAATAAAATAAATACATAAGTCATAAACTTAATCCTGACCCACAGATCACTCCCAATAGATACCGCATAATGTCAAATTTGTTTGAATCCAAAAGTGCCAATTTAGGTTACGAGAGCGGGGAAGTGAGAGACGAGGTAGCGGCTCGTAGTGATGTGAACAAAATATTATTGTATAAAACTTTGTCGATAATATTGTCGATGGATTAAAAATAACTATTTTACGGATTTCATTTTTATTAAATTATTACGACGTAATAATCTTAATGTGTTTTTGAAAGGAATAATAAAAACGCCTTTCAGTATGTTTGGAACATGTTTACTATTAATTTTATATAATTTACAAAATACTTAAAAAATGTGACTGCCTCGGTGGCGTAGTTGCACTACGGTACGGTTACAAAGCTGAGGTCTCGGGTTCGAATCCCGGTTTGGGCAAAGTAATATTGGATTTTTCTATTCATTATCAGCTTAGAGTCAGGAATTTATGCCCGATATGGCGATAGGCTCGCCATCTATCACATCGTGGGACGGAACATACAAGGCGAAATGTGGGTGCCCTGGCACCTCTGCCTACCCCTTCTGGGAAAAAGGCGTGAGTTTATGTATGAATGTATGTATGTAAAAAAGATTCAATATAAAAATATTATCTATATTCAAACCTTTCAGTTACATTGGGTACGTGTACTATCTTAATTCTTATCCTGTTACTACTATTTGATGGCTTCTATCTTTGACATTAATTCACAATTTCGCTAGAACTGCGATGACGTCCTTATTCACACAGCGCCATCTCTCTAATTATAATTATTAAAAGTAATATTAAAAGCAAGCTCTTCTTGTTTTACCGACAATAATCAAAGGATGCATGTATTCAAAGGGAGTTAAAGAAATGTTATTTCCTTACATAATATATTATATTACTTATATCCAAAAAAAAAATTAATAATTTATCAGTCACTCGTTTCGCTTTTATATCAACATTGTTATAGCTGGAACACTAAAGTGTGGCTATATACAAATTTTGCAACTAATGCCAGAATGAACTTTCGCTAGCCAGATAATAATAAACTTTGCCATTTTCGATACAGGCGTATTAGATTCAGAAATCACACAATTTATGGTCAAATAACAACCTACGCGGTTATTCGTACTCGGAAACTAAAAATGAGATCTAATTAGGTAGATTGTAATAAAAATATTCTCAAAAATGAATTTCAGTTTATCTTTTCAGTGAATACCTATATAAGTTAAAATTAAAACTCAATATAAAATGGTATTTTAATAAATATACAACATACAATACGACATACAAAAATTGATAAACATAAGGTAGGTACAGCTGATTCAAAAACAAATGTTTTATCGTTTATCCATTTAAAGCTGTCTTCGGAGCAGTGTCTTGAACATATGACGCTATACTTTCTCGGGAACCACTCAGTACCACGAGATGTAGCGTGTGTCCATTGGGACTTATCTTTAGCACATTTAGGAAACCTAAATAGAATGTATTAAAATGTTTTATGTTTAAACTTTTGTTATATGGTTGTAGAAAACATTATATTTCATGTTATACGTTTGTTTAGATGTGAGCTGGTACAGTTAAATTTATTTTAAAAGCAATTGTATCAATGACGAAAAAGTGCAAATTGGAAATTATTTTACGTATTTGTACTAATATCGACATTAATTAAAATGCATGTGACCGCAAGTCGCAACACTATTGTGAAATGTGTTAGGAGAAGCGTTTCCATGGCGATGCGTAAAAAGGACATGCATACAATTACAGTAAGGAGTGAAAGAGATAAATGCAAAACTAACCATTATAAATTGAGCTGTGTCACACGTAAAATATAAGAAATATTTTACCGTTGTACACTTATACCATATTTTTATTGTAATTGGATGTCCTGCTATTGCTCCCACACCACTTGAAACTGCACGTAGTTATATTTAAATATTATTTTATAGACGAAATCCACAGAAATAAACCGTCAAAATAAATAGACATATTTTATTTCAATGACACTGACAGGTCAAAGACGTGGTCGCTACTGACGTTGCGCGTAGTTCCACAGCGCATCCTACATGCAAAGCATTAAAGGCATTACACGCGTCAGTTGCCTGCGATGTGGTATCTATTGGGAGTGATCTGTGTCCTGACCCCAGATTATGAACGAGTCTTGTGTCACGGGTATTAGAAACAACGTCAGATATTTTTCTCTTATAACACGCAGAACCGAAAGAAATTTGTGGATCACAAATATTTGTCTCGCTGCGGGATCGAAACCGGGGCCTCATGTTTAATAGCCGGAATCTAGCCAATTGCCCCACTGAGGGGGTGTCTATGAGGTGGTCTTGGAGGACTATAGGCTAACTCATCTCAGTCGAATTTTAGTTTGGAGAAAAGGGTTGATACAGTAATAACTTTTATAATTACCAAAACTATCATGAGTTACCATTCGGAATGCCTGGCACATATTATCTTGGAGGGAAATGACCTCAGCGAACTGTAACAAAAATAATCTCGGCCTCCCCCCCTACCTGCTAGTCAATCAAAATAAGCAATAACAGATTATGTTTTGCGCAATAAGACAAGTTGCAGACATGGTGGAATGGAAGAAGTATGTCAAAAAAACTATAAGTCCTATGTAAACACGGAATAAATTGCATTAAAATACGAATTTAAAACTAAACTGAATGCGTGCAATTTGTTAGAATTTCTATGGTACGTAAAGTCCGCCAACACACACAAAGCCAGCGCAGTAGACTACAATCCAACCCCTCCCAATTATACTCTCGTTTGTAGAGCATCGTATAATGTATTCTATTCAGTATGGCAAACATCGATTGCAGGGACGGATGGGAACAGGATATTCTCATTACCTGGTCTCTCTCTTGTGACAATCGCCGTACATATATGGTGAAAAACAATAGTCTGGTTTGCCACTCTGACCCGGCATTATCGCGTGCGCAGGGATGTGTGGATCTGGAACATCAAAAAGCAAAGGATTATAGAAATTCAGAAAGGACAATCTTTAAATCGGACCGTGAAACAATATGTATTAGATGTAATTGATAATATAATTACTACTTTATTTTATAGCTTTAGAACTGATTATTGTAAATTCAAGGATTGTGCTTTCCTTTACAAAGTGATATTTTGATTATAGGCCTCCATTATTTCCATTTTTATTTAAATAAATACCAAAAAATATTCTTCTAACGACGGCTTCGCTGTCAGTACCGAATTGGCAATCGCGATTGTCGGAGACCCAATATTTCTTGCGTCCGAAGAAATAATTATTAATTTCTGAGTATACCTGAGTTACCAATCCTTATTACGGATGACTGACATTTAATTGAGAATATTCAAATTAAGTCATTGACCCAGAAATCAAACCCAGTAGATCACTTTCCACAGCCCAAACAATTACGGGACCAAAGAGGCCACAAAAATTAAGCAATTACATATACATAAGTGGTATAATGTTTTACGTTTTTTGTGGTATCCTTCTACGGTGTCGATGCCCGGTGGAACCTCCGTCCACCACCAACATGGTAAGGTGTATTCAACTAACAACAACATGAATAATAGTCTCAGCCAAATAAGGTTTGATCTAATTGTATACATGACGCTAACACTTTAACTGAAACAATGATGAATATAATGTCACGAAAATATCAAAAAGTGTCGGTAAAAAAGAAATTTATATCTATAAATTAGGCAAGCGCAGTGTCGGACGCCCGCCTGCAAGGTGGACGGACGACCTGGTTAAGGTTGCAGGAAGTCGCTGGATGCAGGCCGCTTCAAACAGGTTGATGTAGAGATGGGGAGTCCCATGTTCAGCAATGGACTTCCTGTGGCTAAAACGAACGAACGAAGTTAATACACAATCGTTGCAGGCTCGTCAATCACGTACGAACTATGTTAGTGTTTTTCAATTGTTTTGAATACTCGACTCCTTTTTAGATAGAAATCTTGTGGCGACCCGCTTGGACCAATACAGACAAAAAGTTAGTAATTTAGAAGACAATGTTTCTGATTTTCTTCATTTCGGTACCTATGTTTATTATTGCGACTCTGTAAAAATAGCGACCCCCTAGTAGTGTAGGCTTCACAGTCCCTCTAGAGGTCGCGACCGACAGATTGAAAAACACTACAATATGTTCTAGGATTACGTACATGGCAACGGTTACGGTTACGCTTTAAGGATGTCGCTCACGCTTTGACAAGCTCCGTGGCAAAGCCTCAGATTATTTTCAAAGGTAGATACAACTTGTTAATCAGTTTAAAACTTCAGAATCTTTTACGGGTTGTCCCTTAGGGTTGTCCCTGTTATATAAAACTTTCCTGCTTATTTCATTCTGAAGAATTAAAATAGGTACATAAGTAAATTGTTCAAAATTTCCTAGCAATCGACTTTTCAAGAGCTAATTGATTTTCAAATCATTATGTTTGTGACTTGTTTTTCTTACTTACTGTTTTATTTGATAATTAAGTGTGACCATTAATTAGCTCAACAAATGGCAACGTTAATTACTTTTGCACATTTTTGTGTTAAAACTTTCAGCGCCTTTATGCAATTTTTAACACTCTCATTTTCATTTCAGATGGAATATTACCGACATGTTATCACGTGAATCGTCCTTTTGGCTTTGCATATTTTTGTTATTATTATTTGCTGGTCACGCCTTTTCGTGTTTGGGATCCAATGGAGCACATTTACACATTAACCAGTCTTGGACACATAACTAGTCAAGTAATTGCTCTATAAATTCAAATCATTTAGTTACTAGTCAGATAGGGTCAGGGCCAGCCCAGACCGGGACGTCATGGCAAGGGATTTAATCTTTTACCAAAGCATGTCTATTATCTGCCCGTAGTCAGGAATTTGTGCCCGATATGACGATTGACTCGCATCGTGCGTGGGGCGGAACATATGAGGTGAAATGTGGGTGTCCTATCAATACAGTAATGTCGACCTTATTGTACCTTAATATTAAACAACCCTTAACATTATTGCATACTATATGTGCTACCCTCTAAGTGCGTGGTGGCCTGTTGGTAAACGGACCAGACGCGGCTGCCAACATGTTCACGGTGGTCGCGGGTTCAAATCCCAGGGCACACCTCTGTCTTTTCGGAGTCGTGTGTATTGATAGTCAATCACCACGCACTAAAACGGTGAAGGAAAACATCGTGAGGAAACCTGCATACCATAGCGGTTTATAAGAATTTCTATGGTATGTAAGTCCGCCAACCCGCACTAGGCCAGCGTGGTGGACTATATGGCCTAACCACTCTCAATCGTACTGTCGATTGTAGAGTAGGCCCGTGCCCTGCAGTGGGACGTATATGGGCTGATACAGATACGTGCTACCGGAAAGTAAAATATTACATTCAGAATAAGTTACTGAATCGATCCCAACACGGTTTTAAATTTTTCATACATTTTATCAATTTGAGTGTTGTGTTTTGTTACAGATCATATGCCTTCAAGTCTTCATCCGCACCACATGAGCATGCAAGTGAATAAAGCGGAAATAACAAGAGTAAATAAAGGCAATCGAATTCCATTCACACGGATTTGATATCGACGAGCTCAATATAATGCATAAAGATATCGAAGATAATATAACTAATTTGTGACTTTCTTTTCTAGTTTTTAAGGAAATCACGAATAACTTTTTTTTATTGTTTTTGCAAAAAAATATTAAAATAAAGTGTTATTTATTGAAAATGCGAATTATTATGATGCAATATAATACAATGATAGGGTATAACAAGTACCTACATTTTGCTAAGTATTTCGAGTGTTTATTAAAACCCATTACCCAACTAAATTATCCAGTTTAATTGCAGTTTACGTCCGAGACACAAAAAGTACCTACTTTAAACGTATATCTTAACTAAAAACATATATTTTGTAAACAGTAGTTGTCTAAGAGAAGAGACTCATAAATCTCTATATTCTTTATCAAAGAAAACTGTATTTTCCAATGGTTGAGAGCTTCTATATAAACTCTGTTAACAGATGTTGCTATAGCGACACTTATATAGGCTTTGTCTACATGTATATCCTAAATCCTTTCTATAAACCTGGGTCCTTCCACCGTATTGCGTAGAAGCGTCTTAGCAGGCCGGCATAATTGTATCGAATGGCATGTGACTTCAGTTTGATGTCATTTGATATTCAGTCTGGACGGCATTCACCAAAGGCATTCACGCTTACTATCAACTGAAGCGCAGTCGTTAAGCCGAGCCAGTGTAAAAACAAATGAGAACTATATGAACTATAATCGTATAATCCTGGGTCCTTCCGCTGTAGTATGAAGAGGCATCTTAGCAAGCTGGCAATTATGTCGATTGGAATGGGACTGCCGTCTGATGCCAATCAATACTCTGCCTGAAGGGCATTTGCGCTTGCCATCAGGTGCAGTGTGGTTACTACGCCCGGCCAAAATAAAAATAAAAAACTTTTGAATCAGATACCAAAAAGGCAAATAAGTATTTTACGCGCTCCTAACTAGTCTCGGGGTACACCATAATATATGAATCCCATATGCTCATCCAATCGAAAAAGGCGACCTGAAGAAATGAATAGCTCAGGAATCAATGTTGATACTGCTTTGGGCTAAGACGGGAAAAATTAAGAGCGTTTTTGGCGTAGAGATAACCAGCGCCACTTTTGATGTGTGTGACGATTAGCCAGGCGTTTTAATTTCATATCAGCATCAGTAACACACGTTTTTTACTTATACAGGATCACATACTAAGACAGGCCAGATGTAAAATACACAACAGTAGGTACCTATATCATTTTCGCTCTACATCAAAATACCAGAATTGTCAGTCATGACTCAGCAATCAGTATGAATGGGCAGGCTCGTCTGGGATGGTATTACTGTCTCACAGGAGGTCGACACATAGTGACAGCTTTGACATCCGGTTCGTTCAGTGAGTGAGATTATGTATGATCCAAACGTTGTGGATGTTCATGGACGGCAGTGATCATTCATCATCAGATGACCTGTTTACTAGTTTACCGGACCTATGCAATAAAAAAGCAAACTACTTAACACAGTATTTAAAATATGAGGGTAGATGAACTGCTGCAAAATTTCAAGCAAAATGTACAAGAGTTTAATTGATTTTTTTTAATTAACAATTATTAAGTTTGTGATTTTATTTCAGTAGCTAAGTCCTTGATAATTAACTGTGACCATTAATTAACTCAACAAATGGCAGTGTTAATTACTTTTGCACATATTTGAACTGAAACTTTCAGTGGGTTTATGTTACTTTTAACACTAATATTTCGATTTCAGATGGAATATTAACATGCTCTTATATGAATCTTCTTGGTTACGTATATTTTTGTTATTATTATTTGCGCGTCATGTTTTATCCTGTTGGGGATATGGATATGATACTGGAGATGGGCAATACACTGAGGCGACAGATACTCCAGGAGGTACTTCTTGAATTTTATAAGTTATACCTTCGATCAAATATATACTAGATACAGGGTCCGGAACAAAATCACACGCCAAAACTGGCCGAGGTTGCTTATACTTATACATTTGAATTTCGAACTACGAAATGTAGCAAAAAGTCTTAAATTATAATCGACTTTAGGTAACAATACACCTTATTCGTTTAAATTAAGAATTATTATGTTTTGGACCATACTAAAATCAAATAAGAGCACAAATAAGCGTGCTCGTATTTCTCTTGCCGTTTTTAGGCTGTTACTTATAAATCTAGTGTATATTTGATCGAAGAGTTATACAGTCTGGTCCCATATCCATTTTCTTGCACATTAAATGAAAAATATTTACATTTTACTCAATGCTTAACATCCACAGTTCTATCTAATTATCATTGATATAGTGCCCCAAAATATTTGCTCTCACGGACAAACTGGAATCGTTCTCTCTGTGTGCTCTATCGTTTGTTCCATGGGGATTGCTCCGAGGTATTGTTTGATACGCTTGGTACCATTCGCTTTTCTACCATCACCTTCGCCTTTCTACCATCGCACCACCCGCCTCCGCAGTAGAGTTCAATCCTACCACCTGGATACTATCCGTTCCCGAACGGTACGTTCTTTTTACCTCGCACGTGCAAGCTCTAGAATGGACTCCCAGCTTCGGTGTTTTGCGAGCGTTATGACCTGTTCTTCTTCAAACGAGGCATAAAGAGAGTCTTATCCTTACGGTAGGCGGCAACCTGGCAGTGCTGGATCCCTGGCATTGCTATTGGCAGGCGGGCCGCATGCTCGTCGGCCTGCTAATAGCCAATAATAAAAAAAAGGTATAGATGATGACTCTACGCATTTTAATATAACTATTAACTATAGGTGGCCAGTAACTCAGTATTCATGATTTTGTAAGTACGTAAATATTTTCTGGGTGTGTATATCACCGTAAAATTGTAATACCATAATATTATAATCTATCTCGCGAGATTGTGGACTGTCGAAAGATTGTGAACCTTAGGTAAGGTTAGGTTAAATAGTTTCACTTCCGCCCAGTGGTCAAGGGGCGCCAGAATTCCACCACGGTATCCCCTGCCTGTCGTAAGAGGCGACTAAAAGGGGTCATCGGGGTCGCTAAGCACACAGCGGGGGCTGTGTGCTCATGTCGGGAGTGACCCCGAGATGGGCGGCAGAACGTGTGGCCTCGTGTCTGTCGCGGACGCCCATCTCACCATGGGCGTCCGAAGTAGGGAAAGTGAGGGCATCTGCGCCCTCCCAACCTGTGAGGAGCCATATTTGGCAGTGCGCCGGGTGACACGGCGAGTTAAATGGGCGCCATATGCCTGTCCACATCGCCTGTCACCCATAACGCGCGTGATGGCCACCGAGAGGTTTTAGTCGGTATGCCGGCAAAAGATCTTTTTAGATCTCGGTAGGGACCCAGCCTGATAACAGGCTGGAAGGCCGGAGACCCCGACATGCCCCTTCCGATCTCCCCCGAGTGTCGGAAGGAAGGCTAAAGGAGCTTTACTCTCGTTAAAAAAAAAAAAAAAAAAAAAAAAAATAGTTTCACTTCGATAGATTATAATCTACCGAAAAATAATGCGTTAAATTGAAAGCAATTTGTTACGGTTCACAATCTTTCGACAGTTCACAATCTCGCGAGACAGATTATATTCCCCTATATATAACCACTTGTGTTGTAAATTTTCTAGTAGTAGGTACAAAGTCCTTATTGGCCAAATCAAATCTTTAAAGAACTTGAGAGAACAATCAATAAAAACTGTGTTTACTCCAACGTTACCAATGCTCTTGACTTCAGAAAAATTAAAGAAGGGTGCAAATACGGACAAATACGGCAACCCTATAATCCCCACAAACCCAAGCGACTACAATGGTTGGACACCATCTCCTGAGATTATGAAGACCTGGAAGGACTGGATCAAGGAACATCAGAAGGACAGGGTGGCGAATGAAAATAAAACTGCTGCCGAAATTGGACAGGCAATGGAGGAGTTGAAGAAAGCTGGCGGGTTTTGGCCACCAAGCTGGCAATGTGAGTACCTGCAATTATTTTTAATAGACAACAGTCACATAAATAGTACCGACCCCATAACATACAAATCTTGTATCATTGGTATAAGAAACTACGAAAGTCTCCCAAATTCATAGACCCATACACGTGGCCTCTTGTTATGTAAACCCGACTTGTAACCAACTGCGGCGCGGAGCTGTGGTTTTGATGGTAAGTGCCATACCGTTTGATACGGCTTATATATCAGCCATCAGTATGCTTGATGGTTATTGACACGTTTTCTCTCTATTTTATTACATTAAAGTAGACAGGGAAAACGATTAAACTTCTGACAAAATATTAATTTATTTATCGCTGCTGCTACTGAACTTAAATTTCATCACTACTTAAATTTTGTCAATACATAGTATTTCAAACAAAGTGGCTTCCCGTCTATCTCTCCCTATGTACGCTTAGATCTATAAAACAACGCAACGGATTTTGATGCGGTTTTTAATAGATAGAGTGATTCAATAGGTTTACATATGTGTAATACATATTCAGAGCTTACCAGTTTGTAAGAAAAATAGCCGGAGGTCGGCACTATGTTCCACAACAGCATAGTCAGGCGTTATGATTTGACTATCTTCTTTACAGTCATGAAATATCCCTTAGAAGGTGAAAATCCGCCGCCCTGGGCCTACGTACCGAAAAATGTTGGCAAGCCGAGCTATTGCCTCCAATGGCCCCTGAAAGGAACATGCAGTCAATCGCTAACCAGGTTGAGTAGAGTTTTAATTTTGTTCACTGTTAATCAAGCTTTATTTGTTAGGAGAAAAGTAACTATACTTCTATCAGACAACGGTAGGTAAGTCCAGGTAAGTCACGTACATTCAAAATATCAGAAAAAAAATAGTTCTTAACTGGGTTCGACCCGACGGTTCGACTCCCTGCAATTTGATAGAAACACATTAAGCTATTATAAGGCTAATAAAATATTAACCCCAATTTTGTACTAAACTCTACTAAAGAGCCCGAAGTCCTAGGAAAAAATCTTGTTACATGAGATACAAGAAACAATATTGCTAATTACTCCTCTTGTTGACCGCAATATTACACAGATGGGCCTACGACGCTTTTGAGAACCAATGCATGCAGTTTACATACAGCGGTTGCGGCGGAAATCAGAATAACTACGAAGAGAAATTGACTTGTGAAAAAGCTTGTATGACCGTGCCTGTGTCTGGATGCGATCCCGATACCGACATACGTGTCCCTGAAGACGAGAGATATCTCTTAGATCTACAACTACGTAGTAAAAAGAAGAAAAATAGAGAACGACTTTACCCAGAAGATATAGAAAAAAACTCTGAAAGTAACTCTCGAGATTGGTAACCAATTAACCATACATTTTTTTGCGAAACCATTAATTATAAATTTGGTTCTTATTACACTTATTACGTTCATCTTAAAATGTTTGATAGCCTTCGTTGCGCAGTTGGTTAGACGCTGCCTGTGAAACGAGAGGCCGCAGATTCGATCCCCGCACCGAGAGAAATGTTTGTGCGGCCAACAAATATTTCTTTCGGGTCTGGGTGTTTGTGAGACCGAAAAGTCTCTCGTAGTTCCTGATACACACGACACAAGACTCGATCTTAATGTGGGGTCTGACTGTTGGGTGTTATTTATTTATTAATAGATTAGAATGACCGCGAGATAATATTAGCTATAGAATCCACTCGATTATTTTGTTCATTATTTTAACGTTTAAAATCAGTGAAAGGAGAATACTTATTTTACTATGAAACTTAGTATCGGTGCGAAGATTGTTGCGCCTCAACGAAACGTACTTTTTTGTGTAAAGAAAATATATATTTGTTCAATAAATAAACATAATTGCGATAATTGTAGAAATCACCTTGAAGTCCAATAAAAACATTTTTTTGTCTTTGGCTCAGTGAACAAAAAGTAAAATGTGATTATAATTACTTTATTTTATTTTAAAAAGTCTGTTGCCCGAGATAAAACAGGAAATAACCATAAAGAATGCTATAATGAATTTTCAACAATATCGGTATCGGTATCAAAGATATTTTTTACCGATACTATGAATAGGCATTCTCCATTATAATCCCTTGCTCATAACTCATTTCAGTTTATTAATAAGACCCTAGGGGCTAGGTGTCTATGTCTCGAACTATATGTTTTAATACCTGGTCCGTAATCCTATTATATCCTTCAACGACACAGATTGTGTCCTGGTTCTGGTGCTGGTGATCTGAAACACAGGCCCTGCTTATATCAAACACCAGTCTCACATCCAATATGTAGTGTTTAACATGTTTGTACCCTTTTCCTTTTTTCTGTATGAGAGAAATAAATAAATATTATTATTGTAATTGTAGGCCACTACTTCAAGTTTCAAGATTTGACGCCAATACCCTCCTTTACATATCCCTCACATATTACCTTAAGCATGGATGACGATTATATCTTGTATTATAGTGAGTTTATTTTCAGTTATGATTATTTATAACTAGCTATGTACCTACTGTGATTTGTTTTGAATATATTCAGTTAATAACTGTTATACTTTAGAAAAATGTTTTTGTTATAAAATCTTTTAAGTACTTAACCTTTAAAATATTTTATATACAATATCGATGGAATTGACTATTATAATATTCAGAAATAAAACTTGTTCTTTTTCTAAATTATGCATTTTAGTGTCTTAAATAATCTTTAAACCCAAATTAAAATATCTTTAAACCCATTAAGCGATACTGGCAGAGTAAAATCTTTCAAGAAAATAACATTGCTGAGAGTCCTCTTGGAGAATTTCTAGGATTAACCGCTATAAGCCCATTGCAAAGTACTCAGAAAGAAGAATTATAAGACCTATTATTAACATGCTTAAAGCCTGAAGTGTTATTAGTTATCAGGTAAGCGACCAGTCCTGCTCTATTCTTAGCAAACACAAAAGTTTCACCGCATAATCCCTCGTCTATCAAGGAGGCAACCTAAAGAGTTATTCGGTCGCTGACTGCTAACCACACTGCAAGGAAGGTGCGTCTTCAATAATTGCGACTCCGAGTTGGGACAGAGCGGGTCATCTCGTATCTGTCGTGGGCAATCCAATCCATCTAAAGGTTACCTGGAAGAGATCGCAAGTAGTGACAAGGCCGCCAATTGTAATCAATTGTTTTATGATTTTTTTTCTATTAGGTAATAAGTTTCTTGTATTGTGGTGCACAACAAAGTATGTAAATATTACCGTGTGGTATGTATTTTACGTTTCCTTTGCCTCACAAAAAAGGCGGGAAACCGATGCGCGTGTTAGGATTTTTGTGGGAAAAGGTATATAAAATAATATAAACATGGGTATTTCAATAGATTTATCTATCATTTTATATTTTAACTATATCACATAACATAACGGCCAATAATTGTTATAATGTTACAAAATTATCAATTATATTAAATGTTATTTATATTTATAATAATATGGTTTAATTCAACCACAATCGACAATTATACGTACAATGTTACAAAATAATATCTGAATATTCTGAACAATAAGCAACAAAACATTATATTAATTACTTAACTTGCCAATCCTGGTACTCCTCACTGCTCAATCTCAGAGCTTCCGCTCAGTGCAACGACTCACGATCGAAATATGTCTCCTTTCTCAAATTTATGTTACTACCGGCGAGGCTAAGGTCCTTCCTCTGTCGTTGTCACTCGAAAAGTGCCGAGCCAACTGAGACAACGCTTTATATTACCGATTCCCCACTACTTGTGAATCATACGATGGGTAGTTTTAATGAAATTTATAAAAATTGTTGTAGTATTTTGTGACAGTATTCTAACACGCGCGCTTTTTCACTTTTCTCTGAGTTGTCAAGTCAGTAATAAACTAGCATCTATTGGATTGGCTGTTTTATTGTGCTTCCACATTTATATCATTGGCGACGAAGTTAAAGAACCCTGTGCTAGCAGTAAAATATCGTATTTGGGGAATCTACCTATTTTTGACTATAAATCAAGCGAATGGTCAATTTTTTACGGAAGATTAACACAAATTTTGAAAATCAATAATATGGAAGTAGAAGAAAAAAGAAGTGGAATCCTTCTGACGCACTTAACAGACGAAACGTATCGTTTGGTGCGTAACTTGGCGTACCCCAAGTCGTTGGATTTGCTGACCTACAAGGAGCTAGTGCAATTACTCAGTGAGCATTTCAAACCGAAGCAATTTGTTCATTTGTTGACAAGGCGAACTTTTTTGGCGCGAATAGAATATCGGGCGAATCGTTAGCAGATTGGGCGGCGCGATTACGTGGTCTGGCAAGTTATTGCGATTTTGGCACCTCTCTAGAAATAAACCTGAGAGATCGTTTCGTCCTCGGTTTAGGCTCAGGCCCGGAACGTGACAAACTGTTTGAGCAGAACCCGTCTACGCTCACATTGTCTAAGGCAATCGAATTAGCGGAACAAGCAGCGGGTGCACGAGAGGCTAAAGCTATCATGTGCCCTAAGAACAGTGTCTTCGTCGAGGAAGAAATGTTACATCGTGCGAAATTCCAAAGCGGGCTCGGTCAGGGCCGCGCAGACGGCAGCGGCGGCGACAACGGCACCTATATTGGAGTCGGGCGGAGCGGCGGCGGCGGCGGCGGTGGCGGCGGCGTCGGCGTTCACCGCGGAAGCGATGGCATCAATGATACAAACTATTGTTTTGTTTGTGGAATGAAAAATCATTCAAGTGATAGGTGTCGTTACAAAGGCTACAAATGTCAAAAGTGTGGCGAAAAGCAGCGAAAAGGGACATCTCAAAAGAGTGTGCATGAACAAAAAGAAGGCTTGTGTGTATCATGCGGACTCTAGACAAGAATGTGAGGCTTACGAGGTCAAGGACACTAGCTGTGAGGAATGTCATAATTATAATATGAGGTATGTGGCGGATGGGCCCATTACAATTAATTTAAGTATCATCATCATCATCATCATCATCATCATATCAGCCACAGGAAGTCCACTGCTGAACATAGGCCTCCCCCAATGATCTCCACAATGACCTGTTGGAAGCGGCCTGCATCCAGCGACTTCCTGCGACCTTAGTCAGATCGTCCGTCCACCTTGTAGGCGGGCGTCCGACACTTCGCTTGCCTGTACGTGGCCTCCACTCGAGAACCTTTCGGCCCCAACGGCCATCGGTTCTACGAGCTATGCGCCCGGCCCACTGCCACTTCAACTTGCCAATCTTATAACTTGCCGCTTTGTTTAGCGTTTGTGGACTAGGAGAAAGCCTTTGATTCGATCGAGACCTGGGCTGTGCTACAGTCTCTTCAGCGGTGCCACATAGACTATCGGTACATCGAAGTGTTGAGGTGTATATACAACAACGCCACCATGTCGGTCCGAGTACAGGATCAGAGCACGAAGGCTATTCCACTACAGAGAGGCGTGAGACAGGGAGATGTCATATCTCCGAAACTGTTCACTGCCGCGCTGGAAAATGCCTTCAAGCTCTTGCAGTGGAAAGGATTCGGCATCAACATCAACGGCGAGTATATTAGTCACCTTCGATTTGCCGACGATATTGTAGTCTTGGCAGAATCGCTGGAAGACCTTAGCACTATGCTCGAAGACCTTAATCGAGTTTCCCAACAGGTGGGTCTTAAAATTAACATGGATAAAACGAAGATCATGTCGAATATCCATGTTGTGCCCACCCCCATTGGAGTTGGGGGCTCGACTCTCGAAGTTGTAGACGAATATGTCTATTAAGGACAAGTGGTCCGGTTAGGCAGGTCCAACTTCGAGAGAGAGGTCAATCGGCGAATCCAACTCGGTTGGGCAGCGTTCGGGAAACTTCGCGACGTCTTCTCGTCCAGAATACCTCAGTGCCTAAAATCGAAAGTCTTCGATAGTTGTGTGATGACATACGGCACCGAGACGTGGCCTCTCATTGTGGGCCTCATTAAAAGGCTCAAAGTCACTCAACGAGCCATGGAGCGGGCTATGCTTGGTGTTTCCCTACGAGATCGAATCAGAAATGAGGAGATCCGTAGGAGAACCAAGGTTACCGACATAGCCCATAGGATTGGCAAGTTGAATTTAAGTATAGGTAATACCAATTTCACTATGGAACTCGATACTGGTTCAGGCAAATGTGTAATTTCGGATAAATTGTATTTTGATAAATTTTCTAATTATAAATTAAGTAACAGCAGTATTAAAATGTGTCTGTATAATGGCCATCAAATCTTGCCGATGGGTTATTTTTCTATCACAGGTTGTTATAATAAAATAAAAAAACAAATTGACATTAATATGTTGTTAAGAATGGCGGGCCGCCATTATTAGGCAGAGATTTTATGACCGCTTTCAATCTAATAATTACAACAGATATTAAATCCATATGTAGTGATGTTGATGTACACGAATTGTTGCAATTTCCTAACTTATGGCGAGATGAATTGGGTGCGTTTAACAAAACAAAAAGTCATTTTCATTCATTGTCACTCGAAAGAAAAGGATAGCAGGCAACAGCAACGTCATTCAAGGTCAAATGTTTGTGCTTCACTTTTATATACGGAATGCAATCTCCATTTGGGTATAAGCTTCTTGGTTACTACCTACCTAGTCAGGTTCAGAATCATATAATCTATCGATTTTATATAGTTTCGACCGTATTGCTATGATACATGGTTTTGGTCGTCATCTCTAGGACTACGTTTGAAGATACACTTTTTTGAAAATATTCTATCAACTATGTTCATCAGGGATAATGTGAGATTTTTCAAGTCGGTCCAGTGTTTCAAAGCTTGTCCAATGCAAATAAATAATCAAATCCTTCCTCTTTAGATTAATTTAGACAAGTGCTATTTAGCTACATTCCGAAAAAAATAATTGTCGCGTTTTTTTGCAATATTTTTATTTGTATTGTGTCTGTAGTCACTAAAACTACCACCCGGCTTCGTTTTCGGTAGCAGTCATGATATACCCTGTATATAGACTTTCATTAACCTTCTACTATTGATGGTCACACTTAATTACTGATTAATTCATGATAAAAAACAAATCGCTAATTAATGACTTTTCAATTGAGTAATTCAATCTTACAAAAATAATTAACCGAAGGAATTTCTCAGCAGGTGTCTGTTTCGAATTTATCAAGAATAAAGTTGAGTTTGAAGTTTAGAAAGCGGAGGATAGAGTGCAATGCAATGATTCGCAGGTAACATTTCTTACAGACGAATTTAAACGTGATTATCAAAAGTTTATTACTTCCTTCTTATTTCAACACAACTTGTGTAGGTACTGAGTACGGTGCTTCTTTTATAACCCTGTGGACTCATCATAGACCTATTGGGTCCGATATAAAAAAAAACTTATGGCACATTTCTGACATAAAAATCCTTATTTTTTTTATTTCAGACGAATATTTTGCACCATGACCGCGTATGAAACGGCTTACATTTGGCTGAGTGTATTTATAATATTGTTAGTGGTAAATTATGTCGTAACTTGTTACCCACCAGGCACAACAACCACCGCTCCAGAGTCAACAACAACTGTTGTTACCGAAGTTGTTACTACATCTACTACAACAAAAACAAGTACACTTGCATCATTTTTCTATTGCGTACTTCCAACTAACAATGAACTGTGCACTTGGTGGAATTACCACCATGAATATCTCATAATATATAAGCAAAAGTCCGACAAAATTTTGCTATATAAATCGGGAGAATAATCTAAGTATGTATGTATGTGTGTGTAGTATGTGATGCGTCCACAGAGATGCGTCAATAAAACACGGTAGGTAGGAGCTAACTGATTTAATAATAATATACCGGCTACATTGATTGTATACCG
Source organism: Hyles lineata (assembly GCA_030180105.1). Classification (NCBI taxonomy): domain Eukaryota; kingdom Metazoa; phylum Arthropoda; class Insecta; order Lepidoptera; family Sphingidae; genus Hyles; species Hyles lineata. The sequence continues at coordinate 948,995 of JARJEE010000040.1, forward strand.
TTGATACTTATAACTACGTAGGTATGCATATACAGTAATTGAACCGTTTACAATATCTTACACCAACTCCCTCTTTAATTTTTTTTTAAATTTATTTACCTTTATATATAAATAAATTGTACATAGGCGGACTTAATGCCAAATTTAGTTATCTCTATCAACCCATATACGCCCCACTGCAGGGCACGGGCCTACTCTACAATCGAGAGTACGATTGAGAGTGGTTAGGCCATATAGTTCACCACGTTGCCCTAGTGCGGATTAGCGGACTTTACATACCATAGAAATTCTTACAAATTGCTATGGTATGCAGGTTTCCTGATTTTGTTCTCCTTCACCATTTTAGTGCGTGGTGATTGATGATCCATACAATAACAATATACCTAGTCAGGTCATAAATTCTGTCACATGTTTAATATAAAATAATTGAAACAACTTTATTCATTATGTAACCATTTATATACCAAAATGAACTTAACAAAACATAGATTCTTATGACACGAATAAAGTTTATTCAAAATGACCTCCGTGATTTTGAATACAGGCCTTCAATCTGCGCGGCCAGTTGTCTATCGCAGCACGAACTAGGTCCATGTCAATATCGGAGGCTGCCTTAATCAAGGATGTCTTGAGTGACTCCAAATTGGGATGAGGCTTTAAGCACGCCTTTTCCTCCAAGTGTTGCCATATCTTGTAATCTAAAGGATTCAAATCTGGACTGGAGGAGGGCCAGTCTTCGTGCCGGATGAAGTCGATTTCACGCGCCGCCAGCCAGTCTTGTGTGCTCTTCGCTCTATGAGCTGGCGCCGAATCTTGTTGGAATACCCAGTGCCTGTTATTGAACATGGTATGCGAAACAGGTTCTACAAGGTTCGTCAGGACTGTATTTTGATATACAACTGCATTCGTTTTTACACCTTTCTCACAAAAATGTACCTCTGTTAAGACCCAATAAGAAACTCCCAACCATACCATGAGCGAGGATGGAAAATGACCTCGTTGGACACGCGGAATAAGGTTGCTCGCTTCTTCACTACTGTGTGCGTACACCTTATCATTTTGTTTGTTGTAGCTCTCTTCTACGGTAAAAATTTTTTCATCTTAAAAAAGAATTTCCCGATATTTTTTCCCGCGTACCGCTTCAACAAAGCGCGGCATCTCTTCAGTCTCAGGTCCATTAGACGAGCATTCAAACGATGTTCTGTTTTTCTTCGATATGCCCGAAGCCCTAAGTCTTCATTTAACAACCTTTTCACCGTGGTTCTGCTTAACCCCATCTGAAGGGCCAACAGTTTCTGCTTACGTTTGGGATTTCTTTGAATTCGCGCCTTCACAGCTTTTATCACTGCTGGAGTCCTAATAGACCGACGGCGACCACTTCTTGACCTGTCATCTCCACTAGAGTCTTCATTGTAACGTTTGATGATACGATAAACGAATCTTTTGGTTATATTCAAATTTTTCAGTATGTCAAAAAATTTAATTGGCGCGTAACCGCAACGATGCAACGCAATAACTGCAACACGGTCTTCTTTAGGCGTCCACTCCATATTTAAAAATGAGTAAAATTCTAAAAAGTATACATTTCATGAACAATTCGAAATTCGAATTCAATAAACTTTTTTGTGGTCTGCATTCTAAAAGAAAAGTTATTACTGTGTGACAATACTTATGACCTGACTGTGTATAAATCTCTAGTATTTTGATAGCCAAACGTGTACCAAAACACAAGACCTCACTGAACCCAAATGAAACATCCAACGGCTGGACACTATCACCACAACTCCAGAAAAGTTGGAATAGCTGGCTCAATGAATATCAAAACGAAATACGCTCTCAAAAGAACAAAACATCTGAGGAACTAAAGAAGGAAATAGACAAATTGAAGGAAACGCGTGGAAATTGGCCTGGCAGCTGGAAGGGTGAGTAGAAACTCCACTGTAAAGTTAAACTTTGAGAGTTAGTAAATTTTGAAAGTATCGCCGTAACTTTCAGCATCGTATTTAAGAGATTGTCGCACTCTCACACCCAGCAATACAGCTGCTGGAAGCCAGGACCGACAGCACCACGTATTTTAATGACACCAATCATTGAAACCAAAATGTGTGAGTTACCACCTGGGTAGGTGCCACCGCAATGTCTGTTTCTCCCGCCAAACAGCAGGGTAAATGCACTGATGTGTTTCGGATTGCAGGAAATTGTAGCCAGAATACACTAACTGGGCATATTGAGAATTTACATCTTATGTCTGATAATGCAAACGGTATGCTCATCTCGCCATTCATAGCAATAAAAATACTAAGCGAGTCTCCGGGAATGTATAATTCGTCTTTAATAAGAAATCAAATAGTGAAATAGGTCTATGTAGCGATGAATGGGGGATGCCTTTTTTGAGCAGTGGACTGCCTTCACCTGAAGAGAGATGGAGATGGAAAGAGAGAGAGAAATAGTGAAATTACGATAAGACTCCGTATGTTTTCAGCTTCGATCAAATATACACTAGATACAACATGAGCGCTTAGAAAATGGCAAACAAAAAGAGTGCTTAAATTTCGAGTAAGCACTCTTTCGCCTTTAGTCGCGTACCGACCGCTGCTTGTGACAGTGCTTAAATGCTCTGTGAAAAAATGCAAAAACAAAACACTTACAAAGCTTAAAACACATGGGATTTCCTATTTTCGGCAATTATAATCCATGCACTTGCTTTCTACATTAATAAATATGTGAAATTGAGTACCAATAATTAAATATAAATAAATTTAGCAAACTAAAATCAACAAACTGTGCATCGCAGTTGTCCCTTTCTACTCGCTTAAATAGACAAAGATGAGTAGTGTCATGATTTGGAACAGAAAATATATGGAATAGTTTTATTTTTTTTAAATTACTTGTAATAATAAATGTATACTTATTATAAATTTACATCAGAAACATTTATAACAGATTTCCACTTAATGCAATAAAAAGGAATAAGTGGCGTGAAATTATTTCGCAAGAAATAGACGAAGAAAATTTTAAACCTAACAATTCGAGTGTGGTGTGTGTGACTCATATTACATATTCCTGTGCACTACATATTCGGACAACATATTTAAGATAATATAATTATTACATTCTTGTAAATTCATAGAAAAATATGTAACCATTCGACTCCATTGTGCCTTTGTCCGGCTGTCCAACTAAAGTCGTAAAATTTTATTACTTTCGGGGGCGTGTCATTCAGACTTTAAACAAAATTATGTGAAAAGCTTCTTTACGCCCCAGGAATAAGGTGGAATTTGTGTAAATTTAATTGGTATATGTGATCTTTTTGTTTGCTTTTTTGTTTCAATGCATCGGGGCCACTTTTTAAAGCAACATTTACAGGGAACTGTGTATCTAGTGTATATTTGATCGAAGGTTTTCAGACTTATTTTAGCATACCCATCTGTTGACAGACTTGGGGCCTCCAGCTGATGGGGACGATCCACCGCCGTGGGCGTTCGTCCCAAACAAGATCGGCTTACCGGAATACTGCTATCAATGGCCTGAATTTGGAGACTGCAGGGAAAATTTATCCAGGTTTTATATTATTGACACCGCAGTGTCTATTTCTCCCGTCAAACAGCAGTGTAAACGCACTGTTGTGTTTCGGGTTGAAGGGCATTGTAGCCAGAGTAACTACTGGACATATTGAGACTTAACATCTTATGTCTCAGGATGGCGAGCGCAGTGGAATGCCAAGCATTGCTTTGTAATTCAAGGTGTTTGGTTTTGCTACTGTTCATGAGCGGTCGTATCAGGCGAACGGTATGCTCGTCTCGCCATTCATAGCAATAAAAAAAAAACAACTATTGTTGGTAATAAGCTGTGATCCGTGAGGTCCTTGGAAGATCCCTTGTCAATCAGTCCATTTTCGGCTGGAATATTTGATACGAATAGCTTGAGCTAATCTAGCACGGAGCCTGTAATAGATTACATCAAAGGACCGTAGGTATGCTACAGATTTTGAATTGTTACAAGCAATTATAAACAGTATTATTGACAGTCTCCGTGGCACAGTTGGTTACGTCAACTGTGAAACAGGAGGCCGTGGGTTTGAACCCGTACCGACACATGTTTGTGCGATCCATAAGTATTTGTCTTGGGTCAGGGTGTTAGTGAGACTGAAAATAGACACTTATTTCATGCGTGCAGCGCATAGCATATTATGCTGCTTCTGTTATACGGCTAATCTAATTATATATATATATATATACAGATGGGCCTTCAACCCTCAAGAGAACCAATGCGATGAGTTTATATACAGTGGATGTGGCGGAAACCAGAACAACTACCAGAAGAAGCTGTCATGCGAACAAGCGTGCATGACGGCGCCCGTGTCGGGCTGCGACATCGAGGTACCAGTCGACGAAGACTACACAGACTTATTTGATGCCGTAGATGATTAATATTGTACCCTGAATTCCTAATTCCTATAAAGTTATGGAAAAAAATCTTATATCAGTTAATATATTGTGTAAATATCGGCGTCGGTAGCTTCAGCAGTATTGTTTTTCTGTGGTTTGTCTATATATTGTATCCTTCGTGGTTAATTTGAATGCGGAATGGCCAAACTAACCTCTGTGTGAATATTACTGTAAACTAAATATTAAGAACCATATCAACAGCTAAATATTTAATCGTATCGTATCGTATCGTATCAGCCCATATATGTACGACCCACTGCAGGGCACGGGCCTACTCTACAATCGAGAGTACGATTGAGAGTGTTTAGGCCATATAGTCCACCACGCTGGCTTAGTGCGGGTTGGCACAAATATTTAATACAGAATTGAAATCCCGATGTACATGAATGAGTTTTTCAAGCTCAATAAGCATCGAAAATTCATAACTTGGATCAAAATTGCGGCTTAAATAAAACGCAGGTACGGCCAATGAAATAGTGCCCCAACCTTTTGGACAGTTCTAGCCAATACCTACTTGTTTATGCCACAGATGCAAGCATTACAAGCAACTTATACCCTATTCACTTGGTTCTTAAGTCCTTCCACCGTAACGATATAAAGTTCGGAGCATATGTCCAGTAGAACTACTCTGACTAAAATTTTCTTCAAACCGGAACACAACAGCACATTTACACTGCTGTTTGGGGGGAGAAATAGTCATTGCGGTGGTACCTACCCAGGACTCATAATGAATCTGCGCCGGGCGATCACAGGGAAGGTATCGAGTCGCTTTTCTTCTGGGTAGTCCAGTACCGCCTGTAAAGCGCGATGGCCAAAGGGTTTGTTGGCGTAGTATTTGTGAGGAATCTGGCCTGACTGTCATAACTGTAAGTGAGCTGCCCTTGAAGGCCAGTGACATTGGCATACCCCTTCCGATCTCATCTCAGAAACCGCAAAAGAAACTTAAGCTTTCCTCTCGACACAAAATAAGGGGGGCCCCATGCGGCAATTTTCTTACGGAGTTCAGGTAGCATAATTGCGCCACTGACTAAGTGTTAGACACCCTCCAACCAGCTGGAGCGCCCATATTCGTAGGATGGCTGGTAGCAGTTGGTGACGATGGATTGAAGATCGAGCCCAGTGACATGCCATAGGAGACTCCTATGTCTACCAGCGGACGCGGAAGAGCTCATGATTATTATTATTATTTAATTCGAAATAGGTACGAGTGCATTTTTTTATATGTATTTCACTAAACTGATGGCGCCAAGCAATCAAACCTTAATAGGCTTACTCCTGAAAGAGTTCATACTAAGTAACAAGCGGCAGTAAATATTTAAGCCAAAACTGAAGGGCTAAAAAGTCATGTAGCGCCAACCTCATTTATATGTATTTTACGAAGCGCCAGTTGTAGAAAAATACCCGTCCATATTACACTAGCGCCTGGCGGGTCAGAGGTTACCCGCCAGGCGCTAGTGTCTCGGGCGTTGGCTGTCGCCCAGCTGTATCTACTGTCTAGCCGAAGGGGCGCCAGTCGGCAAAGTCGACGCAGCCACACCCGCACCCGGCCTCTAGGTCGCGCCTGTTCCATTCGTTCAAGCAAAAGGTGTATCTGTATCTCTTTTGAATTTGCCTTAAACAATTAAAGTTTCAAAAATAAGATTCGTAAATAGAAGTTTTATTTCAATAGATTGTTAATTCAAGATGGAAGAACTGAATTATCAGGAATAACACCAAAATCACATCATAAGCTGGGTCAAAGTTACCCCATGTACTAACCAATGATGCTTGATTCAGAATGGATTTTTCTTATTGGATAATATCTTAGAACCGATTCCATTTATAGAGTATTCTTGAAACGATTTTATAAAAACCGGCTCAAAAAAAAATTAACTCCGTCTATAAATGTAATATTATCACAATGCCTGTTTGTCATATTTACTAATATTATTTCAATTTCTTCTAGATGGCAGTCTTTGAAAAATCAATTAAACATACATTACATTAAAAAAAACAGCACTGCACTGCACTGGTGGTAGGTCTCTCATATGTGAGAGGCCATCTGGATAGGTATCACTGCAATGTCTGTTTCTCCCGTCAAACAACAGTGTAAATACACTGTTGTGTTTCGGATTAAAGGACATTGTAGCCAGAGTAACTACTGGACATATTGAGACTTAACATCTTGTCTCAGGATCGCGAGCGCAGTGGAAAGCCAAATATTGCTTTGTAATTCAAGGTTTTGTTTGGTTTTGCCACTGTTTATGAGAGATTGTGTCGCTTACCATCAGGTGAACGGCATGCTCGTCTCGCAATAACTGCAATAAAAAAAAACCGACTAACTCTATTATGAAGTATCAATATTTCACGAAGACTGAAACATTTTCAAAACATCAATACCTTGAATTTAGTCAATAAGATATTTTATGTCCATAAGATTTTTGTTTTTGTAGTGTGTAAGATTATTTTTGTCCTTAATTTGAATCGATTCATCTCACAATCGAAATTCTAGAAATCGATATGATGTAATCTTAAATCGGAACGTATATTGTACAGCCCTAGCCGCATTTGACGTTTGAGTTTTGACAGTAGTAGCTTGTATTTCTGAACCTGTGTTTCTGAATCTGAATTCCATGAATACTGGTCGCTGCATGGCGAAGTGTGGTACAACTGTCTGTACTTCTTAGTCTGTGACTATTTGTGAGTTTGTCGGTTACCGGGGAAAACTGGGAACATATTGATGCAAAGTTTTTTCAATAGACCAGTACTCAAACCGATTGCGTGATGATAAAAAGGGATTGTTATTAGTGTACACTCCATTAAAACAACAAAAATGAGTGGCTCCGTGTTAAAAGTATTACTATGGAAACATTTTACTGTGCGAATAAGACGTTATATACACAGTTTAGTGGAATTTGCGAGCCCTGTGGTGTTTTTCGTGATATTGTTTTCTTTTAAAGCGGTCATAATTCCTACGGGGTCGATGCCGAGTATGGACAATATGACTCGCGTCGAGGGCACGGTGAGTCATAGTAATTGTTGTAAACACTAAACAAGCGTCTAACACACGTCTGAACATTAATAAATAAGTTTACGCTAGCCTAAAATAATAATCTGTTCAAAATCACTCAGCAGATACTGTTCCAGCTATAAATTGTCATATATTGATTATCATCCCATCTGTTTTACAATTAATAAAATTGTTCTAGGCTGCTCTTATTACAAATGGGGTATTTTACTATAAGAGAGAAAAAATCTAAAAACAGTAAATCTATATAGTAGAGCAATAAGCAATGAGTTTCAGTTAATTTCAGTCTATAACTCTAGAAAGAAAGAATACATTTTATAATCCGTTTTGAATTTTTTTTTTTATCTGGCCCATAAAGATGCGAAACAGCAGCCGCTATGATGGAGTCATTACATCACTCCACAGGTAGAATAATATTAACCTATTAAGTAAACAGAGAAGTTGTAATATTATTCTTCCCTACAATATTTTTTTTAAATATTATAATGAACGATGGTTTCGTTAAAGGAGAGTTTAATTAGACTAACTCATGTCTAATGAAAATAAAGAAAGGTTTTTTACTCCTGGAGTGACGTATCATTTTATGGAACATGGCGACTAGCGTTTTGATACATTTGCGCGCATAAATTTAAAATATAAATTTCAAATGAATTTTTTAAATAATTTTCTGTTACCTGAGAAACAACTTAAAACACTTTTCAAAAAAGGGTGCAATACCCCATTGGTGCAAATACCACATACAATCATAATTTATTTAAAACAAAATCTTTGTATGGGCATTACTAAATATGCTACATATCTTTGATATTATAGTATATCTTATATCTAGTATATAAAAAATATATAAAAAAGGAAAAAAAATATAAAAAAACAGTACTTACATAATAATTAGTAAATAAAATAGAATATTGTTAAGTCAGCCTACCCACAGCAAACGTTTAGAAAAAACATTCTATAAAAATGAAATATGAATCAACCTAATTAAACTGGTCTAATAATGAGACATTTCCTAAATGCGTTGGGTACTATAACTATGAAACATAGTTTAATACAGTGCAACATTGAAAAATCTATTTTAAGAATTACTTTCCAAGTGCTTGTGAAAGGAAAAGTATATCAAATAAAGAAGAATCTGAAGCGGTGGTAGCAGAAATTAATGATTCAAAAGATCTTGTGAAAGACTATTTGAATAAAGAATATTTGGATTTATTGTTGAATGACATAGGCAAAACTGTACAAATATGCCTTAAATCTTTACAAAATGTATCTCTATTGTACGTCGTAATGGTAGACTAAGTCCAAAGTGACTGATAAGTTTCATGGACAATACTATGGATTTTTAGAAGTGGAACAATTTTATTTTGTATGTAGACGTTGAATATTCAAATATTGGAACTTCGTAATATCCAAGCTGACTACTATACTATACTAAAATATTTTTTTTGGGTTTTGCCTTGTCTGGGGACAAAGTGTGACAAATTACTTAGCTATCATCATCATCATTGCCTGCGAGACGAAGCCCGCTGCTTCACACAGACTTTTCTAAACACAGAAATTTCATGGAATTGGCTTTCATCAAGTTGTTTGTCTTTTCTAAATAATATTGGCTTATAATTTTATAACTATCTGCTCAATTCACATCAGCTTTTTCAACATTTGTTATGTAGCCCGCCACACACTACTGGTGGTAGGTCTGTCATATGTGAGAGGCCATCTGGATGGGTACCACCGCATGAGTGTTATAAACATAAACCAGCCAAGTGCGAGTCAGACTCGCGCACCAATGGTTCTGTACAAACGCGTAGGTATATAAGTAAAAGTTCACCTATCACGACAATCGAGTCATAGTTATGGTATTTTATTATATTAAAAGTAGGTGTGACATACGGACGGACAGACAGACAGACAATATGACGAATCCATAAGGGTTCCGTTTTTTGCCATTTAGTTATGGAATCCTAAAAAGCGATACAAGTACACCTGTGAATATTTCTGTCTTTGTCATTCCTATTATAATCGCACTCTCTTCCCGCTCTTTCCCTTGTACCGCTGTGAAAATGTATGTCTGTCATTCTTATGAAGTCACATTTTCTACCCCCTCTTTCCACTGTTACCCTGGCCCTAGTTGATATATGTGCAGTGACCACAAATAATAATTATAAATACACCCAAAAATCATATACATAGTCCCGATCACACACCAAGATCAAGTCTTGTGATGTGGGTATCAAAAACTACAAGTACGAGTGACTATCGGTCTCAATACTTTTATTATTTAAACGAACACTATATGTAAATGGATGAATTAAATTAGTTTGTTAGCGATATCGGCTACAGTAAAACAGTGCGTGGTGGCCTGTTGGTAAACGGACCAGACGCGGCTGCCAACATGTTTGCGAGTTCAAATCCCAGGGCACACCTCTGACTTTTCGGAGTCATGTGTGTATTGATAGTCAATCACCACGCACTAAAACGGTGAAGAAAAACATCGCGAGGAAACCTGCATACCATAGCGGTTTATAAGAATTTCTACGGTATGTAATTCCCCAACCCGCACTAGGCCAGCGTGGTGGACTATATGGCCTAACCACTCTCAATCGTACTGTCGATTGTAGAGTAGGCCTGTGCCCTGCAGTGGAACGTATATGGGCTGATACAGAAAACAGCACTATGTTTATATCATTATAACAGTTGAATAGGAACACGTCATCTTATCCCTTAAAATCAATAGGAGATGGCGCAGTGCCAATGACTTTTGTTATGAGAAAGAATATTTGCTTTGGACTACGATTATGTAACAATGAATACCTTCGATCAAAGTGTATGTTTTATCGATGATGAATACGCTTAAAATTGTTTTGGGAGATTTGGTTGAAGTTAACACTAATTATAAATTATTATGATGGTAATTATTCGTTGTATTGTTTCTCTAATCTCACTAAGATCGATCGTTTTTAATTCGAAGATTTATTTATCGACTATAAACAGTTCAAGATGCATGCGCCAAATAGTAGATAGAAATGTGTCATTATCGACAATAACATTAAAACTCGACATGTCTTTCGTTTAAATATTATAATATGTATTGTTCAAACATTTACATAATAAAAAAATTGTATTTCCTTGAAACAATTAATGAACAAATCCACTTTTATTAATATACATTTCTTATGTTTAAATTATCCTGTTAAATAGCTCTCATACAACATATTACTTACAAAGTACTTTGTATTCCATATTTTTGAACTGACGTGTTCAAACGCTGAATCACCTACATGACCAATAAAGAAATTACAATTATTAACTAGTTTTTTTTTTCAGGATTCGTACTCGTTGTCAGGAGTGAAGCCGCCATCCCGTATATTCTACCACCCTGACACAAACTTAGCTGGACTTCTCATCGACGACGTGGGACAAAAATTTCGTATGAAACGACTGCCCAGTCTCGTTGGCCCATGTAAGGCGTTCAATAATATTTTTTCATTGTACTTCATTCCGTCTCGAGTTATCTTACAAATAGAGGCAGATCACTTTGCTTTCCTTGTACACTGTGATTTATTGGCGCGGAATGTGGAGTATAAGGATACATTTCTATATAGTGGAACGGCATGAATAATATTATTTAATAAGTTTGTTTATTTCAGTTTCCTTTATTACATGTATTAGTAAGTATGAAGCCTAGTTCTGAAGCTTGGCGAATCTTTTAGGGAAACTTCTTTATCTTTAACCCGCTAACGCTATCCCTCCATATAAAACCAGAATTATGTACTAGGAGTTATCATTGTCTTAAACTAAGTCTATATATGTATACAAGTAACAAAGGATCCGCCACTCTAACCTCTGTAAGCCTTAGCCTTGCCAACGTGCCGAGCTGGTAGGCTAGTGACACTAACATACTACTATACTATAAAAGCTTTTCCTCTTGACCCAGAAAAAAAGCCTAAAAAATGGCATATTTTAATAACATCAAGTAAACCACTACTCGCCGAGCACCAGCTCGACGAGTGTCCGACGTATTTAATCAAACATAAATCAAATACGTAGTGTTATAGATAAATTGTGTTCATTTGCCTCCGTAGTCCGTAGTGGTAGTCAAAGAAAATATATATGGACAAACAAAAAAATCTTAGCATGATATATTTTTTTATAACTAGAGAAATCAAATTAAACATAAATTATTGCTCATTAAATCAAAAGCATTGCTCGCGGGGTAGAAGGATATCGACCTTGCTACTGCTAGACACTTGGCAATGAAAGACACGCCCAAGCATAGTCGTTGACCCCAACCACAGGTCTCTTACAACTATTGTTTTAACCAACCATTGTCATCTTGCCTTTTTGTCACTTAAATATAATATTGCTGCTTTGTAATTTTTAGTTGTTTATCAGATTTGTTTATTACAAATAAAATAAATAAATACACCCAACAGTCACTTATACATAGTCGTGATATTAAGATCAATTAATAACTATGAGAAACTTTTCAAACTGGTAAGAGCCTTTCCCATTAGCTTGCCACTGTCGATTCCGAATTGTAAGATATACAAAGGTAGATGTGTGGGCGGGATAATCCTACCAACGTTGAGAATAGCGCATTGGATAGTGTAAAGTTAACAAACGCCTTATTTGCAGATCAATTCGCGAACGGGTACTATGGTATTTCAAACGAATCGGAACTGGAGACAGCATACTTGGCGCCCTCGGACGCTGTTGTGTTATTTCACGTGAGTATACAAACGCCCTTATTAGTAGGCATGGGCAGTTTTAAAATTGATTATAGTTATGGATTTTTTATTGCAATATATGGCAAGACGAACATGCCGTTCGCGTAATCGTAAGCGATACGAGAGCTCATGTACAGTAGCAAAACCAAACGACACCTTGAATTACAAAGCCATACTTGGAATTCCACTGCGCTCGCCATCCTGAGACATAAGATGTTAAGTCTCCATATGTCCAGTAGTTACTCTAGCTACAATGTGCTGTAAACCGAAACGCAACGGTGCATTTACACTGCTGTTGGCGGGAGAAATAGAAATTGCGGTGGTACCTACCCAGGCGGCCTCTTCAATTTCTGGCACACATGACTGTCTTGCATGTTCGTAACTATTCCTTTTTTTTACGACACAATAAACATGCTACAATAATCTTGATATGACCAATTAATGCCAGTCTGTTCAGTCGCTTAATAAAGGTTTCCATGAAATAATAGCACTTTTCTTGCAGAATTTGGACGATACCGAGTGGCCAGAGAGCCTGAACTACACGATACGTATGAAGGAACGCTTCGTTACTCATTTGACAGAGGCTATGGACGGTCTGCACCCACACGAAGGCTTCGGTAAATAAACCTCATCAAATTTTGTGTTTATGATGCATTGATTTATAAATAATTAAGGATACGCCCTTCAGTACATTTGGAGTATGTCACAGAGTGAACACCTTTGTCACAGAGCAATATAATACTCTTCGAAATATTATAGGCCTTGCCTATATCAGCAAACTTCAATAAACTTGAAAAATGTTAATGTTAATTATTCGAAGGCAAAAAAAGAAAAATTACACCTACTCCAAAGGAATCCTTAAGTTCCAACAACCGTATTCCGCCAAACTAAAATGCGAAGCTCGACTAATGAATATTTAAATAAAAAAGCAAGCGGCATTCAAGATGATCTTCTACTGTCTCGCTTTTGCTAGCGTGTAGTTTATATTACTATCTCGCTCATTAGTCACAGAGAATGCGCACGTATATACATAAAAAGCCATCACGTTCTTACGAAAAAGCCCATTGCAGACCAAAGTTGCATTTAATCAGATATATTTAAAAAAAAGTGGGTAATTTGCACGCAGCTGTCTTCCTTTGATAATACAGTCGTAGATATATTTTTTAGTACAATCAATTAAATTATAGCAATTATTATATTAAATATTATATAAACATTTATTACAGATTCCCAAAAAATGCAATAGAAAGGAATAAGTGTCGTGAAATTATTTCGCAAGAAATAGGCGAAGAAAATTTTAAACCTAACAACTCGAGCTTAGTGTGTGTGACTCACACTCCATATTCCCTTCGATCCAATATACACTACATACACAGTTCCCTGTGTATGTTCTTTTAAAAAGCGGCATCGATGCATTGCATGCAAACAAAAAAGTAAACAAAAAGATCACATATTCCGATTAAATTAACACAAATTCCACCTCATAAAGTAAAGTAGCTTTTCTCATAATATTTTGTAAAGGTCAACGATGTTTTAAAGTAATATAACTTTATGACTAGTTATGGACTACTATGGACAGCCGAATAAAGGCAATGGAGTCGAATGATTACATATTTTTCTATGAATTTACAAAAGTGTAATAATTATTTTATCTTAAATATGTTGTCCGAACATTTAGTGGATACGAATATGGAATAGAAGTTGCCCACACTACGCTTGAGTTGTTAGGTGTAAAATTTTCATCGCCTCTTTTTTGCGAAATATTTTTTTTTCTTATGTTAACTTATAACAAGTATACATTACTTATTACTAGTAATTCAACTGCGAAGCTTAGTTTGTTGGTTTTAGTTTGGTACATATTTTATTATTATTATATATTCGTCTCATTCTAAAACGTCGCAGAATTTTAGACAATATTGCTACTTTATGCTCCTGGAATAAGATCCACCTTATTCTAGAAAATTAAATTAACTCAAATTCCAATTTGTGTTAGTTTAGTCGGAATATGTGATCTTTTTGTCTATTTTTTTATTTCAATGCATCGGTGAAGATTTTTAAAAGAACATTTACAGGGAACTGTGTATCTACTGTATATTTTATCGAAGAGCAGCTGGCGTAATAAAATACATATTTATGTATATAATACTTTAATATAATTTATAGCCTCGCATAATAGTATGTGTCTGTGATGTGGCTTACGCATCGTGTTCGAGTTGATAAGTGGATTGCGTTCGCGGCGGCGAATGTGTGACGTCACGGGATACGTCAACATGTAAATACACAGAATTACTGTTTTGCATTCATCTGACCGGTCCGGATCAAATTCCCAATCCTCTTCCCTTTTTTTTCACTCTCGCTCTCCTCCTTATTTGATGGTCCGGCCACATATCTATGATCCAAGCGTTGTGAATGTTCATGGGCGGCAGTGCTCACTTACCATCAGGTGACCTGTTTGCTCGTTTGCCAGTCTTATGCAATAAAAAAAATATTGGGCTGATTTTTCTATCTTCAGACAACTGTTATCAGGAGAATAATTTATTTATTTTTATTTTATTATCTTTATATACAAAATAGTATACAGGCGGACTTAATGCCAGAGGCATAATCTAACAGTATACCTTTAAGTGAGGCAGATATGAAATAAATAAATACACCCAATAGTCACATACATAGTCCTGACCCCACAATAAGATCAATTAAGTATTGTGTCGTGGGTATCAGAAACTACGAGAGACTTCGGTCTCACAAACACCCAATCCGTGACAAATATTTGTGGGCCGCACAAACATTTGTCTCGGTGCGGGGATCGAACCCGCGGCCTCCCGTTTCACAGACGACGTCTAACCGGCTGCGCCACGGACGCTGTCTATATAAATATGTCGATATTATATTGTTATTCATCAAATAGAATTTATCTGAAGTTTGAAAAATTAGCCATTATAGAGCACGGTTATTTAGACGAACCAACAAACTTTGTTGATCATATTTTTTTATTACAGTCGTCGAGTTGCCACAAACCCGTATATTTGATCCGTTATTTCTTTATTTATCCTTTTTTGCACCATAGAACTAGTTACATTAAAGACACAACATAATAAAAACGCGGCCTTATCGCAATGGGCTATATCTTCCAGGCAACCTTGGATATAATAATAGTAGAATGAGAGAGAACAGTCTATGTAGTAAATAACTAGTTGGAAAGAATAAAGTAAAACCTTATAAATATATCGCCTCGCTGGCGTAGTTGTACTACGGTACGCTTACAAAGCTGAGGTCTCGGGTTCGAATCCCAGGTCGGGCAAAGTGATATTGGATTTTTCTATTCAGTATCAGCTCGGAGTCAGGAATTTATGCCCGATATGGCGATAGGCTCGCCTCCTATCACATTGTGGGACGGAACATACTGGCGAAATGTGGGTCCTGGCACCTCTGCCTACCCCTTCTGGGAAAAAGGCGTGAGTTTATGTATGTATGTATGTAAAAATATAATTTAAATACAGCCGATATCAGCGCCTAAATATCTAATATTAACAACATAATATATACATCTAACTTGTCATTACCGACAAAGAGTTTTCATTGTAAATTGCCTATCAGTTAAGAAATATCTGATTGAATGCAAGAATAAGTATCTTAAAATCTTTTTTGTGATAATGATACATTAACCACATGTACTTTAACGGCCTTTAAGTAATTTTTAAACCTATTTTAGTTATCAATTGTTTTGTACTCATTCAAACAGAATTTAAAAAGAAAGAGACATAACATTCGATGGTTAACCATTGAGATAATATACTAGAAGGGACACTGCAAACAAAATGTTTGTAACAAAATGAAGGGTACATTCTATCTCTGTCTCTGTCACGCCTACGAAGTAACATTATCTTCCCTCTCGCTTCACTGTGTACCCTTGTGCACGCACCATACGTAGAGATTTGGTTCCCGATGGCCGCTCTAGTATAATACCTCAATGTGGTTAACTATCTTTTTTTGGTTTAAATGGCGAGACGAGCATGCCATTCGCCTGATGGTAAGCGATACGACTGCTCATGAACAGTAGCAATACCAAACAGCACCTTGAATTACGAAGCAATGCTTAGCATTCCACTGCGGTCGCCATGCTGAGACATAAGATATTAAGTCTCAATATGACAGCCTCCGTAGCGCAGTTGGTTAGACGCCGCCTGTGAAACGAGAGGTCGCGGGTTCGATCCCCGCACCGAGAGAAATGTTTGTGCGGCCCACAAATATTTCTTCCGGTTCTGGGTGTTTGTGAGACCGAAAAGTCTCTCGTAGCTCCTGATACCCACGACACAAGATTCGATCTTAGTGTGGGGTCAGGACTATGTATGTGACTGTTGGGTGTTATTAATTTATTTTATTATTTATTTATGTCCAGTAGTTACTCTGGCTACAATACCTTCAAACCGAAACACAACAGTGCATTTACATTGATTGATCCAATCTCTGCCAACCGCTTTCACGATGAAAATGAAATGAAATGAAAATAATTTATAGAGTCCATTAACATGTTCTAAATCATTTAGATTCAGTCATTTTATTTTATCTACCACTCGCTTCGGAATGCGGTTTGCACGTTAGAAGAATGGACCAGAAACTCTAGTATTGCGCTTTTCAAAACCAGTTTACAATATAGTGATTACTAGCGACTCCGCCCGGCGTCGCCCGGACGCAGATAGTTTTTGAGTCGAGTCAACTAAAGAAACAGGAACTATTTCGCGTGATAAAAATTGAATATTAAATATTTAAACTCAACGTTACTGTCGAACTTCCCATCCCATTCCTTTGCGTGTGGAAAAGTATCGAATATATATCAATTCCTTGCACATCCCAAGAGAACTCTACATTTTGTCGGATTAAAAAGTAGCCTATGTGTTATTCCAGGGTGTAAGCTACCTCCATACCAAATTTCATCAAAATTGGCCCAGCAGTTTAAGCGTGAAGAGGTAACAAACGCACACACTTTCACATCTATACATATAAATAAAATTGAAGTGTTTGTCTGTCTGTTTGCTCCGGCTAATCTCTGAAATGGCTGGACCGATTTTGACGGGACTTTTATTGGCAGGTAGCTGATATAATAAGGAGTAACTTAGGCTACATTTATTTTAGAAAAATTCTTTTATTTTGGAAAAATAAAGGTTTTGTTAAATTCCACGCGGATGAAGTCGCGGGTACAGCTAGTTTATAATATTAGTAGGATTACAAAAGTTATAAGTGGTTTAAATCATTCAGCAGATCATTAATAATTTGTTATAACATTTTAAATACCATAATGTTTACATCGTCGTCGATCGTCGATGTCGTCTGTCTAACGTTGCTTTGGTCTGTCGGCTCTTTTGCCTGCTGGTCCCTTCCATTTAGTAGTCTCAGTTGTCCACCTCGCATGTGTGCAGCGTGCTATGTGACCACCCCAATGCCATTTTATTGATAGCGTGTGTCTCAGCATCCGTAATCTTTGTTTTTTTTTCTGACATCCTCACTTCGTATTTTACGTGTTTTTCTTATCCGTAGTATGATTCATTACCTTCACAGAAGAAAAAAAGAAAAAAGGCGAAAGTGTATTCGATGAATATTCCACAATTTGCTTAAAATCCTCATACATTTATCCTTTTATAAAAACACAATAACTCGTTTAATGTACGAATTATTTATTCCCATATACGCCCAGTATTGAGTGTTGACGATGAAGGCGAACCATACCATCAGGCGAATGGCATGCGTGTCTCGCCATCTATTGCAATAAAAAACCACACTTATGATCCAATTGTTGCATATGATCATGGGCGGCGGTTATCGCTTAATATCAAACGCCGTTCCTTTGTTTATCGGACCTAAGCAATAAAAACAAAAAATGTACACCAGCTACTCTTGAAATTATCAAGAGAAAAAAGTACTAAACTGACGTCACGGTGTATAAAATCGACGACTGCAAAAATTGCAAAAATGTTGAAACAGACCGTTTGGAGTCAGTCAAGCGTGCTCCCTTTGTGTCGCACCCTTGGAAAAATACGTAGTTTACCGGCCCCGAATGTTTGCCTAAACATTTGTTGTACGACACTAGTCCAATATACGATCTATATTGTTTAAAACAGTCCATATACGCCCCCTGCTGAACACGAGACTTGGGTACAATGGAGAGTTTAATTAAGAGGACTCAGACAATAGTTGAACACTCTCTCTTATTGAGAGTTAGTAATTTGTGTATTTTAACAGACCTCAAAAAAGGAAGAGGTTCTCAATTCGATGTATGTTCTTTTTTTATTTGCGTAAAAAAAATTTTTAAGATCTGTATGGTTTTTAAGGTATATTTTTGTTTGTTTCCCTTCACCATTAGAATGAAGTCCGAGGCGTGGCCTTGGAACACGGAAGCAATACGGGTGAAATAAAAGTTTCGTATTTCAAAATAGAGAAAAGATAGTCGCGGAGATATCGATATTAGATTTTATATTTACGGCAATTTCGTATCGATATTAGTTCTATTTTTCCACATGCTGTAAATAGGCATAATTAAAATAGTATTGCTGCCTCATTTAAAAACGAACATTACTGTTTGTTTTTTAAAAGGATATGTCTATGATTAACCATAATATATTTACATTATGTAACTTCATAAAATATTAAGTTAGTCATATGATTCGGGAGCATTGCCAATTAGAGTATCCCTGACTTTTTTGTATTGTATTGTATCGACTCATATACGTCCCGCTGCAGGCCACTGGCATTCTTTACAATCGCGAGTACGATTGAGAAGGGTTAGGTTATTGCCCACCACGCTTGCCTATTGCGGGTAGGCGGGCTTTACATGCCATAGAAATTCTTACTTATCGCTATGATATGCAAGTTTCCTCGCGATGTTTTCCTTCACGGTATTAGTGCGTGGTGATTGATTTATCAATGCACACAAGACTGAAAAGTCAGAGGGGTGCCCTGGGATATGAACTCGCAACCACCGTGAACATTTAGGCGGTCGAGTCTGGTCCTTTATTATCAGGCCACCCCACACGTTTCAATGCTGATTTACATAAAGGTTTTTAATATGCACACAGACGGAAGCACGTACATAATTATAATATGATCACATGAGCTGACCACACCTCGCTGACCACATTAATGAGCCGAACAATTAACTGACGGTGGGACTGATCCCAGCTTACTTCGTGATAGGCCTATTTATGTTGACTCATTAGCCATTAGACAATGGCAGTGTGGAATTTAAATCATGAGATGCTGGATTCGATTGACATGTCGTATAATCTGCTTTGATAAGTTTGGAAATTTACATTGCTCAATTTAGGATTTGAAGTCAAGACTTCACGATTCAGGTTTAATCCTTTCTACTGGGCTAATAAAAAGTGGGATAATGTCGGTCGCCCGCCTTTAAGGTGGACGGACGACCTGGTTAAGGTTGCAGGAAGTCGCTGGATGCAGGCCGCTTCTAACAGGTCGATGTGGAGATCCTTGGGGGAGGCCTATGTTCAGCAGTGTCACTTCCTGTGGCTGAGATAATGATGATGATGATGATGAAATAAACAATTTCATTAAGATTTGTAATATTTCAGGTACGATTTACGAGGGGTTCATGAAAGTACAATGGGCTGTGGACACGAGTTACATATACCTCCGCACTGGACACAAAATAGAACAGGTATGAGGCATCATTATTATATCGCTGTAATTCTATCACTAGAACTGGAATTCCTAAAGTTATAAATCTTAAGGTTGTCTGGAAGAAATCGCCCAGAGCGATAAGAGGGCCGATTATTACACATATTTATGCTCTTTAAGTTATTATTTCTAATAATTTGTGTGGTGTACAATAAATTATTTATAAATAAACTAATAATTATAATATAATGGTGAAGGAAAACATTGTGAGAAAACCTGCATACTATAGCGATTTAAATAAATACACCCAACAGTCACATACATAGTCCCGACCCCACACTAAGATCAAGTCTTGTGTCGTGGGTATCAGAAATTACGAGAGACTTTTCGGTCTCACAAACACCCAGACCCAAAACAAATACTTGTGGTTCACACAAATATGAACATAATATGAATATGTCTCCGTGCGAGGATCGAACCCGC
This sequence comes from Hyles lineata, assembly GCA_030180105.1. Classification (NCBI taxonomy): domain Eukaryota; kingdom Metazoa; phylum Arthropoda; class Insecta; order Lepidoptera; family Sphingidae; genus Hyles; species Hyles lineata. The sequence continues at coordinate 969,286 of JARJEE010000040.1, forward strand.
GGCCTCACGTTTCACAGCCGGCGTCTAACCAACTGCGCCACGGAACCACGCCACTGTCATTGTATGGATTTCTATGATACGTAAAGACCGCCAACCCGCACTAGGGCGGTATGGTGGACTATATGGCCTAACCACTCTCAATCGTATTCGCGGTTGTATAGGAAGCCCAGGCCCTGCAGTGGGACGTATATGGGTTGATACAGAAATAATTACATAGTTTGAAAACTCATGCGACAGTTTTATATCATTAACACAGTGACGGCGGCGTCAAAACAATACATGTGAATCATACAGACTTTAATTATTTGATTGGGTGAAAAAACCCGTGACCGTTCACAATTGGTGTCAAATTCAACTGTATCTGTTTTGATCCATATCCTTCTGGGTTGGATACCCTGAGCTGAGCAACTGATTTTTAAGCTTTAATAAAACTCATAGTCTCCCTAAACTAGCTATGTGTGTCATCTAGCTTGTTTTACGACACATGGGGCAAAATATTATCGATAAAAATATGAAATGATCCATCATTTATTGATCCAGCTAAATATTAAATAAAGTCGAGGACCCGACACATAGACTTGGCCCACTAACGGCCGATGCCAATAAACAATCGAAAAAATTAGATTGAAGTCAATCTGGATTGTTTTCTACTTTTCGATTTGTCATTTACCATGTTGCCATAGCTTTTGACTACTGAGATTGATTATTGGCAATATAGTATCAGAAAAAAGATTGAGCTGTTAATCTCAAACGGCAAATTTTGGATTGGGATTGTTTATTGGCAGCGGCTGTAAGATAATAGTATTGTATTGAGAGTATCAGAAAGTATCAACGTCGTTTAGACTGTCCAATAACTGTATTATATGTGTCTCGGGAAGGAGAAAGGATGGGAAGGGGAAAGGGATATTGGGCATCTATAATCACACTCACCGAACCAAACGCGACAGCAAAGTTATCACCTCACGTCTTATTCCTGTGAGACAGCGGTACCGCCCCGGACGAGCCTACCCGTTCATGTTGAGTCATGACTGACAACAGCATGGCTCCACCACTTCAAAAATACATGACTGAAAAATCATAAATGTGCCACTGGGATTCGAACCCACGACAATCGTCTCGGTTGCCATCACACACTGAACGTATGATTTTAAATGTATAAACTAAACTTAGATTGTTGTCTGTCCTATAATGGTTGCCTGGCAGAAATTGCCTTAGAGCTAAAAGACCGCCATTTGTAATTAGTTGGTTTGTATTGTCTCTAAACTGTCATTCCTTTTTACTGTGTACAATAAAGAATTAAATAAATAAATAAGATCGATTCTTGTGTCTTGGGTATCAGGATATGAGAGACTTTTCAGTCAAATGCTTGTGGTACACACAAACATTTTTTTGGTGTAGGAATCGAAACCGCGGCCTCTCGTTTCACAGCCGGCGTCTAGCCAACTGCGCCACGGAGGCTGTCAGTGCGTCTAACCAACAACTTATTATTAATAATATTTCCTTGTTCTAGAACATAACCCTCCAAGAGTTTCCATTCTACCGACGCATGGAGCACCAGACGGTAAAAATAATATGCCAGATACTGTCGGTGATGTGTTACCTGTCACTCATACTGGTGTTCGTTTTTTTGGTGTGCAGGCTGCTTGAAGAAAGATCTACTGGGATACAGGTACGAATAATATTTTTTACCTTCGATCAAATATACACTAGATACACAGTTCCCTGTAAAAGTTTTGTTAAAAAGTGGCACCGATGCATGACATGAAAAAGAGTAAACAAAAAGATCATATGTTCCAAATATATTGACACAAATTCCACCTTATTCCTGGAGCTTAAATTAGCTTTTCACATAATATTGTATAAAGTTATGTGACGTTTTAGAAGCAACGGTCGGTGCGTGACTGAAGGCGAAAGAGTGCTTAAAGCACTCTTTTTTGGTGCCATTTTCTAAGCGCTCATGTTGTATCTAGTGTATATTTGATCGAAGTTTTTTACTATAAATGTAGTAATATAAATAGACAAACTTTGCAAAAAGTTATTTGAGAAGTCCAATTTTTTTTTCTTTGCTATTACATGCCATTACTCTCTAAAAAAACCCTTTTAATAACATTATAGAATAGTATAATAATAAAAAACACCTAATTCCTATGAATATTGCATTTATTTAATCCAATAATATAGTTTTGGTTTTCATGGTAATCCACCCCCTGAATCCTTTAGGCATATTCGTCTATAATAAGTTTCGGATTTGATTCATTCGTTACAAATTTTACATATGGTGGTACTTACTGGTTATTCAATGGTCAAGCATTGCTTTGTAATTCAAGGTGTTGTTTGGTTTTGCTACTGTTCATGAGCGGTCGTATCCCTTACTATCATGCTCGTCTCGCCATTCATTGCAATAAAAAGATATTATGTTCCCAAACAGGAGCTAACAAAAATGGTAGGCGTGTCGTCCAACATGCTGGGTATATCGCACTTCATGAACGTGTTGCCCGGCGGATGGTTGTACGCGATAGTGGGTGCCACTCTCGTCAAGGTGACCTCTAACCCCTTCATACCGAACACCAACTGGCTGTACATCTTCCTCATACTGATACTGCACTTTGTCAGCATCGTGTCCATGGCATTTGCATGCAGTTACCTGGCTAAAGGAAGTGAGTATTATTTTTTAATTTATTAGGCATCAAACAGTCATTTTACAAACGTTTTTTAGAAAATAAAGTTGAACAATAGACCTATAGTGCCGTATACAGAATAATACATGAAAAAATATTGTAATATGTGGAACACTTACAGATAATATTATTAGTAGTATTATTTTATAATAATTATAAATACACCCATTAGTCACATACATAGATCCCACACTAAGATCGAGTGTTTTGTCGTGGGTATCAGGAACTACGAGAGACTTTTCGGTCCCACAAATACCCAGACCTGAAACCAATACATATGCTTCACACAAATATTTGTCTTGTATGGCGTTAGGCTCGCTAACTATCACTTTATGGGACAGAACATATAAGGCGAAACGTGGGTGTCCAGTTAGCATCTCTGCCTACCCTTTTTAGAAAAACGTCGTGAGTATATATATAATGTTTCCAGCTCAATACAGCATCACGATAGCGCTGTTCTCGTACGCGGCGCTGGGCGCTCCCACCACCATGCTGCCCAAGGAGATGCCGCGCCTGCTCGTGTTCCTCAGCGGCCTGCTGCCACACCAACCCATGATATGGTTCTGGACTGAAGTCGGCGCCAATGAGGAGTATGGTATGGACGCTTTTATTCACCTGAGTTTGTTTTTAGTACTGACTGAATGCCTCGGTGGCGTAGTTGTACTACGGTACGGTTACAAAGCTAAGGTGTCGGGTTCGATTCCCGGATCGGGCAAAGTGATATTGGATTTTTCTATTCATTATCAGCCCGGAGTCAGGAATTTGTGCCCGATATGGCGATAGGCTCGCCCCCTATCACTTCGTGGGACGGAACATACAAGGCGAAATGTGGGTGTCCTGGCACCTCTGCCTACCCCTTCGGGGATAAGGCGTGACTTTATGTATGTATATAGTATACACATATTTGCTATTTCTCAGGCGACGGTTTGTCCCTATCGTCGCTGGTGTCAGCGCACACGCCGTACTCTGGCTGCGTCCTGCTCAGCTACTTCATGCTGCTGGTGCAGTCAGCTATATGTTTCTGCCTCACCTGGTACCTGAACCTGGTGCGCCCCGGCAAGTACGGACAGGCGCTGCCTTGGGGATTTCTGTTCCAGGTAAATATATTAAAATGGTATGGAATATAGACGTACCACTGTACGTAACTAACCGCTTTTAATACTCTCCTCTGTAAAGAATCTTTGCTCTACAAGAAATAAGCCAAATAATGAAAGTATAACGTATTTAAAAATTAATTTTAATATCCTTTTCCTGCCATACGAAAATGTGTTTACTCGTAGGTCTCTCATATGTGAGAGGCCGCCTGCATAGGTACAACCGCAGTATCTATTTTATCCCACCAAAAAGCAGTGTAAATGCACTTTGTGTTTCCGTTTGAAGGATATTGTAGCCAGAGTAGCTACTGGACATATTGAGACTTAATATCTCATGTCTCAGGATGGCGAGCGCAGTGTAATGCCAAGCATTGCTTTGTAGTTCAGGGTGTTATTTGGTTTTGCTTCTTTGCTAACCATCAGGCGAACGGCACGCTCGTCTCACCATTAATTGCAAAAAAATATATATCTGCTATGGAGTTCCAATAATTTAAACCGAAAATCGCCGCATTAGTCTATTTGATATTTCTTAAAACGGATGGACGTGTCGAAGGCAATCAAAGTTATGAAATAAAAAACAAAACTGGCACTTCAATTATCTATAAAACTAATAATACAAGTATTTCACAGAGACAATACTGGAGCAAGAACGAGGTGATACCGGACGATTTATCAGAAGTGGAACTCATCAACAACGGCTCCAGCATGTCCACTGAGGACATCAAGTACTTCGAGAAGCCCAGCCGAAACCTTGAAGTGGGGATCAAAATATCCAACGTTACTAAGGTAAGGCTTCGCTCAATTTGTAGTAGAAATCTGTAATATCTATAACCCAATGACCTTTTGGTATATCCAAGTATATTAATTGTGATACTGATAGCATAATTTTTGCGTCCATATCTAATTATATTCAAAACCGTACTAGTACTAATAGTGAGTGTAAAAAAATCAATGCCATACTTTTATGAATTAACATAATTAATAAGTATAGCGAAGAAAGATTCTTGTATTTTTTTAGTATCGTGATATTTGGTTGGTAAATACATAGTTTGTCCTAAAATAATAATTTACCCCCTATTATTTTGAAAGGCGCAGACTTAAATTATTAATTTAGTAAAAACTATGACTTTAACACTCACAAACGATCATATTTAGAAAATCACAAAATAATTGTCGCGTGTTTCCCAAAATTTTAGTTGCATTGTGTTTGTAGTCACCAAAACTACCATCTGGCTTCATTTTCGGCTGCAGTCTTGATATACCCCTATATAACGGTACTATTTCCTCTATCAATTTGGTCCCAACGCTAATTTCTATACTTTTAGAAATTCTCACAAAATTCTGCACCACACGTAAATAGCCTTAAAAATATTCAATTTCAAGTAGTACCAACAACATCTATTCCTTTACATCTAGTATTCCATTAGCAAGATCTAACAACACAAGCCCATTTCTAACAATACCCACAGGTATTCCCGAAACACAAAGCCCTGGATGACGTCACATTGGACGTATATAAAGACGAGATTACCGTTCTGCTGGGTCACAACGGAGCCGGCAAGACCACGCTTATGTCTATCATAACAGGTAAGGGGTCTATCATAACAGGTAAGGGGTCTATCATAACAGGTAAGGGGTCTATCATAACAGATAAGGGGTCTATCATAACTGATAAGGGGTCTATCATAACAGGTGAGGGGTCTATCATAACAGGTAAGGGGTCTATCATAACTGATAAGGGGTCTGTCATAACAGGTAAGTTGTCTATCATAACTGATAAGGGGTCTATCATAACAGGTAAGGGGTCTATCATAACAGGTAACTTATTCCTTTCTTCCTTCTACTTGGTGTTGTCCCGGCAAAAGTTCGCCATCCGACTGAGTCTCCATTTTGCCTGGTCTTCGGCATCCTCAATAGTATATATTTTCAATAACAAAGCAGACTGTATACTGTATTAGCCCATATACGTCCCACTGCAAGGCATGGGCCTACTCTACAATTGCGAATTCGATTAAGAGTGGTTAAGCCGTATAGTCCACCACGCTGGTCAATTGCAGGTTGGCGGACTTTACATACGATAGAAATCGCTATAGTATTCAGGTTTCCTCGCGATGTTTTCCTTCATCGTTATAGTGCGTGAAGATTGACCATCAATACACACATGACTCCGAGGTGTGCCTTGGCATTCGAAACCGCGACCATCGTGAACACGTTGGCAGACGCGTCTGGTCCGTTTACCAACAGGCCACCACGCACTGAATAAAACGTAAAAGTAAAAGTAGACTATTTTATATTAATAATAATTCTCCCCTCAACCCTCGTTGCCAGGCATGGTGGGCGCCACGCGCGGCTCGGTGTACGTGAACGGTCGCAACAACGTGACGGAGCGGGACGAGGTGCGGCGCCACCTCGGCCTCTGCCCTCAGCACAACCTGTTCTTCTCCGATCTCACTGTGCTGGAGCATGTCATGTTCTTTACGCTGGTTTGTATACTGTTAAGCATATTGGTCCTTGGGTCGATCGTCGTTTAATGTGCCTTTATTAATAAGTTAGATAGTAACGCATTATGCGAGTATTTACAGTTTCCCTCCTTTAAAACTATTTGATGCATAAAACTGAAAGTCTGATTATTTCTAATTAATATTTTATTGTGTAAATAAAATCACACTGAATCACATAACAACTTTGCCCACCTTTTTCCTAGATATACCCGTTAGCTTATATAATTATGTAATAATTCATATGTCCGCAGCTTAAAGGCACAACATTCCAAGAAGCCCGCAAGTCCTCTCAATCCCTCCTGAAGCAACTGGGCCTCTCCGGCAAGGAGGGCGGTCGCAGCGCGGAGCTGTCGGGCGGCATGAAGCGGCGCCTGCAGCTGGCGTGCGCGCTCGCCGGCGACGCGGACGTGCTCGTACTCGACGAGCCCACGTCCGGGCTGGACGTGGAGACCAGGCGCGGACTGTGGGACTTGCTACTGGTTTGTACTCTCTCTCTCTCTCGGCGGCATGAAGCGGCGCCTGCAGCTGGCGTGCGCGCTCGCCGGCGACGCGGACGTGCTCGTACTCGACGAGCCCACGTCCGGGCTGGACGTGGAGACCAGGCGCGGACTGTGGGACTTGCTACTGGTTTGTACTCTCTCTCTCTCTCGGCGGCATGAAGCGGCGCCTGCAGCTGGCGTGCGCGCTCGCCGGCGACGCGGACGTGCTCGTACTCGACGAGCCCACGTCCGGGCTGGACGTGGAGACCAGGCGCGGACTGTGGGACTTGCTACTGGTTTGTACTCTCTCTCTCTCTCGGCGGCATGAAGCGGCGCCTGCAGCTGGCGTGCGCGCTCGCCGGCGACGCGGACGTGCTCGTACTCGACGAGCCCACGTCCGGGCTGGACGTGGAGACCAGGCGCGGACTGTGGGACTTGCTACTGGTTTGTACTCTCTCTCTCTCTCGGCGGCATGAAGCGGCGCCTGCAGCTGGCGTGCGCGCTCGCCGGCGACGCGGACGTGCTCGTACTCGACGAGCCCACGTCCGGGCTGGACGTGGAGACCAGGCGCGGACTGTGGGACTTGCTACTGGTTTGTACTCTCTCTCTCTCTCGGCGGCATGAAGCGGCGCCTGCAGCTGGCGTGCGCGCTCGCCGGCGACGCGGACGTGCTCGTACTCGACGAGCCCACGTCCGGGCTGGACGTGGAGACCAGGCGCGGACTGTGGGACTTGCTACTGGTTTGTACTCTCTCTCTCTCTCGGCGGCATGAAGCGGCGCCTGCAGCTGGCGTGCGCGCTCGCCGGCGACGCGGACGTGCTCGTACTCGACGAGCCCACGTCCGGGCTGGACGTGGAGACCAGGCGCGGACTGTGGGACTTGCTACTGGTTTGTACTCTCTCTCTCTCTCGGCGGCATGAAGCGGCGCCTGCAGCTGGCGTGCGCGCTCGCCGGCGACGCGGACGTGCTCGTACTCGACGAGCCCACGTCCGGGCTGGACGTGGAGACCAGGCGCGGACTGTGGGACTTGCTACTGGTTTGTACTCTCTCTCTCTCTCGGCGGCATGAAGCGGCGCCTGCAGCTGGCGTGCGCGCTCGCCGGCGACGCGGACGTGCTCGTACTCGACGAGCCCACGTCCGGGCTGGACGTGGAGACCAGGCGCGGACTGTGGGACTTGCTACTGGTTTGTACTCTCTCTCTCTCTCGGCGGCATGAAGCGGCGCCTGCAGCTGGCGTGCGCGCTCGCCGGCGACACGGACGTGCTCGTACTCGACGAGCCCACGTCCGGGCTGGACGTGGAGACCAGGCGCGGACTGTGGGACTTGCTACTGGTTTGTACTCTCTCTCTCTCTCGGCGGCATGAAGCGGCGCCTGCAGCTGGCGTGCGCGCTCGCCGGCGACACGGACGTGCTCGTACTCGACGAGCCCACGTCCGGGCTGGACGTGGAGACCAGGCGCGGACTGTGGGACTTGCTACTGGTTTGTACTCTCTCTCTCTCTCGGCGGCATGAAGCGGCGCCTGCAGCTGGCGTGCGCGCTCGCCGGCGACGCGGACGTGCTCGTACTCGACGAGCCCACGTCCGGGCTGGACGTGGAGACCAGGCGCGGACTGTGGGACTTGCTGCTGGTTTGTACTCTCTCTCTCTCTCTCGGCGGCATGAAGCGGCGCCTGCAGCTGGCGTGCGCGCTCGCCGGCGACGCGGACGTGCTCGTACTCGACGAGCCCACGTCCGGGCTGGACGTGGAGACCAGGCGCGGACTGTGGGACTTGCTACTGGTTTGTACTCTCTCTCTCTCTCGGCGGCATGAAGCGGCGCCTGCAGCTGGCGTGCGCGCTCGCCGGCGACGCGGACGTGCTCGTACTCGACGAGCCCACGTCCGGGCTGGACGTGGAGACCAGGCGCGGACTGTGGGACTTGCTGCTGGTTTGTACTCTCTCTCTCTCTCTCGGCGGCATGAAGCGGCGCCTGCAGCTGGCGTGCGCGCTCGCCGGCGACGCGGACGTGCTCGTACTCGACGAGCCCACGTCCGGGCTGGACGTGGAGACCAGGCGCGGACTGTGGGACTTGCTGCTGGTTTGTACTCTCTCTCTCTCTCTCTCTCTCGGCGGCATGAAGCGGCGCCTGCAGCTGGCGTGCGCGCTCGCCGGCGACGCGGACGTGCTCGTACTCGACGAGCCCACGTCCGGGCTGGACGTGGAGACCAGGCGCGGACTGTGGGACTTGCTGCTGGTTTGTACTCTCTCTCTCTCTCTCTCTCTCGGCGGCATGAAGCGGCGCCTGCAGCTGGCGTGCGCGCTCGCCGGCGACGCGGACGTGCTCGTACTCGACGAGCCCACGTCCGGGCTGGACGTGGAGACCAGGCGCGGACTGTGGGACTTGCTGCTGGTTTGTACTCTCTCTCTCTCTCTCTCTCTCGGCGGCATGAAGCGGCGCCTGCAGCTGGCGTGCGCGCTCGCCGGCGACGCGGACGTGCTCGTACTCGACGAGCCCACGTCCGGGCTGGACGTGGAGACCAGGCGCGGACTGTGGGACTTGCTGCTGGTTTGTACTCTCTCTCTGTCTTCGGCTTTAGAAAATCCACTGCTAAACATAGATAGGCCTCGCTTAAGGATCTCCATTTTGACGTTTTGGAAGTTGCCTTCATGCAGCGACCTTAACCAGGTGGTCCGTCCACCTTGTCAGCGAGCGTCTAACAATGCGCTTCCCTGGATGTGGCCTCCAATCCACAATCTTCCGGCTCCAACTGCCAACACTAGCACGTCAAATTGTCTAAAATAAACCTGCAGGTAAGGCTTTTCCAGTTCAGATAAATGTCTAGAGGTAACCGACATTATACCCGCCAGCTAAAAGCCGAATATTCGCTGGTAAAATCCGATATGCGGAGTCTTGATATTCATAGATAAAAAAGGATGAAAGGAATTAACTAGATGAGATTTACTGAGTCTCACGCAATTTCATAGCAAACAGAGCCTAATGCAAATAAGAATTATCAGTAATATAACATCAAAATAATGTAGATTTTTAATCTACCCTATCCATTATAGACGGGATATTTGTTTATATGTAGGGTCTGCGTGGGTCCCGCACGGTGCTAGTGTCGACGCACTTCATGGAGGAGGCGGAGGCGCTGGGCGACCGCGTGGCGGCGCTGCACTGCGGCCGGCTGTGCTGCCACGCCTCGCCCATGCACCTCAAACGAGCGCTCGGTACGTACAAGCACGCTACAACGTATACGTATACGCACGTATATGGACGTACACGGATTGGTGTCAAACCAAAAATTATGGAATTACCACCCAAACAATGTTATTTAGAAAATCACAAAAATAATTGTCGCGTTTCTTTGCGAAATACAGATCACAGATAACTTACTGTTCTTATGAAGGCTCTCAACAATAGAAAATTTCTATATACATACATAAACTCACGCGTTTTTCCCAGAAGGGGTAGGCACAGGTGCTAGGACACGCACATTTCCCCTTGTATGTTCCGTCCCACATGTGATAGGAGGGGAGTCTATCGCCATATCGGGCACAAATTCCGGACTCCTGGCTGATAAGAAATATAAAAATCCAATATCACATTGCCCGACCCGGGATTTGAACTCAAGACCTCAGCTTTGTAACCATACCGTAGTGCAACTACACCACCGAGGCCAAACATTTCAAATTCTACTTAAATCCCTATTCTCTCCCAGGTACCGGTTACCGTCTATCACTAACAACAGACGGGGCGCCCCAAGAGTCCAAGATCACGAAGGTAGTCGCGACCCACGTGCCCACAGCTGAGGTTAAAGACCAGAGCATCAACTCCTTAACGTACAGCCTCCCTGCAGCTGACAGTAAGAAGTTCCACAGTCTCTTCACCGCGTTGGAAGATAGGCGACTTGAGCTCAGCATCAATTCTATTGGAGTTGGTATATCTACGCTTGAGGAGGTGTTTTTGAAGTGAGTTAAGATATAGAAAATTAACTGTACTGATAGCGCGCGAGTTGAATGCAGAGCTTAGGAATGCGGTAGTGCTGTGATCTAATTATTGATGGCCATAGTGGGTATATCGATATTTTTTAACATTGTTTTAGGTTTGTCACTTGTAACCAGGTAAACATAATTTAAAATAAACAAGATAATAAATATCACATATTTTTAATAAGTAATTATTTTACACATCAAAATCAAATAATACAAATTATTCATTCACAATGTCCGCTATTTATCGTGCTTAGCGACGAAAAGATACTCGTTATTTTTAATAGAATTTGATGGAAGACCATTTATAATGAATTATTAAAAAAAAAAACAAATAATAACACGGACTATTATATGTCGAGTATCGTAACAAGAGTACGATAGCTCGGGAAGCACTGCACTAAGCTACAGGCCCGGGAGGGGCACGTGCGGACGGCGGGGGGAGATGCTCCCGCTCTTCACCTCAGGCCCCGACTGCATTCAACTCGCGCGCTATCAGTATGTATAACGGTCGGAAGGAGAATGCCCATTTTACTATGAAACTTAGTATCGGTGTGAAGATTTTTGTCCCGTGGTTAAACCTACTTTTTTGTGTAGGAAAAAAAATTTTTAATAAATATAAACATAATTGTGACCCTAAGCTCGGAGTTCTTGGAGAAATTATCTTGAAGTGCAATAAAAATTCATTTTTTGCCTTCGGCTCAGTGAACAAAATGTAATATGTGATATGATTATAAATACTTTATTTTATAAAAATCTGTCTTTCAGGATGAAATAGGAAAACGATTAAGGACAAACTATAAAAATGCTATAATACATTTTAAGCAGTATCGGTATCGGGATCTACGATATTTTTACCGATACTATGAATGGAAATGGAATGGGCATTCTCCTTTATAGTATAACTTTGTGTGAGGATTAATTACGACAATAGACCAATAGGGTTAAAGACTTATCGACACGTCCACATGTGAATTATCTTGATTAGTTAAATTTTTATATCGATCCGTACATAGAGATTAGGATCGATTATTGATTCTGGCCATTAATGTAAATAATTTAAGAGATTTGTTACCAGTTGAGTCTAAGCAATTGTGATAAGCCCATGTCAAAATGTAAGGAGATTATTACTGTTTTTACATCTAATCCCAAGTCATGGAGAAAAGACAACTATTGTGAAAAATATCGCCTTTCTTTCTGGCGTATGAACAAATCTTTTGACGCTATTGCATTTTCTATCTGCCTGTCTAGAATTTCATACTTAGTCAATACAGTTGTTTTGTCCGAACCATTGACAACATTGTTAATGTTTATTTTGTATGTTTATTTTAGGTTGTGCAGCGATACAAACACAATATGGGGCAACGAAGACAAAAATGGCACTACTGAGGAAAGTAAGTACTTTTCATTACATAATTATATTCTACAAACACACTATGGAGATGACTATGCTCGCTATAACCCTACGAGATCAACTGAGAGACTGTAGAATAAGGGGATTTCATAAGAACAAATAAGACTTATAGGGAAAAAAAATATGTTACAAAGCTGAATAGTTCCTTTGAACGAAATAATCTCAGGAACTAACTATATCACGCTGTGACCAATAGGAGCGGAGCATTATCAAAAAATATTGCAACACGGGGATTTATTCACTTGGATTTTAATGTGTGAAATGGTGTAATTAAAAATATTGCCAAAATATTTTTTTTAAACAGATGGTGTTATAGTACCTACTGACTAATACAGTATAAAGGCGAAATGTAGGTGTCCTGGCACCTCTGCCTACCCTTCTGGGAAAAAGGCGTGAGTTTATGTATGTATGTATGTAATACAGTATACAATTTTGTTCGCAGTCGAAGCTTCTCAATACCCGAAGTACACCGGAATGCGTCTAATTACGCGACAAATGTGGATACTGCTGCTGAGGCAAATGAGATTTGTCATTTCTAGGAAATGGTCCTTTATTACTTTGGTAAGTCTTTATAACATATATACCTAAAGTATTGTATCTTTATAATATTTTTAATTTAATTAAAACGGCATGAAACAATTACACATCAAATACAATTTTCCGCCATGAGAATAGTCATAATTTTAGCATGCCGTGACATTCATTTCATATCTTTTAGATAGTCCGATTTGAGTCTTGTGTCGCGATTATCAGAAACTACAAGATTACAGTCACAAACACCCAGACTGAAAAGAAATATTTGTGATTTATACTAACATTTGTCTCGGTGGAGGATTCCCACATAGCTATCGTCTAACCAACTGTGTCAAAGTGGCTCTTATTATATTTATTTATCCATAATTACACATAGAAATATTAAGCCGGGGGTTCTATCCACGCACCGAAACAAATTTTTATGTGATCCACAGGTATTTGTCTCGGGTCTGGGTGTTTGTGAGGCCAAAATTTATCTCGTAGTTTCTGATACCCACGACACAAGAACAAAAAACTTTATGATCCTAAACCAAGTACGAATGTACAAATAAAATAAAATAAAATAAAAATAAAATAAAATATACCTAGGTACTCCGCAAAATTTTCAAATACTCTATCGTATGTCGTTAGCATAGACTAAGTTCGCAGTGAATGATAAGTACCATAGAGAAGAGTGTTAATTTTAAGAAGTGGTAAACTTATAACTTCGGACGTTAGTGTGGGGTCAGGACTAAGTAATATGTATACTAACTCTTGGATATAATTATATATATTTTTTAATTTTATTTCCAGCAACTACTAGTCCCTATAGCGCTAATATGGGGCATTACATATGTGTTCAACAATGAGATGGGCGACCCGGTATCGAACCCCAAGATAGCATTGGATTTAGACCTGTACAAGAACAAGCTAGAGAGGCGAGTCTTGTACAACGCGACAGACATTAGTGCGCTACAGCGAATGTACCCTAAAGTCGTGTTTGAACCCACATCTGATGTTGTTGAAGGTAAATTTAATTAGGTAGTGTGGATATACTTATTACCATTCTTTATATCCTATCTATCTTTAACAAGAGGTTAAAATAGCTACCATTACTATATCGGTACAATTCTACGCTTTATTAAACTGAGGTAGACATATATATTTATCTAGCCTAGCTATCTATAAATATATTCACCATGTCTATACCGTTCTATCTTTGTTCACTGAAACATAAAATGCATCCAAATATCTATTGGAATCTCTAGTTAAAGATAGATAGATTACAAAGAACGGCTGTTAATCTATATTTGTATCTGTATCAGCCCATATACATCCCACTGCAGGGCACGGGCCTACTCTACAAACGACAGTACGATTGAGAGTGGTTAGGCCATATAGTCCACCACGCTGGCCTAGTGGCCTAGTACTTAATCTATAATACTATGGAAATTAGGATAAAGGAATTTTGTATTGATTTTGATCTTTGAATTGACTGCCTCGGTGGCGCAGTTGTACTAAGGTATGATTGCGAAGCTGTGGTTTCAGGTTCGAATCCCGGGTCGGGCAAAGTGATATTGGATTTTTCTGTTTCCTTTATGTCACATATAGGCTCGCCCCCTATCACATAGTGGGACGTAAAATACAAAACGAAACTTAGGTGTTCTGGTTGCACTTCTGCCTATTCCTTCTGGGACAAAGGCGTGAGTTTAAGGATGTATGACTTTTGTAATACACTTCGTATCTGTATAGCCTGTGATTTTGGTATAAAATTGTAAAATAGCTGTGATATGATGTATGCGGTATAACCCAATCGGCTTAAAGTTTGTTTTTAAATAGAATGTTGTATATTTTCTATCAGAGACAGGGCTTAAAATGTTTATTTTTTTCAGCTATACTACGATACGCTAAGAAAGATATCTGGGAGTACAACAAATACTTGATCGGCCTGGAAGTCAACGACACCGATGCCAAGGTATCGATTACATTTCTTAATATTACTACAAATGTATAAGATTGTTGGTCATAAAATGTTCCTTTCCTTTTAAATAGAAACTACCAGTAGGCGGTAGCCTTCGATCAAATATACACTAGATACACAGTTCCCTGTAAACGTTCTGTTAAAAAGTGGCACCGATGCATGACATGAAAAAAAGTAAACCAAAAAGATCACATATTCCAAATATATTAACACAAATTCCACCTTATTCCTGGAGCTTAAAGTAGCTTTTCACATAATATTGTCTAAAGTTCTGCGACGTTTTGGAAGCAACGGTCGGTGCGTGACTGAAGGCGAAAGAGTGCTTAAAGCACTCTTTTTTGGTGCCATTTTCTAAGCGCTCATGTTATATCTAGTGTATATTTGATCGAAGGTGGTAGCTAAGAATTTGTCATCATTATCCATAAAAAAATTCGTAGAATAAATACTAAAATTGTATGGAACAGTAGCTTTTTTAAGTTTTGCCCTATAGTAAGAGCTGATCATTTGTACGTATAGCGTTCACCTTTCGCCTTTATATACCCTTTCTGATTATCATCGTATTTGGGTGGTAAATAAATAGTTTTTGTTCAAATAATAATGAAGCTATTACTATACCTATTACTATTACTCCATGCCCTATGGTGTTGCAGATGTCCATGGGCAGCGGTGTTCACTTACCATCAGGTGAACCGCGTGCTCGTTTGCCTCCTATAATATAAAAAAAAACTATTTACACATCTGTACATGTATGTATGTACGTATGTTTATATGTGATCAGCATAAATACTCGTGTGTCCCTACAGGTGCTGTTCACGACAGTAGTGCGTCACGCGGCGCCGACCGCGCTGTCGGCGTTGGCCAACCTGCTGGCGGCGCGCGAGCTGCCCGGCGCGCCCGCGCTCACCACGTCCGTATGGCCGCTGCAGGGCTCCTGGCAGGTGCACCAGGACTACAAGGAGCCCAAGATACGGGAGCTGCTGTTCTTCTGGGTGCTGTGTACTATATTCAGTGAGTTGCCTCATCATCATTATCTGTACTATATTCAGTGAGTGGCCTCATCATTATCATAAGCTCAATATTGTGCATTGCTTTATTTTTGTTTAATAGCATCGGTCCGGCAAGCGAGCAAACAGTTCAGCTGATGGTAAGTGATCTCTGCCGTCCATGAACATCTCAATCGACAACGCATAGATCATAGATGTCTCGCCGGTGTCCCTGGACAATTTTGCCTTCATTTTTATTGTTATTTTTGAAATGTTTTTATATTGGCCTTTTCGTGTTAATTTCTTAGTTATAGCATGATAACGGTACTTTCTTGTAAGCCGGATATCCAATGCACATTCCCTTTCTCCTTTTTTTCTTCCCGCTCCTCTCCCGATTTGAAGCGTCAGCAACACATCCATGATCCAAGTGTATATAAGTATAGATATTTAGGAGCTGCACTGGTGATAATTCATTATCGCTTACCTACCCATTTGCTCATTTCCGGACCTACGCTATAAAACAAGCAGAAATAAATGGCTTTATTTTTGTTTTTAATTGATTTTGTAGTTTCATCATCATTATCAGTCCATAGCAGTCCACTGGACATGGGCTTTTTCCTATAGATAGCTTGGTTAACATTGCTTTAGTCTGTTAACATTATGTTAAATTTCATTTCGTATTTTATTTTATTTTTTACTTTATTTATTTAGGATCGATACATTGAATTCAATAAAAATAAGTAAAATTGTTGTTACAATTATGGACAATCACGACTTGAATATTATAATATCATATTACATATTAATATGTAATATATTGTAAATACACTTAACCACGCAGACAACATTACAGGCAAAAGCTAACATTAAAAAAACACATTCAATATTCGCAGTAATCCTAGCAACGAACATAAACGCGGTGTCGCTGCCGTGCCGCGAGCGCGTGTTCGGCGCCCGGCGCGCGCTGGCGCTGTGCGGGTGCGGCGCGGCGCTGCACTGGGCCAGCACGCTGCTGTTCCACGCGCTCGTCTGTGTGCTGGGCCTGCTGCTGCCGCTGCTCATCATCGCCGCGGCGGTCGACGCTGATGGGACTATTGATCAGCCTGATTTTCTTAGTGAGTAATTAATAATTATAATAAATACTTGAACTTCACCACCAGAGAGTATTTTTTTTTGTTATAATTTATATATGTAAAAATAAAAATAAATAAAATAAAGAGACGTAATAATACACCCAACAGTTACGTACATAGTCCTGACCCCACACTAAGTTCGAGTCTTGTGCTATCCGTGATTGTGATATTTAGCTATTATCCTTATAAAACTAATTTGAGTGGTATTAAATAGTCCTAAACAATTGATTTTTATTTTTCTTTTCCAAATGATGCGTGCATGTTGGACAACCTGTCAAATGTCTGTCAATAAAAAGGCAGAAAAAGGTGACCCAGCCCAGCACCTCAATTTTCATCTACTTTTTTGAAGTACGAGCTCTCCCTCTACATAATAAATAATCTGAGCTAGAATATAACCTTGTGTTCCAGTGTCGTTCCTGCTGCTGATGTTGCTGGGCTGCCTGTCGTTCTTCGCGTTCATGTACCTCGTGAGCTTCTGGTTCGAGGAGCGCGGCGCCGGCGCCTTCCTCGCCGGTTACACCATCGTGTTTGGTGAGTTTGCAGTTGTTTTCAATTCCTATTTGTTTTATTTTAATTATTGGGACAAAAAAAGGTTCCATATACATATCTCTATTAAAACTAGTCGTAATCTAAGAGGTTATAAAACACATATAGCCCACACCGTTGTCCACAGATGGGCATAATGTGATATTGTAATTTTAGCAAACAGACAGACTAAAACTATTCTATAGTCGCCTCAGACAAATTAAGCATAACATGTGTTCTAAATTCCGTGTTTGAAAGGTAGAAAATATAAATTTCAATGAAATGCATATTATAACTATCTTAAAGACGTTATTCTTTCTGATTAATTTCGATGCGGGTTAAAGACAAGCTAGTGTCCCTTAGAGAATCGCCAAGCTCCGGAGCTCTTTGGATTTCTTTGTGTGTCACTGATGTGCCTGGATGACAGAAGTTGCAGTTATGAGTGTCTACCTTATTTGGTGTGTATCTAATAAGGTATTGTGAGTATTGTTTTAAATGAAATATCGGTTGATAGACACGTCCGTTTAATATGCGACTTCTACAATACTATGACATTAGCGTATAAATGACGGCACAGGTGTGAGGGCGGGAAAGTCTCTATCGTGTTTGGTGAGACTTTTCATATATTTAAGTCATTTAAAGGGCACTAACACGGTGAAGGAATACATTGTGAGGAAACCTGCATACCATAGCGATTTATAAGAATATCTACGGTATGTAAAGTCCGTTAACGCGCACTAGGCCAGTGCGATGAACTATGTGGCCTAACACTAAATCGTATTCTCGATTGTGTAGGAGGCTTGTATCTTGCAGTGGGATGTATATGAGCTGATAATCCCCTTATCCCCCCGGCAGGTTTCGTAACATCCCTAATCCAGATAACATCGGAGCTATTGTCGGACTCGCCGAGCTCGCTCACCAGCATCGTGATGCACGCGTGCTGGCTGCTGGCGCCGCCGCACACGCTCGTGCTGGGCGCCGCGCGCGCCGCACACGTGGCGCGGCTCAACGCCTTCTGCACGCTCAACAGGGATCGGTGCCCGGCGATTATGTTCGACACTGGGTTCGATGCTAAAGCTTGCTGCGGTACGTACATCCTACTAATATTATAAATGCGAAAGTTTGTGTGTTTGTTACCTCTTTACGCTTAAACTACTGGAGCAATTTTGTTTAAATTTGGCACGGAGTTAACTGTCACCCTGGATTAACACATAGGCTATTCCGAAAAAATGTAGTGATCCCGTGGGATGTCCAAGGAATTAAAATATATTCGATATTCTTACAAACTCAAAGGAATGGGCAGTTTAAACTTTAAAGTAAAGTTGAGTTTCAATATATTAATTAATTAACACGCGAAATAGTTTCTATGTTTCTGAAGTGGACTCAATAAGTATCTGCACCCGGGCAAAGCCGGGCCGGACCGCTAGTTTTACATAAACCCGACATATTTAACATCACAGCCTCCGCGGACAGCCTGAAACGAGAGGCCGCGGATTCGATCCCCGCACCGTGAGAAATGTTTGTACGGCCCACAAATATTCCTTACGGGTCTGGGTGTTTGTGAGACCGAAGTCTCTCGTAATTCCTGATACCCACGACACAAGACTCGATCTTAGTGTGGCGTCAGGACTATGTATGTGACTGTTGGGTGTTATTTATTTGCATTCTAGTTTCCTATTGGTAAGTAGATTCAGCTGTTGTTAGTGGTGTGTAAGTTTTAAACCTTTGAGGCCTTATTTCGGAAAAATTGTAAATTGAATGTTTTAATTTCTGAGCTTTTTGGAACTTGTCAATTGGAAAATTTATTTTATACTTTTATGTCCTTGATTAATTTGCTAATAAAGAAAACATCCGTACTGTAAAGTCCAAATCAAATAGCTGCTTTCTAAACAAATAGAATAAAAAATCATATTATTTTTCCTTGCGTGTGATAAAAGTTAATCAAATTGATTTTTAAACAAGACATCCATTTATTAATTTTTATATTTATCCCTGAGTTTATATTCTTCCCGTATTTAAGTAAAATATCAAGCTTAGAATTTCAAATGGAAAAATATTCGGTTCTTTTTCTACTTTTTCTGAAAAAAATCCATATGAAACTTTTAAATTTTGTAGGTTTTCCTATACCCAACAGTAGTTGTTGGTGATATATCCGATGTAACTCGTAAAGCGATCGTACAATGGTTAAAAAGTGATTTAAAACATGGTGACCCATGTCAATTGTCGTTCTTCAAATATCCAAAACGAAGTCAAAGAAATATCCACCGGCAAAAGATGGCCAACTTTTCTTTTTAGCTTGATGTTGTAGCAAAAATAAATGGCTATTCCCAGATGGTTATAATGGAGGCGTGGTTTATTGATGGTGGCCAGCACTTATCTTTATATTGTTTCCAGCCGGACAGAACCCGAGGTGCTACATGTGTATAGACGACTACTCGCCGGGCCAAGAGATGATCGTCTTGGCGTGCCAATTTGTCGTGTTCATGGTGAGTTTACTCTGTGAATCAAATCAAGGGAGATTATACAATAAACGCCGTTGTCTTATTGATTAGCTCATTTTAAACAATAAATTATGTGAAATGTGTTAGTTAGAGCTGCTCTAGACACCAAGAATAATTTGTATTGTTGTGTAATGGGTTTTAAAATTTGTATTTATGTTAATTTATTGTAATGTAATATTTAAATGCTAACAGTTAGGTTGTATCTGTATTTGTATCAGTCCATATACATCCCACAGCAGGGCACGGGCCTACTCTACAATCCAAGATATTATTAAGAGTGGTTAGGCTATATAGTACATTATGCTGGCCTAGTGCGGGATGGTCAAAATAAATAAATAAAGTAAAATATAGCATGTATGTTGTTGTGCAGTCGCTGGTGCTAGCGTGCGAGTGCGGGTGGGCGGGCGCGGCGTGGGAGCGCGTGGTGAACGCGCGCTACTCGGCGCCGGTGACGGACGTGGCGCACGCGGACCAGCCCGCCGCCGACGCGCACGTGCGCACCGCGCAACTGTACGTCGACAAGGAGATCGACCTGCGTATGTATACCTGGACAATCGTATTTACAGCTTGGCAAAAAAAAACAGTTTTTAATGAGGGCGCTAAGGTCTGAAAGAAGCTGGTCTGAAGCGGTTATTTGTTTGCTTGCTTGTTTGTTTGTTACCTCTAATCTCAGGAACTACTGGTTAGAATTTAAAAAAAAAAAATTGGATAGATAATTTATCGAGGAATGCTATAGACTATTATTACTTTATGATTTACAGAAAGGAAAAAATAGTGAAAAATCTAACAAATACGAGGGAATTTTATTCGTTTTTCGTGGTCCGATTGGCCAATATTCTAAATTTAACATTTTAACCGCGATTTTGAAAACTGTATCTGCACCCGGGTGAAACCGGGCCGGACCACTAGTAATAAATAATTATCTATTTAACCGGCTTCAAAAAAGGAGGAGGTTCTCAATTCAACTGTATATTCTTTTTTATGTTTGTTATCTCATGTCTCTGTGCTGGGTGAACCGATTTTCATCATTCTTTCTTTTTCAATGGTGTGGTCTACAGCTGACAACAAGCAGACCGACGCGATGCTGGTCCACAACGTACACAAGAACTACTTCAGAGTGTTCGGCAAGTCTTGCAACGCTGTGAAGGGCGTCAGCTTCGTCGTCAAGAAAGGTAATTCAATACTATTCCTTTTGTTGATGGCTTTAGTAAAACTACGGACTTATGTCTTACTGAACCCCAAGCAGGAACATTTGGCTCTATAGTATAGTAATCGTAATAGTAAAATTTTGTATGGGAATTTGAACAGCGCCATTGTGAGCGTATTTGGAACTAAATTATGGCAGCGGGAAACGTTTACGATACTATAGTATGGTAATAACGATAGTAAAACTATACAAATGTATAAAAAGTGGTAGCAGGAATAATTCTTGACGTATAGTATCGCCGATTTACTATCGAGAAATACGATTGTTTTGTCACCGACATTTTTACCGTGAGAACATTATCGAGAGTATATTTTTGTATTTCTACACATCGAATTAAGGGAAAATGTGTTAATTACGGTTATGCTTAGTGTTTCCCGATGCCTTAGTGTTATTGTGTGTAATTATCTACTCCGTATTTCGCTAATAATATGAAATTCAATGATGCGATATGAAGTTACAATTATTGTGATACCTAACTCAAATATGAAGGTTATTTCTTAGACGATGGACTGTTTGGAATCGGAGCAACGAACTTGGGAATCTTGTGAAAAAATATGAGTTTATAGAAAGTCTGGAATTTATTGTAGTTAGAAACATACCTAACCTAAACCTGTAAAAAAACTCATAAATAAAATATTTACACGGAACTTTGATTTTCGTTTTGCGTACCTACTTGATCATTTTATGTTATAAGCTTATTTCAATGTATAGTCGAGCAAGCTCTTAGGACAGAGAAGTGTGAGCATATAATATGTGAAAATAATTGCCGAGGAACTTACGAGCAAAAATATAGAGAATACTTTCATAAAGCTCTCCTCCTTAAAAATGTAGAGGGATTTTATAAAACATATACTTATACGTATCTTTATCTATAACCTATATAATATGAGAGTTATTATTTTGCATTAATTGATAAGTGAAAACCGCTAATGTGTGACAATTGCTACGTTCGGAAATCTAAACGCATAATTAATTGGAGTCATTTTTGTATATTGCGGAATAAAAGCAATAAATATGTATTTGCTTATTAATTTATTCCCGTAACCTTTCTACGCGACATTAATGCATGTTTTAGATTTGTTTGTTATTTTATAATGGTAATAAATTAATTTACCCACGTAGTGAATGGCAATTCCGCACGAATCATACAGTAACATTCGTTCATTACCCTAGGTTATCTGTCATTATCGTAACGTAATAGTATCGAGTTCACGAGAGTATGGTTAAACGATTCGTGCTACCGATATGGAGTAGTAATAGTATAGTAATCGTTGTTACGATACTATTACTATACGATACTTCAAAATGTTCCTGCTTGGGGTACTGGTAACATATTTGCACAACAACTGTTATATAACCACTTGTTGGAGATTACTTTAACTCCGATTAAAATCTAAATAATTTTCTTAACAAAATCAGTGCCTACTTTAGCTATATCTCCGGCTAAACTCACTCAATTAATTATTTCTGTTGTATTTATATTTCAAATATTTCGTCAAAACATTGCCCCCATGTAAGGAATACGTATAAACCTTATTTCACGCGTTTCAGGCGAGTGTTTCGGTCTACTGGGAGTGAACGGTGCTGGCAAGTCCACCATATTCAAGATGCTGACTGCCGAGGAGGTCCCCACCAGGGGCAGGATCTTCGCCAACGGGTTCCATCTCGACCGCAACCGGAAAGAGGTGAGGGCCAATACTATTCTATCCCAAAGATAATTTATAATTAAGAAAAGATCTGTGAAGTTTTTTTTAAATATAAGACAAATGGAAGTATTCCTTATTGAACTTGCTAAATAATTGTCATCGTTATATGTAGGTGTAATTTGAAACAACAAATATTTTGATCGTTTCTGTTACGTATAAAGCGTCCGGCTCGAAGGACCATAAAACAGGGTTGGCAGCTACAATTAAATAAAACAGTAATATAATGGTTTCTATGATTTACGCGAATGTTTCACATTGAAATAAAACTATGTATTATTTAGGAATTTTATCGTGGATTTGGATTAATTTTTACATTTTTTAACATCCCGTAGGCTCGATTACTTTACTGGTTTCTTTCTTACATTACGCCTCGTGGCTACGAAAGCTGTAAAGAACTGTCGGAAAGTTAAATATTTAAAAATCATACCAAATCCGCGAGATAATCCGTAAATAATAGTTTAATTTAAAAACATAAAATAATAGAGTACCTATAAAATTGTCGTGTTTATCGGCAGTACCTGCGCACGCTGGGCTACTGCCCACAGTTCCACGGGCTGGACGACTTCCTCACCGGGCAACAGAACCTGGAACTGTTGCTCACGATGCGCGGCCTCAACGCCTACGACGCACAGAAGGAAACTAACGCGTGGCTCCATACACTCGGTTGGTACATTACAGTTTTAGTTTTGTTTTAATTGATTTTATTAATCTGATATGTGTATGTCATATTGCTAAAGATGTGCTTTATTCAATTTTTTTGCAGTTTTGACCAACTTGAAACAGTTTTTAGTATAAAGGATTTGATATTCTCGAGTCGAAGTTGTTGGACCTTAGTAAAGGAGACGGGCAAAATTGGGCTTGACATTAGATTTATGAAAGTTTCACTAATATTTTTTATCCATTTAATTTTTTGTTTCTCATTTAAACATACTGGGTTGTTTTACAATGGGAAAGAGTAGAATAAGTATCATGTATTGACTTTTCATAAGAGCTATTCAATTACCTACATGACCAATGAAATGAAATGAAAATATTTATTGAATCCATAAAATGTTATACACTATTTAGATTCAGTCACTTTTTTTTCGCTACCACCCGGTTCACAAGGCTGTTTTCGCCAGAGAAGAACGGGCAAGAAACTCTAGTGTTGATCTTTTCAAAATAAGTTTACAATACAGTGATCATACAGCAGTTGAAATTCAGAGCAGTTCATAAATTATTCATAGTAATAATGATATTGTACGGATAAAGGAATTTTATTGAATTTGGTCAGGGTTGGAGAAGCTGCAGCACCGGGCGCTGCGCGCGTACAGCGGCGGCAGCGCGCGGCGGCTGTGCGCAGGCGCGGCGCTGGCGGCGGGCGGCGCGCTGGCGCTGCTGGACGAGCCCACGGCCGGCGTCGACGTGGCCGCGCGCCGCCGCCTGTGGGCCGGCGTCACGCGCGCGCTGCGCACCGGCCGCAGCGTGCTGCTCTCCAGCCACAGCATGGACGAGACGGAGGCGCTGTGCGACCAGATCGCGATCGTGGCCGCCGGACGGGTGCGTGCGTTGGGGTCCGCACCGGAGTTGCGTGCGCGACACGCCGCGGGACATGCCGTGCTGCTGCAGCTGAGGAGGGATCACGAGCAGGAGGGACAGCATGATGGTGGGATATACGTACTCTTTTAATATTTCAATTGTTTTTAAATGATAGAGCCACAAAGGCAAAGTAAGACAATCTACATTGTGAAACTGCGAAAAAATTGCAATAAATCGCTCTACGCAAAACACTGTGGAAATTATTAGAAAGAAGCTAGCAATTAACTATGAAACTCTGCGGTCTATTTTAAAAAACTTTAGGAATTAAACAGTTTATTATTTTACAGTTCATAAAACAAATTAGTATGAAAATCATAAATGTTATTGCATGTATTGTATAATTCCTGTTCATCCAAAATTTGCCAGGAAGAAATCGCTCAATGTGATATGGTCACCCATTGTACTATTAAATTTTTTACCTAATATATTTATTTATTATGTAACTTAAGATGTACAATAAAGAGTATAAATAAATAAAATTTAGCATTGTATTACGTAAGGGTAATTGTATAAGACCCAATGGCACAAATTTTAAGACATTATAAAATGTATGGAAAAAAATGTAAGTATCATAATATTTTTTCTAAAATATTCTGTATGTCTGTTGCAGAGGTGGACTCCACAAAATCTCGAGTAAACAATTTGAAAGCGGCGTTGCACGAAGCATTCGTCGGAACTATAAAGGACGAACACAAGGTAAAAATATGTACATTAGCTTTCTCACTAACAACTTATGTTAATAAAAATCCATTTATGGTTGCAATCCACCCGACGAAGGTTAGATCAAATAGTTCTTCTTCCTGTTAAAAAAACACATATTCGAAAATTTATTTTGGTTATAAATATATTACTTCGTAAAATGGTTGACTGTAAAGTAAGAAAACATTGATGAAATATTGCATACTTTTATGAATTCAATAAGACGCTTAAGCCAATCGTGCCTCTCTGTGTCCGTGTTGCGCCTTCTCGCTTGCACACTTGGCTCTGCCGGAACGTGACAATGAGTCATACTTTTTCGTGTGATTGTGATCTATAAGACGTTATCACGTCTATGGGGTATGTTGGTGAGTGTGGTGATCAGATGAAATGCGGATGAAGAATGAAGTAGAAAAAGTCCAAAGTCTAGATCACAGAATTTAATTTTACACAACACAGTTACACCACACACATATAAGAAGGTCAGTACAGTCTTAGGCACGAAACACAGAAAAAAATCTGTATCAGCCCATACACGTCCCACTGCAGGGCACGGGCCTACTCTACAATCGACAGTACGACTGTGTGTGTCGTGACGACGAGTGAGAATAGTTAGGCCATATAGTCCACCACGCTGGCCAAGTGCAGGTTGGCGGACTTACATACCATATAAATTCTTATAAACCGCTATGGTATGCAGGTTTCCCTACGATGAAAAACTTATGATAACAAAAGTATTGATAATCAGCCGACCACCATTAAATAAACCCCTATCTATTATTCTTTAATAGTTGCTACTTCACTTGGCTTGTCGTCATTGGATTATTTTGGTTCTATTTTACAATAACGATATGTTTGTCCCGCAGACGACGATACGATACCACATCAGCGACCCGATGCGCTACAGCGATCTGTTCGACAAGCTGGAGCAACTGAAACAACAGTACCAAGACTTGCTTGAAGACTACTCTGTCACAGGTAATGCCTGACCTTATAGATATGACCTTATAGACCTTTGTCCTTTACTATATTACAACAATAGAAATATTCTTGCTATAATTTGAAAATTTTGTAAATAATTGGCCATGTACTTTCCGTTTCTTCGTCATAAAATCTAAGACATATAAAACTTATTTTAGACGATACTACCTATTAGTTAAATCAATCATCATCAATGTTACTGAGCCATCTGGAAAACTGGAGCCCTACCAATAGTATATCTACAAGTATTGAACTTTATTTTTATATCAATAGAAATGTATATATTTTCATTGTTTTTGTACTGACTTGTAATAAGTAATATTTAATCACCTACATATTTATCCATTCATCCATCATTTAGCCAAAGGAAGTCCACCGTTGAATATAGGTCTCCCCCAATTATTTCAACAGTGACCTGTCATAGGCAGCCTGCATCCAGCAACGTCCTACGACCTTTACCAGGTCGTCTGACCACCTTGGCCCCATCGGCCATCAGTTCTCCGCGCTTTGTGCCCCGCCCATTGCCATTTCCATTGTTACTTTAGTTCTCCTGATTCGATATCGTAGGGAAACCCCGAGCATAACCTTCTCCATAGCTCGTTGAGTGACTTTCAGCCTCCTAATAAGGCCCATAGTGAGAGGCTACGTTTCGGTGCCGTATGTCATCACAACTATCGAAGACTTTCGATTCAAGGCACTGAAGTATTTTGTACGAAGACGTCGCCGAGTTTCCCAATGCCAAACCGAGTCGGATTCGACGATTGACCTCTCTCTCGAAGTTGGACCTGCCTAACCGGACCACTTGTCCTAAGTAGTCATATTCGTCTACAACTTCAAGAGTCGAGCCCCCAACACCGATGGGGGTGGGCACAACATAGACATTCGACATGATCTTCGTTTTGTCCATGTTCATTTTAAGACCCACCTGTTGGAAGACTTGATTGAGGTTTTCAAGCATAATGCTAAGGTCTTCCAGCGATTCTGCCAAGACTATAACATACATATTTATAAACAAGTTTAATTTTAATTTCCAGAAACAACTCTTGAAGAGGTGTTCCTGTCTTTCGCGAAGGAGAGCTACAATTGATTTACAAACGCTTTGAATGTAACCCTCATGCCTTAACTCGAGTGCCGTAAACTATATGAAGGTCTGAATAGTTTTTAATACAAATTTTGTTACTGGAACTCGTTTCGATGGTGTTACAATGCGTTTTATGTCAAATTAACAAAAAAAATGACATTTTTTTTGTAAAATATTCACTGCATTATGTATCCTGTGAGGAGTACTTAAAAAAAATGATACAACTGAATTAAAAAAATATTGCAAAATAACTTAATTGATATAATACGATTTGTAATATCAACGATAAAATGGTTGATGACTGCCAATAATCTCTTGCAAATTTTTTCGAACAAAATAGTGCAGCTTTGTTTTAGCAAGTATTTTTCAATTGGAATATTTTAATAATATAATTGAAGTCCAACATAACACGTATTATTATTTACAAAATAGTGGTACTCAATATACTTAAAATTATTAAATTATCAACATTTTCCATCTCTCCCATAATAATTTTTATTTATTTTTATTTTATTGATTGGTATAGCACAGAAAACTGTTATACTCGTAGTAAGAACAATTATATGTCTGATATAATTTCATCTATATTCCCATAAGAAACTTAAGCTTTATGAATGTATTACATACGCATACCTATGCTGGGTTTTAGTCAATGTTTGCTAGAAATAGTATATTATTCCTATTTATAAGTGATCTAGAATCTATGCCTAAATCCTAGTTATAATATGCTAGTTGTACCACTATATACTTCACATGCATTTGTGATAAGGCTGTATGTACTTTGTTTTTGCGTACTTTTTGTTATGCATAAGTATGTTTAAGTTAAACAAATGCATTTATGTATAAAAGGGTAATTGAAAAATACTGATAACATTTTACATAATATTTCTAAGGATATAAGGATAAAAGGATGCCAGAGCACACCTCTGATTTTTCAAACTCATGTGTGTATTGATTGTAAATCACATAATATAACTGAGACAGAAAAATCGAGAGGAAACTTGAATACCACAGCGATTTGTAAGAATTTCTAGGGTATGTGAAGTCCGCCAACCTGCAATTACCCAACGTGTTGCACTAAATGACCTAACCCGTCGTAATTGTACTATAGGTTGGTGAGGAGACTCGTGCTATGCAGTGGGACGCATATGGGTTGACAGATAAAAAAAATCACTATGGATTGAAACAGATAAAAAAAATATTATTTCTAAATATCTTTGCACCACGTAAGAGTGAAATGAAGGCAATTAGCTCACACTCTCATACCTATTATTTGCCATACCTATTTTTGGACCCAAAAGCAGCTCAAACTATAGGACCCATGTAATTGTTTATTCCGAGGTGCTTAAAACATCTGGCTTCCCCAGTTGTATATCTTTATATCAGAGGATAGTAACTTTCAACTCAACATTTTGTCACTCGCTTTGCTGCGGAGGGTAGTGGATAATTATTTGTTTCTAACTCCTCCTATTTGTTTTTCTTTGTGATTAATTTCGATGCGGGTTAACTACAAGCTAGTGTCCCTGAGAGACTCGCCGAGCTCTTTCTCGCTATTTGGAATTCTTTGTGTGTCACTGTTGATCCTGGCTGACAGGAGTTGCAGTGGTGTGTGTGATCGGGAAAGTCTCTCACACTCTCAATGGATGATACTACGACTTTTTTCTTTAGTACAATGTATTCTAACTTCTATTTGCAATGATTCTCCATGAATCTACTCTCGATTGTAGAGGAGGCTTGTGCCCTGCAGTGGGACGTATATGGGCTGATACAGTGATGTATCTTAGCACATGATTTTAGCAAATATAAAAGAAGTATAACTGCCTCGGTGGCGTTGTTGTACCACGGTATGATTGTAAAGTTGAGGTCTCGAGTTCGAATCCCAGGTCGGACAAAGTGATATTTTATTTTTATATTTATTATTAGCCTGGAGTCAAGCATTTTTGCCCGATATGGCGATAGGGTTGTCCCCTATCACATTATGTAACGAAACACACAACGTGGGTGTTCTAGCAGCACATCTGCCTACCCCTTTTAGGAAAAAGGCGTGAGTTTATGTATGTATTTAAAAATAATTATTAATTTAACCCTGTTTTCAGCTATCGACTTTCTCTGGTCTCGAAATCTGTTATGAATTTACATCTCTTTTATTAGGTTAAGTTACATTCCCACTTTTAAAATAGATGTACATATATTATTACCGAAACCTCCCTTGTGATTTGTATTTAGCTCTCTTTAACCCACCGTCTCAAAAAGAGGCTAATGGTTTTGATTGGAAATATGTATCCATAAAAATGTATGAGTGCGTGTTTGCATGTGCGTCGATAATATAATCGATATTTCATATAATATAGGTTAAGATATGAAGAGTTTTGTTGGATTAATTTGCGTTCAATTCAATCCAATACCCTTCTGATTATTCATTAACTTAATTTTAATTGCTTTACACCCGAATACTGGAACGCCATTCAAATAATAAGTTGCTCTTAACAGCGCACGGTCCACTTGGTCAGTACATTTAAGCGGGCTTAACGTAGTTAAGCGCAATTTATATTTAAGTTGCGTTCCAGTATTCGGGCGTTAGAGTTGAAGAATGCTTGTAAGTGGTGTATATCAATACTTATACGTAAGCATTTTGCTGCTCAGTGCAAAAATGGCAACACTTAATTTTGTACTGCAAAATCACAAATGAAACCTTTTTTTCTGTGAATGATTTATAAAACGTCTTGGATAAATATTTTGTTCTAAATTATTAAGTATTTTTCAATTGCCTTTTATAAAATATTTAGATATTACGCTTTAAAATTTAAATGTCGATTGCGTAGTAGTTTTGTAATCCGTGATAATTTAAATATGTGTCTATTATAGTCTAAAATAGGTATTAATGGCTTCACAATGTCATAATATTTATATTATATTATTACATTATACAGGCTAAGGTGCTTATACAAATTGTTAAATAGATTTTTTACGGAAATGAGCCAACCCACAGAAACGTAATATTAAGTGGACTTATTCATCGTATTTTAGCTATCGAATGTTTCGTCCTCTTCGCTCAAATTGGGGCCCTACTCTGAAAATCCGAAACGAAATTCGAAACTTCGGACGATCGAAGTTTATGACGATACGAATGTACCTACATAAACTTATGTTCGTTATTGACTTATGGTCGTTACCATAGACTTATGGTTACGATGTACGTTATACGAATCCGAACATTTACAGAGTAGGTACATTCGTATCGTCATACATTCTTCGATCGTCCGAAGTTTCGAACTTCGTTTCGGATTTTCAGAGTAGGGCCCCTGAATTCAAAATTCGTAAGAAAAGGACAAAACATTTAATAGCTTAAATACATTTTAAAACTGTCTATGAATAATGCCATAGTTATTTACATCTTAAACTAAAAAATATTTTTATATTATTAAAACTTTCTAATTTTTAACTTTCTAATTCTAGTGGTAAAAAAACTTTCTAATTGTCTGATTAAAATGAGTCTTTGTCACATAAGAATACGGTTCATTTACGTATGGTGCGCATTTTTCTAAGATTAAATGTGGGTTGAATCATTTCTGCATAACATCGTCCAATTGTTAAGAAAGTAATAGGATTTGTATGCGTCTATGTACTTTTATAAATTATTGATTATTGTATTGTATCATTTAAATGAGTTACAACAATATGTGTGCGCAGATGGCAAATAGACTGTTTGTAAATAACCAATCAACACACACGATATTCACACGCGTTTTTCTACATCTACCATTGACATTTTCTAAGCTTCACTATAATTATTTTTGTTTGTCGTCAATTTCACGCGTCTTGGATTTTTTTATTATCATAGTCACTTGATGGTAAGTGATAACTGTCGGCCATGAACATCCACGACGCTTGGACCATAGGGCCCTACTATATTCATCCGAAACGAAGTTCGAAACTTCAGATGATCGAAGTTTATATACGATACGAATGTACCTACAATCTACATATACTTATGGTTGTTATTGACTTATGGTTACGATGTACGTTATACAAATTCGGACATTACGAAATTTTACAGAGTAGATACATTCGTATCGCATAAAAAACTTCGATCGTCCGAAATTTTGAACTTCGTTTCGGATGAATATAGTAGGGCCCCTGGATGTGTTGCCGATCCATCGAATCAGGCCAGCAGGAAGAATTAATTCCGCAATAATAAAATTCTGTCACTACCGTATTTTGTATCTAAATACAAGGCATTTAGATTGATTTTTACAATTATGTCTGATAATTTCAGCGATGCTTAACCTATTTCTGCGCTTACCAACATTGACAAAGTAACTTATTTAAATGATATATAAAATAATATGTATAAGTTAGTGAGGACTTTTAAAAGCAAAATGTTAAGCTTCTTTATGTAATTATTACAAATACAGCTTGGCAAAAAAGTGTACGCTTACGCATGCGTATAAGACCACGTGATAAAAATTGAAATGAAAAGAACTTCATTGCTGTATACATAACGTGACCATACGTCCCGATTTGGGCGGGACAGTCCCGCTTTCAGGACGTCTGTCCCGGTGTCCCCAGCAAGGCCTACAAAGTCCCGCTTTTGCAAACAGACCAAACGATGATCAAAAAGTATTTCCCGCTCGAAATGCTTTATCGAACCATTACTGAAAACGGTTGGGTCAAATTATTCCAGCATCTATCTGTATCAGCCCATATACGTCCCACTGCAGGGCACGGGCCTACTCTACAATCGAGAGTACGATTGAGAGTGGTTAGACCATATAGTCCACCACGCTGGCCTAGTGCGGGTTGGCGGACTTACATACCATAGAAATTCTTATAAATCATTATGGTATACAGGTTTCCTCTCGATATTTTCCTTCACGGTTTTTTTTTTAGTGCATGGTGATTGACTATCAATACACACATGACTCCGAAAAGTCAGAGGTTTATCCTGGGATTTGAACCCGCGACCACCGTGAACAGTGGCAGCCGCATTCGGTCCGTTTACCAACAGGCCACCACGCACTTTCGTAAAAAACAATCTTGATTTAAAATACTTTTCCACAATTATTGATTACGTTATGTGTCTGCCTGGAAGTCACGCCACTACTGGGCCTTATAAATCGTGCCTAACTATTTTGTGTTCAGTGCTATGATTATTTTTTTGTAATTCAATCTACTTTATTAAAAACTTGTAAAACACCAAAAACTTTTTATTATTATTTCATTCCACAGATGTCCCGCTCTGGCACAAAAAATAAATGGTCACGTTATGTATACACCGACTAATTTATACACGGATTTTAGTCACTTGTCGGACTTTGTTGCATGAAATGCAAGAAAATGTCCATCAACAAGAAATAAAAATAATAAGTATCTACACATTTTTGTTTGTTGTTTACACATGTTGGCGACCTCATTAAGTCCATACTCTTTTTTGCCAAGTCGTAGGAGCTATGGCGAAGCTGCCACGTCAGAAACCCCACCGGGTGGCTTAAAACACTGACGTATTTGTTATCTGGAGAATATGAATACTAAATCTAGTTTATATTTTACATTAATTTGTTTGATAAAATTTTGTTATGCAATGTGCAACAAAACCTTGTTGGTATAAATATAAGACTTGCTGGCAATTTTGATACCAAAAAGGTGAATAAGAATAAAACTATGGGCTCATAAGAAAACGCCATGCTAGGGCAAATTAATTTTTTTTTTATGAATTAGTATATGTTATTTTTTTCCACCTAAAGGTAGTCCAATATTCTAAAAACGATCTGGGATTTCTTACACATTGTACATTATTAGCATAAAAACCAAAGAGATATAAATTGGTAAAATCGAGACAAATATACAGACTGCACATTTATGTAAGTGTTTGCAATTAAAGGAAAATAATTATAATTTAGTTTTATTACCACTCAAAATCGTAAATTCTACCTGGGATATCTACCGACTAATTAGGTTTTTAATTATTAAGTATAAGTGATCTGAAACGAAGTTCGAATATTCATAATTCGTAATACTAATCATTCATCAACGGGATCATAGATGTGTGGCCAGCCCATCAAATCAGATAAAGGATCGGAATAGGAAAGAGGTATTCTAACAGTATTTTGAATTAAGAATATATCGTGATCTCCTAACGTAGTTCGAAAATCATAAACCTTGAATTACAAAGCAATGTTTGGCATTCCACTGCGCTCGCCATCCCCCGACATAAGATGTACAATCTCAATATGTCCGGTACTTACTCTGGCTACAATGTTCTTCAATCCGAAACACAACAGTGCATTTAAAAAGCTGTTTGGCGGGTGAAATAGACATTGCGGTGGTACCCACCCAGGCGGCCTCTCACATATAAGAGATCTACCACCAATGTCTGATTATTTTTATTTCTTTTTATGCTTCAGTAACAATGTCCTTCCGCATGGAGGTCTGAACTCTGAACATCATAGACAGTTTTAATGCCTATTTTAGCTATTGAATATTTTGTCTCCTTCGCTCAAATCTAAATTCAGAAGTCGTTCGAAAGGGACAAAAAACTTTATACCTTAAAAAGGTTTTAATGGTGCGTGAGATTTGGTGAAAGGAAGTTATGACATAATCTGGTTAATTTCCTGCTTCTTTGCATTCCTATTTATGTTCATAATTATGAAAAGGCAATTACACTAAATCGTAATAATTACAGGAATGTGATCACAATCAAATGCCTACTGTTAGTTATTATAAAAAAATATGAATAGAAGACATTATTTAATAATTGTAGTAAATGATTATTTTGGTTAAGAGTATAAAACTCTTTCCATTGTGAAATGTGATATACCTATTATGCTCTTGCGTATATGTTTATGTTACAAATAAATGTATGTTTAACGAATTCTTTTAAGTTATCAAATAAAATAAATAATATTATTAAAAGCTGTAGTTCCGGCGCAAAACATTCCATTCGCAGTACTGTTTCACAAATATAATCAAAATGGAGGGTAGTTTTGCGTTTGCCTTCTTGTCGAGCATGCATTATATACAGCAGTTTCGTGCGCGCTTTCGAAGGCATGCCACGTGCGCGTGATCCACCGCTATGATGGATCTCTTGCCCAATTTCAGTAGTTCAATGGACATTGCAGTGCAAGTGATGTTTAGTAATATATACTTTAAATCGTCATTTACGTCAACATCAAGTGCCGTGTATCCGGCTTCGAGAGCGGAAATTCGGTGAGTGACTTAGATTTATCTACAGTACTGATTTTTTTTTGTTATATTCATCGATTTCACCGAAGGGGTAGGCAGTGATGCCAATAGAACCATCCACATTTCGCCGAGCTTGTTCCCGTCCTTAGGTAAAAGGGGATGAGGCTATAGCCATTTTAGGTCAAATTTCAGTCCCGATTAGAAAGACAAATGACAAAATAGATCGCCTGACTTGGGTATTGAAGCTAGGACCCCACTGTTCACCACCTACACACGCTGTCACTAGTGACTAGACAAATTACGTAGGTAATTGTTTGAATGATATACATATTTCTGTCTTGCTTATTTCTGAATGGAT
This sequence comes from Hyles lineata, assembly GCA_030180105.1. Taxonomy (NCBI): domain Eukaryota; kingdom Metazoa; phylum Arthropoda; class Insecta; order Lepidoptera; family Sphingidae; genus Hyles; species Hyles lineata. The sequence continues at coordinate 1,003,848 of JARJEE010000040.1, forward strand.
TAACAAAGTTCTTTTCATAGATGCGAAATAAACATTAAGTACCCATTGTATACAAATTATATGCAACTCAAAATCTTTCCGAAGGTAACTAATGAGGTAGTCCGACACTAATTACCCGCTGCAAATTGTATATGTGTAATGCAAATTAAATATAGTGGAATGCATAGCGCAGTAGGTCATCGACACAGTGAACTTATTTGTACTGGTCAGGCGACGGGATTCATATAATCGTGGGTAGGTGCTACTTACGGCAAGCGTGGTTATGAGCTAATGAAACATGCAAACACATTAAAAAAAAACTACTACAAATGAAATGACATGCATAAATAAATTCACGCCTTTTTCCCAGAAGGGATAAGCAGTACTACCAGGGCATGCACATTTCGCCTTGTATATTCTGATCTACTATTTGATAGAAGCGTCTATCGCCATTTCGGGCACAAATTCCTAAGTCCGGGCTAATAATAAATTGAAAATTCCAATATAACTTTGCCCGACCTCGTATACCACACCGCGTCCTCGGTGTTGTAACCGTACCGTACTCCAGAGCTCAACAGTACAAAGGCAATCAGTCAAAGACAATTACGTAATTTAAAAAACTGTTTTAATGTTTATATTCTTGTAATAATTTATAACTAAATCTATCCTGGGGGATTACTCCATACTTCGACACAAAGTCCAAATGTTCTGGCTTTGAACATCTACTTATTAAAGTTTTTCACTACTATCAACACTATTCCCTATGAAATTTTTGATACACTTCAAACTTAGTCTTAGATTACGACCTACGATACAGGAGTCGAACATTTTGTAAAGTATTTAGGCATATTCGTAACTTAACTAAATGTTATGTAGATTAGGGATCTGCCAATACTATAGAAAGGTCTTACATATTTTGAATTCTCTTATTTTGCCGTAAATATAGATTAAGATTTCGTTTTTATTTAGCGATGGTAGTACACACGTGTTTTGAGCGGAGACCACGTCTCGGCAAGCGTAGTCCCTCGCCCTCCAGCTAGTTGGAGTGACAATTAGCGAAAGATCGCTGGCAGATGCTGGATGCAATAAGCCGAAGATAGGGTAAAATGGTGCAATTTGAAGACGGCCTATGTCCAGCACTGCCGTCCTCAAGCTAAAATGCCGTTAAGTACAAAAACCACTTTTTGAGTTATGGACAAAAAAAAACGACATTTTAGCATTGAAATCATGTAAATTACATGCATATAACGGCATTTTTTTTTCGTACCTCAACAACTATAACAGCTACTAAATTTCTGGTAAAACAGATCGATAGGGATTTTTTTCTCATTATGATTGCATTAAAATGCCAAAATCGGCCAGTTGTTGGATAACGGCATTTTAGCTAAGCATTTTAGCTTGAGGACGGCAGAGCAGCGGACAACAGTATAGACTGCTAATGCTGAGTACACACGTGTCCATAGTCGTACCCGTTTACAACCATTATACACTAAAGAGCCATGTTCACCGGGAGTTTTTCGCGGATAGAAACGTATGCCATTATCGTGTGAATTACGCGCCATTAGATTATAGTAGGTATATAATAAATAAATAAATAATAAATAACACCCAACAGTCACATACGTAGTCCTGACACCACACTAAGATCGAGTCTTGTTTCGTGGATATCAGGAACTACGAGAGACTTTTCGGTCTCACAAACACCCAGACCCGAAAGAAATATTTGTGGGCCGCACAAATATTTCTCTCGGTGCGGAGATCGACCTCTCGTTTCACAGGCGGCGTCTAACCAACTGCGCCCCGGAGGCTGTCAAATGTTTACATAATGCAATTTATTTATATCCTTACGACAATGCTGTCGATCAGCGATTGATCCACCCGTCAGCAATGCATATTATATTGGCGCTGCATAGAACTTTCCATCATGAATATTTTAATCACTTCGTCGAGCTGGCATTGCTTACGTAGTGTTATTAATACTTCAATTCCATATTTTTCGTATCGTAATAATTTAGTAACTTTAAATATAGAAATACATCCGAGAAACATAAAGGACGCAGCCGTTTATTGGGTTTCTGCGCAAAGCGTAGCGTGTTCGATTCCAACGTGGTTTAACTTTTGTATGGTCTACAAATATAATATGTGTCCTTCTGGTATTTGTGCATAGGGATTTTTTATATACTGATATGACATAAAAGTCAACACACAATGCAACTGAGTGCAATGGAATAGTGAGACACAACTATTTCCCCTTAATGATTGGTTTGTAAAATTATTTCTCAATGAAATAGTAATGGAGTATTTTTATTGTAAAGAAATAAGTATGTGATTGTGGCCTCAGTAATGTAAATGACGAAACTAGATAGAATATTGTGTTGTACTGCCGCATCTTCAGGTTTGAAAACAGTCTGGGAACCCCTAAGTGATAAAGTAGGAATAAATAAAAACTTTCCACATCTTTTTAAAACTATATTACAGTGAACACTGGTTTGGGTCACCTTACACAAGAAATAGGCAAACTATATACAACAATCACTTCATATATTTAAATTAACTTCTATTCAAAAACCTACTAATTTTGTTCCTCTCATTACAAATGAATTGTTATACAATGAAAAATTGAATATGCAACTTTAAAATAAAAATATTTTTTCTCAGCAATAGTAAGCAGTCAGGAATATTTTTCTTCTGCATAGTTACATCACAAACACTCTTGAAATGTCAGCTAATTAAACATATTTGGTTTCATTAACATAAAAAATAAAACATAATATGTATTTATCACGTTTAACAGTTCTAGTATTTTATCAAAAAAAAATGTTCTTTTAAAACCTTTCTAATCTTTACCACACATATGTATAACTGTAGGATGACATCACATGTTATTAACTGATATGCCAACATAGGTAAGTGTGATGAGTTGGCATCTCTTATTGATTACCACTTATTAAATTAGCAAAACAAAACACTCATTTCACAATACTCATGCATAGTTACACAATCAATTTAATTTCCTCATATGAAGGCCACTAAAACAATTATTAAAGACCAAAATAGTAAAGTACACTTTAAAAACATAGATTTGAATATGTTATATTGGATTATTACTTTAACAAGGTAACTGTTTCCTTCATTTTAAATGAGGTGGGCTATTGTTTCTCATATAATAAATGCTATTGAGGATATTAAAGCTGATCTTAAATTATACATACATAAATATGCCTAGCACAAGACAACAGGATCCTTCATAAGGACATTGAACTACTTACAAATACATAAATTAATTAGCTATCCTATCCATACCAGCAGTGTTAAATACTTTTTTTACATCTGCAAACACTTCATCTGGGGCAACCTCTGCATTGATTCTCCTAACGAGTCCAAGCTTGTCATAATGGTCTATGATAGGCATAGTGTCATTGAGATAGGTGTTGAATCTCTTCTGCAAGCTCTCGAGGTTATCATCGGAGCGGCCGCTGCCCGCCGCACCGCGGCCTAAACAACGTTCAGTGCACAAATCCCGTGAACATTCGAAGAAAAGCACAAACATTAGTTTGGTTTTATCGGACATGACACGTTCCCAGCCGTCCAAGTTGTCCTTGTTTCGCGGGAAGCCGTCTATGAGGAAGCGCGACTTGCCTGACTTCTGCATGGCCTTGTGTAACAGCGAGCACGTAACCTCTACCGGGACTATCTCGCCGTTGCGAATTTTTTGCTCGATCATTTCTCCGTATTCCGAACCCGGCCGCTGCCGCTCCTCACGCAGCAAATCGCCCGCAGATAGATGTACGAAGTCATATTCTTTAGAAATAAAGGAACATTGAGTTCCCTTGCCGGAACCGGGTGCTCCCAATACGAATACGACTTCAGGCACCATTTTGTTCAAATACCGCGAACACTGTCGCAACGCACTGTTCAGCATTAAACTGCGAGACTAATTTATTTATCCGATTTCCAATTACTTTTATAAAACATGCGCACCGCAACGACCTTGACTAGTTTGACGTAACGACTGGAATTTAAATGTCAACAGAGGAATGAAATATGAATGACATATTGACATAGACCGAAGGTTTGAATGAAATAACTGAAACATACCGTTCTCTGCCCGTTCCATGGACGGCCCGTTCTCAGAACATGATGCTTTAGCATCTAGCATTTAGTTTAGTTTAGCATAGTGCTTTCGTCATTTTTTTGAGGTGCCAGTATCTGTATCGCAATCATGGACATGTCGCAAATTGCTGATCATCCACACTATTCCAACTCCACAGTGGAAACACCAGGATCTTTAGTCTGCGATCCACACCAACTTATTGTGTATGTGATCAATTTATAATAAACTTGCGGCCCGACCCAGCTTCGCCTGGGTGCATATATTTTTTGATTCCACTCCACACCAAATACATGTTGTTTTTCGTATAAACTCTTGTAGGTATGCCTAAACTTGACGTAGCTATCCTACTGTCCGGCTCAATCCCGTCTCATCCGCCTGTTCAGTCTCTTCCCAATCCGTCCCGTCCCTTTTCTTTATTATCCATCCCGTTTTATAACGTGCATTTAAATTTCGTCCTAACAAATCTGTGATCTATCCCAGCCCTCTCCCGTACCTTCGATTCTATTTTACTTTATGTCCCTTCTCTCCACAAACATCCATATATATCTTATACAACGGGCCGTGCAGCAGAAATCGTAATATTTTAATTTCACCACAACTTCAAAACCAAACGTCCAATTTTAATCATTCAAAGACCAAATATTATCAACATAAACTGTACTTATTGATGAAATAATTTATTTTGATAAGGATTAATAGCATGAGCAAAATAAACGCGTTTAAATGTAGTCCAAAAAAAAATTCAAGATTTTTAAATAAAAATGTGGTTGTTGTGCCTCACTCGACATAGATAGGTATAGTGTGTCGCAGACTTTTTTGTAGATATTTATAAGATCTACAATTAGTGTTGCCAGGTGTCCCGCTTTTCAGGGGTTTGGTGACGCGTCCCGATTGAACCTTCGGCGAGACGCCAAATGTCCCGCTTTTCGACCACCCCTCTCAGAACGGATAAAAAACTAAATATTACACACTTTTATTTATAATCCGTACGGTATTTCGCGTTTTCCTACAATTATTAACCTACTTAGTATCTAATACGATTCTAAAGTTGTTTCCATAGGCTGATTTCAAAAAAATATAGGACTTTGAATAAGTTCTCGCGGTTTGTTCACGAATTCCTAGCTTTCTTATTTTAGATGGTAACACATGTGCAAGGAAATACTGTTAGTGAACTTAAGCCTTCGTGAATATTAGCCAATGATTAAAGAATATAAAGGATTACGCACAAAAATAGCTATATATGTCAAGTTATAGTTATGTTAGGAATATCGACGCGGAATATACATTTATGTATCTGTCTCATTTACACAAAGGTGACTTGTCCCTTAATGAAAGAGACAAATAATAATTCCTTTGTTTCGAATATGGCAATATTTTGTTCACTTACCACACTGGGACCGCCCATAGACCAAAATGACGCCATTTTAGTTACTATTTCGAAACCACAGACTATGAAACCAAAAACTGCATTAAATGTCAAACTGTGGCGTTACCTGTCAATCGGAGTAAACAAATCTGCAAAATCAAAGAATTTCGAATAATTCATTGTTTAATCTCGTTTGTTAAGTTTGTTTAGTTTAATTAATAAGTTTTTAAAATGCCTCAGTATTGTGTTAAAGGATTCGAGTCGAGTTCAAGCAAAAAGGACCCCAACATTTATTTTCATAGGTTAGTAAATGTTTTTACGAAATACTACCAAATATGTGCTAAATTTACATTATGGGTTTGTTTTTATCATATATAAATGAATTTGGATTTTGTTGATTAAGTTTGAGACTCTCCTAGACGTCATTTATACAAGTAGTGTGAATAACAACCGTATTGTTTGTTTACACACAAGTTTAGGGATGAGTCTATTCGATACGAAATTATTTATATCGATATCATCATTTTTAAATATTTTGATCTTTATTTTTCAAAAAAAGAATGACAGTATATATTTAAATATATATTTAGACCGACAAAAAAGTGTCTTTTTTTTTTAGATTACCTATATACATACGTACCAGGACAAAATGGATACAAAAAATTGGAAGCTATTGGAACCCTCCAATAAATACATTTATTTGTTCATTACATTTTGAAAAAGAAAACAGCTTTCCAACATATATTCCCGGTAAGTGAAAATTTTTAATCATACAACTGTTAACCAATAACAAAGATGACATGCAAGATAATTTGGACAATTGGTGGTCGATTGGATAATGTTCTGGAGAACCTTTTAATGAACAGAAATAGTTCTATATTTTATTATTAATTATTATAATTGTTTATCTTAACCAACACTTTCATAATCATTGATTGAATTGTAAGTGAGACATAATGATTTTCCTGTCAAATAATGGCAATAAAAATCTGCCTATGTTATTTCATTTTATTTGGTATGTATTAAATGTTCTGATAGGTGTTTTTGATTTTAGCAAAGAATGGTGCAACGTAATAATGAACGAAATGTATGAGATGTAACTGGGTGTTTGTTTCATTAGGTATAACCTTGTAACGGTTGTAGCATGTAAATTAGTATTAGTTGGTCATATATTTATATTATGGCGACTAAAAGAGTAACGATAATTGTGAAGTATAAGTATATTTTTAGGAATATCAATTAATAAATACCTCCAACCGTCACATACATAGTCACACTAAGATCAAAATGTTTAATACATCATATTACTATTGTTTATGTAGAAGTTGTATTTTTTATTAGTTTTGTTACAAATACATTTATGTATTTTTTGTTTGGTTGACTGATTTGAAAAATATATATGTTTGCTAAATATCTGTATTTTTCTAGATTATAGTTATAATTTGGCAAAAAAATATTGACATGGTGAAAATTGGTGCATAAGGAAAAAAGTGTGGCAAAACTATTCGAAGTCGCAAGCAAATTCTAGATATTAATAAAGCTGTATTTTATCTTACGTGTGTATTATTTGAGAAATCCAATCCAAACATCATGTAAAACTTACCCATGAAATAAATTATAGCATGATAAAAATATCTACCTATTTATATCGGATTTAATTTTTAATGATTTTACTATCAAATTCTAAAATCCCCTGTTTATACTATACATATAAACCGAAAATTAAAAATGTTTTATTAATGTTATTTGTATGCCACTGTTGATCATCGATATCGATAGAAAATGCGGTACTAGCGTATCACTATTTTTAGGGGCGGAGCCGCCGCCATTTTAGTTTCACAAAGTGGTACGCGTCACGTGACCTTATGCTTTATCCTCTAAATTCTATAATCATTGATATTAGCTAGCTCCAATGAAAATTCCTTCGTAACAATTTCAAGTTTCATACCGCTTAGAGAGAATTTCTGGAGAATTTTACTTTACGACATGTTCATATAGATGTAATTTAAAAGAAAAACGCATCTTAATTTCACTTAATTCTCTACGAGCATTATAGCGAGCATAATCTGTCAGAATTCATGTACAAAGGCCTGTCGGAAAATATCAATTTTCATCTTGGAACTAAAGATTGTTCTGGTAAATCGAAAAAGTTATAGTCTGAGAATTCAAGGAATAACTCGATGAAGATCCATAGCAAACGCTAGAGGAAAATGCAAATTTTTTGAAATATTTGGAGTAAATTAAGAAACATCTGCATATCCCTTCTCGGAAAAAAGGCGTCAATTTATGTATGTATGCATGGTATGAAACCATGGCGCCTCATGAATTGAAGCCTCGAGAGATATGGTACTTGGTCTGGTGGAGCTGCGCTTCTATTATTATAATAATAACCAAAAACGGCTATTGTCTTTGAGAGCCTCCAGAGACGCGACGTTTTTCGATGTGATAAGTATATGCTGCTAGAAAGAGGGAGGAGTAATAATGTGTGAAAGCAAAAAATATATATAATTCCCTCTTCTTAATAGGCGTCCCGCTGAAGAACTCATAATCCCGCTTATTTTAATGTCCTGTCCCGAATTTTCAAAAACTATACCTGGCAACACATCTACAATTAATTATAACATTTTATGGTTCTATCTTTTGTAGTTTAGGCAGCGTACGCAAAATAAGCATGGACAAAATAAGTAACTTCTTTGGTTGATTTTTTTTCAGTTTGTGTCCGAAAAATCCAAATATCTTACGGAACCCTATTTTTTTCCAAAATAAAATATAGTCTATGTTACTCGTCGATAATGTACCTTTTGAATGGTGAAAGAATTTTTAAAATCGGTCCAGTAGTTTTTGAGCCTATTCATTACAACCAAACAAACAAACAAAGTTTTCCTCTTTATAATATTAGTGTAGATATTTACCGCCAGATCTAAAGACGAATAAATCGTCACTTTATTGATTGCTGCTATTTTTTGATTCAAATGTTCTGCAGGATATGCTGCTTATTCTTATAACCTATATGGTCCATTTTTTAATTTATTTTCCTGCGTTTTGGACAATCAGCCAATATGAGGACAGAAAAAGGAGGCCCGGCACTACCATTTTGATCTACGTTTTTGAATGAGTACCAGCGCTCCCTCTTCTAAATACTCTAAGCTCGTTACAACATAGTGTTTACTTTTTGTATGGCTCGTTATATATTGTACATCTCACAAATTAATATACACTTGGTCCAAATACCTACGTACCCATACTTTTTAATTCATAACATAACAGTTTTGTAGACGTTTAACAATTATTTAATTTTGAATTAATGATTATGAATCCATAATAGATAATAAGTAGATTTGCAACGAATATTCGGTTACTATTCGGTATTCGGTCTATTCGGCTGCTTTTATTATATGCGGCCGAATACCGAATATCTACATATTATTCGGCCGAATACCGAATACTTAAATAATATATTTTGTCATAGAGAAATAATTGGTAAAATTAAAAATTAAAATCGATTGATTACGTATATATTCATATTTTCATTTCTGTTATAATCATTTAAGTAGTCATTGGTGCATAACATAGATACATAATCATCTTCTGAATTGGAAAAATGGACGATTCTGTGTTTGAATTATTGTGGTAATCAAAATTTAGAAGGGTAAGGTTCTCATTTTTTATAATCATTTATTAAGTAGTCATTTGTACATAAAACAGTTACATAATTTAATCATTTTCTGTATTAAACAAGTTAAGAATTTTTCTATGCATTTGAATTACTAGTGCCCGGGTGCATACACGTTTTAAAATAGCGGTCAAAATGTTTAATTCTGACTATCAGTTTAAAATATCGACCAATTGGACCACGAAAACGAATAAAATTTCCTCGTATTTGCTAGAAATATCACTACTGCTTTCCTCCTATATGTCACAGCGTGATGATATATAGCCTATAGCCTTCCTCGATAAATGGACTACCCAACACTGAAAGAATAATTCAAATCGCACCAGTCGTTCCAGAGATTAGCGCGTTCAAACAAACAAACAAACAAACAAACAAACTCTGCAGCTTTATAATATAAGTGTAGATTTTCATAATCAAAATTTAGAAGGGGCAGATTATGGTGCAGAAAGACTAACTTTTTATTTGTTAAATTTCACACTATCACACTTACAAACAGATCAAAACTAAGAGAGCACAATAAACTGTACTTAACGTTATACGATATCCACGAAATGAACTTGTCGAAACAGGCAATGCGTTAGCAATATACCGCGCAGAGCAACAGCGGGCGCGCGGGCGATGAGTAGGTACATTAGAACAAAACAAAGGAGCGCGAAACAATCACGTCTGTACAAGTTTTTGGCGCTAAAATCCAGCCAAATACTTTTATTCGGCTATTCGGTCAGGGGCCTCGCCGAATATTCGGTATACTGCCGAATATACTATTGGTTGCAAGTCTAATAATAAGGGTTTGATAAAGTTTAAAAAGGTATCCTAAATAAGTGGTGGCGTGTTTGGGTCATCGATGGTATGGGCTGTGTGGAACTCAAGTCGGGTTCTACTTTGTGATACTCCTAGCGACTGGGTTACGATAATTTACTATTTTATTTATTACTGGTTACGATAATTTCGTTTTTTGATGATGAATATTCAAATAATTTTAATATCATATTATTCATAATATAAACTATAGACACTTATCTACACTGTTGAAAGGTCATGAGTAGATATGAGTAAAAACCAAATCACTAGGTGTAGACTTTTAGAACAAGAGTCCGTGGCCGCTGCACTTTAGTTCCTTTATAAAACCTGTAGGGCGATTCACGTATTAAAATAAGTTCAGCTGCAGTGCAGTTGCGGTTAAGTTTCGATCAAAACAGCCCTTTTCGTATTCACGTAATTTTGACAACCGCTGTCAAATACGCTCGCGTCAAGTTCGCGTCACGCAAACGTTTTAGCGTATTCTACTGTTGCGCGTATATGTCAATCTCAAACAAATTTCATACATCTGACGTACAGTAAACGCGCAGCTCACGCGCAGTTCACGCGCAGCTAAACACTTACAAGAATACCATTTTGTACCAAAGCGTAAACTTAATTGTAACCGCACCGCAACTTGATCGGCGCGTCAAAAAGTTACGTGAATCGCACTAAAGTACTGAAGGTTTGTCTGGGCATGCCTGACATATATAGGCGTCACACGATCAGCGATTTTAAAGTTCCCGTCTTGTTGCTTTGGAAGTTATCAGCTCCAATGTGTCTGACAAGATGGAAGAACCATCAAGTGTCTGAATACTAAGGAAATTTTGTTGCCTTAATAACAGTCATATTTTTTTCTATTGCAATGAATGGCGAGACGAGCCTGTCTTTCGCCTGATGGTAAGCGATGCGACCGCTCATGAGCAAAACCAAACAACACCTGGAATAACAAAGCAATGCCTGACATTCCACTGCGCTCGCCATCCTGAGACGTAAGATATTAAGCGAACCATATGTGAGAGGCCGCCTGGGTACCACCGCAATGTCTAGTTCTACAGCCAAACAGCAGTGTAAATGCACTGTTGTGTTTACTGGACATATTAAGACTTAACATCTTATGTCAACGAGCCCAGAGCAGTGCAAAGTATTGCTTTGTAATTCAACGTGTTTGGTTTTGCCAGTTCATGAGCGGTAGTATCGCTTTATATCAGGTGAACCGCACGCTTGTCACGCCATTTATTGCAATAAAACAAATTTAAAAATATATAATTGTTATTAAGGCAACTATCGAAAGGTGCTTCCATGGTAGTCAGATACTTTTGATGATCCATCTTGCAAGCCACATTGAAGCTGATAACTTCCAAAGCAACCACGATCGGAGCTTCATAACAGCCGATTGTAAGATGTCTATGTCAGAGGCATGCGCAAACTGAGCTTTTATAAATGGAGTCTGGTGGCCACGGGATCTTAGTCTATCTGGTAAAGCCCCAGTGTCTCCCTATGACGGAAACAAGCTCGGCAGATCGTGGGGGGCACCAGTGACATTTCTGCCAGCCCCATCGTCGAAGAGGTGAAAGTTAATTTATGTATTACAACTCTCATAGAAAACGATTGTGTAATTCTTACAATTCTACATGTTGCAGTAAATAAATAAAACAATGTTAGTAAAAAAAACTTTATTTAATAATCTTATACAATAAATAAGTAACTTTTCAACCATCCACCATCAGCTAACAGTACCTGAAACAAACCAACCCGGGTTAAGATCAACTGAAATTGAACTAACAACATCTACTACATTAATCAGGTTTGATATTCAGAATCATAATTAAAGTTAACCTCACTGAAATTCAGAACAGGTCTGTGATATAAATCATCATTACAATCTTATATAGTCTATCCCTCCTAGCGCCCAAGTGCCTTTGAAATACCCCCATAATCGAGTTCATCATAAACGTAGACTATCACAGCTTTCAGGGCTATCCCTGAAAGTCTCACTTTAAATGGACAACCTTAATATGAAAAAAAGTCAAAAAAGTCACCATAATCTTGAAATATATCGGGTTTTACAATTATGTATTTCAAAAGGCACCTTTGTTTGGGCTTTCATGACTACGAGCTCAAAAAATCTGGACGCTATGAGGCTATACCGGGTGTTAGGAAAGCGCTTCTGAAAACGTAGGCAGATTATAGTATTTATTTATTAACTGCACTTAAAAAAGTAAAATCAAGTGCTTATGATAGTACCTATTAAAATTAAACTTGTATAATAGTTATTTTATCGTCAAAACGAGTGTAAAATTCATAAGATATTTACCATTTGCCGGCGATTTCACAGGCATTTATTCTCCACTCTCGACAATGACCTAGAACAAGAGGTAGAAATTAAAATGTGAACATGCAAAAAGGGATTTTAAAATTACTTTGCTTTCGCAATCAGTCCTGTTGAGCTTGTATGTACCGTCATGGTGGCATCGGGCATAAGTTTTATCATCATTAAAAATAGTTTATTACACTGGTGCATCTAAATATCCCCAACTACACCCGGCTAAGTATTATCCTACCAAACAAATGCTGTAGACTACCAATATGTGAATAATTAAAAGGAATAATTATATTTGTTGTGTAATCAGAATAGATGCGTGACTTGAAACATGATATCATATATATTTATTTATAGTAAAATCTCAAATATTCGTAATAGATAAATACCTATGTGTAAGGATGTAATTACATGGTAAATTAATATTCCGTCTAAATATTTATATGAATAAAAATCGCATGACTAATCCATGTTTAGGAACAAATAACTCACCTAAAAATATCGGAATACACGCCGCGAGACTCACGTACCCCACACCTGCAATAGAAAATATAATATTAACATTTATGAAGATACTTTTTAATTCTAATTGATGGTTTTAAAAACTAATATCAGGCCTGTTGAGCTTGTTAACTACCTTCAAGGTGGCTTAAGGGAGTAGAATTTATCATCATAATAATAAAAATAGACAGCAAGATTATTGTACCAGTAAATTATTATAATGTTTCAAGAGTATATCCACAACTTTCAAATCTTATAGATGTGTTTAATAACTTACCTTATTAAGCTTGGAATAGGAATCCCAGTGTCTTTTTGCCAAGGTGATTAATCTGAAAGAAAATAAGTAAATCATCAGTGATATTCTGTGAATTTTACACTATTTTACAATGTTTTGGAATGATCAGTTAAATAAAAAATTATCCTCATTGAATTCAGAACAGGTCTGTGAAAATTTTTCATCATATAATATTTTTACATACACTAAATGCCACTGTCATACTAAAGTTGTAATAGGGAATATGCATGTCAATTTTTTATATTTTTAATCGATTCTGTATGTTATTACATTACAGGAAAAAAATATAGGGCTTAAAAAATATCAATCAAAAAATTACAAAAAAATAATCAAAACTGCTATCAGTTTCGAAGCATTTAAACGCCATTTTGGCGCGAACTCGCTGTGACGTCAGAGTCTACTATATCAGCAACGTAGTGTTTGGATTAAATTTCTTTAATTAATTGCTACAGATCTATATTTCGTCACAAAATAATCTATTTTTTTAAATAATATAAAGAAAACATAAAATAACTCTTTAACAAACGTTTTATTTTAACACCCAACAAGTTAAAAGTTCATAAGATAGTGTACTCTGTCGTCACTTTCCTTTTCAAGCGATAACGCCGCGTTTCGAAAAAATGTCGCGCCAAATTTGAAATGTCATTTTTTAAGTATTTATTTTACCGATTTAGAGTTGATGAATTTAAAAAATATGTTTAAGGTACATTTCTATATCAATAAAGATTACAAAAAAAATATATTTGACTTATTTTGGAGTCTCATGCATATTCCCTATTATAAGATATGCACATAGGATGTATGGTTTGTAGTTAAAGATAAGGTCACAATAAAGTTAAATTAACAAACTTATTAAAATTACAAACAATTGTTTAGTACATAATTATAATTTTATTCTCACCATGTGTTTAAGAAGATTCCGCACAATGATAAGACTGAAAATAAAATATTTAATGAATATCCTATTTATCTTCAATTATAATATATATAAAATGACTAAACCACTCACCTGAATCAAATGATCATCTAAACAAAATCAAACAATTCTATACAATAGAAAAAATTATAATTTAAAAATTAATTACAAGTAAAGAAATCCTTGGATCCCGCTACACATCGACGATAACAATAATAATGTCATATCAAAGAATGGATAATGTTGTATAATATTTATTTATTTAATGGTGACACGTAATCCTAGTATCACTGTGTTGGTTTGTTGTTGGGCTGTTACAACAATGCTCTTGTCTCCGGCAACAATATGTAACGAAGGCGCACAGTAGGCGACAAACTAAACGTTCGATATGATAAAACAAATGTGTTAAGCGCGCTTCTCAAATGGTACAATATTTTACAGTGGTGATTGTATTGGCTATGGCTTTTACAATTTGTCCAAGTATGAACTTAAGTCGGGCAGACCCTCCTTCAATCCTTTCCTCTTTCTTGTCTCCTGTGAACAAAAATACAGCATTTAGAAATGATGTCTTGTAATTAACTACATATCAAGATATTTGAAAAAATATGAATGTATCGCCCGCGCCGTAGCATGCAGTATTGGGACATAAGGATAGAGGTCCTGTGCAGCGTTTAGACGCGCGCGCGGTCGCTCTGCTTCCGAGGCACGCCGACACTGTCCCGGCCAGCGCGACACTGAGACGCGCTCGCTATAGTGTGGCACGGTGTGCAGGAAGGGATAATATAACTCAATGCATCACAAGATAATAAAATTGCTAAATATTTTGTTTCTTTTCTTTAACAGCAATAAATGTGGAATTAGGGGCAGTAAAATAAAGCAATGTATCCATACCTGGACAACGACGTAGGGCTTGGTGCCAGACTCGCACGGGTCTCCGGGCAGGATCTGCCAGTGGTCGAACACGCACTGCGGGAAGGCTTGGCCTCCGGTGTTGGAGCGCAGGTCGGCGGTGAAACCGAACGACTCGTTGACAGGCAGGAAAGCCTTCACCACGAACATGGGGGTACCAGCCACTTGAGATTCCTCAAACACGTGGCCTCGCCGTCTGTTTAGCACACCGTAGATACCTCCCACAGCTACCTCAGGGCACTAGACGCGTCAGAAAAATATATTAGTATGCATACTTCAGTAATAATTTGAGATATTAGACATTTAACTTAGGACCACAATAATATTCTAGATAAATCAACAAATAATTTGCTCATGCGATACTTGTTACATATAAATATATACAAGAGATATATTCTTGTCTACAAGGAGACAAGTATTCATGTAATTTAACACACACATGCAGCTTCAAGGATTTTTTCAATATTTTTTCATATTTGCAGGATTTCGCCAATATTTAGGGTGTGTTAAAATTTTGGTACAAGTGTTAGTTCCCCTATTCAGGCAAGGCATGTATTGGGTGACAATGCCAAAACATAGAACTGTTGCTCTGCCACGTCTCGGAAAGGCGGCACTACCGTGGGTAAGATAGGCCGCTCAGGAAAAACGTGGGTACAAATGACATACACAATATTTGAAGTAAGGACTATGAGTTATTTAATATGAAAATGACTTTCCAAAACTACAATTTTGTTTTTGTAGTCACTTGCAAAGAAAGAATTTTAAACTGTCTTGTGCAACTTTTGAACTATGTTTTATGAATTTGTCCATCAAATAGAGGTCAAATAGACAGTCCAATTTAAATATTAAACTGATGGACACTACATAAATATAATTTAAAGATACCACTATATTTCTTAAGAGTAACATTCACTCCATGCATGTGTGAATACAGAGCATGCTGTGTGTGATACATACCTGAATCTCGCACAGGTACACGGGCTCCATGAGCCTGGGCTGCGCGGTCAGCAGACACGCGTACAAGCATCTCCTGGTGGTTGGAATGATTTGACCGCCTCCTCTGTTCAAAGGTACATACTATTAGTTTTTTATTCCGACTTACATAGCTTATTTTTGTTTCCTAGTATAAGGTTTTTATTATTTACAAATATGTGTAGCAATATTTCCAATTTAAAATTTTATGTGATTTGTAAGTATTAAAGATCCCAAAAATTATTATCTTGAGGGTTGCAAGTTTATGCACGAAACATGAAAGCTTATTAGAGAAATAATTAGTTACGTATGTGATTCTTGGGTGAATTGGATTATTTGTTTAGTTACAAGGATAGAACTATGAATGAGATACCCAGGATAGAATTGATCTATTGTTATTTTCCTACCTGTGGATGGCATCCGTGTGCAGCGTCACATCGTAAATGTTGAAGCGCACACCACGCAAGTTCTCCTCAGCCATGACTCCCTCCTTGGCGGCCCACTGGAATCCAGCGACCACAGAGTCCTTGATCTCGTTGAGGTACTGCACTCCCTTGGTGCAGTCCACCAGGATGTTGGGTCCGGTACCCTCGGGACCGAAGCACCAGATCTTACGCGCCTCAGTCACATCGTACTCGTACTTGTCGCTCAGGTAACGGGCACGGGTCTTGAAGTCGTCACGGGGGTTCACATTGCCCTTTTGGAAGGAGAAATTGTATTAAAACATGAGCAAAATCTACATTTAATCGTGATATAACACTTTTTTTACAAGCATTTAGTGGCTACATTGTAATTTTACCACCAAGTAATCTTATCTTGGTATATAATAAGAATCAAAAGGTAGGTACTTTAATCATTTACAAATTGAATTTGATCAACACGAAACCCGTTGCTGAGTACTTACCTCGTCAATATCCTCGGGGAGGCCTTCAGGCATGGGTTGCGCCTTCATGAAGAGACGGTTGTGCTTGTTGGGCGACTTGGACAGACACATCTGGTCAGACTCCTCGCTGACCGTCTCACGGTACGACACCACAGGGTCGGATTTCTTGATTGGAATGCAAGCGTGGTCCTCCTCAAGATCCTAAATGCATAAAAAATACGAAACTATTAAATAACATTGAACTATTTTAACATAAAGTTTGTAGCATGTTTTAGTTGATGGCAACTTGATTCTCTACAGAATATTTATAAGCACAAAAAAACATTTATCATTATACAAAATTGCATTAATAAAAAATTGAGTTGCATAATTCATGACTTGTTCATCAAACTTGATTCCACATAGCTTATTCCAATATGTACCTTCAGACAGATCTCAAGATGCAACTCTCCGGCACCAGCAACAATGTGCTCTCCAGACTCCTCGTTGATGCACTGCACCATAGGGTCGGACTTGGCCAGACGCTTCAGACCCTCCACCAGCTTGGGCAGGTCGGCGGGGTTCTTGGGCTCCACGGCGACACGCACGACAGGGGACACGCTGAACTTCATGACCTGGTGGAATAACGGAAAAATAGGAATGTTATATTGTTTATTTTATTTGGGCAATTCAGAAACAATCTTGTATAAAACATGATTTTTCTCTAGTGTCCCAGTAATCTCCTGCAACATGGAGATTTTGTTTGATGCTTAGTAATTCTTTGCTTGATATTACCACAAAAGTATCTATTTTTATAACATCTCGATTTGGTTATAAAAATCGTAAAAGCAACAAAATTATACCCTACCTTCATGTTGTGCGCGTTCTTGAAGGTGGTGATGGTTCCAGTCTTGACGAGGAACTGGTCCACTCCGACCAGACCACAGATGTTACCGGAGGGCACATCCTCAATGGCCTCGACGTAACGACCCATCATCAAGATCGTACGCTGGATGGTCTTCTCGTAAAGATCCTAATGGGATAAAAAATAAAAGGTTAGTGAAATATGCCAATACTTCATTTTTCTTTTATCAAAGTGATGTCTTCACATAACTGAAGTTTTCCCTTTAGAAAACTTTCATAATAAAGCTTATGTTTAAACTATAAATATAGTTTTAAATTGTATAATTAGATTAATGTATCGCCCGCGCCGTAGCATGCAGTATTGGGACATAAGGATAGAGGTCCTGTGCAGCGTTTAGACGCGCGCGCGGTCGCTCTGCTTCCGAGGCACGCCGACACTGTCCCGGCCAGCGCGACACTGAGACGCGCTCGCTATAGTGTGGCACGGTGTGCAGGAAGGGGGATTTACTATTATTTTTACTATAATTAATTATAATCCTTGTTCACAAATGTCTTTATAATATTTCGATAATGCTTAAAAGCTTTGAAATTTCCTGACCAATAACATGAAATCGTTTTGTACTTGCCTCCTTCTTGCCGGGTTGGTAGTTGGGTCCGAGGATGCGGGCCTTCTGTCCGGTGACCACCTTACCGGAGAACACACGGCCGAACGCGTAGAAACGACCCTTGTCGGAGGTCGGTACCATTTTGCTCACGTACATCATGAGGGGAGCTTCGGGGTCACAGTTCTATAAAACAAATATTAATTTAGACTTGTCTACTTTCCACCACCAATAAACATTAAAAACCCTATAGACATCAATCCAATAATTAATAAATGTACATATTTTAGACTATTTTTATTACTCAGTTATCTTCGCCAAAATAAAGTCTACTTATAATATTCAGATTTATCTCACCTTGATACCAATAGCGGCCTCATCATCATGGGGGCCTTCGTACAACATCTCCATACGGTACTTCTGCGCCACCACAGGGGACGGCAAGTGGATGGCAATCATCTGAAGCAGAGCCTCACCAGCGGGCAACCACGAACGCATCACCACCTACACAGCACAAAACATACTGTTAACATTTGAATCATTAAAAATACTTTGGTTTACATTATTCTGGTTTTTAATTGAAATGTATCTTCCTATAATGGGGTCGCAGACTATCAAAGTCTACAACCAATTCCGGAAAGACATCATACTGTTAGTCCACTTTGACACCCAGAAACATATGTATAAGTAACTGGCAACACTTGGGACTCAACCTACTTCATCCCTTTATATACAATAATGTAGCACCTATATCAATTATGCTTTTAAAGACAGTTCTCACTTCTTGTTGAGTCTATTTCCATGGAAGAACCACAGTTTTGAGAGCACAACTTAAAGAGTATTTTATTCCCATGATTAGCTTTTAAATTAATGCACTAAAGAACAGCTCCCACATGGAGTATGTAGACGTAATTATACATAAAAATATTCGAAGGGAATGTAAAACTGGATTATGTTTCGTTCTATAAAACAAACAGAGCAATTAGTTAATATACTTATACATTGACACTTAAGCATAATATTGTCGTATCATTGACCATGCGCAAAAGCGTACTAAAGAAATTCAATCTAACACTTGCTTGGAGAATTTACGTCTTTGAATGTTTCAAATACTATCAACATACCTTCAACAGCGCCTTGCCGTCCTTGTCAGCGTCCTCGTGCTTGATGGTGACTCCGATCTTCTTGAGCAGACTGTCGATCTCGTCCTTCTTGAAGTTCATGATGGCGTCGAACACCTTGTAGATGGGGTCCAGCACGTACATGCAGAACGAACGCTTGTTGTCGTTGTCCTTCTGCTTGGCCCACTTCTTTGTCTGGGGGTTGAAGAAGTTCTCTCCCCAAAGCCTGATAGAAGGAATTATAAGTCTTAATTAACTGGCCCAAATTATTAAATTAATAGATATACGAAGATACACATGCCCGCATAACATTTTGCGATTTTCAGTAATACTTGACCTATCTAACTTTGAAAAGTTAAAGATCAAATCTGAAAATAGACTCAATCGGGTCAAAGGTTAACTGACACACCCACATCAAACTTATTTTTATAACTATTCTTCGAATCCCACGTTAAAAGGCCTCGGGGGCCGTGGGCGTAAGTTCGGGTAGGCGTCGGGATTGTAGGTGTATTACCATTTTTGAATAGGCATATTTATACATAGCTAAATTGATTTCCTTATAAACTAGGCTATTCCATAGTAATATAACTCAGACAGGCAAATGGATATTGTGTATATGAGTTGGTTTGTATCTCAACTTTCGTTGTAAAAGATCCAAAGGGAACAATTTACCAATCCAAGTCGAGAAGTTAATGTTCGTCCTTGTCTGCCGCTGGTGTATAGCATGGTACTTTACCCAGTATCAATGGGACGAGAATCAATCATTGTATTAGTTTTTTTTTTTTCTTATACATATGTATTTGTTATTAACAATTACCATAGTTAAAGTAAATAAATATTTAACTTGAAAAATATTCAACAATTTTATATTTGTCACATACTACGTAAAATTTACTGAAAAAGAAATTTTCAAAATCGGTTCCCAATTGCCGGCGAAATCGCGTAACAAACATACAAAAAAAAAATTCAGTCGAATTGATTACCTCCTCTTTTGAAGTCGGTCAAAAACAAAAAAAATATAAAATTGTTTTGAGAATATTCGTTTAATAACCAAGTCTAGAAATCCCTTTTCATAAAAGACCATCTGATATAAAAATCTTGCACCTAACCCAATATGGGTTAATAAACAAATACTTAGTCATGTTTTCCGTCTATTCTCCAATACACAAAAAGCGTGCATAGTGAAAAGTCCTAACTTCACTGCGGTATTTTTTACGTACTGCGGCAGTGATGCAGCGTCAAATGCATTCGTGACGTAAGCACTGCGTGCCCCGGGCCCCCTGGCCTCGAACAAACATTTGCGCTTCAATGCCATGTTGACACAGTTATAACCTGACCCCTACCTGACACTAATACGAAAGTATATCGGCAATCGTATTTCAATTACACTTTAAAAAAACTTATGAAACAAAAAATTAATAAAATTATCAAGACATAAAATTAGCTGAAAATAAAAAATATGTCGCAAATAAGCATGTCTCAAAAGGCAAACAAACAAATCAAACTTCAAAGTAAATAACAAAATGCCAAATTCAATCGAAATTTCAGCAATATGGTTTTAATAATCAAACTTTGAACATACAAATGATTGTTCATAAAGTTTAAAACAAACAAAATGGTATGGTAGAGTTTGTGAATGTGTATGGTTTCACTTTTTCGTTTGTTAATATTTTACCGAAATAATTGATAAGGCTTTACGTATTTCACTATAATTACGATTGTCAAAAAATTACTAAACTCGATCTCTCAAACTTTATCGTGGTTGTTGTTGTCTTGTTCAATATTTAGGCTACAACAGAAAAGCACTAATACAATAACAAATTTCCCTTCTCTTTACCTGATCAGAACTTAAGAAGACAAGTTTTGCATAACGTAATTCGAATTTGATATTTATAAGATGTATCTGACTATACATACAACTATAAAACATGTCTAAGCAAAAAGACGAACTCCAGCTCCTTATCCCATACTGTCCCTCAATACCTTCAGAACCTGCAAAGCTAAATGACTGACCTGTTCATGAGCTTGACGAGGTCGATCTTGAATTTGTCAGCGTACATTTCGGAGAACTGCTTGAGGGTGAAGGCCCAGCCGTGGAGACCGGAACCGAAGCCCACGGATCCCTTGCTGGGGTCGACACGCACTTCACCTGTGTACAACAAACAGCCGCTTGATGTACTACACTTTTCATAGATATACGCTAAGCATTGCTTTGTAATTCAAGGTGCTGTTTGGTTTTTCTACCGTTCATGAGCGATCGTATCGCTTACCATCAGGCGAATGGCATGCTCGTCTCGCCAATCAATGAAAAGAAAAAAAAAAAGCCTATACGCTAATTCTCATTCGGGTTCATTCTTAAGGCTCTTTTTTTGGAAAATTCAAACCTCGTCAGCAAAACTATAATATTCTTCGTGGTATTCAAAGAACAAGCACTTTCCAATATTAACTAATTTGGTATTAGTTTTAAGTTGGGATATAATTACGGGAAAAGTTTTTCATTAGGGTATATACATAGTCCCCCTTTTCATTGAATTATTGTTTGTCAATTAAAATAAGTGATATAAATCCACGTTATGCATTTTTTGTTGCATTGGCATCGCATCGCTGTATGCGCCAAGATAAACTAGGTCAACGAACGGACTGCCCTATAAAACAAAATTCTTAAGAGAAACGCGTAATTTATTTTTATGTCTATAAAGCCATTGAAGTAGAAACATTGGCACCAAATTGTGTAAATACTTGCCAACACGTGCATAATTTGAATGAAAAATGCATCATTCATTGTAGCAGGAAAAAATTGTTTTATCGCACCCGGCATATTTAACAAGTAGCTTTTAAACATCAAAGGAGTTAAAAATACCATATAAAGCGGAAATGTATCTTACTTCAACATAGTTGCACGCAATATTTATGCAACACATTTTAAAGTTAAGAACGTTTATGTAAGTCCGCTTTGACACCCAGAAGAAAATTGTTAATCAGCTGGCAACACTTGGGACTCATGTAATTCACTCTCATTTTGTTAATAGCTTCATAATAATTTTGTATGTATCTGTGATAAGTCGTTGGCTACAAATCTATACCAAAATCCCAAACATCCTAGTAAAAATATAAGTGAAAATGATTGACCAATTTGCAAGTCATTCACATGCTAATATGTCAGTAATTATAACAGTGGGTAAATGTGGACTCGACATATTTATTTCCACCTACTACGCAAAGAGTTTAATGATATACACAAAGTGTGAACGTGAAATATTGAAACTACCAAATAACAGTAGCGTGCGAGTACTATCGCGACCTTGGCAGTGTCGCGGTGCTCGCGCGATGTCTCACGTGCGCAAAACATGTATAGATAACGCAATATAAAGTATATCTCGAAAATATTCAACGTGGATTTGTATCGCGCATTAGCACAGTAATGGATAGAAGATTGCAACTTTATATTGTAGATAAAATGTAATTTTAATTACATTTTGCTTGCTTTTTGAGTAAACATGTTATGAATTCAATCAATTTCTTATCATCAATTTTTATTAATATTTCTTACGGGATAATATCATTTTGCTGCATAAAACGCGCTTCTCCTACATGTAATATTGTCACAGCAATGACTCATTCAACTGTAAAAACAGTTCAAACAAAAAATCGATAGATGAAGGCGTGAAAGGTAGTCGGCCCGATTTTTTGTACCATTAATGCATATAAATAAAACTAATACATTAGCGTCGATCATTTTCCTCCATAACTACAGTATACTTTCACTGATTAGTAATGCTTTTAACACGTGTTACACAGACTAATATTCCTGATTACATTCTATTGCGCCATTACGCGAAAGAAATGAGAGTGGCTGCAGCTTCAAATGGATAAATATCTGCCCCCAATCCATTGATTATTCGTAGTTATTTATTCAGCGATATTAAAGTAGCTATTAAATTGCCGCATCACTGAGGGTGTGCTTTACGCGAAACACTCTTAAAGGTTCGAAAAAAACCAATCAGGACTTTTATTTTACCATTATTAATCAACACGAACCCGTAATAAACCAGAATGGTGCACTTTGAACCTTAATCCTCTCAATCAAAGTCTCAGTTGCAGAGTAGTCTAGTACCAAACAGTTTACATGGGATATTTCAAATTTCAATATACTAAAATGTCGACATAGTCATCAAAGGGGAAGAAAATCCTAAATGCAGCAATGACTTACCCATAGGACCGCTGTCATCAGAGTAGGTGGCAATGATGACGTTGACGTTCTCAACAATACGCTGGAAGGTCTGGTAGAGCTCTTCCGACTCCAGCTGCAATTCCAGCAGGGCGCGGTCCATCTTGTTCATGAACAGAATAGGCTTGATACGCTCGGCAATCGCCTGACGCAACACCGTCTCAGTCTGTACACACACACCTAGGGACAAACAATTCATCATCAGGAAAAATAACAAATCAAAAAGTACTAAAACATAATGGTTTCTCAGATTTACGCGAATGTTACACATTGGAATAAAACTATGATTTACGGATTTTCTCAGTTCGCTCTGTGACTACGAAAGCTGTAAAGTAATCGAAACATCGGGAAGTTAAAAAATTAAACCAAATCCGCAATAGAACCCGTGAATAATATTTTTATTACAAAGTAATAAAACAATTTTGGATGGTAGATACTTTGGGAGCTTTTCTGCTGTTTTGTGTTCCCAGTTACGTGCAAGTTAGTAGATCAAATGGCAATTTATTTTATTTTAATGTTTACTTGAATGAATATTTTAATTTTGGTGTTTTTTAATGCTTAAATAGAAAAATGAGCAATCAGCAGGGTGATGGTAAGCACCCACCATGGAATTTGCCAATTTTACTAATTTATACCCCCTCATGGCATTTATTTACTTGGTATTTTGTAGTTAACTTACTGTGCCAGATTAGTAAAACTATTTATATCCATTTCATAACAAAGAAAAATTAGGTAACACAAACATAACTATAAAGCAATGTAATTAAAAAATGTAATTAAAACAAGTTCATTAAGTTTCCCAGGTAAATCAATTGGATGTAGGATCACATACAATGCTGTTTTAGTTTTCCTTATTTACAATTATCAGTGTTGGAGCAAAAAAAATTATGCAACAATGCTTGCAGCCACGTTGCACAACATTGCAATTAAAAATTACACCAGCATTTTTCTGCATATTAAAACATAAGGGTTTAGTATAATTTTGCTGGTTTCTACATTACATACAAAACTGATAATCAGGATGGAATGAAAACTGATGATGTGGCAACAATCACAGTTGGTAGACATGTGTACCACATTTGGTGTCTTAAAAAAGGCAAGAGTTTTTAACACCTCATGACACTAACAAAGAGAGGTGACTTTGCATAGATAAAAAAAACAATAAAATGTTAGTATGACAGTGCAAAAATGACATATGCAATGATGCAGTATGTCATTGCATATGCAACCACAATTTAAGCATATTAGATATAGTAACAAACAAATAATGAGAATTAACTATAAAGGTATTCGTAACGTACCTGAGACACAGTCAACCACGACAAGGGCTCCATCAGTGACACGGAGAGCGGCTGTTACTTCTGAGGAGAAGTCAACGTGCCCGGGAGAGTCAATCAAGTTGATCAAGAAACCCTTTTCACTCTTCTCACGCTGGTCGGGGTTTGTGATGAAGACCAAGTCTTTCTCCTCGAGCTCGAAGTACATGGATATGGCACTGAGGAAGAAATCTTTGTGTTATTACATATTGTAATAGTACTAAGTAGTGTATAGGTGTGGAAGGAATAATCAGATGGCCGTTCTAAAATTCCTCAATGAATTTCAGTTTTAAAGGTTAAGAACATTCATCATTTTAGTTGTATAGTCTGAAATCTGTGTTTGTATAATGTTACTCAATTTTTAGAAATTATTGTATCTTAATTATGCAATAATAACAAATAAGTGGAAAAACTGCATACAGTTTTGCTTGAATCATTGCATGTTGTGTGATCTTGTGTTCCAACATATTTTAATTACCCAGATCCAACTATGCTTTCGCATAGTTTAAGGGTGAAAGTTCACTTATGTCTGACCTTTCACTTTAAACATATTTATTTAAAATGTCATATTTACAAAGAAATATTAGTAATGCTAATGTTTTCTGCTCATTTTATAGTAATAATTGCCAGTTGACTGCAACTAAAAATTTTTTGTATATCTTACAAACTATTGTGCAAGCATCAATATCAAGGTTACACTAGATAAGATGTATTTTGTGACAAACATAATCCCACCTAGTTATGGTGCATGGACCCCATCCGTCTGCTGTGTGACCATAACACAGCTGTACATCTTGTGGCATACATTTATAAGTAATTTATTTTGATGTTTGCCCATCAAACCAACTCCAAAATTATTAAGTCACTATGATATTATAGAATACTAGTTAAGTGATATAATATTGCAGTATAATCCCTACAGTATAGGACTTTAATTTATAATTGCATTAAATATTTGTCTACCATCACAAAATAAGTATATCTCTTCAAATAATTTTCAACACGAAGATTTCAGATATACCAAATGTGGAGGATATTTTTGAAAACTGCTGTATCATTTCCTCTGCTTAGTCGAATCAGCCTATTAAAAATTGATATATAAATTATGATATTAGATGTCACCCGGATTTCATAATCTTAATAAAAAACTGTAATACAACAACTTGTACATTTATGAGTATTTATTTTAATTGACACGTTCATCGTTCTGACTATAAGGCTACCCATATTAAACCCAGCTGACAATCTGTTATACTTCTGATTTTATGACATAAATATAAATATAAGCACAGCTGAGCTCAAGGGTAACAATGCGAAATTCTGGAAGAAAGGTTATACCATGTGGCTATTTGGCTACTTACGTGGATTTGATGGTGATGCATCTGTCCTGCTCGTCCTTCCTCGTGTCGGTGAAGCGAGTCTCTCCAGCGCGAGCACCGGCAATGATACCGGCTTTGGACACCAGAGAGTCTGTCAGCGTCGACTTGCCGTGGTCAACGTGGGCGATGACGGACATGTTGCGGATATTCTTCTTCTTGTCCATCATCGCGCGGATCTCGTCTACCGTGAAATTCACCTGGACAAACGAGAAAAACACCGTTCAGCGAAAACCCCATCACAACACATATGTTCCAGATTTTCGACCACTTGTAATACGCACGTCGCATTTTATAGCGTAAAGCTATACGTTTATACATAATTAACGTATTGCCCGCTATTTTAACACAGACACTTGGATTTATCACCGCATCACTTGTAAACGTCATCCGTTCACAAAGACGACGGACGTGAATAAGTTGAAAACTTTTATGGTTATATTCGCGGATTTATTAAAATATTAACGCGTAACGATAGCACAGATGCACAGGAACACTTTTCTGATCACTTTCATGATTTTAGATACTCACCATTTTGGATGGTTTTTGATTTTTCTTTCAATAAAATAAACTACCATACGCCAGCAATGGCGTACGCTTGAAAAAGGACCCGTTCGAGGGCCGGATGTTCCGAGCCAGACGTCAAATACCTGGAAACCATAAACAATTTTAATGTTGCCATTAGATTTTCCCTTTCACCAATTTAAAAAAAAAACTTAAATTTGGTAAACATTAATGTTCTTTAATTTAAGTTTATCTTATAAAATAATAACAACACAATTTATACTGTCTTTTACAAATATTTTAGTTTAAAAACCAATAAAAGTATATAGCAAAATAAAATATTTCGTTATTGTCTATGGTACACTCATTTTTTCGAAAACATTGCAACATTACGTTTACATTCCAGTTACAGAGTCATCTGTTAGCGGATAGCTAAACTATTACGTGGAAAAAAATACTTTAAATTTCAATTCAACATATCCGTAAGATGGCGTTGGCAGTTCTGTTGGGAAAGCTTTGAAGTTCTGACAAAAGTTTTATCTCTGCTAAAACTAGTAGTTGCAGTTGAAAAAATATGATCCTAAGAAATAATATTGCATTCTTCTATAAATGGCGTAATTAACTGCTATTAACTTTAACAAGGTAATGGTTAGCCATTATTAGGGTAATATGGATATATTCATATATTTTTATTTATTGCAAACCGAATTATTTTTCATTTCTGTGCAACCGCAGTCCAAAAAGTTTATTCTTGCTTCATAATGGAGTTCTTTTTCTATATGGCCAGTATTTTACAACAAGTAGAGGCATATTTTGTTAGAATATGCAAAAAAAAATTAATGTTGAAGCTTCTGTTTCATTTTATATTAAAAGGTCTATCAGCAATATCCAGAAATTAAATATCTTCATACTCATATTGACATATTAATAAGCTTGATATAAATAATAGGTAGAAGGTTCT
This sequence comes from Hyles lineata, assembly GCA_030180105.1. Classification (NCBI taxonomy): domain Eukaryota; kingdom Metazoa; phylum Arthropoda; class Insecta; order Lepidoptera; family Sphingidae; genus Hyles; species Hyles lineata. The sequence goes on from JARJEE010000040.1 coordinate 1,031,528, forward strand.
ACAACATAAATAAGGACAGACAATCTAATTATGGTTCATGGTTTCACCCTTCCGGAAATAAAGGGTTTGTTGTAGACAGAATACAAATAACTTTTTCGGCTCTATCCACCCTTATCAGCTTGTTACGTTGGAATCTGAGCGTCATTGTCATTTTTCACATAAAATCGTTTAAACAATCGCGTGCAAAATAATAATGATAAACAAATGTTGGCAAATAATTATTAATGTTAACTTAACACAATGCCTAAAATGAAGTGTTACGGTAACCTAAATATGCAATACAATGGCTGCAGACATTTGACCCAAATACGCTTTTGTGGTCAAACCACTGACAAATATCTGTCAGAGAACAAGCACAAAATAAAAGAATGGGGACACCAAAGTTAGACAGCATCAAAGTTAAAAATGTATAGGTATCTATTGTAAGTAAAATAAAACAAATTTAGTGTTTTTTCGCTAAGTGAATATGTCTAAATAACTTTTGGTAAGTAATTTTTATGTCTATTTTTTTGTTTAAGTTCATATACTTAGCCTATTTTTTAAATTAAAAATATCTACTACTAAAAGCTTCAAATCTTTAATCCTTGATCCCGACATGTATGGCTGCTTTATAAACCAGTAAAAATACTACACTTTGTAAAAACACGCAAAACCTATTGTAAAACAAATAATACATAGCTAACAATTATTGTAAATAATTGAAGTGTTTTAGACTAAAAGGCCTTATTCCAAAAGTATTCGTTACATTTTTATAAGCCTAATTATTTTGCAGGATAGCTGAAAAGTCATTTTGCACCGACCACATTTACGTGTGGGTTTGTTCCCAATCTGTATCAATCCATTTAAATCCCGCTGCTGAATACGGGCGTCCTCTACAATCGAGAGTACGATTGAAAGTGGTTAGGCCATATTTTATAGTCCACCACGCTGGCCTAGTGCGGGTTGGCGGACTTTATATACCATAGAAATTCATACAAATCGCTATGTTATGCAGTTTCATCACGATGTTATCCTTCACCGTTATAGTGCGTGGTGATTGACTATCAATACACACATGACTCCGAAAAGTCAACATGTTGGCAGCCGCGTCTTGTCCGTTTACTAATAGGGCACCACACAGAATTGGTAACAAATTTGCATATTACCACGAACTGTAAAGTATATCGGACTTTGCTTAATAAATTTCATATCACTGTTATGACAAGTTCTAGCCTGATAGTGAAAACACACAACGCTGTTTATCATTTTATCACGCTTTGGTTATCATTTATTTCAGCATACAATGCGGTCTTTGGATAATTTTGTTAGATGTCCATCATCCGGCCTTATCTGTGACCATGATTGCTTTGTTTAACTTAATCATTTGTGATCAGGATTAAAACTCCGTAACAATAGTAAGTACATAACTACTTACATATAAAGTAGTTCATTGAAATAACTATTTATTACAGATTCTATCGCAGATTTTGATTACTTTTTTATTTTTTTAATTATTACAGCTTTCGTGGTCCCGTGCCGGACTGACAGTAAGAGTTTTTTAAGTATTATATTTTATTTTATTTCAAGGAGTAACATTCGCGTAAATCTAAGAAACCATTATATTGTAGTTTGTAGTAGAATCGACAGGCCTCTGTTGTCAGAATCAGTTTATTCAAGCAACTTGGATGACAACTGACTTTACTGATGTTAACGGTGTACATTGACTTGTCTAAGGCTTTTTTAGAGTCACGCTGACAGTTGAAATGTATGAGCTAAGGAGCGTTTTAGAATAACGCGTAGTTGTCAGCGTTTACTCCCGTCCGTAAGTTACGTGCTGAGCTTTCAGCGCCGCATTTAGCGTGACTCTAAAATCAGCCTTATACTCGTATATGGTTTTGATATTGTAAAAGTCAAAGTTACTTGTTGCAATACAACCGATTAAGTAGCAAGTCATTGGACAAGGGTTGGTTATATCGTATTCTGATAGTAAGATCTTCCTTTCCATTTAGTTAGAGACAACTATACAAAATAGCGAGAAATCTTACTGGTGGTAGGTCTCTCATATGTGAGAGGCCATCTCACATATGAGGGTGGGTACCACCGCAGTGTCTTTTTCTCCCGTCAAACAGCAGTGTAAACGTACTGTTGTGTTTCGGGTTGAAGGGCATTGTAGCCAGAGTAACTACTGGACATATTGAGACTTAACATCTTCTGTCTCAGGATGGCGAGCGCAGTGGAATGCCAAGCATTGCTTTGTAATTCAAGGTGTTGTTTGGTTTTGCTACTGTTCATGAGCGGTCGTATCGCTTACCATCAGGCGAACGGCATGCTGGTCTCGCCATTCATAGCAATAAAAAAAAAATCTGTCATAGTAATTCAATATAATGATTTGAATTTCTGGTACAGCCTGTGTTTATCCACCTTATAACTGGCTAACATAACTTATCGGTTGACGAGAGATAGAAATCTTGCCGATAGATAATATATCTGGACATTAATTAACATAGATATATAACACACGCGGTTTCCCCGGAAGGGGTAGGCAGAGATACAACCAGGACACCTACGTTTGGCTTGTGTGTTCCGTCCCACGATGTGATAAGGTTACCGCCATATAGGGTACAATTTCCGAGGCAGCTTACCAAATTATTATCAGCCGTTAGTGTCCCATTGCTGGGTAAAGGCCTCCTTCCTTTTCTTCCAGATTGTGCGATATTGCGCGATTTGGGGACAATGTCAGAGAAACTTGTCTATTTCACGTTTCACCTACGCCTAAGTCTGTCGCGTTGTCATTATGATTAAGAAATTAATAAAAAGATAACAATAAAGAGCAATCGATTGTATAAGCCGTCAAATGGCATATTGTGCTTAATAATGTAGGAATATATCGACTATGGGTCAAATTAAGAAGGGTAAACATTGCTTGGGGTAGTCAGTAGATTGGTATCTGCGAGGGAGGACTTAGGGTTGTCACGTACTTACTTATTATATTAAATGTTACATAGAAGATTGAGGAAGTAGTAAGGACATTGATTTAAAAACTAAGGATTGGCCCTTCAGTACATTTGAAGTTTCAAAAGGATGAAATTAATTTAATAGATTTTATCTAAACGGTGAAAATAATTATTATCTTTATTTTCGTTCATTTTATTTAATACAAGCAAGAATTTTGAAAATCGTTGCGAGTGATGACTAATTTCAGTGACGCTCCACTAGAGATGTACTGGAGCGTACGCACCACTTAAGTCGGAACGTTTTACCCAACGCGTTACCCAAGATTATCTATTTCTCAATATGTGATGGCGAGCCTATATTGGGCCTGACAGCCTCCGTGGCGCAGTTGGTTGGACGCTGGCTGTGAAAAGCGGGGTCGCGGGTTCGATCCCCGTACCGACAAATGTTTGTGTGATCCACAGGGATTTATTTCGGGTCTGGGTGTTTGAGAGACAGAAAAGTCTGTCGTAGTTTCTTCTACCTACGACACAAGACTCGATCTTAATGTGGGGTCAGGACTATGTATGTGACTGTTGGGTGAATTTATTACTTATTCATTTATATTCATTTCTACTACAAATTCCAATAAAAATCAATGTATATAAGACTAGCGGTCGGGCCCGGCTCCGCCCGGTGCAGATACACGTTTCAAAATGTCCAATTCCGACTATCAATTTTGAATATCGTCCAATCGAACTACGAAAATCGAATAAAGTTTCGTCGTATTTGCTAGAAATGTCACTACTGCTTCCCTTCTATACGTCATAGCGTGATGATATATAGCATATAACATTCCTCGATAAATTTACTATCTAACACGGAAATAATTTTTCAAATCGGACATGCGGTTCCTGAGTTTAGCGCGTTCAAACAAACTCTTCAGCTTTATAATATTAGCATAGATTTAAAAAAATAAAACCTATACAAGGAAGATGGGTCGATCAGAGAAACGAACTCAGGACGAAACGCATTCACAAGACCATAGGAACTATAGGTTATATTTTTATTTAAATTTAATATCTACATAGGTATAAACACAAATACAGATGTATAAAAAAATCATAAATCTATGACTAGACCCCTTATGAAGTGGTAAGCGATTATAATAAATATTGATTAGTTGATTGCGTGTTTAGATTTCGCAAAATCCTTTTAATGTTCTCGTTATGATTATTTTTATTGATTACTAATTTTTATATATTTATCTGCCCAAGAAATCTTTAATATGAGTGATATGTAAGTTTTAGATAAGTAACTACGTTTTAAATTGTATAATGGCATATTTTATGCTAGTTTTAAATTGGATCATCTTTGTAAAGCGAAAAAGATAAACAAATATATCTTTGGAATATTGTAGTGATAAATACATGAAATATATGGTCTGACCACTCTCAATCGTACTGTCGATTGTAGAGTAGGCCCGTGCCCTGCAGTGGGACGTATATGGGCTGATACAGATACAGGTACAAATACATAAAAAAAAATATGACTAGAGACACAATACTTGCTGTAATGTGTTGCGGGTCATAATTTAACGAATCGAATTAATATTTATTTGTTTATTAACTTTATTGTACACCAGAAAAAAATAACAGAAATTAAAACATTTAAAATAAGTACAATCGGCGGCCTTATTGCACTAGGCAATCTCTTGCAGGCAACCTTTGGATGGAGATAAGAGACAGGAGAGAGAAAGGGCAGTCTAGGGTGTATAGTGACAAAAGAATATAGCAACAAATAAACATATTACAAACAAAAAATATATATATTGTAAGCTAAGATGTTTTATAGTATTTTATTTTATTTTATTTTATTATTCGCCAGATACATTAAGGTAGACAGCGTTATATAAGAAAAAAAGTACAAATGGCGATCTTATTGCTTAAAACAATTTCTGCCAGACAACCATGGGATGGATATACGAGAACGAAAGAAGGTTGGGGCAGCTTCTGGTGTACGACTAAATTAATTGTATAAATATATTGAATAAACATACACATATGACTACATATATAAACCTGTACATATCTACATAAAAAAGATTGATTGTAAAATCCTAAACGTTCCACAATAAAAATATTTGATTTGATCCGAAACATGAAATAAAAAATATTTTTTTAAATTAACACCATAGATCCAGCAAATGATAAATTTTCTCACGGTTTGAAAATGATTACCACAGTCCATGCAAATCTGCATAACTAGGATCGTAAGACGGTATTTCCAAAATATCGAGTTTTGCTCATGTTCCGTTGACGACAAAACTAAAAATATATTTGTTGTGTCGTCTAGCTGTGATCTAGACACAACATTATGTGTTTACTGTTCTAAACTATATATAAAATATTAAACATAGCTAGATTAGTCTCAGCGATGTGGTATTATGCATTCTTATCAATAAATTGGCGTCAATTTTTTTCGGGATGTGTTTATTTGGCTGTGCGACAATAATTTATTTTATTGTTGTCACAAAAACTACTTTTTAACCGACTCTAATAAAGGAGGAGATTCTTAATTCGTTTATATTTAAATGTTTGGCATGATGTATCGAGACAAATAATAATTCGATAACATTTAGCCCCGTCGACTGAGCATTTCTAATAATTAAAAGTTCTTCATTCAAGTAATTTATAAGACATTGTCAATCGTTGATACCATCGCTTAGGAACGCTGCACTGCTGTGAAAAAAATAGCAGGAATAAAACTCCCAGCAACAGGTAGTTTAAATATTTAAGTATTTTAAAATAATTTGAAATATATCATATAATTGGTGCTAAGCGTCTAATAAATTAGTAAGTATTTTTTAAATTAATGATTTTTTTTCCTTTTAAAATATTTTACCATACCTAGTTTGGAAAATATTCATTGTTAGTTGTATTTTAAAACATGCAATATATTTTTGCCAACCCTATGCTACCTTCATTGGGGTATATCCGAAGGTCATGGGGTGACTTTGTTGCACAGAAAATGTTATAAAATACGTATTTTATAACGGTGGGGCAATCCATGTGGTGCTGTAACATTCCCCTCGTGGCAATACACTAGATTATTTTTTTTAATAATAAGACTAGAGGCCCAATATTGCCTGGATACACATCACAAATAAAAAAATTGATACGTACTTAAGAAAACTGTATTAAATTTTGTTGTATAGAATAAAATATCTACGCTTTCACTGAGACAAGAGGATGCGAATTAATTTTATACTATATAAGTATATCTAGGTACCTATACATATTTCCTGTTCAATTACCAATGAAATTGCATTTAATTTTATCTTTAAATTCTTCTCAAACATACTTACTTTAAAAATATTGGTTACGTAACTATTTATTTCTAGAATATCTATTTATGTATATTACTAAGGTATGACGAAACGTATGTGAAATTCGTTGTGGTACCTATATATAACTTTAATTCTATTCTCCTACACCTATAGTGCTATTTTGGCACATATGAATTATTGCTTTCAATTATAAAGTCTGGTAGAATTCAGAATAGTTGCTTTACAATTACCAGATAATGATATTCGACATACTTCAAAACACACGTTAATAGTTGCTTATATGAGCTACGTCTATGTCGCCGAAGGGGTGAATAGAGATGCCGCTAGGCTCTCTCATAGCTTCCCTAAATTCCATCCTAAAATGTCAAACGGGGCAAGCCTTGTAGTTTTATTAAGGCTCATAAATTAAACTCATATTAAACATTAATAAAATGAAAGTGCCATTTAAATTATGTTAAACATAAATATTGTAAAGTTAAAATTGGATCGCCGTTTGATCTGACACCGTCCTCACACTTTCATTTTCAAACAACCTTTAGATTATATTTTTACGCACAATCACTCATTGTTATCACCAAGGTTGGAAGTGTGACCTGACCGCCTTATTACATTCAACTCGTGAACGACGTCTCTCACATCTCGTTCACTCCAGCACTAACATCATGAGGGTGAAAGAGATAAAAAATGTGTGAAGATGATTCGTTTCTCGTGATAATTCGGCCCGTGATGTAGATCACCAAAACACATGGTGCCAATGCCAAATGAGTCAACGTTCGGCGCAGTTAGCAACAGCGAATACTCGTGAAAAAGTAAAAAATCACTTGTAAATTGGCAACGAGGCTTGGAGTAGCGCCAACGAGCGGAGGAACAACTTCCGCAGAAATTACAACGTTTGGACAGTTTTTATGGGTGAAATCATGATCAACAGAAGCTATCAAAGATTAAGAAGTACGATGCTGAAAGGATAGAAGACAGTTTTGATAATATTCATTAGTGGTGCAGTGGATAGATATTCTTTGGGCTTTGTTAAATCTTCAGCAATAACAAATTGATGGAAGTCTCGATACTTAACTGCTGCTATATTGAATCTGCTCTAGGACTTCTTTTAACCAGTAACTTGCTAAGCAGAAGCTTTCTTCTAAATGATTCTAGAGCATACAGAAATGGCATATTAAGTTTGCATGACTTTGTAGTAGATATTATACAATTTCTAGGAACATACAGACCTGGTGTTTCTTTATTCCGTCTGTTCATATCGAAATTGTCCTACTGTTCATTAAAGACCATATCTGCAACAAAAGAGAAAGCAAATATTTACTCTATCAAATTGTTGACCCGTATTAATTAGGCTTGGCAGTTGACATTATTATTTCCTTCAAGATTCAAAGAACTGAAACCCTCAAGATCAATAGCGAGTGAAACCTCAAAATACGATTCCTCGAAGGGATTACAACGTTGCGTACGGCGTGCGAATGTTGGCACCGCGACAAAATGTCGAACCTTGACTGGTTTATGGCAAGTTTTTAACGGCCATGATTCACGGAAATCATTTTAACTCCCCCGCTATTATTCTTAAATCATCTGTCTAGAGATTTAGCTGCTCTTACTATCGGTTCGGAACTCATTTCGTTTTTCTAAACAGATATTTTTATTGTTGCAATAAATGGCGCGAAGAGCGGGCCATTCGCCTGATGGTGAGCGAGACGACCGCTCATGGACGGTATCAAAACCAAACAACACCATGAATGACAAAGCAAAGCATGACATTACACAGCGCTCGCCATCCTGAGACACAAGATATCTTAATATATCCAGTAGTTGCTATACCACTCGGGAAATGATTTCAGTGGACATGAAAAGTAGTAACGGTGATTATACGTAACTCACGACATCGGAGTTTATGAAGAATCTTTTGTTTACTGGCACCACGATGATCTAACTAATGTGACAAATCCAAATAGAGTGGCACAGCCACCGATATATAAATAGTTTTGCCTCTTCATACAATTATACTAGTCTGAACAAAATTCATATAGACAGGCTGAACCCGAAACGAGAACGCTTGGGAGTATAGTGACATTTCTGTTACTGTCTGTGGTTTAATCAAATGAGGAATTGTATGAGAAAGGAGGAAGGCATTAGTTTAATGTAGCAAGTGGCAAACTCTTTTACCATACAACATAATTTCGCTAAACTGTTCCTGTTTTCTTTGAAACGTTAGTAAGGTCATACCATGCCGAGTCAGTATAAAATATGTAGGTAATATGTATTTAACATTATGCAATAGGAAATTGAATACAGGCAAGTAGTGAAATCATGAGATAATTTTACAACAACGTAGGTGAAAGAGCGGAGAGAATGAGTAATCCGTAGTAGGAGGACTTCCACGCACATTTCCGATGCTCCTTTCGATGTAAAAAACACTCGCCTGTGATGTATATTTAAATTCTCTTGTGTGACGAGGTTAAAAACATTGCGCTCTTGTGCATTAAGTAACGGAAACGTTTATAGGTTATTGGTATTAGAATAATAATTTATTATCATAATTTTTACTATGATTAAGCTTGGTCTAGTTACAATTTATGCAATTTATGAGATTTTATGAGTTACTGTGGGTTTAACTCCTAGTTTTATCTATCCACTTCTTCAATAATTGTGACATCATTTAGGTATTCTCTGTCTACCTTACATATATTGGCTTCGTTTTGCTTTACTTATCTCGGTTTTTTTATTGTGCTGAATGGCGAGACGAGCATGCCATTCGCCTGATGGTAAGCGATACGACCGTTCATTGACAGTAGTAAAACCAAACAACAACATGAATCACAAAGCAAAGATTGGCATTTTCTTGGCAAATTGATTTGGTTGAGATTGGTTTCATTTAGTTTGTTTTGATAATTTATGCTCATGTACCTACAATATTGTTGTTCTCAGAGAATTACCGAGCCTAAGTACGAGGTCCTGTCTTGACCAATACATGGATACAATCGTCTTTCTCACTAGGTAATTCAGCGATAGGTGTGGATCATATATTTTCATGTTCATTTCTTCGGGGCTATTAATTACCTCAATGCTGACACCTCAACGAAAGAACTGCTTACAAAACAAAACGGTTCTACCTACCGCACAGCCGATCTGTCAGGCTGTTCCAATTTACATCTGTCATCAAGCTTGCAACGTAAAATTGAAACTCCGAGAATTGTTTCAATGGAGCCAAACCGCGATGAATGAAGACCAACTCGATTTTACTCCTTGCGCAACATCCGATATGACAGTTGCTCACATAAATAAACACGCATTATCGCCCTTAGTCACTTGTAATAGGGCTTAAAATACACAGTTTATTTGAATCTCGTTGGCATCGGGAGCGATGCCAGGTTTTCGGGGAAACGTGTGAAAACAAGATAAATAAATAAATGTGATGCAAGAACGGTCGGATGTATCTAGAAAAATAAAACGACGGATTATTGAAATGTCTTTCGGATGATACTGGGAAATGTAGAGGCAATGTCCGGTGTTCGCGGAAAATTCTTAAGATTGTTAAACAATGAAAAGTCCTCGTAAAATATAACATAATCGATACGTTCAAAAACAAAACATGTAAGAATTGAACAGAAGTTTTTAACAGAAATATTTAACAGACCAAATAATAGAATATGTTTTAACCCTAGAAAGGGTTTAACCCATATTTTGAGGGTTTTTTTCCCAAAGAGGTTTTGCATAAAGTTATTTAATTTTGTAAAAAAGCCAAAATATGACGGCTGGAGGTAGCTGGAACATCTACCGGTAGTAGGTCTCTTCTATGTGAGAAGCCGCCTGGGTAGGTATGACCGCATATGTTTTTTCTCCCTCCAAACAGCAGTGTGAATGCACTGTTGTGTTCCGGATTGAAGGTCATTGTAGTTAGAGCAACTACTGGACATATTGAAACTTAACATTCGTATGCCTCAGGATGGTGAGCGCAGTGGAATGCCAAGCATTGCTATGTAATTCAAGGTGTAGTTTGATTTTGCTACTGTCCATGAGCGATCGTATCGCTTACCATCAGGCAAATAACTTGCTCGCCTCGCCATTCATCGCAAAAAGAAAATGAATTATTAAAAAATAACAGCGTTTCAATCGTTTTTCTTAGGACTTCAATGGCTGAAACTTAAAAACCGAACAGCCGTACGTAGTTCCCCGAATCGTTCCACGTTTATAGAGTAAATAAGTAATAAAACAAATGAGCGTGAGTCATGAGTTTGTTGCCAAACATTGCTGTACAGCCGGCGCGGTTCTTTGAAATTTTCCATTATAAAACTAATTTATAATTTAGGTCGGTTTTATATGGCATAACAGCTACAATAACACCAGCGTTCTCAAAAGTGCTCTGCTTTTTACTTTTATCTATACATTTTGTGTGTGTATTTGGCTTGAATTCCATCGAAATTTAAAATTAATTCTTAAGAAATTAATAGTTCCAAAGAAATAAGAAATTAAAATACAAATATAATGTTTAAGAAGTACTTTTTCAATAGATAACCTTCAGACAATATCTAGCGTAAGCCGATTATATTTAATTTCTTTCATCGTTCTCTAAAGACGTCGTCATGTAACGCTTTGCTAACTTTGAAATATAATTGTAACGCATTATGAATTATGTTTATAGTTTTCGTTTGTACAACATATGGATCGGTTGCTAGGACACATTTATGTACTGCCAATGCGCTGGAGTGATGCGAGTCTAAATCGAGCATCTCATAGAGATATGACCTCCAGAATGTTAACACTACCGCTTATACACACCATTTTCAAAATGGTGGGTGTATTTATACTAGCACGACATAGCGACTACATTTTTTATTGCATCCGGAAAACTAGCAAGCAGGTCAGTAAGTGGACACTGCCGCCCGTGAGGATCCACAACGTTTGGTTCCTATATGTGTTGCCGGCTCATCAAATCTGAAGGGGAGCTCGAAGGAAAAAAAGATGGGAAGACGAAAGGTTTCAGGTATACGGCAATCTCACATACTGACCGAAACGCGACAGCACAGCTGTTGCTTCACGTCGATTTCCTCAGCCGTCAGCGGTAGACAGTGGTATTACCTCGGACGAGCCTGCCCGTCATGTCATGCCTGACAACAGCATGGCTATAACATTTTCTAATTTCGGCCTGGTAATCGTACTTTACAGACGGATTGAGATTTCATTTTAGCCGGTCGATACAATTCTGCCGACCTGGTGTGACCATTCACGGGTAAATCCGAAACGCGATAAACTAACATGGGTCTCTATAACGGCTACATAACTTCTGCTTACGGTGGTCGCTATCCGGCATTTTAAAGATAGAGGAGGAAGGATAGGATCTCTGGTGATCCCACCAATCAAAGGTTTTTTTCATTGCTATGTATGGCGAGACGAGCATGTCGTTTGCCTGATGATAAGCGATACGACCGCACAGCGCTCATGAACAGTATCAAAACCAAACCAAGGTGTTTGGTTAATTACATGGCGATGCTTGGCGTTCCACTGCGCTCGCCATCCTGAGACATAAGATGCTAAGGCTCAATATATCCAGTAGTTACTTTGGCTACAATGTTCTTCAAACCGAAACATAACAGTGTATTTACATTGCTGTTTGGCGGGAGTCATTTTATTCTGTACTCAATAGACAACTTTTAAACTATATACTCCAACAAAAATCTACAGTTTGACTACACTCCCGCGTTCTATGGCTAAGTTATCTGTGCTTAGGGACGGTTTGAGAATAAGGACACAATTTGTACTTTCCCATAGCTAAACTAATATGTTTACTAAAGCGTTTATATTATAAGGATGTATAGCAATTCCACATATCAACGGCCGAGCACCTTGACCGGGTTTCAACGCCGCGACCTTACCGCTGATACCACGATAACTTCTACAATAATAACTACTTGAACATTAGTTTGTTTCCAATAAATCGTTATTGTTTTACCTGGTACCATGTTTTGTGTGAGGTCAGTGGAAAACAATAGACTGTACAATCGTTTAGAATATCCTTTTAACACGATCCATTCCCGAAGAAATATTGTTATTTCAATAGAAAACCCTCTTCTCTTCTTCTTTTTCTCTTCAGCCACAGGAAGTCCACTGCTGAACATAGGCCTCCCCCAAGGATCTCTTCACTGACCTGTTGGAAGAGGCCTGCATCCAGCGACAACCTTAGCCTGAAAATATTGTCCAACTTGAAAATATAATTAACGACTAAGCATGTTGGCATTGTTCTGTCGAATTTTAATTGGTTTTCTACTTAGACTGTGCTCTGAGCTTCAGATGCATTTATCATTTTCCCATGAAAATATCAAAAAAGTACCAAAGTTTATGACTACGTGAGTACCGTACCCTCTCAGTCAATCAAATCAAGTGATACGTGTGATGTGGGCACGAACGGCCACTAATCAAAGCCAAGAGGCCGCCGCTGTGGGCCGCTCGTAAATCCATCGAGAAAACCATTTGTATTATGTGTGTTGACTTACTAAAATGTCATTATATCGTGGAAGGTTTACCTTCTAATAAAGCCAGTTTTATAGAGCCTTGCTGTTGTGTTGAAATGACAGCATCAGTTAGTCAACTCAACTGGAATGGTACTACTGTCTTGTAGAAAATTTATGTAAAGCTGAAACTTTGCTGTTGCCTTTCGTCCGGTAAAAGTGATTGCTGAAAACCTTATTACTGGTTATAGGAAAACCGGATCCGTATGGATAGCAAACGCTTTACACGATAGTGTTATTATGACCTAGGCAAAGTATGTAGTTTCTTTAGTTACTTTTTTGTAGTTTCTCTGGTTCATACTAATATACCCGATTTAAACTAGAGCGAATCCGCTATCGACCGGAGCCTTATAATTGTGTCTACTGGCCAGATCTTTGGCCGGTGAATATTTAATTTGGGCTGCCTTAACATTTATAGTCCCTATATATTCCACCATTGTAAACAAATCTTTTCATTATCCACTACAACAGCAAAAATAATTTTGTTTATAAACCAAACGGACTTCATGACACCATTTATTGTTTATATCAAGTAAAGTAATAAAATAGTAAACAACGCTGATGTAAGCCCTACTGGTAGTAATTAAGTGTAAATATAGTTGGAAAGTCAGCGCATTAAATTAGCCGTTTGAATCGGTCCGGCAACATCTGGCGCCACTGTGGTAGCGTTTTGTTCGTGTTGCCAACTTATTTACAGAACGCGTACGCTTACGCTTAGCTTCACCTGCGACTTGGTAGAAGTGGCAATTGTTATTTGATTATTTAATTTTAATATATCGCCTTATTGTACTAAGCATCTGTTGGATGTGATACGTGAGATTCTAGATAAAATTTCTAGGTTATTCATCCACCATTGAATAATAGCCTAACTACTCTCAATTGCACTCTCGGTTATAGAGGATGTGCCCTGCAGAGGGAGGAACATGGGCTGAAACAGATACAATGCACTCCAGTTTGATTTGCCCAGAACTCCAAGCAGTGGTTTAGTTTGGCATGCCCACCTACTCTTGTTCCTATGCTTTTCGTTTATTCAATGAATAAATATTTTTTAAAGGAAACATTAACGTTTACAATGCGGTTAAAACGAGTTACTTTATTTACCTTGGTAAAAAACTTTCCAGCGTTGTTAATGTATCAACAGTCCTTCTAAGATGAAGACATGGGTCAAGTTCATTCAAACCTTCAGTTCTCAGATGGTAGTGATAAGTTCGGTTAACTGATATCGTATTTTCGATTATAGAAGAGGCCCTTGCCTGGAGTGGGTCATACGTCCCATCACTGTATCTGTATCAGCCAGCTCGTAATGGGCTGATACAGATACAGTGGTAAGTTATCAATTTACCATCAAATATCCGCTCCATTTTCAAATCCAAACATAAACATTTCCTCAGTGTTTTTTTCTAGAGCAGTGACTAATCTGTGTCATCATTTGGAGCAGAGCTGTTTCCCCCGATCATTGCCAACTCTTAATTTCACGACTGCAGTCATTAGCGCACCTGTTCTCACTTGGATACAGGGGGTTACTCGATATTGCCACACGATGACGAATGTTCGAACGTTGTACTTAAAGCTGTACGAATATGCCTAAATACTCATTGAGATAATATACTAGAGGGGACACTGCAAACAAAATATTTGTAACGAAATGAACGGTACATTCTATTTCTGTCTCTGTCACGCCTACGAAATACAATATCTTCCCTCTCGCTTCACTGTGTACCCTTGTGCACGCGCCATACGCATGGATTTTGTTCCCGATGTCCGCTCTAATATAATACCTCAATGCTAAATACTTAACAAAATGTCCGAATTCGTTATCGTACATCTTAACATTAGACAAGTTCGAAGTGAATTATAAGTTTCATAGGGAATAGTAATGATTTCTAGACGTGGTTTTTGCATCATAAACGTGGACGTCGAACATACGTACATTCGAACTTCGTGTCGGAGTATAGAGTAACTCCCCAGGTGGCTTCAGCAAGCCAATTTTTTATAGATCCGACTGACGTAAAAATACGTCGATAGCTGTGAATCACCCTTAATCCAGAAACTAGCTAAAGACGCTAGCTGAAAGATTAACTTGCGCAATCTTCCGCTGACATGGCTTAAGAAGGGATTAGATAACGAATTATATTAGATCAGTGATAATCTGCTTATTAATAGTGTGAATGTAATATCTATGTTTTCACAGTTTCATGAAAATATACGAATTTCTTATGAAAAAGTAGTAGTAAGTAAAGTATAAGTAAAGTACATATTTGACTAAGCTTCAGTTAAGTTTTTAAACACAATGGAAACTTGGATGCATATCAAATGAGCGCTATATATTACTTTAATGTAACAACTCCTAAATTATATTTCACCCAATCTAGGAGATAACCTAAATAAATTTTACAAGTAATAAATCTTTTGCCATGTCTGTATAATTCAACTCGAAACCTACTTTCCCGTTTGTATCGGACAACAATAAACATCTTACGAATCCAGTTCTTCAATTATTCGATTTACTAAGTCAACCTTAAGTCAACAAACAATAAGACTGTAATTAATGGCCTCGCGAAGTCGTTAGTTCCCCAAGTGTCCGCTATAAATCTAAAGGCGCCACTGTTGCGTGATTCACCAATTGGCGTCGCTTGATCACCAACACTCGCACCCTTCAAATGTTTCAACGAATTCTAAATTTAAAGACGTGCGATTATTTTTTCATGTGTTAGATATTGTTGGATCGGTAGCACTTTTTATTGCTACTTTCTCTGAAATGAGGTTGAGTTTTGAAATGAGTTTGAAATGAGTTTGAGTTCTGAAATGAGGTTGAGTTGAGTTGAGTTCTTTCTTGGTGTATTTTATCTGTTATTAAATTAATTGGTAGATTGATTGATTGATCTTTGACCCAGGGACCAGCGTTATTACGGCTGTTTTGTTTTATTGCATAGATCCGGCAAACGGGTAATCAGAACACCTGATAGTTAGTGTCCACTGCCACCCATGAACATTCACAAGGCTTGGGTCCCATGACTAATTTGATGGTTACCCCTCCCGATTTGATGGTAACACATATGGATGTGTGAGCGGAAAGGAAAAACGATGGGAAGAGGGAAGGGGTATTAAGCATCTGGCAATATCATTCTACGACCGAAACGCGACAGTCGAGCTTTCATTTCATGTGAGACCATGTGAGACAGTTCTACCGCCCCGGACGAGCCTGCCCATTCAACAGCGTCCAATTGACAACAGCGTGGCTCTACTTTTTGAAACCTCCACTTTTAGCACTAATTTTGATGCCAGGGTTTGCCTTCCTATTAAATCCCTTCCATTTCACTTAATCTTTAGCGACTTTAAGCCAAAGTTTATTTGGGCGATTTCATAGCCTTGGCACCTTTTCTCGAGTTAAAATTGTGATTAGCAGATAGTTATTAGGAATACTCTTAAAATGATTATAATTATATTATGTTTGATTTGTCGAAAAAATTTAAATAACTCTCAGTATAAGTAATTGTCATTAGGAGCTATTATAGTTCTTGCCAAAGTCACAAAACAATTTACTTGTAATATATTATTGTAACTTCCATAATTATTTATTCACATAGACAATTAAATACAAAATAATAGCCCATAACATGAAAGTAAACATATTTGTTAGCGTAAAATCGAAACCGCAGACGCAAACACAATAACATCTAGTCATTTTTTTTAAATCATTACAAAATACTACCACCAACATGACCACGACTTATAACGTCATAACATTATGAAATACATACATACATAAACTCACGTCTTTTTCCCAGAAGGGGTAGGCAGAGGTGCCAAGACACCCATATTTCGCCTTGTATGTTCCGTCCCACAACGGTGGCGAGCCTATCGCCATATCGGACACAAATTCCTGACTCTGGGCTGATAATTAATAGAAAAACCCAATATCACTTTGCCCAACCCGGGATTCGAACCCGAGATCTCAGCTTTGTAACCGTACCGCAGTACAACTACGCCACCGAGGCAGTCTGAATTATGAGATACAAAAACGTCATTTATAAAACATACGTTGTAAGTATGAACTTTTCCCACATCCTTCATTTACTTGCGGTCCGCGCAACATAATTCGTGCAAATATTAGTTCAAAACTTCAACATGGGTTCTCCACCATGTTTTATAAAGAGGAAAGATTTGATTGTTTGCATTGAATAGACTCTGAAAACAATTGAAAAATTATATGAAAAATTATTTTATGCTATGCTATGCTATGCTTAGAATTTTGGTTTGGTAAGTACTGACTTAAATAGTGCCATAGATAAGCTATTCATAAGATTAGCAACAATTTCTCAGTACTGGTTTTCGTATAAGAGATGTCGCTAGTTTGTCATTTATGAAATATCATAGGGTTAAAGATAGCATAAAACCCCATTTGCACGAGTAGCTTCTCGCCTCGAAGATATTATTATAGTAGGGATATAAAAAAATGAATATTGTAAAATAAATGCTTTAACATTAGAATACATCAATCTAAAGCGAAGGGGAAAAATTTCTTGGGGCGAGAATCGTATAATCTAAACTTCCGAGAAACATACGATACTGACATAAGATGCTCGCCTGAAAACAGGCGAGGAACTGTCTCCATGTAAATAGACTATTAATGTCTGATTAAGATCAAAACCTAAGCTTATCAGCATTGATTCGCATTTTACTGAAAGTGTGATAGGTACTTTATATGAAAATGAGTACAAAATGACAGTATTCATTAGTTATTATTATGTGAATTGAGACCGATAGATGTGATTCAGACATAAATCTATTGGAATAGCTTATCAATTGTATGATTGTTCCGAATGTCCTACCCAAACTTGTGAGTAATACAATGATTTTTTATTTGGGATTTCCCGATGGCCAATTGCTGCTCAGACAAGGAAAACGTGAACAGTAGCAACCATTCGTGGTTTGGTCATGTCTTTTTAACCACAGTCGTACGTGGTAAAATATCAAATTATCAGGGTCATCATTTCATCTGTGAAGAGTGGCTGATAGCTTTGACATTATTCTAAAATGAAACCTAGATGGCGCTGGGGTAGTCAATAGTCTTACTGGAAAAAGAAAGACCAGACATTTTTAAGGCTTATTTCGAGTAATTAACATTAAATTTGACGAGGTGAGCCCCAAAGATTTAGCATCATTAGAATACTAATTTTGTTATAGTTTCATGTAATAAAGACAGAAATGTTATTTATTATAGAGATTATACAAACATTTTCGAACCAGTCGGCATAATATTGACTAGAGATTTCTTCTCAGTTTACATCTATCTATATTATGTCTACAAGTCTTCTATCTTTTTTGGCGTGTAGCGAAAAAAAAAACCCTTTAAGGTATCGTTTCTATTGCATGTGCATTATTCCCATTCTCATATACGGCTCAGACAGGGTAATTAACTTATATCCAGAAATCCAGCCTTGGCGTTTGCCAACGAGAAATGGAGCGTAGCATTTTGGTTCTCAATCTCTCAGACCGAATTAGGAATACCGAAATACGCTCCAAAACCGAATTAACCGATGTTGGTCAAAAAGACGTCAATTTCAAGTGGGACTGGTGGGACAAGTATGTCGCATGCCAGATGAGATGTGGGCGAAAACCACGTGGAAGACCTAGAGGCTAGACGTAGGTGGAGAGATGAATTTGATGCCTATTTGAAGGATTGGTCATATAATGCCTTTGACCGGGATGCATAGAAGGTGGAAAAAGAGGCATTTGCCTTGCAGTGGCGTCGCACAGCCTGTATCGTCATACAGGGTAGTAATTATATAATGCATTGTTTTTTGTTTATTTTTATTATACAGGGTGATATTGACATATGGTATTTTATTAAAAACACATGTTCCTAGCCAGCCCAAGTAACATTGTACCAAGTTTGAACAAAAACAGCCTGATTGTTTTGTCACAAATCGTGCTTTTAGGTTTCAAGGCTTTGATCAACCCCTAAAGATTTTTTCGGTTTTGGTAAGTTCCTGAACCGAACTCAAGTTCATCTAAGCGATAAAGATACCTGTATCCATATGGAATGCCCTAAAATCTTGAAAACTAAAATCACGATTTTTGAAAAAAATATCCTCTCATATTTTGTTCAAATTATGTAAAATGTCACATCGGGTAAAAAAAACATGTGAGTTTAATTGAGTCACATGTGTCAATATCACCCTGTATAACAATAAGCATTCAAGCTTTTATACTCGTAATTTAATAGTAATTAATATCTTCAATGTAATACAATGTGAACAAAGAAAAACTATTCTATATATTTTGGCACCAGCGCTTACGGCGATTGAAGAACGTAGGCGACCTAAATATATATTGCCTTAGTAGCCTTTAGGTTCCTTGCAGTCGCTTATCCGATCCAATGATCAGTCATAGCGATATTAATCAGTAAATGCAAAGCGAAGTGTGCCATGTCTGCGTCCAAAACGTAAAACAAAATCCCATATCGCATGACCCCGTGTGAAATGGCTCCAATAAGTGTGATATGTCCGGAGGGGTTGCTGTCCCTTACCAATGGTTTTGTTTTTTTTATTGGTATGAATGGCGAGACGAGCATGCCATTCGCCTGATGGTAAGCGCTACGACTGCTCATGAACAGTAGCAAAACCAAACAACACCTTGAATAACAAAGCAATGCTTGGCACTCCACTGCGCTCGCCATCCTGAGACATAAGATGTTAAGTGCAAATATGTTCAGTAGTGTTTTTTTATATAAATATAAAATATCAGAGAGTAGGTACTGGGTTTTGGATTATTGTGTTTGAACATAATTGTCGCCCGTTATGACAATAAGCTCGCCCCCTATCACATCGTGGGACGAAACAGATATGGCGAAATGTGGATGTCCTGGTTGCACCTCTACCGACGCCTTCTAGAAAAATGGCGTGAGTTTATGTATGCCGCTTGGTTGAAAAGAGCTGCAAAAACTAGTCTTTGAAAATACTAAACATCACATGCGTTCCGCAAAAAAAGCAGAAATAATAAGAACAAAATGATGAGAACAATAACGTCACGTCTTCTTGACCTAATTCCTCGAGCCGTTTCTACTTTACTTACGGCCTTAGCAGGTTCCATAGCTGTGGTATGATTATTTCAGGATTAAAAAGTTTTAAGAAAGACCTTTTTGAAATTTAAAATACCTTTGATTTGATTATGAGAAATGGACGCACAAAACTCTACCACTTCATATGAAAGACTGAAAGGACTCAATTCACCACTAAACTGAATATTGGTTCCGACCTCATTATATCATGATCATCATCAACAGTTTTTTAATGTCCACGGCTAGACATAGACCTCCTCCAAATTGTGCCACTTTACCCTGTCTTGCTTGTCGTATCCAGCATCGGCCAGACTTTTCGCAAATCATCACTTTATCTAGCTGGAGGGCGTCTTATACTACGTTTGCCAAGACAGTCTACTGCCACTTCAGCTTGCTAATCCCGTGTGCTACGTTAATAACTTTGGTTCTCTGTCGAGTAAGCTCATTATTATATGTAACTCTACTAAGTGCGACTTGACTCTATCAATGATCAGTATTATTAGAAAATCGATTGTTTAAATCACGTCAAATCACACAAAATGAATGAAGTACATATTCGCAGACAACCCTACACCTAAACAGCGTGTACTTTTTATCCTTTTTGACACCCGTACGGTACAATAGATGGCGTCTATTTCGGTGAGTGAGTCAGGTTCGAGTTGCGACAGTACGTGACACCCCAGGGGCGAAGGCGCCGCGACGGCGCGCCGATCCCGCCGCCCCGGCGCCTCTCAACCCACTGGAACCCGCCACCGACGTACGTCTGTTTATCAATTTTAAAAATTCAGATGAATTAGGTCGCTTGCGGTTTGGTCGTCGGCTTAGGGAGTTGAGATAATTTAAAAATAAAATTGTTTGGTATTTTTGCACGTATAATTTGTCAATAGAAGCTTCTGGTTTCTCTTATAATACGTCTTATACTTAAATTCGTAATTTTGCTGTAAAATCAAGCTTTTCTGCCTTTCTTCATGCTATGAAAGAAATTGAAGAAAACGGAGAAGAAACTAAATTTTCTAATTTTCATGTTATATAAAATTTTTAATTATCTTCCATAAGGATTCAGGAAGAAGTAGTCTCCTTAAACTCGTGGCGTCCTTGCTTAATCATAAGTCACTTTATCGGTGTCTTAAACCATTTTTTACTTTCCGCAGGCGTTCACGCCAACAGAAAAGTGACAGTTTTCTAGGCCCTCTCGACTCCTCAACAATCGTGCGATCGACTTCTACACCCATTTATTTTAAATTCCATTCAAATGTGTAGAGTTGGGTGCAGTTGGCAGTTATCAGGTATCTCTGTCAGTCGATCAGTCAAACAGTCACGTTCGGATATGCAGATTAGTATTATACTCTCGGTTTTATTATCAGATGTATGTTAAACAACAAGTAGAGGTCATTATCGTAGGTTAGCCATGATTCAGGGAATTTTTCCTCATGATTCCGGAGAGTGCAAGTTCTATCACGTGGCCATAGGTCTATCTATGAAAATGGATTTAATATGTCATTACAATTTAATTTCGTTTTCACATAATATGGAGAATTTTCATAATTGTTATATATTGTACACTAAAAATAAACATAATTATAAATTTTGCTTTAAATTAATCCGCAAATTGTTAGTATTTTATACAAATTATGTGTCTGTTAAAATTAAATATCAATTTTACTTAACCATCTAACTGAACAGGTTTAATACCAGAATATATCGATAAACAACACATATAGGGAACCGAGCTAAACGAAATAATATTGTGCAGTTTAATTGAGGAAGTCGTTGTTGTGATAAAGTATTTCCGACCAGGTTATTAGCGCACGATAATTATAAACTGGGACTATACGAGGATATAGGCTACAAACGATTATGCACAGCGATATTTCAATAAAATCTAACATAAATTAAAATTATTTTTCTGTCTTAAAAATACACTTTATGTGCTCAGTGAAAATTAGAAGTAGCAAATACAAAATTTTTAACTCATCATAATAGCTACTTTCAAACAAAGAATAATCCATATTCTTCTTGGAGCTTCTACTCTGATCATCACAAAATAGAATCAATGCCAAGTCATCATATTGTATTTACGGGCCGAATCAAAAACTCACCTCCGCTCAATAAAAATATGAATACCTAATGCTTGAGGTATTCTGTACCAATTAAGGGAATTCCGGAAAAAACCAATTCATGGTTACACGATGATCGTAAACATAAAAGTCCAGGAAAAGACCTCGGTGTGGCTCGTAAAAAACTTATAGTCACTACACTACGCCAGTCACGTTACTGCAATGTATACCGATACATAAAATCATAATTAACATAGCAATCTTAAGAAGTCTTATGGTGGCGGGTTTCTCATATGTGCGATCGGTGTCCTTATTCTAAAACGGTACAGACTTTCTTAAACACATATAACTTAGCCATGGGACGGGGGAGTATAGTCTAATTGTAGATTTTTGTTGTGTATATTTTAAAAGGTATCTATAAACCTTAATTTGGCAAGATATATTTTTCGTGAAATTACATGTTTTTCTTAAATAATGTATAGAATATAAAGTTTTGGACAATGCTGGGTTTACAAAGAATCGAGATGAATAACACCTGATTTACTGATGGTAGGTCTCTCATATGTGAAAGACCGTAGGTCTAGGTACGACCGCAATGTCTATTTCTCCCGCCAAACCGCAGTTTAAACGCACTGTTATATTCCGGTTTGAAGGGCATTGTAGCCAAAGTAACTACTGGTCATGTTGAGACTTAACATTTTATGTCTCAGGATGGCGAGCGCAGTGGATTGCCAAGCATTGCGTAAAAAAGTCGTTGGATGCAGGCCACTTCTAATAGCTCGCTGTGGACATTCTTAGGGAAGGACTTTCGTTCAGAAGTGAATTTCCTGTGGATTAGCCACATGATGATGTGAACATTTATGGTTCTTTTATTTGATCCCGTAGATCTATTTTATTAATTTTGTTTCGTTTTGAATATAACAATTGTAAAAATAATGGCTTAGCTGTATTTTTTTTAAATCTATTTGTTTTTGTCAGCAGCTTAACAAAAAAATCATTCACGCAAAGAGATTAAAGATAATTTTAAATCGATTATAGTTAATTAAATTCCGATTTGATTTTAACATTTTCAAAAACAATTTAAAAATCGTAACCAACGATTAATCTTTTAAGTTCTCTTAAATGTTGTTAGTTAAAGGTTATTTTTTATGTTCAATGTTATTTACGATTTACGAATAACAGTTTAGAACAGGCATTAAGCGGAACGAATGTACTGTCATCTTTTGACGGTTTAGAAGTACTTACATAAGTTGTTTACTAGCCATTGATTTAAAAACTAAGGATAGGCCCTTCAGTACATTGGGTACGTCAAAAAGATGCCTGTGAAAATCGCGCCATCTGTTGGATTTTTACGTCAATGGCGGCCATGAAATCGTTTTTCAATAATGCTAAAATAAATGTTTATTGACTTAAAGTTATATAATTTTTACTTAGCGGTAATAAGAAATGTTATCTTTTTTTATGTGAACTTTCGGTCAACTTTATTGCACCCACGCACGATACAATTAGGCATTTGTCGACGACTTACAGACCGGTGCGCTGTGACGTCACAACCGCTGCATTGGTCCGCGGACCACTTTCGTGACAACACTTTTTGTACTCTCCGCCCCGTCCATATATTTTACGTCAATGTTACTAGCATTAAGGTCGTAAGGTCGACATTCATTTGAGGTACCACTAGCTCAACCGAACTGGCTATATGCAATGAAAGATGCGGGATTCATCACATGAATATTCCCCCTCTAAGAACCACATAGAACTTTTCGATACTACAAAATTCGAACTCGAGCCTAATATTTTGTTCATAACCTACACTGATATTTTTCTAAGGCTGAGTTGCACAAACTAACTGCCAATACCTTTGCTTTTGAGAATGTCATCGCCTTACATTTGGGACGTATTTGACCTTGCTAATGTATGGGATTGATATTTTCAAGGTCAAAGGTATTGGCAAAGTTAGTTTGTGCAATTGATCCTAAGTGAATATGAAGAAGCAATCAGCAATTTATAGCACCGCATACTTAAAAAAATTATATAAGTAGTTAAGTATCAACCAATATTTACAACAGAAAACAATAATATTAATATGAGTCATATGACTTTAAAAATAGTATCGAAGGGCCTTCAAAACACGATTTATAAACATTACAGACACAAATAAACATTTGAAGGTCCGGCAACAAAAAACTATGCGTACAACACGCATTATATGCTAATATTTCTAATATGTATGTTAATGGGACATGTATTTTTGATAAGCATCATTTAATCATATTTTTTATAAAGTGTAAATACTTTTTGATAAACATTTACACATTCTTACGGGTTAACAACTGTGGCACGCTTATCCTAGACAAACCTAAATCTAGTAATACTTATAAAATACTTACTTCCTTTCCTATTTTAAAACAAGTTTTTTTTACTTCACTTGATACTATCCATCCATCTTGAGTCCATGTATTTGGACAGTAAACCACGGAGAAGTGGCAACATACTTTTTCCTATGTTTAATTATCTCAGTTATATGTAGCACACGGTTTTTTTCGTCAAATACAATATTACTTTATTTGCATCCTTCTATGTTTAAGTGTTACATTATTTGTTTGTTTTTTGGATTATTCTGTTTACGGTTATTGTAAGTTGTGTTATTGAACTTTATTTATTTTGTAACCAAAGGTTTGTGAAATAGTAACTGTTTGATGCCTAAAACAAGTTTCAATTTTTTTTTGTGTATTTAATACTCCTGAAAGGGAGGGCAGTACCATCCATGTAGAATGTACATACATATATACATTTAAACTCACGCGTTTTTCCCAGAAGGGGTACGCAGAGGTGCCTGGACACCCACATTTCGCCTTGTATATTCCGTCCCACGATGTGATAGGTGGCGAGCTTATCGCCATATCGGGCACAAATTCCAGACTCTGGGCTGATAATGAATAGAAAAATACAATATCACTTTGCCTGACTCGGGATTCGAACCCGAGATCTCAGGTTTGCAAGCGTACCTTAGTACAACTACGCCACCGAGGCAGTCATATAGAAAGTAGATTAATAATAAATCCGTTACGATTCGACACGAAATTATGTATGTTTATCGGCCTACTTATCTGCCTTTTTTGTTTTTGCATGGAATATAAAAAAGCCCAGTTCAATGTCAAAACATTTCACTTACTCATGGCATCGATTTTTAGTATAAACTTTTGTATCAATTCACTGGAAAATAATTGCCACATAAATAATTTTCCGTATTAGATTATAATTTTTTGGCTGTTATCACTAAACCAAAGGCAAAAACAAATTATTCCAATTAAATTTACCGTGACTAACGGCTGTTAGGTATTTCGGCATTATCATCTAACCACAAAGCTTTGTATTCTGCCCGTCAGTTTGTCAATAACAACCGTGGTTTATTGCAGAAATGTATGGAAAAACCCTCGCAAGGCATCGTTTCGCTAAGCGACCAGTATAACATGAGCTCTGGGTTCGATGCGTTGTGATATTTTGTAAAAAACCGCTTGTTAAACGGTTTTTTATTAGTCATTGAAGGATTGTTTGCAAAACTATAATACAAAGTTTTGGATTTTATGAAATTAGGTTACCTTATGCCTTGAAATACAAAAAAAATTGGCTCATAGCGGGAAGGATTACCTTAAAGTTATTTATTAAGGTTTTAATGAGTTATATTGTATTGGCTCCATCAGGTTAAAGATTGAAAAAATATAAAATAACTAATAGAAAATTATAGCCAGGGGTCTTTTTATATTATTTCTAATACTTATTATTGGATTTCCATCTGATGTAAAATATGATTATTTAAAATAATTATATCAGCCCGGAGCTAGGAATTTGTGCCCAACATGGTTATACGCTCGCCCCCTATCATAAGTAGGGCGGAATACACAAGGCGACACGCTGGTGTCCTGGTCGCACATCTGCCTATCACTTCTGTGAGAAGGCGTGAAATTATGGATGTTTTATGTAGTATATTAAATCAACTATCTAAAATATTAAAAAGTTCTGGCAGGATACATTAATTGTAATAGATAAATATTGCATTCCCAGTTAACAAAATTCATACAAGTAATTACATTGAATTAAGAAAATGATTTTAGTCGGATTTTATGCAGAGTCAACGGCATTTAGGACATTAAAACAAACACAATGTTTGTAATTTAATTTGGTTTCTAAAAATAAAAGCCTGCATTCTACACAGTAGCAAAAATTGAAAGAGGAATAAAAATAACATATTATGTATTAAATAAAAAAAGAAAATAATTATTATGCCTAATTTTTTTAAATCTTTTTTTGTCTTCACTTCTTGCAGAAGCACTGCAAGAAGTAGAAAATATGATGACATTATTTATAAAACAAAATCAGTTTACGGACAGTTCATTGGTTGCAAGAGGTCAAGTAACACTGGCGGTTCGTTGCCTAATGTGCGTGTTGGTGAAAGTGCACCCGGACGCATTTGCATACGAAGTATTGTCAGAACATCCTTATTTACATACAAGGAAAATGAAAATTCAGTATGTCTATACTTATTTGTAAAATATCCAGTAATAAGTAATTTGCTTTCAATGTAATATTTAAATGTAAATCGATTTGCAACATGCAACTATTTTGTGTCGCACTATCGGAGTAGGAGAACAATTTGTACGGAGTTTAGGACTATGTATCAAGATTTAAGCGATCTTTATCAGCCGATATACGTTCCACGGCAAGGCAAGGCGCTTTTCTACAATCGAGAGTACGTTAGAGATAGGTTAGGCCATATAGTTCACCACGTTGGCCCAGTGCGGGTTGGCGGATGAAGTAACCCAATTTTTGAGTATTGGAATGCGCGTTTTAGGGCACTATATTCACCTTATATTTTAGTGTCCAGGAGTGCGGATAACTACGTATATACATATAGTTAAAATATTCTCGTGAAACTATTTATTGCAACCTGTGTTACAAGCGTAAAGGCTTGGCACAGATTGAGGTAATACAATATCATGTCCCAACACAAAATAGATAAATAAAGAGAAAAAAATGCAGTTACCAAAATTTTTTTAGGGTAGAAGAGCCTTGAATTACAGTATTAATGACATTCCAGAGCCGGGATTTCATGCTTTTAATTGTTATAAACTCGTTTTCGGCTTTCATCCATCACCTTCCTACGTGTATGCAAAACTGGTCTATACCTTGATTGGCCGTTGAATTATTGAAAAAAAGATTCGTGCTCGTGAAAAATGTGCTTGAAATGCATCGAATATGCTATAGTCTGTCGAAATTCTATCGGCACATGGTGACATTTGCAACAATAAAAATAAATAAAATATACCTATTTAACGCATTATTTGAGATATGTTTTCATAATATATACAACAAGCATTTATACTCGCAGTATTAACATGTCTAATATAACAAAATGCGAAGAGAGAAAAACTCTAGGCTTTTTATACAGCAAAACCTTAATTACGCTTCGGCCTACCCATAAAAAGAAAGAAATAAAAGAGTTTTTATTGACACGATTATAGCACCACACATACAGCACAAGTACATAACGTAGAATAATAATAATAAACTAAATACAAACAGGAGACAATAACAAAGAGAAAAAATACGTATTTAAATATGTGCATTAATTCGCAAACGTGCCAAAAGGACGCCATCTCAGCATAATCGCTGAATTGTCATTCGAATGACAATATACAGATAAAACATCCCTAATAGTTGTCCCATACCTTCGATATGAGCCACATTGAGCGACCTGGCTTTCTCGAGCTGGGCCCTTCACTGTATGAATAAAACTCCACAGTATTATGTAAAGTCGTGCGACCAGTCCGGCAAGTTCGCCTTGACCCGCCGCCGAGGCTCCGTCAGTCACACCGCGACCTCACTAAACTCCAACTCGATTTATGAAATTCGCCACGGATGAGAAGTGCAATTATGGTAGGGGTCATTAAATAAATAAATCCAACAGTAACATAAGTCCTGACCTCACAATAAGTCTTGTGTCGTGGATATCAGAAACTACAAGAGACTTCTCGTCTCACAAACACCCTGATTCGATACATATACCGGTAGATTACATAAATATTTGCCTCGGTGCGGGAATCGAATCCCTGGTCTCTCTTTTAACCGTTGGCTTCTAACAGCTGTACCGCAGAGGCTGTCAATTATCTGTTAACTTATTTCAAAATTATTTTCCGCGGAAATTTCTTGGATAATTGAATGCTTGTTTAGAATTAAATTGCTTGATTGTGTTGTCCTTGAGATCGTAACTTAGTTGTTTAAATTCACTGCCCTATTTTGTAGTAAAATTGAATTAAAGGCGCAATACGGGACTGCGTTCGGAATTAGTTTCAATCTTTTCATTCCTCCAAGAGTGAATTAAGTCTGCTTCCTGATTTAAATTAATCGATAAGTTCTTATTTCTATTCTTTCAAAGCCTAAAACATTACAGTGATAAAAGATTTCGACTAGCGCCTACAAGCATGTAGGTACCATTGGTAAGATGTCGAAATCCTAATCACTAATTTCTACTTATCTAGTGTCAAAATCTACGAACTCTAAAATCTATCAACCCCAGATTAAACTTGTAAAGGACGATATTACAAAAAAAATATATTTGGTGATACATGCATAAGGAACTATGATGCAAAATTTCATGCTTCTAGACAAAGTAATTAAAGCTGTGCAGTGTGCATTGTCTAACAGACAATTTAATATTCAATTTATAAGGCCATTGCATAAGGTATAAGACACGGAAATTCGTGATTAAACGTTAATACGAAGATTCTTAATAGCTTCCATATGTTTTTGTGATTAGTTTAACAAAAGGAATTGCGATCTCGACACATCAATGCCACGGTTCAAGGAAATTTATTATGCGGGTGTTATTTATTATCTTTGAAACAATAGATACTTTAATATGGAAATAAAATTGGAAACTGAAATGGCAATGAACTGGCTATATTAGTCTCTCTACCTTAATGTAGCTATCGAAAGACCTCTTTTGGATTGCTCAATAATTTTATTGATACGAATGGCTGACTTTATTTTCTTTACAATTTCCTTTTCCCCAATGGCCGTCTACGCACAACTACCAAATATTTAAAAAATATCAGGTACTTAAGATGCAAGTTAATTTAACAGGCATATTCCAAAAAAATAAAGAGAGGTCTTAATATTTTGGTCATCTTTATTAGTCGCTTACCTTCAGGACCAATTGTGCTACTGGCTACAACAATTTGGAAGGTAAAAAAACTATACAGCTTTACAAAGACACCACATTACGCAACGTAGTGGTCGACACAAAAAAATAAAACTCTTAAGGAATGCAACCACTTTTTGTTCTGTGATTTATGATTCAAACTGAAGAATGCGCTCTGCAGATGGGACTCACTTGCATTTAATTATTAACTTTATCACAATTGTGTAGAGTTGAAAATGATGTGTTGGTAGGTTTTGTTTATGTTTTCTTCATATGGTAAAAAGATAATGTGGCATAAGGAGTGTTTGTGTCGATTGTAGTGTTCTACGGTTAAGTGTGTTGATAAGATGAACGCTGTTTTGTTTGACGCCCTTATCGTGAAGGGTTAACAACGAGTGTTTTAAATGATGGAGGTGGAATGACTGAGCTGCTCTGTTAAAAGATGTATGCACGAAACCTGTTTAGACATTATATAAAATATTAACTTAAAATTAATATGAACACCTTTAAAGTCATTTAAAGTGTTAATAAAAAATATTCTGGTTAATGACACCACTAATTACTGCCCACCTGTGGTCTGGAATTCTATGGAATAGTGAAATCATTATCATTAACCGGTACGTTATATTATGACTATAATGCTCCCCATAGTTGATGATTTCTTATTCGACGCGATTCTGCCATCTTACTCTCAACCGGATGTACATTTTTAATCCTGGAAAAAGTTACTTCCCGGTCACCATATCGGGCTTAACGTGCCTCTATCCAGTCTCTATCAGAATGTACAAATGATTCATGGTTTTAAGAAACAAATTACATATGCATGGTAAATGAAAAGATTTTTAAGATGTAGGTGTAATGCTAAACATTTCCTTATGAAACGAAGTGGAAGGAAGCAGACTGTTTGCGATTATTATTTAAATTCTGACTCACGATTCAGTGTAGCCTACGCGTAAATACTGCCTATTGACAGCCGCAATTAGTATCAATTTAACAAATCCTTTTTAAGAACCTTAAGAGAAACTAAGACAAAAACACAGTCGTAAACTAGGAACTTAATACGGCAATTAATTAAAGATTTCTTTAGACGAGTAGGAAATGGCGCTAGTGATATTAAAAAATAAGAAATTAGACTAAGAGAATAATTTAGATTTGGGCTGCCAAAAGATCATAATAAATAATAAAGGAGTTACAAACATAGTTTTTATTTAATTTAAATTTTTATATTATAGAAATAAACGTATATGTCCCCGTTTTTAAAACTACACCAGCCTAATAATGATAAATTGCTCAAAAACTTATTGACACATTCAAATCTCAAAAATTCCCATAATTTACGATATGTAGGACAATGGAACAATGCGAGCACGTAATATAAACATTTACTAATAAAACGGTCGTATTTCCGAGTAAAGATTTATGTCTTATCAGGCACATTGTTATCAACTTGCCATATTTACACTGTAAGGCCACCGGAATTCCTAAAATAATGACTAATATGTACTATGAAATATTTAAAGAAGATTGCACAGTTGGATTGGGCAATATTGAGATAAGTATTGAGAGTACAATGCCTAGTTATAGTGTTTAACTTAGTCCGTTCTATTATACATACGGGGTCAGAAAGCCTATGGACGCCGGCATAACTCTCAGGCCTCCCCCGAGGCGCCCAAAGGGGTGCTATACATTTTTCTTGTCATTAAAGAGGGTAAAACCTACGAATAAAACACTGAACTTTCAAAGCTAATTGATAGCAACAATAACCGGCAAAAGAAAACATTATAAGAAAAGTCCGCCCCGTGACCACGAAAGTTGTATAGCATTAGAAACGTCGGTAAGTTAAAAAAAAATAAAAATTAAACCAAATCCACCATAAATAAATCTGTAAATAATAGTTTACTTGACAGCGTCCGTGGTTGGTTAGACGCCGCCTGTGAAACGAGAGGCCGCGGGTTCGATCCCCGCGCCGAGAGAAATGTTTGTGCGGCCCACAAATACTTCTTCCGGGTCTGGGTGTTTGTGAGACCGAAAAGTCTCTCGTAGTTCCTGATACCCACGACATAAGACTCGATCTTAGTGTGGGGTCAGGACTATGTATGTGACTGTTGGGCGTTATTTATTTATTATTTTCAATGTATAACATTCGCGCAAATAAAAAAAAACATTGTCATAAGTAAAGTTAACTATCTGAGATTTCGCGATGAGAATATCAAAGTTTTGTGAAGTATTCAATAGGCCAGTGTTTGACTATTGCTTTACACTACTTAATCATAAAAACGGTCCTAGTCATTAATGGTACAGACTACAATGTAACTACATGAATTATTGGTCAAAAATTGAGTTAAAACCTAGTTGCAAATTACATAGGCACTGGCCTGTGATTACTAGCGTCCGCTCGCAGTTCGGACAATCAATTAAGGTTTTTCAATATGAAATATAATAGTTGCCTGCCCTTGGATATTTCTTAGAAGGTTTGACTTTGAGTAAACGACCGGTCAAAAAGACACAAAAATTTTTACTTAAAAAATATCGTAGGTTGATTTAAAAAAATATATACTAATATTTATTATCTGAAATTGTTTACAGGTTCAATAAATTGTAAGTTACTAAATAATACATTTAATTAACAAAAGTTTTAAAGAATAGCATTGCATAAAGACTGTAAGAGTTTTCACTCTAGGCAAGGCCTGTCACGTGAGATGTCTCTGGAAATTGGTTAGTTGTTGCCAGTGATACATTAAACAAAAATATTACCTTATGATATCTACTAAGAATAGACAAAGTATTAAGAATAAAGAAACATACTAAAGAACAAAAAATACTAAGAACCAACAAATTAAAAAAATTAAGATTGAAATTACTAAGTTATCAAAACAGGAAAGTGGAAAAACAGGAATAGGTGCAACTTTACTAGTATTTGTCGAAAAATAGGTAACCTAATTAAAACATTAAAAAAGATTATAATTATTATTGCGTATTGATTCGTAAAACAATTAGTGATATCCGGAATTGCACAACCACCCAATATTTTTGACGTCAGAAAACTTGTAGGCGTAAAGTTGAATGCCAAATTGTTGTGCAACATGCATAGAAGTAGAGGATTTAAGAGTGATAGAGCCTTGTTATACTGACTGCACAGCAAAACTGACATACAGTTTTGCTTGTCATATTTTATCCTGATTACTGTTTCTTGAAAACCTAAATATGTTTTTTGCTTATGTCCTTTGGACTATTCCAAAAGTCGGACATGCAATGTTAAGCCACAGGATTATGTCAGTAACTTTTGTTCTAAGAATAAAATGTATTCACTATCTTATCATCCTATTACTAGAAATCCTGTTGGATGCCTGTATCTAGCGACTATCGGCAACCTTTGTTACGACGTCTCACCAAGTCTCTAGTCTCACCACCGATAAACTTTGAACTTAAGTTCTACCTACTAACTAATTTCTTAACCCGCAATAAGACAGCGTTGTGGATAATAATTTTCAAAATTCATAGCTACTTTACACTCTCAATTAAATGCTCGATCGTAGAGATGTTTTTTTTATTGCAATGAATGGAGAGACGATCATGCCGTTCGCCTGATGGTAAGCGATGCGGCCGCTCATGAACAGTAGGAAAACCAAACAACACCTTGAATGACAAAGCAATGCTTGGCACTCCATTGTACTCGCTATCCTATGACACATAAGATGTTAAGTCTCAATATGTCCAGTAGTTACTCTGGCTACAATGTCCTTCAATCCAATCCAATCGTACCGAAGTTTTGTATTGGCACGATCCCTCTTCCAGAGACCTCTTTCTCGATTTCGGACTAATACAGTAGACAGCATTGTCCTAAATAACTATTCGAGATTCTACACGCATCGTCCGCATTTCCCGTGCCATTCATAACTAGTATAATAAAACAGCGTAATGGCTCGGCATTGGGCCTCCGCGCTGCATTATCACGAAACCTCAGACGACCTCGCGCACAATGCCACGCTCTGCAAACTTATACCAAAATACCACTTTTTAATGCGCATTTCCTCGTGCCAGTGTCGTTCTAATCTCAACTCTAACTTGTCGAAAATTAAGTTCAAATTTGATTGATAGATAGAACTAAAAATAGACGTTTAAAGATAACTGTATAATAGGCATAACTCATAAGATATAAGGAACTTGTGCAGAGTTGTTATTTTTATTTAAATGCAATATTAATTGTGATATAATCATAATTAAATGTCGATTTTAAAAAACTCGTTTTAAATGAATATTTTATAATATAACTTTTCTAACATTTGAAATCCCAAATCTAATTAATATTAATAAAATAATTTTGAAGTATTAGCGAGATACATTTTCTTATCGCTGATCAAGAATGAATCATTGCGGATTATTATCGTCATTTATACTAGTAGAGAACCTTACTGTAGCTCCTTAAATTGATGTCGAACAAGCAGTTCTAATTGTATCTATCTGCAAGAGATAACTACCATAAGCAGACACTTTGAAATTCAATTCAATTACAGCCAACTTTATTGTAGTTACTTATTGTTCCATTATTGACAGCCTCCATGGCGTGACCATCCAGTTGGTTAGACTCCGGCAGCACAACGAGCGGTCGCAGGCTCGATCCCCGTATCGAGACAAATGTTTGTATGAACCACAAACATTTGAGCTTGTGTATTTGTGAGACCGAAAAGTCTTTCGTAGTTTCCTATTCGATCTTAGTGTGGGGTTAGGACTATGTATGTGTCTGTTGGGTATTTATTTATTAGAAAAATATATGTTTAACCAATATAGCTTTCCTCTTTGTATACCTTTTTATTCGCTTCCTTCCCCATTTGATGGTCCAGCAACACATCTATAATCCCCGCGTAGTCGATATTCGTGAACGGCAGTGATCACTTATTCATTTCATTTTGTACAAAACGAATTTTAAAAAAATAAACAAGAAAAGTTTGCTTGACCTATTGAATAAAAAATATATATTATATGGAATCTCCGCTGCTAAAAATATTCAACCATATGGATGCAATATAAATATGAATAAAGAAATTGATACTCTCCATACTGTAATATTTTTTGTGAACAGAAACATGAGTGGGTGGCGGTGTCGATCATATTGTATGAAGCTTACAAGTTACAACACTTTTGTTATGCAAATCTGTTTTTTGCGCACGCTCGGAAATGTTGAAGATCACTGACACTTTAATGAACAAAGCTGTATTCCGAAATGTAAATTGAAGTACATTACAAATATGTACCTTTTTATACTGGCACTACCAAGAAAATAATATATCAGCCCATATACGACCCACTGCGGGGTATAAACCTCCCCTATAATCCAGAGTTTGATGAAGAAGGATTAGTCCTTATGTTCCACAGACGCCTAGTGCGGGTTGGCGGACTTTACATACCATGGAAATTCTTACAAATCGCTATGGTATGCAGGTCCCATAAAGATGTTTTTCTACAAGATGCATAGTATTTGACTGTCGACATAATTAACCATGTTACTATAATCCCCCCGTATTCCAAAGGCAATGTAATTCAAATAGATTCTTTACGGTTCAAATATGTTTATCTCTTACTATTAGGCTTAGGCTTACTTAGGCTGCCTCGGTTGCGCAGTTGTACTACGGTATGATTGTAAAGCTGAGGTATATGGTTTGAATCCCAGGTCGGGCTAAGTGGTATTGGATTTTTCTATTAATTATCAGGCCGAAGTCAGGAATTTGTGCCCGATACGGCAATGGGCTCGCCCCTATAACATCGCAGGACGCAACATAAGGCCATAACACATAAGGCGAAACGAGGGTGTCCTGGTAGAACCTCTGCCTACCCCTTCTGAGAAAAAGACATGAGTTTATGTTATGTATATAATGCTAGACATAATTATGTTGGTTTGCTCAAAATCAAATAAATAAAGATTATATCTGAAATGCGACAAACATGGTTGAGTCACTGTTAGTAGTTTTGTTATTATGTTTAGTGGCCTCTACTCAGTCAGATATTAATGTGCACCAGTCCAAGTAGTATATAACATATAAAGGTTGTGTATGAATAAACTAGGTTATCCAATTTAGTATTTTCAACAGTTTAACAGTTTCAAATGAAAAAGCGATTAATAAATGTGTAGACCAAATCATCGAGTCAGGGTGGTACTCTTACACGATTAAAACAGGGAGCTAATTACTCAGCCTATACTTAATACCTATCGGTTTTCGATATCTTGTCTATAAAATAAAATTGCGATTTGATTTGTTAACTACTCAGAATTATTTACCTTAATATGCAAACAACAATTGCGCCGTAATTAAAGTTATGCTGTGTAAAAAAGCATATTATAGAATCGATAATTATATGAAAGACAAAACTTCCTGGGAATAAATTGGTAAATTTTTACCAAAATACAACAATCGACATAATAATGATATATATACCTAGCGACATTATTGTGGCATAAGACATAAACTATTGTAACTTTATATGGCTTTAAAGAAAAGAAAAAAAAAAGAAAAAGATAAAAAAGACAGTTCGTGTTGCTGAGGGAGTTTCTTGCGCCGTTTCTTCTTCACTACAACACGTTTCGAAGTGGTGGTAGCAGTAATTAACGATTCAAAAGGTCTTGTGATTTTTTTGATTTTCATTTAGCCGGCCGTATCTGTCCGTACCTGTGATAGAGTTTCTCTAGTATCCGTTCTCTACACTTGCGGTATAAACAATTCTTACAAATATAATTATAAATATGAAAGATTATACAGATTGTTGTGTTTTGCCATTTAAAACTGTAATTAAGCCCGAAGTCATAATTAGTAGCTAATATATCCAAAAACAACATATGCCAAAACTGCGGAGACAAACGTCTACAAAATAAACCAAGGAATTTAAAAATATAATTTCAAATATTGTTGGTCGTAAATTGTGTTCATATTGACAGACTGCATACAAGTATTTTTAACAGAAGCCCCGTATATTTCAAGTTTATTTGAGACAGAGAATTCAAACAATACGGCACTCGTTTCGTTCGTATGACACGTAGTTTATAATTTTTGCACGTTCGCAATAACATAACGACTAACGTTAATGTAAACTAAACATTTGTTGAACACGCCACGAAACATGTCGTGTCTGCGCGAAATCCTTGGGCGATGCATAGTGCGGAACCGACGCGATGTTTTTTTATTCTCTCTTTGAATATTTTTTTTTTCTTTTTCTTTTACCAATCAGTTTGTGTTTTGTGATGATGATCTGTGTGGCCAGTATTATTTTTAATTGCATTGGTCTGGAAAACTAGTAAACAGTTCAGGGGATGGTAATTTATCACTGCCGCCCGCGCATGAACTTACACAGCGCTAGTATCATGGATTTGTTGCCGGTTTATCAAATCGGGAGGAGAGCTAGAAAGTAAATGGATGGGAAGAGGAAAAGGGTATTGGGCATCCGGCAATCTCACTCAAAGAAGTAAACACGGCATTGAAGCTGTCGCTTCACGTCGATTTCCTGTGAGATAGTGGTGCCGCCCTGGACGAGCCTGCCCGTTCATGAGTCATGACTGACAACAGTGGGTCTCCAACTTCGATAAATTCAGTATTTACTGGGCAACACCTAAGGTTTTATGGTTAGAGTTTAGCGCAGGGCCACGCAATGTTTAATGTGAATAAACTCTGAGTGGTATTGATACTGTGTATATATAAATGAACTTAACATGATCTATAAGTTAATTCAAGTGTCCAAGCACATCACTATTGACAACAAACAAACGGTCACACCCACGTTCGTTTCGACGCTTCCTACTATTGTTCGAAAATATTGAAATAACATACACATGTTAATCACCTACTTACATTTAATTTTAAACTATACTATCCCAACCCGGGCAAAGTGACATTGGATTTTTGTATCGCGTCCGGAGTCAGGAATATGTGCCCGATATGAAGATGGGCTCGCCCCCATCACATCATGCGGAAAAAACAAGACGAAATCTCGGAGTCCTAATAGCTCCTCTGCCTACCTCTCCTGGGAAAAAGGCGTGAGTTCATACAGTATGGTCAAAAATCAGGTCAGACAGGGTCCGATCCAAGGCGTGCATTTGGGTACCTATTATTAAAAAACTGCGAAAAAAAGTTATAAGAAAGGATAACATCATTATCGTGAGTTATAATATATTATTTTAGTATCCATATTAAATTAGGCTTGTTACGGACGCGGTTGTTATCAGCGTAATGTAACTGTCCCAATTTATTAATATATTTTATGAAATATTTTGTTTATCATATTTCGGGAAACGGATCAATTAAATAGAAGACATTAATAATGCCTGCTAATACCTTTATCGATCGGACAGAGTTTCTTTGCCATCCTGTATATGTACTTTCTTATAATAATTTAAACGGCGCGACGAGGGTCCCAAAACAGCCCATTATTTAGAAGCCGGCTTCTTATTCCACTAGAAAATTATCTCCAGACGATTTTCGCAATAATAGTTCACATAGATAAGTTTGTTACAGTACAATGCCTTTCAAGACATCATTTAAAACATTTTAAGCCTATTGTAATAGTCTAGATTCTTTATTTTTGCAAAATCCTATTTAATATTCTGAGAAGAGATTTAGACAAGTCTTTGATAGTATTGTTTGAGTTAGGCTTATTCTTTAGACTTTAGTCAGCTAGATAATGCATTTGCATGTCGCCGACTTCCATCTAGATAGCGTTATCTCAAATTCCATTGTTTCCGATTTTAAGCTGATTATTTAAAGGAGCGGTATTCTCAGTAATTGTGCCCTTTTCTAGACGCCGTTGTTAAAACAGTTAATTGCTGAGAAAGTTACTTA
Source organism: Hyles lineata (assembly GCA_030180105.1). Lineage (NCBI taxonomy): Eukaryota > Metazoa > Arthropoda > Insecta > Lepidoptera > Sphingidae > Hyles > Hyles lineata. The sequence continues at coordinate 1,069,442 of JARJEE010000040.1, forward strand.
GTTTAATGAAAGGATTTTAACTGTTTAGGCCCAGTTGCATCAACTTACTTTGACGGTAATTTTAACTTTGACAATGATAATCCCATACCTTTGGCATGTATTGACAGCCCGTGTGGCGTAGTTGGTGAGACACCTGTGTATTGTCTGTGAAATTTGAGGCCGCAGGTTCGATCCCCGCATGAGACAAATATTTGTGTGGTCCATAGGTATTTATATCGAGTCTGGGTGTTTGTGAGATCGAAAAGTCTCTCATAGTTCCTAATACCCACGACACAAGACTTGATCTTAGTGTGGGATCATGAATATGTACGCGACTGTTGGGTGTATTTATTTATTTATTATCTCAGCGTTGATATTGTCAAAGTTAAAACTTAAAGTTATCGTCAAAGTTAATACAACTGGGCCTTAGAGTGATGTGTGCAATGTATTTGTGTATTTATCTTAATCCTAATGAACTGTTTCACAAGTCGATGTAATAGTTGAAATATAAACAAAGATTTATCTGCGGTAATGAGAGATTTGATCGTGAGGCAATCGGAGTAAACATGTCGAAACCCGCGCGGGATAAACACACCGAGCGTGGGAGAAAAATAAACTTTTTAATCAAAGATCACAGTTGATAGTCGTACTTGGTTTAAATATTCATATTTATGTATTGCAGTAATATTGCAATGATATTTGAATTTTACGGTAAGTTTAATCAAAAATGAAGGTAAGGTTAACTTACCAATGAACTTCATAATTAAATAAGTAATAAATAAATAAATAACACCCAACAGTCACATACATAATCCTGACCCCACACTAAGATCGAGTCTTGTGTCGTGGATATCAGGAACTACGAGAGACTTTTCGGTCTCACAAACACCCTAACCCGGAAGAAATATTTGTGGGCCACACAAACATTTCTCTCGGTGCGGAAATCGAACCTACAACCTCTTGTTTCTCAGGCGGCGTCTAACCAACTGCGCCATGGAGGCTGTCATTAAGTTAATTATCACAGAGTACTTTGTTATATAGGAAATAATTAACGTCATAATTTTCAACCACAGGAAGTTGACTACGAATAGAACCAAGGATTTCCCTAGCCACATGTTGAAAGCGGCCCGCATCCAGCGATTTCTTGAAACATTTACCGTCAAGTCCACCAAGAAGACAAGTCCATTCATTTCTGTAATATTTCTTATCCATACAACATTATTCAATGTAAATATTAAAGCAATCTCTTTAAAGAAAGTGTAAAAGTATTTATATCATAATGGTTTCTTTCAATCAGTATTTATACAACACAATGACGCAATGAAAATGATAATAATATATTTTCAGAATAAGAATTTCTTGCATTGTCGTTTTGCACAGTTATTGCATTCCAAAGCGGTGTTAACATTAATTCATGGTTCTTAAGTATCTGTACAGCATTCTTAATTCTTTGAAACATTTCATAATTATTTTACGGGGATTTTTTGCCTTCACACAGCTGCGAGTTCAGAACATGATATTCGTGTGAATTTCGGTTGTATTTAAAATATTCACACCACCACCTATCACATTGTGGGACGGAACATGCAAGGCGAAATGTGGGTGTCCTGGCACCTCTGCCTACCTCTTCTGGGAAAAAGGCGTGAGTTTATGTATGTATTTAAAATATAGTTTAATAGCTTACAATTAAAGTAGCTTATTTTAGAAGCTTGTTGTGAAAGCAATTCCTTAAACGTGAAAGCCTTAAGCTTTTTAAAAATCCATCCCGAAGGTCTATTCACCCAAATAAGGAATGGATTTTCTCAATTTTCGAAGTTGAAAAAGCATAAATGTGTGTTAAGGTCAATATTTATACAATACTGCCTGCTAGTATGTAACAATCAGGGATACTTTTTTTCAGCACCGGCGCTATATATTATGATTCTTTTTTAGTGCATCGTGTTCAATCACAATGATAATTCTTATTTCTTTTTTTCTTTTCGGAGTGTAGATACTTGTACTTTTTAAGAAATGGTTGTACCATTCCGGCATTGTTAACAAATTAGTGAAGAACAGTTTGCTATGTTCCGGAATTAAAGCCCAGTACAGCATTGAATTTGTCATGACTGATCTATGAGGGATCATCATACATGGGGAAGGCTTTTGTTCAGCAGTGGACTTCCTTTGGTTAGAGAGAGAGAGAGATTAAAGAGAACAGAATTGAATTAAATTACCTCAAAATGTCATAATATCTCAACATCTCATTAAATAATAAAATATTATCACATGCGTTCCCCTCACAAGGATAGGTCAAGGTATGCAGTTGATAGCGGATGCATCTGTGACACGCACAAGGCCGCGGTTTAATTGCATACTGTTGCACCATTGCATCAGTGTTGCAACCAGCTGGCTGAAACACGTGCAAATGTGCACTCACTCATGTGCTGCTACTGTTATAATCATTATTGGACTGTTTGAGAAAGGGCTAGATGCTAACAAATCTCTTTTTGGACCTGGATACTGTGCTATCTGGAGGGTTATTCCATGATCTTAAATTAAGTTCGAATGTTTGGAAGTATTTAAAACAGTATGAATGTACCTAGATACTCCACTCAGTGGCGGTACTTCCATACAAGCCCAAAAGCCCGGCTTGCCTTACTTAATACGCATATAATCAACCCTAAAGGAAAATTAGTACTCAAATAAAATACATTCGTTTAATGCAAAACGTCAATCATTTTTAAATTTACCGCGTCGCGGCGTACTATAATGGAGCGCCGCGCCTGCGACGGAGTACCCGCGCTCGCAGCGCCGCACCCGGCAACTCGCCAAAGCGAGCGCCGCGGTCTAAAACTAATATAAAATTACTAGCTTTTGCCCGCAACTTCGTCTGCATTATTAACTTTATTTACAATATATTTTATATACTTAAAAATCGATACTTCATTAAATAAGATATAACGTCCTCATTTCTGCCCTAAAATTCCGAATTACGTCACTATTTATTTGTGAATATTCTGTTGGGCAAATTATGTGGTCTACTACTTACTTTATCAACAACGATTTCCCGCTCTATCTCCACTTAAAACTTAAAAATCCTAAACCTTACAATTGGTCATTATTTATTTATATTAAGTAGATATCATTAAACATAATAAATTCCTCCCTCTAAAATTTATAATATAATCCAGGAACTACGCACAATTTGCGCGAATCCCATTTATGTATTTCTAAAATGAAAGTTGCTTATGCCCGATATTCCAACACAACCTTTCGTCCTTTTTCTCCTTTCCCTGACCCCTCCCGTAAATGTGAAACTCTTACACTCATGAACAACGTACAAAATTAGTAAATATTAAAATATTTCTTTCCCTATCCAGTTCTTGAATTATACCATCAAGCTCAATTTTTAAGGGTTATTTTGTACCCACGGAACCCTAAATACTTTTTATAAAATTTCATCCCATTCGTGCCATTTTTCAAAAATTAGTGCACGCCAATTTCTTGTGTTTATAATAGGTAGCTAAAATACGAATTTTTGTACCAATAGTACGAATTTTTGTACAGCGGTTTCGACTTTGCATACAAAATTACAACCCTTATTTTAAGCCCTTTGATGCTAATTTAATTCCAAAAAGTATGAAGTGTTTTTTTTAATTGACTATCTAACCTACCAAGTTTGAAATCTGTACCTCTCACGGTTCGTTTTTCCATACAACACAATTTCACCCTTTTCATTCCTTTAGGGGTTGAATTTCCAAAAATCCTTCCTCAGTGCTACCCTACGTCACTATAGAATTCCTTGTGTTAAGTTTCACGTTTCTAGCTTCTGTAGTTTCGGGTATGCGTTGATTAGATAGTTCGGTTCTACAAAATTTCAACCCTTATTTTAACCCCTCTATGGTGAATTTTAGAAACATAAAGTATGCAGTTATTTTTGTTTTAGTTTGACTAACTAAAGTGCAAAGTTTGACAATTATAGCTTTAACGGTTTCACTTTTCCATACAGACGTTTTTTTACCCTTTTCACCCGCTTAGGGGTTGAATTCCAAAAAATCCCTTCTTAGTACTCACCTGCATTACAATAGGAACCCTTGTGTAAAGTTTCACGTTTCTAGCTTCAGTAGTTTCGGCTGTGCGATGATTAGACAGTTCGGTTCTACAACATTTCAACCCTTATTTTAACCCCTTTAGGGTGATTTTTAGAAAAATAAAGTATGCAGTTATTTTTGTTTTTGATTGACTAACTAAAGTGCTAAGTTTGACAATTGTAGCTTTAACGGTTTCGATTTTCCATACAACAGATTTTTACCCTTTTCACCCCCTTAGGGATTGAATTTCCGAAAATTCCTTCTTAGTGCTCACCTGCGTCATAATAGAAATCTCTGTGCAAAATTTCACGTTTCTAGCTCCAGTAGTTTCGGCTGCGCGTTGATTAGACAGTCATTAAATCACCCTAGACTCGCAACACTTCAACCCTTATTTTAACCCTTTTATGGCCAATTTTCGACAAACAAAGTATGCAGTTAGTTTTCTTTTTAAATGACTAACTAAAGTGCCAAGTTTGACAGTTGTAACTTTAACGGTTTCGATTTTCCATACAACGGTTTTTTACCCTTTTCACCCTCTTAGGGGTTGAATTTCCAAAAATCCCTTCTTAGTGCTCACCTACGTCATAATAGGAACCTCTGTGGAAAATTTTACTTTCCTAGCTCCAGTAGTTTCGGCTGTACGTTGATACGTCAGTCAGTCAGTCAGTCAGGTTCCTCTTTTATATATATAGATTTCATTCAAAATCAACGCTGGTCCACGCGTGACGCAATATCTTAAAAAAAAACGGAACACACCAAAGTATTATCTATCTTTTTCTCTCTCGTGTGCTTTTACGAGGCTTTTGGCGTATATTGCCCTCTCAGTCGCACCTATGGGTGAAATGCTACTACCATGACACTACGTACCTATACATATAGCTATTTTTTAATGCAATTTGTACCAAGCAAAATGCCCGGCTTCGCGTACTGAAGTTGTACACGTGACGCGTCATATTATGGTCCAAATTTATCGAAAAATATTTATGTTTTGCTTTTAAGTAATATTGGATATTATATAAAATAAATTGATATTTTTAGAGACCGTATTATGATATTTTAAATATATTTAGTAATATATAATACTAAGTTTAGAATTGTCCATAAATTAGGATCTGTAGATAGCTTCACGCGTTTCACATTGAGCGAACGACGTACGTACGTTTAATTTTCGTTTAATGATATTATTTTACGATTATTAAGTATGATAATAGGTGAAAATGTCCTTTGTGATGAATTAAAGTGTGTGCAAGTGTTGATCGGCCAGGAAAAGGTAAATTCATTAAATTTCGTTGACAAACAACTACTCGTATCTGATCCAAAACCTACGCCTGATTTCTGTATTTCTCAAAATTGTAAAAACCATAGAAGACAATTTCATAGATCGCCGTACAAAACTACATGGATTGCTGATGTTCTCATACTAATAAGTTATACTGTTGGTGTTGCATATTTTTTTCGTACGATGTAAATGTATGGAATTCTTCCGGCTAAAGTGATATAAATAATTTAACTGGTACTTCTTAAATACATAGTGATTCACAAAAACATATGAATGCATTAATTTCTTTTCATAATTCCGGTAAACAGCGTATAAAAAGATCTTTATCGCGTATGTATGTATGTGATGAGATTTCAAAACATAATGCTCGCGTAGACAGTAATCATAGTGTTTTCAGAGATGAGTTGTCATTTAGTTCATCAAGAGCTTCCTTTCAGGGCTCATGATGGATAAAACAACTCACATGCATTCACAAATCATAATATGAATGTATTACTTAATAATAATTTGTGTCCACGAAGTTAAACACGGCACCGTAGTTGCTATGCTTGTGCTATTGTAGTGCCGTTTATTAAAAATACAGTATAAAGTTACGTATGCATGTCCAAAAGTAATTTTAATTACATATTTGTTTTATCCATCTATTTATAACTAATGATAGGCCCTTTATTGAGAATATTAAATAGATGGACGTGAAAATCGCGCCATCTATTAGATTTTTTCGAAACGAATTATTGTAATAGATGTTTTCATAACGGCGATAAAGATATTTATTATTTTAATGGTTTTTATCCTAATCCTTGATTAAGTCTAAAACTGACTTGAAGGCGCAAAGTTGAGGTCTCGGATTCGAATCTCGGGTCATTTTTCTATTTAATATTTTTAATTTTTTATCATCGCTAGGCTCTCCCCTTGTCACATCATGGGACAGAATAAGTTCGTCTTTCTTAATATCATTTTGCTACTAAATCAATACATATTATATCTAAAAAAATATTGGGCTTGCCTTAGTCCATAACCCTAGGCACGCCACTGACTCCACTAAATGTTCTTGAATCTTCTATCGAACATCGTAAGCATAGACTAGGTTCGGAGTAAGTGATGAGTATCGGAGAGGATAATATCGATTTTTAGAAGGGAAAAACGTAGATTTTACTTCGGACGGACGTGGACATCCGAATATTCTTATTTCGTTTCCGACCATAGAGTTACTTTACCCTTTGTCACGTAAACCAGGATCAACAGTGGCACACATTATAATGACACCGAGCATTGAAACTCAGCGAGTCTCCAGGAATGTCTAACTTGTTTATAACCTGCAACATGAAATTAAATTGGTGGGGTTTGGAAATATTTTTGTCTACTCCATCCATAGCAAAGGTGACAAAACAATGAATTAAAGAGATAAATAAATTCGAATTAAGAATTTTACGCCCAAGAAGCCAGCTGTAAAGCACTACTAATCCAATTATTATTACATTTCATCTTTTATACATAAGTCTATATCACTTACCATCAGGGACCTGTTTGCTTATTTGCCAGCCCAGTTTGTATAAAAAAGAGCATTAGAATCATTTGTCAGGTTAATATAATTATGATGGCTTGAAGCAAACTAAGGTTTTTATGGTACGCATGCTGAACCCGAAACCACGAAACTTGCGTATTACCGGCTCCATTCAGAGGCAATCCTGAACTAACTGCCTAACAAAGCTTTGGGGACACCTCGACCAACTGCGATCCGACTCGTTAACTATGTTGACGATAATCATATCGTACATAAAATATGCCAATATTAACAGTTAGTAAACATCGATAAATGCCTCAATCCATACGCACACTGCAACGCGTGTACTTAGTTGGCCGCTGTCCATTTGAAAGCAACAATGCTTCGGTTAAATGTTAATGGTGCGACCACACAAGGCAGCTTGTCGGATGAATGGAATATGCAGGTGTCCACTGCTTTACCCACCTATACTCCGTTTATGGTGTTCCCGCGCCTTTATGGCCCTTTGCGGTTTACGTGTATTCTTCTAGAAATGACTCATGTTTTGATACAAAAGTCAAGTAAACATATTTTTTTATGCGGAATGTAACGGGGTATCCATTCAATACATTGAGAACACTGGTCTATGTCATTTATTTCTTAGGAGTCGACAACAGCATGTTAGGGTATTTTTAAGCAACAAATATAATTGGGGTTCTATCTCCGAAACAATACATTGTATTGTATTGTATTGTATTATACAATTTATTGTTGATCGAAGGGATCCGTCATGGAATATCATTAGATGTCGAGAATTTTAGCAAACCGGGACTATTTGTTTGCTTTGTTTACTCTTCAATTATTTTTAAGCTGTTAAACTATGTAAAAAAATTACAATAATGCAGGTCGGATTGAAATCAGATGTATATTGCTTTAAAAGTAACCCAAAAATACTACCGTTGGTTATTATCGCACACGTAGATCACATGCACGGCAATTTATAAGCATAGTTGCCTTTCGGGCGGATACGAATATCGTCAACAAAAATATAGCTTCTGTTGGCCTAGTGGTAACGGACAAGTCGCGGCTGCCTATACATTTAGGGTAGTCGCGGGCTAAAATCCCAAGACATACCTATGACTTTTCGGAGTAATGTGTATTGGTAGTCAATCGCCACGACGCGACGCGACGTGAAAGAAAACGTCACAAAATCCTAAGCGTCGCGTGCGTCGTGAGGAAACCTGCTTACCATAACAATTTGAAATAATTTATATGGTGTTTAAAAGTCTGCCAACCCGCACGAGGCCACCATAAAATATACTATGCCTGACTATGACTAACCCCTCTCAATCGTACTCTCGGTTGCAGAAGAGGCCCGTACCCTGCAGTGGCGTATTTGGGCTAATACAGTTATCCAATCCAGGGCTCGGTGTGGTTAAAATTGTTTTGTATAGATAATAGATTGCATTTCGCTTTGTGTCAAGTGCACCACTGTGCAACTTTACCTTGCCAGTATAAATAATGATTCGTGAATCAACTACTTTTAATTTTGACCTTGCCGAATTGTGTTTCTCCTTGAAGCCTGTCATTGTCGAGGACTATTGCGGCAATCTAAATAATGATGATTAATGGTCATTATGCGTAATGTTTTATATGTACTATTCAGCATTAGTGCTATAAAATTATTGTTTGATGTTATGTCTTTACCCGTGCTATTTTTATCTTTAGCGACGATTTTGATGCCAGTAAATAATGTGAGATGTATTTTTTATGCAAGTAGATAATGTTTTTTAGATTAACGCGAATTACGCGATTAACGCTATAACATCCGTAAATAATAGTTTAATTTCAAATTGCAAGTAGATGGTTCGATATTTTTTAAATGTTACTTCTGTATCTTACGTTATATTCGTATTCAATATTATATCCTATTAGGTTTTTAGCCTAATAGGATATAATATTGCTTACCAATGTCGATCATGAAGCATATTGAAGCCTGATTTTGCTAAATGATGGTGAAGGTGGTTATGATTTTACTAAATTTTATTGAATTGATATGAAGTGCGGGCGTGGCCTGTCGGTAACAGACTTGACGCGGCTGCCTGCATGTGCTAGGTGGTCGCGAGTTCGAATCCCAGGGCACACCTCTGACTTATCGGTGTAGGTACTGATAGCTGTTAATGATCACGAAGGAAGGAAAACATCGTGAGGAAATCTGCATACCATAGGGATTCATAAGAATTTCTATAGTTCGTAAAGTCCGGAAACCGTACGTATACGAGTATAAGACCTAACTCCTCTTAATCACACTTTTGTTTGTAGAGGAGGCCCGTGCCCTGTAGTGGGACGTTTATGCCAGAAAAAAGCTCCATAAAGCATAGTTGATTAAATCTGCTACTTATTATGAAAAAAGTAACTTTTTGTATTAATAATAGATTAAATAAAAAAATATTCAAATCCAACGATTTTTGTGACACGTTTTTTTTACCACACAAATAAAAGCTAGTACGCAAGATTCCGGTTTGTGGGAACAAGTGTAACAGCGGAAATCGGTCGAGAGTGAATTCTTCGCGCCGGTTCCTGGAATATGACTCACGGTTTTAGGTAGAACCGCGGCGAGCATACCGTACCGTGAAACGGATCTAAATGAAAATATGTGAATGATTTTTTCCGAGTCATTCTTCGATTTAATAAAATATTATATGTATTTCTGATAGTTGGTATTAGTGGGTAGTATTGGTTTCAAAATCGTTTGCTAAAGTCGGTACAGTCAGCAACATAAATCGCTAAACTTCACATTTTTTAATAGCCCTTTTACGAATTAAAATTTTCTAATTACTACTCTGTAGTCGTAAAATATATTTTTTGATTTAAATTTTCCCAGAAGGGGTAGGCAGAGGTGCCAGGACAGCCCCATTAGTCGTAAAATATAATTAAGTAATGTCATCTTCGTCGAGAAGTGCTATAAGATATTGGAAATAATTATTATTTTGGATGATAAGATCATTTGAAATCTCGTAAATGTGTAGCGACTTATGTTGCTGGCTATACATTTTTATTTTTCGTCCTGGCTTGATTTAAAATTTAAGTAAGGTTGGTGCATATACCACATAGTGGCTCCCTAGTAGCCGAAACCGAATTCGCGGTAGGCCTAGAAGAAGATGGCGTGACGAACGCTACCTATATCTTCCAAACTGGCGGCAGTTAACATCTGACCGCGACCAATGGAAGGAAAGGAGGTAGGCCTTTGCCCAGCAGTGGGAATTAAAGGGCTCATAATAATAATAAAAATGGTGCATATATTTTTAATGTTGCACAATAATTTGTCATATGTTAGGACATACTGCTAGTTTGACTTTAACCTTACTGGTGGTAGGTCTCTCATATGTGAGAGGCCATCTGGGTGGGTACCACCGCAGTGTCTATTTCTCCTGTCAAACAGCAGCGTAAACGCACTGTTGTGTTTCGGGTTGAAGGGCATTGTAGGCAGAGTAACTACTGGACATATTGAGACTTAACATCTTATGTCTCAGGATGGCGAGCGCAGTGAAATGCCAAGCATTGCTTTGTAATTCAAGGTGTTGTTTGGTTTTGCTACTGTTCATGAGCGGTCGTATCGCTTACCATCAGGCGAACGGCATGCTCGTCTCGCCATTCATAGCAATAAAAAAAAAAAAAAAAAAACCTAAAAGATGTTGACAGACTTTACAATTTCAATTTCAAATTCTTGTGCAATATTTTTGATGAGCGCTTTCTCCTTGCATTTGCCTACCTAACGGGATCGCGTACCATCTGTATTTGTACTAAAATTCTATAGGTTATTTACAGAAGAGATTTTAGACCAACTAGCGACCTTGGTGAAATTTATGATTTACCTACTTATTGGTACCACCAATTGGTCTCTCATATGTGAGATGCTACCTGGGTACGTACCACCGCAATGTATATTTCTTCTGCTAAACAGCAGTGTAAATGAACTGTTGTGTTTCGGATTGAAGGCCATTATAGCCAGACTAACTACTGGACGTATTGAGACTTAGCTTCTCAACATGGCGAGCGCAGTGTAATGAAAAACATTGCTTTGTAATCCAAGGTGTTGTTTGGTTTTGCTACTATTCATGAGCGGTCTTATTGCTTACTATCAGGCGAACAGCAAGCTCGTCTCGCCATTCATTAAAAAAAACCTATCAGGGATGAGATTACGTTGGCGTAGCGTATCTGCAATCCTATATTATGACAACTGTAAAAAAATCGGCATTTCATGCGCTTTCTAACAGAACCCTACCGTAACACCGCTATTAAATTAACCTAATTATTTTTTAACGATTATACACCTATAAGACATAATATTTATACTAAAATCCACAGGGCTAGTTATGTAACAATTGCTATTAAAACTATTACAGCCAGTACAAAATTAGCAAGCATTTTCGCAACTCAATAGCATTTAGCATGAAAACAGAAAAATAATGCATTCGTGTTTTCAATTTTAGATCTATTAACGCGTTCTCGGAATTTAATTTAGGCCGTGTTTGAGCTTCAAGCCTTTTTGACCTTTAACAAAAACTGCATAGAGGTTAGTGTTGCGTACTTAACATGAAGTTAGGTTGAAATTGGATACACAGCACAGCATTGTGTATTTATTGCCAGGCTTTGTTTACACAGCTCATTGATAACTCAAGCGTGGGTATAGAGATTCGATACTGGAATAGGCAGCCACGGTCAATCTAATTTATGAACTTTTCAGTTTTAGTTTAAAAATCTCATAAATATGAGTTACTTGGAATTAGGATTTGCGCCCGGTATTACAAAGTCCCGCCCTCCAGCATATAATGAAATGGAAAATAAGTTTTTATGGATGGCAAAATTGCTTGATTGATGCTTGGCATTCCACTGCGCTCGCCATCCCGAGACATAAGATGTTAAGTGTCAATATGTCCATTAGTTACTCTACCTACAATAAATAAATATATAGACACTGCGGTGGTACCTGCCCAGGCGGCCTACCACATATGAGTGACCTACCACCAGTGAACTGTGTGTTATTTTCGTCATTAGTTTAACGATTACAAATATTATAAAGGTTGTGCATCGCACTGTCCACAGTTCCTCAATCGGGCTATCTTTGTGTGCCCTTGAATACGTTCGAGAAGCCCGATTTACCCCAATTTTTTTATTGGATTTGCGCCCAATGCGATTGACTCATCTTGGGACAGAAATACCCTTGGCAGTGTGATTGAGTTTATGACATCTGTTCACCCCTTTGGTATACAAGCGTGGTATATGTTATAATATTAGCACACATATTTTTGTTCCTACTTAAGTGTAGTGTTTAAATTGATCTGGTTATTACTAACTCCGTAATCAATACCATGTAACAAAATTATACATATGTACAATTCGTAAAAACACACATAAAAACACGTATTTACAAAATATATCTTACTTCATTATAAAGGTCAATATCCCAGTATTCTACGAATTCATTCGTTAGACGTAAATTCCGATTTGCAAAAAAAATATAAGTTTGTTCTGGGAAGCACTCCTACAATTGTCTCACATGTCGGGAATCCCTAAAGCTTTTATTATTTGTTCGTGGGAACTTGGAAAAATATTCGGTAACAATAGAAGTAGATATATTTAAGGGCTCTACCGACTTTTAATAGCACATGAGATGTGGTGGAATGGTAAGGAAATTACTACATTTGGAGTTTAAATCACGGACCACGATTTGGATAAAGCGCGGTGTATTAGCCATTTCATCGTTTTAGATGCTGTCATACATACATACATAAATTCACGCCTTTTTCCCAAGAGGGGTAGGCAGAGGTGCCACCTACATTTCGCCTTGTATGTTCCGTCCCACAATGTGATAGGTGGCGAGCCTATCGCCATATCGGGCACAAATTCCTGACTCTGGGCTGAAAATGAATAGAAAAATCCAATATCACTTTGCCCAACCCGGGATTCGAACTCGAGACCTCAGCTTTGTGACCGTACCGTAGTACAACTACGCCACCGAGGCAGTCCATGCTGTCATACATGCATTTAATATTTAGTAAGAAAAAATATATAAAATAAATAGCTATATCTTATTATTACTCACCATTGTCATATTTTAACTATTATCTTATTGAAAAGTACTTAAGTAAAGTCTTATTGAAACGATGCTTGAATTCTGACATTTTGTCTTGACATTTTAACTACAAAGTAGTTGTCGACCTTAAATATTTAAAAAATACCAGCATCTAAGTTGGACCTAACTAGAATTATGTGCACTTTCAATGTAATAATACATTTAATATTGGCTAACATGACTCAATGTAACATAAGGTGCATTACTAGGAAACTGGTATAAATAAACTGTAATATTAATTCTATAACATTAACATAAATGAGTCAAGGTACAGGCACTGCTGTGTTCGACGTTTTAAAATAAATTATGTTCCGTTTTATCCAACTATTTAATTACATAATGATTACTTAATATATTTTATGATTATTTTTTATGTATCTGTGCCGTATCGGGTTTCCTCTCAGGAATTCCTACAAAGCCTTTGGTCTTGGTCGGTGAGATAGTTTTTAATATGTAATTTAAATTATTTCCAACTTATAAAGTTCAAGTTATAAAGTTAAAAACCCTAATCACTTAGAAGTAATTACCCTGAAAGCCTGATTTCAGAAAAATAATTTTAGGTGCAAACCAAATAAGTTACGTAATACATAAAAATAAAGTGCAAAACTTTATGCTTGCTTACCTACTGAGTTACTGACTTATCTTCAGTCAAATAAGGGAAAACAAATTGCGTTCCTCCACACGTAACCAACTTAAATTTAAACTTCGAAGGCCTGTTCTCCTTCCAAATTTAAAAAATAGTCTGTTAATCGAAACCATAAACACTATAATTTTTAATACAAAATCCTTGGACATGTGTTCTATTTTCAAAAGTTACAGGCGGGTTCCAGGAAGATCGTCAATGTGAAGTGTTACGCATGGAGCTGGTAGGATGGCTCATCCATCTGGCTTATGTCTATGTAGGCGGTGTTTGCAACGGGGTTGAACATATTAGCGAGACCGCTCTAAAGTTCGATGTTTTTATATACATTACATGTACTAGTTATTTAACGTTACTTTGCTTGCTTGAATAAACATTTTAAGATAGCTTCTGGTTTTATGTTTTTATGCACGTTATAACTTTTATGCTCTTTTCAATTTGTTGCAGAATGTACCTTCATCGTCTAATGGCAGAATTTACGAAATATGAAACTTGAAGTCCTGCGTCCAAATCCTATGCCGAGCAAAGCATTTTTATTGCTTTTTCTGAAGTCTTAAAACCTCATATCGTTGCTCATTCCAAACAGATCCTAACATCCGATTGATATAAGGAATAAATAATTGGGTAACCGCACTAATAGTTAGGTTAAGGGCCTCGTTCACCACCCTCAAAGCATCAAGTAGGCTAGTCATCAGTTAAAGTAACAAAATCACTTGTCAACGACGCTCAAGTAACACTAATCCTGTGATTACACTAATCAGTACTTTATTGACCGAATGCTCGGCCAATAAGCGTATTTACTTGATGTTTAAAATATGGTAGAGAAGCACGTTGCCACTTTATACATGGGAACATGGGAAAATTATATTATACATGGGTACCTATACACTTTCGCGAGAGGCAGAGCGGGGAACATTTTACCATGGAATTATTATAATTAAGTACGTAGTACACATTTGATGTAATATTGAAAGAATTCGTTAATTTCTTTGTCATTCACATAATCAGCACGTAATTACTCGGCACTTTGTTTTCACAAGTGAAATCGATAGAAGACACTCGGCACTGTTACTTGTCAATTAACGTTAATCAAAAAGTAACGAATCAAAGGTTTACTTGAAGATTGTGAAAAGGCCCTAAATCTACACCTTTTTATCATATAGCGTTAGTACCTCAAAAACGTAGATAAAAATGGTGGTGCCGGGCCATCTTTTTCTGCCCTCTTAATAACTAATATTTGACAAGTTGACCAACAAATTATTAATTCCAATCAAACTCGTTTTTAAAGAATAATAGCTTATACTCTTTCAGTTATCAAAGGAATTAATAGGCATTTGTTATTAAATAATTAGTTGAGTTTCTACTAATATAGGAGTGCTATCAACATTACGAACAAGAAAATATCTACGGTTTTGAAGACGTAAAGTATCACAATTCACAGCGCTCCATCTATATTATAAACACTCTAAGATAGACAAATATTTGTGTGGTCTATAGAGATTCACATAAAGTCAGCAAAAATCATCAAACCAATGAGGAACTCCATTATTTTCATAAAATGTAGTCGAGTAAATACATGACTTGATGTACTTAACAAAATTAATTTCCGACAACAACACTGTATACCATGTAGTATATAGCAATAAGTCAAGTTATCTTTTAAACTTCGATATTCTTACACGTTTTTTATATAGCAATATATGGCGAGACGATCTTACCGTTCGCCTGGTGGTAAGCGATACGACCGCTCATGAACAGGACCAAAACCAAACAACACCACGAATCACAAATCATGCTTGGCATTCCACTGCGCTTGCCACCCTTAGACGTAAGATGTTAAATCTCAATATGTCCAGTAGTTACTCACTGCTACAATGTCCTTGAAACCGGAACACAACAGTGCATTTACACAGACATTGCGGTGGTACCTACCCAGGCGGCCTCTCACAAATGAAGACCTACCATTAGCATACTAACACATCGTTAAATATATAATTACTTACATGAAATTTACTGTTATAAGTTATCGTGATATGTATATTTCCTATAGAGAAGCTAAAGCTTAAATAGAAACAATACCACTCAGAACTTATTATTCATTGCACTGCATTGCGCCTGCCACGCCAAGATATCTTAAAGTAATTGGGACCGTTTCCGAAACCCAGTGCTTGTTATCAAACAATACTTAAATTATTTTAGTTCAAGGTGCACTACTGTTCTTTATTATACTGCACACAAAGTTATTAAATATAAACTTGAAAATCTTCCGTGTAAAGATCGCAAACAGCGGAAGCCATAAGTCATTAGCGGGTATAAAAAATTGTGTGTCGAATGGGCAGCGATTTATGACGTAATGCACATAGACACGGCCTAACCTCGTCACCTTGAGAGCTGTAGTAAACAATATCATCTTAGATATTGACTAATACAGATAACTAGCTTTTGCCCGCAACTTCATCTGCGAGATTAACAGTACTTAACAAAATGTATAGATTTTTCTGTTCATTATCAGTCCGGATTTACGAATTTGTGCCCGATATGGCGATAAGTTCGCTCCTATCACATCCTGGGATGGCACATTCAACGCGAAATGTGGGTATACTGGTAGCAACTCTGCCTACCCCTTCCTCCACATCGACCTTATGGAAGCGGCCTGTATCCAGCGAATTAATGATAATTAATAGTAACTTTTAATAATAAGTGACTTTATCTTAGGATATATTTTTGAATCGAATGTGCATAATATTAATCGATTTTTGGACATTTAAAGCAACTTTGACAAAACTTAAAATAGTGATAAGTTGATGATGCTTTTAGATTCGATCAAATCCCCAAACCAATTCAAATTGACCATTAGCCGCCGGGAATCCAGTACTGAATCTAAAGTACACCAAACTCCATAAAAAATCACAGCGATCAGATAAATTAACTTTGTATAAAACTGATATTGGATTTTTCTATTCATTATCAGCCTGGAGTCAGGAATTTGTTCCCGAAATGGTGATAGGCTTGCCCCCTATCACATCGAGGGGCAGAACATATAAGGCGAAATGTGGGCGTCCAGGCACCTCTATCTACCTCTTCTGGGAAAAAGGCGTGAGTTTATGTATGTATAAAACTGTATCCTCGGCTATGCAGGAAGGCATGTGAGGCGACAGTCGCGAGGCTGCTTGTGATCGCAGCACGTTTCTCACGGGCTCGCCTGTGTAGTATGTCGTGCAAGTCGGCACGCGATCTGCCTAGTTCTATACCTACTGATGCCTGCGACGTTGCTTGCGTATTCTTTCGAAGTGTTATTGTTTTTTTTCTTATTGTCTGCGATCTTGCTATGTTTTGCATAATTCCTGATCCCCTTTAATTATTATTCGTTCTACTTCTTCTGTTTGTTACTTCTTGTCTTTGCGATCTTCCTGTATTTCGTATACATCCTGATCCCCTTCAATTATTATTCGTTCTACTTCTTCTATTTATTTCTTCTTGTCTTTGCGATCTTGATGTATTTTGTATATTTCCTGATCCCCTTCAATTATGATACTCGTTCTACTTCTGCTCGCCCTTATGCTACACTTCTATAGGATTCGCGCAATGTTACTGTAGTCTATCTGGCCACTCGCATTTCTGATTATCAAATTATAAACTTATTATACAAATCTGTTGTAAATATTTTGTCATGGTCATAAACGCCTGCTTGTATGCATCAACCATTTCAGTGTCTGTTATTCGTATATAACACTACCCTCACAAAAATACCAATATATTTTTCCCTATTGCTCAAAATTGTTGCGGAGTAAAATCCTGGTTTTTCTCCACAACAATTATGGTTTTAGGCAGGTTTGCCTTCGATCAAATATACACTAGATACACAGTTCCCTGTAAAAGTTCTGTTAAAAAGTGGCACCGATGCATGACATTAAAAAAAGTAAACAAAAAGATCACATATTGCAAATACATTAACACAAATTCCACCTTATTCCTGGAGCTTAAAGTAGCTTTTCACATAATATTGTCTAAATTATTGCGACGTTTTAGAAGCAACGGTCGGTGCGTGACTGAAGGCGAAAGAGTGCTTAAGCACTCTTTTTTGGTGCCATTTTCTAAGCGCTCATGTTGTATCTAGTGTATATTTGATCGAAGAGGTTTGCTCATTAAGTTTGCATTCATCCTTAAAGCAGATAATGATTACGCTAAAAACACACTCGTAACTTCAAAAATTAATCCACAATTCAGTAGCTATAAAAGGCAATTTATTATTTACTTTATCTGTATTTTTAAATTAAAGCTACAAGCCTACAAAATAAAATATATTCTATAATTCAATTATTTTGCATAATGCACGTGTACAACGATGGACCTAGCCTTAACCTTATTGATAGTTTAAAGTCAACAGGAAGCTGTACGGCTTTGAATCACGTTTTATTTATTGTTTATTAACCAAAGGTATTTTAGAATTCATTATTAATTCTCGGAAACTGCGTAAAACCATCGGCTGCATAGTGCAATTTGTTTACAGTTGAAGTTTTAAGTCAGTAACTCATGGCTTCAAACGTTTCGTCCATAAGACAATGAAAGCAGTGGATTTAGAACACGGAATGAGTTATGTTATGAATCTGACAAGAAAAAACCCAAAGTAAAATGTAATTAAGACAATACTGACATGATGGCAGCAGCTGTTTCGCCATGTTAACAACAAAGCCATTGTACTTGTGTTTAGATTACATGTTAATTTTGTTAAACTACTGCGCAATATATCTCGTATGTGGGCTGAAGACCTTGCTGCTCTCTTATAATGAGAAAGGAATGGGAAAAGGACCGTATGAAAGTAAGAGTGGTGAGCCTATCGCTCATCTACAAATTCCTTTTATTTTTGCCCTTATTTAAACTTAAATTTGGTTACTAATGCGCTGTTAGACGTCCGTGCTCTACATCTGTGTAAATAAACTTTTAATTAGCGGAAAAATTAAGGACATTACACGATAAATCAACCGAATACATCGGGGAGCCCGTGGCTAAATAGGTCAAATGTTACCAATTTCAATTTGCACTGTAGCCAATTTAAATATACCGTCTATAGGCATTTGCCACGCGATTATAAACGCTAATTCTTGGAAATAAGGCGCATGATGTTGTTGTAGGTGACGAAATAGATTTGTTGTCAGTTGCGTGACTCACCAATATTTGCCTTCAACTGTGACACTAGATAGTTAATATTCCACATCTAATAAAAGTCCATTATGTAAGTCTCTTAACTGCTGACCATTTGTACCGGACGATTAGTGAAGCAGACACTCCTTGTAACATAGAAATTATCTCCAAGCTAGATTAAATGAAGGTTAAAAATCGTGAATCAACTTGGGCTTAATTTTCATGGCTGGAAATCACATAAGTCAATTTTTCAGTGTGAGAAACAGCATATTAATGTTGCCGAGACTAGGAATTCGTGTCTTGTATTGAATTTGTCCCCAATCACATATGTAGGTGCCACAAGTGACACTCTTTGTTGTGATATTAATATTTTTAAAAAAAGTATCACTTGGCCTCTCTAAGCTTGGCCTACTTCTGCCTACTTCTACGGGAGTACAGGTGTGAGTGAGTGCGTGTCTGTGTGTATCTATCAATGGTATCTACTGGACATAATATGACGCAACGAGATGAAATGGTAAGTATGGTACGATGGTACTTGGCCGTAGGGAATGATAAAAGATAGAATGCAATATGATGGAACGGAATTAGGGGAGATCCAACGGGATAGATAGAACAGGAAATTTTAGATAGGTCTGGTGGTAAGTCCATGGGTGTCCAAAAAATATTCTTCAGTTTTTTATTTCTGTCTAAATGATTCTTATTGGACATTAATTTATCCGGGCGAAGACGTGTCGGCAACTTGTTAAAATAATGTAGTCATTGAAGTTAGGTTAGGTTAGTCATCAACACATGTTGAGCACGACACTATTTTATAATTGTATTATATTAGTCATCATCTGCGTTTTAAGAATATTGCCAAAGAATTCGCAATATTAAAATACCTAACATGTTTTTATTTTACAGCGATATATAATAACTCAACTTTACATATTTGATGAGTTTTCTAAATTACTACAAAAAATAACATTTAACACAGAAAATGTAATGTAGATGATAAGGCTGTATGGCCAAGCAACCTTTGCCATCCTAAATAAGGAAAAATTTTGGAAAAAAAATAAAAATTGTTTGCAAATTAAGCATACGATTCCGGTCTTTCTTTAAGTAAACTAGGCAAGGCTAGCATGCAAGAGCGAGAGATTGTGCACTGGAATGAGGTCACTTCCGAACCAACCGTCACCTCGCAAATCCGCCTTTCGATCTCTCACTGACACCTTTATTTCTAAGGTGATAAGGTTGATTATCGCCAGTCTAACTACTTGATGTTTTATTAAATAAGCGATAAGATACGGTGCCGGAGAAATTTTGCTGCATTTATTTGCGAATGGAGCAATATGATTGTATTTTTATGTAAATATCCTTCTTATAAGATAAAAGCGATTACTATTGTCCAGTTATTTAGAAAATATATTGAATGTAATATTAATTATATTATTAAAAATGAATTGGAACAAACCAAAAAGTAAATAATGATGTGTTTTCCAAAGGATATATAACTTGGAATGCACCGACAAAAACATGATAATAACGATTAAAAATTACATCAAAAAAATAATGTTTAAATTAATAATGCGTGGTTGCAATGCGTGTTTCTCATCAAAGGATATTATATTTTCAATAGTGACAAGAACTACTACGTCGCTTCACTATCTAACCCAAAAGGTCATTTGCAGAATATTCCACGAAACTCATAGGCATGTGGATCGCCATTCATTGTATCACAAAACTATAATGTCATAGGTTAACGACTCCTGAATGAACTTCTAAATTGTCTTTAACCCCTATTGAACAAAACTATAGAGTAGATGCTCCATTTCTACAATATTTATAAGTTCATTGCTCTATGTAACACACTTAAGCTCGCGCACGTATCCCCGGAGGGGTAAACAGTAATGACACGTGTCCCACAGTTTCCCCAGATTATTTCTGTGCCTAGATGCGAAGGGTTCATGACAATTAAATAGGAAAAATTCATGGCCAAGTATCATTATTATGCATCGTGTACCATAGCAGCTATTTTATGTACATCCCGTAGGATATTATCGTAATAATACCAAATTCCACCAACTATACGGACCGTTTAACAATAAAGAAAACTGATATAAGGAAACCCACATTTCATATGTATTTTGACAAGATTTGGATGTGAATTCTGCTGACCCGCAGCAGGCCAACATGGTGGATTATAATAATAATAATATATTTATTTTCAGAAAATATGTTCCGTATGTGTGTTAGTAACAAAGAGTAACTTACAGACCGTGTTAGTTAATGAGGAATTTTATTTTATAGCTCCTGTTACTCTATTGGCCCAGTGCTTCTGAAAAGGGCAATGGTGACGCGCGGCAATCATTTTCAGAATATTGTTGGAGCTATCACGCAGAATAAATAAAATGGATGCAGCTTTCTTATATATTATTGCGTAAAAACCATCAACATGTGGATAGACAAATGTCAGTGATGCGCTACACTCACAGAACAGTTGTTACAATGTAGAGCCAGTCCCAACAGCCTTCTGAAAACGTTATTGTATTAGTTACGCAGGATAATACATGTAAGTTCGTGCGTATACCGCATCTAGAGATTGCTATAGTAATATCAGCAGAAACGTTAGCCTAACCTCTTTCGGTTGTAGACAAGAGCCGTGCTAATTAGTGGTCAATGAATAAGGGCTAATACGGTAAGTATCCTTAAATATGCAAATTATTGAAACAAGTTTATTACTATACTAGCGGCCCGGCCCAGCTTCGCCCGGGTGCAAATAGATTTCTGTCAAAATCCGTTGCGTAGTTTTAAAGATTTAAGCATACAAAGGGACATAGGGACAGAGAAAGCGACTTTGTTTTATACTATGTAGTGAAGTACCTATATTTCTCAGTAATTTTCTTTTCTCTATATTTTTTAAATTACTGGGCTCATCACTGGTACATGAATCTCCCATACAGATTGCCATAATCTATTCTGAGAAGTCAACATACAGCAGTCCTGGGAATGAAAAAAAAATGTTATCAAGTCACCTGAACTTATAGGTACAAATGATACTAAGTAGAAGGAAAATAACCAAAAGGAAACATTCTATTACTGTGAAATCGTTATCATATCCTTTAGAAAACACTAGATTATACATTCTGGGTAAATGAAACGGTATGTACATTGTACACACGGCATATCTTTAAGTATGCACTTCCATATCACAGCATTTGACAATCAAAACTTTATCGTAATTTTCAGTATTTGGCGTAACTGTTTCATAGGCTAATTATAGATAGTTCTGATTAAATTGGTAAGCGTCATACTATATTTGGCAATTATGATACTGGCTACTTAATGGTTTCTTAGATTTAGCGAATATTCACCTTAAAAAACCAAGAATTTTTTTTCAGATTTTATCGCAGGTCAACTTTCAAAGTAAATACTGCAAATATTGTGACTTACAGCGTATGTCTCAGGATGGCGATCGCAGTAGACATTAAGCATTGCTTTGTAATTCATAGTATTGTTTGGTTTTGCTGTCCTGTCCATGACTTAATTGATCTTCCAATGGGATAAAGACTATTTATGCGAATGTGGGTGTATTTATTTATTTCAATATGATATATCCAATATAATACTAGCCTCTTACTAGACTACACAAAGTGCAGTATTCATAGTGAAATAATATCTCCGGCCGACACAATTATGCTGGCCTGTTTGAACCGGACATACACAACGTGATGGCGAAACGCGACATACTTTCGTAAGTCATTACAGGAGGTTTCATACTTTTGTGTGCCTCCGCTCCACGGGCTACAAATCAATGAAGCCTTCAATTTTTTGTCATTTAAATTGATTTAAAACTAAGGATCCCTTCAGTAAATTAACTTAATTTAATAGATTTCGTCTAAGCGGTGATAAGACATCTTATCTTCATTTTTATTAAACTATCTGTGATAATACAAACAAGCATTTTCAAAATCGTTGCGAGCGATGACTTATTTCAGTAACACTACACTAGAGATTTACTGGACCGCGCGCATCACTTGCTTCGGAACACTTGAGGTACTTTCTGCCTTGCAATAACATGTTTATGTCAATTATGATTTACGTATTTTTTATACTTCCAAAACCAACAAATCTACCAATCAATTGATGATTTTCTTAGATCCATCCTGATCCTATGGTAGTCTGTAAAACATTGCCGTTGAGGGATAAGACCGCCAATTGTACTTTTTACGTAGGTATGTGATTTTTCTTTGTATTTGTTTTTTTGTGTATGTAATAAAGTGCAAATAGGTAAATAAATAAATCTGATATGCGTCAATCTATATCTCATTTCATTAGGCTTCCTCACAAATTATTGTAAGTCTATCATTAGGCCTCAAGTTTAAATAGGTTTTAATTTTAATTCCGTAGCCTTATGAATTAATACTGAATAAACTAAACAGTCGATATAATTATGAAGAATGAAAATTAATTACTACTTCACTAGAACACAATCTTCTTATTACATTATTCCAGCTAGCTATGCAATTAATATAATTTAAATGCATAATGTAAGAAAATTGTGGTCACTGGATATTAAAGCTGTTTTTCATTCTAAAAATAATAAGTGCGTGCAAATGACGTATTGAATATTATATACTTACATGATACATATTAATTATTAATAATAAATTAAATAAAATAAAAATAGCCGTTATTCTACCACAATTTACAATCATTAGAATTTTCTAAAATTATTATCATCATCATCATCATCATATCAGCCACAAAGTCCACTGCTGAACATAGGCCTCCCCCAATGATCTCCACAATGACCTGTTGGAAGCGGCCTGCATCCAGCGACTTCCTGCGACCTTAGTCAGATCGTCCGTCCACCTTGTAGGCGGGCGTCCGACACTTCGCTTGCCTGTACGTGGCCTCCACTCGAGAACCTTTCGGCCCCAACGGCCATCGGTTCTACGAGCTATGTGCCCGGCCCACTGCCACTTCAACTTGCCAATCCTATGGGCTATGTCGGTAACCTTGGTTCTCCTACGGATCTCCTCATTCCTGATTCGATCACGTAGGGAAACACCGAGCATAGCCCGCTCCATGGCTCGTTGAGTGACTTTGAGCCTTTTAATGAGGCCCACAGTGAGAGGCCACGTCTCGGTGCCGTATGTCATCACTGGTAACACACAACTATCGAAGACTTTCGATTTTAGGCACTGAGGTATTTTGGACGAGAAGACGTCGCGAAGTTTCCCGAACGCTGCCCAACCGAGTTGGATTCGCCGATTGACCTCTCTCTCGAAGTTGGACCTGCCTAACCGGACCACTTGTCCTAAATAGACATATTCGTCTACAACTTCGAGAGTCGAGCCCCCAACTCCAATGGGGGTGGGCACAACATGGATATTCGACATGATCTTCGTTTTATCCATGTTCATTTTAAGACCCACCTGTTGGGAAACTCGATTAAGGTCTTCGAGCATAGTGCTAAGGTCTTCCAGCGATTCTGCCAAGACTACAATATCGTCGGCAAACCGAAGGTGAGTGATATACTCGCCGTTGATGTTGATGCCGAATCCTTTCCACTGCAAGAGCTTGAAGGCATTTTCCAGCGCGGCAGTGAACAGTTTCGGAGATATGACATCTCCCTGTCTCACGCCTCTCTGTAGTGGAATAGCCTTCGTGCTCTGATCCTGTACTCGGACCGACATGGTGGCGTTGTTGTATATACACCTCAACACTTCGATGTACCGATAGTCTATGTGGCACCGCTGAAGAGACTGTAGCACAGCCCAGGTCTCGATCGAATCAAAGGCTTTCTCATAGTCCACAAACGCTAAACAAAGCGGCAAGTTATACTCCTCGGTTTTTTGTATAACCTGCCGTAGCGTATGAATATGGTCTATGGTACTAAAGCCTTTTCGAAAACCGGCTTGTTCGGGAGGCTGGAAGTCATCAAACCTGCCTTCGAGACGATTTGTGATGACCCTTGAAAACAACTTATAGACATGGCTCAGGAGCGAGATGGGCCTGTAGTTCTTCAGCAAAGTGTTATCACCTTTTTTGAAGAACAGTACCACCACGCTCCTGCTCCATGCCTCCGGCGTTGAGCCCTCGAGGAGAACGGAATTGAAGAGCCTCTGAAGGACTTTCAGTACCGGCGTTCCGCCCGCTTTCAGAAGCTCTGAAGTGATTCCGTCCTCACCCGGCGCCTTGTTGTTTTTAAGTTGTTTGAGGGCCATCTCAATCTCAAACAGGCTGATGTCCGGGATATCATCGCTAAAGTGTCGGATTAACTCGGCTCTCGGGTCTTCGGCCGAGCTAACAGTAGGTTCGGCAACCGAGGTGTAAAGCTGTCCGTAGAACCTCTCGATCTCTCTTAATACCTCTGCCCTAGTCGATACCACGCGGCCATCATCCGTTTTCAGCCTAGACAACTGGCTTTGCCCAATAGACAAGTCTCTTGCAAACACTTTGGAGCCTCCGTTCCGCTCAATTGTCTCCTTAATGCTCACAGTATTGTGAGCACGGACATCGTGTCGCAAGGACTTCCAGATCCGTCTATTGAGCCGCCGATATGCTTCGGCGTCAACGGAAGACTGCAGCGTCAACGATCGACGTTCGGCCATGAGGTCAAGAGTCTGGATCGAGAGTTTTTGTGGTCTATCTCTACGGCGAGGTCTAAAATACTTAGATCCCACCGTATGGACAGCTTCTACCAAACCGCTGTTTAACTCGTCCACTGCAAGGTTTTCTTTTAGACAATCAAAGCGGTTTGTCAGCTCGAGTTGAAAGCTCTCGGGGTTTTGGATATGGGCGCGAGTAGGTCGGAGCGTAGACTTCATCAAGCGGCGCCTTTCTAATTGGACGTTGATATTCAATGTGCCCCTAACCATTCGGTGATCACTACCGGTTTTCACCCTGTTGATCACAGAGACATCACTGAACATCCGTCTATTCGTCGTCAGGATGAAATCTATCTCATTTCTCGTAGAACCGTCAGGACTCAACCAGGTCCATTTCCTGTGAGGCGGCTTCTGGAAAAAAGAGTTCATCGCGAAGAGTCCCTCTTTTTCCAGAAAGTCGGCCAGCCTCTGACCCCTGAGGTTCCGTTGCCCATGTCCAAATTGCCCCACTTTCAACTCTTCATCGCTTCTCTTGCCCAACTTTGCGTTGAAGTCCCCCATAACAACATTGAAGTAGGTTTTGGAAGTATGTATGGCCCGACTTACGTCCTCATACATCTCCTCTACTTCTTCATCTGGGTGTGTCGAGGTCGGCGCGTATACCTGTATGACCTTCAACAAATATCTTTTAGATATTCTGAGTATAAGGTATACTACCCTGCTCGACACACTTTCGATGGATACGATGTTGTTGATGAGAGACCTGTGGACGAGAAATCCGACACCTCCTCGGGACTGTTGGTCGTCCCCCCGGTAGAAGAGCAGGTTACCAGACTTCAGGGTTATCGTATCCTTCCCGATTCTTCGGACTTCCGATAACCCCAGAATATCCCAGTGTAACCCGCTCAATTCTTCTTCCAGTTCGACAATCTTCTCGTCTGTCCTCAAAGTGCGTATGTTGTGTGTTACCAGGGCCAGTCGTCGTCGGGGGTGGTAGCCGGGGCCAACCCGGGGATTCTTAGCACCCCCTGCCCCACCGTAACCATGGCTGCTACCATCGCCAGGAATAGTGGGGCTGCCGGGGACTGGGGGCCTGGTCCATTTTTGTGTCGCCATTGAGGGGTAATTTGCCAGTACTCGCCACGCTTGGCAGGCGGGTTGGCGAGCGCAGGAGGGGACTCGCGCTGACGACGCTGCTGCCCATCATCAGCGGGGGAAAGGAAATAGGGTTAGTGAGTAAAGGATATAATGGGAAAGGAGAGTATGGCCTGTAGGAGTGGATACTGCAGTCATGGAAGGGAATGTTTGTAGTGACTGCAGTAGCTCGGGAGGGCCGAGGTCGCGTACTCGTAGCACCTATTCTAGGACAGGCCATGACCACTAGATAGGAGCTCCCCTGACCTAAAATTATTAACACTATAATAAGTATTAATAATACGCATAAATAAATTACATTATCGTTATCGAATATTATAGAATAGACACTATTCACTATTCTGCCTAATAGACACTATTCTGCCGCTAACACTCACTACAATTTTTATCAACGAGGGTCCGCAAAGGATTCACTGGTAGCACACAGGCTTAGCGAGTCTCATGAAGATTAGTTATAAATATCGATAAAGCTGCTACAGCATATCAGATCAACAAGGATATTTATATTGTTTACTGGTGTACAAGGAATTTAAAGGTAACAAACATAATTTTCCACGAAGCATGCGGGACACTGAACAGGTTAAATCCCGAAAAAAGTCATCAGCATTAAAATTAAACTTTATTGTTAATGTCATAAATGCCCCGTATCATATTACATGCAATATCAGAAGATATCGTAAAGTGCATTATCTGATAATGCAGTTAACATAAGGCATTCATAGAAGTAATGATGAAACTTAAAACTTGTATTTCTCAGTACAGAATAAGGATAATTGTCGACCAAGTTTCCCTGACAGATCGTGTTACAGGATGACGTTTGGCGCGCTTTGCGGCCTAACGTCAGATTGTGACGCAAAGGACTAGTTTCCAGTGACGTGTTTTACTTGCAGGTATTGTTGGGCCCAGGGGCCAAGGTCGTGGTGCTTTTGTAAGGCTGAGTCATAAACATGAGCGATGATACTAAAGAGGACCATGTCAAATAAGGATCTGATGTTAGCGACAAAAAGGAGAATGCCCATTTTTACTAACACACTTAGTATCAGTGAGAATATTTTTGTCCCTCTATGAAACTTACTTTTGTGTGTAGGAAAAAAAAATATAAGCAGTATTGGTATCGGGATCTACAATATTTTTCATTGAAGTATATCGTGACTTATTTTACTAATCAAAACATAACTATGTTCCTTTCGTAATAAGTAGCTCCATAACAGGTGTTAAAAACATATTTTATAACGAATGTTAATACAACTCTATTATTCGTATAATAAGTAAGCAATCAGGTCTATTCAAAACTGGAAAACAAAAGTTTGGGTGTGACGCAAAAAGTTTAGGTACCTACCTCTAACATAAGTCACAGAACCATGGAGCGAAATTATCACAACACTAGAGTGGAACCAGTATTTGTACTCGCAATAATGGTAGAACAATTGTTTTATCTTTGCAGAAAATGGTCAATTTAGCTTGACTGAAGTGAAGCATTGTTTCTTTAAAATATATCTTGTTTAGGCATCCGCCGTTCGAATTAATAAAAGTTTATGATTAAATAAGTTAATTCGTAGTTTCTTAGTCTATCTAGTCTTAGTTTTCTTAGTCTATAGTTATACTATAATAATATTTTGCCAATAATTCATCTAAACGTTATTTATTTTATTCTGATTGCCAGAGAAACCATGTAAAGTATGTAAAGGCTCCAACCTATCAACACATGCAAGTGTGTCGCATTTCACATTTCGTTTATACGGGACATTTCCAATGTTGAGAAACCAGTATAACTGTGTCGACCGCCCAGAGTTATCCACCAATTAGTGGATACACAACTTGTATTACATGAAAATTACCATCAACTGCACTATACCTTTTAAATAATAATTTTTATAATGAACCCAATGCAAAAAGAAGCATTGGTATCCTACTAACTTAACTACTTGAAGAGTTCTACTCTCCAGGTCCGAACATGACCATCAGATCTTCATGTTGTATTCCTGGGATTAACCTGTCAAAACGTTATTTCCAATGAAAAAGGTATCACTAAACTCGGTTAAAAGCTGCCGAAGATATTAGTATTTAGGTATATTTTAATTTTATCAACCACCACTCACATACATAGTCCTGAATCCTCATTATGATCGAGTGATGTTTCGTAAGTATCTAACTACGAGAATTATCGGGCTCATAAACATCCAGACCTGAACGAAATATAATAATACCCAGACTCAAAACAAATGCTTGTGGTTCACGCACAACATTTGTGTCGAGGTTTAACGCGCCAGTACAAAAAATACTCGGAAATGTTCAAACCACTGTCCATTTGGAGTACGTGTGTTAGCTCACGAACTCATTGATGATGAAATAAACAACGTTACGAACAGCTCATCAATTTTACCTCATACTACTTGTTATTCGGAATTATACAAATCCCGAAACGTCATAATATGGAACTGCATTATTTATATTGTATCAAAGTGTTTCACGTCAGGAGAATGGCCTGTATTTTTTTTTGTGCTAAGTTTAAGTGGGTTAAGGAGAAGAAAAATATCTATTTAGTATCCTAAAACTAGTTGGGTTGTCACTATAATTTTATAATATTGAAGATTTTTATTACGTTGTAAGTTTCATATGACGTTGTAGTGACTTGTAAGGTTATTTATAAATGATGCAATACGGTTTATTATGACACTTGGAACTATTGATTCGATTGGAGAGCCAACAGCTGCAATTTTTAGATTTAATGCGAATAAAATGAATCTAAATCTTCAATGTTTACGTGACTTGGTGAAAAGGCTGTCATTTAATACCTCGTATATTCCATCCGCGCCTTAAATAAAATAGTGAAAAGGCTTTTATTGTGTGTCGTAAATAAAGTCGACAAAAATGGCGGGAGAAAGCTGCTTGGATTTGCAAGTTTCCATGGCGGTACGTCGCGTCGCCCACCTCGACACGACGACAATGTAACTTATTAGGTATTCTGTTTGTTAACTGTAAATTGAATGAGTTTTCCTTGTTGAATTATTGAAAACTAGGTAAATTGTGAACATGGTGGTTTTTATATTACACGTATAACGATGCGAAACATGCTATAATATATATTTTGATGCATCTCACTAGAACAATATCAATAGAAGGTAAACTTATACTAATGCCCAGTGTTTAATGCGGAGGCTTAATGAGCATAGCAAAATAGGTTTACAATTAAAAATTCAAAAATCGAAGACGATACCGAAAGCAAATCCTACAAAAGGACACACTGCTGAAAGAAAATATATTTTAATCGAATTATTGTATTGTCATCGGTCTTTGACAGGTGTGCAAAATTTGAATGAAATCTGTCCGTTTAAAGTGGGTCAAAATCGCGTGTTAAGGAGTCGGTTACAAACATACAAACAAACATACAAGTGAAGCTAATATAAAGCGTGTAAAAAAGGAAAACATTGACAAAAAAGCGTGATACACTCCTGTACCTACTCATGTATTTTCAATTTAAGTACTAAATTGATACCGTATTGATTTCTACGTAACATTGTCTGAAAACCCATGTTGTTTGTCAACGATTATCTACGTTTCAACGGTATTAACTGCGGTGGAGGAAAACAAACAGGACAATGATGCATTGTGAGGTTAAATGTATTATAACTCTACTTCAATTTACACATTTTAGTAAACTCTAACATAGGTATTTATTAAGTTATTATATAGGTCATACACAAAGTCACAAAATTTCGATTCAGTCTTTTACCACCTGGTTCGGTAAAGGGGGTACTTAGATGTATCAGTGGCAACAATCATATAACGTTTAATTTTATGCAGTTTTAAGCTGTAAAAACGGGACTATCATTATACATAACACAACATTCAAATTCTAGTCAAATCATATGAGGTTTTGAACATATAAAAGCGAAGAGCCCGACCTTACTTGGTTAGTCATGTAATTAGTATTAGAACATAATCGTACCCCTTAATACTAACTAAAAAAAATAAAAAATATATATGTATTAATATTCAGTTCCCTTAAAAGGTGTCTAATAATTGGTAAGGATACTCATAACTTTTAATATTCAAATGACAGTAAGTATGGCCCTAAACTACTAGCGCGTCAAATTGTCGCCATATTCATCCGTTTCGCATATTGAACATTAGCCGCCTGTCGAGTTGAGAGCGACACACGCGATGCGAATAATTTCGGACACTTATTTCCGCCCATAAATTAGGCTTTTACAGACATATTTATTAATGAGTACCCAGTAATGGTAGTACCCATAACTCAAAATCTTGAATTTATTTTGTAAAAATAAGAAACGACTCCGAATTGTTAGCGTCGACAACATTGCATAGTCAAGTTGTAACAAAAAATAATTTCAGTTTTAATGTGTTGTCCAGTTTCTGAATATTTGAAAGGAACCTCAAACAAACCCATCCATTAGTGTCTACAGAAAGAACGCGAAAAAAGATAAGAACGCAATCCAAAGGCGACGCGATGTGTGTACGTAAACAAATTTAAATGATAACGATAAGATAAAAGGAACAAACAGCGGACCACTTTGCTCAGTAAACCGTAAACAACAGAACTAATCCGCGTTGCATGCAGACAAGGCTGTATAATCCGATTGCCTGTGCCTACTCCGCTGCGAGAAATTTAAAATTTTCCGCGATTTACGAGACACTTTTATTTTTTATCTCGTGACGTTTCAAGGCGTGTTTTATGTTTTTAATCTGTTGATTATATTTTTTTATCGAGTGATAATATACATCGTAAATATGATTTATTTCAATTACACTTTACTCTACCTATCTATGCATACAACATACAACCTATGCATACAACAGTGGTAGAGCAACTGCTGTGCCATTTTTTATGTTTGAAAAGCGTAACATTGTTTTGCAGTAAATATTAGTAGAAGGTCTCTTTATGAAAAACTTATTTTTTTCTATACTAGATCTCTTTGCATTTAAGAATCAAAGTGTATATAATCGTTGTGAAATATTAATATTTCTAACATTTTAATTAGTAATAAAAAAATCTATCTATGTCCCTTATTTGTATTCTTATTTATTTACACAATACTCGATTACAAAGGAATAAAACAGAAATTTCAAAAAGGACTACAGAGTACAAACATTATTTCTTGACCAAAAAAAAAATTAAGAATTATCAAAATGATTTTAGAATGATTTAATTACTAACATCATACATGCACCTACGCGTTGTCTGGTTGGGTGCGGGCCTGCCGGGGTAATGAACCGGCGACTCGGTCAACACTCTGCCACTCAGTTGTTATGGATTAACGTACGTGGAAATAATCGTAACTGGCTACAAAAGAGAAACTTTGTAGGGAAGCGCCCGTCGCGCGCCTCGGTGACTCATCGCCGCATCTTTTCTTTATTATGAACAATTTATTTCATAAAGGTATGGAGTTACAATTGATAAGTAAGAACTTATAGATGATAATTGATAGTAAACTGTGCTTATAGAACATATTATAGTAGACCAAACGCAGTATTACCCAATAGGAAATGAAATTAGGTGATACATTTAACATTTGTTTAATTCGAAAACTTATTCATAATATGCAGTTTTAAAATACTTTGGTTATGTCTTCTTTGCTTAATCTGAATTCTTGAAAAATATTTAATAGCTAAAATAGGTTTTAAAACTGTTTCTGAAGAAGGCTGTTCGTCGGTAGTGATTGTTACGTCTGGATAAATAGCCCTGTTGATAAAAGGCAACAATGACGGTGCAAGGATGTAGACTCAAATGCACCATGACCTAAATTATTTTACTCAATCTCATGTTGTTACAATTCACTCTACCTATGCATATTCGTGCATACAACAGTGGTAGAGTTGCTATATAGCTAGGAAAATATTTCATGTCGTTGGCTTAGATTATTATTATACTAATTTATATAAAAACACATCGTTAATAATCTTCCAATAACCAATAAAGGATCTGGAAAATTCGGACTATAATATATTCTCCGTTAGACTAATAAAATTTATTCAGCATATGATGGTGGACTTAGGTATAGTATTTATAATATAGACAGACCGTTGGTGCTTCAAAAATGTAAATAGATAAAAATTGTTGTGCCGGGCCACCTTTGTCTGCCATCTTATTGGCTGATATTTGAAAGGTTGTCCAACATGCACGAATAAAATAAAGTAAAAATAAATAGTTAAGGCCTATTTAATTCCACTTAAACTTTTTTTAAAGCTAAATATACTTTCGGTTATCAAAGGTAGGTATTAAGGTGTATCATAATTAATTCAATTTTCAATAATATAGGAGCGCTACCAACATTACGAGCAAAAAAATATCTACGATTTTCTAGACGTAGGACAGCGCACCCTCTATATTATAAATACTTTAAGGTGGTGGATTAATGCTGAAATCTCCTTACAAAACCAAGCGAGGCGTACCAAATCGCAGGAGACTCTATCCAAGAGATAAGTAGCACGATAAGCGTCAATTCGTCCAAAGAGGTTGGCAGCTGAGTATCGGCAATCACATGACACATACTTTATCGAAAATATGCAAACTATTTACTGTACGACCTTGCCGATGTGACACTGAGTATGCACTGAGTCGATAAACAAATCCATCTAGAGTACTCTGTAACAATAAGTTTCATTTACTTGGCTTTGTTTTGAACCGACTTCCAATAAATGAGAAAGTACTTAAAGTGCGTGGTGTCTTTTTAAAATACGCGGCTGTAAACATGTTTACGGGATCGCGGGTTCGTAATCCATGGCACATCTCTGACTTTTCGGAGTCATATTGTGTGCACAGAAACGCTGAAGAAGATATTTATAAGAATTTCTATGGTATGTAAAGTCTATCAACCTGCATTAGACCAGCGTTGTGGACAATATGGCCTAACAAATTCCAATACTAATCTCGACTGTGGAGGAGACCCGTGCCCTGCAGTAGGATGGATATAGGCTGGTATAGTAAATAAAACCGATTGCAATACAACAAAGCCACTACTTTTTTTACTTTCTTATGATATTCACGAGCTGCACAAGGCTCTCGTATCGGTTTTGGCAAATTCTAGTCCTAAGCTAATAAATAATCTAATATGTAAATCAATTTGACGGCCTTTATCTAAAAATTCCAGAGATAATGTCTACACTATCATATTTGGCACTCATCCATCCAAAACAAAAATTCAGACATATCGGATAAGAAACGGATACGATTTAAACCGACACATAAAACCTTTTTAGCGACAGGAAGTTAAAAACAAAAAAAATGCTAATTACACGTATAAAGCGAGGCTACCAAATTGAGTTGTAAGTCTACAACACAACATTTAGGAACAAAGAAAAATGGCGGGTCGATGACACTGACGCCAAAAATATAGTGGGACGAACGATGTTACGATGGGGGAGTTATTGATACGAGGATAAGGACATAATACTGTGTGGTTATGGGTAAAATTAACTTTTCACTCTTGTAATCATTGAGTAGTGACTGCAGAATTATTTACCTCGCATGATTGTCACAAATATGTCGCACTTTGTTTATAATATGGGTGCTACTGTCGTATCCTAAATTCCAGAAGTTATAACGATTATAGCGTGACGGTACTCTACAGGAGAATACGAAGCTACGCGATGATATAACATTTAAATACATAATTAATATTATTTTTAGTAATGGATATTTATCCATATTTATGGATAAACGAACGGCTGATGATTGTTTTTAACATTCTTCAACGAAAAAAGGATTGACTGAAAAAACTCTACGGCAACCTGATTGAGCGAGGACTCATTACAGGAAATCATTTACAAAGCGTTTACATTACATCAAACCAATGCTCCAGTCATGACTTATCACCTTTGCAAATCCGAGCAAGATTTTTACTCTATTTTAAACCATATTTCTACAATGCCTGGGTAGGTACCACCGAAAAGTCTATTTCTTCCGCCAAACAGCAATGTAAATACACTGTTGTGTTCCGGTTTGCAGGACATTGTAGCCAGAGTGAGTACTGGACATAAGGAGACTTAGCATCTTATATGTCTCAAGATGGTGAACGCAGTGGAATGTTAAGCTTTGCTTTGTGTTGTTTGGTTCTGCTACTGTTCATGAGCGGTCGTATCGCTTACAGGCGAACGGCATGCTCTTCTTGCCATTCATTGCAATAAAAAACGCATATCCGTTCACTTCATTCATGTTTCTACTCAGTCATCCTGTCAACATATCGACTGTAAAGCTCTTCGTCTGTTAAGTGGTGTCTAAACAAGAAAATGTTAGATTAACGAGCCCAGATAAGACGGCATAATCTATGATGAACTGGCACGATTTCTATGTCGCAAGACGGTACTGCAAATAGTTCAAACCTTCAGCTACCATTTTCGTCGACAGCAAGAAATAGAGACAGGTTATATCAGATAAATCATATATAAATAATTATAAAATTATAAGTTCACAATCCCATAGCAGTCTGTAACAGATTGCCTTGAGCGATAAACCCGCCATTTATCCTTTATTACGCAAAACATACAGCATTTTCTTTATTCTCAATATACAATAAAGATTATAAATAAATAGCTTGAAAGAATCGTAGTAATGTTGTTCGGCGGCGCAGAAGACGGTAAACAAGCCCGCGCCATCATAATGATGACTATAAATAGTAAAATCTCATCACAAACATGTCACGTATTTGAAATGAATGATTTCTATTAACTGTGCTGACTCGTGTACGTGCACCATGCTGCTTATTATTTACAGATATTTTTAATTTATTTTCTTTTGTACTGACACGAAAAAATTACTAGCTACTGAAAATATGTGCAGTATTTAAATTTATATAGAGACAGTGCTGGTAATTAAACAACGTAGATAAAAATGGTAGTGCCGGGCCACCTTTTTCTGCCCTCCTAATGGCTGACATGTGACGGGTTGTCCAACATGCACAAATTATTTGAAAAATATGAATAGTTATGGACTATTGAATTCAACTCAAACTCGTTTTAGGCGAACAATAAATAAGTATACTTTCTGTTACCATCGTAATAAATGGCAATTTGTCGTTTAACAATTCGTTAAATTTTCACTAATATAGCAGCTATCTATGTTTTTGAAGACGCCAATATATGGCAGCGCTCCCTCTATATTAAAAATACTCCAAGCTATAGAAGAACTACAATTGTCTTAACTCTTGTTATAGTGTGACAAGTAAATATTGCGGTTCTACACAAATATATCGGTTAGCCCACAGAACAGTTAACCATATGATAAAGAATAAAGAAACAGCGCACCAAAGGCGAACAAATGCAAGAATATTCTGGGCAACTCACCGAAGTTCTGCATCCAAAGCTAAACAGCCGACGAAAGCAATTTATACCGTCCAATATTTTAGCACCAGACACTATGAGAACCTTGCACCAGATTTTCCACAAAACTATTGAAGAAACTATAAAGAGATATAGCAAAATAGCGAACCAAGCACCTCGCGTTCGGTGCGCGCGAGACTATCCGAATTCCATGACCCTAAATACTAAACTACCCGCAGTTGATTTTTTAATAAAACCTAAACTACCCGCAGTTGATTTTTTTTAAATGTATTCTTTATTTAAGAGGCCTTTTGCAATTTTCTGCTTTATTGAGAATATTACTGCCAGTGTCAAGTGACAGTACGAGGCCTTGTGGTTGAGGATAATAATGGTGGTAATGATTTAATAATGACTTAATTTTGTACTGATTATGGTGATAATGATAAAATAGCGTTTTACTTCTATATATAATTCTTTACAAGGAAGATTTTACGAAGTAATAGAGCAATGAATTAGGGGCAAATAATAATAATACCCACTGCAATTATCTTAAAAATATATTTAGGTATTTTATGGCACTATAATAATAAATTATACGTTATTTACACGGTTGTAAACAGTCAAAGGTTAATTATTGTATTGTTTCACATTAATTATAACCCAAACATTGTCTTTGTTTACACGTAGGTTTGTAAATATTGTTGCATCAAGGGTCTTCGTTTGAAACAATGTTCTTGATACAGAATAATAATAATAAATAACACCCAACAGTCATACATAGTCCTGACCCCACACTAAGATTGAGTCTTGTGTCGTGGGTATCAGGAACTACGAGAGACTTTTCGGTCTCACAAACACCCAGACCCGGAAGAAATATTTGTGGGCCACACAAACATTTCTCTCGGTGCGGGGAGCAGCCTCTCGTTTCACAGGCGGCGTCTAACCAAAGAATATCTCAATTTGGTAATAAACAGGTTTACTTCGAAAAAATAAAAAAGAACCAAAATATATATTGGATTTTTGAAAGATACGCAACTATTAGGCAATCATCATAACCATTTTCCCTCACAGAGAGGTAGTGTCAGCCAAAGATCTTTTATCTTTTCAAAAACAAGAACGATTTATTACTCTGACATCCAATATCATAAAATCAACTACAATATCAAGAAGTTGACTCTAAATGGTGAACTAAACTCGTAAAACAATAATCCAAAATTAATAAAACCTTTAAAAGACAATTAAGTGGACTTAAAAATAACAGGTTATCGGCAACAATCGTGACTCATATTCTTGATATAATTTGATGTTAGTTGATAACAGAACTTCTAACTTAAACAGAACTTGAAATTGTTTAATAGGAATGAAATCACGGCTAAAGGTAATCGACCTGAGGTGGCTTTTACACCCACATTGCAGCTGGATCGTACGATACAATATCTATGCCTTGCAAATATTCACTGTTACTTAATACTGTTTACATGATTTTTACTTTAACTCTTTAAAATAAACAAAGTAAGCTGTAACTCATTCGGAAATGCAATATTCGCAAATAGAAGATTCATTTCTTGAGGGACCGATACTATAACTGATGGTAATTTGTGCAACTACAATATAAGTCATGGATGAAAGACATTTACTCTTTTAATTCTACAGGATCTCTTTTGCCAAAATTAGCACAATTTAATAATGGAACAATGACTTCTTTTCTTTAACACTTATCCCACACACAAATGCCTACAATAAAAAATGTCTCAGAGTTACAACGTGTGGTCACTGTACTGTTTTTAATTACACATCTCACATACGATTACAAACATATTTAAAATTTTAATTTAACATACGCGCATACGCAATGAAGTTATTTACGGCACTGTTTACGTTAGTTTTATTTCATTCCGTGTTCAAAGTAATATGTATTTTATAAAAAATATTTATAATATGAAAATTTAACTTCTAAATATAACATCTTATTGCGGGGCATTGTTCTGCGAGGGGACAGTCAACTTATCACAACCTAAAATGATTGTAAAGAAGACTTAAGACTAGATTCCTATCTATGACTGTCGCCTGATTGGGAATGTATGCAAGAAGCCATGGATCGGATTTGATAGCGTGCTGTGAGCTGTGAGCGTATTGTACCATGGATAGGTGAAGTCTGTTTGTGATGACCATAGAAACCGTTGACTTGAAGATGAGGAATTTTGCAATATAACTACTTCGTACTAAGCCAGATTTATTAAAAATCAAATATGCCAAAGGTGATCCTCAA
Source organism: Hyles lineata (assembly GCA_030180105.1). NCBI lineage: Eukaryota > Metazoa > Arthropoda > Insecta > Lepidoptera > Sphingidae > Hyles > Hyles lineata. Next base: position 1,107,470 of record JARJEE010000040.1, read on the forward strand.
ATTCGACACATTGGTGTGGGTCACTGTGGATTTATTATACAATAGGTCTGGCAAACGAACAAACAGGTCAGCTGATGGTAAGTGAGCACTGCCACCTATGAACATCCACAACGCTTGGATCATAATAAAGGAAAAAGGCGTGAGTTTAAGTATGTACAATATTGCACCTCCTAAAGGTACTTCATTTCTACATCAGCGGAAATCCCCGTTTAGTACTCAACTAGGTAACGTCAAGTATCTAGGTAATATAGGTATTGTTTGTTGAAATTGTTGAAACATTCTGTTGCTTTATAAAGAACACAATCGGCCCATATCCTTATACGTGGTAATAAAGTTCACTACAATGATCGAATGTAGAATTTTCCAGAACGTAATAGATGGCAAGTCAATAGTTATTGTGTGATGAATTGAAGTTCGTCAATAGCAAAGGTCTTTCCGGCAATTTTATATACAGGCATTGGATAGTCAGTTGTTTTTCTTTACTTTGTTTAGTGCAAATAGTGGTCTAAGGATTGAGTCGTTAGGAATTAAATCAAATACATATTTTTTAATCTCTATTTTGCCTTTTTCGCTTCTCCCTACTTTCCTCTGCTCTGCCTGTGCGTGTACAAATCTCTCAGCTTTCTGCGGTGATAAACTGGGTAGAAATTTATTAAGTCTATTAAACTTAATTTAGAATAAGATGCTACCGCAAACTGAAATGAAAGTAGATGCGCACGCATCTGCTCACAAAACTATTTTCAGTAGATATTCTGATATTTTTAAATGCGATTTTGGCTAAATACGACATACCTAATACGATACATCTTGGCGACATTTGGGTATAGTCCTGACCCCACACTATGAGTGAATCTTGTAACGTGGGTATCTTGTAACTACGAGACTTTTCGGTCTCACGAACATCCAGACCCGAAACAATTACCTATGAATCACACGAATATTTTACCCGCAGCCTCTTGTTTCACAGCCGGCGTCTAACCAAGTACGCCACGAGGGCTGTCGATTTTTTTTATTGCAATGAATAGCGAGACCTGCATGCCGTTCGCCTGATAATAAGCTATACGACCGCTCGTAAACAGTAGCAAAACCAAACAACACTTTGAATTACAAAGCAATGCTTGGCATTCCACTGTGCTCGCCATCTTGAGACATAAGATGTTAAGTCTCAATATGTCCAGTAGTTACTTTGTCGAATGGGTAACAAAGCCTGTAGAGCAAAAGCCCGTGACCGCCACCACGATCGGAACTTCGTAATAGCTGATCGTGTGATGTCTATGTTAGATACATGAGAAGACAAACTTTCAGCTTTTATAAAATGACGAAAGACTGGCGGTCGCGGGCTCTTAGTGTACTGGTTTATAGTGACGACGCAACACATCTCGTGACAGGTGCACGAACGCCGTGCGTCGTATCACGTCAGCCTCTTTGTCCGCCGAACAAAGAATTAATGCCAGTTTCCCCGTTACCGAGAGATTTTCACTATCGCCATGCAGTCTGGCGCGCTTGCGTCTGTATATCGTTTTATAAACATGCGTAATTTAAACACGCTGTTTCTATCGTTTACGCGATTAGTAATTCTGATCGGTAATGATTTTTCTTTAATGAGAACTTTTGGATTAATATCGGTTTTTGCATCGCTATTTTCAGCCGTGATTCGGTGGCTGTTTAACTAATCGTAACACGTTTAAGTTGTGTTTATTATTGGGAATATTGCTCACTGTAAACTTAATACCTATACCTACATAGAATTATTTAGATTCGTTATCATATTTAATTATAAATAAATACATCATACAATTAAAATTATAAGGAGTATGACAGCTTCGCCACCTAATTTAAAACCGTTAAATATTATTATGAATAACATTTATAACAAATTATATTCGTCCTACAATATTAAACACATGACATAAAATTATATCAATTAAGTACCAATTTAAACAAGATCGTGAGAGCGTTTCAATTGCTGTCTAAGGACCGGCATTTCCACGAACAACCTCCGGGGTATTCCGTAATTTACATCCACTGGCTAAATGAGAAAAATATAAATGATAATATGGGAAACACTTTTAATGATATCAGTCGGTAACGATGCAGTGGAATCCATTTCACGTTCATTATATTACAATATTATAGTATTAGAATCATTCATGTATTTTTTATATTCGTGTTAATGTATGATAAGTGCTGGACAGTAGACTACTAGTAGAAAAAAATATTTTAAAATAACAATATTCACAGTAGTACAACTACGCCACCGAGGCAATCTACCTACAATTACTCTTAAATTAACCTCTAGAACTCATGAACTAAATAGAACTAACGAAAACAGAGATAAGGTCGACGTGAAGATCTCTGGTGCGGCGGATTAGGCCCTATGTTCCTAGTTCCTGTAGGGAAGCCTATGTTCACCAGTGGACTTCTTGTGGCTGAAGAAAAGAGAAGAAGAATAAATTGAACTAAAACTTAACTTAAAAAACTCCAAAGTGTAGGCGTTTCCTTGGCGAGGCCGATGTTCAGCAGCGGACTTCTTACGGCTAAAGATAATGATGATGAATAAATATGAATACGGCAAGCTCTTAAATATATCAAGTTTGTTGATAAAACGCCGTTGTATACGAATTACGAAGCTTGTATGAAAATCAAATAGACAAAAGTCAATGTTTTGGAACAGAGCCAGCGCGAGATCTAAATATTTGCGTTATAAAAATTATGCGAGCGAGCTGTTTTATTTCCAATACGTTTTAGTTTGCTTTATGTGTGTGATTAAAGAACTAATACCTACTGCATCTGGTATCATTGCTAGACGAAGAGACTACGACTTTAGAGTTTTTTAATGTCATGAGGCTGAAAATATATACCTTTTTACCTTAACATGATACATAAACAAAGAAATCCTTTGATATTCAATTCGACCAATTCATACATAATTCCAAAGACTTAATGACCACTTCCTTCCAATATTCCCACCAGGAAACCACAAAACCAAAATAACAATTTAAAACCCCAAAACGGACTTAACCTTTGATCCATACTATATACCAATAGCAAGATCAAATATCTAGATTACCAGTAATCAGTTTTTAATAGCCATGTTTTAGACACTTGAGTGATCGATGAATAGGTGTTGCGAAACCTAAAGCTGGTCGCGTCGAGACAATGGAAAGTGTCGACCAGATTGTTCGCGACTCGACGCCAGCTTCCGCGGTGACAACTTGTGTAACACTGGAAAGCCGTTGTCCTATCCACAGTTCATTAGCTTTGTATTGTTTAAATTATAAATACCCTGAACCGAGAAGAATGCATGAAAGGTTGATTTAAGTGGATGAAGCGACACTAATATGTAAGGATGAAGCAAAGTGGTGGTACTGCCTACCCCTATGGAATACAGGCGTGACGATTATGTGCTTGATATGATTGATATGTATTGAGAGTGGTGGAGTAGAGCCGACCAACTGAAAAAAAGCTGTTACGAACATTAAAACACAAGTTATCTCGTAGGTACCTGAAACTAGTAGAGACTCCGGTCACATAACAACTAAACCAAAGTGTAACAAAGAAATCACCCATGAAAATAATAGGAAACATCAGTCTTCAGCAGTGAAAGACTAATGGGCTGCCGTAAACCTGTTCTAGAAAGATCATTATCTGGTCAATATTTGATTAAATACATTATTTGAAAGACTGTATGCATGTGACATCCACCAATCCACACTAGACCATCACGGTGGACTAAGAATACTCTCTCTCTCTCTTCAGCCGCGGGAAGTCAACTGAACATAGGCCTCTCACAAGGACCTCTACATCGATATGGAAGGGTCATCCAACGACTTCATGTAACCTTGCAAAAATACGAAGAACCCTTTCAATGGTAGGGGAGTACTCTACTCAGTTTTACAAGTAACTATAATCCTAATATAATCTAATATAATCCTATCCTACTTCCTACTAATATTATAAATGCGAAAGATTGTGTGTTACCTCTTCACCCTCAAACTGCTGGACCAATTTTGATGAAATTGGGCAAGGAGCTAGCTGACACCCTGGATTAACACATACACTACTATCCGGACAAAACGTAGTGTTCCCGTGGGATGTGCCAGGAATTCAAATGTATTCGATACTCTTTCAAACTTAAAGGAATGGGATCGGCAGTTTTAAGATCGGCAGTAACGTTGAGTTTAAATATTCAAACTAATTATCACGCGAAATAATCCCTATGTTTAAGTGCACTGGACTCAAAAAAAATCTGCACCCGGGCGAAGCTGGGCCGGACCGCTACTTTAATTATTATATTTTTTTTTGTCCCCCAATACAAAATATTAAGACTTTTATCTTCAAAGCGTTATCATTGCGTAAGGCGCGTCATTTATCTAATTAAATATCCGTATTGCCAAACAATAATCCTCAGAACACACTTTATGAGTAATTACACAATTCTGTCAAACATAAGATATATATAATTTATTTATTTACTATGAATGAGTACTATAGAAATCTTCTTTTATTACGTTGTTTTACAATGGGTAGTATATTGTAGTAGATAATGATCTTTTCCTCCTGCAAAATCCCAGATCTTTAGCTGATGTTAAAAATTGGAGTATTAAATGATAACAATCATGTCATCGTCATAAAAGCTTAAATTCTAAGCTTAATTTTTAGCCTGAAGTGCAGCATGTTCAGCAAACTTGTAAAAGTTCGGTAAGCTAACAACTCAATATTTAAATCAGCATGACCTATTGTCCAACGTCCTACAACTTAGGAAGTATTACAAAGAGATACAACTGGTAAATCCAGACCTAAATCGCCACAGACTAACATCACCATAGAGTCTTTACTTGTACAAAATAGTCAAGCACAATCTACGCCCTGCTCACTGAACCGTTAAAAGTTCAATAATACAATAATCATGAAACCGTGCCACTAATCTTCCAAATTACATAAGATGGTTTATTTATAGTGCATGGGGCAATGATTCTCGTTGATTTATCGGCGCGGGCATGCGGGCCGAAGCCCGGGGGCGGCGCGCCACGTGTCAGCTTGGAGGCGCGCCAGTCGTCTTTTTTTTTTTTTTTTTTTATTTAAAATTTTACGGCCTTGGAAACAAGTCCTTTTAGCCAATTCTTAACTATTACAAATCGTCTGTTCGAATTATATACAATCATAAATCTATATACATTTACAACATCAACAACCTTTACAATTTTTCTACTGTACTACATATATATTTATATAACGGTTTATACATTAATGGATTCTTTAACATTTCTTTAACTGACGAAGGCTTATATGTTGATATTTCTAATAAATCAGAAATTAAAATTAAACGTAATAAATAAAATTTAGGGCAAGATAAAACAATATGATCTAAGTCTGCTGTTTGTACGCCACAATATTGGCAATGATCAGATGCTAATATTTTCATCCTAAACAGATGTGCTGGAGTCTGACAATGTCCAAATCTTAATCTATTTATTATAGTTATACATTTCCTTTCTTCAAATTGCATTTTATTATTATTAAACCATGGGCGGGCGGGTAGGTTCTCTTGTATTGATGCATACCATTTTCCTTTACTTTTATTTTTTTCCTTCCAGTAGCACTCCCATCTTAATCTAGTTTTTTCTTTTAATGTCAGAAAATAATCTGTGTAGGGTATTTTCAGTGCATCATTATGGTCTTCATCCCAATGAGAATTAGCTGCTTTATCAGCTAATTCATTACCCAGGATTCCCGAATGTCCGGGTACCCATTCAATCCTAACCACCTTGCTCTTGTTCAAATTATACAACAATTCTTTTATATTATAAATTATATAGTTGGTTTTATAAGCCAAAGTTGAACCATATATTGTTTTAATAACACTTTGAGCGTCTGATAGAATAAGTATTCTGTCAACGTTACCTAAATCTTTCGTGTACATTAAGGCTCTATAAATTGCGTATGCTTCTGCTGTGAAAATACTACTCTCGTTATTAATTCTATAATTTTTACTTATTTTCTTATACGAGTCATAGAAGCGCCAGTCGTCTTCTACATGGGGATGCCATGGTTTAAAATTTTCCCTGATTTTCGGGTAAATTAAACGTTATGGCATCGGAGCGTGGGTAGAGACGGCTGTGGATTGAGACACTTAAACTAGCTACAGGGTTCATCCCTAGACTGTATAACTGATCAACACATATACATATTATTTCTGTACTTTCGTTTTTTTCTTACGAAGATCACTTCAAAGTTCATTATAAACCAATATGTAGAGCGGACTGTTACTCTCTGTGTTATTCACTAATGAAATTATTCCATGAAATATATTAGATATTCTTATTAATTTAGTAAATATATTACTACAATTGTATTAACACTCAATTTTAATCATCATTGTCACCCTCAGCCATAAATAGTACAGTGAGGAACATTTGACAAAGAATTTCCACAGTCATCTTTAATATTTCAACATATTTAAACCTCTCTAATACCATCTGATAATATTAAAACGATTAATTGATGACATTATCTATGTAGAAGCGAACTGCTGAAAGAATTTAACATACAACAATAAGTAAAGGCGGGAAAAATAAAACGCGTAAAGCGTAAGCATTAAGGGCCGTACAATTAAAAATAAAAGCCGGCAACGCGCAGGTGTGGACATAGATTATACACTTATATAAAGATGTGGACGAGTGTGACGGTGCGTACGCGCTGTCGTATACAACTGAAGGTGACCTGGCAAATCGCAGCTAAAAGGAGCTTTCTCAGAAGTGTTGCCGACTGCAAAAATATCCCTGTATGTTGGGAAATACTCATCGTCATATCCAAAATTATTTGTAAAGGAGTCTGGGCACTAAAAAGTGTTTCTACTTTTCCCATGTCTTTTAGTTTAACATTGTAATTTGTAATACTTAAATGAATGAACAAAGACAGCGTCAAGAGAATCAAGAGTCGGATATCAAACGAGAACCTCGAGCTTAATCACCGCACGAGAATGTCTATAAGGCTTAAATAATATATTTGGGCTTTCAGGTTAGACCAAAGACGGAAAAATGTCTAAAAATTTTTGATTCCCACGACATAAAATTAGGTAAGTTGCTTATGTCGAGTCAGGACATACGTGAGGCTGTTGAGTACTTAATATTTATTTATGCCAGTAACATTAATACTTTTGAAATAAAATTCATAAGAAGTGTATGACGTGGTTGGGAACCTTTGACCCACATTTGACCCACGAATTTGCTAGTCAATAATATACCCCTAACTAATAGATATTATTGAAGCAATATAATAAATCACGCAAATCGCAAATTATGACTCGAATCAAACCAATCGAACCAGACCCTTCACGTATATAAGTGCGCAAATACGATTATCCTTACGGAAACCGCATCGAAGGACGAGATAAGGCACATCCTACATTTATCACCTCACATACGTGTATATGCTGGTTATAAAATACCTACATACCACACCCTACATTATTTTTTTATTGTGCTACTTTGAAAACAAAAGACTGCCTCGGTGGCCAATTATATTTACTACGATTGCAAAGCTGCAGTCTCAGGTTCGCATACCAGGTCAGGCAATATTGGATTTTCCTATTAATTATCAGCCTGGAGTAAGAAATGTATGCCCAATAGGGGGGTAAACTCATCCCCTATCACATCGTGGGACGGAACACACAAGGCGAAATGTGGGTTCCTGGTGGCGGCTCCACCTGCCCCTTCTTGGAAAAAGCCGTCAGTTTATGTATGTATGTTGAAAACAACAATCATGTGCCTGTAGTTTTTTTTCATTGGACGGTTGGTTCTACCAGTATAAACATTAACGCATAGAAGAACATAAATATACGAAGAAATTAGTAAGGAAAACGTCATCATCGCCTACAGGAAACTCAGTCTGAACATAGACTTCACCCAAGGATTCCGACATCGACCTGTTGGAAGCGGCCTGCATCCAGCGAATCTATAACTTTTATAAGGTCGTCTGTCCTCCTTTACTTAATTAAAGACGTTATGTAATGAGTCTTGAACTTTAACCCTCGTAACCAATGGCTTTGGCTGCGTTGTTGGATGCCTTTAGAACTATTTTTTAAACTTAGTAGGTTAGGCGTTTGACCAGAATCTCACCTGATGAGTGATGGAAAGTAATTAGTACTCGTATAATCTATCGATATAATCTACGTTGTACGACGATATAGTCTACCACAATCTAATACAAAGATTTAAAAAAAATGAATATTTTAAATTCTTGGATTGCCGAATCATAACAATAATTTAGCTCGTCGTTCCACAGACTAGAACGAAGTCGTTCTAACGCAGTAATGGCACGAAAATATATTAAGACAGCCCACCTATAATTATTTCTTATCAAGACAATGAAATTAATTATGTAAACTTATATTTAATATACTTACTTCTAAGGCCGTCTGTGCCACATAAAAGTTATTGGAAACCATAGAAATATTAATAATAAGGCACTATTATTTTGATTTCTATTGAAGAAACAAACGCTAAACCAGAAACACTACGAAGGCCTATAATATTCCTAGACTATCACCCAAACATACCGTTATTTGTAACATTAGTTAATACCAAAACACAAAGGACATTACGACATTACTCTTCACATTAACCTATGAAAGCTAATATTATAAGGAAGGCCTAATAACTGCGACACAGTTACAACTACTGCAGTTATTATGGCAACATTTTTATTGTTACATTCTTTGTTGGTTCAGCAATAAACTTTATTTTATTTTATTTATTTTTCTTCGAAAATAAATTCTTATAAGTGTTATATAATTGGTGTTATATAATTTACAAGGCGAGTGTGGATGGAAGAGTCGGTAGGGGTCGACCTCACCGAACGTACACAATCCAAATCGGTGATACCCTTAACAAGGGTCAGGTCAAAAGCGCCCTAAACCGACGAGAATGCATGAAAAGACTGATGAAAGTGGATGAAGCGAAAGTAATATGTCAGGATCGGGCAAAGTGGCGTTCTATAGTCTCTGCCTACCCCTATGGGATACAGGCGTGACGATTATGTATGTATGTTATATAATTAATATTGACATGACATTAGACGTTCAAATTGATGGTCAATCACCACGCAGTATAACGGTGAAGGAAACATCGTGAAGACACCTGCATACCTTACTAATTTATAAGAATTTCCATGGTATGTAAAGTCTACCCACCCGCATTAGGCCATCGTGGTGGACTATATGGCCTCACAACTTTCAATCGTACTCTCGATTGTAGAGGAGGCCCGTGCCCTGTAGGGGGATGTACATAATATATTGGGTCAAACAGATTAGTCAGCCAACAGTGCCACTGTTGGTTAGACGCCGACTGTGAAACGGGAGGCTGCAGGTTCGATACCCGCATTGAGACAAATATTTGTGAAGCCAATTAGTTTTTGTCTCGTGTCTGAGTGTTTGTGCAACCGCAGTCTCTCATAGTTTCTGATACCCATGACACAAAAAATATTTGATTTTAATGTGGAGCCATGACTATGTAGGTCACTGTTGGAGGTATTGATTAATATAAAATCCTATTAAACAGTAGTAATTTCAAATCTATATATTAATACGTGATGCAAAAACTTTGGATCCCTTTTTACGAAAATTGCGCGGACGCAGGAGCATAAAATTTGGCACACTTATAGTTTATGTGTAGGAGAAGTGGAGAATGCTAATATTTTTCAATAATAATGCTTATAAAGTACATTAAATCAAAAAATAAAACATAACACACACTGCCATGCATTTCACACACACATACTCTGTGGTCAAATTGTTTCTATTGTGTTTGTCAAACATTTAATGTTCATACCGTTGATACGGTAAACTCATCCCTCAAATTAAATAACGTATTTAAATAAAGTGTTCGAATCGACAACATATATCCGCAATATTAGATTAATGGCGTATTTTAAATTTTAAAGATGTAAATTAATGACAGTAATGAAAAGTGATTGTCATTTAAATTGGTTGTCAAATATTTATACATGCGTTCAGAAATTTATTTTGTGTAAACTGTGATGTAAACTAAGGAGAATATATCAAGCTACTTAAATATAGACAATGAAATAAATAATGTTCACACGCAAGAAGTTATGCTTACTCCTTTTCAAGATCGAATGTAATTTTTTTCACGAATTTTTACAGTGGCCTTTCCTTCGCTATAATTCACTGATAGAAATGTATATCGTATCGGAATGGGATAGGTTATATTATACCTAAAGGAAGTGAAAAAGGGTTGAAATATTATGTCAAAGAAAATCGAAACCACTGAATTTATTTCTATGAAAATTTATATTTTAACTCAATTACTAACAAAAAGCATTGTGGGGCTGAAATAAGGCAAAGAATATTTGATGGACAATCTAAATCGCTAAAGTTTTTAATGTCAAAAATTCATAAGGCAATCTTTTTGTATATGGAGAGACGGGATATAGGTAATAGAGTGGAAGTTACGGGAGAAGGCTGGGATAGCTGAAAGATTTGATAGGACGAAATGTAAACGCACGTTATAAGACGGTATGGATGATAAAGAGAAAGGACGGGACGGATCGGGAAGAGACTGAACAGACGGATGAGACGGGATTGAGTCGGACAATAGGATAGCTACGTCAGGTTTAAGTATACAAGAGTTTATACGAAAAATAACATGTATTTGGTGTGGAGTGGAATCAAAAAATATATGCACTCAGGCGAAGCTGGGTCGGGCCGCAATTTGTTTAAATAAGTATTCTTTATTTTACGTCTTTTTAATTTCATATAATTCGTTCAAAAAAGAAATTGGCAATAACAGTCTTGGTAAAATCTGTGGTTATAGTAGTTTAGTTTTCGACAGTAGAACCTTAATAATGTTTAAATATTATATTTAAATAATGTATATTGAGTGGTCGAATTTCGACCATTGGGCGACCTCTAGTAAATATAAAGACGTCGTTTGTAAAATGTAAAACGTAATAAGTGCGCATACTGCATAGGTATAACATTTGTGTAATCGAACAAAGAAGCGGTCAACTAAAGGACGTTTGCAACGCAATGCCTACACTTGCTTTTGTTTTATGTACACAATACTAACAAAAGATTTCATAATTATTAAGAAAAATATTTAATGAATGTTTTTACCGCAAACAAAAAATCTCATTCTTCGGAGATATAACATTTTCAAACAAATTCCAAAATTTCTTGAACAAAGATCAAAGCAGCATATTTTTAATACTCATAAATATACCTAATGTTAGCTTTAAAAGGCTATTTACTATAGAAATAGGAATTTTATTGCTTTTTCACTTGTAAGTTAACACTATGCTCGTAAATCGAAACTTTATTAGCATTTTGATTATTTTATTTTATTTAAGAAAAGGCCAGGAGTAGTGTTGCCAGGTGTCCCGCTTTAGGCGGGACGTCCCGCTTTTCAGGGGTTTGGTGACGCGTCCCGATTGTACCTTCGGCGGGACGCCAAATGTCCCGCTTTTTGACTACCCCTCTCAGAACGAATAAAAAACTAAATATTAAACACTTTTATTTATAATCCGCACTGTATTTCGCGTTTTCCTACAATTATTAACCTAATTAGTATCTAATTTGATTCTAAAGTCGTTTCAATAGGCTGATTCCAAAAAAATACAGGACTTTGAATAAGTTCTCGCGGTTTGTTCACGAATTCCTAGCTGTCTTATTTTAGATGGTAACACATGTGCAAGGAAATACTGTTAGTGAACTTATGTCTTCGTGAATATTAGCTAGCTCCAATGAAAATTCATACCGCTTAGAGAGTATTACTGGCGAATTTTACTTTACGACATGTACATGTAGATGTAATTTAAAAGAAAAACGCATCTTAACTTCAATTAATTCTCTACGAGCATTATAGCGAGCATAATTTGTCAGAATTCATGTGGAAAGGCGTGTCAGAAAATATAAATTTTCATCTTGGAAATAAAGATCGCTCTGGTAAATCGAAAAAGTTCTAGTCTGAGAATTTAAGGAATAACTCGATGAACACCCATAGCAAACGCTAGAGGAAAATGCAAATTTTTTGAAATATTTGGAATAAGTTAAGAAACCTCTGCCTATCCTTTCTGGAAAAAAGGCGTCAATTTATGTATGTATGCATGGTATGAAACCATAGCGCCTCATGAAATGAAGCCTCGAGAGATATGGTACTTGGTCTGGTTGAGCTACGCTTCCATTATTATAATAATACCCAAAAACGGCTATTGCCTTTGAGAGCGTCCAGAGACGCGACGTTTTTCGATGTGATAAGTATGTGCTGCTAGAAAGAGGGAGAGTTATTACTCACATTATTATGTGTGAAAGGAAAAAATATATATAATTCCCTCTTCTTTAATAGGCGTCCCGCTGAAGAACTCATAATCCCGCTTATTTTAATGTCCTGTCACGAATTTTCAAAAATGAAACCTGGCAACACTAGCCAGGAGGCAGGAACATTATTTTTTCTACGAATGTTGTGACTACTATTGATTGTAGTATTAAATCACACAAAAAATTAAATGAATTATAGAATTGTAGTCAAAATATTTCGTGCTACTTTTATTAACATGTATTTAGAATTCTCAGTCTTTATACATATGAAGGTGACCTGCGCAATAACCTTGCCATTCCCCTACCTTAGAATTTACCATTATCTAGAAAAAGACAACTCAATTTTTCCGTCTCATGAGAATCAAAACCGTAATATTGACCGTAGTTTTAATAACAAAACAAAAATCCAAGTTACATGTCTGGTTCTTCGAGCAACATTGCAAGCACATCATTGTAATCTTAAAAAAATGTGTTTTGCTCTTTTCACAAAAGACACCCTTGAAATGTCACTATTGCCCATAAATTCAAATTTCGAATTGTATTTCGAAACATCAAAGCCAATACACGAGTAGGAATATGTTTTTTTTTCGCCTCCACAATGACTCAACCCAACATATCGAGGGCAAACGACCGCGCGCAGTTTTCTTTGGAACCTGTCCAATTGAAAGCCTGACTATAACTATTGACTTTAAAAAATAGTAAAGTACAAATGCGTAGGATAGTTAATGTGATCTGTCAACGAGGCCATTTCGTTTGGCTCGGCGCAGCAACTATTCCGCGCGAAGAGAAATTGAAAGACAATTTTATAAATGCAATGGATTTTTGTATATTATTTCGTCTTTCTACGATACTAAAAATACCTAGTTTTGAAAAAATCAATATGGTAGCTGTAAGTACCATATTCGTTTTTTTTTATTTTATACCATTAAGGAGGCAAACGAGCGTACGGCCCGCCTGATTTGAAGCAGTTACCGGAGCCTATTCGTATACTGCCGTGGTAATCGAGTGGGCAGTAACTCAAAGCGGGAAGTTTTTAAATTTCTGCTTTGGAATATACCTAATCGAAACATATCAAACAAACAAACAAGAAAATGCACTTCGAGATAGAAAGAAAGTATGTTTAACGTACATTCCAAATCAGTAATATTAAAAAAATACGCGCTTTTGTCTTTCTCGATTACGACGGCAGTGTATACGTCTGCAACACCAGAGGTTTCACTCGCTTTGTGTGGTGTACAATTAAGAATTTATAAAGAAATACATGTTAAATACATAATTTATTTTAAATCTCCAGCATTTAATAGTTAATATAATGGTTATTTTGTACAAATAAAGTGTACGTGTACAAATAAAATCTAGCGGAGACGAAATAACATTTCCTGGAACTAAGATAGCGAGGAATTATTGAATAAGGTAAAACAATACAAATTGAACATTAATTCTACATATCACAATCCAACATATATAAACAGTTAAAATAATATTTTTAACCTAAGATTTTTAATCATATAAATCATATCTTTATGGCTTAGAGATTACTTAATATACAGGGATCGCTGGTACTAAAAAACGTAGATAAAAATGGTAGTGCCGAGCCATCTTTTTCTGCTCTCTTATTGGTTAATAATTGACAGATTGCCCAACATCACAGGGGTAGCCACCGTGTAACCTAGTATGAGATAGCGATATTTGTGGGAGTGTGGCCAGGTTGACCCGTTTTTCCTAAGGTATCAGGAAACTTTGACCGATCTTTAAAAAAATATAATTGCTAAAATATCGATATTTTAACTTTGAGTGGCACTACAGTGCACATACATGCCTGGGTCACCAGCCATCACCCAGAACTAATAAAAACACTGTATAACATAAACATAATTTAAGGAAATAGCTAGTTCTGAAAATAAAAACTATTGTAATAAAAGCTAATAACAAAATAATATCTAGTCCGCCCCGTGACTACGAAATTTGTAAAGTAATCGAAACGTCGAGTAGAGAAGTTAAAAAAAGCAAAACTTAAACCAAATCCGCGATAAAATCCCTAAATAATAGTTTTATTTCAAAAACAATATCTACTGCGCAACCATATACAGTTCAATACATATAAGGAAAAAGTTTAAAAAATAAAAGATAATTAATGAGGTTTGTTTATTAATATGTAATTTAAATCTTTAATATCTTTTGTTTTAGGGAATATCAACCGTCGGACCGCTGGCCACCCCAAATAATGTAAATATTTGCCTCCAAAACGTCAAATTTCCTGGAGTCAAGCGGTTACGCCGATAAGGACAGGCTACAAAAGCTTGCATCTCTTTCTTACATGAACGTTATGTATAAATCTCTTTCGTTTTGTGTAAAAGGGATAGAACATGTGACTCCGTCTATTAGTTTCTCCGTCTACGCCCAACATGCACGAATTACATTGACTTTAAAAATAAAAATAAATAGTTTAGAGCCATTTAATACCACTCAAACTCATATAAAAAATTTTCATTTATTATTATTTATAGCAATCTGTTGATAAATAAGTAATTGCTTCAATTTTCATTAATATAGAAGCGCTACCAACATTGCGAACCAGAAAATATCTACGTTTTTGAAGACGCAAATGTTTGACAGCGCACCCTCTATCATATAAATACTTTAAGGTTTATGAGCACGGGTCTCTTCTATGATCGAGAATTCGATTAACAGGGCTGAGCCATAGAGCTCCGTTTTGGCGTATTACAGGTTGGCCGACATCTATAACTCTTGAGGAAATGATCATGGAACTAATAGATATCTCGTTTTTTATAATAAAACCGGTTAGGCATGCATGGAACGTTCCGGAAATACTTGTACATATAAGTGTAATTTCGAACAAGTCATTATTATAGTGCTGAAAGGCGGGAGTTAATTAATATCTTGCGCAGATACCTACTCTACCTCAACAGTACGTACGAAGCACTTATCATCAATTCACATTATCTAACCACTTTAATGTGCCAGTTAACTATAATTATTAAAAACTCCTTGCATGGTCGTTTTAATAATATTTTAAAAATTAATAGATAAAAACAACAATTTACCCAATTGGAACCTCCTTTCAAATCATTTTTAAAATATTTAAAAAAAGAACGACTAAAATCTACATCTATCCAATCGCCTACTCTCGGACAAGGCGCTGTTATTAAAACATTAATTATAAATACTAGCATTGATTTAATAAGAGAAGCCAAAACACCCACGGTAGTATGACAAACAAATGTATATTTGTAAATATTGTATGATGTTTTTTAAAAGAACAATGCGTAGGCCGCTTTGGACACAGTAACCCATATTAATCAATGTCAGGTTTACAATTGAAACGAATTACCAAGATTTTGAATTAATTTACAAATTTTTCTATGGACGGGTTGGGCGCGTGTTGGTTTAAGCCAATTCTCTTTGAATGTCTTTTTTTCGTCCGTTTATCTCTTCATTTGGACGTTTTCAAGGCTGTTCTGTTCTATTCAAGCGTACCTACTCACTACTACTACCTCTGTTGCAATAATATGGGTAATATTCTCACATATTCTGCCGTAATTCGAGAAGGCAATAAGTCGAAGGCGCGAATTTTTTTTTTTTATTTCCAATTGGAATATACGTTAAATATGCTTGCTTCCTATCTGACTTTTATAAATTAACGTAAATGTAAAGTACATTTTCTTGTTCGATATGTTCTGTTTTTCGATTATGCACATTCCAAATACGTAATTTAAAAAAATTGCCCGCCATTGACTTACAGCCCACTCGATTAACACAGCAGTATTATATTATGGAGACATCTTTGTCCTATAACTTCACGCTTGGAATCATTCAAAACATGTTTATGAACCACAACATTCTATACTGGGAAGTATGTCCGGACCGAAATCAATTAATAGCCATGGCTGTTGGTTGTGAAATTTTGTAAACCGCTTAGAAATTCTGACAATAGCCCGATCTTTAGTCGGTACGTACAAAATGATACCTGCTATTTAGCAAACTGATTCTATTTTTGGTTCCAATTATTCTCACATAATAGTGGCAGGTATACGACCCAAAAGTGAAACGTACACGAACTGACATGTCACACTATGTTTTTGGCAAATAATTTCGTGAATATTTGGTCCAATCTTCAATATCAAACAACGAATATTGGTACCAACTGTCGGAACATAACACGCGAGTATCGGATGTCCGGTCAATGATATTTGGCATCGTTATGGTCGACGAACACAATCCGGTCTTGCCAGTCGGTAAACAAGACCCTTTTAGAATTAATCACAAATATTTATTTTGTGCCTTTTTAGTTGCCTTACCAAACAATGGAAGATAAATAATACTTGTAATTATGTGGAAATATGAAGTTAAAATAAATAATAGACTATCTTCTCCCTCTCAATCGACTCTCGATTTTAGAAAAGGCCCGTGCCCTGCAGTCTTCGTATATAGGCTGCTACAGATACAGATATTAAATAAAACTTACATTTAACAAACACACCATAGCCTTGATCTCACAGTAAGATACAAGTCGTGTGCCGTGGGTTTCATAAAATCTGAAAGTATTTCGAACTCACAATACTTAGACACAAAATAAATATTTGAACGCCAAACAAACACCTGACCTGATGTGAGGACCAAAATTTGCAGCCACTTTAACGCAGTCAGTTCCATAACTACGCTATAATTAATGTCGATAACAGTATAGGTAACGTTTTTATTTTTTTTATTGCAATGAATGACGAGACGAACATGCCGTTCGCCTGTGGGTAAGTGATACGACCGCTCATGATGTCCTTCAAACTGAAACACAAGTACAAATGCATTTACCCTACTGTTTGGCGGGAGTAATAGACATTGCGGTTGTACCTACCCAGGCGGCCTCTCACATATGAGAGACCTACCACCAGTAAACATAATAGTTTTTCATATTGTTGGGGACAATACACAAAAATATTACAGACGGATTATAATCTTTAAAACAATACTTGTAATTTAAAAAGTTTTAAAACTCGTATTGCACCGACCCAATGTAAATGTAGAATCATTAATAGGGGCAAGCAGAAAATTAACATACTTAATGTGTAAATCGATATTCAAATTTACTAACATACAGACACTCACGGTGCATATTTCATGAGTTTTAACTCGACTACAGTAAGTTAACAGGTAAAGACTAAAATTAATGATTTTTGCAACAATCCTTAATGCATGTTTGTATATATGTACGTTCAAATGTAGTGTCTAATCTCCTCATCCAATTTTGCTGAATAAGGTGGCAATGGATTCGTAACTATATGAATGCAGAATGATACAAGCAGAATTTGAACTCAACTAGGATAAGCGGAAAGATTATGTTTTCAATTTGTGCATAAGGTGCCATCAATAATAATTAATATCTAAATACCACCAGTCATATACACAGACCTGACCCCACACTAAGGTCGAGTCTTGTGTCGTAGGTATCAGAAACTACGAGAGATTTTTCGGCCTCACAAACACCCAGACCCGAAACAAATATCTGTGGATCACAAATATTTGTCTCGGTGCGGGGATCTAACCCACGGCCTCTCGTTTCATAGCCGACTGCACCACAGAGGCTGTTAATGTCAGTTACTCCTTCTTTGTCCCATAACTGTATTCTATCATTTCGGAGTATTAAAGTAAAACGACCAAACAGGACAAAAGGACTGCCGTTGTTTTGTAAATATTTGGGAATTACCGGCCGTTTCGCCAAAATACTTTTACTGCGCTTCTTATCTTTTTGTTTATTGCAAGCTGAGTTTCACTGAAACTTTCCATTATAACGTTTAATTTCATCTTGTTTTCCGCGTTTTAACTTTTAAGTAGAAAATAATTATTGCTTCTTCATAGACTATTCAAAACACGGTCTGAGTGTGGGATCAGGACAGGTATGAGACTGTTGGATTTATTTATTAAGTATTTATTTTTTTAAATTTGGGCAACATTATATCTTAATAAATAGGTACCTAATATTCATTTTACCCAGATGTGGTTATGTAGGCCATTTGTCTAGACACTATAAGTTGCATGTATAAGCTTTGAAGCCCATAATTCCTGTCACAAGTGGGGAGATCTATTTCATTTTGTAGGTTTTTCGATTAGCAATGTAATTTTGAACTGGAATGATTAGCCGGCATGGTGACAGCAACGCCCTCTACCTCATTTTGAAACTATAGACAACTCTATCTACTCCTTCAGGATTGAAACAGTGAACTTGTGTAGTTTTGTAATGGTAATCAACATTTTTATCAAACAATCACACTGAATAAAGTTGCATAATCATTCTGTTACGTAACATTGCACGTGCAGCTGACATTGCGTCTATCACCGTACACGCCACATGTTGTCAACGGCAATAGCATAATAAGCTATGTAATATATTAGTAAATAAACATATTATAGCCATTACGAGATGTATTGGTTCTCCGTGAATGGTTAACAGTTGGCCGTAAAGCGAGAGGTTGCGGGTTCGGTCCCCGCACCGAGACACATACTTAAACACACGCATTTTTCCTAGAAGTGATAGGCAGAGGTGCAACCAGGACACACACGTTTCGCCTTGTATTTTCCATATCAATCGAGCCTATCGCCATACCGGGCACAAATCCCTTCAAATGTTAATGATCTATAAATAAATGTTTTGGATCTATCATCTAAGTGTGTAAGACTAATAATCCCCTCATAGTTTCTCCAACGATACAAGATTTGAATCATATTGCGGGGTAGGGACCACATATGTAACTGTTAAATGCTTATTATTAATAGTTTTATACGATTTAAAGGCTCAGAGACTCTACTTTTTGAGATTCTCAAACTCAACGTTTTAAATAATAAATATAAGTACTTTGTATAGGTAGTAGGTACTAAGAATTGATTGTGTGTCACACCTTGTGAATACAGTTATTTAAATATAAAATAACGAAGAGGGAACCGATAAGGAAACATGACAAATAACTTGAAACAAATAAAATGCAATGGTAGAGCCGCTTAGATTTATAATCACACCCAACAATTACACATTTGGCGATGCAGTTGGAAGCTATTTCATGACTTCTAGATCAGCCCATATACGTCCCACTGCAGGGCACGGGCCTGCTCTACTATCAACGTACGATTGAGAGTGGTTAGGCCATGTAGTCCACTAAGCTGGCCTAGTGCGGGTTGGCGGACTACATATCATAGAAATTCTTACAAATTCGCTATAGTATGCAGGTTTCCCTGCGATGTTTTTCGTCACCGTTAAAATTCGTGGTGATTGACTATCAATACACACATGACTCCGAAAAGTCAGAGGTGTGCCCTGGGATTTGAACTTGTGCCCACCGTGAGCATGTTGGCAGCCGCGTCTGGTCCGTTTACCAACAGGCCACCTCGCAATGTATCTTCGATATTTAAAACTACAATATTTATCGGGTCCCTCTACACCCAGAACATGAGGTGATATTTGTGAGATCCATGAACTTTTATCTTTGCGCGTCCCGAACCTGCAGCGTCTAGTTTGACAATCAGCTTTTTATCTAACCATTTATGTTACGTGAGCTAAATTCTTGGCATTGTCCGGTCTCGCAACTCATAAGCCCTAAGGATTTAAATAAATCACAAAGTAATGTGCAACAAAGACAATCCAAAATAGTTGTCGCAACACGAGCCGCAATTACTAGTCAGATAATATCTATTTGGACAATAGAAGATGTATTAAACACGTGGACGAAGACAAAGGCGTTACTCTTGTAATGTCTTTGTGGTTATGATAAAACACTGTACGTCATTAATTAGTTGGACATAGATCCAAATAAATACATCCAACAGTCATATACATAGTCCTGACATTAAGATCAATTAGGTCTTGTTTCGTGGGTATTACAAATTATAATTGATTTTTCGGTCTCACAAATACCCGATACCAATATAAGTTAGGCCCGAGGTGTGGTGATCGAACCCGTGGCACCAGACCCGAGACAATTAATGTTATTGAGGCCTAAGCAGCGGGGATCGAACACACGGCCTCTCGTTTCACAGCCAGCGTCTAGCCAGCGCGATGGAGGTTGTCCTAATTGATTGAGATCTTGGAGAAGGCCTATGCTTGCTGTGGACTTCATATCTGTTAAAATTAGCCTTGATATTTATGTTCTGTAATTATTGTATAAAAAAAGCGATCATAGTCAAAGTAGAGTTAGAGGAAAAATGTAGAGTCATTTGTTGTTTGTCTAAACTCTGAGTATTGTATGACCATGTAAATACGTACATAACGTACAGAGAAAATATAGATGAGTTTTCCTCAACAGGCAGAACACTTTGTTATATCTACGTATGTCATGAACTGTCAATAAATAATTGAAATTAGGTCTCTCCCAAACTGCAGTATTGAACCATGGTTGGATCTTAAATCTTTTGCAGTGAATTGTGAAAAATAGTCCAAACTCAAATGAACCGACGAAAAAAATGTCACAATAGACACGGATCATACACGTGTTTATCTCATATCGAGGTATAACTCACTATTACGTCGAATGACAAAATCGATAGGTTACGTAACATCACATAATCGTGGTAACGTTCAATGCCGTGTGTTTGCCTTTGCCCTCGAATACTCAGAAAAATGCATTTGTAGGGCATAGACAATGAATAGCATTTTTGTCATTCATTCAATTTGCACTTTTCTTGTTTGTTTTGAATTACAAGTTTCCACGTGATGTGTTGACAAACGTGAGTCCACGTGGAGTTGTTGCTAGATTGGGTTGTTTATTACGCCGGTATTTTTAAATCTGGCAACGTAATACCCTACACCCGATAACAAGTGCAGTGTTATCAGTTGCCGGTTGATATTTTGGCTGCTCTTTGATTATGTTTATTATGGAAATTGCCATTTTGCATATGAGTAAACTTTTATGCTTATGCATTTCTTGATTTTCTCTAGTATGCAGATAATGAGATTTTTTTTCTTCTCCGTTGTAAATACTCTTTGTGTTAGTTTTGTTGTATAATTTTATCGATACTAATACAAAACAAGACTTTTTATTGTTGTTACGTAAATTATTTAATATTTCAAATAATATTTGAACCAACCAGCTTACTGTGTTATTGAATGGGGATTAGCGATCTTTCTCATTACTACTGTTGGGTACTTGGAATTTCGGCAATGTAAATAAGCTGTTTACGAATAAAGGAAAGAATTACACATAACTCACGTTGAAACTATAAGATAATTTGGGTGTATTATAATACTTTGCTGACAGCCTATTTAGGAATGGGTATGTAGGTCGTTGATGTTATAAAATGAAAGCATATATTAAATGGTATAATAATCTTCATAATTTATTTTTATCTCTTCACTGTTTTATTATACAATATGTATTCAGTATAAAACAATACGATTTGTTAAATTCATAGAAATATATTATTTTTTTATATTTTAGTATAACTGTTCATCTTTATAAACTTACGCATTACAGTTAACATTCTTGACAAACTTCTTTTTCGTATAAAAATAATACAAATGGACTCCGCGCCCTTCGCGTCTGTACTCTGTACGGCCCGGGCGCGAGCTCACCGCAATAACAATAACTTGTTAATTGGTATTTATTACTTAATAATAATCTAGAAGACAGAACAATTTACTGTACTACTATTAATGGTAACAAAAACAATTAAAACATAAGTATAGGCTATATAGCTTACAAAGCGTAGGCACTCGAGATTTCTACATCTTTCTAAAAGGTACATTCTCACTAATAAATACTTTCGTCACACATTCATTCGCGTCATACACTCATCCTCATACTTTTCTCTCTCGCAATTTACAAAATATATTTTATTTTACAGGACGGCCTCACGTTACAAGTCGCGTCCTCTAAGAGCACCGGTTCAGTTCCAAGAAATATTCTTTCGCATTGGGGAAAATACTTTGCGCAATGCACACGCTCTCTCTCGCTCGGAGCGGGGTACGCGCCGCGCGGCACGCACACCACGCTCCACACACTGCATACAAGTTACAACTTACAGTTTACACACATGCATACATGATACCACAACATAAGCGCGTTATTTGTCTTGAAACAATCAAGCGTGGCAACGACATCGTTCCAACTCGCAGCGGCGTCAAAACGACATCGTCGCGATTAAAAAGTTAACCTTGTGCAACAAAACGTGATTCGGAACGTCCGACTGTTGAACACATGGCCGCCATTCCGCGAGGGCGGCGCAGGCGGAATTTTAATTAGCAGAACATCCGCTCGTGACTTGCTACGGCGCGCCGTTGCCGGTCCCGCGACGTGCCGTCCCACTCACACGCGCCGAGCTCGCGAGCCCGACGATATAGCCCTCTCTGTCTATTCCATTAATTGCGACCAAATTGAACGTAATTATCATAATAAGATTCTGTCCGGCAGAAAAAATATACACAATACAATGGACGGCACACGCGGGGAACAATAGAAATGGCCGGTTCAGCGAGGCGCGAGTGTGGCAACATCGCTGAAACGGGAAATTCACAGCGCGAGGCGCAATCGGCAACGTCGCACCAACCACGTTCACTCAGTCTGCAAACGTATGACGTCGCACGATTATCCTTTCTAGCTTCTACACTATTCTAAACAAAATGAGACAACGCAATACTGATACGGGCAAACAATCAGTTCTGCAACTTACGAGGGAAGCAGAGCCTTCCACGAGAGCGACACGCGCTAAGTACATCCTTATTCCTTCGGGACTCGGGAGCGAGCGAACGTTCCGCGGCACTCGTCAGTCATCATCACTGGCAATCAAATCTCTCAAACTTAACACGTCCACGTAACGTAGCAAAACCTTACACACTAGGCTCATAACTATATATTACACAGTAAAAATAAGATCACAAATCGCTTTGTATGCTGCGTCCTGGCGGGCGCGACTAGCATGGAATGTGGAGGCGCGGCAGCGGCTGCGGCGGCGGCGCGATCAAAACTGCGACTCGATGTGGCAGCCGCCGTTGGCGTGCTCCAACACCTGCGCCTTCAGCCGGTGCACGTGCTCCTTCAGCTTCACCACCATCTGCGCTAACTCCGCGTTCTCGCCCTTCAGGATCTTCACTTTGTCTTCCAGCTTGGAGATGCGCTCAAGCTTACGCCGTCTACACTTCGAAGCGGCCACTCGGTTCCTCTGTCGCTTGCGCTCGAGTTTGATTCGCTCCTGCGTGTCCATGTCGATGGGCGAGAGCGGCGGCGAGCTGGCGGCGCTGGGCACGGTCTGCGGCTCGTCCTTCACTACGGGCGTGGGGTACCGCTCGAGCGGCCGGTCTAGGTCGGCGTACACTCGCCGCCCGATCGGCGTCACTTCGCCGTGGTGCAGCTTGTCCAACGCCTCGACGAATGGCCGCGCGTACATCTCTTGCTCCTCGGTAGGCGCGACGGCGGGAAACAGAACTGGCGCACCTGGAGTGGGGGTGGCCGTGGTCACCATGCCGTTCTGGATGATGAGTTTCTCGAGCTCTGGTGAGCCGAGCTTGAGCATCTGTAGGTCTGGCGAAGAGAGCACAGGCGGGCCGAGCCTGGCGCGCTTGCTGCCGCGCCCCACGTCCAACGTGAGGGGCCGCTTGAGGTTCTCCACGGGGCCGCTGATGGGATACTGCTCGTCATAGAAAGTGGTCTCCATGCCGTGGCCGGAGTGCCGAACCATGTGTCTGCACCGAACGCTTCGGTATCACTGAACTCACTGCGCGAACTTCAAAACTTTCTCATGCGGCAACGCACGTCCGACACTCTCGACGTTCCACTTGTTTCTAAACATTGTTAAGAAACAACCACTGCTTTTATGCCGTGACTCAGATAAGCTATTTTTAGATATCGCGTCATGAGCTCGAACGCTCATTGGCTGAATATGACGTGATCCAAAGTACAACTTTGACGCGATTGGCGGTTGGGTTCGTAACGTAGCGCGAGGCCGCGGCGGGCTGTTTACGACTTCGTGCGATTACCGAGAATCGACGACTCTATTTCCATTGTACTAGTAAAATCGTGCCGACATAAAAATTGGTGCAAATAAAATATATAATTTTTTTTTTATAAAATATACTATCCAGAAAAAAAAAATACAAAAAAGACGATATCTAAAAAATTCTAGTGCATGAAATAAAATGCTACTTATTAAATTCATTACATTGTTTTACTGTTTTGTATCATTGTATCGTGATCTTTCAAAAATGTGCTGAATGTTTATTTTTTGAAGAGTTTTTAATTAACGTATTAAGTTATCAATAGAACTTAGTATTGAATTCTTGCTCACATTTCCTTTAAACTTTAAACCTAATGAAATGCTTTCAAGTTGAAAAAAATATAATAGTGTACTAATAATTATTTAAAGCGGATATTAATATAAAATTGTGTATTATGGTTTATTGCATCTATATTCGTTATTGACAATGGAAACGAATAAATTTGGGCGAGGCGCGGAGGCGGGGTAGCCGCGCTGCCCGATGCAAGAAAATATATGCTGGCGACGCGCGGGGAGGGGCGGAGGGGGCACTGTGCGGAGCGTAGAGTGCGACCGAGACAACGAACATCGCCGTCTTGCTCTCGCAACAAGATAACACCAACTAAATAGAAGGAAAATAAAAATGCAGCTAAAATTCCTTCATTTTACGAGGACTCTTATTGTTTGCTTTTGTGTTATTGTATGTTTGACCTTGATTTTTTAAACCCGAAAAGAGTGATGGGTATGTAGACTCTTCTAGATATGGAACGATGGCCATTTAAACACAAAACTCTACCCAAGCGGCAGGCAGTACGCACTTCAAAACATTGCATTGTTGTTTTAAACTTGTATTTCAGTTACAAAACATTTAAACATTAATTAAAAGTGAGTATTGATTTACGGGCAATATAAATAACAAGTATTAAATATAAAAAAGCCATTTCAATGCGTAACCGCAAAATAAAACAGTAGCATTTCTGAATATTTTTATGAACATTGAATGAATATTAAATCTAAAAAAAATGTGAACATGCCATTGATTTAAAAACTAGGAACATGCTTAGATTACTTTTAGTACTGGTATAAAGTAGTGGCTTTGCTCGCGTTATTAAATATTTTGTTTATAAGTACTGGAGGCTGCCTAATGAAAAGAGTAAAGTAGGGCTGAATTGGTATCACTGTCCCAAAGAAAACCATCTACTCCAGTATGGGGCGTGACCTTATATCTGGTGGAAAGGTCTAAATTCTAAACACGATGGTGGCAAGTTGGAACAATTTTATCGATTTACAAGAGATGGGCAAGCGCTGGTGGATGCTTAATTTGGATTGCATGCCACATTATTGTAATATGTTTATATACAGTGGAACCCCGGTAATCCGGCCATGTCTAATCCGGCACCCCCTAAAATCCGAAATGGTCTATTATTTATTATTGAATATTTTTTGATAATATTATGTATTCGCTAAAGCATGATTGAACAAGTTACAACTTGTACTCACCATCACTATTGTGCTCGACGCGTAGAGTATTGTTAATTTCCTAAATTTGACAAACATAATGAAGTATGATTTGTACTTCAGAGTACATAAATATAATACATATAAAGAATCTTATCAGTAGACCTGCAATTTGTCGGATTACAAGGTACTCTTTTGTAAAAATAAAATCGGACTATAGGGGGTCTTAGGCAGTACTCTATAATCCGACAAATTCGATAGTTCGACGCTGCCCTGCAAAACGTTTGTCGGACTACCGGGGGTCCACTGTAATTGTAATAAAAGTCACTTTGCAGTAATACATTATTATAATTTATTTCAATTGGAGCTAACTTTTTATTTATAAAACTTGGTACGCCAGGAACACAATCACCAATAATTTCTTTCGTGATACTCGAAACACTTCACTCGGCACACTTTAGGGTTTTTAATAAAATGCGTCGAACCGGCCATATTTTATTTATCCTCCAAATGTCAAAACACCTACTTTTTTATACATTCAAATTTCAAACATCCGTTAAAAATAATCTTGTATCATTAATTATTAAGTATTAATTTTAAATGAAATTTGAAATTACTGTTTCTAAAAACTTTTTGATTGCTTTTTACGACAATCTTACGAATAAAAAAAGACAATTTTTAATGAATACAAAGTAAACCACGTATTTTTAATTATGCTGTCTAACAATGAGTCGTAAATTTAGTTTCGCATAAAAACATACTTATATTATTTATTTTGGGTACCTATGAATTTAATGTGCAGAAAAGTTTATTTATTTTATAAAGTTATGGTTTTGTACAGATAATGTGTATAATCATATATCGTGTTCCTAAATAAAGAATATCAATAAATTCCGCTCACGGCTGTCTGATAATTTATTCTTATTGTGTGCAATGAAAATATGCATTCGACATATTTTTAGACGTATGTGTGATGTCCATATGTCGAAGTATTGATAAGTTAAAAACATTTAACATATATTGCACCTTTATTGCTGGGTAGGCACAGAATATGAAAATCCACTTTGTTCATACACTTTCATTCATATCTTTATAGTTTACCGTTGAGTAAATAGCCCAAAAACTAGTGTAAAAAGATTTATAACAGCCGTCAGGTCCAATAACATAAAACCTAAGGGTAGAAGCGTATTTACCCTAAGGCCTCGGGAGATGGTCGTATCTGCAGTGTGCAAGGGTGGCTATAATATTACTTTAGTCAGGGGCGACATTATAAGCCCAGGGCGACATTTTAAACCCAGGGTGGTTTTTTTTAAGCTAGGGGCAGAAAATCTTATTAGTTTAGTTCTGCTGGCTTAGGGAGCCAAATAATAACGCCTATGTTTAGGGCTACGGCCTGGTACTCGGCAGTAAGGTTTATAGTTTATACAATTGGAATTAATAAAGGTTAAATATCTAGGTTTAATCATATAAGTTTTTTTTCCTATCATATGAATTGTCACCTTTTTTTATATATAAATATAAAAGTGTATTATTTTCTTGTCTTTTATTGTATGTATTGTTCAATAAAGCATTTATAAATAAGTAAAAAAAAAACGAACATAACTAGGAAGTAGGAACATCTGTTATGATAAAATAATAACCATAGAGGAACCGCAATAACAATGTAACACGTTTATTAACTTAGTCCTGTTTTTATTCAATAGCTATCGATTAAAACAATGATACTATCAAAGATTATTACCGTAATTTATCTTATTATTATATCTTTATTGTTCCGTGTTAAATGTGAAGTAATAATCAAATATTAGAGATAATGGTCATTAATCAATTAGGTTTGTAAATCTCCATTGAAGACGTAGGTAAATAAATTTATGATTTCAACAAAACAAATGTCATATGAAAGACAATACCTAGATCTGAATAGGCTATCTGCATACTAGATATAATAGTGTTTGAATTTTTGTTCTCAGTACTCTGTCAGTATTTTTGAGAGAACTTTATAACTTGCAGCGAGCATTTTTATAATATAAAACTTTGAAGTTCTGTAACATGTAGCGTTATTGGTTTTTTAGATTACCGTGAATTTTACACATTGAAATAAAATTATTATGTACGGATTTTATCGCGGATTTGGTAAATTTTTTACATTTTTTAACTTCTCGACGCGACGTTTCGATTTCTTTAGAGCTTTCGTGGTCACGGGCCGGTCAGCCCGAAATTAAACTAAATCCGCGATAAATCCGTAAATGAAAGTTTTATTTCAATAGGTAACGTTAATTGTAAATCGAGTTTATTGTTATACTAATCGGAGATTTCATAATCCATCATTCGGAGATCATATGGAGAGTCAAGTGAGGGTCAGATGGCAGTGGTTTTAAAATTTAAACCCAGATTGGTAAATTATCAAATTTGAAGTCTAAAGGCACAAATTTTAAATATTAATGCTGTATGGAACACTTTAGAGTTTAGGCTATCCGACCTAGTTGTGGCCATTAGGCAGCAGCCATTAATCTGCATCAAACACTCAGTTAGTTTGCATATTCTAACCCCAGATTATGCGCTAATTCAATAAATCTTGTTCACAAATTTGGTTTGGCCTAGCAGGCCAAATCATGTGTTGTGTAATGATGATCGCTAATAACACGAGGTCTATTAGGTATTGAGTTTAAAATTCGGTTTAAACTCAATACCTAATAGACCTCGGTTCGGTGGCGCAGTTGGTTAGACGCCGCCTGTGAAACGAGAGGCCGCGGGTTCGATCCCCGCACCGAGAGAAATGTTTGTGCGGCCCACAAATATTTCTTCCGGGTCTGGGTGTTTGTGAGACCGAAAAGTCTCTTGTAGTTCCTGATACCCACGACACAAGATTCGATCTTAGTGTGGGGTCAGGACTATGGATGTGACTGTTGGGTGTTATTTAAAAAAAAAATGTAATAAATCTATACTAACATTATAAAGCAGAAACATTTGATTGTTTACATTGACTAGCCTCTGAAACTATTGGACCGATCTGAAAAATTATTTCATCATTAGACTCCTACATTGTCCCTAACAAACATAGGCGACAGAAAATTAAAAAAAAAAACATCTGCACCCGGGCGCATCCGCGCCGAGCCGCTAGTATTAAATACAGCTATAACAAATGGTCCTGAATCCTGATTGCACAGTAAAATACAAATGTTGTGTGGTGGGTATCAGAAACTAGGATAAACTACAGTATCACAACACCTAGACTTGAAATCTTTGAGTACCTATTTCAATCATTTCAGTCATCAGGTTCGAACCTCCTTAGTTTCACAGCTGCTCTTAAACCATAACGCTTCGGACATTTGAAGCCATCGTTAAGTATGGAATCCATCCGATAACACACAAGACCATTGGTTTTTAGTGGCGACGTGTAAGCAGTCAAAGACGCATTGTATGGGTAATAAAGTAGAAAGGATTTTCTCAAACATTTGAAAACTAAAATAGGACTTATCGTCGTTCGTTAAGTGAGAAAATTAAGATAAAGAGAGGCCAAAGTGTGAAGTGATACTAAAAATATTTAAATAACATTATTATTTATATCTTATTATTTTTATTAGGAATTAAAATTTTAAAATATCATATTCCCGAGTCTTGACCGAGGGGTAGATAAAAAAAGCACAGGTCATATTTTGTCATCAAGAAAAACTTACATAAGTACCATTGAGGATGCCGGACACCGGACGAAGTGGAGAAAACTCAGCCCGAAGGATCTGGCACAAGGTCGATATAATAGAAGAAAGAAAGTATTTTAAAGATATAAGGCCCAGAAAAATGCAAGTGATAAATATTATAGTAAAAATGACAGGTAGAAATCTTAAAACACACAAATAAAGTATTGTAGCGCCATCTGTTGACGTTTATCTTAAACTGTACATTGTGAGAATTTATATTGTTTTGATTACATTTATACTTGAAAATTAACAAGACATTAAAAACATAATTATTTTAACTAATAATGCAAGTACCTAGGTCTACCAAAAATAAATTAATGAGCCCCTTAATTAAAAAATCATCACGCGCCAAACACAAATGACGATTCTTGGAATCAATTCTTGCTAAAATAGTTCTCCGAAAATAATTACTTAAATTTTAGTAGTTAACAAAAGTTCTAGAATTCATTAGATCCTAATACGAAATAATCGTTTTGTTTGTAAAAAATAATTACTCTTTTTCATACTGTGTTGACTTAATGCTGTAATTATAAAAGACAGGGTTAGAGCTTAGTTGTTAAGCTCAATTCTTGACTGATAGAATAGCGCAGGTTCAATTTTTTTGTTATTGAATGAAAAATATTAAGTTAGAGTTAGAAAAATAAAACAATAAATCCCAGCATTAATGATTTATATACATTGTGTCAATGCCCACCGTGCGTAATATTAGTGAAAAAAAACAAATCACTGCCTCGGTGGCGTAGTTGTACTACGGTACGGATACAAAGCTGAGGTCTCGGGTTCGAATCCCAGGTCGGGCAAAGTGATGTTGATTTTTCTATTCAGTATCAGCTCGGAGTCAGGAATTTGTGCCCGATATGGCGATAGGCTCGACCCCCTATCACATTGTGGGACGGAACATACTGGCGAAATGTGAGTGCCCCGGCACCTCTGCCTACCCCTTCTAGGAAAACGGCGTGAGTTTATGTATGTATCTAAAAACCAAATCATCGAGCATATTTATAGATTTCAATATCTGTATTGTGTTGTGGTATTTTTAACTTCTTTGTTGTTACACTGTGTTTTATGACCGTGTGGAAATTAATCTATTCGTCGATAGATGTCGGGCAATAGCTCATATAAATAGTTCCGCTATTCAAATACAGATGCCATTGTACAATATCTAATATTAAAATTCACAACATAACATAAATTATGCTAATTTCATTCATATTTACCACCATTTTACACCATTGTATTTTAAAATTGAACGTTGTATTGTCTTGTTCGCTATTAAAATTTATGTAAAGTAAAAATAACATTCTATTTACAAACCATATACCTATTGCAATGAAGGTTACAGGAGGTCGCCTCCAAAAGGTTCCACTGGTAATATTAAAAAAGTAGAAGGCATTTTGAAAACAATGTACTCCCTGTAGCTGAAGATGATGAAACCTCATAAAGATTACATACAATATATGAAAGAAAAGTTTTATATATTATTATTTCATCTGGGAACCGCTACCATGGACCGCTACTAACACAAAAACGGAATCTTTATCTTTGAAAATCCCATATATGTACGATCCACGACTGGATATGGTTGGCTTCATACTATATGGGAAGGTTTAGGCGTAATGGCCTAAATACTCGCAATTGAATTACCAATGGTACAGAAGCCCCATCAGCATTAGACGTACAAATTATGTATATCATTCAACTCAACTTTGATTACCTATTCACGGAAAGATAACGACATTAATTGAAAGACAATTTATATCACACCAGTTTAGGTAATTTTTAAGTATTTTAATTAATTCGTCACAATGATTTAGTAGTTTAATATCATCATGCATCTTCTTGCTCTGCTCTGTTTGGAATTGGAAAGCTCATCAACATTCTTGAATACAAACTCGACTATTTTGAATATTAGTTTTATTCAAAATAATTTCACAATATCAAATTAAACTTTATATACATCTTATCCACATTTATATATTTGTAAAGACCTTCCTTGAGTGTTGTAAATACTCAATTTATTCACAATAGTAAATAAAACGCTATGCACATATAATAAATAACGCTATATTGCATAGTATATGTTATTTGACTGTGATGGAGATGATTCGGATGTCCTCGTATGGTTTGTCGGTCTTGGGATTGGTCTTGACGGAGCCGATGTTCTGCACCACCTCCATACCGCGCACCACGCGACCGAACACTGTGTGCTTGTTGTCCAACCACGGCTGAAATATAATAATATTATAATTTATTTGTGAAACATAAGTACATTGATGATCTTACATAAATATTATGCAATTATTTTTACCTTACGACAACTTAAGATTACATTAATAATATATACAAGACTGCTACCGAAAACGACGACAGTTGGTAATTTTAGAGACTACTAACACAATGCAAATAAAAATGTCGCATAGAAACGCGACAATGGTTTTTGTGAATTTTTAAATATCGTCGTTTTTGGGTGGCAAGTCCATAGTTTTTGCTAAAATAATAATTTAAACCGTTGCGTACCATAGCATCTTCATAAATAAAAAAGGTGTACACTATTATTTCAGAAAAACTATGTATAGCGTTAGGAAAAAAGAAAAAGAAAAACCATTGATTTTTTTTTTCAAAATTTCTAATTGTCTTCTGTTTGCAGTTCTGTCTACCCCTTGACTACTGGGTACGTACCGTGGGCGCCAGCGTGATGAAGAACTGGCTGCCGTTGGTGTTGGGCCCGGCGTTGGCCATGCTGAGCGTGTAGGGCCGGTCGTGCTTGAGGTGCGGCCGGAACTCGTCCGCGAACTCGCCGCCCCAGATGCTCTCGCCGCCCGTGCCTGTGCCTGCGACGTCATTACAAGTTACAATTAGATATGAAAAATAAAAGAAAAAAGAATACAGTTCATGTTGCTGACAGAGTTTCTTGCGCCGTTTCTTCTTCACATCTACAACACGTTCCGAAGACGTGGTAGCAGTTATTAACGATTCAAAAGATCTTGTGAAAGACTATTTGAATAAAGAATATTTTGAGTTTTGATTTTTTATTTTGACAACTATAACTTTACAAAATATAAATATAAATTATATTTTTATTTGGACAGTCTTCGTGGTTCTGTGGTTCGCAGTTTCCGGTGAAACAGGATGCCGTAGGTTTAGTCTTTACAAAGAGAAAAATACTTTTTTGATCCACAAGTATTTACTTTGGGTCTAGGTGTTTACGAGACGGAAAAGGCTCTACTAATTACTGAAACAAGCTTACGAGTGATCCAATGGCGGTACACACATCCACTAAACACCATAGCCGCCGACCGGTCGGCATATGTCGGCAACTTTCTGCCGGCGGGCTAGTTTAAGACTTCACTAATTGCAATTTGGAAAACTTTGTCGGCGGCATGTAGGAGGCTCGACATATGGCATTTATTGATGTTTTTTTTATAAATCCTTTTTAACCAGTGAATGGCAAATCGAGCATTCCGTTCGCCTGATGGTAAGCGATACGACCGCTCATGAACAGTAGCAAAACCAAACACCTTGCATTACAAAGCAATGCTTGGCATTTTACTGCGCTCGCCATCCTGATACATACGAAGTGAAGTCATAATATGTTTAGCAGTCACTCTGGCTACAAAGTACTTCAAATCGAAACACAACAGTGCGTTTACATTGTATTTGGCGGGAAAATAGACATTGCGGTGGTGGTAGGGGATCGAACCCGCGGCCTTTCGTTCACTGATTAGTTGCCTAACCGACTGCACCACGGAGGCTGTCAGAATTATCATTATATTATTGTTATATTTTTCAATATAATAGGAAATTACCAGTAGGATCGCCAGTCTGCACCATGAATCCCTTGATGACCCGATGGAAGATGTGTCCGTTGTAGTAGCCGTTGCGCGCGTGCACGCAGAAGTTCTCTGCGCAGCGCGGCGTGTCCTTGCCGAACAGGCGCACGTGCACGTCGC
This sequence comes from Hyles lineata, assembly GCA_030180105.1. Lineage (NCBI taxonomy): Eukaryota > Metazoa > Arthropoda > Insecta > Lepidoptera > Sphingidae > Hyles > Hyles lineata. Next base: position 1,140,883 of record JARJEE010000040.1, read on the forward strand.
CCACCGACGTGTGGATCGTCGCCTGCTCGTATATGCGCTGCACGCCTGGGGATGCATACACCGAGCATATTTACTAGCGGCCCAGTCGAATTAGCTCAAACAAGGGACTGAGATTTACGAAAATTTTCCTTCGGAATTCGTTGGGGTCACTGGTAGTCTAAATTCAAAAAGTAGGGATACCAGACTTGTTGCTTCATCCGCCATCTTGATATAAAGGGTTATTATGTTGTCTCTTGAATAACTCGTTATATTTCAATTTTACACGAAAAATAGTTATCACAAAAGTTGTGTAAAATAAAGAAAGAAAGAAAGAAAGAAAAGCTATTTATTAATCACAGTTGCAACACAATAATAAACATAAAAACATAAAATTTTATATAATAAACAATATTTTTTTAAAATAATAAACATAAAATTTCCTGAAATTTGGTTCTCATAATTTTTTTTGTAAGATCGATATTTTTCGATTTAAATCCGAAAAAGATTCATATTATATGATATATCATACCTTGTCCCTCAGTAGCAGAAATAATGTCCTCCTTAGAGGGTTTCTCATTGAAGATGTCTCGGTCTGCGTCGGGGCTCTTGATGTCATCAGGACTGCGCTGCGAGAACAGATAGAACCGGTTCTTCTTGTACGCCGTGCAGAATAGCGTGGGGTCGATCTTTATGTTTAACAGTGTGGGGTTCTCTGAACCTTCCATTTCTAAGGTCGTCGCTACCTTTGGCTGGTTGGGTCGACCCTGTAATATTAAGGTAATTGTTGTATTGTAATTTACAAGAACTAATTATACACGTAATGAAAATTAAATCAAATTCAAAATATTATTTTATATGTATTTCTTTCAAAGGTTCTTGAGTGGAGGCCACGTATAGGCAAGCGAAATGTCGGACGCCCGCCTACAAGGTGAACGGACGATCTGGCTAAGGTTGCAGGAAGTCGCTGGAAGCAGGTCGCTTCCAACAGTTCATTGTGGAGATCCTTGGATGAGGCCTATGTCCAGCAGTGGACTTCCTGTGGCTGATATGATGATGATGATGATGATGTCTTTCACAAGATCTTTTAAATCGTTAATTTCTGCTACCACCGCTTCGGAACATGTTGTAGCTTTCTTGCCTCATTCTATTACTAAATGTAATGGACTTAATATTATTTGGATATACATTTATTCTGCACAAGCTCTTTTGTGATTAGATGTAAATTAAGTGAACAGTATTTCAAAGAGATTTAATTTAGTTTTTTATTTATAGTAGTTTGTGTTTCTTTTTTCAGTATACAAAATTATTTTGTTGTAACTGTAAATAGTAGCTATATGTGAAGGCCTGTAATTAGGCATATTGTTACATTATCTATACATTAATACGTGATGCAAAAACTTTGGACCCCTTTTTACGACAATTGCGCGGACGTAGGAGCATAAAATTTGGCACACTTATAGTTTATGTGTTGGAGAAGTGCAGAACGCTAATATTTTTCAATAATTATAATGCTTATAAAGTACATTAAATCAATAAATAAAACATTACGCACACTACCATATTAATTTAATTATTGAGTTATTAGTCTGTAAGCTTTCCTTGTATAAATAAATAAATAAATATATAGTCTGCAAATAAATTATCTCTATTCATATTTGAGAGTTATAACGCAACATGCAATGTCCATGCGGTTACGCCATACTATGATTTAGCCATAGGTATAGCTAAATATATGTAAGAGATTCATGATAGTTAAAAAAGCAAGAGATGTATGTAACGTGACCATACGTCCCGATTTAGGCGGGACTGTCCCGCTTTCAGGGAGTCTGTCCCGGTGTCCCCAGCAAGACCGACATAGTCCCGCTTTTGCAAACAGACCGAACGATAAATAAAAAGTAATTCCTGCTAGAAATGCTTTATCGAACAACTACTGAAAAACGTTGGGTCGAATTATTCAGGGGCGTGCGCTCCTTGTAGGCAGAAATGCAGTGCTTTACTTGCCATTTACAGATATTTTATTATAACGTACGTACTTCTTAATGACTTTAATTAACAGTAAATAAATGAATAAACAAAATATAATAACTTAATAACGCCTAATATTTTATAAATAGCACCTATTTGCAAGCGCACAAACATTATGTTTGCCACTCGAAAAGCAAAAGGCGCTGCAAAGCAAAATAATGTACCTAATCAACCAAGTAATGCCGCCGCGTCCCGCATGACATTTGTTTGCATGTGTGTAGTAATTTTGGTGTCCGTGCATAGTCGCAAACGCACACACGCATGAATATTGAAAGCCGCGACTCCTGCGGCAGGCCTCGGAAGCTCGGCAGTTGTCGGGAGTAATCGGAAATGTTCGTTGCCTATAATCCGAGTAAAAATAATAGACAGAAATCTAATAAACTGCGCAAAATGCACATTATGCATTTTTGTTTGGTAAGGTTTTATTTCTTTAAATAGCACAATTTTTTTGTGTTTCGCGGGGGCCATTTTGCTTTTTTCATGTGATAAGCATTGTTTATTATTTTGTTTGCGTCAGTTTAATTATAGTTTTCTTATAATATTTTACATTTTAATATTTGAAAGTGTGTACATTTAACAGTTTATTTCTGAGTTTCTATAATAATTGTAGTGATTTGCTTTTACTAGTACGTTTGTTGATTTTTTAAAATGTTATTTGATTGTGAGGTTTGTGTTGAAAGTGTGTGTTTATTAAAAATTAAAAATAACAAGTTCTCACAATTGTCATTCAGTGAAAAGATTCAAATTTTGTCTAAAGGTAGGTGTGTACCCGAGTTACAACAATTAAATCAACAAAAAGGGAATGTAACTCGAAAGTTTCATGTTAAAAGTTATGAAACGTATAACTGGCTGTGTGGTTGTGTACACACGATTAAATTATATTGTTTTCCTTGCATATTGTTTAGTAATTCTAGTACAGTGTGGACTGATTCAGGATATTCAGATTTAAATAATTTCTATGCCGCGGCAAAGAAGCATGACCATACAGAAAAACATCTGGAGGCCTGCTTAAAATTAAATACTTTTGGTAAATCTCGTATTGAAATGAGTATCAACAGCCAGTTACGATTAGATATTGAGAGGCATAATGCTTAAGTTGATCGCAATAGAAACATTTTTCAAAGGCTGATCGATGTTGTTTGCTTTCTGGGAAAACAAGAATTAGCTTTTCGCGGTCACGATGAGTCAGTATCGTCGTTGAATAGAGGTAATTATTTAGAAATAGTAGATTTATTAGCCAAGTATGATGGAATTTTAGAAACCCATTTACAGAGTGCAAGTACCTCATTCACGGGCATGTCGAACCGTACGCAGAATGATTTGATCTCGAGCGTTGCATCTGTGATGATCGATCGCGTTAAAGCCGAAATTAAACAGTCCGATTTTGTCGCCGTCATGGTAGATGAGACTCCTGATGTTAGCGGCCGTGAACAATTAGTATTAGTTTTGAGATATTTTCGTGATTTTGAAGTAGTAGATCGATTTATCAAATATGTTGATGTCAGCGCGGATCGGACCGCTGTAACCTTGAGTTCTATTATTTTGGAAATTTTAGAAGAGTTCGATTGTGTATCCAAATTAGTTGCACAAACTTACGACGGGGCAGCAGTTTTATCCTCACAAATTAATGGCGTGCAGGCTTTGGTGAGACAAAAATGTCCACAAGCTATGTACGTTTGGTGTTCAGCACATATATTAAATTTAGTTTTATCGAAATCGTTCGAACGAGTTGCTGAAACAAAACGCTTTTTTAGTATTATAAAATCAATCGCGGCTTTTTTTCACACCAGTACAAAGCGAATGGCCCATTACAACAACTTTGCCGATATGAAAAAGCTGCCTCGTGTCGCGGAAACAAGGTGGACATATCATTCGCGCACGGTTAATATTATTAATAATGCGTCCACCCACCTCCTAGAATTGTTTGAAAATATGAACGAAAATACACAAGACTGGGATGGTGAAACACTGACACAAGTCAGTTCATTTTTATATATTATGAAAGAATTTGAATTTAATTTTCTTTTAAAATTTTTCGCTGATATTTTTGCAGAAACGGATATTCTGTACGATATTTTGCAAAAAAAAACTAGTGACATCGCGTATTGTGTAACAAAGATAAAAGAGTTAGAGTCATTTTTAGAACGTTTTAGAGAGAAGTTCGAGATCTATTATGATGCCGCCGTTCACATTACCGGACCACCTAAAAGAAAGCGCAATGTCGATGATGTAAAAATACATTATCGGCGAATTTTTGTTGAAATAATTGATAATGTAGTCAGTGAATTAAGAAATCGTTATAAAAACATTAAAGATTTAAAGTTTATTGAGCTACTTTCTTGTGAGAATTTTAAAAAATATAGTGAACGTTTCCCTGAAAATGAAATCAGAGAGTTCACCAATAATTATCAGGCACATTTTAATTTTGATAAATTGAAAAATGAATTGCGCTGTATTTATAGATCACCTCAATTTGCAAATAGTTGTGTATTTAGTATTATTCAAAATTTGTATAAGGACAATTTAAATAAAGTTTTTTCTGAAGTGTTACGATTAGCGAAATTCATTGTGACTATCCCAGCAAGCAGCGCATCGGCAGAGCGTTCATTTTCGTGTTTAAAACGTATCCACACATATTTGAGAAACACACAAAATCAACAACGACTCACAGAGCTTTCCATGATTTCTATAGAAAAGGCATTAATGATAGAATTAAAACGCAATCCAACTTTCTATGACGATATCCTAAAATCATATTTAAAAAAGGATAGGCGCATAGATTTAATCTATAAATGAATGAGTAGTTTTTTTTTACTAACCCGTAATTTTATTATTAAGTTTATTTATATATTTTGCGAATCACATGAAAATCGGTCTTTTTAAAGGCCACATCGGATATCTTGCAAGGGACGTGTTCTATAACCATCACTCACTTGGATAAGATATTTGAGGTGGTCGTTTATTTACATCGGGCTATAGTAATCTCAATTAACCGGAACCTTGAATATGTGAAAATTGAAGCTGACTCGGTGAGTAGTTATAATATTTTAGTTTATTAATCATTTACTTATTAGACTTTCTTCGGCCACGACAATCGATCGCTGGTTTTTCTGCGTTCCGTAGATGTATATGAATAGTAGTACATCTAAGACTTGTTCTGTTGGCATGGTTTCCGACTTAGAGATCCGTCGCGTGGCTGTGGCTATGCTAAACATCTATAAAAGAAAAGTTTTTGTGCCGAGTACTTCGCCGCATACCCAGTATCATAATCCTGTGCACGCCACTGGAATTATTCCATCACTTTCGTAAAAAAATCTTGATTTAACAAACTTTTCTACAATTATTGAGTATGTTATGTGTCTGCCTGGAAGTCACGCCACTACTGGTGCTTAATAAATCGTGCCTATTTGACTGTTTGGTGTTTAGTGCTATAATTATATTTTGTTATTCGATCTTCTATAATGAAAACTTGTAAAACACCAAAAACTTTTTTACTATTATTTAATTCCACAGATGTCCCGCTCTGGCAAAAAAAATAAATGGTCACGTTATATATACCCTACCTACCCCAATAGGACATAGATATGTCAGATGAATATACAGTACGTATGTACCTATAGTAAAAACTATGAGCATGTTAATAAAAGTGTCTTGTAGTACCTGATACCCAAAACATAAGACTCGATATTAAAGTGTAGTCGAGACTTTTTTATTTTTTATGAGTCGGACCTGGTGCCCACACATAGGAAGAGACTAATAAATTTGTTTTTTTTTACTAGCTTCAATCAAATCAATATCTACCCTCACGATACAAAATTCCACTAATGGCTAATGTGTGAAAACATAATTTAATTGTGGAAACTTCACTGGATCATTTACTACTAACTGTATCTTGCTCATATATTTTATTGTTATGTACGTTTCCCAAGTAATAATAAAATAAATAAATAAAATAATGTACCTGGAACTTTGGACTCTGGACTGGCTTGGTGGCGTTGTTGTATTACGGTACGGTTACAAAACTAAGGTCTCGGGTTCGAATCCCAGGTCGGGCAAATTGACATTGGATTTTTCTATTCATTATTATTAGCCCAGAGCCAGGAATTTCTGCCCGATATGGCGAAAGGCTCGCCCCCTATCACATCGTGGGATGAAACATACAAGGCGAAATGTGGGTGTCCTGGCACCTCTGCCTACCCTTTCGGGGGAAAAGGCGTGAGTTTATGTATGTATGTACCTGGAACAATGCGAGATGCAGCGGCCTCAAGTTCTCCGGCTTGCCGAGCATGGCGACGCACCTGTTGGTGACCAGGTTGACCACCTTCACGCCCAGCATGGTGGCGTACACCACGAAGTAGCCGCTCGCGTCGAACAACACGTTTGCCAGGTGCACCGCGTCCGACTTGTCCAGCTCGCGTTCCGCTGCCATCCTGATGCATACATACATACATGCATACACACGTATTACATGCATACAAAATCATCAAGCCTGTATCCCATAATAAAAAAAAAGGTCACCCAACAGTCACATACACAGTCCTGAGCCCACACTAAGATCGAGTCTTTTGTCGTGGGTATCAAAAACTACGGGCGACTTTTTGGTCTCACAAACACCCAGCCCCGAAACAAATACCTGTGGTTCACACAAATATTTGTTCCGGTGCGCGAATCGAACCCGCAGCCTCTAGTTTCACAGCCGGCGTCAAACCAACAACAACAGAGGTTGTCAAGCCATAAGGGGAGGCAGAGACTATAGAACGCCACATTGCTCGATCTAGATATATTAATTCCGCTTCACTCATTTTCATCAACCTCTTCATGTAGTCTTGTCGATTCAGGGTACTTTTGACCTGATCCTGGTTGAGGGTATCACCGATTGGGATGATGTACGATTTGTAAGTTCGACCCCTACCAACTCTTCCATCCACACTCGCCTTATATATTTGCTTGGTTAGTCTCCTTTCATCCATCCTCTCTTTATGACCAATCCGAATACATATTCAATATTATTAATTTTATACAGGGTATATTAAGACTACTACCGAAAACGAAGCCGGGTGGTAGTTTAAGCGACTTCAGACACAATGCAACAGAAAATGTTGGAAAAAAAAGCGACTATTTTCACTTTTAATTTTTTTATATGGTCTTATTTGCGTGGTAAATACTTTTTTTTCTTAAAATAATAGTTTATACCCTTTTATTTATAAAAACTCTAAGGTATAAAAGAGTTTAAATTATTATTTTAGCAAAAACTATACCAGTGATGACATACGGCACCGAGACGTGGCCTCTCACTGTGGGCCTCATTAAAAGGCTCAAAGTCACTCAACGAGCCATGGAGCGGGCTATGCTCGGTGTTTCCATACGAGATCGAATCAGAAATGAGGAGATCCGTAGGAGAACCAAGGTTACCGACATAGCCCATAGGATTGGCAAGTTGAAGTGGCAGTGGGCCGGGCACATAGCTCGTTGAATCGATGGCCGTTGGGGCCGAAAGGTTCTTGAGTGGAGGCCACGTACAGGCAAGCGAAGTGTCGGACGCCCGCCTACAAAGTGGACGGACGATCTGGCTAAGGTTGCAGGAACTGGTGGTAGGTCTCTCATATGTGAGAGGCCATCTGGGTGGGTACCACCGCAGTGTCTATTTCTCCCGTCAAACAGCAGTGTAAACGCACTGTTGTGTTTCGGGTTGAAGGGCATTGTAGCCAGAGTAACTACTGGACATATTGAGACTTAACATCTTATGTCTCAGGGTGGCGAGCGCAGTGGAATGCCAAGCATTACTTTGTAATTCAAAGTGTTGTTTGGTTTTGCTACTGTTCATGAGCGGTCGTATCGCTTACCATCAGGCGAACGGCATGCTCGTTTCGCCATTCATAGCAATAAAAAAAAAAAAAAAAAAAAAAGGAAGTCGCTGGATGCAGGCCGCTTCCAACAGGTCATTGTGGAGATCCTTGGGAGAGGCCTATGTTCAACAGTGGACTTCCTGTGGCTGATATGATGATGATGATGATGAAAAACTATGGATTTACCACCCAAAAATGACGATATTTAAAAAAAAAATAAAAAAAATTGTCGCCTTTCTTTGCAAAAATTTTAGTTGCATTGTGTTTGTAGTCACTAAAACTACCACCCGGCTTCATTTTCGGTAGCAGTCTTGAAAAATACATACCGGGTATATGTATTTTTTTAATAAATTAATATTACAAAATATATTCGATTAAGATGTAGCCAGAGTAACTAGTGAACTAGTGAGTTTCATTATGAGACTTAACTTCTTACGTCTCAAGATGGCGAGCGCAGTGGAATGCCAAGCATTGCTTTGTAATTCATGCTGTTATTTGGTTTTGCTTTCGGTGCATGAGCGGTCGTATCGCTTATCATCAGACGAATGGCATGCTGGTCTCGCCATTCATTACCATAAAATAGCAATTCTTACCTCCTGCCGAACTCCATGTTGGGCAGCTGTTGTGTCTGATGCTGTAACTCCTGGAAGCGCTGGAGACTCTCGTCCAGCACCTTGTGCAGCTTGCCCGTCACGAAGTGGAACACGCGCACCTACAAACATATAATTACGTACATATGTTAGTCATTAGTATATTCTTAGAGCTATAAAACTGATATACAATCAAAATTACACTGCAAAATCTAAAATATTTGTATCTTGTTTACTTCTGAATGGATTTACAAAATTCTTTGTTGCATAAATTTTGGATACCTTTAGATCGATATAATAAAAAAAATAAAGTCATATACCCTATTGGCATTTGGCATTAAATGTCTAATATTGGCACTTAGATTTAATAATTTCCACTTACCTTCCTATCTAAACTGATAGACGCCATCTTCTTTCCATCAGGCGAGAAAGCCAGCGCAGTGGGATAAGTCTTATTCTTGACAAAATCAAACAGATCTGTGTCCAGTTTGGATTCGAACCTAACATTCTTCGGGAAGCAGAACTCATGTTTGGGTCCGGTCCAGTACTCGACGATGCCGGCCTTGTCCACGGAGACCGCGGCTTCGTACACCGGATTGTACTTCATGGTGACCACTGGTTTCTGGTGTAGAGTGTCGAAGGTATGGAGCGGGGTGCCTTGGGCTTGCGTGCCGTCGAAGATGTGGATCTTGTTCGAGTTCTTGTCTGATCTGGCGGTTTTGTATGTTATAGATAAATGATTACAGCATATATAGTGGTTATGGTAATTGAACAGTGTAGGGGGATTTTATGCCATAGGAACAATACTCTTTAGAGCTAGTGTTTACTGTTTAGTACGGATTAGATATTGAACCGCTTGGTAGAGGATTTTTTAGATTTTATTTTATGTATATGCTTTGTATCTGACCATTAGAATAGTGTTGTAAATATTACAAAACGGTTGGCTTCATAGGTGATATTTTTAATGTCATTAAAAAAATGCAGTCAGCAATCAATAATTTGTGCCTCCTAGGCACCTCTACCTACCCCTTCTGGGAGAAAGCGTGAGTTTATGTATTTATGTATGTACAAAATTAAGTATGTGTCGGCCTGAGGATGTAGGGTTTATTTACGTTTATTATGAGGTGATGGAAACAATCAATACTGTAGTTATTGCTAATTAGATTAGTTACTTACATAGCTAACGCCGATATAGGATCACCAGCAGAGTGCACCCACTCCGCGCGGTATGGCTCGAAGTCTATCGTCATCATGTTGATCATATCTGCAATTATACATTTACCAATTTAAAGACTTTATATTCATATAAGTTATAACATTTCCAGTATCTCCTTGTAAATAATTTTTAATGTTAGTTGACATCATAACTTATGTTCATTCTTGATTAGTGATATAATAATGTTATTGGTATCTATTTTTAATATTAGTTAAAAACTAGATACTATTATCACTGGTGGTAGGTCTCTCATATGTGAGAGGCCATCTGGGTAGGTACCACCGCAATGTCTGTTTTTCCCGCCCAACAGCAGTGTAAATGCACTGTTGTGTTTCGGATTGAAGGACACTGTAGCCAGAGTAAGTACTGGACATATTGAGACTTCATATCTTATGTATCAGGATGGCGAACGCAGTGGAATGCCAAGCATTGCTTTGTAATTAAAGATGTTTGGTTTTGCTACTGTTTATGAGCTGTACGTATCGCTTAACATCAGGCGAACGGCATGCATGTATCGCAGTAGTCATTGCAATAAAAAAAAAGTTAATTTTTTGCTACCTTCACTTACGTATACATAATGTTGTATGTATTATTCCTGTAGATCCTTAAATGGCTTATGCTGCTTTTATAACTTTATATTATAGTAACTGTGGATCCTCCTAAGTCCTAATGTAAAAATAAATTGAAATAAATTTCGGCCTTCATTTTTGGGACAATGTTATTGGAGCAAATAATAAAAATAATCAATTTTCGATAAATGTTAGAAAGCGGTAGAGCCACGATATTGTCAGCCATGACTCAGCATAAATGGGCAGGCGCGTTGGAGCCGTACCTACTACTGTCTCATGAAATGGACGTGAATCGACAGGTTTGCCGTCGCGTTTGTTCTTCTTCCCACCCTTTTTCCTTCCCGCTCTCCTGCAAATTTGATGGGCCGGCGACGGCAACACACGTTGTGGATATTCATGGGCGTAGGTGATCGCTCACCGTCAGCCATCAGGTGACCTGTTTGCTCATTTGCCGAACCTATTCAATAAAGAGCTCTACGCTGATATATATTTTTATTTTTCTTTTAATTTACACGGTCAGTTCAACAAGTCTCCAGTGGTTTAGTGTGAATGACGTGGTAATGAGTTCGATGCCCTGATGACGCAATCTAATTTTAGACAATTTAGTTTTTCGATGTAAAACGGTAAAATTATTAACTATATTTTTTCTCCGACATGGACTGTAAAATGATTGTTTCTAATAAAATAATTGTAGATTTTAAAAACGTGTTGTGATAAAATGCGGTTAGGTTATAAATCTTTTAGAAACACGTAGCATACGCATGGTAAACAAGTTCCGGAAACAACCAGATCGATAACCTCTTTTTTTGAAGTCGGTTAATACTCCCGATAGTGAGGTGACAATCGATTATCACGATTATCAGTTTGATATTTTTTAAATAATTATAATAATCGATACTGCTTATTTTTGTTTAAGAAAATGGTTATTGTGTTTTTAATACTTAACTCTATTGAATCATCCATAATGAAGAAAACAAAACATAACAAATTAGTTACATTTGATATATTTTTTCCAATAGCTTGCAATGGGAATGTTGACTCATATCACAAATTCTTGTAAAGTTATTGTTTACAATCCTTCAAGCACATAACAGTGAATTTACACTGCTGTTTGGCAGAAGAGACATATCTGGATAATTTGTCACAACGATAATATTATACGATTTAGATCACTGTGGAGACTGGACTCATTATAGGAAGTTGTTATATCGTAAAAGTACTCAGTAAAAAAGCAACATACAGTCGAATTGAGAACCTCCTTCTTTTTTTGAAGTCGGTTAAAACAATTGATTTTGATAGAAAGCAAAATAGATCGAAGATAAGGTCAACGGCCAGTGACTTAGATTATAATCACGTGACAGATTGGAGCATTTTAGCGAGATTTTTGTAAAGTAATTAGATATTTCGTATATTTTCGTAATATAATTATTTTCATGTTAACATCAAATTCGAATAAAAATGTCCACATGTGTTATATCTAGTATCGATCAATTACACAGAAATCAATTTTACGTCATCTCCGTTATACTTACAAAAAAATCATAAGAAATGGGTATGGATCATGGACGTAATATGGTATGGATTTAATGATTACTATTTTTATACACATATTCTGAAAAGTAGGTATTTTTTAAAGTACTTTATTTACACTCAATATTATCAAACTTTTTTCTATATATTTTAGAACCATTTACTGTATTTTTACGTAAGTAAAATTACAATTTCCTGCCATAATAAATGGTAATCAATAATCGATTACACATATCACAATCGATTTTATGTGACTACAACCAGAATCGATAAATCGATTATAATCTGCCACATCACTAATTCACTACATGAATTATTTGCGTGTCTGGGTTTGGCAAAGGCGATCAGGATAATCGTTTTGTTAAACTATAATAAGATAAAGTTAGAAAAGAAAACGAACCAAAATTGACTACATCGAAAACCTTGACGGTGCGTTCTGAAGATGTGGTACATAGCAAAGAGCCGGTACTGTTCGCAGCGACGTCAGAAATCGCCGCCAGGTGGCAGCGGAAGTGCTTCACGAACTCTATGCCTTCGTCCTGCAAAAACAATGCGTTTGTTCAAACTTTTTATGCCGACCGTACGAAGTGTTTACGAGGGAAATACAAGATTACTAATGTGAAGTGATGTGAGTGTGTTAAATTAAGGTTCGATTCTTGGAATTAAGTCAGATAATTTTGGCTGGATGAGGGAGTTAATTCAAATAATTAACAAAATAATTGATATATTGTACCAAGTCTATGACTAGTTTACATTACAAAAAGTGATTAACAGAATAAAAAAAATTCACCTGTTTCTTCCAAAACTTCAGATGACCATCTTGACTAACGGTGATCACAAAATCTGTCTTGGTAACAACAACATGTGTAACAACATCTCGATGCATGTAACTGTGTTCATAAGTCTCAGATGATGGAAGATTCTCTATGTATAATGATTCAAACTGCAACACTGGAATGAAAAAAATAATATTAGCACGACCAGCAACAACGGCAACAAATGCAGAAAATTTTACGATGTGCACTTCACTTGTCTATATTAATGCCATCAATGAATTCCAGAATACCAATATCTTGTTGAAAGATAATTGGAGTATATTATAATGAAAAAACCAAGTACAATAAGCACTTGGAGCATACTATCTTTTTTCTCACTGAAATGTAGCTTCTGTGATGTACTACAGAGTGAGACACAGAATCATCTTCAATCGGAAAGAGCAGTGATGAAGTTGAGATAAAATATTTGATAAGTGCAGATACTATTCTGTTATTGACACTAATGAATTACATTTCTAACATGATTCTAAGTCTATAGTCAGGAATATACTTTTAGTCAAGAAGTTGGTCAATTCTGAAGGACTATGAAAAACGTAATTGCATTTCTGTATTAAGTACATATTAAAAAACTCTAAAATTATTCCAAAAAGTGTTTTTATATATTGTTAAACCAGTGTAACAGTTTGATATAAATGAATATATTTAACTTTTGTATGAAATACAGGATTGCAAGAAATCTAATACATCTGGTCGATATAGTCACATGTTAATTATTTATTGGATATCCCTAAACATCCAGAAAAGGATTAAAAACAGGAACAAACTATAATTAATAGAGAAATTTTACCTTTTTGTTTCTTGGGCTTGGGTTTTGTTGCTTCTGATGGCATAGGTCCAATCCAACCCTCTGATTCCTCTGCATCTCCGGGATTATCCTCACTTGCAGGTCTCTTTTCGGACGACATAATTAATTCACTTATAATACTCAAAAAAGTCACTCGTACGATGTAAACATCAACACATGCTATCGAAGTTGGTGGAAAAGTAACGTTAAATTAAAAATGTATCTGAAAACACGAGTCTTTTCACAATAAAATACTCTTAAAATTAGTCGATTTATACAACACCTTTTGCCTTCGCACCCAACTGTCAAGTAAACAATTTCGTGAATTTTGTGATTGGTTGACATTAAAACGCAGAATATGATTGGTTGCTAGAGAGCTACGATTGGTCTATTCAAGTTGACCATAGACCGCATTGAGTTATTTATAGTGTTATTTTGCTGCAAGTTAAAAATAAATGAATTTAATCCAATTTAGGTATAGTATAACTTTACAGATTAATTATACATTTATTTCTAGAAATTTTGCGCTACATTTTAAAGTCAAAAGATTTTATTCGACTCTATTTGTAAATACCGACTCATGTCGGAACATTTAAAAACTTTTTAATTGTTGTTGTCTATGCTGAAAATGTCTTTTACGAATTTGTAGTGATGGTGGCTGGCTTCCTTGCAAACGGAGCGTCATAAATTACTTCTACTTTGTAAATTTTACTGAATCTTTGGTCGTTGAACGATCATTACAATAGTGATCTAAGTGCTCAAGAAGTTTCACAACTAATCGGTAAGTGGAAAGTGCAACAGAGTTGTGAAATCGCGCGCTACCGGTACCTCTACACGTGGTTTGGCTGCTATACGGCGTACGTATATTGCAGTTGTGTTTTCTTGTAATTATCAGTTAATATTGCCACGACGCATATTCCCTTAGTGTTTCCGTGTGAACATCTTTAGATTTTATGTTAGCGTGCCGCATTTAGGTTGTTTATCGAACGTGGTCAATTTGACAAGCGGTGACTCGGCTGTGACACATTCCGAGTAGAGGTAAATTTATATTTGAATGTTTTGGAGCCAGCTTTTGTCTTGCAGCACTTGGAGACGCGTCGGCAACGTCACAGAGAGTACATGCGTGGTTATGTCGGCTGCGAGTATGCCGGCTTCAGTTTGCGTTCGTTCCTGACTCGACTTTCCTTTTTTACCCTGTTTGTTTAAAGTTAATGACGCATCGGCTTATTGCGGAGAACATGTGGGAAAACTCAATACACGTACAGCGCATACGTGATTTGTACTTATTCATTTTTGCTCAATATGTCGCCAACCTGTTAGACAGCCCTCGAAAATCCGCCTCGAGCGTTTAGTTGGTGACACACATATCACCGTATGAACTTACGTAGTTGATAGCATTTTATGTTTGTATATAGTGGTCACAACAGCCATTTTATATGAAATGCAATAAACAATGTGATATGTAGAAGTGGTTCATTGTTCTCAAGTTGATTCCACATTGTAGGACAGTGACCTCTGCAGTTACAACACATGTCAAACACTTTCCTCAGCCAACACAAACTTTATAACCTTTACAAATTCACACATACACACCCAACATACAATGCAGATGTATAACCAACAAGAATGCTATATGCCATATTTTTACTTAAAATCCCACAAAAATAACATATTTTCATGAGTAAAAACTTGTATATAGTTATTTTCTTCCATCATTATACAAATAACTTGTTTATTAATTACTTTATTGATGTAACCAGTAAAATATAAAGTAATAGTGTACTGCAACAGGAAAAGTGCCAATAAAGTAATATTTATTGATTTTTCTCTGTCTCATTTCATAAAGTTGCTCCTGGTTAATTACCCAGAATGATGGCTTAACATTTTATATACTCACACTATTATAGATACATTAGCATAGTATGCAACATTAAAATTATTGTTGATGGAATTCATTCCTAGTATGAAAGTCAATTAATACAGCATACAACGGCTATTATCTGTTTTCTTAGAGTTATGATACATTAACATCACTTTCTTGCAGCAAGCAACTTAAATATTTGTTTCCACTTCATATTAACAGATGGCGCTTTGATTAAGTAAGTTCATTAAAGTTCTGTTTTAACCAAAACACATTGTATGTGATTACTGATTGCAAACTTTTTGATCATATCTAAAATAAGCCCAATTTTCAATAGATGAAGATTTTTTATTTAAAATTACAGTACAGTGTGGTTCATTATATTTAAAAAATATGATAGTCAATGATCTCTTTAAATATTAGTTTATCTAGATATCATAATTGGTTTCACTTATCAATAATTATATGGCCTATTAATTCACAATGATATCAAGTAATGATTGACTGCATTCCAAGTACTTGAAACTTGTATTAATCAATCTCATAATAATTGTTGACATGTTTAATATAACTTTTAAAATAATTGCTTATCCACAGTGTATCCTTTACACATATATAAAATGTATAATATGGTTAAATTTTGCAATGAGCTACTAATTTTCAAGTTTAGTTGTTTAGACATGCAATATATTTTCATTATAAGGAAAAACATTCATGAAACTAATTGTATTCCAAAAAAATAAGAAAAAGACAACCTGTTGCTCTCATTGTACCAAATACAGTTAGAAATTTCACTGCACTGTCCCACTGGGCCAGTATACAATTGAGAGTTAGAAAGTGATTCAATATTATTACACCACAGCACAACCATCTTGATTTGTTACAATTAAACATGTCTGTCATTGTATTTTGTGTTTGTATGTTCTGTTAATTTTCCATTTATCTTGTTTGTATTCAATATATCTGTGTCGGATTTGAAATTACTGTATTACACCATGTAAGTTGTTGTTTATCAATTTTACATTCAGTAGAATCAGTAGCATTCTTTTTCCATTTAGTGTAAAAATGTTTACTACATAAATGACCAAGAATGAAAATTTTTCAACAGGTCCAAAGATCAAAATAATCTGCAATAAAATACAAATAAATAATACCTACTTTATTACCTCATGTATTTGTAAGACTTTGTTCTTGGTATGTCAATCTGACAAGCCCCAATCATGATTACACACTTTAAAATATGTGCATTAGTATATCACCTAATTTGATCTAGTCTTGATGTTTCATTATAAATGTACGATGCAGCACTTTGAATAATTGCAAGATAATGAGTGGTGGCTTTCACTTATCTATGCTATAGTGTGGTTTTTATTTTCACTGCAACCAGACTTAGTGTTAGTGACCTGACACTCGCTTGGCGTGAATGCATTTGCATCATTTGATACCGTAACTATGCACCCTAGTACTTACAGCTTATTACCATATTGTTAAAACACAATGTGATGTTTGTTAAACAATAAACAACCAGCATTTGTTTTCAAATCAATCCATGTCAAGGTGCTATTCTTGGCCGAAATGATTTTTCCCTTTGCATCTGTGGCAGAATTCAAAATAGTGAATGAAACATTGTTAAATTGGGATTGGTATTCCCGTGTCAAGGTTTATCAAAAGATCTTGTTAAAATGAACAATAATTTAACTGGTTATTGCAATATCAATTTGATTTACGATAATAGCGCTATTTGTGGGTCAACCGCAACTGTTCGGCTGCGACAAGGCATTGTGCTGTCGGCAGGTGGACAACCGGAGTGCTCGAATTAATAAACCAAGTCGGGGAGGGAAATCGCTGGCACACAGTAGTATGGGAAAGCGGTAGTAAGATTTCTTTAGCCCAGACGAGTCCGCTGCACGTATGTCGCCTTTAAAATGCGGAATATTTCGTTTTTATATCGAAATATGAAAGCTTTATAGCTTTCCCGATATTTGAAGTAAGACGCAGGCAGTGTTCTATAGGTCATGATCAGATAAGTTTCCAATGACACAGAAACGGATTTCTATAATGTTAACTTAGTATTTGATGACAGCAAACTTCATAAAGCATTCAACAAGTTCTCCTTTGATCAATTAGTGTGCAGGAACTCTTAAGTATTGTGTACGTACCAAAAAGTTACGTGTCGATAAGTTTTGTCAAATTTATCGAAGGTATACGTATCGGCCAAAGAATCCGTACTTTAGTTGTTGTACTCGTGCGACCTCGACTATGTATTCTCGGGCCTCTGAAATATTGATTATGAACAAGCGCCCAATCAATTGGACATTGAAGGCAAATACGTAACGACTAGTATTTGGTGTGTAATCAAAATTGTATTGTTCCCTTTGAAACAGTTTTATCAAATTCAGTAGTTAACGAGAACAGCGGCATGTAAAATAGTCTATGAAATGATAAAACAATAGATATCTGTGACATGATCAGCCACTCGTTTCACTTGTGTATTCTATGCGATTTTATCACAGAACTATGAAAATAACTTATAAAACACAATATATAATGGCCCAGATAGTTCAATTTCGCCTATTAGTCGTCGTGAACGTTATTTCTCAACCGTCGACTCGACTTATTCAGGCGGATCTCGTATCATTTCGTCAATTGTTTCGTGTGACGCGTTCCTTTCGACGTTGTTAGTTGATAACAATGTGTGCCCGCGTTTCAATTGTTCACAATCGTTCGTAATTTGCCGTGATCTTGTCTCTTGCGCCTTATCGCTGCCAGGGTCAGAGCGTCGCCTGAACGTATATGTAAATACTACAGTGCTACACCTCTTTCGCACTCGCGCGTTTTCGCATCCGGCAGAATGAGACAGCGTGGGGTAACGACCGTCGTTTGTGCGTTTTAAGGTCATGGTTGTAATTATACCCTTTTTTATTAGATACGTTTTTGAACGCGTGAGGCAGGTGATCCGCGCCCTGTCCTGACAGCCCTAGATAAAAAAGCGGACGCGTATATATACGTAACAGTTGAAGATGTCCGCATAACCCCTTCAATCTACGATATCGGATAACGTTTTATAACAACGCTCCCGCTCGTTGAAACTGGTCTTAACGCTTGTCGCTCGTATTGTAACGCAGTCTGCAATAAATCCGGTTTTATTCAAAGTTACTCCAATCTCGTCGGCCAAGGGCTTTCTAACGGTAATGAATATAGAGCGACGAAAAAGGGAGGAAACCAAAGGCGTAATTCGTGGTTATAATCCACTGTTGTATGGTTTCAAAGAAAGTGCACAATGCCCCTCTATCTAATGACAAAAAGAGCATAACCAATCACTGTGACTAAGTTAAATTTCGCGTCAACTCTTTCCGACTAGTCGACGTTTCGCACTTTATAAATATACTATTCAAATTGGGTAATAGTGAAAATTCGATATTGAGTTCTAAGAATTGGAAAGTGATTTGTCTATTCACACTTATTTTTATAAAGGAACGTGTCGATTGTATTCAAATTCGTGCACTAACTTCATTGATCTCTCTTACCAGATAGGGTGAACGCTATACTTGTTTTCTACTTTTACACAAAAAAATACCTAATGTGTTTTTGTCGGAACGTTCTTTATTTATTTCTTATTGAAATTGAAATTATTTCTATACTTACCCAACGCAATATTTAAGTAATAGCAGCAAAAATAAGGTGTGCAAAAGTACATTGCGTCCTGTTTTATATATTAAACTTAAAATTTTATTATAACACTGCATTGAGTTAATGCAGACAGACATGTAGTAATTGTTACTACTGATAAGGCATACATTCAAATGGGTTAATTATTAAATGTGATTTAAAAGTAAAATAATATCGCAATACAAGAAAACACAACCGCAACGCACATGAAATAAACGTGGCTGAAATAGTATTTAATAGATAATATTTTTAGTTCCAAAAATAAACACAATGATTAAAACTTCCAAACTTTTACACTGTAGATGTTTTATGGCATGTATGGTTTTATTAATTGTTTCTATAAGTGAACACTTAATAAAGACACAGGAAGCCGTTTAGATTCGAAACGCTTTCACGAGGTCCTTTTGTTTTCATGGGATCTATATTTTGGCTGAAATATAGATCCCATGAAAACAAATGTATGTTTTTATATCTTAAGATGATGGTATAATAGAAAATATTTTCCGTATGTGCAGCAAGAATGAGTTCAAGCGTATGCTACAAGTGCAACCGGACGGGGCACTTCGCCCGCGAGTGCACGCAGGGCGGCGTGGGCGCCCGCGACGCTAGCTTCAACCGACAACGGGAGAAGTGCTTCAAGTGCAACCGTATCGGACACTTCGCGCGCGACTGCAAGGAGGAAGCCGACCGTTGCTACAGGTCAGTACGAGACTGTCACAACTCACACCCAGCGGGGTAACTCTTATCCGGAATAATCACTGTAATGTAAACTTATTTTAAAAAGAGTAACGCTAGCGTTTCTTACCCGTTCTTCTCTGGCGAAAACAGCCTTGTGAACCGGGTGGTAGTGAAAAAAAAGTGACTGAATCTAAATAATGTATGACATTTTATGGATTCAATAAATATTTTAATTTCATTTCATTTAAGCCAGGACTAACAGTGGCACCTTTATGAGCATTAAAACTCAGCGAGACTCTGGGATACTTGTTTTAATTCACTACATAATTAATGGAATAGTAAAATTAGATACAGATCAGTAATTATTAGTCACACCGTTGACGGTCCATACCAGAGTTGACACCGCGCACAAAATCCGTGCGCACTTTAGAGATGAAAGGAATCAGTAGAGCGAAAGAGAATATAGAGTGATTGCGTAGGAGTGATAGAGACAAATACAAACCGCTCTTTTTATTGGAGATACCTCTGTATCACACACCTGTGCTGTTCGCATAGCCATTGGTCCAGGTGGAGGCGAATGATATAAAGATAATATTTTAAATAAACTTTACAAAAACAATGTACAGTTAAATTGTTGGAAAGAACTAGTTCATGACTCGTAATTACTTCTTAACGGTAAACGATACTTATAATATTATGCTGGTTTGCTGTTTTTAAATTTTAAGTAAAATTTAAATTAAGAGGCAATATCAATAAGATGTCTGTTTATAAAGATCTGTGAAATGAACTTCAAACGATCTTGATACATTTTGACTGTTATGGCTATAACGTGAGAATAATTTACATGATAAATTAAAATATAGTCGCAGAATAATTATGTGACTATGTTATACTATATGTCGTTATAAGTCGCAGTTTCAATGCACTTTGCGCCATAAATAACCTTTAGCACAGGTGAGCTGAGACAGAAATTGATCGTGCTATATTTAGTTACAATGCACCACCTTTGTTCATCTAATAGCACTGTGAAATAGGCTAACAAATCTTGAGCTCGGACCTTGCTCCTGAACTTTTATTCTTTTTTTTCTTTACGAGTTACACATTACAAATATAATTTTGTTTGTTATAGGCATTATAAAAATCTCACATTAAGATCAAATCGATTCATTTAATATACTAAGGGCGATATTCCATACCTTCTATCGCTATATAAACACATCAACCCTTTAGACTTATCAAACGTTTTTATCTAGTTTCCGGTAATGTAATTTTACTGATAAGATCTATCCGCACTGTGAAATTAAAATCTCGTGAGGATTAAAAGCCAGTTCAATTTGTTGGTTGCTTTTAACATTTAGCAATAAAAGTAACCGCAATATAAATTATGACAAACCGCACAATTTATTTTATATCCTATACGGATTCTAGGAAAATAGAAAGCCTTTTAAATGCTTTAATGTAAAAAATATTTGCGTTAAGTTTAATCTGGACAAACATGTTGTGGTACTCAATGCTTTATGTGACATTCCAACTAGCTTTTTGCCAGGTTTATTTTAACATCCTGCCTTGTCGTAATGAGTAAATGTCATTATGATTTCAAAATGAACAAACTAAATTTATATTTCCCCTGTACCCAGAAAATCCTAAGAAACACCTGGTTTCTCATTAAGTAGTCCAAAAACGTGACTGGAAAAATATATTTAAATCCCTCTAGGATATTTAAAATCGCACTAATCAATTTCGATTTATACACATATTTAATATTCAGCCACGCGTGTTCAGTATTATATTAGCCTTAGTGCAGCCATTGACCCACAAGTCAAGGTCAGGCTTCGTCAAATGTCGCCGAATTCTTATTCGCGAGTCTCTGCGTTGCTCCGTATATCCCCGATACATGTGAATGAACTGATATTCGCTGATATTTTTATAGTGTGAAGCGTTGTAGTGTAGTGAGTAATGACTGATCTTGACATTCATTGTGTGTGTGCCAAACGTGTGACTAAATTCCTAACGACATATAAAAACTAAGTTCTACGTTTGCCGGAACGTTAATTTGATTCCGTAGTAGCCAATAGAGATGTCGCCTACAAAATGTAATCGGGTTTTAAATTATTTATAATTGTCAAAAAATAGTATACTATTTTTAAAAAGAACCTCATGAATAAGTATTAGTGGATATTTGTAAAATCACTTATATTCAAAACATTTTATTAATGCGAAAAGGAGGATGCCCATTTTAGTATGAAACTTAGTATCGGTGAAAAGAATTTTATCCCTTGATGAAACCTACTTTTTGTGGAGGGAAAAAATTAAACTTTCAATAAATATAAACATAATTGCGACCCAGGCCCGGAGTTCTTGGAGAAATTAACTTGAAAATATTTTTACCGATACTATGAATGGGCATTCTCATGTTATAAAAAGGAAGATTGCTACATGTGGTTCTCATATATGAAAACAAAGTATGCTAATAAATAATCTGACCACAAGTAGATGAGCTATTGATTCTAATGATATAAATCTTAAGATTTTTTTTCTATTTACAATAACACGTTAGGCCAAGCTTAGGGTCAAGGAAAATTCTCTTCTCATGGGGAAACAATAAATAATTGAATAGAAAATTGAGTATGTTTGTTTGCATTTGCAGATGTAACGGCACGGGGCACATAGCGCGCGAGTGCGCGCAGAGTCCCGACGAGCCGTCGTGCTACAACTGCAACAAGACTGGGCACATCGCGCGGAACTGCCCGGAAGGCGGGCGCGACAACTCCAACCAGACGTGCTACAACTGCAACAAGTCCGGACACATCTCGCGCAACTGCCCCGACGGCACCAAGACCTGCTACGTGTGCGGCAAGCTGGGCCACATCTCGCGCGACTGCGACGAGGAGCGGAATTAACACTCGCCGCGCACACCACGCTATATATTAAATAAACTATGTATATTATGATGCCACGCACGGACGATAAGCAAAGGACGCGACACTAGATCGTAAGACAACACGACTCTATGAAAATTATACATGCAACGGAATTACAAAAAGATGCAGCACAGCGGTACTGGCGGTGCCGGCGGTACTGGCGACGCGCGACGAGCCGAGAGGACGTTCTGAAGTTGACTTGTATATACTCGTAGGTCCCCGGACCCCCGGCGGAGATCGCAGATAGGCTAATGTTTGTTCTCGCACGATGTGAACGAGTTATTGTGTTTTTAAATCATTTAATAATCGTGATTGAACTATTGATGAGGTAGCGTTACAGTTTTTAGCATTACAGAGTATATATTTAATATATTTTGTACAGATTTTTTTGTCAAAAGATAAATTGGATGCTGGCGTACCATGAGTTTTCAATGAGAAGAGAGGAGACCCCGGAGCGACCCGACCCCCCTGTGGACTCTCTTGTTCGTCTAGTTGTACAGTGACGTTGCGATCGATCGACTCGAGACCGCCCGACCAGTCTCACACATATATCCTATCATATTCTCTTGGTGGTTTATTTTTATTGATCAATTCCTTTGTTTATGATCCTGCTGACTTGTGGAGAATTCAGTGGTTAATTAGAATTTCATCAATCATAACATTTTTTATTTTGCTATCCCTGTTGATATGCCTTTATATACTTGAATGTAAACGAGCCTTGCGGCTTTCATGGGAGATAATAAAATCTTACCCAATTATTTACAAGTTTCTGTGTCGCCCTATTACATAACTACACTAGACTACAGACTTTTTTATTTTTAACTTTTCTTCCTTCACATAATATCTATCCTAGAATCATTAGATTAGTCTGACACTGCTGACAGAACAAGAGGGCGTCATTGTATATCCTGCCTAAGTACACCTATTTGTCTTGTAACGAACTACATATTTTGGTCAAAACTAAATCAATCTGCTTTGAGACAAAAAAGTTCGAAAGTTCAACGCAAGAAGTAATTATCAGAATCACTACATTTTATTACACGGAATATTATTCGAAAAGTTGCAGATTTCAGTTTCAGTTTTCCGTCTTCAAAAAAAAGAAGATTATCGTGTATTCATATCGTTAGCAGTTATTACAAACTCCTACATATTCGACGACGTGGGAAATCTAAAAATATTTATTGGTTAAGTTCTATGTTTTTTTTATAAACACAAACTTTTGAAAATAATACCGTCATAAAATCCGCTTCATCCGTATAAAGTTCAAATGCGAAATAAACTAGAATAATGTATGCGACATCGCTTGATTAGAGAGCAATGAAAAGATTTGAAAGCATACATGGGCTATTAACCATTTTCTTGAGGTTCTTTGGTTTTAAATATCGCATAATATGCTGCCGTATTACCCATGGCGATTGGCAGGATCCTATTACATTTAGGACAGAAGTACCTAGTGACCTTTGTGAACCTTAGGTAGCATTAATGTTCTCTTTGCCACCCCTCTTTGGAGCTTCGTTTTATAAATGTTTAAGACCGTAAAAAGCGAGGTATAGAGGCCATCGTCTTGCTTTAAGAATTGAAATAAATCTTGCTGGTGAAAGAAAACCGGACTATAACTTAATCCTTACAAACTCTATAGGACAAAATATAATTTGATTGCAGAACGACTCGGCTGATTTTGTCGGGAACTTTTTATGGCTCTGAATGGCGAGACGATCATGCCGTTCGCTTGATGGTAAGCGATACGGCTGGTCATGAACAGTAGCATAACTAAAAATCGCATTGAATTACAAAGCTTGTTTGGCATTCCACTGCGCTCGCTATCCTGAGACATACGATGTTATGTCTCAATATGTAAGTTTAATCATTGGTGATTCGAGTATCATCAAGAATACCGATAGAGACAACTCCAATTAAGATGAATGGGGTAGTTATAGAACTAAAAAATTGAAAATGTATCAAGAAAAATAAGCTTCTCGTTAAGAAAAGCACGTAATTAGACGTACGGTAATTAGAAATTGTTTGATGCGACGAGTACCCAATATTATATGTTCAATAATTTTGGTCTGTAATTAACTTGCTTCCTACAATCAACAGGAACGCGTCCGCCTAGTAGGAATTGTCGCATTTTAATCCGAGACAAAATAATTTAGGCCATAATACGTATAGTTTCCCCCAGTAGCCATTTTAGTTGTACGGACTACCGGCGCAGCGCCCTGAACGAGGTCCTGCTGGGCACATTATCTCAGATTACTACGACTCCCTCTATCTACCGTCCAATACCACAGAAAATAAACAAATACTTAAATGCTACTTCCTCCACATATGTTCCATCTTGTGCGCTCGCTTAGGAGCGCCATACTTCGATCCAATATACACATTGTATATTTGATCGAAGGCGCCGTAGCTTAATCCCTATAAAGCCTGCTGGGTTAAACCCTTATGTGTACGATAGCAACACTAATACATCCCTATAGTAATGAGTAGTCGGTAGGTAATTCAGATCTATATTTTAGAAAGCCATCTACAATCTATAAGTACTCTTGTTTGATACATTTTTGGTGAGTACTGGAAACGCCGTCATGACAAGTGGGATCATACATATGGTAACATGACGAAAAAATTCAATGTACACAGCCTGCCTTTCTAGCATGCATATTTACTTCTTAGTATGTGCTTGCATACAGCAAATCGGTGGACTGACAGTAAGACTTCTATTCTGTTACGCAGGAATCGCATCGTAATTATAATTAAACAGAAAGAGGTCCGGAATTTTTTCTTGGTTTAGTCCCTTATTAATATAATATGTAAGTAGTCAAATTCTGTAAATGAAAAAATATTTAATACTAGCGGTCGGGCCCGGCTCCGCCCGGGTGCATACACGTTTTAAAATGGCGATCAAAATGTTTAATTCTGACTATCAATTTAGAATATCGACCAATCGGACCACGAAAAACGAACAAAATTTCCTTGTATTTGCTAGAAATATCACTACTGCTTTCCTCCTATAGGTCATAGCGTGATGATATATAGCCTATAGCCTTCCTCGATAAATGGACTACCCAACACTGAAAGAATCATTCAAATCTGACCAGTAGTTCCAGAGATTAGCGCGTTCAAACAAACAAACAAACTTTGCAGCTTTATAATATTAGTATAGATATTATTACAATATCACACTTGCAAAAGAAGAAGTGGTTGGTGGCCTGTTGGTAAACGGATTAGACGCAGCTGCCAACATGTTCAGGTTGGTCGCGGATTCGAATCTTAGGGCACACCTCTGACTTTTCGGAGTTATGTGCGTATTGATAGTCAATCACCACGCACTAAAACGGTGAAGGAAAACATCGTGAGGACCTGCATACCATAGAGATTTATAAAATGGTATGTAAGTCCGCCAACCCGTACTAGGCCAGCGTGGTGGACTATTTGGCCTAACCACTCTCAATCGTATTCTCGATTGTAGAGGAGGCCCGTGCCCTGCAGTGGGACGTATATAGGCTGATACAGAATATCACTCTTGAAAAGTCATAGAAAATTCATCCCCCTCAATTTAATATATCAACCAATAACCACACATACGTCCTTTTTTTTCAGGTCTGTGTATTCGAAAGAAACCTGACAGTTAAGCTGTCGCTTCACGTCGATCTCCTACGTAACAGTGGTACCTCCCAACGGGCCTGCCCATCACAGAGTACTTTGTTAAATTGCCCATCTTCGATCAAATTTAAACTACTATATTTGATCGAAGTTGCCCATTCATACTGAGGCATGACTCACAGGCATGCCGCATGACTTACTTATAAAATGTACTTACTCTATGGGCATGGCCTAGAGGTCTTTTCTTTGGGCATGACTGACAAAAGCGTGGGTCAATCATTTTTGTAATAATCTATCCTATACAGCGTATCAAAAAGAGCATTAAAATAAATGTAATTAATTCTCAATGATTTTTAAATTTAACCGTTATACTTACGTCTGATATGTTACAGATAAGGAAAACAATGAATCGATTCTAAAGTATAAACATTTGAAAATTTCATAAATAATTGATAAAATTTGGATGAGGAATGCACTTTAGAATCAGTATAGGAAAATTCCATTTTTTCCAGTTCTTATCTATGATGAATATAAATGAAGCCATATACATGGATGATTTTCTAACGGAAGTTACCGGTTTTTCCACTAGCCGGGCGTGGTGTAGTGCGGCTGCGCGACAATCGCATATTCTTCAATGAAGTGAGTAATGAACTGTAGTTAGCTTACTTGTTTATTTTTATAAACTGAATTAAATTTCAATGATATACCATCTAATAAAACATTTCTAGTAGTTTATCGGGTGTGAAGTGATGTTTTAGTGCAAACAAAATAATTATTTACACAGTAACAACAACAAAAGCGAAGCGTATCGATGGGCGTTAACTTCAGGTTAAGTCAAATATTATTAAATTAAAATTAAGGTTATCTGGATTTAAACTACTTTTTCATAACATTCTATACTAAAAATAGATTCATATGCAGGAGTTTTCCTGAAAATTGTGACAGTTTTTAATATATTTGCAACTGTTAAAGTTACCTAACGAACGTAATTTGAAACTTGAATTAGGTAACTCTTGGTTTAAAATTAAGTCGGCATTTATTTTTAAATATCCTGAATTGTTAATTATTTGTCGAACTTAAACGAGAAGTATAAATTGCTCATATGACAACTGTTTTTAGCACTTAAAACTACAACCCGGTTACAAAGTTAATGCACATTACTGAACAATTTAAACAAAAGGTTCCTCGGCACAATATGGCTAAATGAAGTGGTTAAAGTTTTGCAAAAAATGATCGCATACCGATGTAATAATATTGCCCATTAATATTCACACCAGTGTCCGAATTCGGCGGCAGATTCTACCTTCCATTAAACCTGTAGTGTTTCATAAAACAGTATCCCCTTCTGTCTATAAAACAGTGTTATTTTTATGTTTACACAAACAACCATGCACATAAAAGTTATGGCGAGATTTTGAAATTCTAATTTTATTTATATGACTTTTCAGATTAATAAAGTATTGATTTTGTGTTTTGAACAAGTGATATTAATCATTAACTGACAGTATACTAAATTTATGTTTCCCAAAGAAGTACCAGAACCTTTTATCTTACTTTAATTTTTCAATAATAATTCCTAAACATACAATTTAAATCGTTTTTTTTTTTATTGTTAAAAACCATTAAATATGTTGTTGCAGTAGTATTCTATGTTTATTAATTAAAAATTTCATTTCAAGTTATTTAAAGTAACCCTGGCAGGTGAAACAATTTGTTTACTAATGTTTTCCATCAAACTCGACACCTGATAAGATTATAAAACAAACATTTACCTAATTCCATCCTTATACAGACACTTACAGTATAGCCAGTGTTAGATCCATCAACACTTAAGGTGTATGGGGTATATTATGTATGTTACAATTTTATTGCTAATTAGTTAATTATTGTGGAATTCATGGTAAAATAAAGTAGACTAAAATCATTTAATATTTTTTTAAGCCGATGATGAAAACTTTTTAGTTTAAATTAAAATAACTTGACTAATTAATGTATTCTATTACAGGCAGCTCAAACTGAAGACTGAATTATGAATCTCAAACTTATATTTATAGCTGTGGTAATACAAATATGTGCAGCACAGGACTATGTGCCTCCAACATACAATCCCAATCAGCCAAACCCAAACGACTATCTAAACACAAATGACCCAAGATATGATAATCCATATGATCCAAACAAAAGGTATCAGAACAGGGATCAGTTTGATGTAAACCGTAATAAGTATGAAGTGGACCAGCGGTTCAATCAGAATGCTGACAACACACCAAGGCAATCATGGGATACCAGTAAGACGTATGGCACTTCATACAACTCTGCTGCATTGGAACATGACAGTGTCATTATACATGAAGCGTAAGTTAACATTATTATTTTAACTTTAAGTTGGTATCTCATTGTTGTTTTTGTGATTTGTAATGGGTTTGTTTTGTAATTTTACAAATAGCTGTCTGTCTAAAGAGTGTTTAGTTAAAATTTTACATATCAGAATATTTAATCCCATAAAACAGTCAGTTATTAGATTTAAATTAGGTAAAACATGGTAACCCATGCTGTTGTTGTGTTTTCTTAATAGATTAATATGACCATGTCAAGTCATGAGTTGAAGACATCGCTGATTTAATACCATTGATGGTGAAAAAACAGGCACAATAATCCTGCAACTTATCTCTTTGAAAAAAAAAAGGATTATTATGTGTTGGATACTTAAGTAGGGCATTTGTAAGCCTAGTTTTGCTTACACAGCAATTAATTTGCTTGAGAAAAGACAGGATTATCCTATTAGAAAGGAAGTCTCACTTATGAGGCTTCCTTTCTTGTTAACTCGTTATCTGTGAGGTAATGCTGGCTGGCTTATTGCTATTAACTATGTAGTACAGTCAATGTTAGTATGATATTAGATATTTTTATGAAGTAATTAAGCCACTCAAGCCCAAAAGAGTATGGAAGGTTTCCTATAAACTTCCTATCCTATGAACTTATTAAGCACTGCATGGCACAGTATTGTGTTTCCCACTTCTAGAAGTGAGTGTGAAGTATCTTAATGTCCAACAATATTCTTCAAACAGAGACAGTGTTCCAGAATATTGCCATAAATAAACAAAACCATTTAGGTTTTTTCCCTATTTGTGGGATATAGATATAATGTGGTAATAAAAAAAAGTTAATCCACAATTTGTGTATGCTTACACCCATCGGCTCAAAGAAGAAAATGTTATAAATGTTTTATAACATTATCATTATCCCACCATTATAATACTGGGTTTGCTAATATATAATTCAATTAAATGTAACATACAATGATACTTAATGTTGATGCGTGCTATGAATAACAATTCTTAATTACATCACGGATTAATGTTTATTTATATATAGATTAATAATTTATTGATTCCGCCTAGATATTATTAAATTACATGATGGAAATGTTTCTTTTTATATCTACCTTATCCATTGGCGATGAAAGGAGGGGCTTAGATATTAAAAAACTGCTTATTTCTACAAGAGATATTCTTGATGCGAAGAAGACGTATTTTTTTCAACCACAGTTAAATCTGTCCACAGTCCATTGTGGTTTCCACTTCCTTGTGACATAAATAGGAAACTAATTATGTGCGCATCCTTCTTTTTATGAACGACGAAGCTAAAAATACAAGTATCATTTTTCTCACTATGCCATGCTCAAACTCATGCCTTTTTCTCAGAAGGGCTAGGCATATGTTCTACCACAACATCCGTGTTTCGCCTTGTAAACTCCGTCCCACGATGTGACAAGGAGCGAGCCTAGCGCCATAGTAAAATTGTTTTTCTAAGCATTATTAGGCACACAAGTTGCACCAGTTTGCTGGCGGTAAAAATCTTCCCTCGAAAACGATCACGATATACACAATAGTGTAAAACATAATTATTATGTATAATAGTGGGTCATACAAGTGACTATAAGTACACAGAATTTAACTGGGATATTTCGAGATCAACTTGTGTACATAGTTTTCGATCAGACCCGCATTGTAGGGACGAAAAGATAACCATCTCTCGCCGAGTCCTCTGTCCTATATAGTGTATTATCTATGGGGTACTCTATTTAAATTGCCTTGCACTTACCATCAGTTGCGTTACAGTCAGTTCGTCAAGAAATATTTTACTTACAGTACACATACGAAAGCTGTCAATCTTATTCCTAATGTAACTTGTCGACCCAGCAACCTTGACTCCCAAGTTCCAATGGGTAGTCTATTATGGTATGGATAAGTAACAAGGAATTACAACTCCAAAATTCGACATCGGACGCACCATTCTGGGAGCGTGGGGTCAAAAGGCCAGTAACCCGCAACATAGAAATCCAGGAAAACAGTTTCTTTTCTGGATTAAGAAGTAGGACTTTACTTTTTAAACATAATTTGTTTATTTGTCCTCTCATTGGTCCAACAATTTTATCTTATGTGTACTAATTATGATTTAGAGCTCATTCGTTTAATTCCCAGATTGTTCTGTATCAGTCTTTTTCGTATCAGAGGGTTACTCTATATTCCGACACGTAGTTCGAATGTTCGAACGTTGAACGTCAACATATACTATAAATAAAGGCATCGATCTATTTGAGGAGAAGCGGCTTCACGACCTGGATACAGAACGCCAATTCCGTAAAACCAGGCCTAAGCCCTCCTATATTTATACGTATAATTCTACTTGCCAGTTCTACTGTGCCTCGTGCAATCGCATGTTTAAGTCCAAGTTTGGATTTGCTAGCCATATCCGCTCCCACCAAAGCAGAGAGACAGGTATTTGTTGAAGGGAGTCGCCGTTGTCGGATACGACAATGGATGTCATCATAAGATAAAAGTTTTCTAATTCTAAAAATCAATACTATTCTTTATGAAACTTATCATTAATTTCGAAATTAATCTAAGATTACTTACGATGTACGATACATGATTCGAACATTTTGTTAAATATTTGGGCATATTAGTATAGTTTTACGAGCGTTGTTCGAACATTCGTCGTCGTGTCGGAGTACAGAGTGACCCCCAAGAATATTTTTGCAGCTTCGTCCAAACCATGAATGTACACAATATTTCCATTCCAGGACATACTTTATAGTGGCATCTCGCATGGTCCGCCCCGGGCAGATATACAAGATCTCCGCCAACATCTTGAAGTCGCGGCTGCAGATGACCATCCGTGCTTCCATCTCGTGCAATGGTGTCGAGGTCACTGACGTCACGCAGAGGGTCAAGGAAGGGGTGCCTGAGATACTCAATATGAGGGTAAGGAATGTACAGAATATCTAAAAAATAAAAGCTAATTCATCACTCAGAAACTACTTGATGGAAATCACTTTTGCCCGTTAATCAATCTCTAACAAATGAGATTTGGTCCTACACTCCCACACGCGACACTAATAAATAGTGTCGCCGAAAAAAAATAATTGTTGTGTATAATTCCACTCTAGAGCCTCAATAAAATGCATCTGTCACAGGAATCTGTTTACGGACCAATTGCTGATTCTTTTGCTATTATGTAACTATAGCATACCAAGAACACTTTGATACGTTGTGCTACAAGGGACCTTACGGTAGCTTGATCCGGCACTATGCACACAAAATTAACTCCCATACAATAATCTTAAGCTTGTGACATGTATTATTATTGAAATGGTAAAAATACAGTGAAATAAAAAATACTCTTCTCTTTCCCAGGTCCCACCAACAACAGTCCCCGGGGATTACAAGCTGCGTGTAGAGGGATTGTACCTGGACACGCCCTTCGGCGGTCGCGCGTTCGTCAACGAGACGCAACTCACCTTCTCCAAGCGGTTCATGACGATATTCATACAGACAGATAAGCCTGTTTACATGCAGGGGCAGACGGGTAAGTGTGGAATAAATACAGAATGATTAGTCCTAGTGTCAGGCATAAGATTTTTTATTTATCCTTTTTTTGCACCATACATAGAACTAATTACATAAAAGAAATAACATAATAAAAAAGTACAAAAGGCGGCCTTATCGCACTGGGCAATCTCTTCCAGGTTGACCTTGAACCTTGGCTACTCTTGTTCTATGCCTGAGAAGAGCTTAGTCTTGTCTTAATAAAGATTGGAGGATTAAAATAACTTTAAAAAATTATCTTTTAATGTAGCAACTTGGTATTTATAATCAAGAAATATGTTGATAAAGAAGAGTAATTTGAAATGAACCAGCTTGGTAATTATTATTCATGTATACTTCCAAAGATGGTATGGTACTAATTGACCTATTGTTTCAGTTCGGTTCCGCGTTATACCCATTAACACCGAGCTGAAGGCGTTTGGCCGTGCGATCGACGTTTACATCCTGGATCCCAATCGCCGCATCATGAAGAGATGGCTGTCCAGACAGGTACCGGATTGTTACTCAAAATACATATTAAATATATGACGCTGCGCCTGTCAATATCAACACTAGAAATAAAAGAAAGAGAAGAGAGAGAGAGAAATAAATAGTGTCGAAAGAAATGTGATGCCATTGTGGCCAAGTATGGTAAACTCCGTGTCTTGTATCAATGGCCCTGTTTATAATAAACGGTTACATTTGAGTAAGGAAGCCCGTGAATATCGGTTTACACAATGTCACATTGGTTGGAATTATGACGCGTGCTTTGTTTTAAAATTCGTGGAATAGGCTTGTATAATGGTTATTAAATCATGGTTAATATTTCAATCATACGAATTACAATCACTGGAAATTGTTTTAATAAATAGATTTCTATAGGACATATTATTTTCTCATTTAGTTTCTATGAACATATAGTTCTTTTATTTTATCTTGATGTTACTGTTTTCATCTGACGCCTGTAGTTTAATAACATAATGTGTCCAACACCTGTATACATTACAAAAAAATAAGTACTGAATATTATACCTCTAACCTTAATTATATTTAAAATAAATATAGAAATACATCAGGTATCAGAAACTACGGGAGACTTCAGTCTCACAAACATCCAGACCCGAACCAAATACCTGAGCATCACACAAATATTAGTCTCGGTGCAGGGATCGAACCCGCGGCCTCACGAATTTACCTATTTAACGTTCGCATGCATCCAATCTCTTCGTCCTAAAAAACTTGATGTTTGCTGCGAATACTTGCTCCGCTATATATGATGATAATGATAACTTCGTGGTTCCTGTTACCCACAACACAAGACTCGATCTTAGTGTGGGGTCAGAACTATGTATGTGACTGTTGGGTGTATTTATTTTATATGTTTGTTGTAGAGTAACTTCGGCACAGTGAGCCTGCAGTACCAGATGTCGGATCAGCCGCTGTTCGGCGAGTGGTACATCAAAGTGGAAGCACTCGGCCAGGTTGAGGAGACGCAGTTCCTCGTCGAAGAGTATTACCAGACTAGATACGAGGTTTGTCTAATCATTTTACAACATTTATTTTCTCATTATGTCTGCCCTTAGACTCCTATTATACTAAACATAGAGTTGATGCCACCTGATTTTGTATATAGATTTCAGATTTTTCTAGATTTATTTATTTATTTTTCTTTATTGTACACAAACAAAAAGAACATAATCTTCTTCTTCCTTCCCTTTTCCCTTTATTTGGGGTCGGGTCTCCTTATCAATTTGCGCCAGGCCGCTCTGTCCTGGGTTGTCTCCGCGTCTAAATGAAAGGTCTCCAATTCCTTCCTGATATTGGACCACCACGTAGCTTTTGGACGTCCTCTCCCTCTCGGACGTTCGGTGAGATTTAAGGCTGTTTTTACCACGTGGTCATCTGGTCTTCGTTGAATGTGGCCATACCATCGTAATCTATTTTCTTGTAATTTTTTGGGGATCGGAGCTACCTTAAACGAACCTCGGATATACTCGTTCCGTATTCTATCCATTCTGGTGACGCCACCCGCCCATCTCAGCATTTTCATCTCGTTGACATGAAGGATTTGCTCGTGTGTCTGTGTTACAGTCCAGCATTCCGAACCGTAGAGCATTGCTGGTCTGACAGCGGCTTTGTAGACTCTACCCTTAGTCCTAATGGGCATACGGTTGTCACATAGAACGCCTGACACTTCCCTCCACTTCATCCATGCAGTTTGTACCCTGCTCTTGACATCAACGGTTGAGTCTGCATCGATAGTTAGGGTTGACCCTAGGTACACGAACTTAGTAACAGATGGTATTGGAATGCCGCCGATGTTCAGATTATGAATGCCTTGTGTTGGTGTTGGTGCAAATGCACAGTGCATGTGTTCTGTTTTGGATCTACTTATGCGGAGGCCGTTTGATTCCAGCGCTCTAATCCACAGGTTCAGGTCTCCCTGCATGTCATGAGCTGATTTGTTTGCAAGGACAATATCATCCGCATATAAAAGGCACCATGGTAGGGCGTTCTGTATATCCTTTGTTAGGTAATTCATGACAAGGTTAAATATCAATGGGCTAAGTGCGGAGCCTTGATGAACGCCAACTGTAACTTCGAACGGATCACTTAATCCTGCTGGGCTCCTCACCTGGGTCGCGCAGTTGTAGTACATGTCTTTTACTATGGAGACATAGTTTTCGGGAAGGCCTTGAGACCTGAGAGCTTGCCATACAAGTTTTCTTGGCACTCTATCGAAGGCTTTTTCCAGGTCAATGAAGACAATATGTAAGTCTTCTTTATTGCATCTATGTTTCTCCATAATAATTCTCATGGCTTGAATCGCGTCTGACGTTGATTTACCCGCAGTGAAGCCGAATTGGTTTTCCGTGACCGTTGTTAGCAGCAGTAGTCTATTATTAATAATTCTTTCGAAGAGTTTAAAAGTGTGTGACGTTAATTTTATTCCCCTGTAATTTCCACAGAGTGAAACGTCTCCTTTATTCTTGTAAAATGGTATTAAGTAGCTTTTCCGCCAGGAGTCTGGCATTGTGCCAATCGTCAGGACAAGATTTAGGAGTTTCGTAAGCCATTGTCTAGCTACCTTTCCTCCACGCTTCCATATCTCCGCAGGTATCTGATCCGGCCCTGTAGCCTTTTTGTTCTTCATCTTAAGTATCGCTACTTTGACTTCGGATTCTGTTATGGCTTCGATGGGCCCGGATGTCACACCCATGGATGGAAGGTTTTCGCTTGGAAATTCCTCATTGGATAATTCGTCGTAGTATTCTTTCCATCTTTTGTTGATATCATTATTTGAGGTCAAGAGGATGCCATTAACGTCTTTGATATATTTATTCATGTTTATGTCCAATGTACTGCGCTGACGCTGCTTGGCAATTTTGTATATGTCATTATCGTTTGTGTTCTCATCTAAAATTCTATAGAAATTTTCTCTAGCTTTATGTCTTTCTTGGGCAACTATGATTTTAGTGTTGACTTTCGTCATTTTATATGTCTTTAGATCCTCATCGCTTTTTGAATTTTGCCAAGCCTTAAAATGGTCTTTCTTGGTCCGCACTGCTGCTTTGACCTTGTCGTTCCACCAAGTAGGGTCTTTATTTGCAATTATGCCTTTTGACTCTCCTAGTATGGTTTTTGCTGCGGAGATCGTTAGATCCTCGAATTTGGACCACATTTCGTTGGCATCATGATATTCGTTGTCCAAGTCAGATTTTAAATGGTTTATAATACATTCTAACAATTGGTTTCCTTCTGGTCCGTTCATTTTAGTCCATTTGATTTTTGGTGTTTTATCTTTGGTATGTTTCAACGGTTTAGGCAATTTGAACTTTGTAACAAGAATCCGATGTTGGCTCGTTAAAGCCTCCCCTGGAATAACCTTACAGTCCTTGAATCTAGATATTAAATTTTTCTCTCCCAATATATAATCAACCTGCGTTTGTTTACCTCCACTTTTGTAGGTTATAAGGTGTTCTTCCTTCTTCTTAAAACATGTGTTAATGACCATAAAGTTGTGTCTACTTGAAAAATCTAAGATGCTATGTCCTTCCGGATTTATCTTGCCATAACCATAACCGCCATGATGTTTACTGTCGTTTGGCGTCTTATCACCGACGTGCCCATTAAGGTCGCCGCCTATAAGTTTTAATTCACCAACTCCTATAGAAGCTATTACCTCATCAAAATCTTCCCAGAAATCTTGTTTTTCCTGTTTAGAGCATCCAACTTGAGGAGCGTATGCTGATATGATATTAAGTGGTGGCTGGTTATCAAGGGCTATTTTTATGGCTAAAAGCCGGTCGGATTTCCTGTTTACACTAATAATTCTATCCTTTAGATACGGGTTTAAAGCTATGGCCACACCATTTCGGTGGTTCAATGTACCATTATATATAAGTTTAAATCCTAGTCCAATATCACGAGACTTGGAGCCCTTCCACTTAGTTTCCTGCAAGCAGCATGCGTCAATGTTTCTTCGTTTGAGAATTTCACTTAGTTCGCTAGTGCGTCCTGTAAGGGAACCTAAGTTCCACGTAGCGAATCTCAGAGTGTCAATAACGTCGCTTGCGGGGGACGCCCTAGTGGTGTCTTCTTTTATCGCCCTTTTGTTCGCATTAAACGCATGTGCGTCGCTTGTGGGGTACGCCCTAGTATGATCTCGCTTATTATTATTTATAACTTTCATGATAAGGATAATATGTTTTCGGCATTAGGTTTTTACAGCCGGCTGCCGCCTGACGCTAAGGTAGTAACTCTCATGAAGAGCTATGGGCGCCTCTGTCGACCGAGGTCTTCATCACCAACCCTTCTACACTACCCTACCTGATAGCGTAGCTCCAGAGCAACCTGTGACCCCAATATGTCAGGGCAGCTTGCGACTGGGGTTTTTGCCTCTTCCGCCTGCTCCGCCGTACCGATGGACTCCATCTCCGCCTTTGCAGCCGTTAAGGTCTTCACCCATAACCCTGGGCAGGGGGCCGCGTTATACCCCGCAGTACTGGGTCCCCATCCGAACTCGGCCACCCGTTCACTCCGGCCTACTGGAGTGAGGGGTGCCCACCCCCGCGGCGAGGACGCGCCGGATAGGTATTACCCGAGTGACGAGTAGAGAATTAGGCTCTACCCACCCTCGAGCCGAGGGCAAAACAAAAAGAACATAATATTGTAAAGAAATAACATATATTAAAGGTACTATATTATTAGAAAGACTAGATTGTATTTGAACACTAGACTTCTGGCCTAATATCATCCCTTTTGGGTATAGAGCATTTGTGGTATACAGATTTCCTCACTATATTTACCTGCGCCGTTGAAGCGTGTGATATTTCATGGTTCTGAAAAGTCAGAAGGGTTCTCTGTAATTTTACCCATGACCAATTTGTTATATTACCAGGCAACCAGATACAAACTATTTCGTAATCGTTGTGTGCAGGTGAACGTGACAATGCCGGCGTTCTTCTTCAACACGGAGCCGTACATCCACGGGCGTATCATGGCCAACTACACGTCGGGCGCGCCCGTGCGCGGCAACCTCACGCTCAAGGCCACGCTGCGGCCTATCCCACAGTACCGCCCGCTCTACATGCAGGCGCAACAGGATAGAGACAACCAGAACATGCCCAGTATGTAATTTATCTATATTAAGTGCACTTACTGTCAAGTCCATATTTGTTCTTTTCTTTCTATTTGGGGTTAACCTTATTCAAGTTTTTCTGGGCATTCCCAAAGCCTATTTTAATAACTTGCATTTAATATTCATACCTATAAAATTTTCAGTCTGTGTTACTTTTTACTTACTGTCCAGTATTGGTTTGGTTATTTTATTTCTTTCTACTTGGGGTTAAACTTATTCAAAGTATTTCTGGGCATTCATTCACATGCTTAGATATAAAAACAATACTATTTTTATTTCAAACATAGCAAAGTTTTTATCTTGGACATCAGTTCATATGATACATTTACCAACAGGCCACTGTGCACTTCAACTTAACTTTATGCTACATTCCTGCTGTTGTTTTCATTCGTTGATTTTCACGGCGCATAATGCCACTTTCCTTTATTTTCCCCCTTTCCCTTCTATTAGCTATTAGCCATTTACTCAATTTTCCCGATCTATATATTAAAAATACCTTGTATCCCGTAGCCCATCAGAACTACAATCCGTACCTGTACAACGAGACGGGCTACTCCAATGATTACCAGGGTACAGGGCATGTGCCCCGGCGCCGCCTGGCCGGCCAGCCCAACCAGGTGGACCAGCCCGACTGGTGGTACGACCAGCAGAAGGTCGTCACCAGGATGTTCAACTTTGTGAGTCATTTGTATACACATTAAACAGTTTGACAATAATATCAATTAGTAATACAACAGCCTTTTTGTATAAATGAGGCAACTCTATTTTATTTTTTTGCCGTAGTATGTTTGAGCTGAATTGTAATTTACACCTATATTCACACAATACTTTACTCAGTGTTGAAGCAAAGCAAGTAAAGTAAGGCATTTCTCAAAGCGGTAATTCTGTCCAGTTTCGTTATTCACAAACAATACTTAAGTTGCCCTTTTGCTATGCATACGCACAGTGTCGAATGCAGATCATTGATTGGTCAAATAGCGTTGCTAGAATAGATTAGATTGTCTATTGCTATTGGTTCTCAGATAAACAAAGTGAAGATTAGTTATTAATAATTTCTTTGCTCTTTGCTTACTGGTAATTAAAATGTGTATTTTGATTGAAACACATTATAATTTTTAATAATCTATTTTAACTTTATCCAGGATGAAAAATACCCGTTCTGGATGGCCAAGCCGGACCCGACGGAGTACGCGATCCAGCACAACGTGAACAACCCCGAGTACAACTCGTACGCCACCCCCGCCACCTACAACTACTACTCCAACCCCTACTACGATCAACTGCCTTACTTGAGATATGTGAGTGGATCAAACTTGTTCATTATGTGTAGGAATTGTTCTATGTATATATTTTTTATTTTGAAGATAGGCTCGCCCCCTATCACATCGTCGAACGGAACGCACAAAGCTAGCATAAAAAAAGGAAAAAAGTGCCTCTGCCTACCCCTTCTAGGCAAAAAGCGTGAGTTTATGTATGCAGGAGATATAAAATGACTACAATGCATCTAATTCTAAGTTCATTACAAATACAATAGCCACAAACCTACTTCTCAATTAAAACTTAATCGCCGTTACATCATGTATGTTCATGCAGTGATCACTTACCATTGGGTGACCTTTGTTTGATCTAAAAAAATACTTTTGAAAGCTGCATTGATTTTTCTGTGGAAATGAACTATCCAGTCCATCATAGATTTGTTTCATGTTTAAGCCTACCATAAAACTATTAAAGTATTTTAACGCTAAATATGGGAGCATAAAGAGGTTGATGAAAATGGATGAAGCATAATCTTAAAATCAATCAATGTGGCGATCCATAATCTCTGTTTACCCCTATGGGAAATAGACACAATCACGGAAATGCGACAATTATGTATGTATCCATGTAAACATGTGACTTTACACACAACTTGACAACTTGACAGCCTCCATGGCGCAGTTGGTTAGACGCTGACTGTGATACGAGACGCCGCGAGTTCGATCCTCGCTCCAAGATAAATGCTTGGATCAATGGACATGTCGGGTCTGGGTGTTTGGCCACACACAACACTAGATCTTAGTGTGGAGTCAACACTATGCATGTGCCTGTTGATTTTGACTGTGCATTTTATTTATTTTAACTTTCCATCCTCAGTTCAACGGCACATACGACTTCAAATACCCGATGTCGGAGCTGGCCCAGCTGGTTCCCTCTCTGGACGGCGTGGAGGTCATCATCACCGCGTCTGTGGGAGACCCCTTCCTAGATGACATTATCGAGGGCTACAGCATCGCCAGGATCTTCAACTCTTCCCTCGCAGTCACCTTCCTGGGAGGCTCCCCGCAAGTCTTCAAGCCGGCTATGCCTTTTGATATTTATGTGAGTTGGTTTTTATTGTTCTGAGGTGTATGTCTATGATTAAATTAGTTCTATTGTTGGGATGATTACATGCCAATTCAGTTTTAATATTAAATTAACTACCTTTAATTAATATCAAAATAGTATGCTTAGTTTTAATTAATGTTTGGTATCTGGGGGCACGGCCGTGCCCTCTCCAAGTCGAGCTAAAAAGCGGCACGGTCGTACCATCCTTTTCTCGAAGCAATTCAGACCATTTTCTACCCCCTATAAATTCGTTGTGGTTAAAGCAAGAAGCCTGAATTTTCTGTCACTGAGCAGGCATTGTGTAAATACGGTATATTTAAAATTTCATTCAATTTGAACCAGTAGTTTAAGAATTGTAACTTGTTAAACTTTCTTAATTTTGTCACTCACTAACTGACTGACCGATCATCAAAAGTCTAAGGCACTTCTAGCAGACATAGAACCTTCAAATTTAGAATATAATTAGTGTTTAGTGTCTACATCAAGGGAAAATTTAAACATTTCATAATTTCTGTCTTATTTTTCTAGATACACCAACTGCGTGAATAACTTTGCAATCCCATGTAAATGTATAGGATCGACTTGGCCATCGCATGAAAACATAATGAATTGTACAATTATACATAATGCTGCTGATCTATTTATTTAAAACGTAAAAGATGTATAGGTAATATTGATATGAAAATAACTTACGTAATAATTTTATACAGAAGGGGCCTTAAGCAAGGACTAAATAAATTAAACGACTTGATATTACATGGATTTCACAACTTTTTTCGGTAGAAAAACTGAGCTGTGCGACTTGGTATTTTTTTACAGGATGTTTTTGATGGGATTTATATTACTGCATGATATTTTTCTCATTTTTAAAAAATATATCTTGTTTCTACAAAATTGCTTATTGTAAGAAAAAAAATTATGATGTTGCTTCAGTAAGCATATTAACTTTGTTTTGTGAATAGCTGATTGAGCTTTCGCATTCTGAAACTATAGTAGCATTATTAAATGTTTCATAAAAGAGACACTAACTAAACTCCTGTCCAGATGGCGGTATCGTACCACGACGGGTCCCGGCTGCCGCGCTGGCAGGCGGCGGGCGTGGCGCTGCAGGTGCAGCTGGCGCTGGAGGGGCGCGGCGCCAGCATCGAGCCGCTGCGGCCCGCGCTCGCGCCCGGACACCACGCCGTCTGGCATCTGCGCGTCGACCTCTATGACTTGCTCAGTTAGTACTCACATACTTACTTATCTTAGTGTTAAAATCTGCGTTTACTACATTTTACACTTTGATCTTAGTCAAAAGGTCGAGAAGCGCTCAAGTCTTATTAATACTTAATAATTTATTGAATCCATAAAATGTAAACATTATTTAGATTCAGTCATTATGTATTCTACCACCTGGTTCTGAAAGCGGCTTTCGTTGGGGAAGAATGGGTGAGTTTTTTGCCCATAGTGTTGCTGTTTTCAAAACCAGTTGAGACAATCATCGCTGTTTAATTACATAATTTGAGTATGTTTACATTTATAGTTCGTATAATTCGTTGGACACATTGAATGAAATACAAAGTTACATTTGATGTAATTTATCACAGGAATAAACATATTTTAATTTTAATTCATTATAGTCCTTCGAGCCAGATAAAATGCTGTTTTTGGTAAATAAAATAATACAATAAGAAGATCAAGAAGTGAATATGAATCGACATTCCATCGGGCTGGAGAAAAGTCTCTAGCTTAAGGATATGACAAACCAAAGACAATGTAATGGCGTAAAATTGGAGAAGACCTATGCCCAGCAATAGACAGCTATAGGCTGATGATAAATTAGAATGACATTGCTAACATAGTGGTTCTATTGCAGAATTGGGGAACGAGCTATATATTGATGATGAATTAGAATGACATTACTAAGATAGTGGTTCCATTGTAGAGTTGGAGAACGATCCGAACTGGCGCGAGACCCTGAACAGCATCACGGGCGTGCGTGCGCTTGCGCAGCTGACGGACGCGGCGGGCAACCAGGCCGCCGCCGAGCTGCGCTTCGTGGCGCACTACAGCGCCTCGCACCACCACCTGCGCGTCTCCACCAGCACCACCGACGCACGGGTATGTTACACTACTGCTGCCTACATCATTATAAACATGCCTCCTACCTCTGTCTCTACATCACTAAAAATACATAGGAATTGTTTATTTATTTATTTAATACATCATATACA
Organism: Hyles lineata; assembly: GCA_030180105.1. Classification (NCBI taxonomy): domain Eukaryota; kingdom Metazoa; phylum Arthropoda; class Insecta; order Lepidoptera; family Sphingidae; genus Hyles; species Hyles lineata. The sequence continues at coordinate 1,183,078 of JARJEE010000040.1, forward strand.
AATTAGTATACAGATGGGACTTGCCAAAAGTATTTTCTAATAGCCAATCTTCAGGTGGTGCAGAAATAAATTCAGAACGTGCATAAAAATGGGTTGAGAAGTAAATCTAGGAAATATATATTCAATACTGCATACACAAATATAAAATATAATGCATATAAATACTAAGAATAATATAATAAATAATATTATGATAGTTTTGTCGAGGAACAGCTTTCGAACTCTCATTTTGAAAGTTTGACGTGTCGTAGACATCCTAATCTCGAGTGGGAGCGAATCCCAAAGTAGAATAGATTGAATAAAGAAGGATTGGAAGGAAATTGTTCTTACGAAGTTTCGTTAAGCTATAGAAAAAACTTCGAACGAGTCAATACGCCCGTTTCGTGTTTTTCTTACTTTGTACTCTTGAAAACCTGCCAGTAAAATCATAATAATAGTATAATTTGATAATAATAGTTTCCAACCCTCTACAGCCCATACCAATTATAGATGTAAATCTTTCACTTGAAGAGCTTGCAATAACTATAATCAAAACTTCTCTTATATCAATATTATTTTATCGTGTAATAAACTTAAGCGTTCACTTATTAATAGAATTAAATCAAAATAGTAGTGTATTATAGTTGTCTCCTTCATTCACCTTTCATTGATTTACGTTTTAATTGAAATGTCATTGTTATTTTTTTTGTTTTATTGTAGTTTTAACATTTCTTTGTGTTTTATAGATTTGTTTAGTTTTTGTTTACATATTATTCGCTGTAGCACAGTGGAATCTTGTTTTTTTTTGTTTCAAATTTTAATGTTTGCTTTGTGTATGTATAACTTAATTGTGGAAACTTCACTGGATCATTTACGACTAACTGTATCTTGCTCATATGTTTTATTGTTCTGTATGTTTCCCAAATACATATAAAATTAAATAAATCATAAACTTGACGAATATATTTTGTTGCATCAGGTGGGCGAGTACATAATATTCCATGTACAAAGCAACTTCTACATGGAAACATTCAACTATGTGGTGATGTCCAAAGGTATCATTCTCACCAGCGACCAGGAAGTTATGCAGGTATGTATCACTATTAGAGTCTGGATAAATATGCAGTATATAGGCCACGGAGAATAATTCAAATCTGAAAACTTATTATCAAAATATGTTATTACTCTTACACTTGCATAAATGGTTAAATTAGATAAGTGGTCTCGATTATATAAATATTTGTTTTGCATTTTGTTGTAGTGTAATAGGAAAATTATTTACATTTTCTATTATTTACAACATCATTCAAGAAGCTATTCTCCCTTTAAATATTTATCAAGCGTTTTGACTAAACCCTTGTTAAAGAACTTTCAAAACTCCGCTACATTTTTAAAATCCTTGAAATGTCCTCAACCTGACCAACATATCTGTCTCCACAGTCAACATACACATACACGGGTCAGAAACACAACCCCCCTTTTTATCGGCGTAGTGGGGTAATGTACAAGTACATTGCAGGAAGGCGTGCGTACGTTCGCGGTGTCGGTGTCTGCGGAGATGGCGCCCGTGGCCACGGTGGTGGTGTGGACCACCACGCGCCGCGGAGACGTGCTCGCTGACTCGCTCACATTCCCAGTCAACGGCATCTCTAGGAACAATGTGAGTTAACTCTCCTGTGTTGTTTTATATTGAAATTATTTATTACTAAGTAACTTTCACTCTAGGTTAATTTAACATAATATTAATTTTCGTCGGATAAGGAAGTTGCATGCTGGACTTTCCCCGATTATTTCTACGAGTATATAGACTTGGTGGATGCACCCAGTGTTTAACTTTTTTAAAGTTTGCAAATCTTTATTAGGTTATACCTGTCTAGTTTGTTTCTTCCAATTGGACATATTTAATATCTTTATGTGAAGGAAAAACACTCGAGTTAAAATTAGTAATGCGCTATTTTAACACTTGTACAGCTATGACTAACTTATTGATATGGTACAAAGAAATACCAAGAACCTGTAGGAAATATTTTTCACATTAAAATCGTGTGCAGAATATTTTGTATAATTATAATAATGTTTATAACATTTTATCCTCAACAAAGCCCTCTATAAATGTACGATTATGTAAAACTTTATGTTATATACAGTTCACGGTGTACATAAACAACCGTAAGCACCGCACGGGCGAGCGCGTGGAGGTGGCCATCTTCGGCGAGCCGGGCGCCTACGTGGGGCTCTCCGGCATCGACAACGCCTTCTACACCATGCAGGCCGGCAACGAACTCACATACGCCAAGGTAATAGCATATTACTGCCTCACTAGTTGTTTGATTCATAATAAGTGTGGCCACATGACGAATTATCTACCAGCTTCCTAAATTTTTTAGGAAATAACATGGAGGATCAAAAAATTTTAATAAAACGTATGTGTCGCGTGATTTTGAATAATTTAAATTCGTACTTTATAATATACTAGCTTTTGCCCGCAACTTCGTCTGCACTATTAACTTTATTTACAATATATTTTATATACTTGAAAATCGATACTGCACTAAATAAGATTTAACGTCCTCATTTCTCCCCTGAAACTGAGAGAATTCTAAAACTCCGAATTACGTCACTATTTATTTATGAGTATCCCGTTGGGCAAATTATGTGGTTTATTACCAATGACGTTTTACAAATAGACACGACATACACTAACATAATGGCACAAAAAAATGGCGCGATGCGTATTGTAATTCCTTAGTAATTTCAAATTGGTTCGAAGAATGAGTCTAAAAGCAAGATACATAAGTTAGAAGAAGATGAATAGACATCGCTAGTTACGTAACAATAAGTGCCGCACTGTTATTGGCTAAAGCGCGTGTGACGTAGCACCAAGCATCAAGTACGGGATCACGTGGCGAGAGTTGTCAAACGTCTCCATGAGAGCGAATTTAATAATTTTATTTCATAAAAAATTAAAATAGTGTGTACTTGCGCACCAAATGAAATATTTATTTTGTTTCACAGTTTCAGAATAATTTGTACGTTATTTTAAATCACTCTAATCTATTTTTTTGCATTTGGTTTTGAGAAAACAAATAGTCAGAGAAACGTGTATCTGCGACACTGGTTGAAGCGTGACTGATTGCAAGTGAGGCAATTACCTTCCAAACGTCTTGCCATTATAAAGCTCGGACAACGCATCTATGCTTTATAAACATCTTAGTTTATTACTTACTTTATCAACAACGATTTCTCGCTTTATCTCCACTTAAAACTTAAAAATCCAAAACCTAACAATTGGTCATTATTTATCTATAATAAGTAGATACTATTAAACATAAAAATATCATCCCTCTAAAATGTATAATATAATCCCAGAACTACGCACAATTTGCGCGAAACCCATATAAGTATGTTTAAAATGAAAGTTGCTTATGCCCGATATTCCAACACAACCTTTGGTCCATGTCCTTGTTGTGAAACTCTTACACTCATGAACAACTTACAAAATTATTAAAAATTAAAATATTGCTTTCCCTGTCCAGTTCTTGAACATACCATCAAGCTCAATTTTAAGGGATTTTTTGTACCCACGGAACCCTAAAAACTTTTTTTTTAATTTCATCCCATTCGTGCCATTTTTCCAAAATTAACGCACACCAATTTCTTGTGTTTATAATAGGTAGCTGAAATACAAATTTTCATACCAGTAACAGCGGTTTCGATTTTGCATACATAATGACAGCCCTTATTTTAAGTCCTCTGGGGCTAATTTAAGACAAAAAGTATGAAGTTATTTTTAATTGACTACATAAAGTGCCAAGTTTGAAATCTGCAAATTTCACGGTTTCGTTTTTCCATACAACACAATTTCACCCTTTTCATCCCTTTAGGGGTTGAATTTAGGTAAATCCTTCATTAGTGCTGCTCTACATTATGATAGGATGCCCCGTATAAAATTTTAAATTCCTAGCTTCAGTAGTTTCTGCGGTGCGTTGATGCAACAGTTCGGTTCTACAAAATTTCAACACATTATTTTAACCACTTTAGGGTTAATTTAAAAAAAATAAAGTATGCAGTTATTTTGGTTTTTGATTGATTAACGAAAGTGCAAAGTTTGACAACTGTGGCTTTAACGGTTTTGATTTTCCATACAAACATTTTTTACTCTTTTCACCCTCTTAGGGGTTGAATTTCTGAAAATCCCTTCTCAGCTACGTCACAATAAAAATCTCTGTGGAAAATTTCACGTTTCTAGCTCCAGTAGTTTCGGCTGTGCGTTGATTAGACAGTCAATTAATCACCCTAGACTCGCAACACTTCAACCCTTATTTTAACCCTTTTATGGCTAATTTTCGACAAACAAAATATGCAGTTAGTTTTCTTTTTAAATGACTTACTAAAGTGCCAAGTTTGACAATTGTAACTTTAACGGTTTCGATTTTCCATACAACGGTTTTTTACCCTTTTCACCCTCTTAGGGGTTGAATTTCCAAAAATCCCTTCTTAGTGCTCACCTACGTCATAATAGGAACCTCTGTGGAAAATTTCACTTTCCTAGCTCCAGTAGTTTCGGCTGTACGTTGATACGTCAGTCAGTCAGTCAGTCAGTCAGTCAGTCAGTCAGGTTCCTCTTTTATATATATAGATAGGTGTTAAAATCAAAATCTGTTTTATTTATAAACAGACAACCAGAGTGAGTATATGTTGTAAACATTATGTAAACAAAACTTAGATTTGTATCCTCTGAACATAATATTTATCACCATTGTTAATATTACATCGCAAACTAAACATGTTGACAACATAACCTCCAAGCGCGATACGTAATACCCGTTGTCCGTACAGGTAATATCGAAGATGTCGTACTTCGACGAGAGCACGAACGGCACGTTCGCGTACACGTGGCGCTCGCACTCGGGCGACGCCGACCACCTCGTGTACTTCCCCTCCAGCACCTTCGGCATCGACGCCAACAGGACATTCGAGTGAGTCTACCTTATTGCCTGTTTACACGTTACATTCATGTTTACACGATGCTACTTTTACCTTCGTAATTACTTTTACATTCATGTTTACACGATGCAACTTTTACCCTAAACTGTCCGCGTGTAAATGGGGCTTTATTAATGGATTTTTGTAAGCAGGAATTTCTTATTTATATGTTAAGCGACTGGATTTTGTCCGCTTCGCTTGCGTGATTATGGTTACCCTATATTATGTAATCACGTGACAGTTTAGAGCGTTTTAGTGGGAATTTGACAAACTATTTTTGTTTACGTATTTTTTTTTTAAATTAAATTTGTCGTTGTTTTTAGTATAATATTTTTTTCTTGTTTATATTTCCATCTACAAAATAAAATCGATTCAAAAGAATTGTCAACAATTATATTTGTTTACGTATCTTTTCAATGAAATTTATCGTTGTTTTTCGTATATTATTTTCATATTTATATAGAGTGTATCAACAAAATCAATTCTAAAAAAGCTCACCATCCTTATAACGATGTGTGTGTGCAGGTACGCGGGGCTGATAGTGCTGAGCGACGTGGCGGTGTCGCGGCGGCCGAGCGTGTGCGCGGAGGGGCAGCGCGAGTGCCTGGCGGGCGGCTGCTACTCCGAGCGGGAGCGCTGCGACGCAGCCATGCACTGCGCCGACGGCACGGACGAGGCGGGCTGTTAGTATACACATGCGTTATCTATATCTGTATCAGCCTATATACGTCCCACTGCAGAGCACGGGCCTCCGACACAATCGAGAGTACGATTGACTGTGGTTAGCCCATATAGTCCTCCACGCTGGCCTAGTGCAGGTTAAAACCATAGAAAATGCTATGGTATGCAGGTTTCCTCACGATGTTTTCCTTCACCGTTATAGTACGTGGTGATTGACTATCAATACACACATGACTCCGAAAAGTCAGAGGTGTACCATGGGATTGGAACGCGCGACCTCTATATACATACATCATTCATATTACCACTGTTATTAGTCGTCTGTTTTTTTTTCTTTTTCTCTTTCCTTTTTGTTGCACGATACTCTTCGACCCTTCAATCAAATAGTATATACAGTAGAACCTCTATAAGTCGAACATCAAGGGAGACGCCAAAAAATTCGAGTTATAGAGTTTTCAACTTATGGAGGATTTCGACTTATTTTGATTCGACATAAAGAGTTTGAGGCTTATTCTTATAAATTTTGAGTTAGAGAGGTAAAATAAATAAAAATTCAACTTGCAGAGGTGACAAACATATTTTTATTTATTATAAATCAACATTATTTCAAATCATTTTAAAATAAAAAATATGGCATTAAAAAAAGGTCAGTATTTTTTTTTTTGCTTTAGATAATTTGGTTGTTCTCTATCTATAGCATTGTCTAATCTATAAAGAGCAGAAAATTCTTCTTCTTCAGAGTTACTGGTTTGCTCTATAAAATTACGTAAGGTATTCAATGCGGTTCGCGCCTCTTTGATGGAAACCCATGGAGCGCATGTACTATTCACGTCTTCTATGTCATCTAAATCATTAGTATCGGTTTTCTGAGCTACTGAATCGATAATTTCGTCAGATAATGTCCCAGTAGTCATAACTCCATCATCGCACGAAACAAAGTCCTCAAAGGATATTCCTGATTCAGATACCACTGCGTTCCATTCTGCAGGAGGTGAAATAGAAATATCTTCGGTTTCAACTACTACTGTTGACGACTTCGATCAAATATACACTAGATACAACATGAGCGCTTAGAAAATGGCACCGAAAAAGAGTGCTTAAATTTCGAGTAAGCACTCTTTCGCCTTTAGTCGCGCACCGACCGTTGCTTGTGACAGTGCCTAAATGCTCTGTGAAAAAATGCAAAAACAAAACACTTATAATGCTTAAAATACATGGGATTTCATATTTTCGGCAATTATAATGCATGTAATTGCTTTCTACATTAATAAATATGTGAAATTGAGTACCAATAATTAAATATAAATGATTTTGGCAAACTAAAATCAACAAACTGTGCATCGCAGTTGTCTCTTTCTACTCGCTTAAATAGACAAAGATGAGTAGTGTCATGATTTGGAACAGAAAATATATGGAATAGTTTTATTGTTTTTAAATTACTAGTAATAATTAATATATACTTACTATAAATTAACATCAGAAACATTTCTTACAGATTTCCACTTAATGCAATAAAAAGGAATAAGTGGCGTGAAATTATATCGCAAGGAATAGACGAAGAAAATTTTAAACCTAACAATTCGAGCGTGGTGTGTGACTCCTATTCCATATTCCTATGCACTACATATTCGGAAAACATATTTAAGATAATATAATTATTACACTCTCGTAAATTCATAGAAAAATATGTAATCATTCGACTCCATTGCGCCTTTATTCGGGTGTCCAACTAAGTCGTTAAATTTTATTACTTTCGGGGGCGTGTCATTCAGACTTTAAACAACATTATGTGAAAAGCTACTTTACGCCCCAGGAATAAGGTGGAATTTGTGTTAATTGAATTGGTATAATATGTGATCTTTTTGTTTGCTTTTTTGTTTCAATGCATCGGTGCCACTTTTTAAAGGAACATTTACAGGGAACTGTGTATCTAGTGTATATTTGATCGAAGGTTGACGACGATGAAAAACCACAGTGTACATAACAGTTTTTTATTGTAGTCGCAGTAACATTTCGCCAAGCTTTATCAGCCATTCTCATGGCTTGCAATACAAGTTGTAAAGGTTGTAAAATAAAACGTTGCTATGTTCGAGATACAGAGGTCAAATTTAATTTTTCGAGTTATAGAGTGAAAAATGTACCAAAATGGCTTGGAGGGACTCGGTGATTATTTCGACTAACAGAGGGTCAAGATTTCAAGTAATGGAGGTTTTGGTGTTTGAAGGGAAGGGAACAAAACATTTTTTCGAGATTTGGAGGTTTTTGACTTATCGAGGTTCGACTTAACGAGGTTCTACTGTATTTAGATATTAGATAGATATTTAAAAAATCACAAAATAAATTGTCTCGTTTTTTGCGTAATTTTTAGTTGCCTTGTGTTTGTAGTCATTAAAACTACCACCCGGTTTCGTTTTCTTGATATACCCTGTATCTTCGATGAAATTTACACTAGCTTATAAATAACGACGAAAATAACGGCAAAAGAAATAAGAGCACAAATAATCGTGTGCTTTATTTGATTTGATTATGGCCCAAAAACATAATAAATCTTAATTTAAACGAATAAGGTTTATTGTTACCTGGAGTTTATTATAATTTAAGACTGCTACATCTCGTAGTTCCAAATTCAAATGTATAAGTATAGGCAACCTCGGTCACTTTTGGCGTGTGATTTTGTATCTAGGACCTTGTATCTAGTATATATTTGATGGAAGCCCTGTATAGTACAGCGATGTTTCCGTGCAGGCTCTCACGACGACTCGTTCGACTTGAGCCACTTCCGCAAGTTCCGGTTCAACCGCGTGCAGCGGCAGTACGACAACGTGTGGGTGTGGCGCGACGTCAACATCGGCCCGCACGGACGATACGTCTTCACCGTCGACGTGCCGCAGGTACTGACACTATATACTACACACTACATACTATACACTACACATGTACGAGCACAGAGCGAGGGTGCAGATGTTTGGAATGATTCGAATTTTAATGTACACTTATTTATTGTCCAGCTTCACAAAATGTTCTTAATGTTAATTATGTGACGAATATGTTAAAATGTTAAATGAATGCACCTGGTTGATGCGGTTGCTCAGTATGAACTAATGTTAATTTTATATAATTAAAGTTATGCGTTACAAGCATGCTATTAGACTTATTGCTTACTAAGGTGTTCGGTAAATTAGACCGAACAACTCACTACATACTATACACTATCCAGACATTCTAATATATCTATACTAATATTATAAGTAGTCAGGAGATAACGTTTGTTCGGATGTTCGAGTGATCTGATTTTGAAAATTCTTTCAATATCAGAAAAATATATGTCCCTTAGTAACAGCTTCCGTGGCGCAATCGGTAAGACGCCGGCTGTGAAACGAGAGGCCGCGGGTTCGACCTCCGCACCGACACAAATGTTTGTGTGGCCCACAAATATTTGTGTCGGGTTTGGGTGTTGCTGAGATCGTAAAGTCTCTCGTAATTCCTGATACCAGCGACACAAGACTCGATCTTAGTGTGGGGTCAGGACTATGTATTTGACTGTTGGGTGTATTAAGTTAATTTATTAAGTAAGATTGTTAAAACAATGGTAAACAAGCCATAAGCAATCTACGGGTAGTTGTAGAAGAAATTTTATTAAAAACAACCCTGTTGTGATTCTATTTCACTACCCACAGTCAGAGTAAGGGTAGGAGGATGACAGTTTGTAATAAAAAGCGCCTCCGGACCGTAGGCAAGGCATTCAACATCCGGCAGTCGACAGTGAAACATTGGATTACGCGTGTTTACTATAAAAGTAACAAGTTGTCGAAGATATTCAAATAAATTGTTAATCCGTTAATTATAATGTGTCGTGATAGCAATAATGAATAAATGAACGAATATAGACCGGTGAGGTGATCACCGGTCTGGTTATAAATAATTAACATATATTATCCCTTAATAACGTAGCATATATTTTATCCAAAGGAGTTAAAAATATCGAAACTCCAGAAGGCATTTCTTCGATACTTTTTATTTTAGCTCCACGTTACAAATGTACGATAATAAAATAAATATATAAACCCAAAAGTAACGTACGAACAGTCAAAGTTAACTCTACACTACGAGAGATTTTGCGGTCTCACAAACACCCAGACCCGAAACAAATACATATGAACCACACCAACATTTGTCTCGGTGCGTAGATCGAATCCGCGGCCTTTCGTTTCATAGGCAGCATCTAACCAATTGCGCTACAAAGGCTGTTAACTACACATATACAGCTCAACAAATCAACATGTTTTTATACAGCATGATTTTGTTTACAAAACCAAAAAAACAACATTATGTTTCTGCCAATAACACATATATTTTACACGCAGGCGCCAGCGCACTGGACCGTGTCTGCATTCAGCATGTCGCCAAGTTTGGGCTTGGGAATGCTCACTGAACCTTTGCAGGTAAGAAATTAACATGAGAGTAATCACTAATTTATATGAAACCCAATTTATAACTGACTTGATTTAATTGGATTATTACTTTAAAAGTTAGATAGCTATGTGTATCGTTTATTACTTTTAGGTCTAAATCTTTCACAAGTTGCACTGTCATTAATTACAAGATTTTTATGAATATTTTTCGGCGTAAAGGCGTGAAGACGAGTAATAAAGTGTAGAATATAAAACTTGCACAATATTTAATCGGATGTAACTTAAGTTAACTAAAATTCTTTTTTTCTACACCCATGTGTTTTTTTAATGCTAATTTATTACACTAATTCTAATTTTATATTTATATCTCAAATAGTACGTAGGCGTGCTACCGTTCTTCATCAAGGTAGAAGGACCTGACCAGTGTCGACAAGGAGAGCAAATAGGACTTCGTGTGGTGGTGTTCAACTATTTAACCCAGGATATTGAAGCAATGGTGGTACTCTCCGCTTCTCCTGATTACAAGTTTGTGCACGTCGAGGAGAATGGAATTGTGAGTAATTTTATGGAAACACATGCATTTAATATTACTTGTTTGTAAAATTTATTTGGAAATGTAATAAAAATGTTCAGAAAGAAGTGCAACGGGATATTAAGTACACTAAATATTTTATTGGAAAATGAACTTTACATAATTGAAATTATGTAAATACAAATTAGTCACATGGTTCTACGAAAAATGAGAAAATTGTTAAGTAATAAAGCCTCGATGTAGATAGTTAAAACCATATACGAGAGGGTTCAATCGGAGAGGTACTACTATATCATGTTACGTCGTTCGGCAAGCACTATAGTTACCCATGTATGTACGCGTCAAGTTCGTTCGTACAACCCACGCACATCGTACAGCGATCAGAATAGTTAACCCTATGTTTTTTTTTTTTTTTTTTTTATAATGGCCCGGCATAGTGGCGGCATTGCACCTGATGGTAAGCGCAAATGCCGCCCAGGCAGAGTATCCATTGGCATCGGACGGCAGTCCCATGCCAATGGAAACAATTATGCCGGCCTGCTAAGGTGCCTCTTCACACCACGGCGGAAGGACCCAGGATTGTAGGAAGGAGGGAACACGTGAGATGGCAAACAATTCCACAGCCTGACGGTGCGGCACAAAAAAGAATTATAGAACCGTTTGGTTCGCGCCGGGATGGTTTGGACCGACAAGCTATGGCTTCGCAAGCCAGCCCGCGTGGTTCTGGTAAGGAATGGAGAGGAGGGGATCAAGTTATACAATTCCTCAGAGCATTCCCCGTGATACAGGCGGTAGAACACGCTTAGAGAGGCGACATCCCTCCGGAGTTGTAGCGACTCTAAGTTGCTCGTAACGTCTGCATCATTGACAATGCGGATGGCCCGCCGCTGCAATCCATCCAAGGCATCGAGCAGGTACTGGGCGGATCCATCCCAGAGGTGCGAGCAGTACTACATACCCGGCCGGACCTGCGCTTTATATAAGCGACAAAGCTGACCGGGCGTGAAAAACCGACGCACCCTGTTCAGGACTCCAACCCTGCGTGATGTGGCAGTTATTACGCCCTCGATGTGGTCCCTTGGATTGAGATCACAGCGGATATCCACACCAAGGATACTTAGGTCATTCCGCATTGAGAGGGGAGCACCCTGAAGAATGGGGAGGGGAGAGAACGGGGATTTTTTGCACGTGAACGCACACACCTGGGTTTTCTTGGCATTGAACTCAACCATATTCCTAGAACCCCATGTAGAAATGAGATCCAAGGTCCGGTTGAGCTCAATGACAAGATCTTCGCGTCCCTTCACAGTTTCGACTCGGCAACCTGGAGGCCCGCAGTGGTATCGCCCATGAACCGTGCTGTCAACTGCATAGCAATGAATGTTGCCAAGCGACAACATGTCATTGATATGCAGAATAAACAAGGTGGGCGACAGCACCGAGCCCTGAGGAACTCCGGCATTTACCGACATGAGCGCCGAAGCGTGTCCGTCAACGACTACACGCATTCTACGCCCATGCAGAAAGCCGGAAATCCACGAACACAGGTTGCCGGGCAGACCGTATGCCGGAAGCTTGGACAGAAGACCTCGGTGCCAGACCCTATCAAACGCCTTGGCAATGTCGAGGCTCACAGCAAGAGCCTCGCCACGCCGGTCAATCGCCTCACCCCAGCGATGCAGGACAAACGCTAGAAGATCACCCGTTGATCGATTTTGACGGAATCCGTATTGTCGGTCACTGATCAACGAGTGATCCTCCAGGTAGCGGACCAATTGAGCGTTTATGATCCGCTCCATGACCTTACACATCACTGAGGTGATAGCGATAGGGCGGTAATTGGTAGGGTCCGACCGATCACCCTTTTTAGGGATTGGTTGCACATTGGCCTCCCTCCAAGATTCCGGCACAGCACCTGTGCGGTAGGACGCTCGGTAGAGGCGAGTCAGTACAGGAGACAACTCTGCTGCACAAGCCCTTAAAACCACCGCTGGTATCCCATCCAGGCCACTGGCTTTCCGCACATCGAGAGACCGTAACTCACGCCGCACATCACACTGCCTGATGCGAATATCCGCCATTGAGAAACCGCAATCAGGCAGTGTGGGCAGCGTCTGGGAACCACGGTCTTCGAGGCGGGAATTAGCCGCAAAGAGATTTGCCAGTAAGGCAGCCTTCTCCTGCGGCTTGTGGGCCAGCGACCCTTCTGGGTACCTCAGCGGTGGCAACGCTGGGCGGCAGAAGTTAGATTGGACGGCCCTGGCCAACCTCCAATAAGCAGGGCTGCTAGTTGGGTGATCGGCCAACGCACGCCCAATCCTGCTAACGCGCTGGGCATCCGCCCTAACGTACGCCTTCTTGCAGGCCTTGGTGGCACGGTTGTAGGCTTTTTTGAGGGAACTGACATTCGGATCCTTCATGGCGCGACCCCTGATCCAAGCGCGATACGCCGCCTGTTTGTCACCGACAGCATCGGCGCAAGCACGATTGAACCAGGAGCGTCCACGGCCCTTACTGGCGATCTCAGAGGATGGAATGTAATATTCCATTCCAAGTCTGATCTCGTCAGCAATAGCGTTGGCACTCGCTGAGGGATCTTTACCCTCAAAGCAGCGCTGCCCCCAAGAGATGGATGCGAAATATTCCCGCATACCATCCCAATCTGCCGACGAGTAATGCCAGACCTTCCGCCTAACCTGCACGGGACGTGGAGGAGATGCGAACGGTACTGACGACCCAACCAGGCAGTGATCGGAAGTGCCCAGAGGCGCACTAACGGTCACATGATACCCGGCTGGGTGACTCGCCAGCAGAAGGTCCAGCAGAGAAGGCGCATGACTCGCCACATCTGGGATCCTGGTGGGCTGGTTCACCAGTTGTGTCAAGTCATGAGTCAGAGCGAATGCATGGGCAGCTCTGCCAGCATGATCAGTCTTGGAGGAGCCCAGCCACAGTTCGTGATGAGCATTGAAATCCCCCAAGACCACCATTTCGGCCGACGGGAACTGCGCCTGCGCGTCATCAGCCGCCTGGCTAAGATACCTGAACAGCCGAGTCGTCTCATCATCCCCGTTGTGAGACCTGTAAAGGCACACGTAGATGCGGCTCAGGGAACCTAGATCCACGTGCACCCACAGAGCGGAGAAGGAGGGGTCCTCCATGCAGTGCAAACGGCGACAGCAGATGTCCGACCGAACATACAAGCATACCCCGGCTTTAGGCTTGAAGTTTGCTTCAAGCGAATAACCGGGATACAACAGGTAAGAATTATCGGCCGGACAACGTATCTGCGTCTCCGTTAGGAAGAGCAAAGCAGGCCGGGCCGTCTCGAGATGGTGGTGGACGGCATTGAGGTTCGTATGGAGTCCACGGATGTTAGTGAACTCCATAGTGAAGGCGGTGGTGGGGTTAAGCACCGCTGAAGGACCTGCTCTGTTTGGTTGCACTGTCATGGTAGAAAGGATGGGATTGGTGAAGAGGCAACGAGGAGCTTAAGTTCGGGCACTAAGAAGGCCGAATGGGCACCGGCACGAAAGGGTCGGCAGGAAGAGAGCTGATCCGCCGGACGGAAGGGCCCCCGTACCCTCCCGGGATGGGCCGCCGGGACCCCACTTCCGGTCACCAACCGGCACGACGGACCCACCCAAGATTATGCGCGGCATGGTGAGGCAGCCTCTCGAGGTGGTTAGCCCCGATTGGGCCCCTGTACTATACCGCGGGCGGCCAGCGGACAACCGTTTCTACGGGTCTCCCTGGCCGGCGGATCAACATTCTTCCCTTCGACAAACGACCGAAAATACCCACACGGTACAACCTCATGCCCGGACTCAAGATCCTCGAAGAAACCGGAAAACCATAGGCTGATCCCGGAACGCGATCCCCGTACGGAGATCACTATGGCGGTCTTTACGCCTCGTGGACGGTGGTCGCTACCCGGGCGGACACATAAGTCCTACCACCACTAACTGTGTCACTCATTTGGCACTACCCAGGGGTCACGTGTAGGGAATCTAGAGTCAAAGCCTACGGACGCGAGTGACGTTAACCCCCTAACATGTGTAATATGTGTGGTAGGTTCGTTCGTACAACCTGCGCACGTCGTACAGCGATCAGAATAGTTAACCCTATATGTGTGGTAGGTTCGTTCGTACAACCCGCTCACGTCGTACAGCGATCAGAATAGTTAACCCTATATGTGTGGTAGGTTCGTTCGTACAACCTGCGCACGTCGTACAGCGATCAGAATAGTTAGCCCTATATGTGTGATAGTTTCGTTCGTACAACCTGCGCACGTCGTACAGCGATCAGAATAGTTAACCCTATATGTGTGGTAGGTTCGTTCGTACAACCCGCGCACGTCGTACAGCGATCAGAATAGTTAACCCTATATGTGTGATAGTTTCGTTCGTACAACCTGCGCACGTCGTTCGGCGAGCAGGATAGTTAACCCTATATGTGCGGTAGGTTCGTTCGTACAACCTGCGCACGTCGTTCGGCGAGCAGTATAGTTAACCCTATATGTGTGGTAGGTTCATTCGTACAACCCGCGCACGTCGTTCGGCGAGCAGTATAGTTAACCCTATATGTGTGGTAGGTTCGTTCGTACAACCCGCTCACGTCGTACAGCGATCAGAATAGTTAATCCTATATGTGTGGTAGGTTCGTTCGTACAACCCGCGCACGTCGTACAGCGATCAGAATAGTTAGCCCTATATGTGTGGTAGGTTCGTTCGTACAACCCGCGCACGTCGTACAGCGATCAGAATAGTTAGCCCTATATGTGTGGTAGGTTCGTTCGTACAACCCGCGCACGTCGTACAGCGATCAGAATAGTTAGCCCTATATGTGTGGTAGGTTCGTTCGTACAACCCGCGCACGTCGTACAGCGATCAGAATAGTTAACCCTATATGTGTGGTAGGTTCGTTCGTACAACCCGCGCACGTCGTTCGGCGAGCACCAGTTCTTCGTGTACGTGTCGGCGGGCGGCGCGGCCAGCGTGCACGTGCCCGTGGTGGCCACGCGCCTCGGCGACGTCAGCGTGCGCCTGCACGCCTCCACGCTCATGGGCACGCACCACTACGACAAGAAGATCACTGTGCTGGTAACTATACACATACTATTACAACTACTATATCCCTGCCCGTGGTGGCCACGCGCCTCGGCGACGTCAGCGTGCGCCTGCACGCCTCCACGCTCATGGGCACGCACCACTACGACAAGAAGATCACTGTGCTGGTAACTATATACTTTTTTATTTATTGCTATGAATGGCGAGACAAGCATACCGTTCGCCTGATGGTAAGCGATATGACTGCTCATGAAAAGTAAATTTTTTCCTTAACCTTTTTTAGCATCATAAACTTGATAAACTACTAGACATATAATTATATGGTTGAAAATGTTCTTGTTTATTTTTTCTCTATTTAAAAATTATCCCTCAAGAATCTTAATGAGTTTCAATATTGATTATCATTTTATTATAAGCCGTTTTTTCTACTTGTGTTTATGTACTAGTTCTTTACTGTATAATTTCCCCTCCAGCCCGACGGTCTCCCGCAATACCGTCACCAGTCCGTGCTACTGGACCTGTCGAACCGCGCGTACGTGTTCCAATACATGCACGTGAACGTGACGGAGACGCCGGTGATCCCGTACGAGGTGGACCGCTACTATGTGTTCGGGTCCAACCGCGCGCGCGTGTCCGTGGTGGGCGACGTGGTGGGCCCGCTGTTCCCCACCATGCCCGTCAATGCTACTAGCCTGCTTGACTTGCCTATGGTGAGTATATTAAACAATGTATGTTTTGTAAGACGCTGGATTCAGGCCGCCTTCTAAAACCTCCAGGATATACTTGGGGGAGAGGCTAATGCTTAACAATGGACTCCTTATGGTTGAAAAATATTGATTTATTTAAGAAAGACACATCAATAACATATGCTTGCTATAATGCAGATTCACATGCCTATGAGAAGTGGGTACAACATTCACAAAGCGAGGGTATACAATAGGTAGTATAAATAAATTAAACTATAAATAACATTTGGAAAAGATAAATAAATTAATCATTCAACTCTGTAACACAAAATCGACGTAAAACTACATTGCCTGTCATGTTTCTTTGATAATGCCAATGTTGAATACAACTTTCCTACTCCCATCCTTTTGTTTCTTACCCCTTATATACATGCTTAGGCAGAAAGGATAACTAGGCCCAAACGAAAATGTAATGAGTCTATACTCATCACATCGAATAACTTTTACTGTACTCGATTTGGCCTCATAGTAAAACTACTTTATTACTCAGTAAAATGGTGTCACTTTGAACAGGACTCAGCGGAACAGAACATGTTCAGTTTTGCTGCGAACATGTACATGACGCTGTACATGCGACTCATCAACCAGCGCAACCGCACGCTGGAGCGAGAGGCGTTCTACCACATGAACGTGCTGTACCAGCGACAACTGTCCTTCATGAAGCCCGACGGATCCTTCAGTCTCTTCAGGAGTGACTGGTAATTGTTGTTACATACATACATATTGGTTTCGCATCAATAAGGGTGTGAGACAGGGATGTGTAGTGTCCCTGTGGTTGTTCAACCTTTTTATGGACGGCTCTTAACGGTTATTCTCAAACAACACAATTATTTTTTGTTGTTTAGTTTAGTCAAAAATACTATACAAAATAAATAATATTAAACAGAACTTGTTGGATTTAGTCAAGATTATAATTGATTTTCACATATACTGGTTCTGAACAAAATAACTTCTTTATAGCCTTTCTAAAAACGATATACAAAATTATGAGAAATAATGTATGTGAAGTGTTTTTAATCGTGCAACGTTGTTTGTGCAGGAACCAATCAGATTCGAGTGTGTGGCTGACGTCATTCTGCGCCAAGATATTCCAAGACGCCTCCTTCAACGAGTGGGAGAACTTTATATACATTGATCCTGAGGTAATATCACATCACATTCGTACAATTTACATACCTTATTATATTTTAAATATATGCAACATGACCATTTTGGAACAAGTTGTTTCTGATTTTTTAATCTATGCTATTTCATACAGACTGTTTTTTTGTCAATTTATATTCCCTGTAATATGTTCTTGTTGTAGGTATGTATATTATTGACTTCAAGTTAATTTGTCCAAGAACTCCGGACCTGGGTCTTAATCATGTTTATGTTTATAGAAAAGTTATTTTTTCCCTACACATAAATAAATTGGTTTCATCATGGCACAACAATCTTCGCACCGATACTGAGTTTCATAGTAAAATTCTCCTTACTCCGTACTTAGTGTTTCACTGTGTGTGACACTCACACTCATATTCCCATTACACTTATGTACTACGCTTATGTTCTCGTAGTCGAGATACACGTACATTACTTAGATTTTTGACAACGTCCGCTTCACTAAAACTAACTCAATGTAATTTCGACGGCAGGTGATATCGCAAGCGGTGTCGTGGATCCTGGAGCACCAGACGGCCGAGGGTGCGTTCTACGAGGTGACGTGGCTGCCCGACCGCAACGACAACTCCTCGCTCGTCGTGCCCAAGAACTCCTCCGTGTACCGCGACATCATGAACAAGACCAACTGGCACGATGCACGCGCCGTAGAGGTACCACCGCATCTTATACTTACTTATGACACTTTGTTATTTTATTGCAATAAATTTATTTATATAAAACAGAATACAATCAACACACAAATACAAAAAAAATATAGTAGTTGAAAACTGGATTGCATTCCCAAGCTTATGCCCTAAAAATGAAAAGTAAAATAGAGAATAGTATTGATTTTTAAAAGTGGAAAACTTATATCTTACTCCGGACATCAAACATTCGAAGTTTGTATCGATTTTATAAAGTAGCCTCCCAGGCATGGATCACTGTATATCAGTTTAACATGTAAACACGTTTTCAAGTTTTCGACAAAAAGTTTTCGACCGTCCAATACACATTCTGTAATAAATGCAGGGAAAAATCAATATAAGTTGTAATTTCAGAATGAAGATTCGATAATACTGCAAAGAAATCTGACGCTGACAGCACAAGTGTTGATCACCCTTGAGACCGTCAAGAATTTGAAGGACATTGGCAAGCGCGAGGTATTTATTGAATTATGATTATTTGGATATTACAGAGCCCAGTCTGCTACTTTGTTCAAACTTAGAGCATTTTATATAGAGGGAGTGCTGTCACACATTTGCATCTTCAAAAACATTTTCTTGTTGGTAATGTCGGTAGAGCTTCTATATTATTAAAAATTTAACTAATTATTTAACAACAAATTAATATAAATTCCTTTGATAACCCAAAGTATATTAAGCTATTATCCTTTTAAAACAAGCTTGTGTGGGATTAAATAGTTCTAAACTATTTATTTTTATTTTTCTTTTCCATGTAATTCGTGCATGTTGGACAACCTGTCGAACTTCAGCCAATAAGAGGGCAGAAAAAGGTGGCCCGGCGCCACCATTTTTTTTATCTATGTTTTTGAAGTGCCAGTGCTCCCTCTATATTATAAATACTCTACGTCCGCTATCTGTACATACATACAGACGTCCCCTATCTATATTATACCAATCTCTATAGGATCGAAGGCGTATGTTCAGCATCAGTTCTACTGCCAGGTTGCTCTTTGAATTCTTCTATCATCGTCAGCCGTTTGCAGTTTACCGCTGGACATCGCGTACGCCACAGAGCCCAGTCTGCTACATTTAGTTTTAGTTTAGAATTAATATATTAGTTTAGAAATAAATGATTAGAGTTGTAAAAATAATCAGCTTAGCAGGCTGGCATAGTTGTATCGATTGGCATTGCCGTCTGATGCCAATGGATACTCTGCCTGGACGGCATGTGGGCTCACCTTCAGGTGCAGTGTCGTCATTATGCCGGGGGAGAATAAATAAAAAAATGTTTGTGTGTGTGGTGCAGGCTCTGAGCGCGCGCGTGGGAGCGGCGCAGCAGCGCGCGCTGGAGTGGCTGGAGCACCACCTGGCGCTGCTCAAGGACTTCGGCGAGCCCTACGCACTCGCCGTCGTCACCTACGCGCTCACGCTCTGCAAGGCGCCCTCCTCCGACCACGCCTTCCGACTGCTCAAGCGCCTGCAGCGATCCGAGGGTACGCACACGTGCACGCACGCGCACACATGCACGCACGCACACATACATGCACGCACGCACGCACATATGTAGTTGAACTCTATCAGCCCATGTATGTTCCACTGCAGGACACGGGTCTCCGATACAATCGATAGTACGATAAAAAGGGGCTAAGCCATAAAATCCACCATAACTAGTGCGGGTTGGCGGATTTTACGTTCCAGATAAATTGATACAATTCGCCGTGTTATGCCGATTTCTTTACGATGGTTTCCTTCACTGTTATAGTATACATATTATACATACATACATAAACTCACGCCTTTTTACCAGAAGGGGTAGGCAGAGGTGCCTGGACACCCACATTTCGCCGTTTGTTCCGTCCCATGATGTGATAGGTGGCGAGCCTATCGCCATATCGGGCACAAATTCCTGACTCCGGGCTGATAATGAATAGAAAAATCCAATATCACTTTGCCCGACTCGGGATTCGAACCTGAGACCTCAGCTTTGCAAGCGTATCTTAGTACAACTACGCCACCGATGCAGTCACACCTATTCATGCATATACAAAGTCCCGCACGCACACAAGGACGCATTCACTTAGGACATGCATGCATGAATATACGGATATAATTCAAACAATTGTGCCATAACGTCAAATACTTCATTCTATTTAAAAGCTTTTTCATGTACTTTTCCACAGTATAAATAAAAAACGATAAATTTTCACGAAACAACATTTTATTTTTGTTACTTATAAATATAATTTTTCACGACCCAGGTGGCCTAGTATACTGGGGCAAGGAGCCGGTCCCGCAGCCTCCGTACAAGATGGAGAACCAGAAGCCGTTCCTGCTGCCCCGGCTGCCGTACAAGTACGACTCGAACAACATCGCCGCCACCGCGTACGCGCTGCTCGCCTGCATGGACCACCAGGACAACAACGAGCCCATCGTCATGTGGCTCAACTCGCAGAGGTTGAGGGACGGCGGTTGGGCTTCTACGCAGGTACTGGTTTCATTTTTAACAAGAGTTTATTTATGTTTATTTATTTCGTGGTTTTAAGTTTATGAAACGTTTGTTCCGCTTTCATACCTGCCTCTGCAACTCTTGTTAGCCAGGATCAACAGTGGCACACATTATAATGACACCAAGCATTGAAGCTCGGCGAGGCTCCGAGAATGTCTAACTTGTCTTTAACCTGAACCCGAAATGAATCATGAAGTTAAATAATAGGAGGAGTTGGAAATATTTTTTGTTTACTTCCCTCCGTAGCAAAGCGGGTGAAAAATAAATTAGTCCATTGAAATGTTAATTTAAGGACCGAATATTGCATTTTTTAGAGCACGCAATTTTATTTTTGGGATATGTTTGGGGGTTCAATAGAAGCTCAACCTCAAGTTTGCGGGGTCGCCACCCTTGTCCCCCGGTCGCCATCTTGGAAAAAGGGGTGAAAACACTTTTTTCGCGATATATCAGGAACTATGCGTCTTACAAAAAAAATTGTAAACACATAATTTGTAGCAAATTGTTTTGCCTATAAATATGTTTATAACAACATTTCAATGGACTTAATGGAGTAAAGAGATACGTTGTTTGTGTCGCAGGACACGTACATCGCGCTGCGTGCGCTGATCGAGTACACGAACCGCAAGCGGCTGCGCGACGTGAGCTCGCTGGCGCTGAGCGTGGACGCCGTGGCGCTGCCCACCACCACCCATCTGCACCTCGACAACCACAACCTCGCCGTCATGCAGAGCATCGACGTACGTACCTATACATACCTTCATTCTGACCACTTATTCGATAAACCGATTATTTCGATCCTAGCGCCACGCTCCGGTGAGAACGAGAAATTATCGTGTAAGTAGTTTAAATTGAATTGTTAAATGGCGGTAATAATAGCGGCCACTAAACCAAGAAATATGTTTTCTATGTTGATATTATAAAGTATCTTGATATTAAAACAATTTCAATTTAATAATGGTTAAAAATTACAAAAGCTTACGAAAGATATACATTTTGAAATATTGACGTAGCCCTCTGATGGCGAAATTACGTCGAAAAATAAAAAAGAAGTAAAGTTACCATCAGGTGCAGTGCAGTCATGTCGGGCCAAAATAAAAAAAGAGACCTTTATATTAGTGTTCGTAAGTTCTTGCCATCGTTAAGTACACGAAGTACAATACTGAACGCAGGTTTTGCTTAAGGATTTAACAATAACCTATGAGAAGTAACCTATATCCAAAAAATAGAACATGACTCGCAAAATGTATTTGAGCTACAAATTGTAGTATACTGTATACATTTTATATCAGTGGAGAATCAGCATTAATCTTTATGTATATTCCGTCAGATCTTAGTGTGAGGTCAGGACTATGTATGTGACTGTAGGGTGTTATTTATTTATAATTTTGTTATGATTCAGATCCCGTCGGCATGGGGCACGGTGAAGGTGAGCGCGCGCGGCGCGGGCTACGCCATCCTGCAGATGTCGGTGCAGTACAACGTGGACGTGGCGCGCTTCCAGACGCCGCCGCCGCTGCGCGCCTTCAGCCTGCTGTCCTCGCAGCACTACCACGGCAGGAACCACTCGCACATCACCTTCCAGACTTGCGCCAGGTGAACTAACGGACCCATCTGTACTGTACTACATGCCAACAAATAATCAGAGTGAATGCTCAAAGGAGTCACGAGCTCGATTTCGATGAATATTATATCAGTATATATTGATTTTTGTAAAATTTATATTTTTACTGAGGGATATAAAAAGCGAGTGTTGCTAATAAGCACCAAATTCTGAGAAGTAAATATATAGAGGATTTAAGAGGAAAGAGGTCATTTCAGGTAAAATGTTTTCCTCTAACATGTACATGTACCACATGTAGTGTAGACAAACTACAGAACAAATTGCTATAAATTCCTTTGATAACCGAAAGTACATTTAGCTATTTTATAATTTTAAAACTAGTTTGAATGGAATTAAATAACTCCAAACGATTTATTTATGTATTTTTCCAAGTAATTTGTGCATGTTGGACAACCTATCAACTATCAGCCAATAGGAGGACAGAAAAAGGTGTCTCGGCACCACCATTTTTATCTACGTTTTTGAAGTAGAAGCGCTCCCTGTATACAGGGTATATCAAGAGTGCTATCGAAAACGAAGCCGGGTGATAGTTTTAGTGACTACAAAATGTGAAGATTTTTTTTTCTATCGTCGTATTTGGGTGATAAATATATAGTTTATCTAAAATAATAGTGTACACCTTTTTTCTTTTTCATCGCGAAATTTTTTGTTGAATTATTTTTGTAGTCATTAAAACTAGGATAACTATACCCTGTATTATAACTACTCTGCGGCCGTGTGTAACATCTGTTGTGGTGCAGCTGGACGCTGGTGTCGGAGTCGTGGCGCTCGGGGCTGGCGGTGGTGGAGGCGGGCGTGCCCACGGGCTACATGGTGCAGCAGCAGGCGCTGGACGCCTACGTGCTGGCGCGCGCCGTGCCCACGCTGCAGCGCGCCAAGTACACGCCGCAGAAGATCATCTTCTACTTCAACTATGTGAGACCCACTGACTACTTTATGTCGTATCAGCCCATATACGTCCCACTGCAGGGCACGGGCCTACTCTTCAATCGAAAGTACGATTGAGTGTGGTTAGGCCATATAGTCCACCACGCTAGCCTAGTGCGTGTTGGCGGACTTACATACCATAGAAATTGTTCTAAATCGCTATGATATGCAGATTTCCTCACAATGTTTTCCCTTACCGTTTTAAGTGCGTGGTGATTGACTATCAATACACACATGACTCCGAAAAGTCAGCGGTGTGCCCTGGGATTTGAGCCCGAGACCACCGTGAACATGATGGCAGCCGCATCTGATTCGTTTACCAACAGGACAATTTTTTTTTTTATTGCAATGAATAGCGAGACTGGCATGCCGTTCACCTAGTGGTAAACAATACGACTGCTCATAAACAGTTGCAAAGCCAAACAACGTCCTAAATTACAAAACAATGCTTGACATTCCGCTACGCTCGCCATCTTGAGTCAGAAGATATTAAGTCTCAATATGTCCAGTAGTTGCTCTGGCTACAATGCCATTAAATCCGAAACACAACAGTGCATTTACACTGCTGTCTGACGGGAGAAATAGACAACCTACCCAGGCGGCCTCTCACATATACACATCAGCTACATAATGTTCTATAAAATGTTATGTGCGTGCTAAAGATAACTCTGAATTAGATTTTATAGATAATAATTTTTGTTTCAAGATACTTATTTGTTATTCAAGCATTAACTTACAACTTAAGCATGCAGGAGAAGCCATTAGCATTACTAAACTGCATAAAGTGGATAAGTTGATTACAATGTTATGTGGTTGCAGTTGAGTCCGGAGCTGACGTGCGTGAACTACACGCTGGAGCGCTGGTACCCCGTGGCCAACATGTCGCGCTACCTGCCTATACGCGTGTACGACTATTACGCGCCTGGTGAGTTCAACTTTTGTTAACTTTCTGCCGACTTCGCTTTAAATAAGTGGCCAGCAACTACCGTCAACAATACCAGGTAGAAAATTAATACAGTATGCATCATTTAAAAAACATTTTGAAATTGTTACATAAATACAGTCCAACCTTTTCGCCTAGCATTTTTTAAGTATTAAGAGTTTTGTGTCTCTATAAAGTTTGGCATTCGTGCATGCCTTCAAATATTAAAACTGCATCAATTTTGTTTTGTATTAACCCTACAATCTATTGACAATAAACTGATATTTTATATACCGTTATAAATAAACAAAAACAAATAAAAACTTGCAGAACGATTCAACGAGACGATATACGACGCACTACCGACCTATCTGCTGAACATCTGCGAGGTGTGCGGCTCGTCGCAGTGTCCGTACTGCGCCATATACAACGCCGCACTGCGCAGTGCTATCACTCCTGTACTGCTCCTGCTCTCTCTGGCACTCTCCTGTCTCTACTACACGACTCCGTGAGACAATACGGTAATGTCAGTACTGTCCATGCATAGAATTTAAGAAAAAATGATATTTGACTACAAATATATGTAATTTTGTGCATAGGTTTTGCATTTGAGCTGCTGATTAATTATAGTCTAAAATTGACCAAAATGTTATGTTATTTTAATATTGTTGTACTACAGGATATATCTTGTCTTGATTTGCTTGAAGTGATCTGTATTTTATCTAGCGTGCATAAAGGATAGCAAAATAAATAAATAATAATAATGGTAAAATAACACCCATTTCAACTTTTGCATGTTATGGTTACTAATCTGTCTGTATTCAAATTACGGCTCAATTGGAAGATTTATAAACGGACAGGATTGACAAAAACACATAATATGCTTTAAAACTATCAATTATACTAATGTAACACAAATAATTATGAAAGTAAAGAAATTACTTGTATAGTAAAAGCTATAGAAAACTTAAGGCGCAGCATTATCATATGCAGGAATTTCAACCTTGATTCATTCTGACAGCCTCCGTGGCGCAGTTGGTTAAACGCCGGCTGTGAAACGAGTTCGATGCCCGCGCTGAGACAAAAAATTGTGTGATCCATATAACATGTGCATTTTGGGTCTAGGTTTTTATAAGACCGAAAATTCGCTTTTAGTTCCTGATACCCAAGATACAGGACTCGATCTTAGTGTGTGGTCAGGACTATGTATGTGACTGTTTGGTGTATTTATATTTTATTCATTACACTCTAAAGTTTATATATTTGAAATCAGATGTATTGTAGTGACTTTCTGTTCCCATATAAAACAAATGTAGTTTGAATAGTATATTTGTGTTACACATATTAGTATGCAACCCTTGGTATTATAAATATTTTTTTCTGCAAGTGGATAATGTTGTTCCTTAAATATACCACAAAATTAGTAATCAGACATGATATCACAATAACTATGAACTTGGTTTCATTATTGTAAATAAAATTTTTATATATTTTATACTGTTATCAGTAAAAAGTGTGACCATTAGGAAAATTATTTTTTATGTAGATTTGATACGAACATTTAAAAAATTATACACAGCTAAAATTATTTTGGATATCGCACATTGAATTGTGTTCTATTAAATATATTTGGAATATTTGTGCACAAAAATATAATTGGATAGCTTTTTATTGCCAATACAATTGAAAAAGTTAATTATTAAAATTTAATGTCTGTGGCAATAAAACATTGAACAGATTTTTTATAACAAGCCAAAACTCGTAAAATCCCAACTGACATTGTGTTACTAACCACCGTGTAGAATTTAGTCGTAAGGAAAATAATATGTATGTGCTCACCCTTCTACTCTATTCAATGATTTGATCTGATCAAATAAAAAGGATCTACTTATTTAGTATACAAATTATACTAAAGATAAAAACATTATTTTAAAATAAAAAAATGTATTCATATCAGTGAAATATAACAAAACATATTTTTATCATAAAAATTTAAGACTATATTGAATGTCAAATTAAGTATGTATGTAGCAATCTAAGATGACAAATACCCTTCATTCCTTTAAAATGTACAAATTCTAACTTGTATGACATTGCATAATGTGCAACACAGGAAGAAAATAATATTTATCGTAATTATTTCCTGCATTGATAAAATAAGATTTGTAAGCTATCAAACTAACTGTACCAGTGCCTGAAAGGTATTTTCCACCCATACTATTACAATAAGTAAGTATCTTATTGTGTTTATTTACAATACAGTGATAAAACAGAATAGTTGAATACACCCACTCACATTTGTTTCTCGATCCCATCTAGACAAAACACTATTTTCGTATATATTTTTTTTTATATTCTTACCTTTTTGTTCTTTTTCTTCTTATAAAAAATATATCGGTCCTTAAACGTGACTAAGTACAGGACTATTCTACAATCAAGGTTCGATTAAGTGTACTTAGTCGTTTATAGAAAGGTCTGTTATTATTTATACTCTTTATTGTACATCACAAGTTAAATAGTGAATAAATATAACAAATAAAAAATTAAATAGTACAATGGGTGATCATACCATACCATTATATCTGTTGTTGTATATTAAGCAATGTGATATAAAAGCTCACTTTTCCTCCTATTATTCCTCTCTCCATTCCATTTTACTTTAGTTTATAAGAAGTGTTCAGTTTAGCGTAAGATATACAAATTCGATCCGTGCAGTTACGACAGAAACATTTCTGCTTCACTTTGCTTAGTGGCTTTGATGTTTTCGACTATATTCCCATGATTTAGTCAATATCGACTGTAATATTAATAGAATTGACTAGAATAGATATAGAATTACCATCTTATAGAATAATATATAAAAGCAATTATTCAAAAACTTTTCGAATAGAAAGTGTTAGGGATATAATGTCAAAGCCACGCATTGCTTTTGAACCTTTTGATTAACACGTGTGTTAGTTATCCTTTGTACTTAAAGTATTAGTAGTTGTTCCCGATCACGGATTAGAAAGAAATATCGCCTTTTCAGTGTCTCAAGCATGAACATTCAAAAAGCCACAGAGTGAAGACAAATTTCACCGCAGGTTGGCGCTTATATTGATAAATGTCATTGTATTTTCATGCTTGGGCTATGTATAAAGGCGTTCTGAAGTTGCTGGCATATTTTTGATGACTCATGTGTCCAATGCTTATGTGTCCAATGTACCAAATTTACCCAAATCATAAATGAAACTAAAATGAAAGCTACACTAATTCTATATTTTACAAGACTTTTATCTACATATACTATATCGATTATAGCATATATCGAATGTTTTGTCTTGTTCGCTCAAACTGAATTCAAAGCTGATTAGAAAAGGACAAAACATTCGCCAATAGGTTTCAAAACTGTTTTTGAATAAAGCCTAATAAGTGTTTGTCTTGTTTGTATTAATTTTGGGTGAACTAAGTATATTAGACATTTAAGTGTTGAGGTAATGTTTGGGTCCTTAGTTCATTAGCCGGCGTCTCTCCGTCGAAGTCATAATGTGCAGCTAATCTCAACTCTATTGCATTTACCAAGTGACTTTTTATCAGTCTGAATAGCTTCTAACTCGTTTGTTATCCGACCTTTTTGAATGGAATGTTATATTGATGCTGATTTATTCCTACAAATAGTCTAGACATTTTTTATATTGATGAAATTAAATTAAACTTGAAAATGCAATTTAAAACAAAAATAAAATCATCACTGCATATTTAATTATATTTAACACACTCACATCAAAGTGAGTAAATATCATGGATGTAAGTGTTATTGCAACAAAATATAATAATGATTTGAATACTTTTACTTTAATGAAGCAGATTGGATAATTTTTATGGATTTATTAATTTAAAAAATCAAGATTTTATAAACCGCGTAGATGATGTGACATGTTCACGTTACATTGTTCGCTTGTAGAGTAATTCAATATTCTTTCTGGTCTTAACAAACCGTGAAATTTGATCCCATATAAACAGCCATTTAAAGTAGCAATATCAACAACTTATTATATTAAATCATTACCCAGTGGCACCAAAAGATCTGATGAATCTCATACTCATTTCTTTTTCTAGGTGCTTATTTCTATTGTGCTTTTACTATCATGAACTTCCCATATCTTCGTCAACATATCGGTAATCGGCATTCTAAATCTGAGCAATTTGTGATCTTATGGCATATAATGCGTACTTGCCTTCAAAAATAGAGAGCAATATGAAATGTCTATTTGTATATACATATTTGTGTTAAGAATTATGCCAAGGTAAATCCTAAAAATATTTAGCGATTTGATGTTAAAGAACATAGTAATACGACTTTTTGTTACCATTCACATGAAATATTTTAGTGGGATTTACTTGTGCATGATTTTTGCTAACACAATTGAGCAGACACGGATTCAGGGTTGGGTGATGGGACATAACGCCCTGTGTTTAAAAACTATGATCGCCGTCACTGGTCATTGGCAGTTGAAGAAGTTATTGATGCGCCAGCAATACATCCCAATAAAGCTTTAGACATTACTTTCACAGGTAAAAACTATAACTACTTCTTTTATATAATTACTTTATTCGATGAAATAAATTTAACTAGAATTATTTTGGGTTCTCTATACACCAAATACCGAAATATTATGATTCTTTTTTTGATTTTGAACTATTTTTTTATATTAAACCTATTGTTATAATAGGTTTAATATAAAAAAATATAATAATAATGAAATACATAAATTTCTATTCCCGCATGTGGGTTGGATCCGTGTCTGTTTAGAATTAAATAAATATAAGTAAAATAGTATATAAGTGTGTGGAATGTTTCAAATTCATGCAATAGCGTTTTAGGAATGCCTTATTAGAAAAAGACAATATGAAAAGTGTATAACAAGTTTTTAAAGAAAGACAAAATATTGGTATTATTTTATATACAATGTGTATAGGTTCTTGTAAGTATTGTATAAGATTATTTTACTTCATATAGCAGCTGGTATTTGAAAAAAATGTGTTAACTTATTATTTTAAAGGTTGGCATACAGTGTTGCAAAAAACAAGCACTCCAGCACGATTAGATTATAATTATTACATTTCCTGAAAATTAGGTTGAAAATAGTTTTAAACTCGTAAAACATTTTGTATTTTTAGAAATTTAAATTCCAAATGAAGATGCAATCTTGCAAGATGTATCTTTGCAATGCTGTGCTGAAGCCCTAATTTTTTTTAGTAATCTCATGATAACATTTAGGTATTATAAATTGAGTACAAATTCGGAAACAACCGTCCAAAAGTTGTAAAATTATCAAAATTTGTAATGTACTAAATGAATCTCATTGTATAATTTCTTAACGTGTTACTTAAGTAGTTTCCGTCCAAAACTTACCAATGACTGATTTTTTTTTTACTTTTATATACAACATATGTATTGTGTGTAATATTTAAGTTGTTGAAGAAGTTTGTCAGTAGTGTAGAGTTGACATTATTGACTATTTATAGATTTATTTCCAAATAAAATTTTAAAACATCTTTTTATTGTTTTTATGGTCTAAACGTTAACGGCATATGCCGTTAACGGCATACGCATATGTGAGGTTTGCATATGCAAACCTGGATGGAATGGCAAGGGATTTTGCCACAGGCTAGCCGCTTAACTACTGTAGTATTCCATCAGTTTAACACGGCATGCCGTGGCACGATGCGACAAGCCGCGGGACGCCGATGTATGCGTCGACTGCAGCTGCTGCTTGCTGCCGGATACACATTTAATGTCCAATGTAATATTACATGAAGACCGATAAACTATTCTAAATTTTTTGCCACGACGCATTCGGGCGGTAGAAAATCGTAGACGAATACCTCCGCTTGAACTGCCTCATCCTGCAACGTGTCATGACGTTCTTCGGCGTGGCATGGCTCATGGCATACCACAGTGCGCCGCGGAGATACTAAGAGATCTCCCGGCGCGCACTCCGATGTCGTATCAAGAAATTCCTTTCGATGCCACGGCATCAATTTAAAACATTGGAATTAATGTCGTATTTCTACCAGATAAGTTTGAATTTCCTTTGTAAAAAAAACAAATCCTTGCCATTCCGTCCCAGTGTACACTGGCCATTACTATGTCTCTACCCATAAAGCCTAGTTAGGTAT
Organism: Hyles lineata; assembly: GCA_030180105.1. NCBI lineage: Eukaryota > Metazoa > Arthropoda > Insecta > Lepidoptera > Sphingidae > Hyles > Hyles lineata. The sequence continues at coordinate 1,213,447 of JARJEE010000040.1, forward strand.
AATTAATTGTGATTATGCATTTATAATTAACTATAGCCAGCAGCAGGTTTTTAAATACGATTTTTGCCATAATAGCTAACTTTATGTGTCAAGCCAATCGCAAAATAGAGTGGATTTGGTATTCAAATTCGTACATTATTTTCAAAGGGTATTAGGGCGACGTGAGGGTGCATGGCACTACTTAATACTGGCTCAGTACTTCACGCAGATTCATCCATAATCCAGGTAATTTAAAAAATGCTTTGTTCAATACATTTTTTTAAACTTGGTCTACAAGATTAGTCTTATATTTACAAGGTTATGTGTATTTTCTTTATCACATAAACAAAAAAGCTTGTAGAAGTGATTGCTCATTGCCCTATCTGGGAATTGAACCCACAATGTCCCACATATTGTGTTTCTAGTGTGCTAGTTTTTCATCTTTAAGAACTCTCTATTAACACATGATCAATCTTTGATTCATTAATATCCAGGCACAGCTCATACAAATAAGTTTTGTCATTCTTATTTATATTACCTAACATAGTCTAAGCATATACTATCATGCTTAAGTAACAAAAATTATCCTCAACAAGTTAGACATTGTAAGTATTTGAAATCATTTGTTCTTATTTCAATATCTAAGACTGTCTTCATTCTTTTAATAGCACAACTGTTGGCAACTTTATTTATTGTTGTATTTTAAAACTAAGATTTGAAAGTAATTTGTACATAATTCTACATTGATATGAATATGTTACTGATTATATACATTTCACAGCCTAATAATGCTTGATCACTATTTGCAAAATACTAAGAAATTAGAATAAAAATAATATAGGAAAAGAAACATTTTTTTCTTGTCATTATAGTTTTAATAATACTATCTATATATTAAATATGTATTCTTAACATATAAATAAAGGAACTACTGCCTCTTCTTAATTTGCTTTGCTTTGGAACTTGCAGCTTTTGACGACGCTCCACCACTGAATAAGTTGGTAATCATTTCAGACATTTCTGGCATCTCAGACATTTTTGTAAGATTTGTTATCTGCTTCAAATCTTCTTTGGTTTCTGGATCATTCATCATCTTTGGCAGAATCATGATCAAGAGCAGCGGCAAAACCATCATGATCACCATGGGGTTGAACAAAAAGTCCGTGAGGCGCCATTGCTCTCGAACTTGGAAGTACCTGAACCTCGACAAAGGCTTCATCCTTAATGGGTAAGGGACTTGGATGACTTGTGATGTTTGTATGTAATTCACTTTCCTCGCGCGGTATTTGCCTTTGGAGTTGATTTCCACTCTCACTGGCTCGTACATGTAGTCGGGGTGGATGACTTCCACTACGTAGGAGCCTGATGGCACGTTGTGTATGACGAACACGCCATCTTCTCTGATGAAACCGATGTACTCGCCTCCATTGACATGGACGCGTGTATCGGTCTGCCAGATGGTGGTTTCGAGCTCCTCAGGCGGGTACACTTTGCCTTCGATCACGTATCTCCCATTTCCCACTTCTTCGTCGGTAGGATTCGTTGCACCAAGGCTGTTCCCAAACACACATATTGTTAACAATAACGATAGAAAGTCCTTCATCGTAGACTATTTACTTTTATCACTTTACAAAGGGATAAAGGATATTAAGGTAGTATTGATCTTCTCAATAATTCAGAAAAACACTCGTCCACTTTTCATTATCAATCAGTCACTTTTTCAATTCTCATCTGTCATCTGACATTTTAAAACGGTTTGCCAGAAAAAAAAGCACGACCTAGTGTTGTGTAATTTTCCGAAAAAAAAAAATTTTTTTTCGGAAATAATCGATTTTTTCCATTTTTTCCGAATAATTTCCAAGTGTTTCCAATTTCCATTTTCGGAAAACTTGCATGGCTAGTGTGTGTAATTTTAAAATTGAATAAAGTTAAATTGATTTGTAAAATAAGAAGGTTAGTTCGTTTCTATTTCTCCGTGTGTTCCGATTCACCCTGAAATCTAGTATGTTACGTTTCGTTTCAAATTCAAATTGTGAAAGAAGGGGCCCGTTCGGCCGCAGGTTCGATCCTCGAATGGAGAGAAATGTTTGTGCGGCGGAACAATATTTCCTTCGGGTCTGAGTATGAAACCGAAAAGTCCCCCGTAATTTCTGATACTGACGACACAAAAGTTATCTTAATGATTTTATTGTGAAGTCTGGGCTGCTTACAGGACTTTTGGGTGTATATATTTGTTTATTTATTATAAAAAAGATTTATTTATAATGAAGATGAAGACAGTGCGTGGTTACCTATTGGTAAACCGACCAGACGCGGCTGCCAACATGTTCACGGCGGTCGCGGGTTCAAATCCCAAACACACCGCTGACTTTTCAGAGTTATGTGTCATGTGTATATTGATAGTCAACCACCACTCACTATAACGGTAAATGAAAACATCGTGAGAAAACCTGCATACTAATTACCATAGTTATTTGTATTTGCTAAGAATTTCTATGTTATGCAAAGTAAGTCAACCCGCACTAGACGAGCATGATGGACTAACCACTCTCAATCGTATAATACTCGCTAGTGTAGAGGGGACTTATGCCCTGCATGGAGACTCATGGGTTGGTACAGAATATTACCTATCTGTAGATGTTACTGCCACGGTAAAATAGTTACTTTACTAATGGCCGTTCTCTATATCCTATCTATCTTTAACTAGAGGCTAAACTGGCTACCATTATAATGTCAGATCAATGCTACAATTTATTAAACAAAGATAGAAATATATATTTATCATTCCTAGCTATCTATAAATATATGTACCATATCTATATTTTTGTATCTTTGTTAACTGAAACGTAAAATGCATCGAAATATCTAATGAAATCCCTAGTTAAAGACTGATAGATTATTGAGAACGACTGTATAACAACATCTAAATTTGCATATTGTTTTACATTAAAATCGCAATTAAGGTTAATTAAAACGCATCCACTATGTTTGGGAACAGCTCAGTTTTAGGTAAATACATTCAATTGCATCAATTTCATGTTGGCTTTACTTTTTGCTACAGTCCACAAACTTTGAGCTAAAATGCTATAAAGGTACTTCATAAGACTGATTTTCTAATACTTTTTTCGTTGTAATTGCGACAAGACGAGCATGGCATTTGCTTAATGGTAAACGATACGACCGCTCAAGGACAGAAGCAAAACCAAACAACACCGTGAATTACAATGCTTGGAATTCTACTGCCCTCGTCATTCTGAGACATTCAGATGTTAAGTATCAATATTTCCAGTAGTTACTCTGGCTACAATTTCCTACCTTTACATTGAGTTTGGCGGGAGAAATAGACATGCTATTGAGCAAATCCTGGATATTAGTGCGCGCTAGAATTCTTTGAAAATAACTTAGTTATGTCTGTGATCCGTGGGGCAATGGTCACGAAATGTCTATACAATATAGTATACATAATTACATCAGCCTCCGTTGTCCCAGTGCTGGGCAAAGGCCTCTCCACCCTTTTCACACTCGACCAATTTTATTCAGCCGCAAAAAAAGCCCAACAACATGTTGATATTTCGTAGCGTATTATCTCGATCTAGGGATTAGGCATGTAGAACGTAACCTCATTCTTACAGCCGGCCTTACGGCTAAGCGGAGGTCAGTGCCGCGGTAGAGAAATATTGATATTTTTGTTTCTTAGAATTACGCAAATGTTACACATTGAAATAAAACTAAACAAATCTGTAAAATAATCGAAACGTCGCGTCGGGAAGTTATAAATAAAAAAAATAAACAAAATCCGCGATAAAATCTGTAAAAAATAGTTTAATAGTATTTCAATATCTAATTATAAACTTTTGTGTTAAAATTAAAAAACTGTCATTGACAGGTACTTTTTTTTAAGTGGAAAATTTGGTATTTGGACCGCTACGTACATCGAGATTGTAAACTTTTATTTAACTCATTGTAAATCAATATAATTAATATACGAGTAAATGTATTTACAACACACAAAGTTATGGGGTAGTTGTAAATACATAAACTGTATTTAATAATTAAAACAAGATTTTCGGTTAAGTATGTGCAGAATAAAAAAAAGTCAAAATATTTTCCAATATCCACACATAAACTGACAGACACCACGGTGGTCGATGGTTCATGTCCCAGGGCGCCCATCCACGGCATAGCTATCTGTAGTTATATTTTTATCGCCATTTCTAACCACTTCAAAGGAAAACGAAAAGAGAGCAATTTAAATTGTCAACAAAACGCACATTACTTTGAGAAGTCAGAGGTGTGCGCCGTAGGATTCGAATCCGCGGCCACCGCAACCTCTCCGCAGTTCACGTTTAGTCTGTTACCAAAAAGCAACACTTTAAGTGTATTACGTAACGTTACTATTGCGTAAAGTAGGTAAACATTGTAAACCTAATCACTGACTTATCTAATGCTCCAATTTCAATTGACATAAATATATGGATAAGGCGGAAAGTACGTAAAGTGTTCCGACTTAAGTGGTGCGCGCGCTCCAGTACATCCCTATTGGAACATTACTAAATTTTGTCGTCCCTTGCTACGATTTTAAAAATACTTGCTTGTATTATGACAGAAAGTTTAATAAAAATGAAGATAATATTTTATACCACCGTATTTTCATGGTTATATTTTCAGGATATACATTCTTTAGTTTTTTCTACACCTTTAGTTTTATTTTCTAGACGATACGTATCGTCTGGTGTATTCCATCCCACGATGTAATAGGGGACGAGCCTATCGCCATATCGGGCATATAGTACATCTCTTAACTCCGCCTGTAAGTTGGACGGACGACCTGGTTTACGTTGCGGGAAGTCGCTGGATGCAGGCCAACGAAAAGCCCCAGTTTCGATCCCCGCACTGAGATGACATGTTATTGTGCACGATTAAAAGAATTTCGACAATGTTTAATGTGAAATTAAAAGAATAAAAATATTGAAATAAAAGTTAATGAAAATAATCGAATGGACACTCAATACAAACTGTTTCTGGCTCCGCGGGTCATCGTATACAGGATAAAGAATTCTTAAGTAATACATAAATGTACATACATAATTATCATACTTCTAGACGTATGTACTACTCGTATGATATATATGTTGGTCGCACACTGTCAGAATGTTTATACCTACCTAAGTAGATATAAGTAAATATTTCGTACTAACAATAAAATATGTGATTATTATATGATTCCGTGGAAGGTGACCTGCGCCAACTTCGAGTCAGTAATTGGCGAGAGGTGGCGAAGAATAGAGATAGGTGGAGAGCTCTCATTTTGGAGGCCAAGGCCCACTTCGGGTTGCTGAGCCAGTGGAGTTAGTTTCTTAATAAAATATGTAGAGAAATAAACAATTATATACATTTTTCTGACATCATAATTATACTGTACAAGCGTTTAATATAATACTTTTGAGTAGATAATAGGATTGTAATATTTTAAAACACTATTGTGCACTTAACAAAATAAAACACCCGCCTGTTACCATAGCTGTCTCATCTAGCTACCTCGATGACGCAATGCGGTTTGACATTATAGATAATTTATGGATAAAATTACTCTTTAATAAACCTATTACACATAAGTATATCTGTAGTCATTTGATATATTATGCAAAATGAACGTATTAATAATTGCATTAAAGGACGCAGGAAATAGATTATATTCCCGGACGCTAGAGGAGCTGATAATAGAGATCCAACTACGAGTGGGAGGGAAAACATTGTACTTATTTTGTAAAGAACATAATTACATCGACAGCAGGGAGCGGTGACCTTGATTGAGTTCGCACCGCAGCCTTGGAAACACCCTAGCATGACGTCATACACCCGTTTCATTGGACAGCCCTCCGCTATTGGTCCGCCCTGTCTATAGCCTAAAAAGGAATAGTAATAACGACCCCCATAGCTCGTACGCAACTTGTAGTCTTAGTCGCAAGGCAAGAACGCGCGCCTGAAACATCGTTAGCTTTTGCTATTCTCCCCCCTACGATTAGAGCGACCGGCTTCAGGCCCTCCCTTACGTAACTCTTGACATTATCCTGTATCCCCTTAACAAAATAAACAGCATGTAAAAATTACGTGCAGTAAGCCATTATTTTACCGCGTGTCGGCGTGTCAGTGATAGTGTCTGCAATATTAATTGTGTATTCGTTTTTTAGTAATCGTTGGGTTGCAAAAAAGGACTGCATTTTGTTATTTTATGTAACGGTAAACGTCACAGTTTGTTATAATGTGCGAGTCGCTAATACCAACAGAACAGAAACCTCGGCCGATATGTTCGGCCGTGTTGACTAGACATTGTTGGTGTATTATTGCAATAATGTGTGCAGTGATTGTTATAGTGTGTTTTTGTATTTTTTATCCATTTTCGGGTCACCACGGCTATGTGATTGCTCCTGGACCCTTGTATATCCCTACCCAGGGGTACGTTTGGCCTCAACCTCAGCATGAAATAAAAAAACAATATTTTTATTCATATAGTCCAACGAAGTTAAATGTAACGGTAAGTTTTTTATATCTATGTGCTGATTCTGTGTATGTTTAAATATAAAATTATTAAAATTTAACATGTAAAAACAAACTTTATTATTACTTGCCTATGTTGTTTATATGTATTTGCCGCGGTTGGATATTATTAGCCAATACGTCTATTACAATGTATGGAATAGCAAAAACTAGACATTTCTTAGAAATTTCAAATTATCCTCTATAAGCTAGTTATCCTCTATAAGCCTGTCTCAGCGGTAAATTAATTATTTTCACGGTGTTAATATTCCAAAATAAAATTAATTATGGATGTGTGAATGTAGACTTTGAAATCCTTGAGGTGGTATTTCTTGTAAACTACCTACTCAATCCATCCTAATTTTCATTAAAGTACCTGTTTCGTGTTATTTAATAAAAACTAAGGTCAAAGACGTTCGCTAATACTTAATTGAAGTAATTGTCAATTGAATGATAAAGATTGACGGCCTTATTCATCAACCTTTTTAAATTTTTAGTTATTTAATGTTTTGCCTCCTTCACTCAAACTAAATTCAAAAGTCGTTCGAAAGGGACAAACATTCGATAATTAAAATAGATTTTGCAACTGTCTGGGATAAGTCCGTTAGACAATAAGCGGCGGCGAACCGGTATTCGATATTTGACTTTGATCCTTGAGGTCGTTTAGCATGAACTTCTAAGTCAAAGTGTTTAATCGGGTACTTTAGTATTCACGCATTTCCAGCTATAAACAATATTTGTCTGCGAAATTTCTAATAATGGTTAGAATAATGTCAAATATATTTTACTTAATAGTGTAGGTAATAATAGGTGTAGATAGTCAATCACCACGCTGCACGCACTATAATGATGAAAGAAAACATCGTGAGGAAACCTGCATACCATAGCGATTTGTAAAATTTCTATGGTGAGTAAAGTTCGCCAACCCGCACTAGGCCTGCGTGGTGGATTATATGGCCTAACCACTCTCAATCAAACTCAATTATTTATTTTTTATTGTAGAGTAGGTCCGCTCCCTGCATTGGGACGTATATGGGCTGATACAGAGTGTAGGTAATATATATAGGGTTGTAACTATCATTTTGGGCTAATAAGTTTTTCTCGTAATTTCACCCGCATAATTATTTTCCGGTTTTGAAAATATAGTATTACCTTCGTTTATAAATGGATAATCCAAGGCTAAAATACTTTTTCGATTCAAACCAGTAGATCCCGAGATAAGCGCGTAGAAACAAAATTAAATCAGCTTTATATTATGTATAAATATTATGCAGTATAGAAGTGTAGATATTTATACGACTTCCACAACACTATACCAATGCGCTTATGACGATAATGTAGAATAGTCTTGTGGTTGAAATGCAGGGCTTCTGATGCAGGTTCACGCCAAATTCAGTAGCCCGAGCACGAAAAACTATCGAATTCGTAACGTAAACGTATCGAGTTGTTGATACGTTTAATCAAATAACTTAGGTAAATCATCATTTAGACTTCACTTCTTTTTAGATGATTTTCTTTATTTATATGTCATGGGTGCGGCAAAGGAACATAAGTATAACCTGTTGGTTAGTTATTGTCGCCGCCCATGAACTCTTAGCGAGCCATTTAATGCCATTCTCTCTACCTGGACGGCATTTGCACTAACCACCAAGTGCAATTTAGTCACTGTGCCGTGCCAGAATAAATTCTGTTAAGTTTATATCTGTGATATACACAAGACACGTTCGTAGTGCAAAAAAAAATGGAAAATCCAACGGTTATTGATCCCCGGGCCTGTAGATGGATTCCCGCAGTGACTCATATGCAGCGCCGCCTCTTCTTTCCTAAATTGCTCGTTCATTCCACCTGACGTCATCGCAGCTAGTGTCAAGGTCCTCTTTCTTGCTCTTTCTGTCTTTGTCATTTCACTCGCTTTCAATAACATTGACTGTAAGACTAAAATCCTTGTACATTGTAGTCATGTAATGATACAATGATTTGAAAGTTAACCCCATAAAATCTGACTTTCTAGAAACTTTATTGAAGCATCTATCCTATTTTTCATATATAAATAATGAATTCGGTAGTGAATTGAATATGTGTGCTGTGAAAGAAAATGTAATGGGACTTATTATGATATTTTCTGAGCTCTTATCAGTATGTATGTCAATCAGTACCTTATTATGCGTATTGATAAAAATAACATTTTTCGCTTAATTATTAGGCAGGTACGTTAATTCAATTTTAATATATTACCTATTCCTGATTGTTATTTTTGTCAATTAGGAGATACCTAATTAATATTTAGAAGAAAAATTAATTGTATTACTTATATCATATATTCAAAATGCGTAGATTTCAAAGTAGATAATGAAAAATAGGAACATTAGGTCACACAACGTTTTTTTTTTCAAATGAAACATTTGCCAACAATAAGTACTGTAAGTACTTATTTGCTATACACTTAACAATTATATTTTGTCATGCAATATTATTTTTGTTTGGTTTTTACATTATAAATTGTTGGATAATATACGTAATTATATAAACAAAACAGATGGCAAATTATTATTACCACTTAACTATATTATATAACTAATTCTGTGAATAGATGTAAATATGTAGTTTTTAAATGAATGCACATAACAGTTGATTAAGGTGTAGATACAGCCGTCCATGAATATCTAAAAATACTTGGGTTGTTCATGCACCGTAGCCTACCCAAGTAAAAGGGGGAAGGGTTGGTAGTAAGATACGACGAGGAATGGAGTACGGGCCCCAAAAACTTAAACATCGAACGAAATACTACAGCAATACAATAGCTTTATTTTAGTTGGGATTAAGTCAGACAGTGGCGCCATCCTTGTCAATTCGACTTTTAAATAAGTACAAGGTGGCTACCCTTTTCATACATACATAAACTCACGCCTTTTTCCCAGAAGGGGTAGGCAGAGGTGCCAGGGCACCCACATTTCGCCAGTATATTCCGTCCCACAATGTGATAGGTGGCGAGCATATCGCCATATCGGGCACAAATTCCTGACTCTGGGCTGATAATGAATAGAAAAATCCAATATCACTTTGCCCAACCCGGGATTCGAACCCGAGACCTCAGCTTTGTAAGCGTACCGTAGTACCACCACGCCACAGAGGCAGTCTACCCTTTTCATAAGAGGTCATAATATAGATTTCTTTTCACATGTAAAAAAATACGTGATAAATAGTGATACTGATAAAAAAAAACGAATCGTTAATGAGCGTATAATGAATTTCATGGTAATATGTTTGTTTCGACACACTTTATTGTACAAATAAAAAGAAACGCCATTATTTCTGATATTTCATGGTCTTGATTTCGCGGTGGACGATTTCGTTGTACATAATATGTTATGGGCCAAGTGATTAATCGAGCATTATTCATAATGCCCGGGCATTATGAATAATGCAAAGTGCCTATTGGGCAGAGTGATGTAAAGCAAATTAAAATCAAAACAATGAGCCAAAGTGGTAGAATTTAGAATAGAGCAGCACGAGGGGGTGGGTTGGGAGAAGTGGAGGGGGAGAGGGAGTGTCGCGCCTCCCCTGGTAACACTCCCATGAAAAGGTAACGCACCATTCCTGAGAAATATCTATTATAGCAACCTAACCCTTGAAACACTTGTTGTCAATACAAATTAGCTTATGCATCGTCTCCGGCGCTACGGGAAGTTCAGCCCCTTCGCCCTTGCGTAACAAAAGATAGGCACCCATGCTCACCTCCGCAGCTTCGGCATTTTATATACACTGTAGGGTCGGTAACCAAAAGACTACGTGAAGTCGGGGTGTTCCGAGTCAGTTTTGGGGCACAGTCGACCTAACTGATCCATAAAGTGGGTACACTAATTTTCTTCTGAAGATAATGTTTCGGACGTTAAAAAACAACTAAACATAAGCAGATCAACCTTTCTAATTTATAGATCTATCGCAGATGCCACAATGCGGCTGCGCACCACGTAAAAAATCACCTATTAATCACATTGCCCAATCATCATGTAGCCATATTCATAATGCCCGGGCATTATGAATACTGCCCGCATTAATCACTTGGCCCATAACACATACACTGTACCTACCTGTAATCTATACTAATATTATAGAGCTGCAGAGTTTGTTTGTTTGTTTGAACGCGCTAATCTCTGGAACTACTGGTCCGATTTGAATGATTCTTTCAGTGTTGGGTAGTCCATTTATCGAGGAAGACTATAGGCTATATATCATCACGCTATGACCTATAGGAAGAAAGCAGTAGTGATATTTCTAGCAAATACGAGGAAATTTTGTTCGTTTTTCGTGGTCCGATTGGTCGATATTCTAAACTGATAGTCAGAATTAAACATTTTGACCGCCATTTTAAAACGTGTATGCACCCGGGCGGAGCCGGGTCCGACCGCTAGTGTGTAGTATAATTTATGCAATGCTCCATTAATAACAATGCATTCCTACACGTTCTATTTTCATTTTCAGGTCAGGCAATGTTATTTGTTTATTTATTATTTTGTAAGGCTGATAAATTGTTCGTAATTTGATGGTTTTCTGCACACGTCAACTTCAGACGGCAAACTGTATCAGCCCATGATTGTTCATAGCTAAACCAATTCCTCTATGATCGAGAGTTCTTTTGAAAGGGTTTGGGGCATACCACCAACCTTTGAACCTAGCCAATGTGGGTTGGTAAACTTCATAAAAAAAATAGAGCAACAGATATAGATATTATTCTGGAGACTGTCCCGCCCTCACACCCACCACTGCAACTCCTGTAAGCCAGGATCAACAGTGGCACGCAATGTAATGACACCGAGCATTGAAGCTTGGCGAGTCCCCGGGAATGTCTAACTTGTCTTTAACCCGCAACGAAATTAATCAGAAAGTTAAATTAATAGGAGGAGTTGGAAATAAAAGATATAGATATTAGGGAATATCAACAAAGTACTATTATATAATTTAAATAAACAGATACATGAGGCGAGTGTGAATGGAAGAGTCGGTAGGGGTCGACCCCATCGGACCTACTTCAACCAAATCGATGGCACCCTCCGCAAGGGTCAGGTTAAAATACCCTGGACCGACGTGAATGCATAAAGAGATCTATGAAAGTGGACGAAGCGAAGTAGTATGTCAGGATCGAGCAAAGTGGAGATCCATCGTCTCTGCCGACCCCTATGGGAAACGGGCGTGACTTTTATGTATTCATGTAATAAATCGCAAATAGTATCAGCGCAATGACAATTTTATACGCGTAAATAATGAATAAAGTTTCTGTATTTTTATTATTAACCAATCATCACACACACATCACACACGTTATGGGTTGAACTAAATTTGAAATGTGCATAGAGTTAAGGTAAAAGCACCAATGCCCGACACTGAACCAATAGACGACACTTTCGAAAAAATATTTTCTAATAAGAAAACTAAATATTTTAATGACATTGCTCCTAATTTTAAAGCCACCTCGTACCATTTATGATACATGCCCAAAAGCTTGTTTGCACTGTCAGAAGTAAATTTCAATTTTTTTGTTAATTGACCACAAACAGTGTGATTTCGCGCCATTATGCGCGTAATTCTTAGCGTTTTTCTTAAGGAACTGATTTTCAAATGGTATGGTTTTGTCTTATATTATATGACTTTTGGGTATATCGGGTTTCGATATTATATGGATATTACATTATTGATTTATTTGGACCATTTCCTTGTTATTTTGGCTTGTTTTTGTATAAATTTTTAGTGGTGTCTACTATTAGTTCCAGAAATTGATCAAAATCTAAAAGATGACATGACGTGTGAACTTGGTAGTTTAATTAACTTTATTGTACACTAGAAAAAAATATATACAGAAATTAAAACAATATTAATAACAAGTACAATCGGCGGCCTTATTGCACTAGGCAATCTCTTCCAGGCAACCTTTGAATGGAGATAAGAGACAGGAGAGAGAAAGGGCAGTCTAGGATGTATAGTGACAAAATAATATATCTACAAATAAACATTTTAAAACACAAAATAAAAGTAAAACATATATATAAATACATACAACATACATATACAAAATAGACATAAAATATAATAAATATATGCATAGTAAATAAATATAAAAAAATGCTAATAGTAAAAGCACAACAATGTGTAAGTTCAGTGAAAAAGATAGTGTTCCTTGACTAGTGATTTAAATGATGGCAATTTGCGAGCCTGTCACACGACATCTGGAAGTGAGTTCCACAATCGAACAGCGAGTACGGGGCATGACTTGTCCATAAATGACGTGGTGTGTACGGGTATTCTCAGTTTCAGGTTCTCCGATGACCTCAGGGATCTTTCATGGGAATCATGAAGAAATATAAAACGGTCTTTGAGATAAGGGGCGAGAGGGTTAAATAATATATTATATAAAAGTGAAAGAGTGTGAGCATTCCGACAAAGCCGTATGGGTAACCACTTGAGCTTAAGACGAAACTCAGAAAGATTGTCATATTTGCGTGAATCAAATATGAATCTTATGCAAACATTTTGGAGATGCTCAATTTTATTTATTTATTTTATTTATGTTGTGAACACAACATTCATATCTGAGTTTCGTTTGTTGTACACTAGGCTAAAAGAAGACAGTGTCAACTATTAGAGTCTACTAGATGTCCACTACTAGTATATATTAATTTCTGATTACGGTTTGAGCAATTAAAAATGATGAGATGAATTAAGATCAACTAAGAATGATGAGATGGGAAAAAGAAAATCAATAAGAAAGATAATTAATTAGAAATTGATATAGGACTAATTATAATCAATTTATATACAGGTGAAGAGAATTACCACGAAGAAAATAAGATCACACCTGATGATAATATAATTTTTAAGTCCTTGAAAGAAAGAAGAAGATATTATATATATTTTGTTACTTAATTAAATCTAAAGCACAATCTGTGCTCGGTTTGATTTTAAATTATAATTTTTTGATAACACATAATATTAAAATGATGTTATAGTCATGTCTATTATTAGTGCCAATTGATGTCTATTATTGGGGCATCTGATTTTTTATACTGTCATCTATTAGTGACTACGGCAATCCTGAGAAAATATATTTTTTTTAATATAAAATAAAGCAATCTTAATTTTATTATTATGAAATAGTTAAATTCCAAATGTTGCTCTAACAGTAAAAGAAAATGTAACTTTAATTTTTTGAAAAACATTTTTGAATTTTGAGAATTAAGTTTGATTTATCCTTAAATTGTCTACTATTGGTGCTTTTACCTTAGTATTATAATATTAACTCCATGGAAACGTGTCATTAAATTATTGCGTTTTGTTAAAATTGCTTAAATCTTTTGTTGATGTAGTCGATCAGGCCTTATTTCATTGACTTTATAGTTTTAAGTCCGTGGCAAGTTTTCAACATTTTGGTTCTGCGCCATTGACGTAAAATATATGGACGGGGCGGAGAACGGGAAAAGTGTTGTCACGAAAGTGGTCTGCAGCACCAGTGCAGCGGTTATGACGTCACAGCGCACCGGTTTGTAAGTCGTTGACAAATGCCTTATTTATCGTGCGTGCAATAAAGATGACCGAAAGTTAACAAAAAAAAAGATAACATTTCTTATCACCGCTAAGTAAAAAATATATTATTTTAAATAAATATAACATTTATTTTAGCATTATTGAAAAACGATTTCATGGCCGCCATTAACGTAAAAATCTGACAGATGGCGCGATTTGCACAGGCATCTTTTTGACGTACCCAATGTACTGAAGGGCCTATCCTTAGTTTTTAAATCAATGTTCTGCGCAAGTAGTACTACTTGGTCTGTGTGCGCAAGGTTCTGCGCGTACGGTGATTGGCGATGCAAGTTCCAACTTATTTAAATAGTTCGGATAACATAAAATTAAAATACGATGCGGCATGCGGCTATATCACTTGCGGCCATGAAATAAAAATAAGGAAAATGTTTAAAAGGGAAACGAAAACGAAGTAAAAGAGGAAAAAATACAACAAATATTGAAATATTAAATTGCGGTTATTAAAAAAATAGCAATTTATGTAATTATGTTAGGTACGTTTAAAACTTCCAATAATCTTCGATATACGGGGAAACGAAAATACTGCTGGGATTCCTGACTGAAGAGTCTTAAGACGTATGATATGATATGATTAACCTGTTAACCGGGCAAGGCGTATAAATGCGTCAAGCGCAAACAATATCGGGTACGGGTATGACGTATGAATACGTCCTCAAAAATTAATGTGCGCCTTGGAACGGACAGGACGTGCATTTCTCGATCCACTATGATATTACGTCATCGATGCGTGTCTCGTTATGAATTGACATGTCCTAGCGAAACAATACGCGCCCGGTACATGTTGCATAATTTGAACGGGAACTCCCCGGTTAACAGGTTAAGAAAGAATTTATGCATACAATTATCGATTTTTTTTAAATGACAAAGCCAATCTTTGTCCAGTGTATAATATACATCCAAATAGTAGACATCCATAATTGCATAGTCCTGACCCCACTCTAACGTCGAGTCTTGTACCATTGTTATCAGAAACCATGAGAGACTTGTCGGTCCCACAAACACACAACCTCGAAAATAATGGATGTGGATTACACAATCATTTGTCTCGGTGCGGGTTCGAACCCGTGACCTCACGTTTCATAGCCAGCGTCTCTTTTGCTAGACGCTAGCGCTGCGAAAGCTGCGTCACGAAGTACTTATCTATCTCTTCAGAAATCATGTTTGGTCACATCACATCTGTGCGTGGTGGCCTGCTGGTAAACGGACCTGATGCGGCTGCCACTGTTCACGGTGGTCGCGGGTTCAAATCCCAGGGCACACCTCTGACTTTTCGGAGTCATGTGTGTATTGATAGTCAATCACCACGCACTAAAACGGTGAAGGAAAACATCGTGAGGAAACCTGCATACCATAGTGATTTATAAGAATTTCTATGGTATGTAAGTCCGCCAACCCGCACGAGGCCAGCGTAGTGGACTATATGGCCTAACCACTCTCAGTCGTACTCACGATTGTAAAGTAGGCCCGTGCCCTGCAGTGGGACGTATATGGGCTGATACATACATACATACATACGTCACATCTGGTTTAAAGGTATATTTTTATAATAATGTAAATTTTCAGGTAACCGGCCATTCCTGCGATATACTCAAAAATGCGTTGGAAAGGTACAAAGACGTGTGGAAGGATATGTACTCAATGGCCGAGAGGAATAAGATATGGTTCACGGAAGGGAAAATAAATAACAATCATTATGGCGGGAATGTCACGCAACTGGTGGTGGCCTTACAAGACCGATGCGAAGATTATCCGCACATGGACATGGTGGAAAGCTGTAAGTGAAGACCTAATTTCACTCTTGTAAACTTACTGTACCTAATAGCGAATATGAACAGTCCGCGCATTATATGTAAAATCATGTTGGATAGTATGCTAATATCGTCTTGAGGCGTATACTAGGTGGATACTAGGACGAATTTCCGTGCTTCCCGGAGTTTTTTCCTGTTACTGGGATCAAGTGAAACAGATTAAATTAATTAAATATATTAATAGTTTGATCCGTGCTGCTTTACATCTGGCTTCTTTGGCTGTAAAAGTCCTAATCAGTTGTTATTTATCTCTTTACTCAATTTATTTGTCACCCGTTTTGTTACGGAGGGAAATGGACAAAAATATTTCCAACTCCTCCTTTTATTTAACATACATACATACATACATAAACTCACGCCTTTTTCCCAGAAGGGGTAGGCAGAGGTGCCAGGGCACCCACATTTCGCCAGTATGTTCCGTCCCACAATGTGATAGGTGGCGAGCCTATCGCCATATCGGGCACAAATTCCTGACTCTGGGCTGGTAATGAATAGAAAAATCCAATATCACTTTGCCCAACCCGGGATTCGAACCCGAGACCTCAGCTTTGTAAGCGTACCATAGTACAACTACGCCACCGAGGCAGTCCCTTTTATTTAACTTCATGATTAATTTTGGGTTCGGGTTAAAGACAAGCTAGTCATTCTTGGATACTCGCCGAGCGTCAATGCTCGGTGCCATTATAATGCGTGCCACTGTTGATACTGACTTACAGGAGTAGCAGTGGCAGGTGTGAGGGCGGAATAGTCTCTTTACTGTATCAGCCCATATACTTCCCACTGCAAGGCACGAGCCTCCTCTACAATCGAAAGTACGATTGAGAGTAGTTAGGCAATTGTAAGATAAGTTTGATAGTATTGCAAAATAAATTGTTTTTTGTTGCAGACAACCTCACTGTAGGCAAGACATCAGTATTAAACAGTACTTCAATCTGGGGAATTTTACGCGGACTTGAATCGTTTACACATTTGTTTTATTTCGCCAACAATTATACTGTAAGTATAAATCCACTGATTGTGTTCACAATAGGTACACTTACTTACCCGTTAAGTGCGTCATATACCTGAGCCATGGCTTTAATACAAAAATGCCTAACATCAGCTGTTATTTTCCTTTTATTATATGTCACTGGTTTTTAACAAGAGCAATAGCAGGCATATCTCTGCCTGTTCTTGCTTTATATTAACATATTATTCCGCTAAACATGTCAAGTAGATATATCAAGTAAATCCATGCCTATGTGTATAGGTTAGTTTTTTGAAATAATTAAAGAAATTGAGCCCTGTTTTCAGGAAGTCTGGATAAACGCTACTGAAATTAATGATTTTCCCACATATAAGCACCGCGGTTTACTCATAGACACTGGACGGCATTATTTATCAGTGGAAAATATTAAAAAGACCATAGAGGCATTGTCTATTAACAAGATGAATGTCCTACACTGGCACATAGTGGACGACCAAAGCTTCCCTTTTCAAAGCACGAGATTTCCAGAGTTAAGGTACAAATATGGTACAAATATAACTTAGAAATATAACCATTTTGATATTGTCATTGCCAAAGACTGCCTGATTCTCACTACATCATATTGTCAAGAAACTATTTGATTAGTCCATTTCACTAAAATAAATGCAGAAAAATCTTTACCCACAAATGTATTGCTGTTAAATATCACACGTATTGAAGAGCCTCAGATAGACGTCCTAATCGTAACGTTCGTAACAGGTATGAGGCCATGAGTGCTGCCATTTAAGGGACGCAATAAACCTGTTCTTATTGCTATGAATGGTGGGACGGGCATGCCGATCGTCTGATGGTAAGTGATACTACCCCTCATGGAGAGTAGTAACACCAAACAACACCATGAATTACTCAGCAATGCTTGACATTCCAGTGCGCAATTTCAAGTGCGCAGTTCTCGATATGTCCAGTAGTTACTTTGGCTACAATGTCCGTCAAACCGGAACACAACAATGCATTTACACTGTATACAACGCTTAGCGAAAGACATAGCCGTAGCGATAGAACTTGCGCTCTTAAAATACCTTGCAAAAGACAGACACATAATCAACAAACCATCGTAGTCGGTAGAAGATACCTATTTCGTAGATAATTTTCCTTCTTTTTAAATGACAACCAAAAGTTTAGGTTCTGCTACATAATTTATATGATTTTATTTCTGTCCAGTGAACAGGGCGCCTATTTTCCGTCCATGATATACACGAAGTTTGAAATTGCGGAGTTGATTAAGTTCGCGCGAGATCGGGGCGTTCGAATTGTGCCTGAAATTGATGTACCTGGTAAGCGAAATAATTTTTAACACTATCGAAACAGACGACAAATGTAAATTTATTTTGCAGGCTTGTAAACAAGTTAATTTTCCCAAAAGTAAAAGCTAGGTAGTCCAAATAGTTTCAATGTCAATTCTGATTCCTGGCCTCAACCAATCACAAT
This sequence comes from Hyles lineata, assembly GCA_030180105.1. Lineage (NCBI taxonomy): Eukaryota > Metazoa > Arthropoda > Insecta > Lepidoptera > Sphingidae > Hyles > Hyles lineata. The sequence continues at coordinate 1,231,822 of JARJEE010000040.1, forward strand.
GGTGAACGGGATAGTCTTGTTTGCTTTAGTTGGTAACGGAAACCTTATAAACTCTACACGTTCGTGTGCCCAATATATACGTATATTAGTCATCATTGCACGAGTGGCAAGCGCTCAGAAATTTTAATCAATACACCTAAAGGCACACAAAAAGAATGATAGAGAGCAAACCGAACTATTGGACGAAGGTTCATTCCATACTGGTATTTAGAGCACACACTTCTCAGTTATCGACCTTACTAACTTTTAAAAGTTACCTGTATATTCAATTTTAATCGGTTAAGTTCAGTCAGTTTATCGGCAAAGGAAAACTTTGTGGGCATACCTATACATTTTCTAAAAGGAATTTAAATGTTTATAAAACTGACGACAAAGAGGAAATCCTAAGCCATTTTAATCCTAATCATGCCCTGTAGTATGTAACATTTAATATAGACTCGGTATTGACTCTTGAAAATGTATCTTATATGTTGGATTAGGAACAGACTTGATCCTAAAACGTATTGCAACTGTTAGATGTATTTTATATTCTGTTTTCCTATTCATGTATTCTTTCTAGGTCACACGCGATCCTGGGGCGTGGCGTATCCTCTGCTCTTGACCAAATGTTACGAGGACAACAAGTTTACAGGCTTAGGGCCTCTGAACCCTACCAGTAACTTCACGTTCAAGCTGCTACGCGACTTGTTCCAAGAGGTGCAGGCTCTGTTCCCGGACCAGTACTTCCACGTGGGGGGAGACGAGGTCAGTTTGGGCTGTTGGTAAGTCGAATCAACAATTCATCAGTTTAACCAATCCTAAATATCCATAAGTATTAAGTACTTAAGTAATTTAGCTTTCAGGACATCTATTTCAAACGACGTCTTATGAATTCTAATTGAATGTGAGTTTACCATCAACTGTGTTCTGTGGTATCTAACTACTCTCAACTATGACTACATTATTATCCCCGCATCGATACAAATGTTTATGTGGCTCACAAATATTTGAGTCGGGTGTGGGTGTTTGTGAGACCGAAAATTGTCTCGTAGTTTCTGATACCTACGACACAAGACTTAATTGATCTTAATGTGAGGTCAGGAGTCAGGAATATGTATGTGATTGTTGGGTGTATTTATTTTTTATGAAAAAATCTTTTGCTTTCCAGGGAGTCTAACCCGGAGATAAAACAATACATGACCCAAAATAACAAGACGGTAAAGCAACTGCACGCTGATTTCATGTTGAAAGTTATTAACCTGCTGGGAAATAATACCAAGACCATGGTGTGGCAAGTAAGTATTTCATCGAATTTATAAAGATAAAATGGAATCTAGACAGTTTTCAGCCTATATGTTTTTAACTCCACTACACTTTCATTAATACAAAAAATAAAGAGACCAGACGGTTTTTAAGTGTTTTTTTTTAAATCTACTCCAATGACATTAATGCCACGTTTCGCGAAATCAAATTGAAAGGATAGTATATCCATTAGCCTCCCTGCATCATCAATTCATCTTCCTTTTCACTATTTTAATTTTGAAAACGCCGATTTGTTAATATATTTATTACAATTGTGTGGACTGACATTCATTCAAGACACTTAACGTGAAGGGGCGTCGTTTGCCTATGTATTTGTGTTCTTTTTATTTTCGGTATTGGTTTCAATTGGAGAATATATGACGTCGTAGTAGCCTCGCGCAGTAAGCTCCAATAAACTAATTACTGCTTATTTTTTATTATTTCAGGAAGTGTTTGATAACGCGGTGCCAATATCAGTCGATACCCTTGTGCAGGTGTGGAACTACGAGTGGATTACCGAAATGGTGAAGGTAAGTTAATGGTTCAATTAATGGCCCTGCTGAAATGTTAAGCAGTTGCACTTTGCAGGCTTAATTATAAAGCATCGTGTTATTATTGCATAGGACCGCGAAACGAGCAATCATGTCACCTGATGATAAGTGATCACTGCTGATAGATGTGATGCCGGCCCACGGAACGGGAAGGAAAAAGTATGGGGGAGGAAAGGGGTATTGGACTGTCGCTTCACGTCGATTTCCTATAAAACAGTGGTACCACGGGCAAGTCTGCCCATTAATACTGAGTCGTGGTTGACAACAGCTATTCCAATTTTTTGAAAATCGTGGAACGAAAGACGCAAGTAAACAGTGAATCCTTGGTTTTACATTCACATACTTACAATCGGCATAAACTTGAGTAAAATTTGTGCCAAATGCCAACAACATATGAGTATTTAGTTTTGTCCGACGTATATATCAGCCCATATACGTCCCACTGCAGGGCACGGGCCTACTCTACAATCGAGAGTACGATTGAGAGTGATTAGGCCATATAGTCCACCACGCTAGCCTAGTGCGGGTTTGTCAGATGATGTTTCAATTTATGTACGAACGTTTTCTTCCTAGGTCCTAGCGGCCAACCGAATGGTAGTGTTCTCCTCCTCCTGGTACTTGGATTACAAAAACTTCGCTTGGACGGACTACTATCAAGACGACCCTCGGCTGATGGTGTACCAGAAGGACCCGCACGCCAAGTTGGACAACATCCTGGGAGGAGAGGTGTGCATGTGGGGCGAGAGGGCGGACGACTCCAATGTTATCATGAAGTAATGTACCAATCATACCGTCAATATTACTGTGTTTCTTGTAGACAGTACTCGTAGTAATTCTACAATCTCTTAGAACAAAACGTAAACCGTCATGTAGGAATTTGATTTAAGTTCGTTATTATTTAGAAGTTGCAGACTCTACAGATGCATGTTATTGTAAGATCTGCAGATATTTCAGGCTTGGATGTCTAGACACGAACTCTCAGTCTGTACCAACGACACTATATTAAGTAAAATTCACCATCTTTCATTCTCAATAACAACTGAAATTCTAATTATTATTTTTGTCAGAGTGTGGCCGCGGACGAGTGCAGTAGCCGAGCGACTATGGACCGGCCTAAACTACACAAACCCGCCCAAACAGCTCGTGACGACGTTCGTAAAGCGCCGATTAGAAGAGCACACGTGTCGCATGCGTCGCCGAGGCATACAGTCGCAGCCGCCCAATGGACCTAGCTTCTGTATTGGGGACGCTTAATGTACCAACACCTAAGTCAGGGGTCGGCAACCTGCGACTCTGGATGTGAAACTGCGGCTCTTTAATTCCATACGCAATTATATAATAACGAGTATTGGGCACCATTTCTTTCTTTCAGTCATCTATCCTCACTTTTTACTGCACTCCTCTCCCGTGACAGGCATAGTAACAGAGGTCAGAAAAGTAATTGTGGCTCTTTAAAAACATTGAAATTTTCCGATCAAAAGGTTGCCGATCCCTCACCTAATTCTACTAATTGCATTGAGGATACTAGACCGGACATCATCAAATAAATCTGTGCGCACTATGCTTGTAAAAATCAGGCAAATGGGAACCTAGTGGAATGAGATAGAAATTAGAATATAGTGTGGCTGCGCAAGAGGTATAGAGAAAGAAATGGCAGTGGCATGTGCCGCTATTTTTAATCGACTTTTAAAAAGGAGAAGGTTCTTAATATATTGGCATCTTTTCGTTATGTATGCATTGTTCTTCATAACATAGCGATTTATAAGAATTTATGTGGTATGTATGTTCGCCAACCCGCACTAGGCCAGCGTGGTAGACTATATGGCCTAACCACTCTTAATCGTACTCCCGATTGTAGAGTAGGCCCGTGCCCTGCAGTGGGACGTATATGGGCTGATACAGATGTATTGTTCAGGGTGTCCTTTCTGGTAGCATACCTCAATGCTTAATTGTTAATACTGCTGAGCTTTTGTACTTTAATTGGCTAGCCTGGGACTGATGATCCGTTTTGTATAAGAGCTAAGTTCTTATTAACTTAATCACAAGCTCACACAAGTGCCTCATAAAGTTCTGCGAACTTATTTCCGTCCAAGCCATAAATTAATGTTTGGGTTATTAAAATTTTGCAAATAAATCATTTAAATTATTTTCTATGTGTTTTTCGTTGTTTAAATTAATTCGTTTTAAAATAGTCGATTTTCGATTTAGCACAATTAAGTGGATCGTAATCCTATAGTTATGTTGCACTTTGCGCTAACCACACGAACATTTTGTTATGGACAAAATATATATATATATATATATTCAATATAGAACGAGTAAGGGTCGTCCATAAAATATCCATCATTTTAGTTCCAGGCTAACAATATATATATTTATGTGCTTTTTAGATGTTTACAGTATACAATTATTATTGTTGTAATGAAAATAATTCTAAATGACAAATGAAGACCAAAGTTATAAGGCATTTTCGCGGGATTGTCGTTCTAATGTTCAAGTCTTTTATATTTTTATTAATTATAAGCTGTAAAGTAACGAGTCTCATGTTGGATCCCACTTATTTGTCACGTCGGGCAAGTTTTATATGATACGGCACAGTTTTATCTTTTTGGAGACACCGTCGTTTTTTTTTGCGGTTGCGGTATTATCGAGTTGGTACTAGTCAAAGGTACTAGTTTAGATATTCAGAATAATTGTGTTGTCTAGCCACAAGATTACCACTGATCGATTTTCACATACTATTCATATTTATGTAAGTGTTGGGTGCATTTATGTTGCAAAAACAGGCAAAAAAACTGTTAACTGTAACTAAAATACCACAAAATATGGAACTATTATTTTCTCCTCATGTGACAAATAACAATTTATGAAACTACTTAACGGGAACAATAACATTCAATATTTTGTTTACTACAGTTTGCTCGTTGGAACTACTAAGATAATACCTCAGAGTTTTTAATATATTTTGTCTATACTCTAAAATAAATAAATTCGAAACCTTACATTACACATTATACAATGTTGATAGTGATATTAAATTTTTATGAGCTAAAATAGCTTAAAAATATTTTGCTACATTTTAAATTAGATGAATAAAAAATACTGTGTCGCAAGAATATGAGAATATTGTATATTTATAGTTGCAAATTATGTGTACAATTAAGCTTAAATATAACTGAAGTGTATACAAAGTTTCAGTCATTTTGAAAAATATTTACATGATAAATAATATGATTTATGATATTCATTTTGTTTTTTTATTCGCTCCTTTGTATAATCGATGAAGTGTTTCTTTTGATTTTTTAGGATAATGAAAATATTTTGGACTAGCTGTGCCCGCGACTTCGTCCGCGTGATATTTAACAAAAACTTTATATTAATTCTAAAATAAAAGATTTTTTCTAAAATAAATGTAGCCTTAGTTACTCCTTATTATATCAGCTACCTGACAGTAAAAGTCGCGTCAAAATCGGTCCAGCCGTTTCAGAGATTAGCCGGAACAAACAGACAGACAGACAAAAACAAATCTAAGTTCATTTTCCTTATAGGTATCATGTATATAACGATATGTAGTTGGACAATTTTTTTATTTTCACTTTACAAACAGACACTTCAATTTTATTTATATGTATAGATTAAGGTGTTGATAACGTAAGCTCTTGTATTTGACCGCCACAAAACAGTATTCAGCTGCTTTGTGGTGACCGCCCATGTTCCCACGCCTTGGGTTCTCGCGTGTGATGCGATTTAAATTTTTAGCAATCTTTCATTTTATGCCGCCACTGGTTAATACTAACCATTTTAACTTTAGAAAAAAGTAAGCTATTTAACTATGTACAAAGGTTTTCTGTGATCTGTCGAGCGTGAGCGACATGCCTTGTTTGAAAATTGGTAATCATATTGATACCATGTAGATAATAACTAAAAATACATAAGATGCTTGTTAATAAAGTCGGTTGATTGGTCTAATTTTAAAATCTACGCACAGCATTGATTTAAAAACTAAGGATAGGCCCTTCAGTACATTGGGTACGTCAAAAAGATGGCTGTGAAAATAGCGCCATCTGTCAGAATTTTACGTCAATGGCGGCCATGAAATCGTTTTCAATAATGCTACAATACATGTTATATCGACTTAAAGTAATATAATTTTCACTTAGCGGTGATAAAAAATGTTATCTTTTTTTTTTCGGAACTTTAAATCATCTTTATTGCACCTACGCACAATATAATTAGACATTTGTAGACGACTTACAGACCGGTGCGCTGTGACGTCACAACCGCTGCACTGGTGTTGGGGACCACTTTCGTGACAACACTTTTCTTGCTCTCCGCCCCGTCCATATATTTTACGTCAATGACGCACAGTCATCTCTATGTGCATCAGTATTGTCCGGTAGTAGATCAAAGGTGCAGATATTCTCTTACTCCACTCCACATCAGACCGATTAAGGTTTAAATTATGGTCCGCCTACTGCTCTTGCACGTTTTTACAGGGACCTACGGGGACAACCTGCATTTTAGAGATAAGTGCTAGACCCAATAGTTGATTTTCTCGACTCGACTTATTGAGTTACCATAGACAATTACCTAGTGCGGTCGGTAAAACCGGTTTTTAGAGTATCGATTTTTGAATTGCAACGACAAAGCTCTATTTACTGTTTCTCTATGAGTTTTTGTAAACATTTTAGTTTGAACATGTGCATTTTGTATTTATTTTTTGTTTTGTTTATGTAGGACATGAAATCTTTTGTTTGCACACGTTAAAATATAAAATGTCCGGATATCTCGAAGTAAAATATCCATTCAAATCAAATCTCGGCCTGAATCCATTCAAGGTAAGTATTCATTTATGACAAGAGCGCGAGTGTTTCGACATCAAAACATTATGTGAATATTGTCAACAGTCATGGAAGAGGCAATGGTGTATATTGCGACCAAGTCCAACGTGTTCCGGAGGTAGTTTGGCGGTGTATTGTAGCGAGGCAGGGGCTGCGGCGGGTAGCGTGGAGCTACCGTCCGGGTGTGTAGTGCGCAGGGCGAAGTCCCGCACTCGGCCGCATGCGTTCGCGGTGTTCTCGGTTGAGGAGCCGTGCAAGCCCCGCGTGCTGCTGGCCGCGCCGAGCCTGCACGATGCGCAGCTGTGGATGGACAAAATCCGCTCTTTGTTGAGTGGCAACAGATTATTAGGTGAGTCCCACCTTCAATTGTTGTTTATTGGGGCTATGTCGATGAGTCAGCTGCTGCACAACATGCATTGATAAAATGTGCAGTAAATACATCTGTTTATGGAAAACAAATAAAATAATCATTATTAAAAGGTGCTGCTTTGTAAATAATAAAAAAATAATAAGTTACTTGTAAAAAATGAATGCAAAATATTTCTATCAACTATTAATATAAACAAAATATATTAACATTAAATTATGTATTATTATTAATTATGTATGATCTCATAGTTTTAATTGATTTGTCCGGAATATCTCTGTTTTATTATTTTTTATAACATTAATAAATGTTACAATTAATAAATCTATTTTTTTGTATATTCCACCAGAATCAAATATAGTCCACAATCAAATGTAATAAATTTAATTCACAATCTTAAACAATTTTATTTCTATAGTTCTTTTATCTTTTTATTCAAAATATTTTTAAATCATAAAGACATGTGGTTAGTTGAAATAACTCAAGACAATTAATCTTCAATGTCTTGATTAATTTCAACATCAGATTTTATAATAAGAAATGGCAGAATTTTATAAAAGGCAAATATTGCAAATAAGAAAACAGTAATAATAAAACATAATTGAATAAATTTTGTTTTTATGTTAATCTATGTGTATAGAAAAATTAATATTCTTCCAAAAAAATAGTTGATAAATAGACTATTCTTATAACAGATTAAGTAAATGTATCAGAGCTTTTGAAATTGTTTTAAATGATGTAAATCCTTGTGCATTGGCCTGTGTTCAGCAATGGTGTTGTAGCTATAAATGTTAACGATTATTCAATGGTTACTTGGTGATTTATTTGTATCATAGCAACAACACAGAGTGTTAAACCTACTCAGATCTACCACATTCTCATATACAGTGTTTTTCTCATTCCAAGGATACTATCACAATTTAGTCAGTTCCAAGGTCTATATGTCTTTCTATTTAACAGTCTTAGAGCTCAGTCGATTCATATATTAGTTGTACAATAACAGGTCATCGTTTAAATGCTCATACTAATACAAATGAATGTATGAGCAACATGTTTATTTTGACCATTAAGGTTTAAAGACAGTATAGTTTTGCATAATTTTTATGTTTAGCTGGGTTATATGTGACTCTAGGTGTTTCATATATTTAGTATTATTATTCAAAATAAAAATAATGTCTTTTAAACAAACATGTAAATCATTTCAGTTGTGGCGTAATAAAGTATAGAATATGTTTTTCATCAATTGATGTAAATAAGGCAAAATAATAGTAAACAAAATGCTTCATTATGTTGTTTACATTGTTTGTTACATTGTGGGAATGGCATCATGCATTCTATTAACAACTATTGCACACTCATTAAAAACAAATTAGGGTAAACGTCCCAATCAGTGTCTGAGTGTTGACTGTGGTTTATTTTTGGAATTTGGTTCAGTAATGTATGGTATGCAGTTAGGATTGTTATCAGTGATAAGTGTGAGAATCTCCACTGTAAGTTCCTGGTAGGATGACCAAATTTTGTGGATTTTCCATAGACTATTTTTGTATAATATTCTATTGATTTAAAATGTTATATTATGATGTACCAAAAAATCCTAAATATTGATCTGTATTAAGTATGCTACAGCTATTTTGGGGATGTCGATTTGTGTTCTGTGATATACCAGAAGTATATATCTACATATAGATGTGTGGATATCCATGGGGAATTATTCTGTCTGTTTTATTTCGGTGAATTACTAAATTAATTATTATTGTGCCACCAAATCTCTATCGGTTCAAGTACACGCACCAGTGTCGATTGACTGAGTGCGTAAGCTGGGATTCATATCCATAAATATATACCCTAATCCGTATTGGCAACTGCCGATTGCAGATATACAATTTTAACCATTGTTCATTCTCTGTTTATGCGTGTATCCTATAGTAACAAATTATCGTTCCAATGGCTGCATTTCCCATACCGACGTCATCGTATTGAATGTTAATTTTAATGGTGGACAAAAACAGTGCGTGCTATTGTTGTCACTTTATTGGAATTCACTTTATGTAGGTCCTTTGAAATGTCTCACTATCTAAAAATATCGATACGACATCGACAAAATATTTAAAAGAACATGTAGTGATGTGTACTGCAATTCCCTGCTTCGGTAAAATGTAGTAGATTTAAAATGTTACATGAGTTTCTGGAGAATGGAATTTGCGTCTACGCATAACGATAGGCTAGCAGACTATTCGATTCGATAATTCGTATATTAGATTGCCAATATGAAAATGACATCAGTGGTGCCTCTTCATAATTACTTTAAACTAAAATAATGTGACAAAAAATATAACCCTCATTCTTTACCAGTCAGGTAAAAATTGATGAGAAATCTTTTTAAGTGAACAAACGTGTTGCTGTAAGCGATGCGAGATTATGTAATGCACAAAAATGCATTATTTATAAAATAAGCCCGTCCAACCAAAACCAGGTGCTGCTACTAGTGTTATATAAAAACGAGTACCCATGTCAAATTAACACATATTAACAATAGTAAAAATAATTCCGAGATATTTTAATTGGGTTTTTTTAATCACTTTTATTTAACCACAGCATCATTAGGAAAGTTCGTATAGTGGAATATTACGAGTATCCGTGATGAATCACGATTCACAGGCGTATTGGCGCCACAACATCATAACTCACGATCTGTATCAACATCCATATACATCCCACTGTAGGGCGTGGGTCTTACAATCGTGAGTTTGATGGGGAGGGTTGGCCCATAGTTACCACATTAGCTTAGTCCGGGTTAGCGGACTTTTACATACCATAGAATTTTTTATGATCCGCTATGGTATGCAGATTTCCTCAAGATGTTTTCTTTCACCGTTTAGTGCGTGGTGATAAACTATCAATACATACATGGCTCAAAAGTCAGGTGTGCTTTGGGATTTGAATCTGCGACTACTGTAAACCTTGGCAGCCTTTAGCATGCTCTATATTTCTGCTATTGTTTATTGCACCCACAAAATTTGTCAACAAAAAAAAACATACTATAATAAATAACCATTTGTCACATCTAAAATAACACGCACAAAATTGATTGTTCAGTTTCTTTAAATGGTTTCTTAAAAAATCTCACTCCTTCATAGGTTACACGATATCGTATAAAAATATTAGCTGATCGAATTTGTGAATCACAATTGTAAATCGAAAAATTCAGCTTATTTATACAGGGTGATATTGACATATGGTATTTAATTTAAACCACTTGTTCCTAACCAATATTGATAGTCAATCACCACGCACTAAAACGGTGAAGGAAAACATGGTGAAAAACCTACATACCGTAGCGATTTATAAGAATTTCTATGGTATGTAAGTCCGCCAACCCGCACTAGACCAGCGTGGTGGACTATATGGCCTAACCACTCTCAATCGTACTCTCGATTGTAGAGTAGGGCCGTGCCCTGCAGTGGGACTTATATGGGCTGATACAGTACAGTTCTAATCTAACCTAACCCCTCTAGGTAATATTATACCAAGTTTGATCAAAAACTATCTGATAGTTTTGTAAAAAATCGCGATTTTTGGTTTGAAACTTGTGAAATGTTATTATCGATTCACTTGCTATTTGTGATTGCTATTTATTCCAAAACTAGTATAATATGAATGAGGTTGTAAATGTTGTCTGTTGTTTCAGGCACGGAGCAGTTAAAAGGCTCATACTCAGTATCGGTAGCGCCCACGGAGTTGTCTCGCAAGCTGTGCCTGAGCGGCGTGGACGGGGTACTAACTCCTTCTGCAACGGGCTTGTTGCTCGCGCCTGCGCACAAGCTGGCCACGTTCATCGACTGGGCACATGTGATCGACGTGGTGGTCACTGATGAAGACACCAGTAAAGCTTGTGTTGTGAAGATTGATAGGTTTGTGACTATTCTTTTTTTTGTATAGGGGCATCTGATGGTGGTATGTTTTTATAGTGGTAGATAAAAGTGATTGAAATATGTTGTTTGATGGTAAATGCAGTGCAAGATAGATAGGGTTTTCGAAGCGAGATGTTTATCTATCACTAGTTAATATTGATAGTACTACACATGAGTCAGATAGTAACATAACCAAATGGCAATATTCATTAATACACTCAAGACAGAAGGCTTTGAAAAGAAGATTGGGGAAGATTAAAGTAGAGGTATAAAATTGCTAGTTCTTGTAAACAAATATTTATACTTCACATTAATTATCTCCTGCATAACACGTAAATGTCGCGCCTGTATATCATAGGATTAAGCAGACTATAGATCTTCCCACTCTAGTCCCTCTGGATTGTCAATGTTTCCTAATGCTATCCTCACCTAGGTACTGGTGGTAGGTCTCTCATATGTGTGAGGTCGACTGGGTAGGTATCATGGCAATGTCTATTTCTCCCGCCAAACAGCGGTGTAAATGCATTGTTGTGTTCAGGTTTGAAGAACACTAGCCAGAGTAACTACTGGAAATATTGAGAATTAACATCGAGTTTCAATATGGCGAGCGCAGTGGAAAATCGAATATTGCTTGTTTTAATTCAAGGTGTTGTTTGGTTTTGCTACTGTTCATGAGTAGTCGTATCGCTTATCATCAGGCGAACGGCATGCTCGTCTCGCCATTCATTGCAATAAAAAAAATACTTTGTAATTCATGGTGTTGTTTGGGTTTGTTACTGTCCATGAGCGGTCATAAAGTTTACCATGCTCGTACATACATTGTTATTTTAAAAGAGTACAAGTGATCGGCATACATTGCAATATAAGACGAGTACAAGTGTGAAGTGTTGCGTGTGTGTGCAGTGGGTACCGCGGCGGCGGCTCGCTGCGGCTGTCGAGTCCGTCGGCGGCGGCGCTGGCGGCGGCGCTGCGGGGCTCGCGACACGCGCATGCGCACACGCACACGCGCACGCACCCGCACGCGCGCACCCTCAGCAAGAGCGACGGCGCTCTGCACAAACACACGGAACAACACACAGGTATGTGCGCATATCTATTCAAACATTTGTTCACGTTAATTTATTTCTCTCTTTTTTTATTTTTATTTACTTTTTGTATGTTAAACCTATGTTATACGAGTGTGTGCGTTATCTTGTGGGACTAATAAATGTGTTTCCTTTCTTTCTTTCTTAATAATATATCTCATAGAATAACATTTTTCTTACCATAAAAAAGTTATAAATAATAAATAAAATTACAACCAAAAACCAATTAAATTTAGTATAATATAAATAATACTACACTTATATTCTATTTTTTATGTAAATCGAAATTAAGTACTATGTATTGACTTTTCATATGTAAATGCAATTTAACTGCCTGCATTGCCAAACGAATTTCATTTCATAACTATCATCATCATTGATTTCCTAATTAGATTAACTCCTTCGTATAATGTAATGATTAAAATATTTCATATTTTCCCATGAAAACCAGTCTGCATTATTTAACAGTTTCTTTATAGGCTTTGTGCACACAGAGCAACTATAAATGTAACTAGAAAGTACTATAAAGTTAAATTTACAATAGCGGCACTTAAAAACCGTTGCTACCACTGGCAACTTGTACCGAAAATAAGTAAAATGCTGTTAGTTCTCTTTAAATAAAGTTGTTCTGTGTGCACAGCGCCTTAATATTATAAATAAATTTATTTTATCAATAAGTTACATTTTTACTAAACGTAATAAGCTGACATAATCGTAAAACAATATGACAACTATCAATCATCGACTCATTTAATATGAGATGATGATGATTAATCTAATCAAAACAACTTTTGCATTTCAAAAGTTATCATAACGTCCATGTTGTACCAACTTTAATGCAAATAAAGATTATAATCTATTCTATCTGTGAACTGAAGAACAAGACTGAATATTATATTGATTGAAAGAAGATTGAAAGGTCCTACGTTTACATCTACCTTTTCAAATCATCATATGTTTTTAGACTGTATGCACTGCTTCAACAGTCGTAGTCATTATTCATTAGTCATAATATACACAACTGTATAAACATTAAAGACAAGAAAACTTATACTCGCATACAAACTATTTTGTGGCAAAATGGAATATTGTAGAATTTAATTTATTTGTTCAGTGTAGTTTGTTTGTATTGTCTCCAGGTGAAGTGCGTCGTAGCAGCTGGTACAGCGGCCCGTCGGACGTCTCCTTGGATGATATAGAACTAGTCATGTCCAAGGTAATTAATCCCGTTAGGATCCTTAACAGTAGTATGTAGTGTGAAGAGGCATCTTAGCAGGCCGGCATAATTGAATTGATTGGCATGGGACTTTCGTCTGAAACCATGGCTAAAACGTGTTTGTGCCCCGTTTAAAAGATAGGTTAAGTAGTACTGTTATGGATGAATAGAATGTTGATAACTGTATTTATTTTTATTCTGGCCCGGCATAGTGACCACACTGCAACTGATCGTAAGCGCACATGCCGTCCAGGCAGAGTATCGATTGGCATCAGACGGCAGTCCCATGCCAATCGATACAATTACGCCGGCCTGCTAAAATGCCTCTTCACACTACGGCGGAAGGACCCAGGATTATAGGAAGGAGGGAACACGCGTGAAGGCAAACAATTTCACAGTCTGACGGTGCGGCACAAAAAATAATTTGCGAACCTTTTGGTTCGTGCCGAAATGGTGTGGACCATCAAGCTATGTCTTCGCAAGCCAGCGCGCGTGGTTTTGGTCAGGAATGGATAAATAATTTTGTTGGTTGTTACGTGGCAGGAATTGAAGCGCATACCCAACGGGCAGTTGTCCCGGTACAGCGGCGAGGGCGACCTGGCGCCTCCGACACAACGCCACGCCCCCGCGCAGGAAACACACACTCTCGTCAACATTGATGACAAGTCAGTACTCGGTCTTCTACAATACTCTTCGATCAAATATACACTAGATACAAAGTTCTGTTAAAAAGTGGCACTGATGCATGACATTAAAAAGAGTAAACAAAAAGATCACATATTCCAAATATATTAACACAAATTCCACCTTATTCCTGGAGCTTAAAGTAGCTTTTCACATAATATAGTCTAAAGTTCTGCGACGTTTTGGAAGCAACGGTCGGTGCGTGACTGAAGGCGAAAGAGTGCTTAAAGCACTCTTTTTTGGTGCCATTTTCTAAGCGCTCATGTTGTATCTAGTGTATATTTGATCGAAGACAATACTCTCTATATTAACCCATTTACTAGACATTCAAGTACAACAATTGTATTATTGAGAAAAAAAGTTTAAATGTCTCTATAATTACGTATGCGGGTAGATATACAGCCTGTGCATTGCGTGGTGGCCTGATGGTAACCAGACCAGACACGACTGCCAATATGTTCACGGTGGCCGCAGGTTAAAATCTCAAGACACACCTCTGACTTTTTGGAGTCATGTGTATATTGATCGTCAATCATTCATTACTTTTACTTGCGTTAATGGTAAAATATCTTAAAGAAACCTACATACATGCCACCCTATCATGAGACTTGCAAAAGTGTGTAAGCAAATAAATTTCAGACGACCATGATCTAAGGGCTAAACTAACCTTATTTAATTGTAATAAAATTCAATTTCCAGAAAGTCTGATAATATTTATTGACAATATTGAATAATGTGTGCTGTCAGCATGTCGGATCGCCGCTCGCTGGTGTCCGTGGCGTCGGGCATCTACGAGGAGATCCCCGACCTGCCCGAGGGCGCAGCCCCCGCCTCACACACTGACGAGCCCGACGGACTCTACTGCAAGATGAGCCAGGACCTGCCCGACCCGTTACTACAGGTCAGTTATACTTTCAAACACTCAAACACAGAACATAGCAGTAATAAAGTCGAAGACTGAGTTGCACAAACTAACTTTATCAATACCTTTGACCTTGAAAATGTCAATCCCATACATTAGCAACGTCAAATATATCTCAAATGTATGGCGATGACATTTTTAAAGGCAAAGGTATTGGCAAAGTTAGTTTGTGCAACTCAGCCTTAAAAGTACTGCGTGGTGGCCTGTTGGTAAACGGACCAAACACGGCTGCCAACATGTTCACGGTGGTCGCGGGTTCGAATGCTAGGTACACTTCTGACTTTTCGTAGTCATGTGTGTATTGATAGTCAATCAACTCGCACTAAAACGGTGAAGGAAAACATCGTAAGTAAACTTGCATACTAATTAAATAAAATACATAATTTATTAGAATTTCTATGGTATGTAAGCCGCAATATTGCATCGCGTGTTCGTAGTGTAATTCTGGTCATAGAAAATACTACGATTAGATTCGATTCAACACGTGTTGCGTCGGGTCGGGTGGCGTGGCAATTCAGTAATATGTTTCCGCCTTGATGCTTTCCACCTCTGAGTAAGGCTGATTTAAGAGTCACGCTGACTGTCGGCGCTGACAGCTCAGCGCGGAGCGTACGGACGGGGGTCAGCGCTGACAACTACGCGTTGTTCTAAAACGCTCCTTAGAAGCTTATACATTTCAACTGTCAGCGTCGACGGTCAGCGCGCGGTCAGCGTAACTCTAAAATCAGCCTCATATTTAATGCATGTGTGTTGTGTTGTCAGTTGTCGCTGGAGTGCGCGGGCGCGGAGGAGCCGACGTACGAGTCGGTGTACGAGTGCGTGTACGCCACCATGCGCCGCGCCAAGCGCCGCCCGCCGCCGCCGCTGCCGCCCAGGTACCGCACTACTAAACAAATAACACCCAACACCTACACATAGTTCTGACTCCGCACTAATATCGAGTCTTGTGTCGTGGGCATCATTTACAAAACTTTGGTTATTGACCTCTTTAGTTCATTGTTTTATCACTCGCTTTGCACGGGGGAAGTGGAAAATCATTTATTTCAAACTCCTCCTATTAATTTAACTTTCTTATTGATTTCGTTGCGGGTTAAAGACAAGTTAGACATTCCCGGAGACTCGCAGAGCTTCATGCTCGGTGTCATTACATTGCGTGCC
Source organism: Hyles lineata (assembly GCA_030180105.1). NCBI lineage: Eukaryota > Metazoa > Arthropoda > Insecta > Lepidoptera > Sphingidae > Hyles > Hyles lineata. The sequence goes on from JARJEE010000040.1 coordinate 1,247,838, forward strand.
ACTGTTGATCCTGCGACACAGGAGTTGCAGTGGTGGGTGTTAGGGCGGGACAGTCTCCAGCTGATCTTAAAATGATTAGGTTTTTTTTGCTACAATGACCAGTTATAGTAGTAGTAGTAGTAATGACGTGTGTGCGTGCGTGCAGGGCGCCGTGCGTGACGCGGCACTCGTCGCTGTGCTCGCTGCAGCCCGCGCCGCTCAAGCACCGCACGCTGCCGCGCTGGGACCGCTCGCGACACGCCTTCAGCGTCTTCCGGTACACACGCTCACATAGTTTTCTTTTTTTTTTCTGACCCGGCATAGTGACCACACTGCACCTGATGATAAGCGTAAATGCCAGGCGGAGTATCGACTGGCATCAGACGGCAGTCCCATGGCAACCGATACAATTATGCCCGCCTGCTAAGATGCCTCTTCACACTACGGCGGAAGAACCTAAGATTATAGGAAGGATTATACACGGTGACGGCAAACAATTCCGCAGCCTGACGATGCGGCACTCACCCATTTAATCACCGTTTAATATCAATACAAATTGTTTGTTTACCTTCTTTCTATTTATTTAATAAGTACATGATTGTAAAAAATTAAAACTCAATGCTTACTTTAATATAATGCTATCATAATTCATTTACAAATATGTTGTAGGAAAAGACTGAAAAGCGACTCGCGCATAGCCAGCTCGCCAAAATCGGAAACGCCAAAAGAGAACAAAGACGTTGAGACCAAGAAGAAAAAGTTTGACTTCACACCAACGCGCGACATATTCAAGAGCTTCAAGGTGAGTCGCAAGATGAAAAACCTAAAGATTACCTCAGGGCTAAATAAGGGCGAGACGAAGAGCTGCGAGTTTCTCGACGAGACAGAACACGTGGCTACCAACCGCTGTTCTAAGTCTGTCGAGTGTTTGGAGGATAACGATGAGTTTCTCAGCGATTATGGCGCAGACTTATCGATAGATTTTAATGAAGATGCCGTGGCCGCCCTATCCCTGCCGCAGCAGATCGTGGACCTCATTCTCAACGCCGACCAGCTCGGTAGGATGCAGGTGCGCCTCAAGGAGGATGAGAGCGAGTACATGCCCATGTCGCCCATCGTCGCCCCACCTCCCATCGAACACCACTACATCGCCATGTCGCCCCGTACGAACATCGCCTGATTCTAGTCTCCACGGGATTTTTATCGACTTTTATCAATGCGGTATGAGTGTCGTATACCGATATATTCTATCGACCACTAAATATTGTGACGTGAAGTATATTATACTTCTATTCATGTGATTCAGAAATGTGTTGATTAGTCATCGATAAAAACCTTTATCGAGTCTATTATACAGATAATCAAACCAGACAGTGTCGATTGTTTTTGTCGATAAGAATCCACTTTGTAAATACGCGTTGAAAAATATTTTTTGAAAGTCGATTTTGTAACCCTATCCAGGCCCTGTTTATCGATATTTATAAGTATTCGTAGTGCAGCTATCAAGTTTTAGTCGATAAGCACCTCTTCGTGTTCTAACTTAAGTACGAACAAAATCTTAATGCCCATTTGAAACGAGTATTATTTTCTCTAGAAATTGAATCTCAATTGTACTACATGTTATTAGCGAATTATATATTTTTTGCCATAGTTTAAAAATATTAAAGTAAAATACAAACGCGACAAAATGGCCTAATTTATGTACGTAAATGGAAATAGCTTTATTTTTGGCTACGCAAAATAATTGTTTATACGCATTATAAATTAGCGTAAAACGCGGGACATTAATAAAGCGCCCTCTATTATCTTAATGCCTAAACATATCGATAATGTTCCAACACTAGTGTTAGTGTCGCGATCGTGGCGGGAGCGATTAGACTTAAAACACATAGGCCGTTTTTGATAAATTTTAGTCGATAATCTGAAAAAAATTGGAATACTGAAAAGATATGGTTTGAACGATATAGAAAAGGTTTTAAAAATTTAGGTATGCAATTTAGGAATGAATATTCTAGGAGAATATCTCGATAATCGTAAATGTGAAATCGGGAACGAATAGTGAAGATTTTTCGAATGGTATTTAATGTGAATGTAAAGAAGAGTGTTATGAGCTGTGGGTTGTTGTGGGTAGTTAGACAAGTTTGTATATGTTGAAATGTTAAGTATATGCACTGCCAAATATCGTAGAGTTAAGGATTGTTCGCGTGAAGCTTGATCGTCTTCAATTATCGAAATACAATGTCTGCCTTTTAAGTAAGACCACCGTTTAGATTTCACCAAAAAAACAATCTTTCTGTATTCGATTCGTGTTATTTTAACAGTCGGTAGAAATTAATTAAGCTTGCGATGCATTCGATTCAAAGTTCGATACTCGCGCCAAAACTAATTTTAATAATTGGGTTTTGGTAAAAACCGCTCGATAGTTTGTTTTAATCACGACATAAGACACATACCACTTAATCGTCTTTATTGTGTGTTAAAATATGAATACAGTTTGAATAATTCATAGACAATCAAGCTTCACGTCGAGGTATAGAATGAATGTCTGTCACCAGACTGTAGATTATGGCGAGACGAACCGTTCGAAACAAAGGAATGTGTGAAACCTTGCGCGTTCAGGCGTAGACAACAGTGCCTCCTTAAGATTAGCGCAATGACCAATAAAGCCTTATATTGCCTGTCTTAGAGCCTTTCATTAAATAAGAATAACTGGCCGGCATAACTTTCATGACAATATTGTCTATAGACTACTACGCCTATCAGTGTAGTTATTTGCCGGCCCAGTATAATTGACTGAAAACGCCAGAATTTGGCGTCGACTGAAAGGGGTAAGGCTCAACCCCAATAGAATCTCTTGAAATGTGAGTCAGCTGATTGTAGAATGACTGATTCGTAAAAGTACTGTTTGCTCACGAGGACGCATTAAGTGAAAGGGGGCCCTGACCCACGGAAATGCTGCGCCTGTAGATATCATGTGATTTATGTAAGACAGGACTTTGTCCCAAAAGGCCTCGAAGAACGCATGTAATTCTGAAACTGTTATTCCTGCCAGGGGTTTCCCCGTCAGCCTTTTTTTTTTCTCTTTATTTAAGGGGTTTTTTCAATTATGAAAACGTCACCCCCGATATCAAATACAGCATATACATTACAATTATATTTAAATAGTTCACATATCACTAATATTATAGTTAAACAAACAAACCACAAAAAAATTAAGTCACCCACCCCGCAGTCTTAAACCTTTAATAATTACTTGATAAAGCATTTTAGCTTTGTCCGATAACGGAGATGCCAAAATGGGGATATAATAACCTAGTATATATTTATTTTCACCAAAAGCGGTACGTCTTTGTGCCTCAGTTAGACTGCATTCGCATAAAATATGATGAGCGTCCTCTATTACACCGCATACGGAACAATTAGGTGTATTAACTTTTCGCATCATAAAAGCGAAGTTGTTAAGGGGAACATGACCTGATCGGAGCCTCAGAGCAGTTACAACTTCTTTCCCCGTCAGCCTTGGTCTCTGCTCAATCTGCTGCTTCTGTTAAATTCGTCCATAGCTTCAGTAAAAAAAATACCTTTTCTGATGAAACTCGGGAAATTGGCCCCGCTGTATTGAGTATTGGAGTCAGACATGTGTTAAGCACGAAATATGAATAGGTATTAATACGAGATATACATTATTTTCTTTTTTGTCTTTACAAAAATAATCTAATAACTCGGTCATTTTATTCCAAGTAAGAAATCGAATAATACTTTAAATGCGACATTATTTGGTTTGCAGTTAAAAATAATCGTCCTGATATTGAGTAAATAGGAGATTGTGTAATTAAAATACATACACAAAAAATGTTGACAGTTTCAGAATTATATCCGATCTATACAGGGTGATTCATGGTGTGATGTGTTATAATGCCGGAAAATACTGTCACAAACTTTTTAACCCCAAGATAACCTCATATTACTTAAATGGATAAGTATTAAAACAAATATACGTAGGCATCACAATGTTGTGTTCAATGTTACAAGGAAATAGATCGATAATAATTTGCAAATAAATTAGGCGGTACCTTTAGTGGTTGGACACTTTACCTAAAATAATAGACTAAATGTGGGTACTCTTGTCTGTGACGGTTGGTTTTATTTACAATCTCATCCGCTAGATGTCGCATTACAACATGTCATACTAATGAGACGCCCGCACTTGTGTATAATACGTAGGGTAGTTGTGAATACAGCTTGTTTCGCGCTGAAGTGTTGTGATATTTAATATTATTGTTGAACCTTTCGGAGAGCTTAAACGCTTTTGTTGATTTTTTCTTTGTGTCTATTTAATTGTGCGGTGCGGTGATGAGGTCACGGCCTTTAACTAAGATTGGTGTTTGAAAGCATATACGGAATAAAAAAATTGCTCCTTAATAAAAACTATAAGTTGATAAGCTGACGTTCTAAGAAGCTTGCTAAACGTCTTAGTAGTTCTTATACATCTCAGCGAGAATATAATCATGCGACATAAGACGAATTATTCGAAGGCTCATGAAAGATTATGTAATTTTATCCAAAAAAAGTCATTACCACTAATTATGACCAAAGTATCTTGTTTATTCCCACCCCATTTCCTTTCATTCATTCGCCAAGCGTGTCCTTGAAACTTTGATCCTACTGTTTAAAAGTTATGTTAAGTTTCTAATGACATAATATGGCTCTGCACTAAAATATATCGATACTATGGCCCCATCACCGCTGCGAACATCGCGTGTTGGATCCAAACATTTGCGCATACAGCCAATGTTTGTCCGAAACACGGCCGATCATTCGTGTGTGTTTAGTCAAAAATTAACAGTATTCTACTATTGATATTAAGCCTTTAATGTTTAGCTTTCTCACGGCGTTTTGTTTTATACCCAGTGTACACTTACTTAACAGCTTTACGTCCCTTAAAAGTTGCAAATATTAAAATGTATGTGTGTTTATTTGGTATTGATATTTAATCTGCCTGAAATGTAAAATAATCGATAAATTGATTTTCTGTTATTTTTTAAATAAAATTGCAAGGCCATTCGAAATTAATCTTTTTGATTTGATTTGTTTGATTGATAATGATTTCTTTTGATTTTTTTTAAATCTGACTTAGTATATGTTTAAATTAAATTGAAACGAAGTAATAAATGGTTAGTACATCAATTTGTCGACTATTCATATTTGACTCGATACCGGTCAATAAAATTACTTATATCATTTTCTTAACCAAAATGAGCTTGTCAAGGGCTAATAAACAATATACCCGAAATAATGTTAAAAGTAGTGAACTGGGGATGAAACGAAACACATTAGTTTAATTTCAAATTATCACACTCCGCTGCATTTAGTGTTTGTACTTTAGAATTTTTGTCTACGTATATTCCTAATATTTATATCAGGAACCCTACATTTTAGCCCTAGAAAGACCGTTTTGTTTCTTTAAGGTCTAGTGGGCAGCTTAAAAATACTTCATTTCTGAAAATGGTTTTTGATTTTAAGTAGATATTAGGAATATACATAGTTTCCTTTGTCGTCTTAGGTACATCGTTATTTTTTAATTCTCTAGATTCTGTCTAGACGTGTACTAACCTTTCAAAAAATACTCAGCCTTGCAAATTCTGTTTCTGATACTGAAATGTTTCTAGAGTTTAGAAAATAAATTTATAGCGATGTAACTTTGATGATTATGTAAGTGTTGATAGAAATCATTTGATGGTCAGTTCATAAGTTATTCAACTAGGATAAAACTGACAACTATTTTTTATTGAACAGACCAATTAATGCCAATGTTCCAAAGCTTTAGGCTGCCTGGAATGGGCGGTTTTAGTGTTTTTCCACTCTCTTATAAACATTAAAAATGACAAGTAATCTCTGTATTGCCAGCCGCAATTTATCTTTCATTTAAACCGACTTCAAAAAGAGGAGGTTCTCAGTTCTACTGTATTTTTTCAATAAAGTGTGTCATCACAATCAATTTAACAGTTAATCATGGAAATAGAAACAGATGGACCTATCATAAACTTTGTAAGTGTAGTAATGTACATTGTCATCTAAGAATTATATTTTCTGTTTTAATCCTTAGCTGGACTAGTAAATACAGTGCAACCTGAATATAGCTGCAGGGGATTAGAAGAATATCGTTATACTATTTAATTTGTTACAAAGAGAAAACCTCTTGACAATCAATCTCTCTCAAACCAAGACATGATTTTTTGCGGAATTATTTGTAAATTATTTATATAATTCTTTATTAAGGTTATAAGATGAAAAAAAATGTTATATTGAGGTCATATATACTTTCAACTTATATTCGGCAATGAAATAAATCTTATTCTCTTAATAATCTGATTACGATACATGTGTTCGTAATATATTGGTATATTTTGCATTAGATTTATTTAGATTTGTTTTATTAAAGTACATACATGCATATATAAACTCACGCCTTTTTCCCATAAGGGGTAGGCAGAGACATTTCGCCTTGTATGTTCCGTTCCACGATGTGACAGGTGGCGAGCCTATCGTTATATCGGGCACAAATTCCTGACTGGGTTGATAATGAATAGAAAAATGCAATATCACTTCGCCCAACCCGGGATTCGAACCCGAGACCTCAGCTTTGTAACCGTACCAACTACGCCACCGAGGCAGTTTATTGAAGTGTGCTATAATAAGGTTGCACTGTATTCACATTATAATCCGACTCAAGAAATCAGAGCTAATGCTTTCTTTTTCATCACAATTCACTGATTTCCGATCTCCATAGAACTATTCTGCTACCTTGCCATCATTTGATTTGTATCAGCACACGTAGTGTTAGGTACTTAATTATCACATTATTTACGTTTTACGTCCATTCGTCTGCATAATCACGAGTTTGTCCGCGCGTTACCACGTCTCATCACGTTAGTATAGTTCCCACGACTGATTATATTAAATTAGCGTCAAGGGCTGATTGTTGCCTTCAACTCCATTTATTTATTATCCTTAGTGTTATTCTCATTACCAGCTTTCCTTGTACGAAAGCTCACGTGTGATTTGTGATTTTTAAATTATTAAACGGTTTTGTTTTTGTGAATCTCAATTCCTAGTAGCGGAATACTTTATTTAAATTTTTAAGTGTAATTTATTAAGTGTATTAGGCTTAATAGCTTTACGGCCTTATCTAGAGAGTATTAAAAACTATTTTAGCTGTCAAATGTTTTGTCCCTTTCGAACGAGTTTTTAAGCTTCATTCGCACGGGCGCTTAAAAAGCGTCGACGTTGAAGGTTTTTCACCATTGGTAATATTTATGTTCTTATGAAATGAAATTTAACGCTCAACGTCGAAATCTAACAGAGCTCGATAAAAAAAGCGTCGCGTTTTAAAATCGCCTTCGTGTGAACAAACTTATCGATATACATTTGTTTGATTGCAACGTTTTTTTAACGCGCGTTGAAATAGCGCCCGTGCGAATGGGGCCTTAAATTCATTTTGATCGAAGAAGAGAAAACATTTGATATCTAAAATGAGTTTTGAAACTGTCTGTGAGTATTATTTAATTGATAAATTGTTCTAGTGATGTTATGATTACTGATTCTAACTACCCAATTATCGATAATATACACAATTTTTTTAGCAACAATATAGGTAAATTGGTAGTCATAAAATCACTACTCACATAAAAGACTAATTTTTGATCTTAAATTTGACTCAATTTGAATAAGTTCCTTTTGATTGCATATATTATGGGCGCAATCAGTTTCCTAAGTGATATGTAAGGCAGCTGTGCCGAGGTAGTGGTACAGTACACAGTACAGACAGCTAGAGTGTGATGAGTCTTGTTTATTTATTGTAGTGACGTCTGTAAGGGACACGGGCATTGTGTTGCGCAATAAAGTTTGTATGTGTATTGTATTGTTTTATTTAGTATTTTTAGCCCTTCTTTAGTTTGAGGAGTTCTGCTTATGGTGTGTATTGATTTTTTAATTCAATTAACACGGTTAGATGCCTATTTTTTTTTTATTCAAATACAAATATTAATTTACATTAAAAAGAAAATACGATTAATATTCATTTGGAAAACTAATAAACTGCATTATTATTACTGCACGATTTGAACCTGCATGTAAGACTGGACTGTATGGCCTAATCACTCTCAATCGTCCCTCGATTGTAGATGTGGCCTATCCGGATTCCTTGCAGTGGGACGTACCTGTATGGGCTGATAAAGATACAAACAATATGAAAAACCACTAAAACATCTTTGTGCTTATGTACATAGAGAAAGTCATAGATGTAGTATAGAACATAGATCGGCAATGTGTCATTTTCAGCGCGACCAAAACTGATTTACGATTGTGTGCGTGAAGTTTACATGTGTGCTTGACATATAGTGGTGTACCATGCACTTTCGATAGTATCATATCGATATCGATATAGCTGTCGGCCTGTAGTTGTGAAATAAAATGTTATGGATATATGCGCCTTTTTATTATATATTAACAGAAACTTATTGGTGTGTTTATTTCAATACAGATTGATAAACACACAAATAAATAAAGATAAATTGTCATATTATTTGGAAAACATTTTGTTTGAGATATTTTGTATGTGTCTTTAGTACAGACATCTAATTAAACTGAGAACAAAAAACACTTTTATAAAATAAAACTATAATTTACAAAGTTTTAGCGTTTTCGGTTTATTTTTTTTAATTTCCCGTCGCGAAGTTTCGATTACTTTACAGCTTTCGTAGTCGTAGGGTGGACTCAGTCTGCAACAAAATCCATGATTATTAGTTTTTTTCAATGAGTAAAATTCGCGTAAGTATATTTATACTAGAGTTAAAAAAATATGCTTATTTAAGTCAATTAATTGACTTGTAACACATTGGGAAGTGTTGGACGCCTGCTAGGCCGCGTTGGAGGTGTACGGAGGAGCTTGTAGGAAGTCGTTGGATGCAGGCAGCTTACAACAAACTGATGTAGATATTCTTGTGGAAGCCCTATGTTCATTAGTCGCATTCCTGTGACTGAAGAAAGAGACAGTTTAATAAACTACAAAGGTTTTCTCGATCTCGTCACCTAAACTAATGTTTTTCCTATGAGAATTATAAATTTTAAACCTATACCTAATGTTATGATAAATGAATAATGTTGCTTCAAGGTTTGGATGATGATATTGTGCATAGAAGTATCGCATATTTTATAATAATATTTAATATGTTCTTGTTTTACTATTATAAATTGTCAGCCTCTTGGCAGAGATTGAAACAGGTTCTTAATTCATAAATCACACACATGAAGTGTTATAATAAATATTCCACAAATATAAAAAAATTAGCAAAAGTAAAGTAATAAGTAATATTGTAGAATGAATACTATAATAATGGCCGGGGAAATGTGGCCGAGATAACGCCAGGTAGAAGAAGGAGAAAAATGCACACTATCACAACATACTATAGCCCCATAAAAATGTAGGGAAACATGTGTTGTCATCGACTATTTTATCGACAACCTTTTATTGATCGAACCTGTCAGTCAATCCCTAGCTACTTTAGGTTGAAATTATTGTAAATTCACGTATTTGATATTATTTTTTATACGCAATGGATGCTTTCAGCGTATTAATACAATGAAATACTATATTCTTTTCTACCGATATGTATACACGGATTTCCATTTAATTCTATAATATCGTCACAAAAAAGTATTGTGCAAAAGTGGCCGGTACCTGTGAAAACTGTAATTATTTCGGATTTTTACGCCTGCATGAACCACACCTTGGCACTACACAATGCACTATAATAAACTACGTTTAATAAATATAACCAAGTACTGTAAAATTAAATAAATTATGAAAATAAGCGAATTTTGTTGCTCGCTTAGTTTGACATATTTTGACTCTGGGTCACTGCTGGCTACTTCTGTGTAAACGAATGGTCGCATCATGCATCTCGCTTTAACATATGAGTCAAATTATTCTATCTCTTTCACATTGCCGATCTATGTTTTATACTAAATCTATGGAGAAAGTAGTCACTACGTTCTTCTAATGTACGCGCGTCATATTTCTTTTTAAGATAGAAGTCGCGTTTATTATTATTTTTGCAATAGGCCATCATATAAAATTTTTAAAACAAAAAATCTCGTTGTCACTGTCATTATACATATAATTGACACGAAGCCGTATGTTTGTCACTCGATATTTGGAATAGAGGGTAGTATGTAACAAAATATCAAACTGCGTTAGTTTCGGGAACATTCACATTAACGCTGTGACGGAGATGCTGATTGGTCCACTGCAATTGGTGGGCGTGACTTAATCTGGCGGAGCGTCAGATGTAGCCAATAGGAATTTAGCTCCTTATTATGAATAAAAATATCTCTAACAACTTCATGCATTCCTGGTACTTGCGAATTGACAAGGGGGAAACCTTTGATTATAAATAGTCAGTGTGCCAATGAAGCCAATATAAAATTACCTGCTTTTTATGAATAAGAATATCTCCGTCAAAGTTATGGGTTCCTAGTATTTGAAAGGCTAAAACCGGTTGATTATGAATAGTCAATATGTTTAAGTGTCAACATGCCAATTTTAATAAAATCGCTTTCTTTCGAGAATAAAAATATCTTCGTCAACTTCATGCTTTCGTGGTACTTAGAAGGTGAAAACTTCGCCAATAGTTTACTTGCTTAGAAAAATATCTCTGCCTAAAAATACTACATGTTTTCCTTGTACAAAGCTCAAAAGGGAGCCTAACTTCATAAAGTTTAACTAACTAGGATTGCAAGATAAAAACCATAATTATTGTGTGAAATACTTTAATATGCAAAAAATACGATCGGCTTAAACAAAAATATCACAAAATAAGTGGTTCGTCTCACTGCGCTAACCAACACCACTACGTTAAAATCAATTCAAAATTGACAAATTATTTATCAGTCACTTTGTTTGTATCCGACCAGAAAAGATCCTACTGCGGATTCTGGAAAATTATAAATGAACAAAGAACAATTTTCGAACGGCAATAAAGCATTATTTATAGAGAGCTCAACTAAATTAAATTATTACATAAACGCACGGCTTTTTCCCAGAAGGGGTAGGCAGGGGTGTAACTAGGACACCCACATTTCGCCTTCTATTCTCCGTCCCACGAAGTGATACTGAGAGATGGCGAGCGTATTGCCATATCGGACACAAAATCCTGTCTGGGCTGTCATTGAAAAGGTAAATACAAGCAATTTGTTGTAATCGTACTGTAGTACGACTGCGCCACTGAGGCAGTCGGTGGGTCTTACATTGTTATAGATCGGTATATAATTAACAAATTCAATATCTATTTAGTTCGAATAACGTCTAGATCAAGTTAAGACTAAAAAGTTTCAAATGAAATTGATCAATTTAGCAATTGTTCAAATAATATTAGTTACAATTATTTTAATTTCTGGTCAGATACAAGATTGTTTCTCGCAGTACACAAATAATACATTGTTTTTGAATTAACACAATATTATTTCTAATGACAAAACTTGTATTTAATATAAACAAAGTCATTCGCGGGATTTTAAATTAAACATAAATGCTGATAAAGTGATGCGCGTAATTTCAATCGTGACTTTTTTATTCCTAAGCGTATTTCTATTGGCTAAAAACTTGGTGTTTTGCTCTTCTGCGGATCAACGGATTTTTTTCGACACTACATTATGTTTACTCTCAACGGCTACAAATGATGCGCTTTTTCTGTCCTCGGTATACCATTTCCTCTCTTTTCTCCCCCCTACTTGTTCCTCAAATCTTAGCTACCATACGTGAGCTCTCGGGAACAATTCCAGGCCCTAAAACAAATACATTATGTTTTTCGGATACCCACCTTCGATCAAATATACACTAGATTATATCTCTCTCTTTCGATTTATTGTGTATTTGCTAACAATATGTCCCTCCTAAGTCCGAATTCTCCAGTCCTCTTGGCCCGCAGAAGAGTCAAACATAAAGTTTTCAATTCATAACTGATTATTTGTGACATAATTATTCTAATTAATATGTATAATTGCAGTATTCTTGATAAATCTTAAGCTGGGTACTCACTAGCAAGCCGTAACCATAATCGTTGCATTTATGCTATTCAAAAACATAGTGTGTACGTTGCTCGCGAGCCTACAAAAAGTGGTTCACAGCGAGTCGATCATAATTGTCGATTGCCACGAATCAAAAGGCGTTGGCAGTGTGCGTGCACATTACTCGTAGAACCACATTACTGTTACATGCCAATTAGGGAGAGCGTAGACCACGGGACGGCATGCCAAGGGATTACATGTTTTACTAAAGGATATTCTAAGTAATATATGTCGTATTCCCAGTACAAAATAAATTCTAGAAATTTGGAGGCCACGGCATAAATAGAAACATTGCTAGTGAGTCCCCAGCTTTATAATAACCGTGACAAACACAAATCTATATATAAGGCTTTTGGGTACATTTACAATATTAAACATTCTGTACAAATTACAAACATTTTCTCCAGAACATATAAAGCACAAAAATAATTTACATAGTAGCAGCGAATTAATTGATTTGTTGAAATATTCTTTACTTTCTAAACAATAGAAAGCATTAATTTGTGATGATCAACGTGTTATTTTTACATTATGCTTTACTCGCGATAGTTACAGCATTCTACTTACACATAATTTGTTACGACTTAAATAATATTTTACTTTCACGAGGCCTAAATAATAGATATTAAACCAAATTAAAAACAAGTCCTTATTTAGTAAAAAAAAAACAAGTCGAGCAATTTGATCGTCTTAGTTCTAATAAATTAATTTGTGAAATATAGAAAGAATAAAATTTGATAAAAACACATAAACGTCATACAATTTGATTGTCACACTTCTCATTGGTAAAATAAAATCAAAAGCATAAGATTTGATACAAAATTCCACCACCAAATATACATAATTTGTCATATAAATACCATCTAGTTTAAATCTACGTTTTGATATAAATCTTGTTCATAATTTTTGATCAGTAAAAAACAAAATAATTAATTCTAATTTTTAAATAATTTATGATACTTAAAAGAAATTATTAAATCTGGTAAAAAGAAAATGATATTTTTTTTAGTTAAAAACCTAAATTTACTTGTATTCTTGTACAGTTGGATTCCGTTTAATTAAATTAAATAATACAAAAAATATCACAATTATTACATCAGATTCATAATATGTTAACGACCATATTATTGCCATTTAAAGCCATCATACAAACGCTGAATGCAATAGTTATCGACTAATTCAAGTGCAAAAATAAAATAATTATTATTTTATTTATTCTAATTATATTACTAATAGCAGATTATTTACGAATTAAATCGATTCCCGCATATTTAAGCGAGTTAATTTTTCTATGTGGATGGGCGCAACAGGATTTTGATTTAATAAATCCATATTTGATTCATAAAGAGAGCATATAAAGTTTGCTCAACGCAGGTATCGAACGCTGGACTTCAAGGTTCGTATACCACACAAACAGACATTTGGTCTATTTAACCATGTATTTTCATAATTCTATACACAACGATAACTCGAAATAAAATATTATTAAGTTTTTACTTCGGAAATAATAAGATTTTTCATTATTGTTTAAAATATCAAACAGTAAGAAAAGTTCGTAGACAATATTTTCTTTTTACTAATAATAAATGCATCTGTTTTCGACACTACATACTAAGGCGGACATTGCACGAAATTTCATTAATAGCCGTGATGTTTGGGCAAAATGTATGGAGGTGTTAGGCATAATTTACCATAGTGAAATGCCAATGGGCAGTTTTAGATCTATAGACGTCATAGAACAGTATTGCTAGGGCGTCCTGGGTGAGATTACTGGGATGCCCTGGGAGAAGTTGCTACAGAACTTCTATTTACCACACCAGGGAATGAACTAAAACAATAGTGAAAAGCCGATGAGCAATTTTCATCTATAGACGTCCTAGAACAATATTGCTAGGGCGCCCTGATTGAGATTTCTGGGCCCTGGACGAAATTGCTATGGAATTCTCTTCTGGCCTACAAAGCTATGAAATCATGGCAGTTAAAAAAGAAGAATATGTGTCCGGCGACGCCTTAGAACCTAAAGCGATTACTACCAATGAGACTCGAGGGGTTATCTACAAGTTTCGTTCGACCTGCAATATGGATGAGATACTGCATCACAAATTCCGAGAGTGGTGATAAATACGAGTATAGGATATTTATATCGCCAGCGATTTTACCTTTCACGTAAGTATCTAATTCGCATTATATCTTACTCCCTAATCTAACTCATGAATGACACATAATTTCATATCGGTGTTAAAGAAATCCGCCTAAACAAATCAACTTCGAAATTCAAGATAATAACTCTATTGCGTCATATTCGAGCCTCTATATTGCATTTATAATTATTATGTAACGTCAAAACAATATTATTTGCGCTTACATCATATTATCTCCCACTCGCTGTCCAAGTGGTCGTCTGGCGAGATCACGCGGTCTCTGAAACCATTCTTAGCTTCCAATTTCAGTTCGATATTCTCTAAATTCCACGTGTTGGGTAGTTTCACGACTTTCGGTACTAAATCTATCGGGATCGCTTCTACGTTTTTCACTGGTTTGACAGTTTTGTTTTCCTTTATTTCTACTGGTGTGACTTCTATCTCTTTGTAAGGTTCTTCGATAGTGTCTGGTTCATCTGGTTCTAGTTTTGGACTGGTAATGCTGAGTGACTCCAGGTTTAGCATTTTTGCGAGTATCTTCTCTTTCTCTTCTATTTGCTTTTCTAGTAACTCGTCTATCTCGTCGTTACCATTTCTGGAATGAAATTAATTCGTATTAGAATATACTAAATATAGAACATACATAATATGGAAGAAGTATAGTAAGAAGAAATAAGTCACAAATATACTTTAAGACCGATATTGATTTTTTATTACTAATAACAGTATTTAAAATTGTGGAAATATTTTAGGGGATGTTTTTGTTCTGTTTGTTGATCTTGTAGCTAAAGATACTTATATAACTGAAAGTGTCGGACTAAATCTATCTTCTTAAAATATTTCTTACCCATAAACACTGATGTTCATAACACAAGGCGACGTATAGCTGACATTCTCTGCGGGCTTCCTGACCGGTGTGGCCAGCCGCGGCGTGCTCCCCCCCGACCCCGCCTCCCGCCGCCGGCTCCTGCGGCTGTGGATCAGCTCCTCATCACACTTCCTCTCCATTATACTATTGTACAGCTTCAACTTCCGCTGTAACTCTTCAGACTTGGCTCTACGGAACTCTTCAGAATCGCTCACATCTCGAAACTCGTTTATAATCGATTCTAAAACGTTGTCCGAGATATCTATCGGTAAGTTCTTGACAGGTGGTAATTCGAAGCACTCCTCTGCGCTCGCGACTGTGCCGTTGTCGTCGCCTTTCGTGAACATCGATATCGGTTGTTCCAGAACGCTAGTGATGTACGGCACTGTTTGATCGATGTGCGTGAAGTCGCGGACTGTGTTCACCGCTTGCTGTATCGATGTGGTGAGCGACTTCGTCATTAGCGCGATTGGTTCTTCTGTGAGGAAAGTTAAAATTAGTCTTTATACTAACCTAATAATATTGAATATGCTGTAATATTTACATTGTTAATTACAATGCATATTTCTTTTAGAGTATGATGCCAGCGTATTGATAGTCAATCACCACGCACTAAAACGGTGAAGGAAAACATCGTGAGGAAACCTGCATACTATAGCGATTTATAAGAATTTCTATGGTATGTAAGTCCGCCAACCCGCACTAGGCCAGCGTGGTGGACTATATGGCCTAACCACTCTCAATCGTACTCTCGATTGTAGACGAGGCCCGTGCCCTGCAGTGTGACGTATATGGGCTGATACGACGATGATGCCAGCGTAAAATAGAATAGATAAGTCGCTTAATTAACATAATGAGATGGCGTTAATAGGCTTGTGTTATCTGACATTCTTATCGATAGTAATAAAAGTGCGAGTGATTGACACATTCAGTGCGGTTATCTGACGCTTGGCATATAGTTTCCATGCTTGGGCGCCACGAGCCGCAGTGATTGTGAACTTCTGGATGGATTTTTATGAAATATAGTTAAAATAATCGCGATTACTTCAGTTATTAAATCAATTTAACGATATTAAAATCCGCCCGTGCATATGTCAGTTATTGTAATAAACCAAAAAAGGTTTAAACGCATAACACCCTTACGTTCGCATTAAGGTGTCGCTGTTTTTTATATTCATTATAGTATTTAAAAAACTGGTATACATAATGGTACAACTACTTTATAATCTGGTATATAAAGAGTCAAATAAAGATAAATATTAGATCTGCTTAACATAGTACATTTATGCACAGGCAAGCCACAGAACCATTGCTCAAATACATGAATATACTAGCAAGCAAGCGTAAGGAGAATTAGTAAGAAAAAATAAAAATGCAATTAATTTTGTTCACAGCGTATATTCATATATGTAACAATGGCCATGCTCGTACAGTACGAATTACAATGCATACATTCAAATCATAAACGCAAAAAACAAAATGGTGTAAAACATATTTTTATGTGGCAACACTTGATAATATTTCGCACGAAATTTTAAAACGACTTCAAAAAAGGCGGTTCTCAATTCGACTGTATTTTGTTTATAATATTGACGGCTATAGTAGTATAAATAGGAAGACTTTTTAATTGACGGTAGTTACTCGAAAACTTGAACATTATGATCTATTTTCATTTATTGTCGAGTTAAAAAATGTAGTGAATACTTTCGAGTTAGTATAAGTGGTAAAGATATAAAATATTACAAATATCAAGATTCAAACGAACTCTCAGTTGGGATTTTGATAAAAAAAAGCTTTTATATGCCTTTTATAGATATTTAGTTCTATTTAATTGTGGATGTTCATGGGCGGCAGTGATCATTTCCAGTCAGGTGATCTGTTTGACCAAATTATGCAAACAATAAAAAATATACGGAGTAGAAATGGTATATCAAGTGTTGTTACATGAAAAAACAAAACGACCAATAAAAAAAATCGTTGTAAATGCTCTCACTACTCGGGTAACTACATCAAACATCGACTAATAAAATATACTTGCATGCAAAAAATCAATTCACCCCACACTCAACGTTCGGAAATTGACGAACGAAATTATAACGAAAAAACTTTTGACACTCATCGAGACAAATATGATTGAAAGCCTATTTTTGCGCCGTATTATTAGATTTTTATTATTTGAAAAACATTTTTTTTCTTACATATTTTTTGTTCTTGGAAACAAAAAGCACGCGATGGACCGATTGTTTTGCACGCAAGTGTATATTGTTCTATAATACTTGTATCAATTCAAGCACGCTAATAACACTCTAAAAATCACACAGGGCATCTAAATAATAATTAGCCATCTAAAAATGTACATGGTGAGGGACACTCACACATAATTGATGTCTTGAAATAAAACTATTTTTTACGGATTTTATCGTGGATTTGGTTTATTTATTAACGTTTCGATTACTAAGTATTAGTAATAGTTTTATTTCAATGTGTGACATTCGCGTAAATCTATGAAACCACAAGTTTTTTAAGTCATTTTAAATGAATTTTTAATTTCACATATCTATATATTTCATATTCATGTATAAATCGAGTACTGGCAGATGCGTACTGACATTTTTTTTTTGCTATTTAATTTAGTAACCCAAAAAAATTTGTAATGCTTTTTTAAATGCTAATAATTAATATTTATCTAATAATCTATCTTCTCACGACTACTACTATCTAAGAGTCTATACCGAAAATATGCTAAAATTATAATATTTGAAGTGTGGGCATTTCAATAAAATTTAAAAGCATCGTTCAATTCGTTTCTCCATTGATCCTTAAATACCAATTAAGATAATATATAAATCTTGGCTGTTTTACTCTACTTGACAGCCTCCGTGGCGCAGTTAATTAGACGCCGAGACAAATGTTTGTGTGATCCACAGGTATTTGTTTCGGCTCTAGTAGTTCCTGATACTCACGACACAAGACCCGATCTTAGTGTGTGGTCAGGACTATGTATGTGACTATAGGGTGTATTTATCATTATTATTTAAATACTTAATTTATTTAATTACGTATCCCACTGAAATATAATATTACCATAACAATTTCTATGAAAAGTCGGATCAAACATAATGTTTGAAGCTTGGAGAAATACTTCATAGAAATAAGATACCTAAATATAGCACCAAAAGAAATAACTAGGGAGCAGCTAAATGTTGAATTCATTGGCTTATTGGATTCACCAATATTGGTATTAAACTTTAATAAACCAGTTAAACTGTGGTCAAAATTGCCTCGTTAAATGGAAGTCAAATAAAATACACTAATTTTAACACGCATCAAACAGTGTATAAGAATAGCCATTCAAACGTAGTAGTTTAATTTATAATAACCAATAAAAGCTAAGGAAAATGCGTTTGGAATGTCTTTCATACCAACCAAACCTGATTTTAGGATGAACTGGTTTCTGTTAGGCCCAATCAGTTCTCCCTACTCGCAATAGGAGACTAGAGTAACCTAGGCTAAACCAGAGTAACAGATATAGGACGGTAACATATGCAATTTTTTTTTTATTATTTTTTACATAACTTCGTTTGATTTGCTGGTTCTATTAAATATGTTCATAATTGTTATTTTTAAATTACTTGCATCTTAAAATCGCGACTATTTTATTTAAAAAAAATATTAAAATCGATTTGTCTACCTTCTTATAATTAACAAAACAAAAGTCTAGTCTTATAAAATAAAAAAATAAACTCTGCTATAAACGAATTTATATTGGTCCTAATTTGGTATCAGTTAAGGCACTTAGGTCTAGGTTAAATCTTAAAATACTACCTACTTTAAGAAAACATACAGTGTGCTTTAAAAAATCGTGAATAAGTATCGATTATCGATAAAACTTAAAATCGATAGCATCGATAGTTTTATTACACCCTGTTTGAGTGGATGGCACTAACCTTTATGGCGGACTAAATATTTGTTCATCTCTACTGAATTATATAGTAATCGATAATGTTTAAATACATTATATCTTTCATTTATTTCTACATTCGTTTTAATGATAATAAAAAAAATACGGTTGGTTACCATATTATTTAGCAGAGATATTTAACTTAAAAAACAACCTTAAAATTGTGCGTGTCCGAAATAATTTCGTCTGTTAATAAATTCTTATACTACAATACATAAGTAATTTGATTTTGCGCTATTCAAAAATCATACTATTACTAAAATAATACATGCAAAGGACGGACAAATTTCATCATAATCAAAGCCAAACTAAGTACATAAAAATGGTATATTTCACTCCAAATTCACCGATTATACTCAAAATGTGTTGCCAAATTACTAAATTATGTAGTATAAATTGCAAAATAAAGTAATTTTATAGTCATAAAAAGTATACTACATAGTTTAGCGATGAAAATGGAGCGTCACTAGAAATATACCCTGCATATAAAATTTAGCAATACTTAGCACTAATACTGAAAATTAAGTACTGATATAATAAGTACATCACGAATAGTCAAATTCAGAGATATCGATCGATTCGATAATCATTGTAACAATTTAAAAAATATTTAGGAAGACGATACACATATAAATGTTCATCTATCAATGATGAAAGATAATTGTATATTTTAACTTGCAAAAGGATTCTATGAATTTGACTAAGTTTTAACAGTAGTCAGTGAACATGGAAAATAATATAATAGATATTCATATTTACTTCTCAATAATTTAGAAAAAGCATAGATTTAAAACCTGCTGTTCTAAGTTTCGTTTCATTAATTTGGAATGTTCTGTATAAGGTCACATTTTCAAGACCGATTTATGTAAACATATATTCATTAACATTATGCATAATAATATAATAATAAGTTTGTTTCAACAAAAGGTACAAAGATATCGATAAAAAGCACTAGACCCCACACTAGGATTCCCTGTGTTGTGGGATCTAGTCATTCTAATAATACGATCCGCCTTATTCACAGGCAGTTTTAAAACCTATTTTAGTTAACGAATGTTTTGTCCCTTTCGAACGACTTTGAATTATGTTTAAGTGAAGAAGACAAAACAATCGATAACTTTTTTTATAGCAGTGAATGGCGAGACGAGCATGCCGTTCGCCTGATGGTAAGCGATAGGACCGCTCATGAACAGTAGCAAAACCAAACAACACCTTGAATTACAAAGCAATGCTTGGCATTCTACTGCCTCGCCATCCTAAGACATAAGATGTTAAGTCTCAATGTGTCCAGTAGTTACTCTAGCTACAATTTCCTTCAATCCGAAACACAACAGTGCATTCAAACTGGTGTTTGGCGGGAGAAATAGACATTGCGGTGGTACCTACCCGGGCGGCCTCTCACATATGTGATCTACCCCAGCAACTAAAATAGATTTTAAAATTGTCTATGAATAACGCTGCACATATTGTTTTAATTAAATGTTATTAATATTTATTTCCATGCTCTCAGTCATATTAATTATCAAATAGTAATCATCAGTGATAGAGTGAAAAATAAAAGTGATAAGATAAGCAAAAGCTAGGAAAGGCGTATCGGAAACAAAAACTAAACAATAGTCATAAGACGTTCGTCATTTCAAAAATAATTTTCAGTAAGTAAATTAACCATTATTTTGATTTATCACACATATTACTTCAAGACGTTTATGTAGAGCAGTAAATAATGAAAATGGAGTCTAGAATGCAATGTTTTTGAAGACAATTCATTCCAATACTATTTCAAAGATTTACTTTTTCCAAGTTATGAATGATCAACCTATTGGTGTAACTAGATGGGACGATATTATAGAAATATAAATCAAATTTAGATTTTTATAGGTTTCTGTAATTTAAGAATGTTTAAACATTGACTAAATATGTAATTATTTCTGTTGCGAAATCAATTATATTGATATCCAAACTGACTTTTAATTTTCTAATTAAGTAAGCAAAGGGTCTATCTAAAATAAAAAAGACAAGGTGTGCATGACAAACATTTTGGGTAGCCCTTAGTTACACCAACTGTGTTGAAATTACTCACATACAGGCTATATCGATACTGCTACCGAAAACGAAGCCAGGTAGTATTAGTGACATTACGCAACTAAAAATTACGTAAAAAAATTGAGACCACTTTTTTAAAATTTTTTTACTATCGCCGTGCTTGGGTTGTAAATACGTTTTCGGACCAAAATAATAATTTAAAACCTTGCGTACCATTGCGTTTTTAAAAATAAATGTGAGTATATTATTATTTCAGTGAAAACTACGTACGTACCAAACTCGACGATAATTAAAAAAAATACAAAAGAAACAGTCGCTTTTTATTGCGAATTTTATAGTTAAGTTGGAATAAACTAAAACTATCGCCTGGCTTAGTTTTCGGTCGCAATTTGGATATAACTTGTATAATGTAATGTATTACTATGGTAAGTGCTTCGATCAAATATATGTATGTTATGGGCCAAGTGATTAATGCGGGCAGCATGAATAATGCCCGATTAATCACTTGGCCCATAACATGTATACTAGATACAGGCTCTGGAACAAAATCACACGCCAAAAGTGGCCGAGGTTGCTTATACTTATACATTTGAATTTCGAACTACGAGTAGCAAAAAGTTTTAAATTTAAATCAACTTCCGGTAACAATAAACCTTATTCCTTTGGAATAAGATTTATTATGTTTTGGACCATACTAAAATCGAATAGGACCACACACTTGTTTGAGGTGTTATTTCTCTTAGCGTTTTGAAGGCCGTTACTTATAATCTAGTGTATATTTGATCGAAGGGTAAGTGTGTATATTTATTACTTTGTGTGAGGTAGTATACAAGGTATATCAAGAGTGCTACTGAAAATAGAGCCGGGTGGTAGTTTTAGTGCCTATAAACACAATGAAAGTGAAAGTATTTCAAAGAAACGCGATATTTCTTTTTTTGATTTTTTTTAAATATCGTCGTATCTGGGTGGTAGATCCATAGTTTCTGCTAAAATCATAATTTTTACACTTGCATAACATAGTGTCTTTAAAAAAAAAAGGGTGTACACTATTCATTTAGAAAAATCTATGAGAATTTATCAACCAAATACGATGATAGAAAAAAAAGCGTTGTTTTTCTTCCCGGCTTCACTTTCGGTAGCAGTCTTGATACACCCTGTATAGTTTGTTTTAATGTGTGTGTGTCTGTGTGTGTATGTATGTGCTAGTGTGACCGACCTGGCAGCGCGGCGGTGTGGTCGGGCGCATGCGCGAGCCGCACCAGCGAGCGGGGACCCTCCAACACCCAGATCTCGTCCTTGTGCACCGATACTGACAGAATCCTGCCAATCAATACTTATAATCACTTCACTGATACTTACTAATTGGAAAACTGAGGACGATTTAAATTCAATTGATTTCCTTAGTCTTATTCGTAATTACTTTTAAAACGTGTATTATCGAATGTATTGTCACTTCAGAACATCTTTTGAATACTGTTTGAGGATAGGAGCCAAAACATTTGATAGCTAAAATAGGTTTTATAATTGTCTATGAATACGGCCTCCTGTGTCTGATGGTAACGATGAGATGACTTATTAGTAAACAATAAACTATATTTTTACAGAAAAATAGAAACACCTTGCATGTTTATGTCTTGTAAGGTTTATCAAAAAAATAGCCTCTCGCCATATCGGGCACGTATTCTTGACTCCGGCTCGATAATGAAAAAAAAAACCAAATTTGCTTTGTTCCCGGTTTCGAATCCCGACCCGAGATTCGAACCCGAGAGGTTTCGAATCCCGACCCGAGATTCGAACCCAAGACCTCACCGTTGTAACCCTACAACTACACCACCAAGGCAGTCGAACAAGTTGCAAATAAGTAACAAAGCAAGAAAGTAAGTAACAAACCTGCGCAAATCATCGACGACGGCGACGGCGGTGAGCGAGCGCGGGTCCAGCACGTACAGGAAGTGTTGGTTGTGCGACACCAGGAAATGCTCGCGGAACACGAACAGAGGGCCCAGGTTGTATTCCCGCTCCGAGTGCGAGTGCTTGCGCTGCGACGGGTTCAGGAGCTCCGCCACTGTGAGCGGGTTCGATATCGCCTCCTGGATTTAAATAATTTAATTTAATTACAGCTCATAATTACTGCTCATTACATCACTTTATAATCGAGAGATGAGATTAAAAGTGCTAAGGGCACTTTCTAAAACGTATTTAAAAAAAATGGTAACATTAATACAGTGAAAAGGTATATATACTTCCGAGTTCTATACTATTTTTATTCCTAATCTTATCCAGCGAAAAAATATTCCTTTTCCAGGTTATTACCCCTCCGTGTCATTATGTAAAGTTCGAAGTCCTCTCTATCAACATTCGATTATTTTAGCAGTGGACCATGATCAGCTGATATCATACACTGTGATACGGTCAAGGCTGGAATATCACTTCCAAGTGGAGCAGTGGGCTATGAATAGGCGTGACGACAGTATCAAAATACCAAATGTTTTATGTTAGTGGGAAATACATATTAGAAGGGTTTAAAACGATGTTTTAGTTTTAATCCAGAATTGGAGATTAACAAGATTTTCAATAAAATAAAAGTACAAAATATAGCAATCGGCCATTTTGACAGAAACACTGGTCACGACGCATGATTTCACGCCTATGTAAACTTGCCGTAAACATTACCAATTTCTTTAGAAATGTGGAATGTGAATTTTACCGGAACCACTTATTAGACTTTAGAATTCATTTTTATCAAACGAAATATGTTTGTTTGGTTAACTTTCTTCGCTGCGCATAGACACAATTACATGTTTACCTAGTGGTGACGTTATAACGGACGTCATGACACCTACTAGCTTTTTCTGTGCACTATTGAAAGATGATTAGAAAAATGGCTTAAAACTGTGTTAAACCTATGTTAATTATTGAAATATAGATTATTTCGTATATAATAAATGTGTATCCGTATTAGATATAGAACATGATTTTAAAATAATTCGTCATGCCTATTAAAATAGTACACAGTGGGTCAGGCATTTAGTATGAGTGCGGGTGTACCTTGAAGAGTAGCGTCTGCAGCACGTCCCCGGCGCGGTCGGCGCGCCACACGCGCAGGCCGGGGCGCGCGCAGTACAGCGCGGCCGGCGCGCCGCAGTACGAGTGCGCCACCACCGCGCCCAGCCCGCACAGGCTGAGGGCACACTTGCATTCTACACTGGGGACTTCCATCAAATATATCTACATACCTCTTAGGGACGTATATAGACTGATATAGAATTTTATAAGTTTTTTTAGTATAATGTTTTATAAATTATACTGGTACCACTGCAATGTCTATTTCTCCCGTCAAACAGCAGTTTAAATGCACTGTTGTGTTTCGAATTAAAGGACATTGTAAGCAAAGTAACTACTGGACACATTGAGACTTAACATCTTGTCTCAGGATGGCGAGCGCAGTGGAATGCCTCACATTGCTTTGTAATTCAAGGTGTTTGGTTTTGCTACTGTTCATGAGCAGTCGTATCGCCAGCGCCGGATCTAGGTTTTTTTCGAGGCGGGGCAAAAACTGAAAAATGCCGCCCCCCCTTGCCTATATTTTTATCTTAATCATCATCATCATTTCTAGCAACCAGGCGCCCACTTAACACAGGACATCGGGAAAGAACGTCATTTTACCACCATGTTAAGCCTTTTTACACGCTTTATATTAGCGTCACTTTTGAGGGTTAACGTCACACACGTCTGTAAGCTTTGACTCTAGTTTTCCTACACGTAAACCCTGGGTAGTGCCAAATGAGTGACACAGTTTGTGGTGGTGGGACTTAAGTGTCCGTCTTGGTGGCGATCACCGTCCACGGGACGTAAAGACCGTAATAGTGATCTGATAGTGATTTTGTACGTATTTTTGATCGCTCTCGAAGGGAGGAGTGTTGACCCGCCGGCCAAAGAGACAGTACAGTACAAGAGCCCAAACGTGGCTAACCTTCACGAGGGGCTGCCTCACCATGTCGCACATAATCTTAGGCGGGTACGTCGTGCCGGTTGGTGACCGGATGTGGCCGACATTTAGCGACATGCCGACCCTTTCATGCCGATGCCCATTCGGCCTACTTAATGCCTGGACTTTGGCTTCTCGATGCCTCTTCATCAAACCCATCCCTTCAACTTCATGACAGCGCAATTAAACAAAGCAGGTCTTTCAGCGGTGCATAACCCCACCATCGCGTTCACTATGGAGTTCACCAACATCCGCGAACTCCGAACAGGTTGTAACAGGTTGGATGTACTACGGACAATAGGCGATGCGGATGAGCGAGTAACACCTAGTTGACTCGCCGTGCCACCCGGCGCACTTCCTAATATGGCTCCTCACAACTTAGGTAGGCATAGATTTTCTCTGCAACGGACGCCCAAACCGTGGGCGTCCGCTATGAAGCCACGAGTTCTGCCGCACATCTTAGAGTTTGCCAGCGACCCCAATGACCCCTATTAATCGCCTCTTACGCCAGGCAAAGGAAACCGTGAAGGAATTTTGCCGCCCTTTGACCACGGGGTGCGTGAAAACAATAAATAACCGATTTGAAAAAAAACTATATTTTTAGAAAGGAACTCTAAAGACTATAATCAATGTTAATAGGTGTTTTTTCACATTTAAGCATGATTTTTTATAATGTATCACTATTGGAATATTTTATAATATCCAAGTATAGATATTTACTTGGGAGTGTCCTACCCCGAATTCCCCCCGAACCAAGGTCTTGTTGCACCTGTTGCACCTGAAAAAGTTCTCT
This sequence comes from Hyles lineata, assembly GCA_030180105.1. NCBI lineage: Eukaryota > Metazoa > Arthropoda > Insecta > Lepidoptera > Sphingidae > Hyles > Hyles lineata. Next base: position 1,273,737 of record JARJEE010000040.1, read on the forward strand.
ATAGTCTTCGTCGCATGAAGAACCGGAAAGCGGTAGGGCCTGACTATATTCCGATAGAGGCGTGGAAGTCGTTGGGGCTTCATAGTGTGGAGCTTCTTGCTGCGTTATTTAACCGCATCCTAAATACCAAAAATATGCCTGACTCATGGTGGTTGAGTGTGATAACTCCCGTGTAAAAGGGTAAAGGCTGTGTTCAGGAATGCGGAAAATATCATAAGCATTAAGGTCATGAGTCATACCATGAAGCTTTTCGAACGCGTCATCGAGTCCAGGCTCCGCCAAGAGTGTACTATCTCTGAGTGTCAATACGGCTTCCGTCCTGGCAGTGGCACTACCGACCCGATATTTGCACTCAGGATGCTTGGCGAGGCATACAGAGCGAAGAAGACGCCACTGCACATGGCTTTCTTAGACCTACTGAAGGCCTTCAACTGTGTGCCGTGACAGGCAATCTGGTGGGCGATGAGAGTGAAAGGGATACCGGAAGCCTATGTGGACATTATCAGAGACATGTACCTCCGATCCGAATCCTTCGTTCGGACTGCCATTGGCGATACGAATCCTTTCCCGATTGATGTCGGTGTGCACCAAGGCTCGGCGCTGAGTCCATTCCTCTTCAGTGTTGTGCTCGACGTCATTACGTCTCACATCCAGGACCCTGCGCCCTGGTTGTTGGATGTATGCCAATGACATTGCACTGGTGGAGGAGGACCGGCGACTTTTGGAGCGCAAGGTCAACCGGTGGAAGGAACGCTTGAGAGCGGTGGTCTGAAGTTAAATGTGGCGAAGACCGAGTACATTTTTACTGATGGTAGGTCTCTCATATGTGAGAGGCCATCTGGGTAGGTACCACCGCAATGTCTATTTCTCCCGTGAAACAACACTGCTTAAATGCACAGTGCATGCACAGTGTGTTTCGGATTGAAGGACGTTGTAGCCAGAGCAACTAGTGGACATATTGAGACTTAACATCTTATGTCTCAGGATGGCGAGCGCAGTGGAATGTTGCTACTGTTATGAGCGGTCGTATCGCTTACCATCAGGCGAACGGCTTGCTCGTCTCGCCATTCAATGCAATAAAAAAAAAACATGGCTTGCGGGAGTAAGGACCCCCAAAGCATCGTGATAGGGAACGAACTTGCCGTGAAGACGGACAAGTTCAAGTACATTGGGTCCGTACTGCATGAGTCCGGTGACAGCGCCCTTGACGTCAAAGCCCGTATACGTGCTGCTTGGGCTAAGTGGAGGGAGATCTCGGGCATACTCTGCGACCGCAGGATGCCTACCTATAAAAGCCTCGTGCGGCCGGTTCTCCTGTATGGGTCTGAGACGTGGCCTGCCCTCAGCGGCACGTCCAGGACGTCAACGTCGCGGAGATGAAGATGCTGCGGTTGATGTGCAACGTTACGCGTTTGGACAAAATCTGTAACGAACACATCCGTGGCAATCTTGGTGTCCGCGATGTGGCTGATAAACTCCAGGAATCCCGCTTGAGATGGTATGGTCACATCCTAAGGAAACCGCAGGAGTGCGTCGGTAATGTGTGCCTGAGCCTCAATATTCCCGGACCTCGACCGCGGGGTAGACCAAAGAAGCGCTGGCTCGATGTCGTTAAGGAAGATATGAGGGTCAATGGCCTTACTATTGAGGATGCCGAAGATCGGGCAAAATGGAGGAGAATTTGCCGGAAGGCGGACCCTGACACCGGCTGGGATAACGCCAGGTAGAAGAAGAAGAAGAAGAAGGTCCAAGTATAGATATTTAATAAAGTGTTTATTATTAAATTGTCAACGTGGAAACGTGGGAACATATTACTTAAATATTTTAACTATTCTTAATTTTCAAACCCCATTTTTTCAGTGTGTAAAATATTGCCTTTTATTATTTGAGTAAATCAAAACAAAAAAAATTGGCCCAGATTTGCCGCCCCTTCAAATTTGCCGCCCTAGGCTCTAGCCTACTCAGTTTACTAGTAAATTCGCCACTGCCTGTACCACATAAAAGATGTTCGATGGTTAATCAACTAAAACTAACTACTAAACACAAATTGGATATTTGAAACTAAACGTAATTGTTGAGATGGATAAATTATTATACATTCCAAATATTAAGTTTTCATCTCTTTTTCACGCGCCTTTATCGCATAATCACTAATTCGCGCACGGCGAAAAAAAAAGTGTAAGTGGTGTTACGTTATTGATGAGTTTTGTAGTTGTCTCCCAAGATTCAATATGCCGCCCCCTGAACGTGCCGCCCGGGGCACGCACCCCGACTTGCCCCCCCCTAGATCCGGGCCTGCGTATCGCTTACCATCAGGCGACCATGTTCGTTTCGCCATTCAATGCAACAAAAAAAAAAGTCCGCCAACCCGCACTAGGTCAGCGTGGTTGACTACATGGCCGAACCACTCAATCGTATTCGATTGTGTCGGAGGCCCGTATCCAGCAGTGGGACGTATAATACTAATACAGCAAGTGTGCCTGACCTCTTCCTCTCGCGCTTGCCGAGCTGGCGCACGAGCCAGCAGGCGCGCGGCGCGTCGGGCCGGCGCTCGCACACGATGCTGCGGTACACGCTCGACACCAGCAGCGTGTTCTGGTAGCAGCTCATCTGCACTATCTCGTGCTCCTCGTTCACTATCTCCTGGGACTTGCACAAGTGCTGCCAAACAATAAAAAAAAATATTAATCATTTTGATAGCCTCCGTGGCGCAGTCGGTTACACGCTACCTGTGAAACGAGAGGCCGCGGTCTTATCGCTCCGAGTGATCTCTGCCAGACAACCTTAGGATAGATATTATAAGTGAAGGAGGAGGAGGCAGTATAAAAATAAAGAATAAATGCTCAAAACAGAAAAAATAAAATATTAATAAAAAAATTATTAATATACAAGTAATACTATTAATACATATTCGTAACACATACGCTATATACATGTATATACCTAAAATACAAATAACATAAATATAGAAAACAATAACTTTCTAAATTTCCTGTTTACGTACATGCTGTAAGCTGAATACTTACGTCACAATTCCTTTTGCCTGCGTATTACGTCACACTGACAGGATCGGTCTAAAATAAATCCCGAGGGGACTTATTTTTAACCAGTGTATAATATCAATGAATAGTTCAACTAAGGAAATCGGAAACATAATTCATAGCTCATTCTTGTCCGACCCTAATATAAATGTTGTGACGTCACTTTAGGTGCACGCATGTAATAAAGACCTTATTTTCAAAATACATAAAAGAAATGCAAATTTTATGAAAAGTATGCAATAATGTAGTTGGCGGGGAAATAGATAAACAATCCAGATTTTAAACCGATCTCTATTCGAATTGCATGCATTTACAATCCAAAACATTGAATTGAAAAAAGTATTTTTTTGTTGCCAAAAAAATATTTTTTCACCAGTCATAAGAATACATACCATGTAAAAATCAATTTCTGTCATAATAATCACTCCATTTTTGTCGCCGGAAAACAGCCGCATGCCGTTCTTGGACCATTCTATCGACGTTATACTGCTTTTATGGAGGTCTCCGATGGTGTACCTAAAAGATAATGACTTTATTACGATTTTAAATTAAAAATTATTACATAAATCAAGTATACAGAATCAAATTTTATATTTTCTCTCAAAACATTCTTGTTCAGATACAAACAACTGAATATAAAAATACCAACGAAACCAAGTTAACAAGTTAGTTTGTTTCGAAATATTGTTTTTTTATTTTTATGTAACATTTATGTTACGAAAATTAATAATTTAATTGATACATAGCTATTTTGTAGTTAGTAGTTTATATAAACGATATTTTTTCCGAAAAAAATAATTACCTTTCAACCTTAGGTTCGATTTTGGGTTTAAAAACGTCTGGGACATTTTCAGGGTGCTCCTTTGGTATCTGGAACACTGTGACCTGTCCTGCGGCGTTGCCTGCCCCCACCATGTAGTCCACTGTGCTCACTATCTTCACATATGTGATGGGAGAATTTGAGGCCTGCAATGTCAAACAATATATTATAACAGTCACATTAGACCTATCTAAACTGCAAGTTTTGGGTTGTAGGTATTAGAAACTATGAGACGGTCTCACAACGTACATAGGAAAAACGAATTAACTAATATTAGTGTAGTGTGTAGTAGTTTAAGTGCGTGGTGGCCTAATGGTAAACGGACCGGATGCGGCTGCCACTGTTCACGGTGGTCGCGGGTTCGAATCCCAGGGCACACCTCTGACTTTTCGGAGTCATGTGTGTATTGATAGTCAATCACCACGCACTAAAACGGTGAAGGAAAACATCGTGAGGAAACCTGCATACCATAGCGATTCATAAGAATGTCTATGGTATGTAAGTCCGCCAACCCGCACTAGGCCAGCGTGGTGGACTATATGGCCTAACCACTCTCAGTCGTACTGTCGTTTGTAGAGTAGGCCCGTGCCCTGCAGTGGGACGTATCTGGGCTGATACAGATACAGAATATTAGTGACTCACGGTCCGAGTACAGGATCAGAGCACGAAGGCTATTCCACTACAGAGAGGCGTGAGACAGGGAGATGTCATATCTCCGAGACTGTTCACTGCCGCGCTGGAAAATGCCTTCAAGCTCTTGCAGTGGAAAGGATTCGGCATCAACATCAACGGCGAGTATATCACTCACCTTCGGTTTGCCGACGATATTGTAGTCTTGGCAGAATCGCTGGAAGACCTTAGCACTATGCTCGAAGACCTTAATCGAGTTTCCCAACAGGTGGGTCTTAAAATTAACATGGATAAAACGAAGATCATGTCGAATATCCATGTTGTGCCCACCCCCATTGGAGTTGGGGGCTCGACTCTCGAAGTTGTAGACGAATATGTCTATTTAGGACAAGTGGTCCGGTTAGGCAGGTCCAACTTCGAGAGAGAGGTCAATCGGCGAATCCAACTCGGTTGGGCAGCGTTCGGGAAACTTCGCGACGTCTTCTCGTCCAAAATACCTCAGTGCCTAAAATCGAAAGTCTTCGATAGTTGTGTGTTACCAGTGATGACATACGGCACCGAGACGTGGCCTCTCACTGTGGGCCTCATTAAAAGGCTCAAAGTCACTCAACGAGCCATGGAGCGGGCTATGCTCGGTGTTTCCCTACGAGATCGAATCAGGAATGAGGAGATCCGTAGGAGAACCAAGGTTACCGACATAGCCCATAGGATTGGCAAGTTGAAGTGGCAGTGGGCCGGGCACATAGCTCGTAGAACCGATGGCCGTTGGGGCCGAAAGGTTCTCGAGTGGAGGCCACGTACAGGCAAGCGAAGTGTCGGACGCCCGCCTACAAGGTGGACGGACGATCTGACTAAGGTCGCAGGAAGTCGCTGGATGCAGGCCGCTTCCAACAGGTCATTGTGGAGATCATTGGGGGAGGCCTATGTTCAGCAGTGGACTTCCTGTGGCTGATATGATGATGATGATGATGAGTGACTCACACAAATATTTATCTCAGTGATCAGAATGAACCCACAGGCTTTTTTCACAACTAATGCTGACCTAACTAAACAACAACACTAAACACAGGCCACCTCCAAAGATATTTGCTGGTTGTGGTTCTCTGCCATGTTTAATCAATGTTACAGCAGGGGCTTTAATCTTTTCTTGTCTATATAACGATTTTGTTAACCTTTATTACAACGTTTAAAACGTTTTTGCAAAAATATGTGTGTAATAAAGTATATTAAATAAGGTTTTATATTTTATTTTATTCATTGTCTTATCTTTTTTTTACTCTCAATTGATAAATATTTAAAACGTTCATACAAACAACTTTTATTTAAAAGTCTAAACACAATTTTTCACATAAGAGTTTATAATAATATTTATCCTGTAAAATAAGGAAAAGATTGAATTTATTAAAATAACTTAAAAATATTATATAAAGTACTGATAGAAAGAATAGGCTCACAAAATAATCAACTATTTCATTCAAAGTCAGAAAACAGCAAAATAAGCTTAAAATGTAGCTAAAACATTTCCTTTATCAATCCAATTAGAGCTGAACACAAACAATTACATTGTTATCACTATGTTTACCCCCGCAGTTATCTTTATATGTTTATCACTGTGAAGTAATGGAAACTGTTATTAGGAAGTACATATTGAGTTTCAACTACAAAATACATCAAATGTTGACTAACAGCCGTTCTCTATATCCTATCTATCTTTAACAAGGGGTTAAAATAGCTACCAGGACTATGTCGGTACAATTCTACGCTTCATTAAACAGAGATAGACATATATATTTATCCTACCTAGCTATTTATAAATATATGCACCATATCTGTACCTCTCTGTCATTGTTACCTGAAACATAAAGTGCATCGAAATATCTTATGAAATCTCTTGTTAAAGATAGATCGATTATAGAGAATGTCTGTAAAAAGATAAGACAAGAGATATGTGACACCTAGATTATTTAATTTACATAGGGATTACATTTTACAACCCATTGTTGCTATAGTTTGGAAGTTGTTCTGTATTGTAATTTGTAGTTTACAATCACACTTTAATAAATTCTTATCGGCTTAAATATATGCCAGTGACCTGTTTATGTATGAAAGATATATTAACAAAACTATTTCCCTAAAAGTGCCTCAGGAGGTCGAAATTTTTATAGGCAATAGAAATATTTCATAACGGTATTACTAGTATGGCATGGTATCACTTATAATTTTAATGCATGTCAATTATGATTGTTATATTAAATATAATGTATAAAATTAACATACAAGATATCAGATAATGTTACAAGTTATTCATTTAGATATTAAATTATGTTTCAGGAGAAAGAGAGGCTCACATTGTCAATCCATGGTCAAACTAAAATTCAGATTCATTTCATAAGGTCATAATTTTAACCATACTTTTCTGTTCTATCCATCTACATAAATAAATATACCTTTTAGAATAATCTTAAAAATACTAACTGGATGCAGTTTGTATTTTTTTAATTTAATTCTGATTATCTATGTTGGAAATTACTTATCAATTTCAGTGATACATAGTAGTTCAATAGTATTGAAAACATCAACAATCAATAAGATTGAATGTAAATATTTACTAAAGAAATCAAGTGTTGTTTGTTTAAGTAATGCAACCTTGACATACATTTTTAAACTTTCTCTATTTGATAGAAAGTATTGTAGAGGGCTGACTTGCTTTTGGAAATTATCAATGACTCACCCCTTTAGTAAGTTTGATGAAAAGGGATAATTTATTCATATTATCAGCAAGTAATAACAAAGATGATTAATCTAAATATGTTGTGCTATTGTTAGATAAAGAATATGTTTACAAGCTTAAAGTTTTTTTACAGTAATCATAAGGTGAAAATACCTAATTAAAAACTTACCTCGCATTTCAACTTTTGTATTGTCCCCTTTTTTCTGTCGTACCAGTAAACGAGACCGACGTTGGTCCCAAGAGCTATATACTCAGTTACCGCGTCAACACAAGTCAAACATAATTCACTAGAAAATATACCATTCTGTATTCGAGGGGGTATTAAATTCAAAATATGGGAACAAGGGGTCCACTCTCGAACGAAACCTTCTTCAGCACCGCTTGAAACCTCCATTATTAACAATATTATATTATTGTTTGACAAATGTACAGAGTGATAATTCTATTCAAGAGTATAACATGACTTAATTTCCTATTAAAAATTAAATTCGCGCAAATTATAAAAAACGAAAGTCTCCGTGTCATAAAATTATTTTGACATAATATGTGGAAAATGTCAGAAAATGTAGGATTATCGTTGCAGCCAACCGTATGACATAAATTAGAGTAGGGAATATTATACTAGAAACTAAAAAGTATATTCAAAATTGCAATCAATATGGATCTATATTATAAGTCATTTGTAATGAATAGTGCTGTGTAAAAAGAAAAATAATCTAAGCTTTAAAAAAGCTTGTAACAAATTTATACTGTAAAGTCCAAATTTATGATAGGAAGCAAATAGAATGGTTCCCTAATGAACAAAAAGAGTCTTAAACCATTACTTATAACAAAATTAAATCAAATTGATCATAAATCCTAAGCCTCCTTGGCGCAGTTGTCACTTGCCAGGCAATTATTACCGGTTTTGGATCAACACTATTTTCGATTTGCCGAGTGCCAACATAACATTATTACAAGTGTACACTTGTCAAGTTTTTGTCAGTGGTGGAGTCAGGGTTGGATAGGAAGCGAAAGAAATCTGACCACGTCTGGCTATAGAATAAATTGAGGAAAAATGGCAGAATCTGCGACTGAAATTCCTGTTAATATAGAAGAAGCGGTTAAAGAAACCATTCAAAATGTTACGGATAAACCGCCGTCTAGTATCGAAGGTGTTGCGATTGCGTACTTAAGCCTTGTAATAATGGCTATATTACCCATATTTTTCGGAGCTTTTAGATCAGTGAAGTACTTAAATGAGCAAAAGGTAAGTGAGAATATGATATTGTGTGATATTATAATGTTTTTGTCAAATGATTATAATAAACGGCGGGCTCCAATAAGATTGGCCCACGTTTCGACACCGTGGCAAACTGTTACACGTTCTTTTATGAAAAATACGGGATAAGTCGAAAATAGCACTATGAGGATATAAAATTACGCATATCATTGCAAGTAACAGGTCTTTCAAATCACAGGAAAATGATTTTCCTATCTTGGTACATTGACACTACCATATCAGTTTTTTCATAAATGTGATAAACAATTAATAAATATGGGAAAATACTTGACATGTATGTGAATAATTTTCATCTTTGACTTTATGTCACTTCGTAAGATAGTAATTTTGCTATGTAACAATAAACATCTGCTATAACTATTCTTACTGTACAAAATTTTAAGAACTTAATAATATATAATTACATACATTAACACATATTCACACTATATTCACTTAACATGATTTTAATTTAAGTGTGTTGACATGAGCCCAGCTTTGAAGAATTTATTTCATTATACTCATGCTAACAGCTCCACTAGGCCAGCGTGGTGGACTATATGGCCTAACCACTCTCAATCATACTTTCGATTGTAGAGTAGGCCCGTGCCCTGCAGTGGGACGTATATGGGCTGATACAGTACAGTACAGTAACAGCTCCATAATCTTGTAGTCTTTGCATCCTTGTGAATGGTAGTCAAATCATGTGGCATAAGAGTAAAAGAGCTAACATTTACACCAACAATAAAATAAACCAAATCACACTAAAGGTAGGCTAAAGAGTAGAATTTATGAAAATTATATATCTTATTTTGTTGCTTGGTTGCTAGTGTTAGAATCTGCCTGTAAAATTATGCTAAGTGCTAGGTGTAGGTCCATGGGCAGCGGTGTTCACTTACCATCAGGTGAACCTCGTGCTTGTTTGCCCCCTATAATATAAAAAAAAAAATAAGAAAACTTGTTTTACAATAGTTATAATTTTACCGCTGCATCATTATCAGTATAAATTAATTAATAAGTTTGCTAAGAAAAATAACATTATTAGTTAGCAACTGGTAAAAAGATACTTTATAAGTATCGACTAGACAGAACCAATTCATTATCTTATATTAATTACATTCGTTACTTTGTGTTAATTTAAACTTTGTTTACTAATTAAACTACTGTGGTATCAAGCAAGGTGAAAATAATGTGATTATAATTAGTTAACATATGCAATTTTTACATTTCATAGTATGTAAGGAACTAAGTAAATTGTCCTAGTTCTCAAGTTTTAAGAATAAAAATAGACACATTGTTTTTATGTAAGATGTCGCTAAATAAAATTATAATGCGTTTCAAATAAGAATAGGAATGTCAATGACCTCTAGCTGTCAAATATCACACGAAAAGTATGGATAGCAACAAAAAAATATTTACGCATCAATTTAATTTTTTTTCACATAGTCCTATTTCTAAACATAAATTAGCTAAATAAATTGAAACAATTACAATATGTTATATGGAAAAATAAACAAGAATGTTTGACCATAAATAGTTGGAAAAAAATACAACTTTTTCATTTTTTATTTATTTCACGGGCAATCATTCGGCAGAAAGTAACTATAGGATGACATTAATCATTTATTAATATTTTAAAGAAATATTAAATATTAAAAATATTATTTTTATTCAACAAAAATATTATTTTAAGAAATCTTGTTTTGCTCACCCTACCAAAATTGTGCGATTTGACAGCTATAATGAACCAATATGGCGCTAGGTCAGTCCTATTCTTATTTGAATCACATTATAATTGAGTTCTCTCTAAAAATGTGTCTCTATTTTTCAATTGACTTAATATTATCTGGCTGATTTGATGGATCATTTTTGAGCTCAATTACTATAAGTTCACCCAGTCTTAAGTGTTCTGGATTGTAAAATTATTTTAACTCATATATTTGTTAAGAGCATCAACCCACTTCTGTTTTGGGTGGTTGTTGAACCTTGGTGTGTTGAGCCCATATTGATTTCTTGTGGTCTTTGTGACCATCTCAAGTGACATACCTAGAGCATATCTAACATGGTATGATATATCTCTATGTTGTTGTTTACCATAATACAAAATGTTAAGAAAGAGAACTCCCATATGGAATATTAACAAGATATAAGAAACATCAGCTAAGCATGAGTAATGGGGAAAATGATCATATTATATGAACCATTTCCAGCATTAGATAAAATAAACAATGGTCAATAAAAAACCCAGGTCACTTGAGTATGACCTCTCTACATTTATCTGTATTTATAAGAATTGTTCTAATTATTTATTATAATGATGATATGAGGAAATAGTCAATTGAACACCACAAATCTATACTAAAGTGAAAGAGAAACTTTAAATGCCTTATTCGCAAATCCTCTTCACTCAAGCTGAATAAAAAAGTCATTCTAAAGGGATAAAACATTTAATAAAATAGGTTTTAAATGTGTTTCTGAATAAAACCTTAAGTGTATTATAACTGTAGCCCCCTTTTACCTGGATACTAATTACTTATGTATAGAAAGTTTCGAAACATATTTTAGGTATCACATGTTTTGTGTTCTTTCCTCAAATTAAATTCAAAAGTCATTGGAACATTTGATAATTGATATAGGCTTTATACTGTCTATGAATGAGGCCATCAACCATAGACAAGAATGTGAAAACACCAAGTTATATGATAATAAGCAAATTAAAACAAATGCTAATGCTACTACACTATTAAGTTGATAGAACTGTGTTGAATTCCTTCACAAGCAAATACACAATACAGTCATAATTTTCACTGCAATAAGATTGAATTTGGGTTTTCCCTTTTAAATTTTTGTATCCTGTTTACACATGGTCTTTCTACTATCTATAATATTAATGTTTCTTTCTGTTACACGCTGTGACTTAGAGGCGTACTCAGACCCACAGTGGGCCAAGACGGGGCAAACGCTCCATCGTAAAACGTGGCTTGATGGTAACAAAATACGCAAATAAGTAACAAAGTTGATTTTTCATTTTATAAGTGTACAATGTTTAAACAGTTTTTGTTATAACAGGTCATGCATGAAATAACAAGAGGAAAAGTCAATTTAATATAAAGCATTTTTTATGCCTACTAATTGTAGTTTCCTTTCCTTTTGCCACATCTCTAAGCAAAAACTGGGATTGTGTATGGTCTGACTAATATGATAAGATGAGGTTTCGGGCATAGAGGACTGTCGCGCCCTCACACCCGCCACTGTAACTCCTGTAAGCCAGGATCAGTGGCACGCATTTTAATGAAACCGAGAGTCGACGAAATGTCTAACTGGTCTTTGAAAATGAAAATAACATATTGAATTCATCAAAATCATAATCATTTAGATTCAGTCATTGTTTTGTTCTACTGTTACGCAAGCGGTTTTCATTAGAGATGAAAGGGTAATTAAATAAAAGTAGAAGTTGGAAATATTTTTTTCCGTTCCTTGAGCAGAGGTTTTTGGGATGTATAAGTAAGCTTATGTTGAATTGTAGGAGGCAGGCGAGCGACACGAGACGATGTCGAACAAGGACGCGCTGATGTTCCCTCTGATCGCGTCTTGCGCGCTGTTCGCACTCTACGTGGTGTTCCAGTTCTTCTCCAAGGAGTACATCAACTTGCTTCTCACTGGGTACTTCTTCTTCTTAGGAGTGCTGGCGTTGAGCCATCTTCTCAGGTATAATACAATATTATTTATTGCACACACACATTTACAACCTCAAGAAAAATCCAATGGTTGTGGGCGGTGCTTATTAATTATTATTAACAATAAACTTCATGCAATATAAATATATAAATACCGATATAAAAATGAATAAATACAAGGTATGATACACTTAAATACAATATAATACATATACATACATACAATACATACCTAATAATAATAATAATATAACTTTATTTCAGACTATGGATCCATATTTTTTACATTAAGAAATAAATTTAATAACAATATAAACCTTAATACTTATCTAATAACAATATAAACATTATTCATGACTTATTACAAATTTCACCCAGTGCTTTCGAATAGGACAGTCAAATTTTGCAGCAATCGCTTTCAAGATGCTATTGGTACTCGTTCTCAAACGATGCAACATGGAAGCTGTTTTTTTACGCATTAATGCGTGAAAGCCGTCTGTACGACTTTCCGTGAACATATTAGAGGCACTACAGTACTTTGGTAGTCCCAACAGCATTCTGAAAGCGTTGTTGTATTGCACCCGTAGGACGATACCTAATGATATAATAATATAATAATAATAATTATAGTAAATGGTAATAAATCTATTGCGAAAGGTAGAGAGCTTTCACCCTTAATTTGAATATTTCCAGCGTTGACGATCGCTTAATTGTATTGTGTTTTATTCCCCACAGCCCAATAATCTCGTTCCTGGTGCCCGCTTCGGTGCCGAACATTCCGTACCACATCCACTTCACGCGCGGCGAGAGGGACGGCCGCGCCGATCTCGTCAACTACAAGTTCACCTCCTATGACGTCATCTGTCTGCTCATCTCGCTCTGTCTCGGAGGATGGTACTTGCTCAAGAAGGTAAGATATCTATTTTTTTCGTCAAACAGCAGTGTAAATGCATGTGTTTCGGATTGAAGGGAATTGTAGCCAGAGTAACTACTGGACATATTGAGACTTAACAACTTATGTCTCAGGATGGCGAGCGCAGTGGAATGCCAAGCATTGCTTTGTAATTCAAGGTGTTGTTTGGTTTTGCTACTGTTTATGAGAGGTCGTATCGCTTACCATCAGGCGAACGGCATGCTCGTCTCGCTATTCAATGCAATAAAAAAATAATCGTGGAATTGATTGAAAGCATATGCAGGGGTTGTAGTTCATCAACTAATAAGGTTATACTGTGTTGGTTTTTTAAAATTATATGCGTACAAACACAAATACTATTAAAATAAAACACTTTTCCCAGCGACGGACAGCGCTAGTACCTGGTTGCCAACGTAATGAATTATTTGAAATTGCAATCTTGTTAAACTTTTATAACCGATGTTAAGTAACTTTATAAAATTTTAAGTGTCTACCTACCCTTAACCTGTTAACTGGGGAGTTCCCGTTCAAATTATGCAACATGTACCGGGCGCGTATTGTTTCGCTGGGACATGTCAATTCATAACGAGACACGCATCGATGACGTAATATCATAGTGGATCGAGAAATAAACTCCTGTCCGTTCCAAGGCGTACATTAATTTTTGAGAACGTATTCAGACGTCATACCCGTACCCGATATTGTTTGCGCTTGACGCATTTATACGTCTTGCCCGGTTAACAGGTTAAGGGTTAAGGTGCAAATATATTTACAAATGTTTACAAAATACAACAATTTTTGCACGTTATTGCTTCAACTGATAACAAATAATCATTTGACGTGATAAATTGCTTAGTCATTTATCATACAGATAAAAAATCTACACACTTTCACAATATCTACGTGTGTACATTAATTGCTTACGTTACAGCTGTTCAAACTTATAGTTTTAAGGTCGTATTCATAATCAGTTTATAAACCTATTTAAATTATCGAATATTTGTCCCCCTCGAACAACTTTTGAATTTAGTTTGAACGAAAAAGACAAAATATTCGATAGCTAAAATAGGTTTATAAACTGACTATGAATAATGCCGAAATACAATTAGAATTACTTATATTATAGAGACAGCAGTGGCGTGCACAGGATTATGATACTGGGTATGCGGCGAAGTACTCGGCACAAAAACTTTTCTTTTATAGATGTTTAGCATAGCCACAGCCACGCGACGGATCTCTAAGTCGGAAACCATGCCAACAGAACAAGTCTTAGATGTACTACTATTCATATACATCTACGGAACGCAGAAAAACCAGCGATCGATTGTCGTGGCCGAAGAAAGTCTAATAAGTAAATGATTAATAAACTAAAATATTATAACTACTCACCGAGTCAGCTTCAATTTTCACATATTCAAGGTTCCGGTTAATTGAGATTACTATAGCCCGATGTAAATAAACGACCACCTCAAATATCTTATCCAAGTGAGTGATGGTTATAGAACACGTCCCTTGCAAGATATCCGATGTGGCCTTTAAAAAGACCGATTTTCATGTGATTCGCAAAATATATAAATAAACTTAATAATAAAATTACGGGTTAGTAAAAAAAAACTACTCATTCATTTATAGATTAAATCTATGCGCCTATCCTTTTTTAAATATGATTTTAGGATATCGTCATAGAAAGTTGGATTGCGTTTTAATTCTATCATTAATGCCTTTTCTATAGAAATCATGGAAAGCTCTGTGAGTCGTTGTTGATTTTGTGTGTTTCTCAAATATGTGTGGATACGTTTTAAACACGAAAATGAACGCTCTGCCGATGCGCTGCTTGCTGGGATAGTCACAATGAATTTCGCTTATCGTAACACTTCAGAAAAAACTTTATTTAAATTGTCCTTATACAAATTTTGAATAATACTAAATACACAACTATTTGCAAATTGAGGTGATCTATAAATACAGCGCAATTCATTTTTCAATTTATCAAAATTAAAATGTGCCTGATAATTATTGGTGAACTCTCTGATTTCATTTTCAGGGAAACGTTCACTATATTTTTTAAAATTCTCACAAGAAAGTAGCTCAATAAACTTTAAATCTTTAATGTTTTTATAACGATTTCTTAATTCACTGACTACATTATCAATTATTTCAACAAAAATTCGCCGATAATGTATTTTTACATCATCGACATTGCGCTTTCTTTTAGGTGGTCCGGTAATGTGAACGGCGGCATCATAATAGATCTCGAACTTCTCTCTAAAACGTTCTAAAAATGACTCTAACTCTTTTATCTTTGTTACACAATACGCGATGTCACTAGTTTTTTTTTTGCAAAATATCGTACAGAATATCCGTTTCTGCAAAAATATCAGCGAAAAATTTTAAAAGAAAATTAAATTCAAATTCTTTCATAATATATAAAAATGAACTGACTTGTGTCAGTGTTTCACCATCCCAGTCTTGTGTATTTTCGTTCATATTTTCAAACAATTCTAGGAGGTGGGTGGACGCATTATTAATAATATTAACCGTGCGCGAATGATATGTCCACCTTGTTTCCGCGACACGAGGCAGCTTTTTCATATCGGCAAAGTTGTTGTAATGGGCCATTCGCTTTGTACTGGTGTGAAAAAAAGCCGCGATTGATTTTATAATACTAAAAAAGCGTTTTGTTTCAGCAACTCGTTCGAACGATTTCGATAAAACTAAATTTAATATATGTGCTGAACACCAAACGTACATAGCTTGTGGACATTTTTGTCTCACCAAAGCCTGCACGCCATTAATTTGTGAGGATAAAACTGCTGCCCCGTCGTAAGTTTGTGCAACTAATTTGGATACACAATCGAACTCTTCTAAAATTTCCAAAATAATAGAACTCAAGGTTACAGCGGTCCGATCCGCGCTGACATCAACATATTTGATAAATCGATCTACTACTTCAAAATCACGAAAATATCTCAAAACTAATACTAATTGTTCACGGCCGCTAACATCAGGAGTCTCATCTACCATGACGGCGACAAAATCGGACTGTTTAATTTCGGCTTTAACGCGATCGATCATCACAGATGCAACGCTCGAGATCAAATCATTCTGCGTACGGTTCGACATGCCCGTGAATGAGGTACTTGCACTCTGTAAATGGGTTTCTAAAATTCCATCATACTTGGCTAATAAATCTACTATTTCTAATTACCTCTATTCAACGACGATACTGACTCATCGTGACCGCGAAAAGCTAATTCTTGTTTTCCCAGAAAGCAAACAACATCGATCAGCCTTTGAAAAATGTTTCTATTGCGATCAACTTTAGCATTATGCCTCTCAATATCTAATCGTAACTGGCTGTTGATACTCATTTCAATACGAGATTTACCAAAAGTATTTAATTTTAAGCAGGCCTCCAGATGTTTTTCTGTATGGTCATGCTTCTTTGCCGCGGCATAGAAATTATTTAAATCTGAATATCCTGAATCAGTCCACACTGTACTAGAATTACTAAACAATATGCAAGGAAAACAATATAATTTAATCGTGTGTACACAACCACACAGCCAGTTATACGTTTCATAACTTTTAACATGAAACTTTCGAGTTACATTCCCTTTTTGTTGATTTAATTGTTGTAACTCGGGTACACACCTACCTTTAGACAAAATTTGAATCTTTTCACTGAATGACAATTGTGAGAACTTGTTATTTTTAATTTTTAATAAACACACACTTTCAACACAAACCTCACAATCAAATAACATTTTAAAAAATCAACAAACGTACTAGTAAAAGCAAATCACTACAATTATTATAGAAACTCAGAAATAAACTGTTAAATGTACACACTTTCAAATATTAAAATGTAAAATATTATAAGAAAACTATAATTAAACTGACGCAAACAAAATAATAAACAATGCTTATCACATGAAAAAAGCAAAATGGCCCCCGCGAAACACAAAAAAATTGTGCTATTTAAAGAAATAAAACCTTACCAAACAAAAATGCATAATGTGCATTTTGCGCAGTTTATTAGATTTCTGTCTATTATTTTTACTCGGATTATAGGCAACGAACATTTCCGATTACTCCCGACAACTGCCGAGCTTCCGAGGCCTGCCGCAGGAGTCGCGGCTTTCAATATTCATGCGTGTGTGCGTTTGCGACTATGCACGGACACCAAAATTACTACACACATGCAAACAAATGTCATGCGGGACGCGGCGGCATTACTTGGTTGATTAGGTACATTATTTTGCTTTGCAGCGCCTTTTGCTTTTCGAGTGGCAAACATAATGTTTGTGCGCTTGCAAATAGGTGCTATTTATAAAATATTAGGCGTTATTAAGTTATTATATTTTGTTTATTCATTTATTTACTGTTAATTAAAGTCATTAAGAAGTACGTACGTTATAATAAAATATCTGTAAATGGCAAGTAAAGCACTGCATTTCTGCCTACAAGGAGCGCACGCCCCTGAGAGACAGTATTCACTTTAGCTTTTCTATTCATAATTGACTAGGCACAAATAATCTTCACTCGCCTCACCATAAAGTAAATACATTTATTTGCTAAAATATACAAACTATAAGATATTATAGTTTTATATAAATGCATTATTATATTTATATAAAACTATAACATCTTATAGTTTATATATATTGTTTATGTATTATTATAAGAAAAGCTGTTGCTATTAAAATCTGTCAAAGATTGGAATAAACTTTCTGTAGAATTTTTACTAATCCACCGGTTAAATTTTCTCCATACAGAAAATTTAATTCCTGTCCTTATGCCAGGTAGAAATTCTAATCTCATAAATATACGAGATATTTGAATAAACAAATACACCCAAGAGTCACATACATAGTCCTGATCCCACAATAAGATTGAGTCTTGTGTCGTGAGTATCAGAAGCTACGAGAGAAAAACAAAAAACCAAATCTATCGATTTTATTGCTCTACTTGGGAGTCCAACCCAGAACCTCACGGTTTGTATTCTTTATAAGCTGCTATAGACAAAACTAGCGACCTTCATTCTATGTATAAAGATAAATATTATGCATATTAACGTGAAACATAATATAAATTATGCATGACTTTCTTGCATAATTTATGTGAAAGTATGAATATTTAAAAGTATTTTTCGTTATAAATAAAACTCTACAAGCAATTAGTGAGTAGTTTGATAAAAAAATAATAATAGAGACTTTACCACCCACACACCCATTCCCGCAATACCTGTCAGCCAGGATCAAAAGTGGCACGCAAAGAATTGACACCAAGCTCCGGAGCTCGGCGAGTCTCTTAGGGACATTAGCTTGTCTTTAACCCTTATCGAAATTAATCAGAAAGAAAAAAACAAATAGGAAGAGTTGGAAACAAATAATTGTCCACTTTCCTCCGCAGCAAAGTATTGAGCTGAGTGGTATTATCCTTCTATATATAGATATACAACTGGAGAAGTCAGATGTTAAGCACCACGGGAAATAATACGCCAATTTAAATAATAATAACCAAACGTTAAAATTTCGCCCTGACTTCGCCTGGTTGGAATTATTCCAGCACACTGGTTTCATTAACAAGGTTTCAATAAATGCTAGAAATAATTTCGTGTATGTATCTTATTAACCCAGCCTGCTCTTGTCCTCTCGGGAGTTCAATTATGTGAAAGAAAGAATAATAATACTCCTTCTTGAAAAAGTTGCATTGTCTTTAAGGTTTTACTTTTCTAATACGATTAGTCATTCTTTATCGACGTAATCATAATATTTCGCCTATTTTTACGCATATAGAGGCTAGCTAGACGTGTCACAACTGCCAATCACAAAACTGCTCGATTATTTCCGTCATTAAAATTGCCCAACTCGTATGACAACTTCAAAATCAAAATACAAAATGAACTGCAATACCTTAGAATGGTGAAGTCACTATTCACAGCCCTACTCTACCACCGTCCACCAGGCATTTTTACATAACTATCGTATTTTATGTTTATATATCCTCTATTACCAAATACCAACTACCACTTGTATTTAAATAATGTTCATTATTAATAATGTTCCTTGACAAATTGGCAGAACTATCATAACATTATTTAATATATTATTATTTTTAGTATTCACGTACATTATAGCATGTATTTATGTGTATTATATTTGTGTGTGTACTAGTATAAGTATTTTGTACATTTTCCTTGGTTTACATCTCAAGCAATTTTTATGCATCTTCTTAATTTATCTCTGCACCACCCTAAGGTTGGCTGTTAGAAAATGCCATTGGCATTTAGCCCCGCCTACACTACTTTTTATATGAAATATTAAATAAAATAAATAAATGTTTTTTTTATTATTCAGCACTGGATCGCCAACAACCTGTTCGGCATTGCGTTCGCGATCAACGGCGTGGAGCTGCTGCACTTGAACAACGTGGTGACCGGCTGCATCCTGCTGTGCGGACTCTTCATCTACGACATCTTCTGGGTGTTCGGCACCAACGTCATGGTCACCGTCGCCAAGAGCTTCGAGGCTCCCATTAAACGTAAGTTTTTTTTTTGCATTAAATGACGAGCGATTATCCCGGGCGACATTTTTTTATAGACAAAGTGATTATCATCAACTGTGACTGTTGGGTGTATAACATCTGTATCAGTCCACATACGTCCCACAGGACACAAGCCTCCTCTACAATCCAGAGTACGATTAAGAGTGGTTAGGCCATATAGTCCAGTGTTGGGTGTATTTATTATTATTATTTTTTTACTCCAGTGGTGTTCCCGCAAGACCTGCTGGTGAACGGTCTGAACGCGAGCAACTTCGCCATGCTGGGCCTGGGAGACATCGTGGTGCCCGGCATCTTCATCGCTCTCTTGCTGCGCTTCGACAAGAGCCTCAAACGCAACTCCGAATTCTACTTCAGGTAACGAATCATGGAGGAAATAGCCATGTTTATACACATAAAACAATCTGGGTTGCTCATGATGAATTATAGGCAATATGCATGTTTACTGGTGGTAGGTCTCTATATGTGAGAGGCCGCCTGGGTGGGTACCACCGCAATGACAATTTCTCCCGTCAAACACCAGTTTTAATGCACTGTTGTGTTTCGGATTGAAAGACATTGTAACCAGAGTGACTACTGGACATAACATTTTATGTCTCAGTACGGCGAGCGCAATGGAATGTCAAGCATTACTTTGTAATTCGGGGGGTTTTTGCTTCTGTTCATGAGCAGTCGTAACGCTTACCATTTTGCCATTCATTGAAATAAAAAAATAAAATAAAAAACTTTGTCGTTCGGCCACGCTGCCACGCTGTTAAAGTACGTTTAGACTATGACACATACACAGTACACTTACTGTATACAAGTGTCTGTATGAACACAAGTGTCTTTGATTGTAAAATTTGTGACACGAAAATGAGTGGCGCATCGAACGTTGTGTGAACACGTTGTGTCCAAGTGTACTAGTGTAAACAGTAGAGAAATTAATGTCGGACTTTTATGTCTGAATTTATGTCGTAGTCTAAACGTACAGTCAGCGCCAAAAGTGTAGCCATATTCAAAACGGCAAAATTCATGCACACATGAATCAACAGAAATGGGTGACCAGTGTCGGCCACAAAAATTCATGAACACCATAAGGTTACAAAAGAGTCTGAACAACAAAAGCAACAAAATTCCTAAACACGCCAATGGTACAAAAGTCACTGAACACTTATGAAAAGTAAAATTGTAAGATTGCCTACTACGGCAATGTTAGCTGTTAACTGTAATGTTGTTGTTATGTTAACTGTCTGGTGAATTTCCGTGTCACGCGTAGCTATATTCAAAGTAGTTTCTTAAATATTCATAAATTTACAACGCGTGTTTTATATCAGTGAAGATTATAAAACCTAATTATTTGAGTCAACATGGAAAATAGGTTTTCAAAAGTTTCTGAGCTGCAAAATACCTAAATACGCCAATGGTACATAAATCACTTATAAAAAGTAAGTTTGTCGTAGATGTGATTACATACTTTTGTTATGCATTCATTGTTAAATTGTATTTCATAGTTTATATTTTTTGCTTTTTTCTGCATTGACTTATTGTTTTCTGTTTTGTGTTCAGTGACATATGTACCATTGGCATATTTCGGAATTTTGTTGCTTTTGTTGTTCAGAAACTTTTGTAACCTTATGGTGTTCATGAGTTTTTGTGGCCGACACTGGTCAACCACTTCTGTTGTTTTATGTGTGCGTGGCTTTTGGCGTTTTGAACATGCTCAACGGCTTTAGTTGCTGACTGTACCATTAGATTCGTCCGGGTCGATAATGGTGTTATTTTGATGCTGATGCGTGTGTGTCCGCGTACAGGGCTACGTTCAGCGCGTACATCGTGGGTCTGCTGGCGACGATCCTGGTGATGCACGTGTTCAAGCACGCGCAGCCGGCGCTGCTGTACCTGGTGCCCGCCTGCATCGCCACGCCGCTGCTCCTCGCGCTGCTCAAGGGAGACATCAACGCGCTCTTCAAGTAGGCCTCGCTCTCTCTCACTCTCTCTCTATCGATCCTGGTGATGCACGTGTTCAAGCACGCGCAGCCGGCGCTGCTGTACCTGGTGCCCGCCTGCATCGCCACGCCGCTGCTCCTCGCGCTGCTCAAGGGAGACATCAACGCGCTCTTCAAGTAGGCCTCGCTCTCTCTCACTCTCTCTCTATCGATCCTGGTGATGCACGTGTTCAAGCACGCGCAGCCGGCGCTGCTGTACCTGGTGCCCGCCTGCATCGCCACGCCGCTGCTCCTCGCGCTGCTCAAGGGAGACATCAACGCGCTCTTCAAGTAGGCCTCGCTCTCTCTCACTCTCTCTCTATCGATCCTGGTGATGCACGTGTTCAAGCACGCGCAGCCGGCGCTGCTGTACCTGGTGCCCGCCTGCATCGCCACGCCGCTGCTCCTCGCGCTGCTCAAGGGAGACATCAACGCGCTCTTCAAGTAGGCCTCGCTCTCTCTCACTCTCTCTCTATCGATCCTGGTGATGCACGTGTTCAAGCACGCGCAGCCGGCGCTGCTGTACCTGGTGCCCGCCTGCATCGCCACGCCGCTGCTCCTCGCGCTGCTCAAGGGAGACATCAACGCGCTCTTCAAGTAGGCCTCGCTCTCTCTCACTCTCTCTCTATCGATCCTGGTGATGCACGTGTTCAAGCACGCGCAGCCGGCGCTGCTGTACCTGGTGCCCGCCTGCATCGCCACGCCGCTGCTCCTCGCGCTGCTCAAGGGAGACATCAACGCGCTCTTCAAGTAGGCCTCGCTCTCTCTCACTCTCTCTCTATCGATCCTGGTGATGCACGTGTTCAAGCACGCGCAGCCGGCGCTGCTGTACCTGGTGCCCGCCTGCATCGCCACGCCGCTGCTCCTCGCGCTGCTCAAGGGAGACATCAACGCGCTCTTCAAGTAGGCCTCGCTCTCTCTCACTCTCTCTCTATCGATCCTGGTGATGCACGTGTTCAAGCACGCGCAGCCGGCGCTGCTGTACCTGGTGCCCGCCTGCATCGCCACGCCGCTGCTCCTCGCGCTGCTCAAGGGAGACATCAACGCGCTCTTCAAGTAGGCCTCGCTCTCTCTCACTCTCTCTCTATCGATCCTGGTGATGCACGTGTTCAAGCACGCGCAGCCGGCGCTGCTGTACCTGGTGCCCGCCTGCATCGCCACGCCGCTGCTCCTCGCGCTGCTCAAGGGAGACATCAACGCGCTCTTCAAGTAGGCCTCGCTCTCTCTCACTCTCTCTCTATCGATCCTGGTGATGCACGTGTTCAAGCACGCGCAGCCGGCGCTGCTGTACCTGGTGCCCGCCTGCATCGCCACGCCGCTGCTCCTCGCGCTGCTCAAGGGAGACATCAACGCGCTCTTCAAGTAGGCCTCGCTCTCTCTCACTCTCTCTCTATCGATCCTGGTGATGCACGTGTTCAAGCACGCGCAGCCGGCGCTGCTGTACCTGGTGCCCGCCTGCATCGCCACGCCGCTGCTCCTCGCGCTGCTCAAGGGAGACATCAACGCGCTCTTCAAGTAGGCCTCGCTCTCTCTCACTCTCTCTCTATCGATCCTGGTGATGCACGTGTTCAAGCACGCGCAGCCGGCGCTGCTGTACCTGGTGCCCGCCTGCATCGCCACGCCGCTGCTCCTCGCGCTGCTCAAGGGAGACATCAACGCGCTCTTCAAGTAGGCCTCGCTCTCTCTCACTCTCTCTCTATCGATCCTGGTGATGCACGTGTTCAAGCACGCGCAGCCGGCGCTGCTGTACCTGGTGCCCGCCTGCATCGCCACGCCGCTGCTCCTCGCGCTGCTCAAGGGAGACATCAACGCGCTCTTCAAGTAGGCCTCGCTCTCTCTCACTCTCTCTCTATCGATCCTGGTGATGCACGTGTTCAAGCACGCGCAGCCGGCGCTGCTGTACCTGGTGCCCGCCTGCATCGCCACGCCGCTGCTCCTCGCGCTGCTCAAGGGAGACATCAACGCGCTCTTCAAGTAGGCCTCGCTCTCTCTCACTCTCTCTCTATCGATCCTGGTGATGCACGTGTTCAAGCACGCGCAGCCGGCGCTGCTGTACCTGGTGCCCGCCTGCATCGCCACGCCGCTGCTCCTCGCGCTGCTCAAGGGAGACATCAACGCGCTCTTCAAGTAGGCCTCGCTCTCTCTCACTCTCTCTCTATCGATCCTGGTGATGCACGTGTTCAAGCACGCGCAGCCGGCGCTGCTGTACCTGGTGCCCGCCTGCATCGCCACGCCGCTGCTCCTCGCGCTGCTCAAGGGAGACATCAACGCGCTCTTCAAGTAGGCCTCGCTCTCTCTCACTCTCTCTCTATCGATCCTGGTGATGCACGTGTTCAAGCACGCGCAGCCGGCGCTGCTGTACCTGGTGCCCGCCTGCATCGCCACGCCGCTGCTCCTCGCGCTGCTCAAGGGAGACATCAACGCGCTCTTCAAGTAGGCCTCGCTCTCTCTCACTCTCTCTCTATCGATCCTGGTGATGCACGTGTTCAAGCACGCGCAGCCGGCGCTGCTGTACCTGGTGCCCGCCTGCATCGCCACGCCGCTGCTCCTCGCGCTGCTCAAGGGAGACATCAACGCGCTCTTCAAGTAGGCCTCGCTCTCTCTCACTCTCTCTCTATCGATCCTGGTGATGCACGTGTTCAAGCACGCGCAGCCGGCGCTGCTGTACCTGGTGCCCGCCTGCATCGCCACGCCGCTGCTCCTCGCGCTGCTCAAGGGAGACATCAACGCGCTCTTCAAGTAGGCCTCGCTCTCTCTCACTCTCTCTCTATCGATCCTGGTGATGCACGTGTTCAAGCACGCGCAGCCGGCGCTGCTGTACCTGGTGCCCGCCTGCATCGCCACGCCGCTGCTCCTCGCGCTGCTCAAGGGAGACATCAACGCGCTCTTCAAGTAGGCCTCGCTCTCTCTCACTCTCTCTCTATCGATCCTGGTGATGCACGTGTTCAAGCACGCGCAGCCGGCGCTGCTGTACCTGGTGCCCGCCTGCATCGCCACGCCGCTGCTCCTCGCGCTGCTCAAGGGAGACATCAACGCGCTCTTCAAGTAGGCCTCGCTCTCTTTCTCTCCCTCTCTTCTTCAGGCTAAGGAAGACCACTTCTCAACATAGGCCTTCTTCTCCAAGGGCCACTCTTTTTCTCTTCAGCCACAGAAAGCAAATAAGTCTTCCAATAGTCAAAAACTATGTCTGTTACTATAGACGATTTTAGGAATTTGGTAAAACATTTAAACTGCGCTATTGTCCATGTAAATGTAAGTTTTGGCAATAACTTTATTTATACCAAAATTATTTCTATAAAATTAAAATTAAATTTATATTTATACAACTTTTATGTTGATGAAAGATATACTGAGTGCTTGTATTTACTCTTGACAACATGTAGCAAAATTTCATGATGACCAGTTGAATACCTAAGGCATAAAAGCCTTATATTATTTGCAACTCACATTTGCATTTTAAGTAATCAAACACTAGGGATAGTGGTAACTATGTTGTAAACACTGATATAATTTCTCCAACTAATCATCAGTTTCAGTTGCTATGGAAACAAAAAAATCCATGTGTATGTAATCAATCATTGTTATCCGCAGATATGAAGACCAGCCAGCGATAATAGTGCCCGCTGTGGCCGACAACGCCGACGACAAGTCCAAGACTGAATAAATTCCGCGCGACGCACCAACTAGCACAAATCAGCACACGGACTATACACACATTATGTTTGCGAGCGGGACCATGGCGCACGTCCAACCGCGATTATTATCATTGCTGCGTTTGTATTTTTGAACGCAGAGGGGATTTTTGGCCACAGGTCTGGCCGTAGTATAGTAGCTCTCTTGTTATATACAAGGTGAACTTGTTTATCAAAATTATTGCAAGAGGAAGTCCACTTTTAACAAATGCAAAAAATATTTAGTATCGACGTACTAAGCGTTTAAAAAACGCGTCTGTTTTGACGCCAATGTACCGTGGCCGTTTGACATATACCGCTTGACAGATGTCAGAAATGACAGCTGTCACTTGTATGTAGGACCAATTTCTTTTATAGTGTAAATGTTCTGATTTTAGGGTTGTTAATTTAGCAACTATCAGTTGGTGTTATCAAATCGCATGCGATGAATAAATTGAGCTTTTCAAATTGCTTTCAGTATTAGTTTATTATAGGTCTTTTTGAAACATGCGATAATCAAGAAATTATATTTTTTTACGAATTTATTGAAAGATTTTTATTTTTACAGTCCTGCTTATAATTTTAGGAAATTAAAATGTGTGTATTCGGTTGGTGTGCGCTTTTATTGCATTTATAACATTGGTGATCAGGGATCTTTTTGACTGCCCACATTCCGTCGCGAACATAATGAAATCGACTATTATCTTTCGATTTTTTGACTTTAGGAAAATATAAATGAGTCAACATTTAGTTTTTCTGTCAAACAGCCACGGTACATTAAGGCCCAATGGCGTAAACTAACTTTGACGATAACTTGTGTGACCGAAAAGTCTCTCGTAGTCTCTCTTAATGTGGGGTCAAGACTACGTATGTCACTGTTTGGTGTATGTATTTAGTTATCGTCAAAGTTAGTGCAACTGGGCCTATGACATGAAAGGGTAATTTTGAGACTTCCACTAGATCTTCCAAGGGAATGCTTTATTTCTAGGCGAAGTCGTGTCGCCTATTTCTTGTTCTATTAACTTGAGTAGAGAGTAAAAATAACTAAATCCATGTACTTTATCTTTACAGTCAACGAAAACTTAATAACAATAAGATTGGTGTTTTGAATTAGGTCCTAATGTATTTTGGACCCATTTTTTGTCTAAATGTACTCATATTCAGGTAGTTTCAGTAATAATGTCGAATAGAATTAAGAGTTATTATTCATACCACTGGTCCCAAGCTGTCTCATCTCTTCAAAATCATTTAACCTTCTCTTTTGTGCCTATGTTTGGAACTTATTTACCTCTACTAATAATTTCTAGTTTCTATGTTTTTATGTGCTCTACTCTCGTTTAATATTTTGTACAATTGTCCTGTATTTGTGATGTTGCGTTAGATTAAGCAATTTTTGGACGAAAATTTTACATATAGACAATGAAAATACAATTACAAATTATGCCCAAGAGAATCCACAAATTGTTTATTCAACGATTTTTTTTAATTAAAAATATTTTATTTCTCTACAATTTGTATATTTGATTGTGTCTGACGAGGTTACCTCCTGCACTTTTGATTTGGAATGTATCCTAAGTTACCACTCGCGCTACATAATGTCCTACACTTGTTTACTTAGAAACAATATAATTATAAGTACAATATTTTAATATATTATTTGGTAAAAGGCTTATTATTTTTATTTCTTTTTATATTGGGATAATTTAAATTTTTTTTAACTTTTTGCCAGTTAATAGGATAATATTTAAATTATAGGTGTCTAATTATACAATAGAAGGTAGATATACCTTTAGATTTCCTGCATGTTCACTATTCCATTGAACTACCTCTCAATGTTCTATCCCTTTATATAGAATACAATTTCATAATTTATCTAATTTGTGCAGTTTTATAATTAAAAAATCCTTATGCATTTAATTTTCTGATTTAAAACACAGTTATGCTTTTTACTAAGAATTTTATAGGGAAGGAAGTGTTATTCTGATTTATTCAAATACATATTTTTTATTTCTTTTTTCATAATAAAATATGATGCTGGTTAGAACTGAACAGTTTTTCAGAACTAAAATAGCGAATTAAAAATATTTCGTTGACTAATTAACGTTCCATACTTTTCAGGTTTTAACAGGTGTAACTTACAATTTCAACATTTATTGAAAAATGAGTTACGCCTATATAAAGTTGAAAGTATGAAAAGCCAAACGTTACCTATTAGTTTAGTTGGATTAGTTGTTCCTGTTCAAAATATATCCTGATTCCATGCATCACTAATGCACATTAATTAATTGTGATTTTATTTATGCTTTAATACAAAACAGTTCGTTTATGCATGATGCGATTTACTTACGGTGTTATTTCCTATCCTTTTTCCTAGTGTTATATATTTCATTGAATTCACAAATTACAGACAATAATTTTACGCATTTAACGAGGTTTTTACTTCACCTCTGTGGCTGCATATAACATGTATTTTGTTATCTTCTACCACTTCATTATCGTAACTAGTTTGGTTCAACAGTGATTTAATTAATATTTGTAATGATTCATTATTCCTGTGCTCTTTTCCAATAGTCGTCTAACTATAAACGACTCATTTAGGCGAGATTTTGACAGTATCTTCTATTTCCATCTAGACCCATGCAAAAATCAGTAAAAGTAGACTGCAGCACTCATCTATTGCGAACTAGCCACTTCAGAACCGACCACAGGAATTAACTTAAATGGTTCTCTCCTCTGCTCTTTTCATCAGGAGCCGATAAGTCACTTTACTGTCATTAAAGACTACTAAAGAAGTCTCAATGTTTGTTTTGAATTGGGTCCGTCGATTGAAGGTCTGGTCAAACAGGCGAAGAGACGATAACGTGACGATTACGGGACGTGATAAGTTGTTGCATAAGTTACCGATTAGTATAGAATACATCACTATTTGATCAGACCTTAACTAGTTTGTCGCCCACTACAATGGTTAACTGCATCGGTTTAGTTAGTAACCCTTGTACATACTATTGTACAGTTTTCATATACAATCATTCATAAGATCACGTAATGTTACAGGGTTTACGCGATTGTAAGAATACGCACATTGCGTCTCCATTTCATTGTAGTGTTTGTTCATCTTCATTATAATAAATTATTAGTGTACTTAAGTCAAGGAGGAAACATATGGCAGTGCACAGAATTCAATATAAAACTGGCGTTTTTAACTGTTGTTTTAATTAGACTTTTTATAGAAAGAAAAAAATAGCGATTAATAAAATTACTGACCTTAGGCCTGGCGTTAGTGAAGTTATAAGAGTTTTGATTAAGTGGGTTTCGACTATAGACCGTAGACCTATCGTGGGTTAGCCAACTTCTCATACCAAGGAAATACTTATAAAAGGTCTGACCTATGCAGGGCCACGATGCTTTCCTTCACTATTGAATTGGGTAGATACTCTAATCGTATAACACGCACAATGGCTCCTAAAGTCACGGGGTTTGGCCTATGGACGTGGGATGCATAGACTCGAAATTGTAAGTATCAGTTAAATTGATAGAAAGAACAAAAACTATTTGAACATGCGAGAAACAGGGCTACTCACAGGAATATAAACTTCTTCCTATCTTAAGCTGCGATAGGTCCTAGTGTCAACTGCAGCGTAAACAATGCCCTAGTTTAATAAAAACAAAAACAAAACCTAGATCTAAGGCATATGTGGATGGAAGGACCGAAGGGTGTTAACTTCACCCAACCTTGTAGGTGAACAAGGGTCACACGCCTCACACGACAAGAATACATTAAGAGGTTGATGAAGGTGGATGAAACATAAGTATTGTCGGAATCGAGCTAAGTGGTGATAGTCTCTGCCTACTTCTGTGGAATACAGGCATGATGATTATGTATGTATGTCTGTATAGAGCCAAGCCCCAAGGTACATGACCAATGCCGAATGCGATTGGCAGTTTTCCTCTACGATTGTGAGCTATGCCATATTTTACTACAATCAGTCAGTCAGTCGACTTCAGATGAATAAAAAAATTTTTGGAGAACTCTGATATATTCTTATTTTCAGATATATTCCACAATTATCATTTGTTAATTAAACATATCTCGGGAGTTGTTTTTACCATGTATTATAACTTGAGGGTAGGTCGTTTTTTCGTGAATATTCTTTGTGGTGCTATGTGGAATTCTGTGCGTCGCCATTGTTTCCTTTATCCATGTATTTCGATGTCTAATATGTATATAATGTACACTTATTAATAAAGGACGTCGAATTTAATGGTTAGTTTTATTTACCACCCATTAAAAATATAAAAAAAAGTTTAAAGGCCTATTCTGGTCACTAAAAATTCGTACTTTTTTAATATATAATTTTCTCATTACATAATAATTATTTTTTGTTCGTTCATCGTATTACGACTTGGTTATGAAAATGATTCTAGACAATTTATTGCATAAAAACGGGTCAAAAACATCACAGTTCAATACATAATTTGTATTTATTTCATTTATGACATTCATTTGTATAACATAAGTTACATAACATGAGGTCTGAATTACATAATGTACAATAGTGGCACTTATATATCAATTGTAAAAAGAGTAAAACCTTATATATTTGAATAAATAACAACTTACAAACTAGACAAATGCAAAAGTAAATAAATTACATTGCGGAAGCAGTTGGTTAAGATTTTATATATAAAAAAAAATATAAGTCTTTTTAGTTACATTTGAAAATCATCCAGTTATGTGAAAAGCATGAATTTGTAAGCTCGGTCACTTTCACACTAAACTGACTTAAACAGCTTTATTAGATGCCACATTCATTCCATCAAGATTTTTGGGAAGTCTAACTCTTCTAAACCAGGCAGATTTAAATCTGTCTCCATTGATTTATCAGGTGTTCCCAACATTTGGTATTTAGCATAACAAGTAAAATCAAATTCATTTTTTACTGTATACCAACATTTTATGCATCCAGTCGCTGCGAGTTCTCTTGCGCAAGTCGTCCCGCAATATGGCCAAAGGGCATCCCACGCTACGTTTGCGTTTACGTTTCCTTCAGAGTTGTCAATAACCAAAATGTATTTACTAGATAGTAGTAATTCTATAAGACCCGACTAGTAAAATTGTGAAGCTTGTTGACTAGTCCCATGCCGACACATTCTATTATATTCTGATCTCCGTCCGGCGTCACATCGAATTTTATCTGAAATGTTATGTAATTATTGTATATAATATTTATTAATAAAATACATGCATACCATCAGATAGAAAGATGATATTCGTGCTAAATACATCTGGATCATCATAAGACAATTTTTTTTTTGTATTTCTGATTTTGTATAACTAACAATAGTAACTATTAATAATTAAAAAAAAATCCGCTATACTTAAAAAAGATCACAAAATATATGTTATTAAATTGTACAAACCTGTGATATTAACTCAACAATGTGCATGGCCGTCTGTGTGTGCAGTGTGATCTCTCCGGTCCTTATCACTGACTTGCCCTCCGCCAACGCCATGTATAATATCAGTTGATCCTGTCAAATACACAACAATGTTTCAGTAGATGTTACTATCGAAGACAAATAAGGTCATATACTAATCATAAGTGCGTGGTGGCCTGTTGGCAAACGGACTAGACGCGGCTGCCAACATGTTCACGGTGGTCGCGGGCTCGAATCCCAGGGCACACCTCTGACTTTTCGGAGTCATGTTTGTATTGATAGTCAATCACAACGCACTAAAACGGTGAAGGAAAACATCGTGGGGAAACCTGCATACCGTAGCGATTTATAAGAATTTCTATGGTTTGTAAGTCCGCCAACCCGCACTAGGCCAGCGTGGTGGACTATATGGCCTAACCACTCTCAATCGTATTCTCGACTGTAGAGTAGGCCCGTGCCCTGCAGTGGGACTTATATGGGCTGATACACATACTAATCATAATAATTAATGAATAAATCAGAAATACACCCAACAGTCACATACATAGTCCTGACCCCACACTAATATCGAGTCTTGTGTGTATCAAAAACTACGGGAGAATTTTCGGTATAACAAACACCCAGACCCGTGGATCACACAAATATTTGTCTCGGTGCTGGGATCGAACCCGCGGCCTCACGTGTCACAGCCGGCGTCTAACCAAAAGCGCCACAAAGGCTTTCATGTCATCTTGATCCTAGTTCCATTGAAGAAAAGATCAGTGATTTATAGATTCACAAGATTGCAAATTAACTTTAGCCCATTTTACTATGAAACTTAGTATTGGTGCGAAGATTGTTGTCCCTCGATGAATACTATTTTGTGTAGGGAAATATATTTATTTTCAATAAATAATTTTACTGGTCTCTCATATGTGAGAAGCCATCTGGGTGGGTACCACCGCAGTGTCTATTTCTCCCGTAAAACAGCAGTGTACACGCACTGTTGTGTTTCGGGTTGAAGGGCATTGTAGCCAGAGTAACTACTGGACATATTGAGACTTAACATCTCATGCCTCAGGATGGCGAGCGCAGTGGAATGCCAAGCATTGCTTTGTAATTGAAGGTGTTGTTTGGTTTTGCTACTGTTCATGAGCGGTCGTATCGCTTACTATCAGGCGAACGGTATGCTCGTCTCGCTATTCATAGCAATAATAATAAAAAAAAAAACATAATTGAGATCCAGGCCCAGTTCTTGGAGAAATTAACTTGAAGTGCAATAAATTTTATTTTTTTGTATGTGGCTCTGTAAACGAAATGTAAAGTTTGATGATAATTACTTTATTTTATAAAAATCTGGCGCCCGGGATAATGTTTAACATTATCCTAATAATCATGTTAAACATTATCCTGTTTATACATTTTTGTTAGGATAATTTTAAACATTATCCTGTTTTGTCAAATAGGACAAATCATAAAAATGGTATAATACATTTTTAGCAGTATCGATATCGGGATCAATGAAATTTTTATACCAATACTATGAATGGGCTTTGTCCTTTAATAAAGCTTATTAAGTGCATTAATATTGACAAAATGCCCTCGTACCTGTGTATGTTCGTCGACACACGCCCCGCTCTCTAAACTCCTGCGCAGTTGTTCCCCCGCCTTCTGCCCCACCTCGAAGGGGTCCACGCCGCGGCGACCCAACCCGTCGCTGCCCAGGATACAGCCCGATGTCAACTCACTCGCTAAGCTGTGGGTACACCAGTATATTTAGTACATACTTATAAACTCACGACTTTTCCCCAGAAGGGGTAAGCAAAGGTTACTTAACAGCCTCCGTGACGCAGTTGGTTAGACGGCGCCTGTGAAACGAGAGGCCGCGGGTTCGATCCCCGCACCGAGAGAAATATTTGTGCAGCCCACAAATATTTCTTCCGGGTCTGGGTGTTTGAGAGACCGAAAAGTCTCTCGTAGTTCCTGATACCCACGACATAAGACTAGATCTTAGTGTGGGGTCAGGACTATGTATGTGACTGTTGGATGTTATTTATTATTTATTTATTTAAAAAAGGTGCAACCAGGATACCATCGTTTGGTATTGTATTTTCGAAAAAAAATATCATGATTTTGGATTTTGCCCCATCCGGGATTCGAACCAGTGACCTCAGCTTTGCATTATTACACAAAATCTATATCTGTATCAGTCCATATACATCCCACTGCAGAACACGGGCCTCCTACAATCGAGTATACGGTTGAGTGTGGTTAGGCCATATAGTACGCCACGCTGGCCTAGTGCAGGTTGACTCACTTTACATACTATAGAAATAGCTATGGTATATAGGTTTCCTGACGATGTTTTCCTTCACCATTATAGTGCAATGGTGATTGACTCTCAATACACACATGACTCCGAAAAGTCAGAGGTGTGCCCTGGGATTCGAACCCGAGACCACCTTGACCATGTTGGCAGCCGCGTCTAGTAGGTTTACCAACAGGCCACCACGTACTTCGCATCACACACACAAAATATTTGGAGTAAAATTTCTTAAATGACAAACCCTTCAGGGATGGATGATGGTTCATCGACTACCGTTTAATAACCACTGGCCTTTATTCTAGAATCTAGAACATATGATAAAAATAATATATCTGACATGATGCCGTTGCAGTTGTCTGGCGCGAAGTTCCGGTCCTCCTTGTAGCACTCGATCTGCACGTCACTGCACACCGAGCGGAGCTCCTGCTTCGCTCCGTCTGACATCGCGTATGCCAACTGCGGGGTAATTAAATGAAATGAAATAAATTTATTGATCATGTAGGCAAGTAAAGAGCTCTTATAACAACTAGTAACTACAAATAACACTGAATCAATATACTAAATGTTTTCTATAGTAATATTTAATTTAGTTTCTTATTATTATTTATTTATTTAATTTCTAAACAATCATAGTTTTAATCAACTAAAATTTTCGCAAAAATAAGACGACAATTTTTTTTTGTTTGAGTAGTACATCGATAGTTTTTGCTTAATAATAATTTAAATCCTAGCGTACCATAACTCCATAGCGTCTTTAAAAATAAAAGGGTGAACATCATTATACTTTTCAATTTTTATTTTATTATAATTTTAGTTTCATTTTGTCTGAAGTCACAAAAACTACCACCTGGCTTCGTTTTCAGTCTCATTCTTATGACCCTGTAAGTTGGTGTAATGTTACCTTGATAGGCAGTGTGCCGGACACAAAGCTCCATCCGTACACGCTGCTGATGGATCCTCGCTCCGTGATGGTCACACTCTTGAGTTTGTCCACTGGAGTCACCTCCACTACCACTTGACCGTTGCCTCTCGGGAAATACCTGTGCACAGTTCTAATGTTATAAAAATACTGTTTTTTTACGGGCACCTTCGATCATATATTTGATCGAAGGCTAGCACATACAATATTGTTTTGTCAGCAGTTTACGCTACCATGCATAATAGTTCCTCTTTAGTTCATTGTTTTGTCACCCGATTTGCACGGAGGGAAGTGGACAATAATTTATTTCCAACTCCTCCTATTAATTTAACTTTCTGATTGATTTCGTTGCGGGTTAAAGACAAGTTAGACATTCCCGGAGACTCGCCGAGCTTCAATGCTCGGAGTCATTACATTGCGTGCCACTGTTGATCCTGCGACACAGGAGTTACAGTGGTGGGTGTGAGGGCAGGACTATCTCCTACCATGCATAATTTTATAACAGTCGACAGTACGCAAATACAGTAGATAGCGATCGTTAGCGCGTGCTCATATCATTCTATCATTTTATCATTTATAATTAATCTATCAAATACACATTTATTTCCACACCAGACTTATACTATCAATCCAAGCTGTATGGGTATTGTCTCAGCCCGTACAGTTTTTTTCTATTTACTCTTATCAGCTACTCAGTCGTGGTTGTAGAAGCATGTCATTATACCCATGATACAAAATGGTTTTGCTTCATTGACGTAAATGTATAGACAGGGCGGAACGCCCGTAAAGTGTTCCGTCATAAGTGCATCTCCAGTGGAGTTACTCACTGGTGGTAGATCTCTCATATATGAGAGGCGCCTGGGTAAGTACCGCCGTAATGTCTATTTCTCCCGAACAGGAGTGTAATTGGACTATTATATTCCGGTTCGAATGACATTGTAGACTAGCTAGTAGAGTAATTACAGATGTTGTCTCAGGATGGCGAGCGCAATAAAATGCCAAGCATTGCTTTGTAATTCATGGGGTAGTTTGGTTTTGCCTTTGTTCATGAGCGGTCGTATCTCTTACCATCAGGCGAACGGCATGCTCGTCTCACCATACATTGCAATGTAAAAAATAGAAAAATAGTGTTCACTCGTATCGATATGGGTAATCCCTGCTTGTATTATGATTTATGAAAGAAGCTTCAGTAACACAAAACATGTTAATTCTAACACTTACCCTCTCCTCCGTATATTGACTATGAAGTCAGCGTTGAACCTCTTGAGCGCGGGTCTAAATACCTCAGTCATGTAGTCGATCTGCGGCGCCATGCCCACGTTAGTGCCGCCTCGCAACGATATACACACTGGCTTGTCCGCGAATAGAGCGCATGGGAGCGCCACTTGTAGCAGCAGGCTGATAGATCTGTAGCATTAAATTGACACTGTTAGGACTGGTTACTCTATTGTATAAAAGAAACAATTAATTCAAATGTAGTTTGTTTCGTCTTAGTGCTCGGTATCTGGAGTGGACCATCCTCCCCCTTAAACTGCCGCTTGGAGGATTATGAAACCAAAGTTTAACAAACTGAAAAATCCAATAATTTGGTGAAATGGTGTTACATTCCTGATACTATTCTCTCTGTATTATTTTCTGTTTTCTTTTGATCAAAATTATTCCACTAAAGGTCACATTAATATGATTTAATCTAAGTGTTGGTATTATATTTTCCAATAAATACTAAGTAAAATGTATTGACTCACCCTGCAGTCTGCACATCTGCTACAAAGTGGCCTCCCCTGAGCTGTCCTGGTCGGAACTCTATTTCGGTTGATCCTATGTTTGCACCCTTTAACTTTCCTTGGCACATTTCTGCCACTAATATAATGCCTTTAAAAACAAAACAATATGTTAAGTAAGTTATATATTTATTTATATTAATAAGATAATATAAACTGATGAATGTAACATTTAGTTTTATCATTACCAGTTCTTTAAATGTGTTTAATAAGGTCAGGGTGGCATATTCCATCTATGACCATAAACCATATATTTCCAATTAAATACAGTATATTGAAATTACAGCTTCGAGAGTTGGCATGTTAGAAAAGCTTATGAAATAGACGGGACATTCCACCCTGACCTTATACTTTAACAAATTCCTTTTCATAGGATATTAAAGTGAAATCCTGATAAATAAAATCGTATCTTTAATTTGAGTTATGAATCATATTTTACCTTTTAAATGTTGCTCAGCAAGGCCAGGTTTACTT
The DNA here is from genome assembly GCA_030180105.1 of Hyles lineata. Lineage (NCBI taxonomy): Eukaryota > Metazoa > Arthropoda > Insecta > Lepidoptera > Sphingidae > Hyles > Hyles lineata. Next base: position 1,309,933 of record JARJEE010000040.1, read on the forward strand.
CGACCGCTTCGGATATTTGTAACGCGTATAGGTTTGCCCAGAAGGGCACTTAACGACATAGCTATCCGCAGAATTTGTCCACCCTAGAGAGAAATTAAAAAATAATTATTATCTGTTGAATGTTAGTAATCATAAAATTCTCTCTATCAGCCCATATACGTCGCACTGCAGGTACGGGCCTCCTCTACAATCAAAAGTACGATAGAGAGTGGTTAGGCCACCACGCTGGCCTAATGCTGGTTAGTTATAAAATTAAATATAATTTGAATTGTCCTTACTCCTTCTAAGAGGCTTCCATCGATATTCAGCAAGTCCGACATGGTGCGTCTCAAGTTATATGTTAGGTAAAATTTTGAAATCGGTTGTAATGTTGCGTAAATATGGAAAAATATTGTATCGATATCCTATTTCCTTCTATAAATCAACGAACACGCCAAAAGGCAGAATGTATTGAAAATGTATCGAATTTCCGAAATGCCGGATGTCAACAACAGCTGTCATTTCACATTTGTCAACGAACTGTCAAGTAACATTTTTTTCTATCAGGATCGCTTATGATCGTAAAATATGCTGCCAATTTACAAAAAAATTGTACATCACAGTTCGATTACGTTTAATAATAATCATTACTCATATGGAAAATATAACCATGCAGCATTTTATTCGATAGTTTACCGATTTTTTCATTAAATACGGTTTAAAGCGTAGAATAAGTAATAGTTTTGAATAGGCAGAATAGTTCTTGACATTAGCCATTTCCTCAGAGAACAAATAAAAAAATTGAAAATCGGAAGTTCCGCGCAAAATGTCAATCACTTGTTTTGTTACAAATAATAATAATATGTGATTTATTTCCAAAAAATACAGTTATAGTAGTAATAAACGTCTATTAACATTAAAAGTAGGATACAGATACATCCCAAGGGAAGATATATGAAACTTGTTGGGAAAAATGCAAAGAAAGCCAAGTTACCCCGTAACAAACTGTAGCATTAAGATGGTAAGTTCGTATTACTTAAATGACCGTTTAATTATAGGCCAAAAGAAGTTGTTAATTTAAGTATCAATGTGATAATCGTATATTTACTAAATCTTCCTTTTGAATTGTCTTTATAATTAGCATTTTATTATTAATGGGTCATTGAGTAGCTTTGTGAGTTAATATTATTTTTCCATTATTCCGCTCAACTTAACCTACTCACTGCTACCTACTTTGAACTGCAATATTTATATGAACTAACCATCCCAATAAAGTAGATCATCATTTTATTTCCCGCCCGAAGTTTAGAATAAAAATAGATATTCTGTTTCTACTTTGTTGTATACCTAAAATATACCCAAATCTTTTGATCCATTCAATAGTCCCAGATTTTTAAAAATTAGAGTTAATTGATTTGTAAAGGTGTTACATTATAGTGCATATTGATAATTCTATATATGACTTATGTGGTTAGAAACTTTAAAAGCCTAACCAATTAAAATGTAAAAATGTGCTATTGTACAATTGGAGAAAGACCAAGTGATAGACAAACATATCAGAAGTATCGTGAATCTCTCAATCAGATATAGTATAATATTTCTCTGTTGTGATATTGGTGTTAAAATATAAATATTTTTGAACATGTCAGTAAGAAGATAAATGGTAGATGACTTCCACAGAATATTCCATGCAATGTTCATGCTATATTCTCACAGGCCTTCTTGCTATTATTTAATATCATGCTTCTTGAGTTGCCAAGCGCCAACTACACCATTCTGGCCATTAGGAGTCTTATATCATGCAATAAATATGTAACCAATAGGTCGAACTCTTTTTAATCTTTCATTTTATTATTCCTATTTATTAAAGTATACATCAACACTATGTTTTGTAATTTAATGGGTCTATTGTTAAATTTCCATAGCCTGATTGTCCTCCCAATATGGACATAACAGCTAGTGAGGATGACAATGAACAACAGCAACGCAGACAACAGCTCATCAACTTTGGTCACTCTCAGTGGGGCTTCAACAACTGGAGCTGGTCAGTCACAAAGCAGGAACTGGGTGGGTAACCACGGTATTTTTTATAAATGTATTATAATATATTATTGTATATAATATTTTGTTCTGTTTTTCTCATTTTCAGATTTTGTGGATTTTGCCAATGGAAAGTACTGTGCTGGTGTGGTTGCATTTGTTTCCATCACACTGAAGACACTGGATATACACAGAGAGAACATTGGCTATGCCACATCAAATGCCAACACAAAAGGACTCGCTATTTATAAGTCTAGAAAGGTAAATATAGTTGCAGGTTTTATGTATCAATGTTTTAGGGCAAAGTTGATAACATGCTCATTTGTCCGTCGACAGTGTGCAGTAACCAACGCCCTGCGCGAGACATTGCTGAGTTTCGGTGGCAACGTGGCCACTGAGCTACTGGAGCTGATCGAAGTGGCTCGCAATGACGTCACCGTCGTCAACGCGCCCGTCACCAGCCTGCCCGACCCTGCGCATCAAGTAGAAAACAACCAAAACATCATCAACCGGCTGCCGGAGCCGAAAACTTCACCCGTCGCGATGCTCCCGCGCAAGGACGAGCCGCGCAACCTGGCAGGCCCGCCCGTAGCGCGAGCGCACCCCATGCCGGCCAGCCTGCCCGTGCGCCCACCCGGCCCGCCAGGCCCGCCCGCCGTGGCCGCGGTGGCGGGCGCGCCGCTCACGGCGGGCCGGCTGGCGGTGCCGCCGGGAGGCGCGGGTGCGGGCGCGGCGGTGGCGGGGCCGGCGGCGCTGCGGCCCAACTCCAACGTAAGTTTCGTGCTGCAGCCGGTGGTGGGCGGGCTGTACGCGCCGCGGCTGGCGGGCGGGCTGGCGGCGGGCGCGGCGCCGCTGTTCCCCGAGTACTACTCGTGCGCGGCGGCGCCGTGGCACTTCGCGTGCGAGCCGTGCCCGCCGTGCCCGCCGTGCGAGCGGCCGCCGGGCGCCGCGTGTCCGCCGCGCGCGCCGCCGTGCCGCGCGCCCGCCGACGACGCGTCGCGCGGCTGCTGGATCAAGCCCACCATCTTCTACGACGGCTTCTGGACGGAGCAGAAGGTGAAGAAGTGGGTGGCGGAGCAGGTGGAGAAGCGCTTCCCGGGCGACTCGTCTCCGAAGTCGTCGTCGCCGGGCGGCGGCGCGGGCGGCGCCTAGCGAGGCGGGGCGGCTGCGCGAGTGACGTCACTTGATAGTTTCGCTGCACCACTGCGATGTGCAAAATCTTAATATGTAATAGTTTAGTGGATGTCGTTTCGACATTACATCCACCGCGATAAAAGTTGTACTTGTAGGCGCAAAGATTCTTGCCTAGCTCTAGATGAATACTACAGTTTGTATACTTATTGAATGACACTTGTACGTAGGGATCGACCGAGATGCGTTAGTTCGCTAAAGCTCGTTTCATGTTGTGAGCGCAGGTAGCGACTCTCTCCGCACGCAAGATTTTACTCCACTATGTTAAACAAATAACTAATAAATATTTATGAACGGTAATTAACGGGTTTACAGTTTACACATAGCAATAAATATAAATTTAATTCCGCACGTAATGTACTCTTTACTCACATTCGTGTATTTAATTTAAGGTTCGTATTCGCTCACTGCCGATTTTGGATTTTTAAATCTTTTCAATGTTTCTTTTAAAAATAAAGACATTCTACCGATATGTATAATGTACGTGGTATTGAACGAATGCTAATCTTTTTAGTAATAGGTGTTTTGAAATCTCGAAAGGAAACTATTTTATAAACGGAATTTATCGATGTTATAGATAGTAAGTGAAGTGCCGGGTGAAGGGCGTAGTGTGCTTGACTTAGTGTTGTGTGGTTTGTCGAAGTCGACTCTAAAGCATTTTTATCTTATAGAGTGGAATGTGTGTGGTTTTTATTGGTAGTTGAAATCGGTAAGGGGAATTGAAGATGAAATTGAATTAAAATGAAAAAACCATATGATTTTTTTATAATACCATGTTCTATTATCAGAATTTTTAGTTAAAATTGCCGTGAAACGTGTAGGTTTCATTGTGGAGGTGTATAGGATAGTTTGTTTTTCGCGATCTGGACAGATATGTATCTGGTTAATGCAGTTCACTACAAAATTAAAGATATACACAAAAAAACTTCATCCTGCAAGATACAACTATTTTCATATCGTTGTGCCTGTCTTGTAACCTAATGTATAGATCTTCTACAATCTTTTGGCGTCCGAACGCGTTGTTTTCATGCTGTTGTCAAAATAATTGTATAAATAGGAATAGTTTATGCTGTTTTCACATCTTATTATATTAGACGTGTTAATACTATTCTATTACGAGTGTAAATGCTTTTTATTTATATTATGGAACATATCTCAAAAAACTTAATTTTTAAAATTGTTATTTGCAGTTCCAAAAGCCACAAGCCAATAGAATTTAAATGAATTGTATTTTAATTTGATTGAGATATTTTTAATTCCCCTTACCAATATTGCCAGGTGTTATTTGTGTGTTTCGTGTGAAAGTATAATATTAAAAGGATATTCGTGTTAGTGATTCTACCTTCGTTTTAAGTGGGTATATTTTTTTAATATCTTACGGTTATACTATGGAATCGTGTGAATTGTATTGAAGGAATTGCACTATGTACATCGGTTTTTATGGGTAAAGTTTGTGAATTTTTCGCGATACCTAAATGTTTTTATTATAATAAATCTGTTTTTAAAATTGTGTAATGTTTAATTGAATTATTGTTTGTTCCCCTGATTTAAAATGCTGGTACAGTTTTTAGTAAGAAATTGGCTACATTAGATTCACTCTAAACATTCAAGAGCAGTTTGAAACAAAATATAATATCTACAAAATAACATACAACGTAAATAAGTATTCACGCAATATATTATCCTTCCTATTTATATACTCAGAATAGCTAAATGCATGTGATCTTACAACCAGAAAAATATTATTCAAACCATTTCATTCATTGCAGATGTCCTTGTCGTTACAAAATATTAGAAAAAAAAAATATTTCACATGGATAACTTAACAAGTCTTTGGTTTGGTTTAAATACTTCATTCCTTAAAAAAAGCCTACTAAAATATTGAAGTGTAATTTAATTTGACAACAGGAGGTGCCCAAGACCGGTCTGGAGGGCATGTCGGAGGAGGAGGCGCGGGCGGAGCGCAAGCGGCGCCAGAGACTCGCGCAGGAGGAGTTCAAGCAACGACAACTACTGAAGAACAACGGGCTCGGTTAGAATTACATATTCTTTGTAGCTTAGAATGTAATGAATACGCGACAGGTCGACATGCCAATTTTGTAGTGATGTAGTAACACGTAGTTTATATCGATATTTTTTGCAACGCAAAGAAATAAAAGTAAAATAAATCAAGTCCGTTTATTATAAGCAATATGAAACAATATTGTATCTATACGCATAATACAATTTGTAACATCATACATAAGATAATATAATATGAGAAAAACTATTATGAGAACGTAATGGAACAGTAAGAAGTTATTTCAATATAATACACAAAGAATAATGTGAGCGGGATCGAAATCGATAAACGCGGTTGATGCGGACTCGTGCAGCACTAAGGTTAGGAGGGCGCGGGCGATGTGCGGGTGTGCGGGGCGTCCTCTCCCCTTCGCGTTACCTCATACTCCGATTGCCATGTCAACCTGTCGCGTAGAGACTGTAGGCATACTAGTTGTGCTATTTTTTCAATCGAAAATAAATTGTGAGGATCAAGTCAATAAGAACTTGCTTAATATTGAGTAATATTGACGCATTTGTAATTTTCTATTTGAATCGAAAAGTTATTATGTAATTATGGTGGAAAGTTTAAGTAGCGCACAGTTTTATTAACAATTTGAATAAGCAGAGATTGAATTTAATTACGAAATTGAGCGTCATGCTCTAAAGCAACTTCTAAAGTTGGCGAATTAAGCGCGAATTTATAGTGAACATAAAGCCTTATTCAAAAATCGTAGTAAAACTAGTTTTTTAACTCTCTATGGATAAAGCCGTCAGCATTATGTTATTAAACATTCTTCACTAGTTTCTTTTGTGGTGCATTTGTTAAAATTATGCACAGTTTTACATTTTTATTTTTATTATAATTATTTTGTATGGTTTAACGTTTGCTTTTATCGAAGTTTTATTTTTATGTAGGTAATCTATGATCCTCATTTTAGATCTTAATTTTGTGATTTGTAAGTAGTTACCTAATGTAGTTGTAGTTTTTTTAATTATTATTTGGTTTGCTATTTCTGTGTTAATTACATTTCGGTGTATCATTTCTCATTAAATAAGTTTTTTTTTGTTGAATTTTTTTTTTTCCTAACTCACAAATATTAAAATAAATAAATCAGTGGTAGATATATATTCTGAAAATTTCTTGCATTTATTTTAATTATAATTTAATATGCTATTACTAGTGCGCGGTCTCTGTAATCTATCTCTTGTTGTGTGTAACCTCTTGTTAAAGATAGATCGGTTATGGATACTGCCCATTACTTATTTAGATTTAACAAGTTTGAAAGTTCCGTTCAGAGTAGAGATAACTTAATGCCCAAGGGCTCCAAATACTAAGTTTAGGTAGTTTCTAAAATTTTGACTACAAATTAAGTTCTAGATAAAATATGGTCTATTATGTGGAACCTTGACCATCCAATAGCAATTCATACTAAGATTTTGCCTGATACCCAGCATAGGATAGTTGTTGCATTGGAAAGTAAGTTGTAGTCAAGTTATTCGACAGCGTAATAATTTCCTAACAGACAATTCATACTTGCGCGAATTGCGGAAATTCGCTCTTTTTATACAGAAGGAATATGCGCATTGTATTACGGAGATAATGATGAATTTACCATGTAGTTTCAAATTGGCGTTCGAACTCTGCGCTAGTATACATTGACGCTTAGAGTAATACCTACTCGTTTTCAGATGACCAGCATGAGATTAGCAAGGGCTGCAGCAGTTTCGATCGGCTGCTCATGGACATTCCAACCCAGGACATAGTTATTGAGCAAACTGGACCCATGGCGGACTCTGGCAAGAGGAAATCACCCACACCGGACAACACCCGGGCTAAACGGCGCAGCAGCTTTGTCAACAAACTCGATATTGTTACTACAGATTAGAGTTAAAACACCAAAGTCTGCATGGTGGATAGAGGTTGTTGTATGCTGAACGCTTCCCACAAGTCGCTATGAAAAACCCTGGAGGCTATTGAATATATTATAGCCTCCTTGATATTAGTCTCGATAATTAAGATTTACGAATCCAAGACCTCACAGAGGAAACTTCACGCTTTATTTGGATTAATCATTGCATTGATATTAATAATGATATGCAAGACAAAATAGTTCTACTAGTTGTAAAACTCTTATCGTTTAAATGGAAAGCTGATAGAAACGAATCCATTAAAAATGGTCAATTCTTCATATTTATAAATTTTATTACGAAATAAAATAAACAATTCATATCAAGTATTTTATTTACTAAGGAGACTTACAAGGGAGATTATTTACACCAACTTAAACTAAAAATAACTAAGTTATTGTACTGTAGGTAAGAACTAAGTCAAATAAAAAGAACACCTCGATAACGTACACATAAAACTTAACTAAAAGGATCGGTTGATATTATATTATGCATATTTCATTCCAAATATCATGAGGATGTATGTGGTATAATGTGCGACAAAATAGCTCCTAAATGGGTCGCGGGTTCGATCTTCAAATGACGCACATGTATGTATATTATTTCTTAGTTCCTGTAACAACACACCTAAAAGCAGTTTCTATAACCTACGTCGACATATACTAAAGATAGCCATTTCGACCTTTTATTAAAGATAGATAGGTTATAGAGACCGGCCGTAAGCATTGTCTTGCTAAAAAAAACTTTATTGCTTATTGTGAAATCTTTTATGGTCAATATGAAATATACTGTCAACCGATCAGATTCATAAGGATTAGAATACACAAAATTAAAATTAACTTTGAGCCGTTTTCACATCCACAGTTTCACGCACATAAAACTTACTTAGGGTTATAATAGGGGACGATTTGGAGTTTATTTGCTATCGTTGAATACCTATTATTGATTTCATTGATATGAAATTTTAACTAGAGTTAGTACATTTAAAAATTCTCATAAACTCCAAAATTGTTGTAAGCTTCATATATTGGTGTATCTTCCCCACTTTTCCTCCTTATACTAAGTATATAGTACATGAATAATTTATACTAAGCATAGTAAAGTAAAAGAATATATACTGGAGATGTGAAAACGGTCTGTCATTGCACAACGCGGTCACCCTCAAACCGACATTACAAATGCTTTCCATATACTATACGTACAAACGAAACACTCTTACACTATAGTCACGTTGACGCTTGGACAGTAATGCCTTTTATATAGTACACTTGGTAGATACATAAACTCACGCCTTTTTCACATTAGGGGTAGGCAGAGGTACTATCAGGACACCTAACTTTCATCTTGTGTTTGTTCCACAATGTGTTGGGGGCGAACCTTGACATTTGATAAATTTTGATACTAATTACATTTTTTTTATATGTTAATTACTCAGATTTTTATTATATTTCTAAATTATATTTTGATGGGATTTACAAATAGAGTGAAAAATAATCTTGATCGTAGATGAAATATATAATTTAATACGAAGTTCATAAAATATAGTTGCTGCTGTGTCTGACAATATTTATACACAAAAACAATACAATATCGAAAATGAAGTACGAAAAAAGCCATATAATATTTTCATTTATTTCGTCACGCAAAGACGATTTTTTCTTCATTTCAATATTCAATTCAAATAAAAACATAATATCTTCGATTAAAATCAAAATAATTCCTGCTTAATATTTAACAAACAGCACCCATAAATTGTTCCAAAGGTATCAAGATATACAAGGCATTACTGTATAAAAATTAAAAAAGAAATAATTTTCGGATTTTAGTGTATTGCCACAACAAAGCATATTAAAGAAGTATAATCCAGAAATCACTCCCAGTTAAAATAAAATTGCTTGAAAACAAATCGATCCGTTCCGTAATAGGTAGGAAGACGTATAATTAAAAAAAAGATGCTACTGGACACTTTCCCACCCTCATGCCCACCATTTTAATGACTCCAAGTATTTAAGCGAACCATGTTTCCGTTCAAAAGTTGATACTGCGTGATATTAGTAATGAAACCTTTTTGTCCATCACTTAGTAACAAATGCTTTTTTTGGGCACATTTTTTTGCTTGCAAGTTAATTTGTTTTGAGTCTAAGTTTTATGCGATCTAAAAGACTTTCGTTGTTTTTGATACACCAAACGTTTAGTTTTATAGGAGACAGGAATACACGTGGGTGTACATGATGTTTAGTATATTTATTAAATCTTGTTTCTTTAATTTGTATGGTAAAGTATCTTGATACACTGTAAAATCCGAAAATTTGTTTTACAAAATATCGTTGGTAAATCAGCGCCGTACAAATAAAAATGATAAAGTTAAATGAGTGTATTAGCTTCATCAACTCTCCGTTGTAAAATAATTGTGAGCATATTTTTCTCAGTTTATTCGACTTATATTTAGAAACTAGCTGTATCCCGCGGATTCCCTCGCGTTATATAATTTTATAGTATTTTTATCTTATCGTGTGACAGGGTACCTAACTAAAAAGAAAAAATAGCCCAAATAGCTAGTTCCTTATATCTTATGGTGTTAAAACATAACTCTTTTGCTTTATAAAACTGCCATCATGAAAATATTTGACAAAAAAATGAAAACTGATTTTGCTTTTTTTTTCAAATATCAGTTAAAAAAAACTGGCGTATTTATAAATATGCCACTCTGTGCTTCAAGTTCTCATCCCTATACCAAAAGAACACAACATATTTGAAGTAAAAAGAGATACTTAAATCCAGGATGTGTGGTACCTTATGAGAGCCCATGTCCTGCAGTGGACGACTTTAGGCTGTATGTATAAGGTCGTAACGCCCTTTTTTGCATATCAGGAATTAGTTGAATATTATCACGCTGATATTTCAATATTTGTGGTACTCTTTAGTGCCACTTCGTATCGTAGCTTTTGTTGTATACCTAACATTTTTAACACATTGACTGCGGCGTAAATAACGAATTATTAAAAAAAACTCAGCACTATAATGTGTGAAAATCACATGTACAATAGCCGAATGTGTGATACACAGATAAAATAAACAAATCTTCTCTGACTACTGCACTCAAAGACATTTAATATCAATTAAATAGTTCCTTAGTGAATTCGATGAAGAAATTCTAGTATAAGGAATATTTAAATCAACATTGAATATTTGAGTGCAGGGGCATTTACCACATATCAATATACAATAAATACGATACACGCGTACATTCTAACATACAATGCAACCAAACGAAAAATAACATATTCTAATGTTTCATAATGAATCGCCTACGTCTACAAACTAGTAGCTACGCGACTTACATACAAAATTATATGTACATACAATATATATTTATTGTGAATAAACATAAAGGGAATCCATACTAAGGTATTTAAAATCTTTTATAACCTGACCAGGGAAATTACCACATGTCGGGGGAATTTGTTACTTGGGCTGGCAATACTACATATTTTATTTTTACAATATTAGATATTTTCCACACAACACCGACAATTGTGTTGCTAGCTTATACAGTTATATCAAACCTCTAATACTTATGCAGCAAAAGTGAGCTGGATTTATAATAAAAAATGTATCTTTTAAACAAAAAAAAATTTAAACAAAAGCTCTGTGTTACCAAAACTCACAAATAACTCTACACCAACATGTATTCGGGTATAAAGTTTGAATTTATATCCATACTGATAGTTTATTTTCCTGATCAGGCTACAGAGTCCACTACATTTATATAATGGTATACAATGTTTCTCATATTTTAATAGTTTAATTTCAAGTTTCGAGCTCATTGCCCAAAGCGGGATAAACATTTCATTATCAAAAGTAAGAACACTGCACCTGTAAAATCAGACATTATTATCATACAATTTTTGTACTATAATCATAATGTAGTATTTGAAGAACCCAATGTAATTGTTTTACATCTTAGCTGCTTTGATGTTTTTGTTAAAATCATATTTTAATTTCATTAGAATAAGTATTGTATCAGGCCACTGCAGGGCACGGGCCTACTCTACAATCGAGAGTACGATTGAGAGAGACTGTCCCGCCCTCACACCCACAACTGTAACTCCTGTTATCGCAGGATCAACAGTGGCACGCAATGTAATGTCACCGAGCAATGAAGCCCGGCGAGTCTCCGGGAATGTCTAACTTGTCTTTAACCCGCAACGAAATTAATCAGAAAGTGTTATTAATAGGAGGAGTTGGAAATAAAATATTGTCCACTTCCCTCCGTGCAACAGAGTACGATTGAGAGTGGTTAGAATAAATAAATTTATCAAACTATGTATATATGTAGGGTGTTTATTACATCAAAAGTTAGTACATTTTTTATATTATCCCAATTTTTGTGATTTTACGGGTGCAGTGTCTAATTATTTCAATTTCAAGTTAATTACAGAAACAACTGTCTACGGTATCAGGACAGTTAATAACATTTTCAATTATCCTGTAAATATAAAACTTACGCGATTTTTATACAACCATTATGACGTGCTTTGGAGATTCAATAAGGCTTTTTAATATAGTCTTGATTGTTTAAATCACTCTAATTATGTCTTAGTTTTAGGAAATCTACGCTACACGTCCTGAATACCGTAAAATTGATTCTCATTAATGGCAGTGTGGTGCGTCCAGACTATAGTTTATCCAACTATTGTGTGGAAGGACACTTAATAGTGGTCTGTTACACAATCAGTAAGATACATTCTAAAGGATATTTTCTTTGAAACTGGCTGTCAGCAAGCTTATAAATAGCTATTAAAAAATATAGACTGCAATACACAAATACTTGATACATTGCTTCTTTATAACATGGCTTAACAAAATATTGACATTTCTCTGTGTTATACCTACTTTAAGACACAAATAACGTTCTCTATTTATTGCCATAAATAAATTGTAATGGTGTATTCAATGTTGTTCAAATTAACACATCCGTTACAATAGTCTTTCTCGGTATATTGTCCACAAAAGCGCTATACTGAGTATCTACGTTCACATATTATTTTACTGATACATTGCCTATTTTGTATGCAGCGCGGCAATCGCGTGAAGGTAAAAAATATTCAATGTATATATGTTTAGGAGTAAAAATTCAAAACTACCTTTGCTCTAACAGCGTATAATATACATATTACGATACAAGACAGTCTGCCTTTACATATTCTATGTGATATACATTACGTTCCAAACTCGCTACGTTTATGATTGTATAGTATATAAAAAAGCGAGAGATTTAATGCGATATTTTTATATATCCATATTATTCAGAAGTGGGACTCCTCAAAAGGACTGATATTATTTATGGCTGATATATAATAGATGCACAATTTATTTATATCCTGGGAAACCCTTACGGCCTCATTCATAAATAGTTTTAATACCTATTTTTAGTAACTAATATTTTGTCCCTTTCATCACTTTTGAATGCAATTTGAACGAAGAAGACAAAACATTGGATAACTAAAATAAGTTTATGAATAACGAATTAAAATACGCATTCAATCTCCCGCTTAAGTGCAATATGAATCTAATATATGATACTAGTAATATTGTATAATAAATATCGGCTTATATGTTGTACAGTCAAAATTAATTTACACAGAACATTAATTTAATAAGCGTCATTAATATTTCCTGAGGCGCGACAGAACGGTTACATTTTTAAATTTGACAAATGACAATCGAGTTGCGTCTTCATTCTGCCCTGGTTTAAGAAAAATCTTTTTAACCGCAGATACATCTACGAAGGAAGGACGAAAACAGACCCCGATTGTACATTTATCCAGACATATAATTATTTTACTATACAAAATTTGCAGAAAGGGGGTATGGATATTAAAACCGATGGCAAGTCGTGATGCAGCCAATAAAATACATTTGTGGCCCTAAATAATCCATCCTTGCCGGATATTACAACTCAACAATTAAAATATTATACACCCTTTTCGCTGACGTTCTTAATTTAAATTAAAATGGGACGTTCGTAAACGAAATTTAAAATCTAAAAATAAAAATACTTTTATAGTAATTAGTCTGTCGTGCACCCACGCTCAATGAAATGATACGTACTAACAGTCCGGGTTTACACTCCGACGCGGATCGCGCGAGCGAGCGGGTTGTAGAGGAACATTGCACATGTTTGTGGCGAGTGTGCAGCCGGCACTATAGCGTCACCGACCTGGCCACGCGGGCTTGTTTCCTGTAAAAAAATATTATTTTGAAATGCATCTCGCTTGAACTTGTTCTCTTCTCTCTTCCTCTTTTTCTCTCTCTCTTCAGCCACAGGAAGTCCATTGATAAACATAGGCCTCCTCAAAACTCATAATATCAACTTGTTGCATTTGACTCCATGATAGATACACTTCTAATATGATATTAAATATGTTGATTATCTGAGTTATAATTCCAGTATAATTAGTTGACCGCGATCCGAATCATATACCTGTGGTTCACACAAATATTCGTTTCGGTGCGGGGATCGAATCCGCGGCCTATCCGACTGCGCCACGGAGGCGGAATGGTCGGCTGATGAAGGCTGCATACCTGGCGACTAGACGGGCACCTCCTCGGCCTCCTTCTCCCGCTGGCGCACGGCCACGGCCGTCTCCACCAGCAGGTACAGGCACTTGAACTTGTCGCGCTCGCCCTCCGCGCCGCCGCCGCCGCCGCCGCTCGGCACCACCTGACACACACACACATACTTCAATACATACACTCACATACACCGGAGGTGTTAGTCTGTACTACACGACGACGAATGTTCGAACATCGCACGTAAAACTGTACGAATATGCTTAATTATCAACCCATGGTTGCCTGTAAGTAATCACTTGGGATCAATTGCACAAACTAACTTTGACAATATCTTTGGCCTTAAAAATGTCAATCCCATACATCAGCATGGTCAAATGCGTCTCAAATGTATGCCGATGACATTTTCAAAGGCAAAGGTATTGGCAAAGTTAGTTCATGCAAGTCAGCCTAAATGTCTCTGAATACGGCAATTAGTATAGATTCTCTTCGTAAAATGTACACTAAGTTATGATTTCATTGACATTAACCCATTTACGCCCACCGTGCCCAAACAAATACGGCTACTAAAGTAGCCAAATTTTTTAAATCTTGAAAGTTAAGTTTGCACGTAAAATGCATATGCCAAATACAATAGTTGTCCTATGTATTTTCTAAAAAATAATATGTGTTTTATAAAAAAATAAGCCAGTTACTGTTCTGGTGTGAGTGGGTTAAATGTTTCTGAGTACGGCAGGTAGGGTAAGAGCAGTATGGTGTGGTGTGTGGTGTATTAGAGTTTGAGTAGAGTAGTGTAGTGTACCTGTATGCGTCGGCGCAGCGGGTGCGGCAGCTGCGGCAGGTGCGCGAGCTGCGGGTGCCAGCCGCCCGCGTCGTCGTCGCCCGCCTCGCCCCCCGCACCCCCCGCGCCACCCGCGCCGCCCGCCTCCTCCTCCGCCGTGCGCACCGTCACCACCGCCGCCGTCCTGCCACCACCACTACCGTCACACCCTCACTCACTCACTACGCACTACTTGTATTTATCTACTAATCTACGTAGTCATACGTATCAATATCTAAAACTATGACGTCACAGTTCTTGAATCAATTTAAGCGTTGTAATAGGTTTTGCAATTATGTATCAGCCCATATACGTCCCACTGCAGGGCACGGGCCTCCGACACAATCGACGGTAAGATTGAATGGTTAGGCCATATAGTCCACCACGCTGGCCTAATGCGGGTTGGCGGACTTACATACCATAGAAATTTTTATAAATCGCTATGGTATGCAGGTTTCCTCACGATGTTATTTTTCGCCGTTTTAGTGCGTGGTGATTACCTATCAATACACACATGACTCCGAAAAGTCAGAGGTGTGCCCTAGGATTCGAACCTTCGAACCACCGTAAACATTTTGGGAGCCGCGTCTGGTCCGTTTACCAACAGGCCACCACCCACTCGCTTCATACTACTTGTAAAAACTTCGCATTTATGTACTAATGCACGTAGTCATACGTATCAATATCTACAACTATGACGTCACCGTTCTTGAATCAATTTAAGCTATATTTAGGTTTTGCAATTTACAAAATATTCAATGTAATTTTTGTTTGTAAATTGTATTGTAAAATGGAATGTTAAGTTTCATTTTGTTAGCTGAACCAATTGGTGGTGAAGATTTGTGACATGGAAATCACAGAACCCGAGACATTTATTGCTTTGTTCAAATTACATATACATTGGACCATATGGAGTTTAAATTTATTTCCTACTTTATATTTTAAGATTTTGTTTACACAACAAAGTATGTTTTTGTTCAAATTGCATTTAAATTGGACCATATTATGTCTAAACTTATTTCCTACTGTACATTTTAAGATTGTACAGTACAGAGCAAATTTTCCAAGTGTTGTCCCAACTCACCCTCTGGCAGCGGGATGTATCTCCTTGTCCTCCGGTCCGTACCTGATGACGGACTGCCACACGGAGGGGTCGTACTTGACCTCCTCCTCGCTGACGGCGCTGGAGGAGTAGCCCTCCTCGCCGTCGCCCATGTCGTCGCCGTCGCTGCGGTAAACCAGCAGACCGTCCGTGTACTCCTGCTCAGTGCTGCGATCCGCGTCGTTCTGACAACAACAATACATTGTTACATATCTATGAAAATTCAAATCAAAATAATTTATTGAATCCATTAACATGTTTTAGATTCAGTCATTTTATAATCAATCATTTGGTTCAGAAAGCGGTTTTCACCGCTATAATTTGCTCCTTGTGAATATTTCCTTTTTTGGTTTTCGTACACTTGCGCTATGTGTCTGACTGTTGGGAGTGTTCAAGTCGATATCAATTTCGCATAACACCTACCTACTTATATTGTCCAAAAAATATTAAAATATATGAAATTTCCTGTCAATCCATCATGGGATAAGTGACGAAGTTGATTCATTATGCAAGACACGTTCCCAGCGTGGCATAGTAGGGTCACGGCAAAACCTCCCCCCTCCCTTCCCTTCCACTTAACTTCTCGGGACGAAGGACGCCAGAATTACTAAGATATGCCACAAGTTATATTAACTTGGATTGGATCCGGGCCTGTCTGTATACAATGGTATGTGTAGATTTGTAAATTGTCTTTTTGTCAGTTGTATAATGGGTATATGCATCAGAATGCAACCAGTAAATGATAATAATGGTGTGATAATGTGTATATACTGCTGGGAGACACAAATCAACATACATACATACACTCACGCCTTTTATCCCAGAAGAGGTAGGCAGAGTGGCCAGGACTACCTTATTTCCATCTGTATGTTCCGTCCCATGATGTGATAATGAATAGAAAAACCCAATATCACTTTGGCCGACCCGGGATTCGAACCCGAGACCTCAGCTTTGTGACCGTACCGTAGCACAACTACGCCACCTAGGCAGTTCTGTTGAGATGTTCGGTACTGTTGGAAGAACCTTAAATAATTAAATAACCTTTCAGTTGTAGTCCCGTACTCAACAGCGTGTAATTATGTATAGGCTTATACACAAATAGTAATTTTGTCGTTTAATTTGCATTACGTTATTGTATTCGGTGAGAATTGTTGCAAGACCGGTGTCCGGTGTCGCATTCGGATTGCGAAACAACTCAATTCTCACCCACGCACATATTTGATCTTCGATTTAATACAACTGCAGAAGCAATGTTTATTATTTACTTTGTTGAAATTTAGATAATACTAAGTATATTTATTACTAAGCATATGTATACGCAAGAAGTTATAAGGCGTAACACTGGTTTAATTACGCGATACACCTTATAGGGTATATGCAGACTGCGACCGAAAAGAAGCCAAGTGGAAGTTCACAGACACAACGCAACTAAACATTTTGCAAAAAAAGTAAATAATCTACTTTGTAATTATTTTTCCTATCCTCGTATTTGAGTGGCAATTCCACATATTTTCCTAAAATAATTAATAATGAGCAACCTTTAATTTTTAAAGACGAAAGGGCTTAAATTATTATTTTACCATCCAAACACAGTTTTGCTACTGTCCATGAGTGGTCGTCTCGCCATTTATTCTTTTTTTGCTATGTGGGAATAGAACACGAGGGTCATCTAACTAACTACGTCACAGACACTGTCATGCAAGTAAGTGAAAAAAACGTTATGGTTTTCGTGTTCCAATTCCCAAAAAAAAAAAAAACAACATTTTTTTCTATGCGGGAATGGAACACGCGGGTCATCTGTCTAAGTGGTGAGTGGTGGTTACCTCAACGCCGTCCCAGGCTGCGACGACGACGCCCGAGTTGGAGGCGCTTGAGGATGTGCCCGGCTGCTTCCTGCCGCGCCGCGAGATGGTGTAGTGCAGCGGGTCGTGACCCTCGCGACGGATCATCTCGGGCAGGATGCGACGACGAGCGTTTATGAACCAGTTGCATACCTGGACATGACACACTCTAATTAGTAGTATATTTTACTGGTGGAAGGGATCTTATATGTGAGAGGCCATCTGGGTAGGTACCACCGCAGTGTCTATTTCTCCCGTCAAACAGCAGTGTAAACACACTGTTGTGTTTCGGGTTGAAGGGCAACATCTTACGTCTCAGGATGGCGAGCACAGTGGAATGCCAAGCATTACTTTGTAATTCAAGGTGTTGGTTGTTTTTGCTACTGTTCATGAGCGGTCGTATCGCTTACCATCAGGCGAACGGCATGCTCTCTCGCCATTCATAGCAATAAAAAAAAAATGACAGAGTGGTACAGTACACATTCTTATCTAGTATCATTACCGGGTGGATCGAATAAAACTGGTCAAGTATAACTAAGGTGTATGAAGATATTATACGTGTGTATTTTTCCACATTCCAAAAACTGTAAGTTGAATTAATTAATTATATTTATTCATAAAACAAGACGACGAGTTTATTCCTATTTCCGCCAGTGTGCCTAATATTAATTAATATTTTAGGAAATCTGCAAACTTGATAAAAAATTGTAACCTGGTCGCTAAATCAGACTGGTTTTTCTTTCACACTGCGACAAATCCATATTTTCAGATATTATTTCAATTCTTTTGTTTCCTATGATTTATTTCGTTGCGGAATGCAGACAAGCTATTTTCTCTAAGGTACTTCTTAAACCAATATTGAATTTAGCACACAGAAATTCTACACTCATTAAACATCAGAAATTGGCCATACCTGCAACACAGTCAAGTTAGCCTCCTGACTGAGCGTGATCTTCTCCGCGTCGCTAGGGTACGCGTTGTATCGGTGGTCGTAGAGCCATCGCTTGAGGATCTTGACGGAGTGCTTGGGAAGGTTGCCGCGGCGCTTGCGTATGGTGACGATGTGACCCTGCGGCTGCGAGGGTGGTATACCGTGCACCAGGCTGGCGCGTCGCGACCGGTCCGCCTCGCCATCCGTGCCGCTTTCATTATCATCCGTTGACGAGGTCGATGGAAAACGGTTGCGAGCTGCAAAGGCAGTTTAATCGTTTAGTATTAAACAAACATCCAATAATAAATAAATAAATACACCCAAAAGTCACATACATAGGCCTGACCCCACACTGAGATCGAGTCTTATGTCGTGGGTATCAGGAACTACGAGAGACTTTTCGGTCTCACAAACACCCAGACCCGAAACAAATACCTGTGGTTCACTCAATTATTTGTTTCGGTGCGGGGATCGAACCTGCGGCCTCTCGTTTCACAGTCGGCGTCTAACCAACTACGCCGCGAAGGCTGTACAAACGGGGACGTAATAGTCCTTACTAAAGCTTGGTTGCACCAAGTTTTAACGACAACTGACAATTTCAACGCCGTTTGACGTGCCAAATATATGCCTTGACACCATTAAGGTCAAAGTTAGTTGATGCAACTTAAAGTAAAATAGAACACATATACAACACAAATACTACTTGTGAATAGCACAAAAAATCATTTTAGTCTGGGTTTGAACCCGCGACCTCTCGTTTGACGTTTCTCAGCTGGTGTTTTTATCTACTGCGCTACGGATATCAAAAGTAAAGCCCCCAACAAAAGACGTTTCAGAACTCCATATACAAAAATCGAATATCAGGAAATGATCTATCACTCGATCAACACATTACCCTCTTTGAAGTCGGTTAAAAATAAAATTGTACATTCAAACATTGTTCTGACAACTGGAGCGCCTTCAGACCATCTCGCACATCTTATGTCCTAATGTGGACAGGTCGTTGACCAAAATATGGGCCGCGAGTATTAACCCGCACATTGTGTATACAAATTATTCCGTTTTATTGCTTTATTAAGATTTTAACAAAACCCAAGGTGTAATCGAGCCCAGAATCTTATAATTCTGTACCTATTGGACATAACGATTGCGTATGCTAAACAAATGTTTTTGCTTTATATGTAAAAACGTCGCGCGTTCAAAATTCACGAGGTGCCGCGGCGTGACGTATTGGGGGCGCGCGTGTTTGCTCCCAGGCTGTTCAAACTTAGAACATTTTACCATGGAATGGTGGGGGTAATAATGATACCAAATTAAAAGCCCATTGTAATATAGAAACAGTTCCGTCTTATAATGTCTTTTTAATTTAGGCGTATTTTACGTGCTTCTAGCATAAAAACATAGATGTCGCCTGATGGCGTATACGAAATATGGGAATCTTTTCTTATTGGTCTGTGAAGTTATCAAACAGTCAATGGCGGCGCGGCGTCATGGTGTCATTTTTGCCGGTTGTTCTTGTTAGTTAATTCATATTCAGCCTATTTCTAGTTCTGGTTATTCATTCAATGTGCTGTGTGTGAAGTGCTCTATATATTGTGTTTGTAACTGTGTAAATATGTGATTGGTGTTCTGTTTTTGTTCTGTATTGTATTTTGTAACTCTGTACTTAAAATAAATGGTCATGATTAGAATATTGTGGTTTTAATTCCTTAATTAATGCATTTACGTTTAGTACCTACTATTAATTAGTACTAAGTGTATTAAAAAAGGAACCTTATAGTAGAAATTGTAGGTAATGTAAGTGTATACATCTAATTATATACATAACAGAATAGTTGCATGTTTAAAAAACCAGACGGTGCCACTAAGTGCTTTCCCCCCGAACCCCTCGAGTTAAGCCTCTATTCCTATATAACAAAGTACTCTGTGTTTGCTCCCGTACAAAAACTGCGTAAATATATGCTTGTGCAAGCGTTGTTTGTCGTGGCGTTTGTAGATTCAGTTCACTATTCGTGCTTTTAATCTGTAGAGGCTTTGCCTTTTTCTATCAAATAACTCATAATAGTTATCCATCGAACGACACAATATCTATACACATATACTATAATAACAATACAATATTTAGAACAGAATATAAAATGTCACTTAGATATGTCCTGCCCTCGAAACCACTGCAATTCCTTTAAGCCAAGATCAACAGCGGCGCAAATAATGACACCGAGCACTGAAGCTCAACGCGTCTCCGGGAATGTCTAACTTGTCTTTAACCCGCAACGAAATCGATCAAAAAGTATAATTAATAGGAGTTCAAAACATTATTATTTATAAGATTAATTTATGATTTTATTAAAATATGTCATTTTTTATTTGCATGTTATGTGTAATATATATGAGGTATTTTTTCTTGGCGATATGTCGAGATCTCAATGTGCGTTACAACATACATGTGGACCCTCTTATGAATGATATTGCGTCATATACAGGTCAAGGTACAACGGGCATTGTACTCGAGTTTCAATGACAACCATATATTCGTAAATAGCAAAATTGCAAATAAAGCCCATTTTTAAAAATGTTGGTCAGTATTTTCAATACCGATTTTGTATTTAGATTATCCGAACGTTATTACTTAAGATTACAGATATTTATTTTAAGACCAATCTGATCAACTATTCTTTGATGTTTTACAAAGTAACGCTGCCAAATTCTTTCCGTGTGGTTGCAAAGTAAATCCAATTAATTATTTTGGAGCCTCACTGAAGTATTAATATTTCATTTATTTTTTACTAGCGGCCCGGCCCAGCTTCGCCCGGAAGCAAATAGATTTATCTACAATAATATGTACGTATTATATATATAAACCTTCCTCTTGTATCACTCTATCTATAAAAAAATCGCATCAATATCCGTTGCGTAGTTTTAAAGATTTAAGCATACAAAGGGACATAGGGACAGAGAAAGCGACTTTGTTTTATAGTATGTAGTGATTGTTGTCGGCAGAGACCATAATATCAATACAAAAAATATCAATAACCCTCCACAACCCAAACAAAACTAAAAGTTCACGAGTGCGAAAGATCAAACCGGTCTTTATGTCATCTGCGGATCGGAGTGAAGTGTGAGCGTAGGGGCCCGGAAGACCCGCGGGGGTGTACGATCGATGCGGGTTGAACGGCCGGCGAGGGGTTGACGCAACCACGCCAAGGACGCTTGCAGAGCCCCTTTACTCTTACGCTGTTACGTCTATTGCACTCAAGGATAGCGTAACCGTTTCCTATTTTAGTAGTAACTTGAGCCACTTTTAACCTTTTTAATGTTTAATGGCGTTCATGTACTTAATACTAAAATTATTTTTAAAAAATTGACATGTACCTACTTAAGTGACTGTTGGGCGTATTTATAATATAGTAACTATCGCTTTGGTTTTAAAATCCCAAAAAATGGTTTATGTGATCAAAAGATATTATTTTTATTCAAAATATTTTATGTCACCAAGTTATCTCCTAAGTGCTAGTCAGCCCATTACTAAGTGCTCCTAGTTAACTCTTTACTAAGTGCGTGGAGGCCTGTTGGTAAACGGACCAGACGCGGCTGTCAAAATGTTTACGGTGGTCGCGGGTTCGAATCCCGGAGCACACTTCTGACTTTTCGAAGTAATGTTTGTATTGATAATCAATCACCACGCTCTATAACAGTGAAGGAAAACATCGTGAGGAAACCTGCATGGCGCATCGATTTGTAAGAATTTTTTTTTTTTTTTTTTTTTTTATGTTATAGGAGGCAAACGAGCACGCGGTTCACCTGATGGTAAGTGAACACCGCTATGTTATGTAACCGAATTTCTATGTTATGTAAAGTCGGTCAGCCCACACTAGGCCAGCGTGATGGACTATATGGCCTAACCACTCTCAATCTTATTTTTGACGATTGTGGAGGAGTCTATGTGGGCTGATACGGAACAAGTTTACTCGTATATGTAGGTGTACGCTAATTCTTAAAAATATTTAAATAGAGCATAGAAATAATAATCCGTAACCGTATAAAGTCGCAACTTAAACTTCTACATAGAAACCTTAATTTCTTATCAGTCGTCTCGCGCGGTCAATAAACATTGCCAACATTACGATAAAATTAATAATATTTATAAACAAATACGATCGGAAAGAAACTTGTAAACGCATAATTTCTGGTGAAAACGTTGGTTTTATCTTTTTAATATAAACTAATATCGGAAGCATTGTAAACCAGACCAAATCGCGGACATAAACAATGTTAGTAGCACACTTTTGCCTAGTACCTTCCGCGACAGATAGGTACCGCGCCGTCTCAACTTTTCCTTTGACATGGAAGCTGTCAATCATCCTCCAATTTGTACTAAAAGCGTACGCCAGAAAACAAGAGCGTGTATAGTTAGAGCAGTCTATTGACAAAGGTTCATTGTTAATTAGTCTCGTATTGTTCTCTGGGCCGGAAACACACTTCTTACAGTGCACAGTGCTTAATTGTAAAATTAATGTTCCCAACCATACTAAAACTGTAATAGTTTTTAGTTCTACAGGCCATGTTGCAACAAAAATGACTAGCGATCAGGCGCAGAATTTACCATTATTGTAACATTTTTCATTAATGGTGTTATATGTATAGTTTATATATTATCTTTCCTCGATAAATGGGCTGTCTAACATTAAAATATATTTTTTAATTTAACCTAGAAGTTTCTTAAATTAGCGTGTTCAAACAATTAAACAAAAACGGCTTTATAGTATTAATTATTCTAATCATTAAATTGTTCTGGCAGATGTCTCATTCTTCAACATCAATGATATATTAATTCCTCTGGACCCAAAGTGAGTATAGTACATTTTGGGCTTTCCGCATAACTTTATAAGTATTTAGAAGAATACACTCAACACCCAACATTCACATACATCTGTATCTGTATCAGCCCATATACGTCCCACTGCAGGGCACGGGCCTACTCTACAATCGACAGTACGATTGAGAGTGGTTAGGCCATATAGTCCACCACGCTGGCCTAGTGCGGGTTGGCGGACTTACATACCATAGAAATTCTTCTAAACCGCTATGGTATGCAGGTTTCCTCACGATGTTTTCCTTCACCGTTTTAGTGCGTGGTGATTGACTATCAATACACACATGACTCCGAAAAGTCAGAGGTGTGCCCTGGGATTGAACATGTTGGCAGCCGCGTCTGGTCCGTTTACCAACAGGCCACCACGCACGTTATTATTCACATACATAGTCCTGACTAATTAAGATCAATTAAGTTTTGTGTCGTAGGTATCAGAAACTACGAGAGACTTTTCGGTCTCACAAACACCCAGACCTGAGACAAATATGTGTGGGCCTCACAAACATTTGTCTCGGAGCGGGAATTGACCCCGTGGCGTCTGGATTCATAGCCGGCATCCAACCAACTGCGCCACGGTGGCTGTTAAAGACGAAGAACTTTATAACTTGACAAAAGTGTTTTTATTGCATCGTATGACAAAGGTAAACTGGAGGCTAGAATACCTTTAATAGTATAGGTTTGTCCCTAACTGCGAAGTACTTCACTTATTCGTTCTACATTATGAAAAACACTATCGGTTGAAAAATCGCATGCAACCGTATCTGTGGCACAAATTACGGCCGTACCGCGCCGCAGTGCCGCTGAGTTATAGCGCCATAAACGCTGATACATTGTGATTTGTGTGGAGAGTAAACGCATGAATGGTCGTGAGGCATCAGGCAACATGCTTTGTTTACCAGGGGGGTTACTATACTTCACTAATGTGCCTAGATACTCCACAAAATGTTGGTATCCTCTACCGTACGTCGTAACCATAAACTAAGCTCGGAAAAAAATGATAAGTATAATAGAGACTATTATTGATTTTTAAAAATGGAAAACTTGTATCTTATTCCGGATGTCGAACATACGGACATTAGAAGTTCGTATCGTTTCATAGATTAACCCCCAGGCTTTGTTTGATGAGCCAACGGCGCATGGACCGTTTTTTGGAAGTTGGAGAGTTATATTCCGGCATACATACAAGCATACGGTTCCCTGGTGATAAATGATCACCGCCGCCCATGAACATCTGCAACATCATGGGGCACATAGAGTTGCTTTGTTGATGTGCAATTTTCCGGATTTTTGCATTTTTATACGTGTATTCACTCACTGTACATGATTAAACTGAAAATAGTATTGGTGACACAGGAGCATTACAAAAATGACGCTTCAAATTTTTTATTTAGAAAAATAACGTTTATGTAGCCCACCAACCCTGCATTAAGCTGGTGGGGTAGATTCCGGTCTAAGCCTATCACAATCGTAGTAAGTCCGAAGAAGTGTTTGAATTAATAAAAGTAGTTTTTATTTATGTAATATACTTATATATATATATATATATATATATATATATATATTATAAAGGTGAAAGTTTGTAAGTATGGATGTATGGATGTTTGTTACTCTTTCATGAAAAAACGGCTCATCAGATTTTGATGAAATTTGGTATAGTGATAGCTGACACCCTGGATTAACACATAGGCTACTTTTTATCCCGAAAAATGTAGTGTTCCCGTGGGATGAGTCAGGAAACCAAATATACATATTTTCTACTCTTTCAAATTCAAGTTGTGGGCACGGGATGTCCTCTCCTACGGAAGGGAAATATAGTCGACGGCACGCGGGAAATATAGTTAGTAGACACGCGAAATAATATGTTCTTGATGTGGATTGGACTCAAAAACTATCTGCACCCGGGCGAAGCCGGGCCCGACAGCTAGTGTAATATACTTACAATCATTATTGTTAATGTATGCAAATCAAAACACAGCAAATCGAACATTATTGGATACAATTAAAAACGATTCTCAGCCAGAGTGCAATGTTTGGACTTTGTATTTAGAATTTTAAGCATGAATTAGGTTTACCTTAACCCACGTTGTTTAGGACTGATGTCACTAATTTGTAAAAATGGTTTATGCATTAAAGTTTGGCATGTCACTCAGTACTCACTATTCTTATTTTATACATTAAAGTTATTTATCTTCATATGTATTTCGCAAATATCTTTAATATACGACCTATGTTGTAAGCATGTATCAAAAGTATGTAGAGAATATGTTTACAAAGTTTATTGAACCATAAAAATGAACCAATTGACATCACGGACGTTATCGTGTGGATTGTTTACATTGCGTGTTTAATCTGTATTCTATGGCGATAGGCCCATATACAACACCATAGAACGTAAATACTGGCGAAATATCGAAATATTTGTTTTGACTTTTTTGGGAATCGGGACATGATTATATTTTTTAAGGTGTACACTGTACATGTATTCAATCGTCACAAAACTAATTAAGCCGTTATAGAAATAAATAAATCTTGATAAATTTATTGCTAATTATTTAAAATTGTTGTTGTTTCTATTAACATTAAGGCTGTCATTATAATATTACATTGACAGTTAAAATATACCTTGTTTAAAAGTAACATTTAGTTAACATTACATTATTACATTGAATTGGACATTAGAGTACCTAACTACTCTATTAAACATAATTCTGAAATAGCTTTTGGCCAATCTGCCAGTCACATTATAAGACCAAAAACATGCATAACATAATATTATAAGTAGCAGAATCAAATGAATAAAATAAGGCATATTATCCACCCACTGTGAATTCTTTCCTCTTTAATACAAAAGATGTACCTGTGATTAATTATCACTTTTTTTAAAAGTCACGGAAAGCATTCATCGTTTGTAAAGTTCGTCACGTAGCCACACTAAATCATCGTACTAAGACCTAAACCCGTCTATAAGGGAAAGACCTTATTATGCCATTGGCCAAACATGAGCCTTGAAACCCGAATTTGAACGTTCATGCATTACAAATACACTTTTCATAATATATGTATTGTTAAACCTATATTCATTAGGGATAATGAAGGATCAGGCTGGAAAACCCCAGTGCTGGTGCTAGATTAGTCGAGGCAGTGCGTCCTGTCCTCGACCAATGGATGGACAGGCGCCACGGCGCACTGACTTTCCGCTCGACACAGGTACTGTCCGGGCATGGCTGCTTTGGACATTACCTGTGGCGAGTGGCACGGAAAGAGGAGTCCGCCGTGTGTCACCACTGTGACAACTGCCCAGACGACACAGCCCAGCATACACTGATGGAATGTCCAGCCTGGGAAGAAGAACGCAGCGCTCTACGAGCTATTGTAGGGGACGACCTTACACTCCCGGCCGTTATTGTATCAATGGTCGGGAATCGAAGGCCGTGGCAGGCGGTGCTCTCTTTTTGTGAGCGAGTTATCTCACAGAAAGAGAGCGCAGAAAGGGATCGCGATAGAACCGATCCCGCCCGTCGGCAAAGACATCGGAGAAGACGGCGCCAGTTTAATGGCGATAATTAGTCCTGGCGCCCCGCCCTGTGGCAAGGGGGCGAAAAGAATTCCACCACGGTATTCCCTGCCTGTCGTAGAAGGCGACTAAAAGGGACCACTGGGATTATTGGGTGCTTTTGGGGGGCACCCTCCTTAAAGTAATCCCGAGGCGAACGCCCGAATAGGGCTAAAGGGGACACGTACGTGTCCCTCTGTTATGGACGAAGGGGGGGTTAGAGGTCTCCGAACTGCATAGGTTGACTGCGGAATAGTACCAGGCGAATCACGCTAGCAGAGACCGCAGTCATCCTAATATGCGCGAAGAGGGCCATCGAGGGGTTTTGGTCGGTATGCCGGCGTAGGATATAAGCGTTAGGGACCCAGCTCGGCATTAACATCTCAAAGCCGGGTTGGAAGGCCGGTGACCCCGACACATCCTTCCTACATCCCTCCCCCAGGGCTGTAGGAAGAGGACCATAAACAGTTTTTGCCCTCGTTAAAAAAAAAAAAAAATTGATAATGAAGGATTCTAATGGTGGAAGAATATTCCAAATTGGTCTAGTAGTTTCAGGGTCTATTCAATGCAAACAATCAAATCTTACTTCTATATTTCATAAGTATAGAGTATAGGAATATAGAAGTATAGATAATATTAACATGATCATTAGGCAATGTTGATATACTAAGGATCAAAGGTACCCGCAAGATGGCGGCCGGCAAACAAAGATCTCTCCACGATTGAATGCACCCGGAACTGGCGTAAACGTTCAATCGCCGAGTAGGGTTATCGCGGAAAGGTATTTACGCAGGTTGATAAGTTGATTAGCAATTTTTATCAAAACCAGGATTACTTCCATTAAATTAAAATTGAATGATCGCTAGTGCCGTCGCCGCATCGCGTCGTTGTGAGCGCAATAACATATCAATAACTTGACGGGTTTTACCTTTTATTATTCTTATCATTTTAACCAATTGTTACAACTTACATTGATTAAATTTAGTGTAGTCCCAGACTCTAGAATCGAACCCATGACATCGTGGACTAAAAGGCCCTACATCTAACACCTAGATACACATTAAAGAATACCCGCCAGCAACGCATTTGATCCTCCCAATTGTCATAAATTAATGATTAGGTGCAAAAAAAATTAATTAGACGCTAGACAGCCCTACACAGAAGCTAAGATAAGACGAGCAAGCCGTGACATTTCCGTCGGAATGCAGCCGAGCCCCGTGCGCCAGCCGACACGAGCCCGTTGCGTAACCGCGACGACAGACATCCGACACATCACATTGCCGATGTCGTAAACTTGCATCGTGAACCAAATAGTAGGAGAGATCAGAGCTATAACTTTTTTTGTTTTTCTCCAAAATGACACTGTACTACATTGCTTATCAGATAGAGTGACAAAAGATTATAGTTTTTAAACAATAATGGGTCTTGTCGGTCTGTTTGAAGGGTTCAGGATAGTAAGGAGGTTGCATATATATCAAGAGGCAAAATGGGACCTATGTAGGTTTTATTAGTTAACAGTCTATCTGCTAAGTCCTTTTTTCACCAGAAACGTGTAGAGGTATCAAGTAGAAATTAACATGAAATATGTAAGACTATTGGAAGCTTAAAATGTCTAATAGTCATTCCTGGTTAATACAATAGTAGTAATACCAAAAAGAAAAAAACATTTACTCGTCATTGACATCATGCATTTTTTTGGGTAATGTTTTTTTTGGGGCATCAGCATAAAGCTCTTGTAGATAATTTAATTCCTTTTAAATTTGATATGCAAGAGAGCTTTGTAGCTTGATTTGGAGCTGACTTATGGCAAATCAAAGTAAAAATTAACTTTCCAACTTTGTCACTTGATTGTTCCAGAAATATTGACCATGCAGTAAAACTACATTCGGTTTTGTAAACTTCAAAACATACTCTATAAGCGTTTTTCTATATCTGTGTCCACAAACACCTTTTTTATTGGCGAAATGGTTTGGATGCTTACCTGATGAGAGAGATACCTACTATATAGGAAGAAAGGGCCAACCCGCACTAGACCAGCATGGTGGACTATATGGCCTAACCACTCTCAATCGTGTTGTCGATTGTAGAGAAGGCCCATGCCCTGCAGTGGGACTTATATGGGCTGATACAGAGAGGCAGAGAGGGGGATAATATATGAATTATTTCTCAGAGGAAAAAACTATTCCCACCTGCATAGGCTGAACCCGAAATGCAAGGCGCTTGAGCGAGACACTCAAAGTTTCTATCGTTTAGGGTACTGGGTAATCACTATATGGGCAGATATGAATATTCCACCAGCAGCATCATTATATGAAAATAAAAAATATATGTACTCCATAAAATAATTCATCAAAAGCATCGATCCAACTGCCCACCGCTAAACTAGCCATTAATGTAATCTTACATAGTAGAAAATATTTATGTATAATGATCCATTAATAATTTACATAAAATCTGGAATGCAACAAAGTAAATAATGTTCATTGTAATGTAAATTGTAATGTAAGCCCAACGTATATGTATATCAACAAAGCGCTAGTGGCGCCGCCTTACGTAGCGCGTGATACGCCGCATTGACTTATCAACGGCCATCTTGTCCTCTTTGAACGCTGTCAAATGACTGTCATTGAGACATTTTACAAAAGTCAACCAGATTTCAATAACAAAAACAAACAAAATGAAAAGAATCTCCGCATGCTACAATTACTGAGATATACTTGTTTGATGAGAAAACCTGACGAAAACGAATCTCTTATCGATCGAGGTTACGCGAGGGGACCATTACGTAGCTAATGGACATTCTAAAAATAACCCGAGCACGTGCCAATTTCACTTATTTCGGTCCATACACATCATATTACACATTATTATGCACAATATAAACATTTCCCTCTAAAATTAGCCGCGATATATCAGTATATGGCCCACAAAATAAGTGAAACACACTGCACGGCTACTTATTGATAAGCAATGTGGCGGCTTGGCGCCATTTTTATTTCACGAGATCGCGCACTGCGGTGACGTAACAGACCTAAATTCTTTACCAAAGGACTTCTATACGCTCACAACGGGGGCGCATCTTATTTTTATCGTGATTTTATCCTGAAAACGGCATTGTTTTCGTATAAATGTCACCTTGACGTATTATGTCAAATTGACAAGAATGGCGGAAACGTGGCGTCGTTTTGATTTGGACCGGCTCACCTCCTGGCGATGTTGACTGCTGCCTGTTCGCTACACGGGCGTCTCTGATGATCTCCCGCGTCAGTTCTCTTACGTCGCGTCTCTGTTGGAAAGCCATTTCGGTCCGGTCGCGGTGTTCATGTGACAGACCGGCCGTGGGAGGTAACATAGTTGCTAACTCAATCCATGCGAACACTTTATTCTTACACCAAGTCACTAATTTACATATACAAAGTCCACACTGTATCAAAAATTGACATATAATGTTACCAAGAGCAATGAAAACAAAAATAATTCACTCGAACTACGCACAGCGAACCGAACCGAGCGCAACTGTCCAACGGGGGACGGCGGGAAGCTACAGCGCCGCCGCGCGACTGTCCCACTCTAACGCATGCGAAATCTATGTGTTTTCCCTTTCACACGGTAACGCTTCGATGACAGATGCTTGTATAAAATGTCAAAACAAAGCGTGGGTTGTTTAAATGTCAAACAGTCAACCGTTTTACCTACTTCTAGAGCCATCTCTTTGCTGTTTTAGGAACTTGAAGGAAAATGAAAGCGGTATAATAATATTTCGTATTTTTTTATAGAAACGAATAAAGTAAAACTGTTGAGCGTCGACGGTATCTTATTACTAAACTGATAGTAATTAATAATCATTGCATATTATTTTATTCTCAATTTGTGACCTTTCCCTTTTCATTAAACAATAAATTCAAATCACATTGCAATGTAAACATATTAAATGTAGAAATCAATTATTTAAAAACGACCTACCTAGTAGGAATACAAAACAAGCAATTAAATTACCTTAGTATTATGGCCACATCTAAAACAATAATAGGCATGTATGTAATCGAATTAGATCTAGCATAAAATTGATTTAAGTGCTTTAATAGGTTTGTGAAACGCCTAGTCCAACAAATTTAACTTAATTTAACTTGAAATGTACGAAATGACTTAGAAGAAATAAATAAATACTATAACAACAGTCATATTGTATAGTTAGATCTCACACTGAGACACTAGACTTATTCTGTGTTTACTAGAAACTACTAGCAAACTTTGGACTTAACAATGCCCAACTTGAAACGAATACTGACAATATGAATGGCACAAGTTACCTGACTCGCGGGGATCGAACCCGCAGCGAATCGTTTCACAGCTGGCGTCTACCAACTATAGACAGTGCCAAATCAATATTAAACAGTACTTAGGTATAAACAATAATAATTACATTATGCAAGATGTTCCAGACAGACTATCTATTGACAAAATATCGTTATTTCCCCGTGTTATGCCTTGTAATTTAAAGTCAGTAGTATACTTAAGACTAGTCTGCAGAGTACATACATAGCACCTACTGCAGAGCACATAGCAAAATGCAATTGCTGTGAATAACAAAATATATAAGTCACAAACATTAAAGGATATTTTTATCCACTTTTTTAAAAAGTAGATATACTTATCTTGAAGGAAATTGATTGTTAAGAAATTAAAAACAAAGAAATTGAAAGCTTAAAATGTCTATTTGTAAGTTCTACGCGCTAATTCTTCATTACATTCCTGGTTAATGCAATAGTAAAAATACCAAGAGAAAAAAAACTTTTACTCGTCTTTGACATCATGCATTTTCTTGGGTAATGTTTTTTTTTTATGGGACATCATCATAAAGCTCTTGTAGATAATTTAATTATATAATTATTTAAATTTTATATACAAGGGAGCATTGTAGCATGATTTGAAACTGAAAGTAAATATTACCTTTCTGACTTTGTCAATGGATTGTTCTAGAATATTGACTATGCAGAAAAACTACATTGGGTTTTGTAAACTTCAAAACATACTCTATAAGCTGTTATTAAAGTCTTATAACGTAAAACAATATTTCGGAGCGAAATTATTGGCTAAACAAAAGCTTATAAAAACGCTTTGTAAGGATATTTAGAACTTTTTGCAAATCTTTGGATCAGTATATAAAACGTACTCTGTGCTTTGGATAAAATAAACAAACAAAGAATATACTAGTATATTCTTCGACTCGTTCTTTCGTATAGTCCAGAGGTCGAAATTCTACTGTAAGTATTTCATATCGAAACTACTATTATTTATTGAAAAGCATCTGTAGGTAATTAGGTATGTATATAAAATAAAATCTTCATACTTTCGTTACAGATTACGTAACATAATAAACATATCAACAGTTAATAATATTACATAATGGTAAATACTTTGATTACATAAACAATACGCTAAAAATATCAATTATTTTTGGTTGGTGAAAACAACTCTGATGCACCCAGGCGCACCTTCGTGTTAGCCTGTAGGCTGTAGGTAACGTACACGTTCACGGTGGTCGCAGGTTCAATTCCCAGGGCACACCTCCGACTTTTCGGAGTGATGTGTGTATTAATGGTCAATCACAACGCACTGTAACGGTGAAGGAAAAAGTCGTAAGAAAATCTGCATACCACAATTATTTGAAATTTTTTGAAATATTAAAATATGTTTTTAAATATGTTTGTAAAATGTCATTTTGGATTTATACAGATTTTATTTTGGGTCGGCAAAGCGATCTTGCATTGCAATGCAATGCGTTCCAGAATGAGTATGACTGGGGAAATCAATTAAAGCGTATAGACTGCAGAGTATCTAACTGATACCTACTTAGCCTACTTACTTCAATAGCAAAATGGAATTGCTCTGAACTTCAAAATACATTTAGCCCATGCATATAAATATTTTTAACATAGGTAAGTATAGGTAAGCACTGTTATATGTGCCTATATTTTTTATTGAGGTGTAGTATTTATTAATATTTTTTTTCAATTTATCTCGATATAGTTCTTGCTATGTTCGTATCTGACTTTAAATTGGTATCATGTGCATAACATTTATTTATATAAGCAGTAAAATTGAATATGATAAAATCGAAAACAAATTAAAAACGAAAATGTATAATTGAAAGGACGGATTTATTTTATTGCCGATAAAGTAACAAAGCTCTTAGCACAACAATTAACATATTCATTAAATCGTAATATTTACACGTTAGTTATTCAGATAGTAAGTGTTTGCATGGATTCGATGATCTTCTTGTACACTGTCTCGGGCGCTTTCTTCGAGAACTGGAAGTCCATGTGGCTGAAGTGTTTCTCTGGGATCTTGTTGACAGTTTGCACATTGGGCAGATCCTTCACCAACTGTTCAACGTCTGTGGGGTGCACGAGCCAGTCTTCCTCGCTGAAGTACACGGACACAGGGACCTGGACCTTCTGAATGTCGTATTTTGGTGGCTCAGGAGTACCGTACACCTGCTGGTTGGTCTCAACACCGTAGTCATATTTCCTGAACTCCTGGGAAGCGACACCTTGACCGTACTGCTTCATCACTCTAGTCGAAGTTCCGGCAGGTAAGTGACCCATAACGATATACATCATTTCAGGATCTATCGCCGCCATGTCGACTCCAGAAATAACGAAGTTCACGTTGGAGCAGACATTGTCGCAACCAAGAGCGTTGAGGCACAAGGCACCGCCCGCTGTGTGTAACAACTCCTTGCTCGGTGTGAAAGCTCCGTGGCCAAGTTCTTCGTTGAGGCTGTTGTAGAACTTGCTTGTTGGGTTGATCATTCGGACGAGCGGGCTGCGAACATTGGTCATGTACACCATCGGTGCCAGGGCGTGCATCGATATAATCTTGTCGTTGTACTCGGGCTTCTCAGATGTCAGCGCGAAGAAAGTGGTTGAACCCTGCGCATGGCCTACATAGTGCAGTTTATCCTGGCCGGTTGTCTGGAGAGCATAGTCGATCATCGCTGGCAAATCATGGAGGGCAATTTCATCGTTGCTGAACTTCCAGAAATCGTTGAGGGCAGGGTGCTTGCTAGCGTGGTGGCGGGAGTACTTGCTGCCGCGGGTGTTGCCTAACCACACGTCGTGTCCGGCGTCGGCGAGCAGGTAAGCGAGTGATTTGCCAGGTCCTTGTAACAACCAGTCGTCAGCGCTTCCCATAAGTCCGTGCATCAGCATCACGACTTGCTTCTTCTGCATCTGGCCGGGCTGCATCTTAGGCGCAATACGGAACATGGTGAGCTGGTAGCCGTCGTCTGTCATCACAGTGTGGGCTTCCACAGGGTAGTTGTATTTTTGGATCAGCTGGCTAGCATTAAGGTGAGCGTCTTCGTTGTCATTCTTAATGGCGGTAAGCAGACCTTCGTGAAATTTGGACATCTGCTCCTCGGGAATGTGGCTTATAATCTCCTGGGCGTCGCCGAAAATTTGTTCAATATCTTCCTTGTTTTGTACGGCGGATTTAGGGCCAACTGCGATTGTCAGGCCTTTCCATACGATGGAGTCGCTGTACACGGGGACCATCTCGCCGTCTTTCTTCACGAAGGTGAATTGCTTCCAGTACTTGGACTCATGTTGCGACTGCTTGGATTGGTCGTGTTCTTCAGATTTCCTCTCCCTGGTTTCCTCCGACTGTGAGGTGACGGCCGATGAATCCCAATGGCGGTGGTGGCGGTTGTTGTTGCGGTTGTGTTGGTGGTTGTGTCCGGACCTCTGGTTGTCTCCGTAAGTCTGCTGGAACTGTTGGTAGATCGGCAGCTGGAACTGTTGAGGGATGTAGTCCAGCGGTTGCACGATGACACTGTCGGTGTTAGGGGTTTGCCGGCCGAAGATGCTTCCGGTGGCTCCAGCGAGCGCCAGGCAAAGTAATAATCCGACTGCCTTCATGTTGGAGGCGTACAAGTTTGTGTATTTTGCCTGAAGTGCAGCCTTTTTATATAAATATTATTGTTAATTCAGCATCTATGCCGAGCTAGACGATCGGGGGTTATTGCAAACTAAGCAGCACCTACTTACAGTTGCTAATGGAAATGTTTGCGTGCATTTGCTTGCTACGCGTTTTTCGATTTCGTGTTTGTCACAATAACTTGTTTATAATATTATATTAATATTTTCAAGTCTATATTTCAGTAAAAAGGGAAACAACTGTTATAAAAATTTCATATATGTTTATCCCCATAATATGCACACTTTTTGCAATCTCTTTGTAGTCCATTTTGACTATCATTTCCTGAAGCATACATTCATGCTATAATAAATATTTAAGTTATATACGTTATATTAAAGTACTCAAGTTTGATTTCGAAATTAATAACCATTTAACTTTTTAGCTTTAACTTTTTTCAATCAAAATACAATTAAAATAACATCAACGACACAAAAGTAAAGACGAACCTGTTTAAAAATATTGTAATATCATTTTAAAAGAATCTTATTAAAATATTCAATTTTGCTTATTGCAATTCTCGGATGACGAATGTTTTTTCTTCACCCTTGAGAAGGGAATTTCTTTGTACAGCCAACAGTAATGACTTCTGTGAATGTGATTTTGAATTTTATTTCAATGTTGAATAGAAAAAACAAGGTAATGTTTACGCAATTAAACAGTATGACGCCGGTAAGAAACTTTAACGAAGTTTTAATGAATGTGTGAAAGACAAAAAGCGGCAAATATCTTTAAAGTTATTTTGATGAGGAAGATAAGTCCAAAGGAGGTTTGCCTTTCCGATCATTAATTAATTTTACACGTTTAAACTGTCGTATACGAGGTAAGTATTGACACTGAAACTTTTTTTTTAATTTCAATGCATATTCTCTTATCTAAGTGGATGATTAATTGCTCTACGTGTAAATGATATCTTAAACGTTGAAGTGGAAGAGTCTTGTAGTAAAATAGCTTGTTAAACAAGATTTGGCTTGGGACATTAGTTACCCATGAAACAAAACAGTTTAGAAACAGTTCCATAATGGTTTACACAAATGTTACACATTGAAATAAAACTACTTTTTTCAGATTTTATCGCAAATTTAGTTTAATTTTGAAATTTTTTAACTTCCTGACCTGTAACCACGAAAGTAATAAAAACTTCGGGAAGTAAAAAAATGTAAAAGTTAAACCCAATTCGCTATAAAATCTGTAAAACATAGTTTTATTTAACTTTGCCGTTTGCGTTTCATTTGGTTAGTAAGATTGTTTGGAACAGTTTAATGGTCGGAAGGATAGGGAACGGTAAAGCTACGCTGTTGTCAGTCATGACTCAGCATGAATCATCAGGCTCATCCGGGGTTTATCCCATTACATACGCCTTTCTTCTTCCCATCCTTTTCGCTCTCCTCCCAATTTGATAGGCCCGCAACACATTGACGGTCCAAGCGTTGTGGATGTTCATGGGCGGCAGTGATCACCTACCATCAGGTGACCTGTTTGCTCGTTTGCCAGTCCAATGAAATAAGCAAAAGGATATTTGTACCTACCCGTTCGAATAGCAACAATCATGCACAATAATGTAATAGCGGCCAATGACTAATGCACGTTGGGTTTAGTCTGTATAACTATATCAGATTGCGGGGATGCTAAAATCTCAGCACCGTGGGTGTAGGTTCTCTAAACTTAATTACGACAATTTATTTTATGTAATAAGTATAGTATTAAAAAAACCACGTATAAAGTGTGAATGATATAAATAAACGCCCGGCAAAAGTATTGAACTTGCGACCGTTCTTTTCACATCCGTGTTCCCTCCACTGCGATACGCATCAACCAAACGTATGATCTATATTCTATACGATTTCAGAATTTTGTGAGCTACGATCGACTTTTCAAGTTAGTGTTTAATATGAATGGTTACACCGTAACAATGGATGTTAAAGGGTTAATAAAAGATTCAATCGTAGGGATAGGAGGACTCAATATCTTTATTGCATACCACATGTTATAAAGATGTTACAATTTTATAGAAAGGTACAATGTGGACCTCGTTGGGCACGGCAACAATTTAGGAGAGAGGAGTAAGCCATAGTATTTATTTTATGTATTAATATTTTTAGAATATCAAATCCTTATAATTTATATTAAGTGTACATATTTGAATTGAATATGCACTTATATAATAGCTTCATTATTTTAATAGTAAGTTTGTAAGCAATAAAGCACGTTCTCACGAATACCCAGACCCGAAACAAATACCTGTGGGTCACGTATTTGGTTCGATGGCTTGGCTGGACCACGTTCCGTGCTGGGATTCTACTCGCGGCCTTGCGTTTCACAGCAGGTAGACCAACCACGCCACGGAGTACGCAATATAGTATTGGCATACTATACGCCGTATTTTAGGCGTGAGATATTTATCTCTCTCTAGCTGATATTCTATCTGCAACACAAGGCGCTTATCATCAGGCGAATTTTAGTGCTTATACAGGGTATATTATATTAATATATCACCCATATTAAGAGTGCTAAATGACTTCAGACATAATGTAACTAAATTTTTTGCAAAAAACCCTTGCGAACCATAGCGTCTTTAAAAATAAAAGGGTATACACCATATTAGTTGCATTGTGTTTAAAGTCACTAAAACTACCACCCGGCTTCGTTTTCGGTAGCAGTCTTGATATAGATATATCAGATACAGATGTATATATACCATAAAAATTGTAAGTATACAAACTTATATTTACTTATATTTTTTACAGATACATATACAGACAAGTGCAGTGTCGGACGCCTGTCTATAAGGTGGTCGGACGATCTGGCTAAGGGTGCAGGAAGCCGCTTCCAACAGGTCAATATGGAGATCCTTGGGGGAGGCCTATGTTCAGTGATGGACTTCCTGTGACTGAATAAAGAGAGAGAGAGTATATGTTAAAAATTTAAAATAAATAACAATTAGACCCAGTCAGATAAACAGTATTTATCCCACACTAAGATTGAGTCATATGTCGTGCATCAGAAATTATGAGAGACTCTTTGGTCTCATAAACACTTAGACCCGAAACAAATACCTTTGATTCACTCAATTATTTGATTTGGTGCGGGGATCGAACCCGTGACCTCTCGCTTCACAACCGCCTCGAACTAACTTTGCCATGTTGGCTGTCAATTTGAAGCAACATACAATAATTATATTAAAACATATTTTGTTATTTATTCTCCTCGTTTCGTTTGATTCGCAGATACTATGTTACGCAAACTCACGCCTATTTCCTAAACGCAGAGATGCTACCAAGACACCAAAGTTTCGCTCTAATGTGTATCGTCTCACAATATGATAGAGGGCGATCCTATTGCCATATCGGGCACAAATTTCCTACTCCGGGCTGATAAGTAATGGGAAAATCCAATATCACTTTGCCTTACCCGGGATTCGAACCCGAGACCTCAGTGTCATAATCGTACTGTAGTAGAAATGCGCCACCGAAGCAGTACTTTTAGTACTATATTAGGTATTAAAATAAACTGATAGTTACACGTATTTTTTTACCATAGTTCCTTTGCACTTGTTGAAATATTTTTACTGTGTTATTGTAACTTTTCATTTACCCAAACTTATTACTTAACTGTATTGCGAACATCTATTTCACTATCCTAAATTACGACCTACTTCGATTATGTTTCCTTTTTAATTTTGTGTCATAGATATGGTCTACAATTATATTTAAACTAATAAAATCGTACTATTATTTATGATTTTTAAATTTTCTTAATGTATCAATACAAAAAATGTGTATTTTTGATTCCACACTGAGTTCAAGAGTTATGTCACAGGCTTCGATCAAATATACACTAGATACACAGTTCCCTGTAAAAGTTCTGTTAAAAAGTGGCACCGATGCATTGAAACAAAAAAGCAAACAAAAAGATCACATATACCAAATATATTAACACAAATTCCACCTTATTCCTGGAGCTTAAAGTAGCTTTTCACATAATATTGTCTAAAGTTCTGCGACGTTTTGGAAGCAACGGTCGGTGCGTGACTGAAGGCGAAAGAGTGCTTAAAGCACTCTTTTTTGGTGCCATTTTCTAAGCGCTCATGTTGTATCTAGTGTATATTTGATCGAAGGTTACAGGTATCAAAAACTACAGGAGACTATTTGATCTTACAATAACTTAACCCGTAAAATATTTATGTATCACTAACATTTGTCTCGGAGCAGGAATCGAACTCGTAGTCGCTCATTTCAAAACTGACTTCTTAAATAAACTCATTCCGTATACATTATAATCAATATCACAATCAAATCTTGATCACTAATATCCCATCAAAATAAAGGCAAATGAAGTCTAAAATATCATAATAAAATTAGGGTAACAGTTGAAAAACAAGTGATGTTATAATTATAAGCGGTTTTTTGTTTTAACCGTAGACATATTATAATGGTGAATAGAATATAATAGTAATCTGGGGTTCAATAACTCGTACCTCGATTATATTCTGATATAAATTCCAAAACAGTGGTGGGCAAGTAGTTTTATGTGGGGTCCGGATAATGTGTGAAAGTTTTAAGTCCAGAAAAACCAATTAAATCCGCGAATAAAGAAATTTTTGGCCCGGAATAGAGGAAAATGGTTACAGTTTTTGTGACTCGCGACTACTGAAAACGCGAATGTGGAATTCGTGAATAAGGAGCTCTTACTGTATACTTTACCTATTACCATACTTATTAATTTAAACCTGGAATACAATTCATTACAATATTTGGCTTGACTCTATAAGAATTTGAAAGATATTTGGACTCTACCAATTGGCATCCATTCATTCCTGAAAAATTACACGCCACGCCGCCCATCATAAATTAAAATTGCATATCAAATCATTCTGTAGCATGGATGAAATGTGTATTGCGCCGAAACATTTTAAGTGTAGTATATGTATATATTATGTAAAACAGAAAGAAAAATGTGATATTATAAATAGCAAATAGGCACCAACAGGTAGGTTTACTGGTGGTAGGTCTCTCATATGTGAGAGGCCATCTGGGTGGGTACCACCGCAGTGTCTATTTCTCCCGTCAAACAGCAATGTAAACGCACTGTTGTGTTTCGGGTTGAAGGGCATTGTAGCCAGAGTAACTACTGGACATATTGAGACTTAACATCTTATGTCTCAGGATGGCGAGCGCAGTGGAATGCCAAGCATTGCTTTGTAATTCAAGGTGTTGTTTGGTTTTACTACTGTTCATGAGCGGTCGTATCGCTTACCATCAGGCGAACGGCATGCTCGTCTCGCCATTCATAGCAATAAAAAAAAAAAACCAACTCCCCTACACCCTATAGTCCTGACACCACAATAAGATCAATAAAGTCTTGTGTCACGGGTATCAGAAACTAAAAGAGCATTTTTCAGTATTACAAATACCCAGAAACAAACATCTGTTGATACCACCAACATTTGTCTCGCTGCGGCACGGCACGGGCCTACTCTACAATCGACAGTACGATTGAGAGTGGTTAGGCCATATAGTCCACCACGCGGGCCTAGTGCGGATTGGCGGACTTACATACCATAGAAATTCTTATAAACCGCTATGGTATGCAGGTTTCCTCACGATGTTTTCCTTCACCGTTTTAGTGCGTGGTGATTGATTATCAATACACACATGACTCCGAAAAGTCAGAGGTGTGCCCTGGGATTTGAACCCGCGACCACCGTGAACATGTTGGCAGCCGCGTCTGGTCCGTTTACCAAAAGGCCACCACGTACTTAGTACCTAAATAAATAAAAATTATATTGGACTTTGTTTGGGACTATTTTACATATTGTTGCATATCGCAATATATTAGTCAGCGCTTTAACTATTTCAAATATAGATATTTACACGTGCAGATATGTTTAGAGATCCGTATGTAAGTTATGAACACTCGTGAAGTGATTATAATTAATATTTTTGTAATTAAAGAAGTATCTGGGCAGGTAATAGGTATGGCTATAATATTAACCAGAATTTTATTCATTGAAAACTTATTTTATTGGTGCGAGGTGTCTCATATGGAGGCCGCGCCGCGCCGGCCGTGCCGCCGGAATAGGTAACACCGTAATGTCTTTTTCTCGCACCAAACAGCATTGGAAATGCATTGTTGAGTACTGAATCCTGTTAATTAAGCAAACAGCTAAAAGATGTATCGACGCGCCTAAGAATATATCTGGATTGGCTTATATTTCTTGTATTTATTTATACCTCAGTTTCGACGCTGGGTGTTTGTGAGACCAAAAAGTCTCTTAGTTCCTGATAAATATGTCACAAGATTCGATCTTTGTGGGGTCCAGACTATTCATGTGAATTTTGGGTGTTAATATAATTCATCTATATTCAACTGACATGTGGCGATATTTTAAACTACAAATAAAATTTGAAAAATATCTATGTAACATATTTTTAGATATATGTTTTGATAATATAAGTAATATTGAGAAAAAAAATACAAAACATACGTTTATTACAAGGGGACCCCCTTCAATATTTACATTTATTTCTAGTATTTGTTGTTATAGCGGCAACGGAAATACATAACTTGTAAAAATTTCAGCTTTCTAGCTATCACGGTTTATGAGATACAGCCTGGTGACGGACAGACAGACAGCGGAGGCTTAGTATTAGGTGTCCCGTTGATACCTTTTAGGTACGGAAGCCTAAAAACATTTCTACTGCTAATGTAATAATATTAACATATCCAACATAATAAAATGTCCACTAAAATATACAGAACCCGAATCTATTTACTTAATAACCTAATTCCAAAAAAGAAAAAGCCTTGTGCGTGACTGCAAGTCTAAATGATATTACGTATGACTAATGCCTATTAGATTTTCCATTGCCGCTTCAAAAAATATTATTTTATAATTATCAAAATGGAAAACAAGTTATTTTAATCTTTGGTGGTTACGTTAAATAAGTTAGACTGAAATTATTATCTCCTTTCTCTTGTAGGTTGTCTGTTCTTGTAGATTATCCATGGTTGTCTGGTAGAGATTGCCTAGTGCAATAAGCTCGCCATATTCTTTCTTTATATTTAGTTCTCATGCATTTTTTACATACATACATAAACTTACGCCTTTTTCCCGGGAGAGGTAGGCAGAGGTGCTACCAAGACACCAACGTTTCACCTTGTGTGTTTCATCCGACAATGTATGGGCGGGTCATATCGGGCACAAATACCTGACTGATAATGAAAAGAAAAATCTAATATCACTATAATGGACCCGGGATTCGATCCCGAGATATCAGCTGTAGCTGTGCTTTGTACCCCAGGAAGTATCCTGGAGCCAAATAGTATAACTTAATAAATTAATAATTTATTAGACAGAATAGAAGCAATATAATGTATTCTGCGAGAATTAGCCTTTGATAGTTTTAGCAACGTAAAGTTGTTATTACGTAGCTATATGACTGGCTGTGATGCTGTGGCCTGTAATAATGTGCACAAGGTCATTGCCGAGATTGT
Source organism: Hyles lineata (assembly GCA_030180105.1). Classification (NCBI taxonomy): domain Eukaryota; kingdom Metazoa; phylum Arthropoda; class Insecta; order Lepidoptera; family Sphingidae; genus Hyles; species Hyles lineata. The sequence continues at coordinate 1,352,270 of JARJEE010000040.1, forward strand.
GCAATTATATATGGATTTATTAAATACTAGATGTGGACTCGGCTTCGCTCAGATATGACAATAAACTTTTTCCGACTATATTTTGGCAGGCAGCAGCTTGGCTTGCTACGATATTGGAAGATGACTTGACGTCATTACACTGGTCACTGGTGGTAGGTCTCTCATATGTATATGAAATTCAAGTCTGCTACGCTGAGCAAGTGACTATTCAGTTGGGTAGAGGACGGGACTAGGCCGATTTGATTAAAAGGGAAATAGCATGACTACTGAATAGACTTGTACGCTTACCTTTTTTCAAAAAAATAAACGTATTTCATGATTAAATATTCAGCCAACAATATAATAAAGGTCAGCTACGAAAATTTAATTATGAAACCTATGCATCGGCCATTTCGCCCTACCAATATATATTTGCAAATAAATATAAAATGTATATGTGTAGCGGAGTATAACACCCATTTATGAATATAGTTAGATCAGACTGATAGTCAGTTATACCAGGATATCCTGGGACCCTACTCTGAAAATCCGAAACGAAGTTCGAAACTTCGGACGATCGAAGTTTATGACAATACGAATGTATATACCTACAGACTTATGTTCGTTATTGACTTATGGTCGTAACCATAGACTGATGGTTACGATGTACGTTATACGAATCCGAACATTTACAGAGTAGGTACATTCGTATCGTCATACATTCTTCGATCGTCCGAAGTTTCGAACTTTGTTTCGGATTTTCAGAGTAGGGCCCCAGGCTGCGGCCGAAAATGAAGCCAGGTGGAAGGCTTAATGACGTGAGAAACAGTGCAACAAAAAATATGCAAAAAAGAGAGGACATTTATTTTATATATTACGTATAGTCGTGTTTGGGTAGTCAGTGCGTAGTTTATTTCTAAAATAATAGGTAACGAATACAAAAATACACCGTCAGTTTATGCAAAAAAGTTGCATTGTGTTTTAAGTAAAGTAATCTACCATCTGGCTTCGTTTTCAGATGCAGTGTTACACCCAGTATTGTACATACATATATGTATTAGTCAACACTTCATCCAATGAGGATATATTATCTCTCTAAGATATATCTAAACTATGAATGTCAATAATGCGCAATCCTAACATATGACTTTTTATTTGATTTATAGATTTTATGCCTCCCATCATTATTATCTATTCTGATATATGTTTTTTTATTAAAATGAAAAATTACATAAAATATATTCGTGTCGAGACTAAACTCGCGACCACCACAGAAACTTTAGTTGCCTATGCCAGGCAGTGAAGACCTGACAAACAGACAAAATTACCTATTTATGATAAATAGATATGTTCGTTGGTATAGGTAGGTAATGTGTCTGTGCTGCGTCGATAGCGTTTGAAATATTAAGAGCATTATTCATATGGCATACTTAAATAAACTCACGCCTTTTTCCCAGAAGGGGTAGACAGAGGTGATACCAGGACACCCATATTTCGCCTTGTGTATTCCGTCCCATGATGTGATAAGGGGTTATCGCCGTGTCAAGTAACAATTCCTTGCCCCAGCTTGACAATGAACAGAAAATCCCAATATTACTTTACCCGATCCGGGATTCGAACCCGATACCTCATCGTTGTAATCTTACCGGAGTACAACAACCGAGGCAGCCATTAATAATACTAATTGCTAAACATGGTTTGGCACTAAGCAATACTGGTACCAGGTCATTATGAAAAACACTAAAGTAATTATGATAAAGTTGAGATTACAATTTTAAAAATATCAACAACTCGTAATGCTAAATTAGCCAGTTTTAAGAGCACAACAGTTCCATGTTCATTAATTATGTTCAGATATTTATAAATTATTCTACCACACAATACTGGTTATAAAAAATATAAAAATACAAATAAAATCCTTTTCGTACATAACAATATAAAGGATGTTTACGAGTGAGGTGTAATTAATTATGGATGTAAAACATCCAGCGGAAAATCGCGCTTTGTCACACATATTACTCTTATATGTTCATGAGTTAACTTTCGGTTTTAATCATCATCCGTACAAACGTAATTGTGAAAAAACAAACCATTGTTTTAAACTGTAGATTAATGTGGCAAAAAGTCGAGAATAAAGGTCGCTTGTCTGATATATGATCAGTTTTGAATAACTCTCGAGAGAGGACACTCGTTCGAGATGAACGTTAAACTATTTAAGTTATTTTTGTTTGTAAATCTGTGCTATGGACAATTACCAAACTTCGCTCTGCCTGGCGTGAATACAGCACGAGCAATAGCCGAAGATATTACCAATCATCCCCTAGTAAAAATGGCAACTGAAGCATCCGAGAATATCTTGACGTCTGCTGTTCAAACGATAACAAACGTACCAGCAACTATAGCTCAAAAGTTCGGTATTAATAGTTTCCTGCCAAACCTGATCAGTGACATCGATGGAGTCGGGTCTGTCGCATCTATACTTTCAGACTACCAAGCTGGGCTGGGCAACGAAGACGCTATGCTCAACATTAGGCAAATAATAGAAAAATATAACTATCCCATAGAAGAACACGATGTTGTCACAGATGATGGGTACATATTGTGCGTATTCCGAATACCCAGCGACGGTCCTGTCGTGTTTCTGATGCATGGACTATTGGGAAGTGCTGATGACTATGTAATCGCGGGACCAGATAGTGGACTCGCTTATCTTCTGGCCAAGGAAGGATACGACGTCTGGATGGGTAACGCTCGTGGTAACAAACACTCTCGTCGACACCTTCATCTTCAGCCATCTGATGCTGCTTTCTGGGATTTCTCCTGGCATGAGATCGGTATCTACGACCTTACAGCCATGATTGACTACGCACTGGAAACGACAAACCAATCTTCATTGAAATACATCGGCCATTCGCAAGGAACTACGTCCTTTTTCGTCATGGCTTCGGAAAGACCTGAATACAACGACAAGATATCACTAATGGTTGCCTTATCGCCAGTTGCTTTTATGACGAACGCAAAGTCACCCGTACTAAGATTATTGGCAACAGGAACCCCATTATTCCACGGCTTAACTAAGACAGTCGGTTTATATGAGTTTTTACCAGACAATGCTGTAATAAGAATTCTGAAGCTTTTAATGTGTGGCACCGGGCCCGTGGCTGAAATTATGTGCAGTAATGTAATGTTTTTGATTTGCGGTTTCGGGTTTGACCAGTTGAACGTGACCAATCTTCCTGTGTTTTTTGGTCACGCACCTTCCGGAGCGTCGGCGAAACAATTTGCTCATTACGGCCAAGGATTTAAATCTAGTGATTTTAGACAGTTTGATTACGGTGCGAATGAAAATTATAATAGGTATGGTTCGTCCGTGCCTCCGAGGTATGCGCTTGAAAATGTAGTTGCCCCAGTATCGCTATTTTATAGCGGCGAGGACTGGTTGGCTCACCCAGACGATGTTGACGAGCTTTACAATAGTTTGGGTAACGCCATAGACATTCATAGAGTCCCTTACAGGCCGTTTAATCACCTTGATTTTCTTTTCGCAAAGGATTTTAAAATTTTAATCTATGAAAGACTAAAGAAATTGATGTTGTTTTTTTAGTGTTGGTTAGTTATGATACCTATTTAATTTACAAAACAATCATTGTAATGATATATGGAAGTAACTTGATATATTAGGTAACAATAAATACAGGTATTGGATACCTATTGTTTTTCGACTAGCTTTGCATTTTCTGAAGTTGCAATTAGATACAGAAAAAGGCTTTATTTATTTATTTATTTATGAAGAACTCAAAAAGTATGAAATATCTTAGGAAATTATTAGTTATTATTGTTACTACCGGCTTTTTAACCTTTAGTCTGTATGCTTATTTAGTCCATAAACTCTTTACATAAGTATTAAATAATAAAGTATATAATCTTGGAAGTGTTTCGTATACATTTTTTAGTATTTGATCGAAATGTGACAATTAATTTGGCGGTTTATTAAAAGTTTAACAGTCTTGACTTTTGATCGTGACCTTTAGCTCAGACTACAAAATAAACAATTATTTTTGACGTTTCTCGTACACCTTAATTGTTTAAATGATTACTGAAGTTATTAAATACCTGTCAAGTGAAAAAGATACGGATCATTAATTAATTGAAAGGGAAGTACAACGGTGTAAAATAATTATGTTGGTTATAAATAAATTGTTGTTATGAAGTTAAAGTTGAGACGTTTTTGGACCTTAAATTACGTTATTTATTTACCGTGATTAAGTTGTATTTATAGGTACCCTTTGGTGAGAATATAAACACCTGTCAACATCCTAATTATCAACTAGTATTACCAAATTCACGATGACGTCGCAGGAAGTCGCTGGATGCAAGCCGCTTCAAACAGTTCTATGAGGCGATCAATGGGGGATGCCTATGTTCAGCAGTGGATTTCCTGTGACTGAAGCGAGAGAGAGAGATTACCAAATTGTACGTGATGGCCTGATGGTAACGTGCCGGACGCGGCTGCCGAGATGGTGGTTGCAGGGTCGAATTCCAAGGTATTAATCCAAGTCAAGTGTATATTGATTATCAGTTATCACGCATTTTAACAGTAAGGGAAACCTGCGTACAAGGGTTAAACATGATTTTCTATGATATGTGAAGCCCTCCAACTCGCAGTTAGGCAGCTTGGCGGACTATGGCCTAACCCTTCTCATTCGAACTCTCGGTTTTGGTAGACTCTTGCGCTGAGCAGGGAGCGATTATGGGCACTAAACTTAATATTCGTATCAACAGGAAAACGCGGAATGATAGTTATAAGTATGTAATTATAGTTTTTCGTACTTTCGATTGTAGAGTAGGCTCGTGCCCTGCAGTGGGACGTATATGGGCTGATACAGATACAGGTTATAGTTTTCATATCTACATTCGAGATTCGAACCCAAGACAGTAGACATAATATAGTTTCATGAAAAGGCATTCTACAAACTAAACTAGGAAGGCATGTATGATGATCAGTTATAACCATTTGCGACACGTAAAACCACCACAACATCCTTTAGAATAATTAGTACTTAATAATTTGAAATGTCAAGGCCTAGTAATAAATATGTGTTAATATCGACAATATATGGAAGTCAATGGTTGAATAATGTATGAAAGGATTCAGACAAGTATTTATATTGACTGCTTATGTTGTATAGATACAGATAATTGTTTATTTTATTGCATACTAGCGGCCCGGCCCAGCTTCGCCCGGGTACAAATAGATTTCTGTACAATCATATGTACGTATTATACATATAAACCTTCCTCTTGAATCACTCTATCTATTTAAAAAAACCGCATCAAAATCCGTTGCGTAGTTTTAAAGATTTAAGCATACAAAGGGACATAGGGACAGAGAAAGCGACTTTGTTTTATACTATGTAGTGATTCATCGTATCATTTATTGTACATCACAGATTGTACACTAAGGAATAAAAATTAACAATAAAACAATTTCTTATAAGTAGCAATACAAAAGACGGTCGTATCGCTCGAAGCAATCTCTTATCGACTATCTTGGGATAAACAAAAGAGAAATAAAAATAATTCATTAATCGTAATACATATGTCATGTACATAAACTCACGTCTTTTTCCATGAAATTGGTAGGCAGAGTGCTACCATGACACCCACGTGTCGTTCCGACTTGTATGTTCCCTCCCACGCCGTGATAGGGGGTGAGCCTGACGCCATATGGGGCACACATTCCTGACTCCGGGCTGATAATGGATAGAAAAATCCAATATCACTGCCCGACCCGGGATTCGAACCCGAACCTCAGTTTTGCAATCTAGTAGTACAACTGCGCGACCGAGGAAGTCATTAATCATAATAAGCAATAATTATCTAGATTTTAGATTCGAAATAATTCAGTAGAACTTTTATGCAGGTTATGGTATAAGTTTTCTAATTGTTTTCCATTACTGTTAAACAAGGGATGTAGGAGTGCGTGGTGGCCTGTTGGTAAACGGACTAGACGCGGCTGCCAACATGTTCACGGTGGTCGCGGGTTCGAATCTCAGGGCACACCTATGATGACTTTTCGGAGTCATGTGTGTATTGATAATACGCATATATTTACAACTAAAAAAACCAGCAGTATGAGTGCCTGCGGTTGATTTGAACCTATGACGTCTGGCCTGGTCGCATGTCATATGTGATTATATTATATCGCTGAATTGTAACTGCATTGTTTTTCATTTAACAGCTTCCGTGGCGCAGTTAGTTAGACACCGACTGTGATACGAGAGGCCGCGGGTTCGATCCCCGTACCAAAACAAATATTTGTGTGAACCACAGGTATTTGTTTCGGGTCTGGGTGTTTGTGAGACCGAAAAGCCTCTCGTAGTTCCTGACACGTAGTTCCTGACACCCATGACACAAGACCCGATCTTAATATGGGGTCACAAGTATGTATTCGACTGTTGGGTGCATTTATTTATTTTATTATATCATCACGTCACTGTTGTCTCAACAGATAAAAAATATGTGTTAAAAATGTCTGCCTTATTTTTTTTTATTTTAGTATAAAAGACGTGAAGAGTCAAGTAAGTGAATCAACATTGTAGGATACTTTCCCATCTCTTTAGTTTTTCCTGCCCGCTCTCTTCTCGATTTGATGGGCCGACAACATATTGTTTATGATCCAAGCGTTGTGGATGTTCATTAGGTCACGGGTTCGAATCCCGGGTAGGATAATGTCATATTGGATTTTTCAATTAATTATCAGTCCAGAGTCAGGTATTTGTGCCCGATATGGCGATAGGTTCCTATCACATTGTACAAGGTGAAATGTGAATGCCCTGACACCTCTGTCTATCCCTTCTGGGAAAAAGGCGTGAGTTTATGTATGTATGTATTATCTTATATATGTATTATATAAGCTAGTTATGTTTTTGTCTAGTAAAGTGACCTTTTTATGTTTCCAACAAAAAAGGGTATCATAGCGTTAAACAGCTGAAATAAACACAGGAAATTGATCGGGTGACTTGCACAAAATTCACGAGTTCGCGGCGTGTCATCAAATTGCTGTTGGGTCAGCTTTTTCATATCAATAATAAGTGCAGGGCCGTATTAAACACATTTTTTGTGGTTGAGACCCACGAAGTAAAATTGCTTAATAAATCCATGATTAAAAAGTAGGCCAATTCTGTTGCTGAAATTTTTATCATTGTAACATTTGTTTTTGCGTAAAATTAAATTCTTAAAAAACTTTGTTATTTTTAGATATTGACGCTATAACAACTTTAGGATTATTAACAAAGCTAAGTACGGCCTCATCTCATGCGAAGTAACGCCGCAGCTCATGATCAGGTACTATGACTATGATGCGACAGAAACCCTTTTCTCTTCATATATATATATAAATATATATATATATGAAGAGAAAAGCAATAAAAAAAAAATATATATATATATTTTTTATTGCTATATATATATATATATATATTTATTACTATGAATAGCGAGACGAGCATGCCGTTCACCTGATAGTAAGCGATACGACCGCTCATAAACAATAGCAAAACCAAACAACACCTTTAATTACAAAGCAATGCTTGGCATTCCACTGCGCTCGCCATCCTAAGACATAAGATGTTAAGTCTCAATATGTCTAGTAGTTACTCGGGCTACAATGCCCTTCAATCCGAAACACAACAGTGCATTTACACTGCTGTTTGACGGGAGAAATAGACACTGCGGTGGTACCCACCCAGATGGCCTCTTACATATGAGAGACCTACCACCAGTGAATATTCATAGTTTGCTTTATTTTTATCTATAAAGTATATGTTTTACGTTTTTTATATATTTATGATTTACTTTCTTTCAGTGCAAAGTAACGTGATTTTTATAACTTTAATTATTATTATTTAGAATAAATAAATAAATAATAAATAACACTCAACAGTCACATACATAGTCCTGAGCCCACACTAAGATCGAGTCTTGTGTCGTGGGTATCAGGAACTACGAGAGACTTTTCGGTCTCACAAACGCCCAGACCCGGAAGAAATATTTGTGGGCCGCACAAACATTTCTCTCGGTGCGGGGATCGAACCCGCGGCCTCTCGTTTCACAGGCGGCGTCTAACCAACTGCGTCACGGAGGCTGTCATAAGAGAAATAAGAGTTATTAATCCAATTATATTGCAATTACTGTTTACTGTTACAATTATTCCATGGTTTCCCAAGAAGACAGGCTAGGCCTAGTTTGGGAGCCCCAAAGTTATTAGATTAAAAATTTTATAGAATTTAATTAGTTTTCAAGAAATTGTAACACAATTTTGAATATACTTTATTATATAAGAAGAATCGCACATTAGCAATAATTTCAAAGGAAGAAGTTCATTATAGCACATGGTCTTTCTCTCAAGGATTGTTGAGTGAGGGTGGTTACTGATTTGGTGAAATCACGACCGTAGGACGTTGTCTCCCGTGCTGTTGAGGTCGCTGCCCGTCCTCATCTTTTCATTTGGCTACACCATCTCTGTAATACTTACTCCATGATCAGACGGCTTTATAACTTGATCCATTGGTCAACGAAGTACACCGCGAGCAGATATACTTATGTTTGAACTTTAAACGTGTTGGTTGGAGCACAAATAATCTAATTTCACAAGGTTATGCAAGGGGGGAATTTAATAATTAACTATAGGTCAAGTCTACTATAGTTCCAAGTGACGACAAAAGAAATTTATTTCAAGACTTGTTACCGTAGGTATTCCTAATTTAATACCTAATATCCAGAGATGTGATTTATTTGAAATACTTCCATTTAAAATGCAAATACAAAATGCAAAATACCTATTTTGTATTTGACGTTTAAATGCCTTTTAGTAAAAAACATTTTGTATTTTATTTGAAATACCTTTCGAGATGTATTTTGCATTTTTAATATTCATTTCAAAATGCAAAATACTTTGTGACTAAGTTTAGTCAATATTACCAGACAGAAGAAAAATTAGTGATGATCTATTCGACCAACTGGTATTGTTAAAAAGCGAATTAAAAAGAAAATTGATGTTTAGACTGTTTAGTCTTTCCTTTCCTTTTCGTTAGTCTAGTTTTTACATTATTTCAAGTGGGTATTATTATTATTAATAACAACAGAATTTATTGATAAATATGACCAAAATGACACGCAAAAAGTGCTATTTGGCTCGGCATTGTTTCTCTATTCTATTTCTCATGATAAATACTTAGAATAAATAAAAATATCATTCAATTTGGTCAAAAGGTATTTTATTTTTAAAAAGTATTTTGAAAATACCTATTTTGCATTTGAAATACAATACGTAAAACTATTTGGTATTTTGCATTTGAAATAGGAAATCTGAAAGTATTTTGCATTTTGTATTTAAATGCTTTTTTAAAACAATGTTGTACATCTCTGCTAATATCTTACAGATTGTCTAAAATTTCTTGGTGTGTGGCGAAACTTGGAACTACAAAATGAATTTAAAATATATACATTTAATGCACTGTTTGAGATATGTTTTCATAATATACCTAAACAATAAGTTTTAATGCTCCTAATCTAATGGTATTAACAGATCCACTGTAATACAATTTTAAGAGAGTAAACTATTGTTGTCATCGATATCAATACGTAATAATATAATATCTCAATGATCCTTATTATTTTGACTGCAGCGCTGTCAGCTACAGAGGATCGAACCCGTATCCTCTCGTTTCACAGTCGGCGACTAACCGCCTGCGTCACGGAGCCTGTCAAATCTAGCAGATCTCTTAGAATCTCAAACACGGAGGACTATTATTATTACTTAACTCATGTTAACCGAAATTCTTATTACACCAGTTTAAAGTAATACAGTCCATTATTTTTTCAACCCCAAGGAAAAGATTATTATCTTTTCGCGATAAAATAAAATGGTATCTATGTATATATTGTATTTTGTTTAATTATTACGAATCCCTACATCTAGCATGCCAAGTCATGGCAAGAGTCCCTGAAAATAAATATAATAAAAAACAATAAATTAAAATTATTTGTGCAAAACAATATATTTTTAATTCGTATCTGCTTGCTATATAACTTATTGCTACATAAGCAACTAAAAACATTAAGGTAGGTACGCGTTTGCAAAACTATTTAGGTGGCTACAGCTATAACTATAAATAATATAATGTGTTTTGTAAGCAATTTGTATATGCACGTGTTCATAGTTTTATCAGGTTTATACTTTATTAGTCAAATTCCATTAAATGTATGCAAAAAATATAGCTTTAAAAACATATCCTTAATAAATAAATAAATACAACCAACAGTCACATATAATACATATTCCTGATCCCACACTAAGATCGCTCGTGTCTTGTGTCGTGCATATTACGAACTACGAGAGACTTTTCGGTCTCACAAACACCCAGAGCCGAAACAAATGTCTGTGATCCACACAAATATTTGTTTTGGCGAGCGGATCGAACCCATGGCCTTTCGTTTCGCAGCCAGCATCTAACCAACTGCGCCACGGAGGCTGTCGAAATGGAATAATTTCAATGAAATAAAAATTAATAGCCACCTGATGCAACTGACAATTTCACTTAAAGTTTACACCTCATAGTGCACACAATACAAGATATGTATCTGGGATCTGCCAACCCGCACTAGGCCAGCGTGGTGGACTACATGGCCTAACCACTCTCAATCGTATTCTCGATTGTAGAGTAGGCCCGTGCCCTGCAGTGGGACGTATATGGGCTGATACAGAGATCTGGGATTAAATAAAATACAAGAGATCATTTGAAGGGCGCGGTGGCCTGTTCATGGCTGCTGACATGTTCATGGTGGTCGCGGGTTCAAATCCCAAGGCACACCTCTGGCTTTTCGCCTATCGTTCGCCAAGTACTGAACATGTAGAAACTAGAGTAAATTTAATATCATACATATTAGGTCCGACATGTTTGGCACTTGGCGGCCCGCATTCAATATCAAATATGTGACGCATATATTTTGATTTGTTAGCTAGTCAAGTCAATAAACAAATTAATCAACATTTACAACTAAAATGAAATAAACATTATTTTTCGCTTTCCTGTGTTATTTTTATCGGTTATCAAATCTGCATCTCAAATAACCATTTGTATCGGTGCGGTGACGAACGCACGATCTCATTGCACAATTAGTGGTTTCATAACAAAGTTCCCCTCGGCGCCGTTCCTTTCTAGCTTAAAACTAAGACAGAATCAAATTATATATTGTCATTGTAGGTAATAATATGTGTAGGTATACTGTATAGATTTTTCCATTTGCCATTTTTGGTACTAAGGTCTATCAGGCTCCCTGTCTTCAATATTCACTTACATTTTTCAATGACATTTACAATATTAGACACAATTATAAACCTCTATTAAATCACTACATAGTATAAAACAAAGTCGCTTTCTCTGTCCTTATGTCCCTTTGTATGTTTAAATCTTTAAAACTACGCAGTGAAAATTTCATTTTATTTCATTTCATAAAAAAAACCCATCAAAATCCGTTGCGCAGTTTTTTTTTAAATAGATAGAGTGTTTCAAAAGGAAGGTTTATGTGTGTAATTCATATTCATAGTTGTCCCAGTTTGTAAGAAAAATAAAATGTATCTGGTGTGGAGTTCAATTAAAAACATCTGCACCCAGTCAAAGCTGGGACGGGCCGCTAGTAAGAAATAAATACACTCAACAGTCACATACATAATGCTGATGCCACATTAAAATCAATTAAGTCTTGGGTCACGGGTAACAGAAACTCTAATAGAATTTTAGGTCTCAAAAACACCCAAACCCGAGACAAATACTTCTGGGCGTCACAAAGATTTGAATTATTATATTAATCAATATTATCCATTTTTCATTTTTCATAATTATGCATAGGTATAAGCACAATCTCAAGTCTGTATACCCAAAGGCACTCAGCACTAGTGAAGTTTAGGCAGAGATGCCGACTCAAACTACAGCTTAATTATGATAGTTCACACCAAAAAATTCAAAAGAAAGTGGATTGCCTGATTCAATAATCGAACCCAGAACAATACAATTCTCAACTTATATTTAGTTGCCACTAAGACCAATAAGACGCTCAGTTAACTTAGGTTTACGATTCATTTCGATAAAATCTGAATGGCATGCAGGATGCAAATATCTTTTTCACATTGTAGAATGTAGATACATGCGTATTGTGGCCTGTTGCTAATAGATAAGGTGCGTCGGCGCGGTTGTCTAAATGTTCACGGTGTTCGCAGGTTCACATCCCTACCTCTGACTTTTCGGGAGTCATGGGTGTATTTATAGTGCACTAGGAACCTGCATACCTCAGAAAATATATTTATTTATTTAATCCTTTTTTGCACTGTACAGAAATACTATGAAGATATTACACAATAAAAATAATAGTACAAGTGACGGCTTTATCACACTTGGTAATTTCTTACAATGCTAATTATAGATAATTTCTAAAGTAAGTATGTAAAGTCCGCCAACCCACATTAGTCCAGAGTAGTGGCCTGTGGTCTAACACCTTTCAATCATACAACAGAATACATTACAGCATGTATTCAGACTGCGACCGGAAACGAAGGCAGGTGGTACACAAGGCAACTAAAAATTTTACGTTATTTTTATTTTTTTCTTATCGTCGTATTAGGTTGGTAAATATAGTTTTTCCTAAAATAATAATGTACACCCTTTCATTGTAAAGAATCCATGGTACGCAAGGGCATAAATAATTATTTTAGCAAAAACTATGGATTTACCGCACAAATAAGGTGATGTTTAAAAGATCACAAAAAAATCGATACATATTTTTTTTATTTTATGTGCATTGTGTATGAAGTCACTAAAACTACCACCTGGCTGCAGTCTAGATAAATCCTGTATAAATACTGAAAAATCGTACTCTCTATTGTAGAGGAGAATCTTGCTTTGCAGTGGGACATATACAGACTGATACAGTACAATCTTCTATACATATAAATAAAATTATAGTGTCTGTAAAGTGAAAATAAAAATAAAAGGCCAACTACATATCGTTATATACACAATACGTATAACGAAAATGACCTTAGAATTTTTTTTGTTTGTCTGTCCATCTGTTTGTTCCGGCTAATCTCTGAAATGGCTGGACCGATTTTGACGGGACTTTTATTGTCAGGTAGCTGATATAATAAGGAGTAACTTATGATAGCTATATTATGAGCACCCATACGAGTATAAGTATAATACAATTATAAATTATGTATGTTATAAAAGATAAGATAAATTGTGGTGATATATGGTGTACTAGTAGTGTTTCCAGGTTTAGTTTTTGAAAATTCGGGACAGGACATTAAAATAAGCGGGATTATGAGTTTTTCAGCGGGACGCCTATTAAAAAATAGGGAATTATATATATTTTTTTGCTATTACACATTATTACTCTCCCTCTTTCTAGCAGCATATACTTATCACATCGAAAAACGTCGCGTGTCTGGAGGCTCTCAAAGACAATAGCCGTTTTTGGTTATTATTATAATAATGGAAGCGCAGCTCAACCAGACCAAGTACCATATCTCTCGAGGCTTAAGTTCATGAGGCGCCACGGTTTCATACCATGCATACATACATAAATTGATGCCTTTTTTCCAGAAGGGATAAGCAGAGGTTTCTTAACTTACTCCAAATATTTAAAAAAAATTGCATTTTCCTCTAGCGTTTTTCATCGAGTTATTCCTTAAATTCTCAGACTATAACTTTTTCGATTTACCAGAGCGATCTCTATTTCCAAGATGAAAATTGATATTTTCCGATATGCCTTTGCACATGAATTCTGACAAATTATGCTCGCTATTATTAAGTGAAATTAAGATGCGTTTTTCTTTTAAATTACATCTACATGTACATGTCGTAAAGTAAAATTCGCCAGAAATACTCTCTATGCGGTATGAAACTTGAAATTGTTACGAAGGAATTTTCATTGGAGCTAGCTAATATTCACGAAGACATACGTTCACTAACAGTATTTCCTTGTGTTACCATCTAAAATAAGAAAGCTAGGAATTCATGAAGAAACCGCGAGAACTTATTCAAAGTCCTGTATTTTTTTGGAATCAGTCTATGGAAACAAATTTAGAATCGAATTAGATACTAAGGTATAATAAGTAGGTTAATAATTGTAGGAAAACGCGAAATACAGTACGGATTATAAATAAAAGTTTGTAATATTTAATTTTTTATTCGTTCTAAGAGGGGTAGTCAAAAAGCGGGACATTTGGCGTCCCGCCGAAGGTTCAATCGGGATGCGTCACCAAACCCCTGAAAAGCGGGACGTCCCGCGTAAAGCGGGACACCTGGCAGCACTATGTACTAGTAACTTCTACTAAATTAAACAAGCAACATTCACAGACTTATTTTATTTACATCTTATAAAATAAAGTGATGGTCTACAGAAGGATCCCATGGGCTGCATCTGAAAATACAAAACAAACTTAATGAGCACAAACATTGGAGTGACTTTAGTGATAATGTGATAGATATGTTATTTCAGAATGTATGAAGACAATGAAAGAGGATCAAACAAAGTGGCAACAGACAATCCATAGTCTCTGCATACCCCTGCATAGGATACAAGTGTGACAATTATTTATTTTTGGATATATAGGTCGATGGAAATGTGACAACGTTAAACTTTTACACAATTGAAAGTGTGAAGGCCAATATCATTATCATCATCACCAAATTGTAGCATCCAACAGCTAGATATAGACCATTTTACTGCACTTGGATATCTAAAAAGTCTTCTTCAAACATAATAAATAATTTAAGCATTCCATTCCTGTGTTGAATTGTTAAAATAGAGTTGTTTATACTGATAAAAAGCCTTGTGTGCAATCTATTCTTAGACATAGACATACTAGTAGCAAGCAAAGTAAAACACAATAAGATGATTTAAAATAAATACTTGTGAATTATAGAAACATTGTCTCTGTGAGAGGTTCAAACCAGTGGTTGTGATGATCCACAGTAGGGTTTGTGCCATTAATGTCCAAACATTTGGTTACTATTCAAATATTAAGTTGCACTGAGCTACCCACATCCCACTTAGTACATTTAAGTGGGGTTTGAGAATTTGGGTGTAAGAATGACCCCCCTCACTCACAGAGCTACTCAAACATGATGGAACTAATGAGCAACTTCAAATTACAAATCAGATAGAAACTGTACCTTGCACACAATGCTAATCAAATTGCAAGATTTCAGTCACCTCTTTTATTTCAGTTTACAAAAGCACACGGTCAACAAGGAGTAAACATTATGAAATATTCACAGGATTTGGGCTCACACATATATCCGAAATAATGTGAATTGTAGATTATCATTTGCAGCACTATAGCTGGGTGAAACAGATAAAAAATATATAGAAGTCTATAGAATGTCCTAGGAAAGCTATTTAAATTTGATAGATATATCCCCTGAAGTAATTAATAGAAATGGTTTTATCATCATTTTTCCCAGCAAAATATTCGGTAAACTTGGGTATATAGTAGCGCAGCGAACAGCACAACACATCACAAGAGATAGTTCTTAATGATAGTTCCCAATGCCTTACCAACCCGTTGGTGAATAGTAGCATCATGTGCGAACCTCATATAATAATGTATGGGCGGTGATGCTAAAGTAACCCGTTACAAATTATAGTTTGTAAGTAATTCTTTTTGAGTAGCTCCGTGTGCGACGGGCCTGAGAGTTAAGCCACAAACTGGATTGTTGTTAAGATACCCCCATGATAAATAATTCTTTACAAAAAGTTTTATTGACATACCTTATTATTTAGAAATATTTGCACTAATGTAATGGTACAGTATAACCAGAAGAAATATAGAAACGCCAAGAACGTTCGAGAATACAGCCAATTGGAGATCGGTGATCATTTTGCGTTGAATATCTGAAAAATGATAGAATTTTATTGTAGTTCGTCTATTTTTCAGTAATATGCACTATATAAAAACAGTTTTTATGGGGATCCGTCAACATTCAGGACGTATCAAGAGTAACCTGCAAGCTATCTAAGTTTTACATCAGTAAAGCACCTTAAATGTACTTGTAATGTCTTTTTTGCCCTTTCTCGTTTCTACTACCGTAAATAGTCAAAATAACTATTTTTAAAGTACTTACATGTTGATTAAAGCGCAAAAAATGAGCGGCTAATTACTACACGCAGTAAACAAAAATTTACAGTACACGTCAGACTCAGATGACATTTGTGATTTGACAAGCACAGATCAACAAGAAATTTGACAAGACTGTATATTCCTATTTCCAACCACTTTTTATAAAATAACCTGATAACTAAATTCAAATTGCACATTCACGCTGCGTTTTTGGTTTATGATGGTTTTGAAGTCTAGTTTATAGGCTGCAAAACCTAATTTAATCAAATCATAATTCCATAAAATGTTAGTGACACAATGATGATGATAACGTGATGAAAATACGTCCATGATGAACGGAACGTCCAAAAAAAGAAAAACGTTATGTGATGTCATTGCGCGCTTTATTTTCAACTCAAAATTATGCGGCATTGTTTTCTGTTTCTGCCAATATATTTCTATTAAACGTTGTTATTATAATAATTAATGTGTACTGAGTGAATTTCAGATTTATATCTACAGAGTATACAATTTATAAATAAGTTTACATCCAGCTGTCAATGTCGAGTTTAATTTTTCGTTTACTTGTTTTCAAATAATATCAACGGGTTCTCACATTTTAGTGTATTATCGAATAGGTCTTATTGTCGTTTAGGTATATGTTGTTCTAACAGTGATAATGTATTTCGCCTCTGCAAGTTCCCGCTTACTGCTGTACGACACCTTAAATTGGGATCTGAAAAAATCATATGGGTGTTATGAAGGGATTCTGCGCGATGTATCTTGGAGCGATGATAGCAAGTACTTGTTACAGGTATTTTCATTTATTATGTTTATATTATTTCATAAGTCAAATTACATAATGTAACACTACTATAGGTTTGCAATTTGTAATGTAGGCGCGCCAGTGGAATTCCATAGATGCATTGTTCAGGCGCATTCGCGCAGATCAATGATAAGCCGTTACTTACTTACGATAATTTAATACATACATACATACATAAACTTACGCCTTTTTCCTAGAAGGGGTAGGCAGAGGTGCCAGGGCACCCACATTTAATACTTTGCTGAATATACTAAGTTTAACATATAGATTATTTGAAAATGATTATTCAATTATTTTTCTAAATGGGCTTTATTCTACTATTAATTCACATTACTGTTAAAGTTCCTATTAACGTAATTCTTCTTAATTAAGATAAAAAAATTCTAGATTCTAAATATGTCATATATAATTACTTCATAGTTATATTAATAAAATGAATAATTATTACATTTCTAGATAAATTCCAAAGGTGTTGTTGAAGTATTGACTGCAGCTGATCATGAGGTGCGAAGCTTACAACACATTCCACTGAAAGATTCCTGGTCCGCCACCTTCCACCGAGATGGACACAGATACATTGCCATTGGTACTAAAAGTGGCAATGTTATGATATGGGATACAAAGAACAAAAGTATAGTCAAAACATTCCCCACACCGTCTCAGCAGTCTACTGTTAATTATGTGAGTTATAATGCAAAGAATACAAGTTTAGCTGCAACAATGCAAAATGGAGATACAGTGATATATGGTCTGGTATCAAACATTCCTGTACTAACTGTTCGTTTGACATGTTCAAAAAGTATTTCATCAATGAAGTTCCACCAAGAATCTAGACCGCTTCTTGGCTTGGCCACTGATGAAGGTCATATTGTATTGCGGGACATAACAACAAACAAAGACAAGGTTTTCTTTGAAAATGTCCATGCTTCACCAGTAAGTGATATAGCATTTTCACTTATTAACAGAGATGTAATGCTGTCTTGTGGATATGATAAAATTATGCATGTTTATGATGTAAGATTGCAGAATGTTGTTTCTACAATACGGACCTCCTATACTTTAACATCTTTAGCAATAAATTCAGAGAATCAAGTTGGTCTTGGTACAAGAAATGGCCTTGTTTTGATATATGATTTAAGAGATTTGACTATACCATTTAAAGTCTTAAAAGGTCATGAAGATGAGGTACGCAGAGTTACCTTCCAGCCCATTAGGAAGAAGCATTTGTCTGCTGATATAAGTCTCCGTGAAGATATCGAAAATAATGTGTCACCAACGAAGATAAATTCACCAGTCAGGACAAGAACATCGGACATGTTTTTCATAACTGACACTCCTCCTAAGACAAATTTAGAAGTATCGAATCAGGGAGATGGAAAGGCAGACTCGTTTCTTGTAATGCTTGGGCTGGATAAGTCTAACAATGATTTTGATGAAGATGGTAATAAATCCGAGTTTGAGAGAAAAAGTGATAGGCATGAGGCTAGATATCGCCAATTGGATGCAGAGAAGAACATCAGCAAAGTGTCGACACCATTAACTAGTCGAGCAACAGACAATTTTGGCTTCCCTTCTCCAATAATTAACGGAATTCCAGATGATGGACGAGTGTCCAACATTAATTCATCTAATATTAAACAAGCAACTACAAATCACTATTCAGATGGAGCGGAAACTAAAAATGTTGAGGAACTCAAGGACTTCATAAAACTAACATTGGCTGATGTTGCAGATGACAATAGAAATTATTTCCTACACATTATGATGGCTTTAACTAAACAGAAACTTTATCTAGAAAAACAGTTGTCAGGCATGAATGAGCAGATTCAACATCTACTGAGCAATCAAGATGCTCTTATTGAGACAAATAGAAAGTTGGCACTAGAAATAGATCAGTTAAAAGCAAGGCAAAATCTGTTATAACAAATGTTTGATGAACAACATTCTTTTGTGTCAAGACAGAATCGGAACTCATAAAGAAAAAAGATAGCCTGTTATATCTATTGGACAAGTGTATCCATACATATATTATATACCATTTTTATAATTCTTGATAGTGTCATCTATTGATTAAACATTGTGAGACCTTAATAAGATTTGTAACTCACACTCTGTTTCCATGACAGTATCTTAAAATAATTTATGTAGGTAAATAAAATTTGATGTGCCAAAATTTGGGAGAAAAGTTCTGATCAGATATTTTACAATATTATTATGTTGTGTGAATTATTAATAGTATATTTATTGTATTGTGTATTGTCACATTTTTAGACTGTTAAATAGAACTAGTTTAATGTGAATATGGAATTATGTTGAAAATGAATGAAGTGTTACTTTTTATAAGTCCAATTCATACTAAAAATCGTAAATTATGTTGATGAAGACAATGTTACAAATGAAGAGAGTTTGGTTTTACTTAGCATGTGGACAGACAAATACTTGCATGTTTGTGCATCATAAAACATAGAAATTAAGTGATCTTAAATAAAATTTGTCAGAGTCATGTTATATTCATAGTCATCTTAAAAAAGAAAGTGATGAATATCGTGACTACAAGTAATAACAGAAAACATAGTTACTACAAAATAGAATATTATGATACTTTCTAGTTTAAATTTTATATCCATCACAAAAAATGAAATGTGAACAAATGACACTAGATATACTAATATTCTAATAATGGTGCTTATATTAATTATATTTGTAGTGATCTGCGAATTTTATTTTTGGATCAAAATACGCCTTTTATATTAGTATAAAATAGCAGCAGATTTTGTATATGAAGTTTTAACTGTAACAATATAGAAATGTTCAGTTGAATTAGATATTGATTGTTTTAACGCTGATAACATAGTTTTTGTCAAATATTGTATAACTGTATCACATACAAAAGTTACTTTAAACACTACAACAATTATTTCTTGCCCTGATTATTAAAGTTATTTTATTGTAATATTGATCCTAGAATATACTGACCCATTGAAATAAAACTTCCCGATGTTTCCGTTCTTTTACAGCTTTCATGGTCACGGGGCGGACTCGGGTCCGAAAATGATAGTTTTATTTCAATGTGTAACATTCGCGTAAATCTATGGAACCATTATATACTTACCCTTTTAATAATACTTACCTTATACTTACCTATACCTTATACCTTTATAATAATTTTAAATGTAGTTGGAGTAAGATGCTTCGATCTGATAGTAATTAATAAATTAATAAGTAGATATGCGTCAAAATAAGTTATTTCATAGAAAACCGACAAATAGTTGTAGATTTGTTATAGAACGGAGTACATTCCTATTAGGAAGCATGTTGTAGGTAAATAGTGCCAAATGATATTAACGTTGATTAAATTGTTTAAACTGTGCCATTGTACCGTTGTGTCTATGTTTATATAAGTCCACGTGAATCTAATAAAGCATTCAGTTGAATATGTTGTTTTCATAACTCATTTGAGTTTCGACCCTCTAAATACAAAATAAAGTAAAATAATTTAGTATATTTCAGAACTTCCATAGCGCAGTTGATTAGCGGCTACCCTATAAGTTACTCTGTGTTAGCCGCCGGCTCTGAAAATGAGGTCGCGAGTTCGATTCCCGCGCCGAGACAAATGTTTGTGTGATTCACATTTCACAGCCCACAGGCATTTGTTTTGAGTCTGGGTGTTTGTGAGACCAAAATGTCTCGCGTAGTTTCTGATACGACACAAGACTCGATCTTACTAAGATCATCGTAGTGTGGAGTCTGAACTATGTATATTGTGACTTGGGTGTATTATTTATTTATTGTATTTTTTTACATAAGCTATGAATTAAAAACCAGCGCTGATCTAAACTCTAGTTTCGGTCAGCATATGCTGAGTCATTTCCTTTTGTCTTTAGATAATATTGTTTGCTTAAATTTGTTGTATTATTTGTTAATTTTAAGGCAATAAACATATTTTTATTATTATTTTATTATTTATTTTAAAAAACTGGACGCTTGGCTTCTTGGAGTCTTGAATTTGGCAGGTTGTTAGGTGGGTCGGAGTAAAGTCAACTCGCTTCAGTCATTGTAATGTAGGTCTACGGAACTGAAGATATAAATAGGTATGTTGTAGCAGCCGTATCACGCAGCGGCCACACCCCGGGTAATCACGTCGGCTTTTGGGCCAAACTTGGTTGTTTGTTTCGGCGGCCAAGTCTGTTTATCTCTCGCATAGTGCACTGATGCTGTCTCGGCATTATTTGTAATCAATTGGCGGTAACAAATTTGCGGAGAGGCAGCAAGGCAATGTTGATGGCCTTAAGGGTAACTATAGGGGTCTTGTAATTTCCAGATGCAGCCTTTCCTTTCTAATCGTAACGACCATCCGTTCCATTTAGGAAAAGGCGTAGGAAGAGGGAGTGCTTTGTATGTGCACGATCGTTTACGCCCTTGTTACTATCGCCGAGACTAAATCATCAGTTGCTACTAATGAGACGATCCAAATAAGGATAATACGTGCGTGGTCGCCAGTTGGTAATGATGCGACTGCAAATATGTTAGCAGTGGTCAATTCCAGGGCACATCTCTGACTTTTCGGGAGTCATGTGTTTTCAATACACACAATTTCCACAAACTATAACGGTAAAGAGAAATGGCGTGAGGAAAAATACATAATATAGCGATTTGTAAAAAAATCTACGATACGTACTTTACTTCTTAGTCTGTGATATACGAGTATATCTATGTAAAGTCCGCCGATCCGCACTAATCCAACGTGGTGGACTTTATGGCCTAACCCACGGCCTAACACCTTTCAATCGTACTCTCGATGGTTGAGGAGGTTCGTGAATCGTGACCAAGAGTAGATTATTTCATATTTATCAAGAAAATAGCGACAAAACTGGAAATCTATATATTTTGATTCCCATCTATTTACTCGGCTGTGATTCCCATGTTTGATTCCTTTGCGTTTTGATCTCTAGCATGTCAATATTGCCGTTTTTTGATAGAAGGATTGATTTATTATTAGTTTTATAGGTTTTATCAGTTGCGGTTCTTGCTGTCTATCTCGCTTTCGCTTACAACGTTACAATTACTTTATCTCGTTCTGCCCTTGTCTCCCTGAGGACGAATGCTATATTTGTTTTTTTTTTTTTTTTTTTTTTTCTCCTTTATGGCAATATATGCCGATGTCGACAATTCTGCCAGTGTCAGATGTGCGATGAGAATACGTGTGTGCTATCACTATTTGTTGCAAACTACCCACTACAACATGAACATCGATTCGACAGTGAACTTTACGTATAAAATTGTGGCGTCGTGGTTAGTATACTGAAACAAACACAATCACACGTAATGTATATATATTAAAATAAAACATTGACATATAAATAGTTGATAAAACATTGAGTAACTTGGGTATACCACAATACAACACAGACCGGATTTCAGTATCACAGTCTGATGGCGTTACGACTTATGAAGGTAATCATAGCTTCGAAGAGTCGAGGGGAAGAGTAGGTTAAAAGGCAAGGAAGGTTAATAGGGACGGGAATGTTCAATGATGTTAAATGACCGTATAGATCAAATGGGGAGGTATTTCTAGGACAATTAAAGAAAATATGCTCCAGACTACCATCGTCCAGCCCACATTCGCATAAGGAAGAATCCCGAACCCGAATTTTGTTCAGGAATACAGGGGACGAGCAATGGCCTATACGAATTCGGGAAATTGTAGATATGACAGGTTTAGATACTTTTTTAAATTTAAAAAACCAAGGTTTAGATGGTATGGTTGGTTGTATGGCATAGTAATATCTGCCCTTTTGCTTTGCAGAATTGTTCCAATGGTCCTGCCATAAAGACAACAATGTCCTTTGAGGAAGGCTTAATAAATCGTAGTTATGATGGACAAAATGCTTCAGATCAGATGATGCTGAAGAAATTGCATTCTTGGCCAGCCTGTCTACACACTCATTACCCTCTATACCTGAGTGGCTCGGAATCCAAGTCAAATGCACCGTGTAGCCCTTCCTTGAACAAGAGTATAGACATTTTTTAATTTGAAGTATCAGTGAGCTATAAAGTTTATCCTTATAAGGGTTTTGACAAAGTGCTTTAAGGCAACTCAACGAGTCGGTGAATATGACACCCTTATTGATGTTATGGGATTCTATAAAGCTACATGCTTCTAGGAGAGCAATGCATTCTCCTGTATAAACTGAGGACTCTTTAGGGCATTTAAATTGCATAATAATTTTTGAGTTTTGATAGTATACGGCAGCACCTGTATAATCATCATATGTAAACTTGGATGCATCGGTAAAGAATCTTTGAAAATCATGCCAGCGTTCTCCAACCAATGCATTGAAGATCCTATCCGCTGACACCATATTTTTAGAAAAGCCAATATCTAGGAAGATTTCAGGTCTAAAGTGGAGAATTTCAAATTCGCAGTTAAATAGTGGGAGTTTATGTAGCTGTATTATTGAGCCCTCTAAGTTTTTAAAGGAGCGATAAGATTGAAGGTAAAGTGGAATTTCTTTACGGATCCAAAAAGTAGTTTCATTGCAAACTCGATCTAATTTTGTGATTTTTTCATACAGGGGATGGGAAACATTGCCACAAATTCTACTCCAAAAGCGGGTGGCAAGACATTGTCTTCTCAAGGATAACGGCGGCTCTGAACATTCAACTTGTAATGCATTGATTGGAGAGGACTTCATGCAGCCAGATATAATTCGGAGGCATTTAGCTTGCAGCTGATCCAGGCTAGATAGCGCTCCCTTGTTGCATGGAATTATGAGGAACGTACCATAATCCATGATGCTACGTACTAGTGCATTATAAACCACTTTCATTGTGAAGGGGTGTGCACCCCACCAAACACCAGCCAGTACCTTCAGCATAGGAATTACCCGTTCACATTTTCTAACTAAATGGTTGATGTGGCTTACGCCAGTTAGTTTGGAGTCCAGATATACTCCCAAAAATTTGGCCTTAGAGACAATTGGTACAGCATGTCCGTCTAATTCTATTTGTACCGACGGGAGTTGCCTTTTCCGGGAGAATATGACTACAGAACTTTTTTGGGGTGAAAGACTCAGGCCATGTCTCAGAAGCCAACGATTCAGGGATTGAAGAGAGAGGCAAAGGGATGACGCTGCATCATGGATTGAATTGTTAGTTACGTACAAAGCCAGATCATCGGCATATTGGAGGATGTTGCAATTGTAATTAAGGCATGTCCCAATATCCGCCGTATAAAGGTTATACAGAATTGGGCTCAGCACGGACCCCTGAGGTAGACCTTTCCATGTTAATCTTTGATCGAATTGCTCACCAGGAACTCTTAGGGTCAGTGACCTTGACGTAAGCATAAGGCATATACATTGAACCATCCTTGCCGGGAATCTCAGCTGAAGCATTTTCTGCCTGAGAGTGGGAAGGAGGACGTTGTCATATGCAGAAGATACGTCTAAAAAGGAAGCAACTACTGAGTCATTTCTGGAAAGGGCGAGTCGAATATCTGTAACTAACACTCCGATGCTATCCATGGTGCCGAGTCCCTTTCTGAATCCAAATTGAGAGTTTGGAAGCAAGTCTCTCGACTCCACAATCCACTCTAACCTGTTTTTGATTAGGTGCTCCATAATTTTCCCCAGGACCGATGACAAAGCGATTGGTCTGAAGCTGCTGGGATCATCCGGGTGCTTGCCTTGTTTTAAGATGGGAATAATAATTTGAAGCTTCCAATGCTTTGGTATTAGACCATTATAATAAGAAAAATTTAATAATTTCAAAAAATATGTTTTTGCTTGTATACCAGAATGAACTAAAAAAGAGTAAGGTATTCCATCAGCACCGGGAGCAGAGTCCCGAACACTACCGAGGACCAGATCAAGTTCTGCCATTGTAAATGGATTATCATATGGGTCTTCGGATGTAAAAACTGGGGGAATTTTAGCTTCTTGTAACGTAGGTACATAAGGGGGAGCTATTTTATCAAAAAACAGATTGGCAATCTCCCGGGAAATAGTAGAGGAAAGTGAAGGAGAACATCCAGATCGGAATCTATTTATTCTTTTCCAAACTACAGTATGAGGTGTTGAGGGTGACAAAGTGTTGCAGAAATTCGCCCAACCAGTGCGTTTCTTTCTCCGTAAAAGTCTTTTAGATTTTGCATATACCTGCTTATAGTGCAACAAATTTTGGGTGCTCATAACACAGTTGTATTTCCTCTCTGCATTGTTGCGTTCTTTGATAACTGCAGTGCATTCCTGATCCCACCAGGGTGGGGATGGGATTTTGAATCTGCCAGTATTTTTAGTTGGGAAACAAGAGTCCGCGCAGGAATGTAGCCACTCAAACGTCCCGACCCCCAACTTTGACATAAGACTGACATAAGATCATAATTTGTATAGGAAAATACATTAGTTTTAAAAAACGTTCTAAACTCAAAATATAATTAAAAAAGCGTTATGAAAAAAATATATACGATGCTTAAATAAAGGCCCTTTAATGTACCATTGGTCAAATAATCATTAGCAGTAGGAATATTAAAAAAAAAACGGCAAATTAGTATGTTGTCTACGGGCAACGGCGAGTTGTGCGCAGGAGTTTTTAAAAATGTAACTATTGTTTTTTAACTCCCTTATTGTTCTTATACAGTTTATTAAATCAAAGTTTTACATTAATAATTATCAATTACCTAAAAATAAGCCATATTCGACGCGTGATTCGAAGTTTTATAGACATGAAAGTAAATCACGATCGGTGTTCGTCGGTTTTCATTAAATATTTCTGTATTAATTCTAAGAAAAAATGATAAATAATTTGTTAGAGAGAGAAAACATATCATAAATATTAATTAGATGCCATTCGATCATTGAGAATATATCAAAATAATTCAATATTTTAATAGATTTCCAATATTCCGCTGAAATTTTTTAGCGGTCGCGCGCCATATTTTTTGAGATTAGGGTTTGCGTTACAAAGTTTTTGTTCAAACTAGAATGTGTGGTATGTTTGATGTTGGGTGTGATTGTGATATAATATGTGTGATAGAGCCAATAATATTTTGATTTCAATTTACAATATCAAAGAATTAATTCATTAATTCATTTGGTAAAACTTTAGTTTATCTGGCCAAGATATCAGGGTTGGGAGGGAGTGGGGGGGAGGGGTAAGGTGTCCCATGTCCCCTGGTACCACTCCCATGAAAAGGTGACGCACCATTCCCGAGAAAAACCAATTTAAGTAACCTAACCTCAAAACACTTGTTTTCAAAACAAACTTGCTTCTGCAACGTCTCCGGCGCTGCGGGAAGTGCAGCCCCTTCGCCCTGCGTAACAAAGGATAGGCATCCACGCTCGCCTCCGCAGCTTCGGCTTGCTGGTCGCCTCCGGCGACCAGCCTCAGCCGCTACGGCTCACACGGTTGCCTATCCTTCGTTACAGCGGGGGCTGCTCTCCCTCCGTGCCTCCGGCTTTTTATAAACACTCTAGGGGTGGTATCCAAAAGTCTACGTGAAGTCGGGGTGCCCTAAGTCGGTTTTGAGACAAAGTCGACCTATTTTTCCCACAAAGTGGGTAAACTAACTACCATCGGAACATGATTTCCAAGTTGTTTAAAAAACAAATAAAACAACAAACATCCGTTTTACCTAATATGTGATTTGAGGTTAGAAAATATTTTCATTAATTTCTCGAAAATTATACACCACCTTTTAATAAGAGTGGTATTGTTGTAATCAGGGACTCAATCCCTACCACCTGTGATCACTTTCGCCGCTCTTTTCGTGGCCAAATAAACTAAAGTCTAAACTAAAGTTAGGTTACATTAATTGGTTTTTCTCCGGAATGGTGCGTCACCTTTTCATGGGAGTGGTACCAGGGGACATGGGACACCTTCCCCCTCCCCCCCCCCCCTCCCTCCCAACCCTGATATCTTGGCCAGATAAACTAAAGTCCTTCCATTCATTTTAAATATTTCAATTATTCTTTGTGTTCTCTAAATATACGGAATGAATCGCGCCATCAGGGACCGCAAACCGTTATGTACATTACGATAACGTATCGCCTGCGAATGATCCGAACATTCAAATGATCTACTATTAAGCCATAAACAAATTATAAGATACGGCTGCCGGACGCGGCTGAAGAGTGGTACAACATTCAAGGACGCCCGTCAGCCGCATCTTATAATTTTCATTTGGCTTTACTAACGTAGTTATTCTAATGTAAAGCTGGTAATATAATTGGATACCTGTATCAGCCCATATACGTCCCACTGCAGGGCACGGGCCTACTCTACAATCGACGATACGATTGAGAGTGGTTAGGCCATATAGTCCACCACGCTGGCCTAGTGCGGGTTGGCGGACTTACATACCATATAAATTCTTATAAACCGCTATGGTATGCAGGTTTCCTCACGATGTTTTCCTTTACCGTTTTAGTTCGTGGTGATTGACTATCAATACACACATGACTCCTCAAAGTCAGAGGTGTGCCCTGGGATTTGAACCCGCGACCACCGTGAACATGTTGGCAGCCGCGTCTGGTCTGCTTGCCAACAGGCCACCACGCAATAATTGGATACATTTATTGAAATAAAAAGAAGACTATTAATAAAATACATTTTCAATTTTAGGTCATCAATCGAAAACCAACAATGCTCGTGAGTGTTTTATTTTTTTGATTTCAGTGATAGAGTGCCTGCGTAGTTTGTGTCAATTAAGCTAATAAAAAAACCGTCAGTAGTGCTAACACTTAACTTGAACTTTAGATTGAGCGGCCAGGGTGCAAATGGGGGACACCGAGGCCCGGGCAGAGGCAGAGGTCGAAATGTGATTAAACGAAATGTGATTGTGATAAATATCGTTACCTTCTAAGACTAAGTAAACTGTTATTGTTATTATCCAATAAATATTTTGTTTTTGTGTTTGTAATTATTTGACTGATTTTATTGAAATAAGTGTAAAACGAAATGTGATAGTGATAAATATCGTCACCTTCTAAGACTATACGTAAACTGTTATTGTTATTATCCAAGAAATATTTTGTTTTTGTGTTTGTTGGTATCTAAAAGGTGCAAGTATATTATATCTATATATTAGTACGTGATGCAAAAACTTTGGACTCCTTTTTACGAAAATTGCACGGATGCAGGAGCATAAAATTTGGCACACTTATAGTTTATGTGTAGGAGAAGTGCAGGACGCTAATATTTTTCAATAATAATGCTTATAAAGTACATTAAATCAATAAATAAAACATTACACACACTATCATGCATTTCACACACACATACATACACAAGTATTTGTACACGCATAGGTCAAATTGTTTCTTTTGTTTTTCATTTACATAGAGTACTGACATAGATATATATATATATAAAAAGATTTTAATAATAATGCATAAAAAGTACATTAAATACATAAATAAAACATTATACAAACCCATGCACAAACCAGCATGCATTTGACACACGCATACACAAGTATTTGTACATGTATACATACTCTGTAGTCAAATTGTTTCTTTTGTTTATTATAGACATAGTTGAATGTCAAACAGAAAAGTTTGTTTACTGTGGTTTTATTGAATGTCAAACAGAAAAGTTTTATTTGATGAATACTACGTGAAATACTGATCGCTTACACAAATTGTGTAGCAGTGAGATACATTTAAATGTACATGGATTATCATTATATGCATAAAGAAAGCTCTGTAGCAGCAATCTGCAATAACATCATTCAGGTACAAAAAAATATAATTTGCTATTGCTCGTTCAAAGCAATGATTGTAGTTTACGATTTCAGTAATTGCATATACTTCAGGATAAATAAGTGATTTTGAGAGATAGGTACATTTAAATGTGCATGAATTATCAGAATTAACAACATCATCACACAGTTATTTCATATAATTTGTTCAAAAAAGAAATTGGCAAATAACAGTCTTGGTCAATGTTTTTATATTTGTTTTTTTCTGAATGGTGCAATTATTACTAGATAGAACTTAGTCGAAAACAAGTAATAAGATTCGACTAAGGGAGGCGGCTGAAGAGAAGTAAAATATTTATCCCGACGTGATCAAGGTCACGTCACGTTATACCGCTTGTCAGCTGCGTCCCTTAGCCGCGTCTTACAATACGTTTTCGGTTTTATTACCTGTTTTACTTACTAAATCGTACAAATCTTTAATTATTAACATATAGATTTGAGTTTTTCAGTATTTACTCTTAAATATTTATTAATTGATTGTATTAATAATATTTTTTTATTTTTTATTTTGTTTTTAATGTTAACCACAACATACCTACCCTACCCTTATCCATAATTTTTAAATACTATTAAAATTTTTGGTTCTAATGCATTAAGCTATTAGTACCTTTACTTAAATAAATCTCGTCGTAATAAAATATATTTACTTATAAGTCTATCATAAATTACAATTTGGTTTCTACACAAAACACTAGAAAAAAATAATCATAGCTGTGCATGCTTGATCGCTAAAATTTCATCAACGCAAAATCAATAAATACATTAAAAAATTAGGTATAAAAATGTTAACATTTGATAGAAATATCTCATTTAATTTCCATTTACGTTATTACACTTAGTAGCTTGTATTTATTGGCCGCCGTATTTAATCGGCTAACACCTGTATCAGATATCGACTGAACAAGAACTTACATGGGCGGCCATCTTTCAGGCGTTTTTCACCAGTGTTGCCAACGTAGTGGATTTTCCACTAAATCTGGCGGTTTGGACCCCGTCTTGTTGTGGAAAATTGCTTTTAATGGTTAGTAGATTTTTAATGGTTTGGAAGTTGCCGAAAATTATTGAAAAGCTGATGAATTTAATATTTATTCCGATACATACTTGTTTTTTTATATTATGTCATATATGGCCTTAAAATATTCAAATATACAATAAAATAAATAAATACACCCAACAGTCACATACTCCCGACCCCACACTAAGATCGAGTCTTATGTCGTGGGTATCAGAAACTACGACAAACTTTTCGGTCCCACAAACACCCAGACTCGAAACAAATACCTGTGGTTCCTGTGGTTTACACAAAATATTTGTTTCTGTGCGGGGATCGAACCCGAACAATATTATGCTAATATATTAAGAATACGCTGTGGCCTAAAATTAGCAGAAAAACGTTGCCACACTTTTTAATTTCCATCAAATGTCATAAATCAAATTGGTAGGTACCAAAAGGGCCCTGTAAATGGACAAAATGGTTGTCAAATTTTACGCGTTTATCAAATTATTTTATATATTGTTAAACAAAATCACAGTCATTGTTTTGTTTGGCATCATGGCAAACGCTACACCCAGTGATAGCACCATTGAGAATAATACATTAAGTGTATTGTGGTATTATTACGGAAAAGGAAAATGACATTGTAATCATATCTATTTATCGGGTCACGCCGATGTTATGGAAAAGAAAATTAGAAAGAATATATGGAAATATAAATGTACTAGCGGCTCGGCCCGGCTTCGCCCGGTAACGGATACATATTCCAGTCCATATTTTATTTAAACTCAATATGACTGCCGTTTTCTATACTGCTTATCCAATCCCGTACTATATTCTTCTGTCCCATTTTATCCACCTTATATTATACTAAGAAGATTTATACAAATTTTCATCCCCTATTTTATCCTCTTGGGGGTGGAATTTATCGAAATCCTTTCTTAGCGGATGCCTACGTCAGTACTAGTAACTTTATGCATGCAAAGTCTCAGCGCGATCGGTTTAAAATTGACAAAGTTTCATACAAATTTTCATCCCCTTGAAGTTAGAATTAATCAAAATCCTTTCTTAGCGAATGCCTACGACATAACATCTACCTGCATGCCAAATTTCAGCCCGATCCGTCCGGTGATTTGGGCTGTGCTTTGACAGATCACTATATCAGTCAGTGACCTTTGAATTATATATATTTTGATAAATGAATATAAATGCACTACCTTTATTTATTTCTCATGATATTCGGTCGCGACTCAGTACGACGTCACATCACGGTGTGCATCACGGCAAAGACTAAATCGAATTTACGAGCAAAATGTTTGATCCCTTGTTTAATCGTCTCAGGTCATGTTTGATGAAAACGTGAAGTTCGATAAACAGCCAAACAAATTTTATCGTTAACCTCAGGCCTGTCGACCACGTCACGGTGAAGATCTGTCAATTTCAAACGTCCCGCCATTTTTATGCGCGAATCAGCACATCGGCTTGCGTACGGCTCGCGGTTACATAAAGTTATATTTCTCGAGATTTTTGTATCAGAGGTTTATATTGTTGATTATTTTCGGTATAACAATAAGATTTACTAATTCATGGATAATATTAATCATCAATCATTACAACCAGTTTTTTTTTATCGGAAGGTAAACTCGAGAAAAGTGATTATTATTTTGCATTAAATAAGTGAAAACCGCTAATGTGTGACAATTAGTAAAAAAATTGCTACGTTCGGAAATCTAAACGCATAATTAATTGGACTCATTTTTGTATATTGCGGAATAAAAGCAATAAATATGTATTTGCTTATTAATTTATTCCCATAACCTTTCTACGCGACATTAATGCATGTTTTATATTTGTTTGTTATTTTATAATGATAATAAATTAATTTACTCACGTAGTGAATGGCGAGTCCGCACGAATCATTCAGTAACATTCGTTCATTACCCTAGGTTATCTGTCGCTATGTACTAAATCGTCCCGACCCTCAATTTTGACAGATGACGTTTGTCAAAGTCAATTTGACAACCTAATGTAAATAGAAATAGGGTATCCTCTGAACCGTCGGCGAACCGCATTGCGGGTCGTCGAAAAAACATAAGAGGTACCGCGAACCGTCGCGAACCGCAATGCGGTTCCTGTGTATAAACAAATACCCTATTTAAAAATTGAAATTTGACATTGACAGGTGGACGTGCCAGTAGCTATCGTAACGTAATAGTATCGAGTTCACGAGAGTATGGGTAAACGATTCATGCTACCGATATGGAGTAGTAATAGTACAGTAATCGTTGTCACGATACTATTACTATACGATACTTTAAAATCATATAAAAAATGTACATGTCGATTTTCAATTTTCTTAATAAATTAATAATTATTATTTTTAAATTTAGACCTAAAATTTAATGGTTTTAAAGTCCCTGCACATTTTTAGTGGATTTCTAGTGGTTTTGTATGTTGGATCTCAAGGGAATCCAGATTAACTGTTGGTAACACCAAACGGGTCTGGAAGTCACTAACGCAATATATGCAAAACGCAAACGTAACAGAAATTGGTTGTGATTAAGGGTGGTTTGTTTTGGTTTTTTACAAGATAAACAGCATTGTAGGTAGTCAAATATGAATATCGAAAGAAGGCTTATAGTCTAAACTTTATTTATAAATGGATTTATTTGGTATGTAATACGATTTAATGGGTAAAAACATGATTTGAAAATGAAAAACCTTTGAAATTCGATATGTATAAAGTGTTTATTATTTGTTTACAATACATTTGAATTATATTTGCACAATAATTACCACATTTAATAATTCTGCATAGTTTTAGCTACTTACAGATATTTTTTATTTCCCTGTAACTAAAATAGGAACTCGGACATAATGCTTTATGTTGAGGACTAAATAAACGCGGGAATGTATCGGGAATCGGAAGATATCTGTCAAACTAAGTGACAGTGACGTGGACGTGTGAGTGGGTAGGGCTTGTATGAATTGCTCACAACAATTATTCACGTGAGAGTTATTAATGTTACCAAAATTTGAGTCATTTATTTTAGGCAATGCAGTGATTTTATCCTCTAAAAGTGATGTAAATTTGGACCAGTCTGGATCAGATAGATTATATTTTAATAACGGAGGGCATGTATTTTCTAAGTAAGTTCGATGAGCAAAAGATATGACTATGGGGTAATGATCACTATAATACCATGTGTCAGGTCTGTGCATTGCCAACAGGCAGATGCAGCAATATCCGGGGAACAAATGGAGAGGTCGACGCAACTTTTTCGTTGGCCGGGTAAGATTCGGCGAGTCGAACAGCCGTTGTTAAGGATACAAAGATTAAGGTCATCTAAAATTTCAACCAAACCTGTACCGAAAGAGTCACAGTGTTCGGAACCCCATCTATAATGATGACAGTTAAAATCACCCATAATCAATAAAGGTCTACTTAAATTTTCGAAGGTGGTTTTAATAATGGGCAAAAAGTTTCGGTCGGGGTGAGCAATATAAATTGAGACAACGTTAATGCCGTCTACTTTGCCTGTTACCATATTTATACCACCTGGTAAGGGTGCAATAGGAGACGTTAAAAAAGGGATTCGGTTATTAACTAAAAGGGCGGAACCTCCATAGCCATCAGATCTGTCGCATCTGAAACAATTGTATTGTGGTACACGGAAGCTAAGGCTTGGAAGCAACCAAGTCTCAGCCGTAGCACAAGCCAATGGCTTGAATTTGTTAAGAAGGAAAATGAGGTCGTGCTTCTTATGTAGCACGCTCCTCACATTCCACTGGAGAAATATTAGTGGGGAAGCCATTTTTATAGTTGATTAAAGTTGATAATAGTTCTTGGGCAATGTTGGACGGTTGTTTAGATGGTGAAGTATTATGGTGTTGAGGGGAATTTGTAGAAAGGAGTAGGGTCAGTATTTGGGTAATTATATCTATAGTGGAAGGGTCCAAGGATGGATTGAGAGCACAGCCATTATGCTGTGAAGATCTAGGAGGATTAACAATGGTACGATGAGCGACTTTATCATAGGAAGGGGATAAGGGTATATGGGTTTTGGGTTGACGGAAAACTGTTTTGCGGTGGGAGAGGGGAGCTTGGACTTGAGTAGATTTTACAGTATCTGCGTAGGTACGTGAAGGCGATGTCGTTGGGGTCATTTTGCTGGCTTCAGCATAAGATATGCTCTTCTCCGCCATGGTAATTTTAATGGCTCTCTGTCTGGCGTATTCCGGGCACACTTTGCTATTTGCAAAGTGCTCACCGGAGCACAGCACACAAAAAGCATCTCTCTCCAATATATCGCAACCACTTCCGGGATGGTCCTGCCCACATTTAATGCAGCGAGGCCTGGACCTGCACATATCTTCCACATGGCCATATCTGCAGCATTTCCTACATTGGATTGTGGGGTATATGTATCGTTCAACTGGGAGGGACGTATAACAGCAGTAAACTCTTTTAGGAAGC
Source organism: Hyles lineata (assembly GCA_030180105.1). NCBI lineage: Eukaryota > Metazoa > Arthropoda > Insecta > Lepidoptera > Sphingidae > Hyles > Hyles lineata. The sequence continues at coordinate 1,386,469 of JARJEE010000040.1, forward strand.
ACTTGCCCATCAAAAGTAAGAACGCAGGTCTCAGTGTGTTTCCACTCTGAAACCCCGTCTCTGGTAACTTTCCTACTGATACGTCTAATTTTGAGGATATGACCGCATCCAGGTGGGACGGTTATATATTTCTTTGCTGTTTCCTCATCCATATCAATCGGTACTCCAGAAACAACACCCATTCTAGTCACATTAAAAGTCGGTATAGAGGCGTTAAATTTATGTTTGGTTAAAATTGAATTTGTCAGGAATGAGTTCGCATCTTGAGGAGAAGTAAACTCAACAGAAACACGATTTCTTCCTATTCTTTTTACGCCATCTCTGACAATATTGTGTATATTCTGGTTATAAAGAAAAAGTCCAAAAGTTACTGGATGAAGAAACGTGCCAGAATTGGGTTGGGATTCGATACGGGACACATGTACTAGGTAAGGAGCTCTATCCTCAGCATTGTACCTGGTTCGTCCGATATTGCTTTTAGACTGCTTCGAAGGGCGGATGTCTGTCGGTCTGTCATCATTAGCCGGTCGTTTGTTTGCATGAGAAACAGAGTTTTCACTTTCTAACATGCTAGTCGCAACTTCCGCAATTTGCGAAAGCGGGCTCACATTATTGGGATAAGAAGAAGGGATTGATGAGGTTGGGGATAGCGGCATAGTAATGTCGGGAGGGTCAGGAGGTTTATTCCGATCATGATTCATAATGAACTTACCAACTTGTTGAAAATTAGTTACAATAAACACTAAAATAACAACAAACACAAAAGTTATTTATAAATACCGTAAAGAATAATATATAAAACAACACAAATAACTAAAATCAATTCAAAGTCGTATCCGATTAGAAAATAAAAAAATAATTATCAATTAAGATAAGGAAAAAAGTATTCAATGCACACGTGTTGCTCATAAACACACTGTGGCGAGAATCCCTATATTTGTTAGCAACAGGCTAATAGTTGACAGATGTGAGCAACTGACATGTGAACTGAGTCAGTTCAACTGACAGTTTGTGATTTATCAGTAATGGTGCAGGAGGTTAGTTTTAAAAATTAACTTCTCAAATCTAAAACAATGGGTGAACTCACGGCTACAAATTTGTTCGAGTCACAAACAATATTCGCCGACCATAAGGACCTTATCCACGATGTGGCGTACGATTTCTACGGGGAACGAATGGCAACTTGCTCGAGCGATCAGTACGTTAAGGTAAGCTGTTTACATTCGCTTAATTTTAAATATCGGGGCTTGATTGGTAACGAGGATTGTTATATTATCTTTCTTAGCCAAATATAATCAAAAACACAGCGCAAAGTAATGGCGTTTTGTTTTATTCAAAATGCCTTCCAAGTTGACTATTGTATTGGCGCCAATAGTTCATATGATGGGGTTTTTGTATGGTAAGACATGTATAAGGGATAATAACATAAGGGCTAATTCACATCACATTCAATTGCAATGTAGAGAAAATATTTTAAATAATATTGTAATAAGCTAAAACTTATATTTATTATTAGGCACCAAAAGTTAGTCCTTGCCTTACTGTAATGTATATATTACTACATACATAAACTGTCTTCAGGTGTGGGATTCAGATGGACGTGGTGGTTGGAGACTGTCAGCCAGCTGGAAAGCCCACCACGGCTCCGTGTGGAAGGTGACCTGGGCACATCCTGAGTTTGGCCAGGTCATAGCAACATGCTCCTTTGATCGTACTGCCGCTATTTGGGAAGAAGTTGGTATGAATATTTTTTCAACGTATACATGTAATTTTTAGGATCTTTATTAAAGGAGATATTGATTATGGAAGAATAAGGTAACAAGGGATAAATGGCAAGTAATATTTTTTATCGATATAAAAGGGACTTTGTTTCTGTCATTCACTTCACATGTGATTGAAAATTATAAAAACTGACAAATACAAATTTTCTATGTTAGTTTTATTCATTGAGGAAAATAATTTATGGTACTACTTTTATTTAAGATGCTAAGTTATTTGGAGAATAATAATTCTTATTATTTTGCGCCTTTGATTGGTATTGTAAAATGATGGGTTGTTTTTTTATCACATGGTTGGCTTGATTCCCACTTCAGAATGTGATAATTCAAAAATCTTTGAATGCTGGTTAAATTAAAATAAAACTATTAGTTACTGTTTTTATTGCAGGTTTGGTTTAAAATTTATTTTTTTACTTCCCCACATTTCGATCATTTTACAGTTTTCATGGTTACAGGACGGACTGATGTTTAAATTATTTATAGAATTAAAATGATGTCTTCATTGAGTAAATTTTTAAGATACTCTCCAACTGGCATTGCAGTATGTATGTATTATCTATCAGCCCATATACGTCCCACTGTAGGGCCCGGGCCTACTCTACAATCATGAATCCGACTGAGAGTGGTTAGGCCATATAGTCCACCACACTGGCCTAATGCGGTCTGGCAGCAGTATGACACTCTGTATATTACAAAATTGTACACATATATAAAATTATGTTAATAGCGAATATGTTGTTGATTGCTTGAATCTCGCATTGATGTTTCAGGTGACGCAGCATCCTCAGGCTCTGAAAAAGGATTACGCACATGGCTGAAGAGATCTAATCTTGTGGACTCGAGGACTTCAGTCACAGATGTGAAGTTTGGGCCAAAGCACCTGGGTCTCCTACTAGTCACTTGTTCAGCAGATGGTATTATAAGGTAAAGCTTTTATCATTTAATTTTGCATTCAGTTCTGAATGTAACTGTCTGGAGTCTGTAATAAAAATCTTTGAATGTCAATATGGTGGCGATGGTGAGGTGACATTACAAGAGATATCTTCAAAAGAATACCACTAATTAATTAATAGTTAATTACAATTATTTGATACCTCTATTCATACAACTGATATTTCAATTTTATTTAATTGCTGGATTTTTCATTACACATGCCTTTGCCATATCCATGCAGCTCTTTTATTTATTTTTAGGTTGTTTTAATTTTGATTTATTACTTTATTCAATTGCAGAATATATGAAGCCCCTGATATGATGAACTTGGCGCAGTGGACTCTTCAGCACGAGATTCCCACTAAGGTGTCCATAAGCTGTTTATCATGGAACCCATCACTATCTAGGTGAGTACTTTATTTTACCAACAGCTTCACATATATTTTTTTCCAGTTCTCCACTCTTCTACAGATGGTCATGACGAAGTAATTACAATGTAATGCTATGCATTCCTGATAAGGTATTCATTGGCTAGATGAATAATTAACTAGATGAGATGGCTATCTCTTGCTGGCCAGTATGATTATGCTGACCTGACTATATCTCAATATAGAAAGCCTCCTTGGCGCAGTTGGTGAGACGCCGATTGTGTATGTGTGGGTTCGATGCCCGCACTGAGACTCTGTGTGATACACAGGAATTTGTTTTAGGTCTGAGTGTTTGTGAGACCGAAAAGTCTCTCGTAGTTTCTAATACCTATGATTCAAGACTCGATCTTACTGTTGGGTTAGGACTATGTATGTGACTGTTGGGTGTATTTATTCATTTCAGAGTAGGAAATCCTCCAATGCTTGCTGTGGGCAGCGATGAGCCCAACACAACCAATGCAGTTGCCAGCGTACCCAGCGATAAAGGAAATGCTTGCAATGGCAAAGTCTTCATTTATGAGTGAGTTTTTTTAACATGTGGAAATTAGTGCTAATTTTTAATACAAATCGATACCAGTGTTTTCAGACATCGTATAACAAATATCAAATGTTAAATTAAATGTTTGTAACCTGCCATTATATTTATATTGAGATGGTGTGATTGAAAATATGTTGTAGTTTCAACAGGCCCTACATCTTCCGGTTTGAAGGACATTGTAGCCACAAAGTAAAACTTTGTACTTACAAAAAAAAAGTATTGTGATAACTACTGGACATATTGAGACTTAACATCCTATATCTCAGGGTGGCGATCGTAGTGGAATGCCAAGCATTGCTTTGTAATTCATGGTTTTGTGTAGTTTTGCTGCTGTCCATGAGCGGTCGTATTGCTCACTATCCGGCATGCTCGTCTCGCCATCCATTGCAATATATTGGCTTGATCGCCGACTAACGTCAAAAATTGTCACCCGGAATTTAAAAGGAAAACGTTTAAAGACAAACTATAAAATGGTATAACGAATTTTAATCAGTATCGGTATCTACGATATTTTGAACCCATACCATGAATGGGCATTCTCCTTTAATATAGTAATAATTCCCATTGCTAGTAAGGTGATGTGGTGTGTCGGTGTGCAGGTACAGCGAGACGTCTCGTCGCTGGACGCGCACGGAGTGCCTCGGCGCGGTGGCCGAGCCCGTCAACGACATCGCCTTCGCGCCCAACCTGGGCCGCTCCTTCCACATGCTGGCCGTCGCCACCAAGGACGTGCGCATCATCAAACTCGAGCCCGTAGCGTCAGTATCACTCACCTCATGTTTCACACTCCACTCATACTCACAAATAGATATTTGATAACATTTTGATTAAATAATATAATTATCCTGCCGCTGACGCTGACGCTGATGCTGATGCTGACGCTGATGCTGATGCTGATGACGCTGACGTTGTTGTTCTGCAGCGAGTCGAGCGGCAGCGGCGCGACGCGGCTGAAGGCGGAGGTGATGGCGGCGTTCGACGAGCACTACTCGTGCGTGTGGCGCGTGTCCTGGAACGTCACGGGGTCCCTGCTCGCCTCCTCGGGAGACGACAGCTGCGTGAGACTCTGGAAGAGTTAGTATACACTACTACTGTATATATCACCTCATGTACTATCGGCATAGCCGAGAACGAAACTTCTATAGAGACTTACTTTATATCCATTGTTATATTAGTATCGCTAGAAAAATTTACAAATTTTTAACTATTAATAATATCTTGTGTGACGAACAGAAAGGTTTTAGAAAACAAAAACAATGGGACCATTAATATATAACAAAATACCACAACACATAAAAGAATTGCCCATAAATAATTATAAAAACAAACTGAAAACATTTTTTTTAGATAAATGCTATTATTCCATATCAGACTTTTTAAATGATGATTCTGTTAAATAATGTTACTTTGTTCATTGTATTCTTGTTTTCTTTAATAATCACTATAAGAGTTTATTATTCTAGTTTTCTTTTATTCTTTATAGTTTTATGATATAAGGTTTTATTTTATATAACAATATTATTTTAGGACGCCTCTGTTAATATTTTATAAGTTCACAATATAACTTTTGCACGCCACATGGCAAAATGTACAGGAACTATTTTATATAACATTGTAACACCTTATGCCGTTTACCTACATTTTATGCAAATAAATGATTTCTGATTCTGATTCTGATTCTAGACTTCCTGTCTCGGTCACTTGTGTGCAGTCATTTTATTCCCTTTCGCACCACAACACTGGAACGGAAACACTCCCGCGGTCCTAGTTGGCATTATCAGTATGCGCACATATTTTTGTCCTTATGTCTTCTTCAATACTTCAATGATTTAAATTCCAGTGCAATACCTGAACCAGTGGAAGTGCGTGGCGGTGTTCAAGAACGAGTGCGTATCGGGAGACTCGCCGCCGCTGGCGCGCGGACACACCACCTACATGCGCATGGCCGCCATGGCCAACCCCGCGCACATGCCCTTCCACTGACACCGACACGCAGGTAACTACACTACACCCGCAGATACCCACCACGAGTAACTACACAATACTACAACACCACCTACATGCGCATGGCCGCCATGGCCAACCCCGCGCACATGCCCTTCCACTGACACCGACACGCAGGTAACTACACTACACCCGCAGATACCCACCACGAGTAACTACACAATACTACAACACCACCTACATGCGCATGGCCGCCATGGCCAACCCCGCGCACATGCCCTTCCACTGACACCGACACGCAGGTAACTACACTACACCCGCAGATACCCACCACGAGTAACTACACAATACTACAACACCACCTACATGCGCATGGCCGCCATGGCCAACCCCGCGCACATGCCCTTCCACTGACACCGACACGCAGGTAACTACACTACACCCGCAGATACCCACCACGAGTAACTACACAATACTACAACACCACCTACATGCGCATGGCCGCCATGGCCAACCCCGCGCACATGCCCTTCCACTGACACCGACACGCAGGTAACTACACTACACCCGCAGATACCCACCACGAGTAACTACACAATACTACAACACCACCTACATGCGCATGGCCGCCATGGCCAACCCCGCGCACATGCCCTTCCACTGACACCGACACGCAGGTAACTACACTACACCCGCAGATACCCACCACGAGTAACTACACAATACTACAACACCACCTACATGCGCATGGCCGCCATGGCCAACCCCGCGCACATGCCCTTCCACTGACACCGACACGCAGGTAACTACACTACACCCGCAGATACCCACCACGAGTAACTACACAATACTACAACACCACCTACATGCGCATGGCCGCCATGGCCAACCCCGCGCACATGCCCTTCCACTGACACCGACACGCAGGTAACTACACTACACCCGCAGATACCCACCACGAGTAACTACACAATACTACAACACCACCTACATGCGCATGGCCGCCATGGCCAACCCCGCGCACATGCCCTTCCACTGACACCGACACGCAGGTAACTACACTACACCCGCAGATACCCACCACGAGTAACTACACAATACTACAACACCACCTACATGCGCATGGCCGCCATGGCCAACCCCGCGCACATGCCCTTCCACTGACACCGACACGCAGGTAACTACACTACACCCGCAGATACCCACCACGAGTAACTACACAATACTACAACACCACCTACATGCGCATGGCCGCCATGGCCAACCCCGCGCACATGCCCTTCCACTGACACCGACACGCAGGTAACTACACTACACCCGCAGATACCCACCACGAGTAACTACACAATACTACAACACCACCTACATGCGCATGGCCGCCATGGCCAACCCCGCGCACATGCCCTTCCACTGACACCGACACGCAGGTAACTACACTACACCCGCAGATACCCACCACGAGTAACTACACAATACTACAACACCACCTACATGCGCATGGCCGCCATGGCCAACCCCGCGCACATGCCCTTCCACTGACACCGACACGCAGGTAACTACACTACACCCGCAGATACCCACCACGAGTAACTACACAATACTACAACACCACCTACATGCGCATGGCCGCCATGGCCAACCCCGCGCACATGCCCTTCCACTGACACCGACACGCAGGTAACTACACTACACCCGCAGATACCCACCACGAGTAACTACACAATACTACAACACCACCTACATGCGCATGGCCGCCATGGCCAACCCCGCGCACATGCCCTTCCACTGACACCGACACGCAGGTAACTACACTACACCTGCAGATACCCACCACGAGTAACTACACAATACTACAACACCACCTACATGCGCATGGCCGCCATGGCCAACCCCGCGCACATGCCCTTCCACTGACACCGACACGCAGGTAACTACACTACACCCGCAGATACCCACCACGAGTAACTACACAATACTACAACACCACCTACATGCGCATGGCCGCCATGGCCAACCCCGCGCACATGCCCTTCCACTGACACCGACACGCAGGTAACTACACTACACCCGCAGATACCCACCACGAGTAACTACACAATACTACAACACCACCTACATGCGCATGGCCGCCATGGCCAACCCCGCGCACATGCCCTTCCACTGACACCGACACGCAGGTAACTACACTACACCCGCAGATACCCACCACGAGTAACTACACAATACTACAACACCACCTACATGCGCATGGCCGCCATGGCCAACCCCGCGCACATGCCCTTCCACTGACACCGACACGCAGGTAACTACACTACACCCGCAGATACCCACCACGAGTAACTACACAATACTACAACACCACCTACATGCGCATGGCCGCCATGGCCAACCCCGCGCACATGCCCTTCCACTGACACCGACACGCAGGTAACTACACTACACCCGCAGATACCCACCACGAGTAACTACACAATACTACAACACCACCTACATGCGCATGGCCGCCATGGCCAACCCCGCGCACATGCCCTTCCACTGACACCGACACGCAGGTAACTACACTACACCCGCAGATACCCACCACGAGTAACTACACAATACTACAACACCACCTACATGCGCATGGCCGCCATGGCCAACCCCGCGCACATGCCCTTCCACTGACACCGACACGCAGGTAACTACACTACACCCGCAGATACCCACCACGAGTAACTACACAATACTACAACACCACCTACATGCGCATGGCCGCCATGGCCAACCCCGCGCACATGCCCTTCCACTGACACCGACACGCAGGTAACTACACTACACCCGCAGATACCCACCACGAGTAACTACACAATACTACAACACCACCTACATGCGCATGGCCGCCATGGCCAACCCCGCGCACATGCCCTTCCACTGACACCGACACGCAGGTAACTACACTACACCCGCAGATACCCACCACGAGGAACTACACTACAACGACCACCACGCAAGTGACTACCCTACAACACCATTCATCACAGCAACACGTACATGCGCACTGGCAACGCGCAATACCCACGGAACAAGTAACTACATAAACACCCACACCACAACAAGAATTACCACTACAACACCCACAAAACCCACTACAAATGTAACTACACTACAACCACGCAGGTAATAATTACTCTTCAACAACACCCACCATGCCCTTCTACTGCCAGTCATCGCAACACAACACTAAGCACACTACAAAACTCACATGTTACAACTCAGTATAAAACATACATAAACTCACGCCTTTTTTCCAGAAGGGGTAGGCAGAAGTGCAACCAGGCAACCAAATATTGACTTGTGTTCTTCGTCTCGCGACGTGATAGGAGGCGAGCCTAACACTATATCAGGCACTAATTCCTGAGTTCGGGATGATAATTAATAGACAAATCCAATATCAATGCCCGCCCCGGGACTCGAACCCGAGATCTCAGCTTTGCAATCATACTGTACAATTGCGCCACCCAAAATGCACTGCATCACAAAATGGACTCTAATTATCTGAGTATATAAAGATTTATTACTATTTTTATTAAAAACATATAAATACAAGTTGTAACTTGATTCTCCCACAGCGTGGGTGTATTTACCATATTGAATTTAGCAGCAATGTGAGATGTCTCAAAAACATAACATATTAAGTGGTAAATCTCATACAAAATTTATTGGTATGTGGCGAAATTTGGAACACCAAATTGAAATATTTGTGTACCTCTTTTTGATTATAAACAACAAATTCGTTATGTATCGTATTAACATGAACAATGCAATAAAAATGTGAAGAGAGTTAAACTATCTTTATTATTTTGCTAACTGTGTTTTCGCTGACTGAAGATCGTAGACTATCTTTAACGGCCGTTCTCTATATCCTATCTATCTTTAACAAGGGGTTAAAATAGCTACCATGACTATCGGCCGGTCTCTATATCCTATCTATCTTTAACAAGAGTTTAAAATAGCTACCATTACTGTGTAGATACAATTATATGCTTCAATTAACAAAGATTGACATATATATTTATTTAATTTAGCTATTTATAAATATTTGCACCATATCTATACTTCGCTACCTTGGTAACAGAAACGTAAATTACATTGAAATATCTAATGAAATCTCTTGTTAAAGATAGACAGATTAAAGAGAACGGCTGTAAATGATATTAAAGGAAAAACGATCAAACTAGCATTAAATAAGGACGATGAACGCGGTCTACATGCCAGCATTGCAAAATAGTAATCATTAACTTACACCAATTATTTCAGGAACCATTTAACCAAGTATTTCAGGAATTTTTTTTTGTCGGAATCGCCTGTATAAATTCACCGAAGTGAATAAAAACATTATTTGTCTGTCGCCCTGGTACTTTTTGTGTTCGCATATTGATGACCTAGGTTAATAATACTTTAAAGAAAGCTTTACTACTCTGTCGCCCTGGTACTTTTTGTGTTCGCATATTGTTGACCTAGGTTAATACTTTAAAGAAACCTCCTTTCCTTCTCTGTCGCCCTGGTACTTTTTGTGTTCGCATATTGATGACCTAGGTTTAATACTTTAAAGAAACCTCCTTTCCTTCTCTGTTGCCCTGGTACTTTTTGTGTTCGCATATTGATGACCTAGGTTTAATACTTTAAAGAAACCTCCTTTCCTTCTCTGTTGCCCTGGTACTTTTTGTGTTCGCATATTGATGACCTAGGTTTAATACTTTAAAGAAACCTCCTTTCCTTCTCTGTTGCCCTGGTACTTTTTGTGTTCGCATATTGATGACCTAGGTTTAATACTTTAAAGAAACCTCCTTTCCTTCTCTGTTGCCCTGGTACTTTTTGTGTTCGCATATTGATGACCTAGGTTAATACTTTAAAGAAACCTCCTTTCCTTCTTTCTGTTGCCCTGGTACTTTTTGTGTTCGCATATTGTTGACCTAGGTTTGTAATTTAAAGAAACCTCCTTTCCTTCTCTGTTGCCCTGGTACTTTTTGTGTTCGCATATTGTTGACCTAGGTTTGTAATTTAAAGAAACCTCCTTTCCTTCTCTGTTGCCCTGGTACTTTTTGTGTTCGCATATTGTTAGCTAGGTTAATACTTTAAAGAAACCTCCTTTCCTTCTCTGTTGCCCTGGTACTTTTTGTGTTCGCATATTGTTGACCTAGGTTAATACTTTAAAGAAACCTCCTTTCCTTCTCTGTTGCCCTGGTACTTTTTGTGTTCGCATATTGTTGACCTAGGTTAATACTTGCCCTGGTACTTTTTGTGTTCGCATATTGATGACCTAGGTTAATACTTTAAAGAAACCTCCTTTCCTTCTTTCTGTTGCCCTGGTACTTTTTGTGTTCGCATATTGTTGACCTAGGTTTGTAATTTAAAGAAACCTCCTTTCCTTCTCTGTTGCCCTGGTACTTTTTGTGTTCGCATATTGTTGACCTAGGTTTGTAATTTAAAGAAACCTCCTTTCCTTCTCTGTTGCCCTGGTACTTTTTGTGTTCGCATATTGTTAGCTAGGTTAATACTTTAAAGAAACCTCCTTTCCTTCTCTGTTGCCCTGGTACTTTTTGTGTTCGCATATTGTTGACCTAGGTTAATACTTGCCCTGGTACTTTTTGTGTTCGCATATTGATGACCTAGGTTTGTAATTTAAAGAAACCTCCTTTCCTTGTGGGCCTAGTACTTTTTGTGTTATACAGGGTAATATTGATAAGTGAAAAAAAAAAGATATTTTTATAACATTTCTGTAATAAATAGTATTTAGAAATAAACGTTTTCACACGTTTTCCATGCGTAACATTATAATGAATACAGCATTTAGCACAAGCCATCACTCGTATTATTTAGCAATTAAAACGATAAAATTACTACAAATTAACAATAAACAACATCCAAAAGTGGTTCACTCGACGCCTCGGCCGGCGGAGTGCATATTCACTTAACATTACATCTCTAAATGCAATAAGAATTTTACATAATTTTTAAAGAATTAAGGCCAAACTTATGACGGCGTACGGGCAAACTGAATCCTAGAAACTATATTCAACATCGCAAACAAAAACAAAGCGCGTACCAGGCACGCGTAGAAACAAAAAAATTGGTGAGAGGAAAATAACGCTATTTTATAGGACTGAGAGAGACAGCAACAAATGGAAATAGCCTTGCGGACTTGTGAAACCATTGGAGTGAGAGGCAAGATAGTATGTCTGTAGGAGGACAGCAATAGGAGCGGAAATACTCGTGTGTAAAACATTCGTGAAGTCAGTGTAGTCAGAGGCAAGGTAGTGTGGCTGCTGGAATGAAAGGGACAGCCATAGGAGCAGAAATAGCCTTATGTACCACCTTCATGACATCAGTGAATTGAGAGGCAAGATAGGAGGGACAAAGATAGCAATATAAAGTACGGTGTGTTATTTTTGTTCGCGGAATCGTGTCTAGTATGTCAAAGATAATATATCTGCCAGTACACCGCCACACGTAATGTCTTATTTCATAGGCGCGGTGCGTCGTAGCCTCTGCAAGTGCGTGCTCTCCTTGTTGATGGTCCTGGTCGAGTACCAGCCGACCTGCAACAACATTTTTTTTTTGAGAAGACTTACAGACTAATAACAATAATAGATATACAATATAAATAACAACTATTGTTTATAACAAGCCTCAATATTAACGTTCAATTGCACAAACTTATTTTTCCCATGAGGAGCTATCCATAAATTACGTCACACGTTAAGGGAGAGGGAGGGAGGTCGACGAAGTGACATTGTGTGACAAGGGGCGGGAGGGGCCAAAAAATCATGTAATTCGTTTGACGTAATTTATGGATGACCCTACCTTTGACTTTGAAAATGTCATCGGCACACATTTCAGACCTTAGAGTAATTACCTCTAGAGAGATTCACGCTGTAACCGCACATGAGACATCAATAGCTATATCTAGCAACATAACAAAATAAGCGCCATATTGTGGCCTTGGATTAAAATAGACCCTATTTCAATAATATTAGGTTGCTTTATTGCGTGAACGACGTCGCTTTCTTTGACGAAATTCTTTTTTCGCCCATCAACAAAAAGCGGCACGTCACATGAAATAGAACATTATTTTGCATCTCATTCTGACATAAAGAAATTCGTATCGGTGTCTCATTTTTCCGATGTACGGTACATTTCGGCTCTCTCTAGAGGTAAATACTCTAAGTTTCAGACGTATTTGACATTGACATTTTCAAAGTTTAGGGCAAAGTTAGTTTGTGCAATTGAGCCTAAGTACAAAATTTGTCGCAATTATTTCTCCCGTCAATCAGCAGTGTAAATACACATTTCGGTTTGAAGAATATTGTAGCCAGAATAACTAGATATATTGGGACTTAACATCTTATGTCTCCCTTACCATCAGGCGAATGGCATGCTCGTATCGCCATTCATAGCAATAAATAAAATGTTAAAAATCTATGTATTGATCTAGTAGCAGCATGTGGCTATGAATCGTGAGATCCTGAACTAGTTCTCGATTCAGGCTATTCACTCTATGATTTTAGTAGAAATATGCGCAGGTTTTATTTTATTATTATTTTATATAGCACTAGTGGTCGGGCCCGACTCCGCCCGGGTGCATACACGTTTTAAAATGGCGGTCAAAATGTTTAATTCTGACTATCAGTTTAGAATATAGACCAATCGGACCACGAAAAACGAACAAAATTTCCTCGTATTTGCTAGAAATATCACTACTGCTTTCCTCCTATAGATCATAGCGTGATGATATATAAGCCTATAGCCTTCCTCGATAAATGGACTACCCAACACTGAAAGAATCATTAGTAGTAGTAGTTCCAGAGATTAGCGCGTTCAAACAAACAAACTCTGCAGCTTTATAATATTAGTATAGATTTCACATTACACACAATTGTGAATTGTTCAACACCGACAAGTAACATTGCTGTTATAATTATAAGCAATCAAGAAATGATATCAGTGAACAACTAAATATACATTAATAACAACAACACTGTTATTGTCTTACGTAAATGCTTGTGTTAATAAATAATTCGTACTCACTGGCATTGCTCGTTCGCTTTTGCACTGACTGTTAGTCGAAGAGTTGGGGCTCACGATGTTACTGTAAAAAAAGAAAAACAATTATTTATCACTCATATACCTAATATGCTTGAAATTGCGAAAATTATGTCATAACCTCTTCGATCAAATATACACTATATTATAAGTAACGTCTTAAAAAACGGCAAGAGAAATAAGAGTACAAATAAGCGTGTGGCCTTTGTTGATTTTAGTATGGTCCAAAAAGCTTAATTTAAAGGAATAAGGTCTATTGAAATGAAATGAAAATATTTATTGAATCCATAAAATGTCATACATTGTTTAGATTCAGACACTTTTTTTTTTCACTACCACCCGGTTCACAAGGCTGTTTTCGCCAGAGAAGAACGGGCAAGAAACTCTAGCGTTGCTCTTTTCAAAATAAGTTTACAATACAGTGATTATATAGGATTTGCAATTCAGAGCAGTTCATAAATAATTTATAATAATAAATAATTTATAATTTTACTGTACGGCTGAGTGTTATGTTTCATTCCCAAGCCTTACTATCTTCTAAGTATTCTGAAATTGTGTAGTATGCCTTATTAAACAACTGTCGTTTTATAATAGATTTAAATTTATTTATAGTTAAGGCTTTTATGTTAGTGGAAACTTTATTATAGAAATGTATACAGTAACCCTTAAATTATTTATACCTGAATATAATTATTGTTACCTGAAGTTGATTATAATTTAAGACTTTTTGCTACATCTCGTAGTTCGAAATTCAAATGTATAAGTATAAGCAACCTCGGCCACTTTTGGGGTGTGATTTTGTTTCGGACCCAGTATCTAATATATTTGATCGAAGCATAATCATAGATTATTGTAATGTTAGGGACTACTTTTCTACTAGCATTCACAGCGAGTATTATAAGACAGTTTGAAACACTGTATAGCTTTGTAAGTTGCATAGTATATATTGTATAAATAATGTAATTAAAAAACATACTAAAATAACGTATACAATTCTGATCAGCCCATTTACGTCTCAGTGCAGGGTACGGGCCTCCTCTTCAATCGAGAGTACGATTGAGAGTGGTTAGGCCACGCTGGCTAATGCGGGTTGGTGAACTTTACATACATATCATAGAAATTCGTAAAAATCGCTATGGTGTGAAGGTTTCCTTACGATGTTCTCCTTCAACGTTATAGTGTGTGGTGATTAACCATCAATACACACATGATTCCGAGATGTCATTGGTAAAATATAAAATATATAAATTTATAATAATTAAATTCGTTCAGATGACAATCACACAAGCAATCAGTATGTACCTAACTTTACACCTAACAGCGAGTTAAGATCCTCCATAGTCGTTAATAAAGTCACAGGTATGGACCTGTGACTTATGCATGTGGATGCATGCCATACAAAGTATTAATAAAATAATAAGTTACCCCAAAGAAGCTCTCTTGATACTCGTAGCTTTACTCTGCAGTAGAATTCTCGGCGGGGCGGCGACTCCAGTGGCCCTCCAACTAGAACCATATTATATCTTTCTAAGTTTTCGAATTATCCCTACCAATATATAAATGTGAAAGTGTGTATGTATGATCCATTTTCACGCTTAAACAATTTTGATGAAATTTAACATAGAGGTATAATTGGAGACGGAAATAGGCTTCCATTCGAAGCTAGTAAAGTAAAATAAATTAATAAAGACCAGCATTGGTTTCAACGAAACGATATCCATATGCATAAAGAATCTATATTTCTGTATCAGCCCATATACGTCCCACTGCAGTGCACGGGCCTACTCTACAATCGAGAATACGATTGAGAGTGGTTAGGCCACATAGTCCACCACGCTGGCCTAGTGCGGGTTGGCGGACTTACATACCATAGAAATTCTTATACATCGCTATGTATGTATGCAGGTTTCCTCAAGATGTTTTTCTTCACCGTTTTTAGTGCGTGGTGATTGACTATCAATACACACATGACTCCGAAAAGTCAGAGGTGTGCCCTGGGATTCGAACCCGCGACCACCGCGAACATGTTGGCAGCCGCATCCGGTCCGTTTACCAACAGGCCACCACGCACTTATATATTTAGTTAACACTATACCAATAGGTGAGTTTAATAGTTGTACCCTCGCCTATAAATTAGACCATGGCCGAAGAATACCTTGGCAATCCATCGCCGGCTTTCCTGTAGAACTCGGTCCTCTTGTCTCCTACCCTGACGGGGCAGGAGTTGAGCCGCTGCCGCTCGTCATCCAAGCTCACTTTCCTCACGTATGGACTCCTGGTTCCCCTGGCCTCCAGCTCTGAGTTGTGCTCATCAATGATGGGCAGTCTTGGACCAAGGCAGTCCCCGTTCTCGAAAACCCTGAACTCTGGTGGCTTCAGGCCGTAGCCGCTGCTGGGTCTTGTGAACCTGGAACCATTTATAATTAGCATCAATATCAGCCAATTTACCCACTGGAATTTTTTTAAATTTTTATTTCTGTGGAAGGTTAGATAAATATGCCGTTCGCCTGATGGTAAGCGATACGACCGCTTATGAACAGTAGCAAAACCAAATAAAACCTTGAATTAAAAATGCTTGGCGTTCCACAGCGCTCGCCATACTGAGACATAAGATGCTACGTGTCAATATGTCCAGAAGTTATTCTGGCTACAATATTATTAAATCCGAAACACAACAGTGCTTTTACACTGCTGTTTGGCAAGAGAAATAGACATTGCGGTGGTACATACCCAGGCGGCCTCTTACATACGAGACCTAACATCAGGTGACACCTACCATAATCTTCCTTTACGAATTACAAGTCTTAGTCTTCCCACACACATTCACACTTTCACAACAATGAGTACATACATGATTTTGTATAATTTAATTGGTAACAAATGAAAATTATATTGACTGTCCGTTAAATATATACCTTGGACTGTTAGCCTTAGTTTCCGTCTGGACAGTTTTCGTGGCCGTCTCCTGTGCTTTGGGTTTGACTTGAGGTTCGGGGGACTTGCTGGGTTTCTTCTGGATCACGAGTTTGGTGTCCTCTTCATACTTGGGCTTGTACTCCGGCGGGGAGGGAGGTCTGGTGTCCATGTTGTTGGGTCCAGACCAGAGCAGCTCGTGGGCTGGAACCGCTTGCATCTGGTGGATGTGAGCTTTGATGTTGTAGATGCCGGCCACCGCGCCGAATGGGTCCGCCTTGATCTGAGCCACCACGTCCATTATACTCATGCCGCATAGCTCCGATATTTGCTTGTACATCTGAAATGGAGACAGACATTTTTTTTATATTTATAAATTTTAAACTATTAATGCCTTACTATTGAGTACGCCTAAGACCGGGCAAAATGGAGGAGACTCAACCGGACGCAAAAATAAAAAAGGAAAATTAAAAAATGAACTAATTCTGCTTTCAACGTTTTACTGGAAGTCGTTGGAAGCAGGCAGTTTTCCAGGTAGCAAGGCCCGAGTTCAACTGTTTCTTAGATTCGTCAGTTTACTTAATTTTACTTTTCGTTAATCAGTAGACAATGGCGTGGGTTCTATGTTTATGTATTACAATTAAATTCAAATTGTAACATACAACTGTTTTTGACCCCAATAAATAAATAGGGTAAATATATATATTTAGAACCTCTCGATTGATCTTAACGTCGATGCTGCCCAGCGGGTGTGTTTTCATGCGCATGCCAGTCTTCTTGATCCATCGGTGTCGCGCCGCCTCGTCGATCTTCATGCGTTGCTCCACGTTGGGCTCCAACAGTTGCTGGATGAACGCCTTGCATTCTACACGCATACAACAATATTACAAGCTTACACTACCTACTACTTTCACTGCTGGTAGGTCTCTCATATGTGAGAGGCCACCTGGGTAGTTACCACCGCAATGTCTATTTCTCCCGTCAAACAGCACGCACTGCACTGTTGTGTTTCGGATTGAAGGGCATCGTAGCCAGAGTATTTACTGGACATATTGAGATTTAACATCTTATGTCTCAGGATGGCGAGCGCAGTGGAGAGTCAAGCATTGCTTTGTAATTCAAGGTGTTGTTTGGTTTTGCTATTGTTTATGAGCGGTCGTATCACTTACCATCAGGCGAATGGCATGCTCGTGTCGCCATCCATTGCAAGAAAAAAAAATTACCACAGGAATTTGCCCGATATGGCGATAGGCTTGCCGCCTATTACATCGTGGGATGGAACACACATGGCGAGATACGAGAACCTCTGGGAAAAGGCCTGATCTGTGTTTATATTTCTTTGCGAAAAGTTAAGTTGCGTTGTGTTTGTAGTCACTAGAACTACCTCCCAGGTTTGTTTTTTTTTTATTGCGATGGATAGCGAGACGAGCATGCCGTTCGCCTGATGGTAAGCGATACGACCGCTCATAAACAGTAGCAAAACCAAACAATACCTTGAATTACAAAACAATGCTTGGCATTCCATTGCGCTCACCATCCTGAGACATAAGATGTTAAGTCTCAATATGTCCAGTAGTTACTCTGGCTACAATGCCCTTCAGTCCGAAACACAACAGTGCATTTACATTGCTGTTTGACGGGAGAAATAGACACTGCGGTGGTACCCACCCAGATGGCCTCTTACATATGAGAGACCTACCACCAGTAACAGGTTGTTTTGGTAGCAGTCTTGATATAACCTGTATTAGTAACTCGTAGGGCAGAAATGAAACAGCGCGTTAATAGTTGCAACCGAACGCGAGCGCACCCACGACAAGATGGCGACAGGACGAAAAGGAAACGGAAGGGGCGGGGCGCTGCCAAACGGTGTTGCAAGTTTATTGCATTACTTGCGGTTTACATGTACAATTAAAAATTAAAATCAATTTACAAAAGTATAAATATATGAATGTGTAGTGCGTCGCCTACATTCTGCCTCCTTAGTGCTAACTAGTTAGCACTATCATCCCGCGGCGACAATAGGGCGACGCGCGTTACCGGCCGGCGCAACACACCAGTCCGTGTACGAATATCTACCACGCGTACTCGTCCGTCTGAGCCTGGTACAATAGCACTCACTATTCCGTGGCGCCAACAACCACGTGGTACACTAGGATCTACTAAAACTACATAATCTCCTACCTGTAAAGGATCAGATTCCTTTTGCCATTTGTGTCGCGGCAGCAATGTAGGTAAGTATTCTTTTAACCACCTAGACCAGAACATGTCGGTCAATCTCTGTGCCACTCGCCAACGCTTTCTTAGATCTGAATTGCTATATTTAACAAAAGGAAGACTACTTGAATTAGCTCCTAACAAAAAATGATTTGGAGTGAGAGCTTCTGGAAAGTTAGGATCTACAGAAACGTAAGTTATAGGTCTGCTGTTAACTAGCATTTCCACCTCTGCCATTAATGTTGACAAAGTGTCAGGGTGTGGCGCCCTTTCTTTTAAAATTACTCGCAAAGAGGACTTTACTGTTCTGATCATCCGCTCCCAGGAACCTCCCATCTCAGGAGCCCCTGGCGGGATAAACCTCCATTCTACTCCGCGGCTAATCCCGTCTTCATAAAGTGCATCGGTATTTAAATCTGCTAAACTTCGTTTAAGTTCTAAGGCAGCTCCTCTTAAATTAGTTCCATTGTCAGAATAAATGACACTAGGCAAGCCTCGGCGGGCTGCCATACGCCTGAGTCCCATGATAGTGGAATCAGTAGACAAATCTTCTGTTAATTCTATATGAATCGCTCTAACTGTCAAGCAAGTGAATAACATACCATAGCGTTTATGCCGTCTGCGACCTATCGTGACCTCTAGTGGTCCAAAAAAATCTATACCAGTATAACTGAAGGGACGTCTATTATGCTGCAATCGTGCAGCTGGTAAGTCAGCCATACGCTGCGGCTGTGGAACAGCGCGCCTGTGACGACAAAACAGACAATGCGATGCTACTGATCGTACAGTGGGCCTTAGTTTTATTACCCAATACGATTGCCTCAATTCATTGACTACAAGTTCGTTAGCGCCATGAAGGGCTCTTTTATGGTAATATTCTACTAACAAGCGAGTTATTCTATGTTTACCATCCAAAATGGCAGGTCTGCAGGTACGATATTCTACCCCCGCAACTTTGTCTATACGATCACTAACTCGTAAAATACCTAATTCGTCTAAATACGGAGACAACTGTAATAAACGACTATTACGCGGCAAAGGTTTATTTTGTGCTATGCAAGACAATTCTATGTTAAACGAATCTTGTTGTGACTTTTTTATCAAGTAACCTTCAGCTTCTTTAATCAAAGTAAGATCAAGATGTGTGACTTTTCGCTGACACTTTCGAATGAAAAGAAGTACTCGAGCAGTAGCGCGCAACAATGTGGTCCAACTCGAAATATTATCTTCATTAGGCAAAGATAACACTGAATTGTTTGTGACCACCATGTGCACACATCGTTGTTCACACATACCATCTTCCGATAGTTTGGTAAACTGACAGTCTTTCGGCCAGTCCTCTTCGGGTCGACGTAAAAACGATGGTCCTTGAAACCACATGTCAGAATACGAAAGAGGAGAAGCGTCTTCTCTTGTGGCTACATCCGCTGCATTATGTACTGACGGGACATGTCGCCACTCACATGCTTTGGATAACTCGTCAATTTCTCCTAAACGCTGAGCCACATAAGGTTTATAATCACGTGGGTCACTGCGGATCCACTGTAATACAGTACTGGAATCACTCCAGAAATAACGTTTAGTAGGTTGCAAATGTTTGTGTTCTTTCAGTATGTTACTGGCAAGTCTAGCACCCAGCAGTGCACCTTGCAACTCTAGCCTCGGAACAGATATAGGCCGTAGAGGACTTACTCTACTCTTACTGGCAACAAAGCTTACCAACACGTATCCGTCCGATCGTACGAATCGCCAATATATAACTGCTGCGTAGGCCTTAATAGACGCATCACAAAATATGTGCATCTGTTTATCTACTACGTCATTATAATCGGAAGTACTTGCAACTGAATGCTCGGTCGAATAGCATGGTGACCACTCACCTGCATTAAGATAACATCGCGGAATACTTAGAGAACTTAATTTTTGCAAATCATCTAACCAGTTCACCCATTTAATATGATCATCATTTTGGATGCGGCAATTCCAATCAACTCCGCTACGGTGAACATTTTGAAATATTATTTTACCTTTTATTATAAATGGAGATAAATATCCGTGCAAATCATACACTGACATTATTATACTAAGCATTTTCGATTTAGTAGGCGGCTCAGAACCATTTAAAATACTAATAGGCACACGGTGAACAGAAACTTTAAATCCAAACGAATCTGTATTAGGATGCCACATCAACCCTAGCGTGCGCTCAGTTGTGTGCGTAGCTCCGAGTTTAAATTCAAGCGCGGTAGGTGCGAGCAAATCGGGCGCAACAGTTCTTAATACATTTTTACTATTACTCGACCATCGAGTCATTTCAAATCCACCTTTTTTATGTATCATAGTTATATCTTTGATCAGCTGTATTGCCTTAAGTTCCGATTCACAAGAATGCAGGCAATCATCCATATAATGATTGTTTACAATCACGTCAACCGCTTCCGGATACAAATCCTGACATTTAAGTGCGTTTCTATTCCGTATATATTGCGCAATGAAAGGCGAACAAGTAGCACCAAAGATAAGACTCTGCATAACACAAACCTTTATAGGCGCGTTCACGTGTTCTTGCCATAAAAATCGTAACACATTTTGATCTTCAGGACGTATTTTTATTCTAAGGAACATATCTTTAATATCACCAATTAAAACATATTTATGTTCGCGAAACCGTAACATAATGCCTAATAATGAATTATATAAATCAGGACCAGTCAACAAATAATCATTAAGACTCACATTATTCACTTTGCCTGCACCGTCAAAAACCAAACATAATTTGCCGGGCTTATTCGGGTTTTGCACTCCGAAGTGCGACAGGTACCATATGTGACTAGGCGAAAAGTTATTGACCTCGAGTTCTCGCGCGTAGCCGTTTTGAACTAATTTTTCTATTTCTTTCCTATACCTATCCGCGTACTCGCTGTCTGCCTGAAACTTTCTTATCAACCCTTGTAGGCGAGACCGTGCGTAATTATAGCTATTCGGCATAGTGAATTCGTCCTTGACAAAGGGTAAACCGACCTCCCATTGATTACCTATAATTCGCGATGTTTCATCTAATATGCGAATAGCTCTCAAATGAGCCGTATTTTCACGACGTAAGGTCGATATTCCAATGGAATCTAAATCGAAAGACATCTTTACCAATTTGTTTAACTGTTCAATACTACTACTACTACTACTAGTAGTACTTACCTGCGACTCTGAGTGTGCAAGATGAAAAACATGGCCATCCACGGAAGAATGAGTGCGATCGTAACAACCGTGAATCGACCAACCTAATCGGCATCTTGTTGCATATGGCTCGTATTTATTGTCACTGTGCAATATTTCTAACGGTGCCAAAAGAAAATAATTATCCTCGCCAATAAGTATGCGAGGCACCACACATTCTTTACAAACATCTTTTTTAACGCTTAGTAAATGTTTACATTGAATGTTGTTTACAAATGACAAGTTTTGCATAGGTAACTTTAGTTTATCTATTTGGCGTAAATATATATTGTACGTAATTTTATTACTACCGCATATTTCAACAGACACTTTCGGCGCGTCCTGTTGTAACACCTCCATGCCGAATGCGTCTAACAATTTTACACAATTAGACTGATAAGTCTGTAATCCTAATTGGTTTACCAAACATTTATCTATCATAGATATCGAAGCACCATCGTCTAATAAAGCGTGAGTGTTTACAATACCGTTAGGTCCCTTTAGTTGCACTTTAACTATTTTTACGGCGACATCGCAGACAGGGGCGGCGGCGGCGGCGGCGGTGGCGTCGGCGCTGCCGTTGCGACGCGTGTCGGGCTCCGCGCAGGGCTGGGGCGCGGGCGCAGTGAGCACGTGCGCCACGGTGGACGCCTCGTCGTCCGGGGTGGCTGGATTGTTGTTCTCGTACTCTCGTTGCGGTGCGCGTGACGTAGTAGGATGCGTTGTCGTACTGTAATGTAACAATTTATGGTGCGCGCGGCCGCAATTATCAATATCGCACACTTGCGCCGGGCATATATTATTTTCGTGTCGATTTAATAGACAACAAAAACAAAGATTATTGCTTTTAGCATATCTCCAACGATCCTTTCTCATAGCGCGTTTGAATAAACGACAATCGGGTAATATGTGAGCAGCTTTTTTGCAATAATTACATATTTTGTTCACACTGATAATAGATGTAGTAGCAAGCGCAGCGTGTTTGTTATAATTATTACTTTGACGATATTTGTCATAATATGTAACTTTCTTTGTAGGCTGTATATATGGTTCGGACTTTCTTTGTTCACAGGGCTGTGTTATACCTATGATGGACATCTTTTCTGTTTCCAGCTTGAGAAATGATGCTAATAATTGCAGTTTAGGTTCATGGATATCTAGATTTCTGTAGGCATAGTCCATCCATCGGCTCAGTAAGGCACTAGGAAATTTAGACGTAATAGTTGACAACAGTTCAGGGCTTCTTAGATAGTCGCTTTGGTCAATTGCACGCAAGGCAGCTACACAGTTGTTCACTTTTATAGAAAAACTGGTGAAATCTTTTTGGTAATTAAGTGATAATGGAGGTAACTTACGCATCTGCATAGTTAAGTGTTGTACCACTATATCCGAGCGACCAAACATCAGTTCTAAGGCTTCCATAACTTCTTTAGGCGGCGTGTTGCCGATAAGTAAATCAGTGACTGCTTCTTTTGCCTCACCTTTCAGTGCCCGTCGCAATCGCCACAAATTCTCTGAATCAGTGAACTCACACATTTTAGTTGATTCCTGATACGCACTTTTAAAGTGTAACCACTCAATGCAATCGCCACTGAATGTTGGTAGTTCTCTCTGGGTAGAAAGTCGTGTCATCAGGCGATCGTTTTCTCTTGGAGGTGATGAAGTCATTAATTCCTTTAGTGTGTCTGCTAAATGCATAAAACTGTCGACAGGCGGTCCGAGGTTCTGTGCTTGGCTTGTATTGTAAACATTTGCTGCCAACACAGGTTCCGGTGCCGTCACCACTGCTGCACCTGGATCGATCGAATCCGAGGGCTGTACATTTTTTCGCATCCACTCCTCCACTGCCTCCTGTGATAGTGGCCTATCTGTGTGGTTGCATCTGGAGCGAGCATCGTCTTCATCCTGGTCATTGACCATGGCCAAGTCTACTTGCAGCTGTTTATCAATGAGCTGAAGTTGTATTTGGGCCCTCGCTTTGGCGGCTTCGAGTTCCAGTTGTGCACGCCGAGCTTGGGATGACGTAGTAAATCTCGATGTCATTGTTTGTGGTCGAGATGGGCTCCTCTCTGTCTTACGTGGGGTCTGCACACTGCGAGATCGCGGCGCACCGTCGTGCTTTGAAGAACTAGCGAGCACGTGTTCCGACGCGGAATCTAACTGGTTACCAGCTTTTAATGTGGACAGTCTAGTAACTGGCGGTGAATAAAACATTCCACTGTGCACTGGCACAGATTTGGCGCGAAGGACCAGGTTATTATTAGTAACTCGTAGGGCAGAAATGAAACAGCGCGTTAATAGCAATGACGTTTTACAAATAGACGCGTCATACACTAACATAATGGCACAAAAAAATGGCGCGATGCGATGAAACGCGATGAATAGACATCGCCAGTTACGTAACAATAAGTGCCGCACTGTTATTGGCTAAAGCGCGTGTGACGTAGCACCAAGCATCAAGTATGGGATGACGTGGCGAGAGTTGTCAAACGTCGCCATGAGAGCGAATTTAATAATTTTATTTCATAAAAAAAAAATGTGTGTACTTGCGCACTAAATAAAATATTTATTTTGTTTCACAGTTTCAGAATAATTTGTACGTTATTTTAAATCAGTCTAATCTATTTTTCCGCAATTGATTTTGAGAATACAAATAGTCAGAGAAACGTGTATCCGCGCCACTGGTTGAAGCGTGACTGATTGCACGTGAGGCAATTACCTCCAAACGTCTTGCCATTATAAAGCTCGGACAACGCATCTATGCTTTATAAACATCTTAGGTTAATAGTTGCAACCGAACGCGAGCGCACCCACGACAAGATGGCGACAGGACGAAAAGGAAACGGAAGGGGCGGGGCGCTGCCAAACGGTGTTGCAAGTTTATTGCATTACTTGCGGTTTACATGTACAATTAAAAATTAAAATCAATTTACAAAAGTATAAATATATGAATGTGTAGTGCGTCGCCTACAACCTGTATGTATACTGACGGCTTTATTCCCACAGCCCAGGGAATCCTAGTGTGGGGTCTAGTGCTTGTTATCGATATCTTTGTACCTTTTGTTGAAAACAAACAATAAAACATATTAAACTTATTCATTGTTGAACCTATTTTATTTATCGTTTTATTTGTCCTTTTCGAACAACTTTTGAATTTAGTTTGAGCAAAGATAACTGAAATACGTTTTTAAACTATGGATAAGACCATCTGTAATTAGATGTATTTGAAATACAATTTATTAATATTTTCTTCTGTAATTTTTTTTATTGTAGATTGTTTAGATAAATGCATAATTTATTTTTGTTTTGCCCCTAGGTATCAGGATACCAGCCGAGACACGGAAGTTTAGTGTTCAGAAAACAGACTTGCGTTCATTGCTTGACTGAGTGCTTACAAAACATACCATTACTGTGAATATACGTAGTTAATAAAATGTTCATGAAAATATGATTTCTATGCGTTTTCAAGCTAGGCAGTTTGCGTCTTTGGGATATAAATTTTAATCACAAATGATTGCACAATATTGTTGAGGAAGTGAGACGTTCTTTGTGAAAGGGGAGGGGAAAGGGGGATGTGAGTGAAAAATATTAAAGTTATCAGTGAATAATAGAGATAAAATGAAACTGGTGGAAATATTCGTCATTCGTGTTGAAATTGTCGTGCGGAAAAATAAACTTTATGAACCCCCTTTCCCCCTCAGATTTATAGGAAGGTAGAGCCTGATTTTGTCATACTATAGTCGCTATGTATTAATAAGGATAGCTGATCAATACAAGAACGGGCATTCCATTCAACGCAGATGTCAAGTCTCGATTATTTGTATAAAGAATTGTGTATTATTTTTAAATCTACTAATTTGTTACTTTAGAATTTTATTAATTAATTTTGAATCAAATATTATTGTTAGTTTCGACATTTTTGTGTATTTTGATAACTGGTTTGTCAAAATAAAAAATATAATGTCTTAATATATTATGTAAACTTTTTTAAATATCAGTTTGGAAATAAGCGATCCGCTCACATATTCAGGACATTATGGCCTGTGAGTGTTTGCCAATCTTTCAAGGTTCTTAAATATGTGTTAAAATAATATAAGGTTTTTCAATACGACTTTAAATATAGTGTGAACAGTTATGGAACCCTGGACTTTGGGTGCGTGTGTTCACCGACCGTCAAGTTCGTCGTGTTTTATAATAAACTTTTCAAATAAAAACATAATTTGTGAATAAAAAAACACTGTAGTTTTATTACAAAATTGAGATGATGAGTCTTTTTTATCTGAGACCGTCTGGGTAGGTACCATCGCAATGCCTATTTCTCCCACCAAACAGCAGTGTAAATGCACTGTTGTGTTCCGGTTTGAAGGATCCAGATTGACATAATGTAGTTATTATGTTATTGATAAAATGTAAAAGTACAGATAAATGTCGACCAATAAAGTTAAAAGTGTGTGTGTGTGTGTGTGTTTAGAATTCGGTTGTAACAAACTTTTAAAAAAACATTATTACGAATTCGAGTATTGAAATCGTACCCAGTGTTCCGACAAGAACTATATGACATGACCCCCTCCTGTCTCGGAAGCTGGATCCGGCCTTGCTGTATACGTACCGTTGGAGACGCACGCGAGCGCGGCGCGTTGTTTGCGCGCGAATCCGCGCGTGATGGCGGCGCGCAGCTGCGGCCGCGACCTGCCCTCCCCGCCCGCCGCGCCCTCCGCACCCGCCGCGCCCGCCGCGCCCGTGAACGGCAACCCGCCCGTCACCATGCCGTACACGATCACGCCGCTACAACAAAACATTCGTCGGGACACTATACAACAAAAGTCTCTCGATTCCTGATATTCACGACACAAGACTCGATCTTAGTGTGGGGTCAGGACTATGTATGGGACTGTGGTGTCTTATTTATTTATATACACATATTATTACACAAACACATAACAGGCCGGCATAATTGTATCGATTGGCATGGGACTGCCGTCTGGTGACAGT
The DNA here is from genome assembly GCA_030180105.1 of Hyles lineata. Lineage (NCBI taxonomy): Eukaryota > Metazoa > Arthropoda > Insecta > Lepidoptera > Sphingidae > Hyles > Hyles lineata. The sequence continues at coordinate 1,413,504 of JARJEE010000040.1, forward strand.
CGATACTCCGCCTGGACGGCATTTGAGCTTACCATCAGGTGCAGTGTGGTCACTATGCCGGACTAGAATTTAAAATAAAAAACACTTGCACGGAGGGAAGTGGACAATATTTTTTTCCAACTCCTACTATTAATTGTAACTTTAACCAGCTGGGTGATAACGTCATCGGTCTATTTTCGTTCATTTATCAATTATTGCTATCACGAGACGATTTATCCAAATATTCGACAACTTGTTACTTTCACAGTAAACAGGCGTATGCCAATGTTTCACTACCGACTGCTGGATGTTGAATGCCTTGTCTAAGGCCCGGAGGCGGTTTATATTGCAAATTGTCATGCTCCCACCCTTACTCTGACTGTGGGTAGTTAAACAGAACTACAACCGGGTTTTCTTTAATAAAAGTACTTCTACAACTACCCGTAGCTTGCTTAAAGCTTGTTTACCAATGTTTTAACAATATTTTTGTTTAACATTTCGACTTTACATAAAATAGCTCCGCCACATATAATAATGAATAGATGTATAGATGGACTATATGGCCTAACCACTCTCAATCGTATTCTCGATTGTAGAGGAGGCCCGTGCCCTGCAGTGGGACGTATATGGGCTGATACAGATGTATTGTAGATTGACATCGGGTTGCTCACATGCTCCAGAGGTCGACTTCTGGCCCGTAGCGTCTGCCGTCGACGAAGAGTTCTGGCGCGGCGTACTCCAGCGAGCCGCACGGCGTGCGCAGCGCACCGCCCACGCTCCACAGGTTCGACAAACCGAAGTCTACAAACAATGTATTATGTAACTAATCTCATGTCTATTTTGTTTCTTTTTTTGTTGGTTATGTGGTGTTTTAATTATTATGATACCAGGAAGCAATGTGTGTCTTTGGGACAACTGGGAGATTCCGTAAGATTCACTAAGCTTTAATACTCGTAAATAAAACGCTTGCCGTTGTTCATCCTGGCATACAGGAGTAACAGTACCTAGCGGACATTACTAGTCTACTTGGTAACATCAACTGCATTAAACTTACCAGCAGACGTCAGCGTTGTGACTGCGTGCTACTATAAAAAGATGCGTCAGGGTGACGATTCCCCATTTACGAGTAACATTCAAAATTATGCCAGAATGGTACAGTGTTAGAAACCTTCCGAAACTCACCAACTATTTTGATAAACTGCTTTGTGGCGTCCAACATGATGTTCTCCATTTTCAAATCCCTGTTCAAATTGAACAATATTATAAGGATAACATATGAATAGTCAAGAGTTTAGGCATAAAATAATGAGCTATCATTATCTATACCTAAGAATCGATCCGGAAGATAAACCAATCGAATGGTGTCTTACATATGTGGGTGTATTGATAGGTCTGCCCTGATTGGTCTTTTTTGGATATATCCTTAGATATATGTCATAATATTGTTATTCACTTTTTTTTTTGTTCAAAAGGAAATGTATTAAGCTCCTCTTTCAATATCCCGAGGGTGGCCGAAAGGGGTAAAGCATCAAGTCAACGCGAGTTTATACAAGTAGCAGCTTGACAATCCTAGTCATTGACGTAAAATATATGGACGGGGCGGAGAGTACAAAAAGTGTTGTCACGAAAGTGGTCCGCGGACCAATGCAGCGGTTGTGACGTCACAACGCACCGGTCTGTAAGTCGTCGACAAATGCCTAATTGTATCGTGCGTGGGTGCAATAAAGTTGACCGAAAGTTGACATAAAAAAAAAATAACATTTCTTATTACCGCTAAGTAAAAATTATATAACTTTAAGTCAATAAACATTTATTTTAGCATTATTGAAAAACGATTTCATGGCCGCCATTGACGTAAAAATCCAACAGATGGCGTGATTTTCACAGGCATCTTTTTGACGTACCCAATGTACTGAAGGGCCTATCCTTAGTTTTTAAATCAATGATCCTAGTGCATGTAGGTGACAAGAGCCTGATCGAGAAATGCCTGTCAATGCCACGGCATAAATTTAAACATTGAAATTGCGTCGTATTCCCACGGGATAAGTTTCAATATCCTGTGGTCAAAAATTGAATCCCTTGCCATGCCGTCCTAGTCTGGGCTGGCCCTTAGTGTTGTCAGAACACTGGGTACGATTTCAATACTCGAATTCGTAATAATGATTTTTTAAAGTTTGTTACAGTCGTGATTTGTAAATACATACACACTTTTTTATTTTATTTATCGACATACAAATAATTAATGGTGCTGATAAATTTTATCAACAAGATAATAAATAAATTCTATCAATCTTGAGCCAGCCCATGGGGGTCATGACTTATGACCTCCCCCCTGGATCCGCCCTTGAAGGTACATCTGGCCATGTGGTGTACAATAGTGTTAAATAAAAATAAACTATATCGTTGGGCATTAGAGTTGCTAGTGTGTTGTGTTGTACCTGTGTACGACGCCGCGCGCGTGCATGTGCCGCACGGCGGAGACGAGTTGCGCCGCTAGAGGACGGGCGCGCGGCTCGGGCAACCCCCGCGCCGCGCCGCGCGCGCCCAGCACCAGCGCGCACAGGTCCCCGCCACCCGCCGCCTCCATCACCACGTACAGACGCGGACCGTGCTGACACACACACACACACAAAACTACACTGCCGTCCTCAAGCTAAAATGCCGTTAAGTACAAAAACCGCTTTTTGAATTATGCACAAAAAAGCGATATTACAGTTGAAATTGAAAGTTTCGCTATTTCAAAATGCCTCCTGCTATCTATTATTCAGTACTCCAAAGTCTTAAAGATGACCACTGTTATTAAGTAGTACATTAAAAAAAACGCTTTTTGTGCATAACTAAAAAAGCGGCAAAAAATACTAAACGGCATTTTAGCTTGAGGACGGCAGTACACTAGTAGTACTCACATGTAGTCATGGGAATAGGGTATTTGACTATAATCGATTTTTTGTTTTATTTTACGTAAAAAAAACAAATACCATTAAAATAAAACATTTATGTCAAAACAGTATTAAAGTATATTGTAACATGAGGCAAATATGAGTATTTTAAATTAAAGAGTGGGAGTGCAGTGGGGACAACTTGCCGACTCTCACACGCGCATATTGTAAATTGTTTTAAATAATTAATATGTAAAAATAATTTTACCTGTGTATTGTGATAATACCCTGAATTCAAATATCGTTCGAAAGGGACAAAATCGATAACTGTAAAATAGGTTTTATAAGTATAAGGCCTTTTATTTACACACCGCAAATGAAATATAGACAAAAAAATTATAACTTAAAATTGGTAGTCTGGGACTATAGCGGTAGGTACGAGGGATTACAAGAGTCTCAACATTGAATGTCACTGAATGGTTTCTTAGATTTACGCAAATGTTACAAATTGAAATAAAACTATTTTTTACGGATTTTATCGCGGATTTAGTTTGCAGCTTTCATGGTCACGGTCAGTCAGTGGACTGTGGTGTTAGTCATCCGCTCGGTGAATATTTCGAAAACTACCTTCTTTTAACAATTATTAACATTAAAAAGTTAATCACTACATAGTATAGAACAAAGTCGCTATCCTGTCCCTATGTCCCTTTGTATGCTTAAATCTTTAAAAGTACGCGACGGATTTTAATGCGTTTTTTTTAATAGATAGAGTGATTCAAGAGGAAGGTTTATATGTATAATACGTACATATTATTGTACAGAAATCTATTTGTACCCGGGCGAAGCTGGGCCGGGCCGCTAGTTTATGATAAAAATGACTACACCTCAGGCCACCCCGCCGGAAATTTAATATATGTAAATTTAAACCCAATTCCCGGGGAAAATTCGTAAAAAATAGTTTTATTTCAATGTTATTATATCATACTTTACAAAGTACAAACCATCATAGTCTCGTAGAGAGCGGCTATGCAGGGGTGACGCAGTCGAGCCATGACTCTCGGCTCTCGGTGCAGGTTCCTTCTCGCATACTCCTCCTTTATACATGTCAGGTCGATTATCTTTATTGCCACCTGCAATACAATGACGTGCCGTACACTGCGATTCATTTCCTTTGGTTTTTAAATTGACATAAAAACATGGCCATAAAAATATTAACATAAAAAAGTGCGTGGTGGCCTGTTGGTAAACGGACCAGACGCGTCTGCCAACATGTCCACGGTGGTCGCGGGTTCGAATCCCAGTGCACACCTGACTTTTCGGAGTCATGTGTGTATTGATAGTCAATCACCACGCACTTAAAACATAAAAATAAGCATTTCTAGATTCGTCTTTGATTTATAAGCATACCATAGCAATTTATAAGAATTTCTAAGGAATGTATTCCGCTAACCCGCACTAGCTCAGCATGGTGGACTATATGGCCTAACTACTCCCAATCGTACCCTCGATTGTAGAGGAGGCTTGTGCCCTGCAGTGGGACGTATATGTAACGTGACCATACGTCCCGATTTCGGCGGGACAGTCCCGCTTTCAGGAAGTCTGTCCCGGTGTCCCCAGCAAGGCCTACATAGTCCCGCTTTTGCAAACAGACCAAACGATGATCAAAAAGTATTTCCCACTCGAAATACTTTATCGAACTATTACTGAAAACGGTTGGGTCAAATTATTCCAGCACTTTCGTAAAAAACAATCTTGATTTAAAAAACTTTTCCACAATTATTGAGTACGTTATGTTTCTGCCTGGAAGTTACGCCATTACTGGGGCTTATAAATCGTGCCTAATTAAATTAATTGTGTTTAGTGCTATGATTATTTTTTGTAATTCAATCTTCTTTATTAAAAACTTGTAAAACACCAAAAACTTTATTATTATTTAATTCCACAAATGTCCCGCTCTGGCACAAAATTTAAATGGTCACGTTACGTATATAGGCTGATACAGACAAACATGGACGGGTTACGTCATGTTAGGTATTTAAATATGCAACAGCCACATATTACTTTCAGCCATGGAATTCCATGGAAGGATATAATCACAGTTTTGTTTGGTGGGTATAAAAAACTATGAGACAGGTTTCACAACAGTCTCACTGGAAATAAATATGTCAGACCAGACATTTGTCTCGGCGCTGGAATCGAACCCGCGATGACTCGCAGACGGCTCGCAATCATCTACGCCACGGATTCAATATATCTACTGTAGGTAAATAATTGCAAAATATCTCCATAAGATACCAATACTGATGGTAGGTCTCTCATATGTGAGAGGCCGCCTGGGTAGGTACCACCGCAATGTCTATTTCTCCCGCCAAACAGCAGTGTAAATGCGCTATTGTGTTTCAGTTTGAAGGACTTTGTAGCCAGAGTAACGATTGAACTGAGACTTAACATCTTATGTCACAGGATGGCGGGCGCAATGGAAAGCCAAGTATTGCTTTGTAATTCAAGGTGTTGTTTGGTTTTGCCACTGTTCACGAGCGGTCGTATCGCTTACCATCACACGAATGGCATGATCGTTTCACCATTCATTGCAATTTAAAAAAACTGGTAATACAGTCATGTTATTCAAAAAATAGGTCTAGTCTTAATAAATAGGTAATAAATAATGGTTTCTTAGATTTACGCGAATGTAACACATTCAAATAAAACTATTATCTGCGGGTTTTATCGCGGATTTGATTTGATTTTTAATTTTCCTGCACGTTTCGATTACTTTACAGTTTTCGTTGTCAAGGAGCGGACTTAAACATCCGCGATAAAATCCTTTAAAAATCGTTTTATTTCAATATGTAATAAATAGTAGTGTAATAAATAGGTCTAACCTTTTCTAGGTTTCTTTGTGCCTGTATTTTAAACTGTGACATTGGGAATCTAGCCAATTATACCACATCGATTAACATCAATTAGTAATGATCTTTAATGCTATTAAAATAAGCTTATTATGCAGACAATTATATTAATTTATATTTGAGGATAACTACAATACTCTTGTATTCTTCATTGACTTATTCGTTTAAGGAGGTATAACACCACTGCAAGTTTTCACCAAATAAATAAAGTAGACAAGGTACACTACTGAATTGACTGTTGGAAATCAAAACATGATTATTATTATACATGATTCTTGTAGTAAAGTTAGTTCTAGCAAAACATTGGTTTGGAGTAATATTTTAGTGAATTTACCTTTTTACCGATGACTCTGTGCGTCGCCTCTTCGACCCTGGCAAAGTGTCCCTTGCCAAGTACCCTGCCATTCATCAGGTAGTTGCCCACACTGTAAACCTGGCTCTTACTTCTCACGTTCGCTTTCATAGTGCACCATTAATTCCATAACTTGTTGATTTCAAAAATAAATTGCTATCAATATCAACGATATATTTACAACGTTTACTCGCAGGTTTGTCGTGTTTACGTATGTACGTCATTATGTTTGGGCCGTTTTTGTTTGTACTTCGAAATTGGAACGACTGATTTGACATTTGATTGGGTCTATTTATAAATGATCGACAACGCAACGGCCCGGTGCGCCACTAAATAGTTTTTCATCAAAATGTCATTTTAATTCATAATTAAAATATTAGCGTCACGCTAGCAATTTGGAGGGGTAGGCATAGATAAAAGAAATAATAAATAACATCCAACAGTCACATACATAGTCCTGACCCCACACTAAGATCGAGTCATGTGTCGTGGGTATCAGGAACTACGAGAGACTTTTCGGTCTCACAAACACCCAGACCCGGAAGAAATATTTGTGGGCCGCACAAACATTTCTCTCGGTGCGGGGATCGAACCCGCGGACCTCTCGTTTCACAGGCGGCATCTAACCAACTGCGCTACGGAGGCTGGAGATATGTATTTCAAGTGCGCTTTCTAATAATTCAGGTCATGGGTAAACGTGGTGAGCCAATATCCGGCCTAGAATTTTTTTCAGGCAATGAAACACGATTAACGATTCGTAATATATTTTTCATAAAAGTAATAAACTTACTTAATACAATATATGAAAATATCTAGTAGAATATATTTATCAAAAAATAGTAGCATGTATATTGTATATTATCCTTACAAATACGCATATAAATGTTTGGAATTGAATGTATTGGTCACTTTTTACTTTTGAACTACTGAAGCGATGTTAACAAATTTCGATGGAGATAAATTGATATTTGTAGATACATGTCATAACTTGAAACAAACATTTTACGATATCCTCTGGTACCGCTTTTTGCAGACGTGATAAATTTATAACGCTTAACAATCAAATTATGTAATTATTTTAAACAATAAACACATTTATCTTTATCATACGTAACTATTAATATTTTTATGTATATGTTATGGGCCAAGTGATAAATGCGAGCAGTATTCATAATGCCCGGGCAGTATGAATAATGCCAAGCCATATCGGGCCAAGTGAGTAATTACAATCTAAACTCGCCTATTTATCACATTGCCCGGGCATTATGAACATGGCTACATGGTGATTGGGCAATGTGATTAATAGGTAATTTTTTACGTGGTGCGCTGCCGCATTGTCGCATCTGCGATAGACCCATAAATTAGAAAGGTGGAATTGATCTGCTTATGTTTAGTTGTTTTTTAACGTCCGAAACATTATCTTCAGAAGGAAATTAGTGTACCTACTTTATGGATCAGTTAGGTCGACTGTGCCCCAAAACCGACTCGGGACACCCCTACTTCACGTAGTCTTTTGGCTACCGACCCTAGAGTGTATATAAAAAGCCGGAGGCGCGGAGGGAGAGTAGCCCCCGCCCGCTGTAACGAAGGATAGGCAACCGTGCGAGCCGTAGCGGCTGAGGCTGGTCGCCAGAGGCGATCAGAAAGCCGAAGCTGCGGAGGTGAGCCTGGGTGCCTATCTTTTGTTACGCAAGGGCGAAGGGGCTGAACTTCCCGTAGCGCCGGAGACGTTGCAGAAGCAAATTTGTATTGACAACAATTGTTTTGAAGTTAGGTTGCTATAATTGATATTTCTCAGGAATGGCGCGTTACCTTTTCATGGGAGTAGTACCAAGGGAGGTGCGTGACCTTGCAATAACCGCACGATGCCACTTCGACTCATTGTTATGATTTCGATTCGCTTTACATCACTGTGCCCAATAGGCACTGAGCATTATTCATAATGCCCGGGCAATGTGATAAATTTATTGTTTATAATCACATTGCCCGCTCATATTGGGCATTATTCATATTGCCCGGGCATTATGAATAATACCCAATTAATCACTTGGCCCATAACATATATATTTATTGGATGCAAAAATGGTGAGATATCCCGTGTTCAAATAAGTCTCGTATTTATCGTTACACCCTGCAATAGTAGTAAATACTTATTGGATCCTAAAGTCGTGCAAGATCATGGTCATATTATATCCCATCGTGCTTCAACAACAATAAAAACAATTTAATTAGCAAATATAGTACCGAAATTGCTGTAGATCATTTTGTGTTTATAGAACTTATAATTAGATGTCAAAATATCATTCTTATCCGCTAAACAAATTGGCACGCCGGCCTTTGTTAATTCCATTACGATTGGGTAGTACCTCTTGAAACTGCGGCTAAGCACAACACTGTTACCGTGGACTATCGAAGCAATGGCGTTCACAAACAATTCTGTATCCTCAAATCTATGAACATACACTATACCCATAGGCTCTTCTATACCGATCCACATGTGGTCCTTGTTGACTTCAACAAAACCAAGTTTTTGGGTTCTCAGTAACGCCAGTAGTCTCACGCCTGTCTCATAAAATTCGTGATAGTCTTCTAATAGTTTTGTAACAACTCCAGTCATCACATCTTGCCGCTTTTTCAAGTCTAACTTTAACCACTCGTTCGCTAGATGTTCTAGAATTTTCTCGTATTCTTCATTTACGCACTGTCGAAGAGTATAGATGCAGTCGGATATCTGGGGCGGTCCATTCCACACTCCGTAGCTGTTGATCCAAGTCAAGGAGGAAGGAAGAGACACTGCAATCTCGTTCGCCTGAGCCGCGTCACTAGCCCACAACGAAACGAATTTCTCCGTAGACTTAGACATTATTGCTTGAAGCTCTTTAGAAGTCCTGTAAGCTTCAACAGTGACGGTATGTAGTTCGGATGGTAGCTCGCCGCCACCCACGTAATCCAGCATAAACATCTTCCCGCCACTCACTTGAATGTCAGTGCATAACTTTTTCAAATTCTGATCATATTGGTTAGTATTGGCGCTGTTACTGAGACTGCACTTCCATTGCAGAGCTTTTTGGAAATCTTCGTATACGTTTTCCTGAACTAGAATTCTTGACAATTTCCAAAAAGCCTGCGAATAATCAAAAATAGACTGATTAAAAAAACAAAAACATTTGCGCTGTCGGGGTGATTACTCACATCAGAATTTGAGAGTACAACGTTAAGGAATGAATGAAGATTAGTGGTGAATCTGGATATTTATACCCGGTTACATGGAAGGAGTAATATCTACCATCTCGAGCAGGGGCGGAATTCTGAACAACGTACCTACATGTCAGTTTCTTGACGTACTTTCAACTTGATCACCTACAAACCACTCGCATCTTCGGAATGCTTATGCTTAATATTTACTGGATTAGCAGTTTAGTAGACTGGCATAATTATAGCAGCAACAACCGTCTGATGCTATACGATACTCTATGTGGACGGCATTGCGCTTACCACCAGGTGCAATGCAGTCACTTTGGCGTCATATAATACAAAACATACAAGGTTCTATTGTAGTGATCGAAATTTCGCAGGGTGAATGATGCCTACTTTACGCGCAACTTAGTATCCCTACAATCGCAAAAGTATGCCATCTCTATAAGCGTGATTTACTCTCAGTATTATGGAGACGACTCAGGGGACCCCAAGTTTCCTTTCGGAGTTATAGTTTTGTAGTATTATCCATCTTGGCGGGTACAACGAGTCAAAAATCATCTTTGTGCTGCTTAAAATCTATGATACTTCTGCCTTATTTCTGTATAGAATGGTGAAGGATGACTGCATATTATTCTATGGACAGCATTACACTCTATAAACAAGAGCAAAAAAGGTTTTTTACCGAGGTAGAATGATTACTTTGAACCTACATGGAGACTACTGTAAGTCAGGATCAACAGTGGCACGCATTTTATCAACACCGAGCATTGAAGCTCGGCGAGTCTCCGGGAATGTCCAACTTGTCTTTAACCCGCAACGAAATTAATCACCAAGTAAATAATATGAGGACTTTGAACCTTGTATTAAAAACGATAAAATAGACAAAACTTACTTTAGTGGAAGATTCGACAAACGCATGCACCGCCGAGTCCACATCTGCTGTATCGGTCACGACGCCATTGCAACCTACGCGGATTATTAAATATTATTTAATAAAATAAAATAAATAAAATATTATTCATTAGATAAAGCCACTTTGTTGTTGATCATCGTCAGGAAATCGTCTTGAAATGCCACTTTTGCCGTGGCGTTTCATTCGGTGATTGCCGGATGCCCAGTACTCCTTACCTCTTCCCATTCATTTCCTTCCCGCTCATCTCCCAATTTGATGGTTCTGCAACTGCATTGCAACGCCAACGTGTACCCAAGTTTGAGGTATCTTGATGCAAATATTGTACTACGCTTGTGTTGTCTCAAAGGATTACATGGTTATTGGATATACAAAATGATGGACGTTCATGGGCGGTAGTGATCATTTACCATCAGCTGACGTAAATAAATAAATAAAAAAAAGACCACAATGATATTAATTCAACAGCCTCCGTGGCGCAGTTGGTTAGACGTCGCCTGTGAAACGAGAAATATTTGTGCGGCCCACAAATATTCCTTTCGGGTCTGGATGTTTGTGTGACCGAAAAGTCTCTCGTAGTTCCTGATACCCACGACACAAGACTCGATCCTAGTGTGGGGTCATGAGTATGCATGTGACTGTTGGGTGTTATTTATTTATTTATTTATTTATTGAATTTCATAAAGTCCTAAGAATATATTTATGTTTGATATGTTTACACCAATAAAGGGTATGTCCAGATTGCCGAAAACGAAGTTAGGGGGTAGTGTTAGTGTTTTCATATATAATGCATTGAAAATGTTGCGTATTTTTTCTGCAGGCGTATTTGGGTGGTAAATACATAGTTTTTCCTAAAATAATGATCTACAATCTTTTATTTTCTAAGACCCTATGTAACGCGAGAGTTTAAAATATTATTTTCGCATAAACTATGGATTGACACAACAAAAAAATATATGCCACGTTTATTTCCGAACTTTTTTGTTGCATTGTGTATGTATTCGTTATAACCACCCAGTTTCGTTTTCGGTCGCAGTCCGGATAATATAGTATACACTCTTATATAATATAGAGGGAGACCTGGTAGCTCAAAAACGTAGTTAAAATGGTGGTGCCATGCCGGGCCACTTTTTTCTGCCCTCCTATTGGCTGATAGTTGACAAGTTGTCCAACATGCACGAATAACTTGAAAAATAAAAATTATTGTAAATAGTTCAGGGCTATTTAATTCCACTCCATTTTTTTAAAGGGTAATAGCTAAATATACTTCCGATTATCAAAGGAATTTATTGCAATGTTTTGTGAAATAATTAGTTCAATTTTCACTATTATGGGAGCGCTACCAACATCACGAACAAGAAAATATCTACGTTTTTGTAGACGATGACAGCGGTCCATGTATATTATAAATACTTTAAGCATATACTATATTATAGGTCTACCAGAATCTCATGGCATTTTGGGAAATTTGAATTTACGCATTGCAACACTGGGGTAATTGGATGAACAAATTTTGATACTTTCAATAATTGTAATTATTTTTTATTTCAAATTGACATTATTTTTTTAGTACAACTTTTTAAATAAATTACATAATGTTTTAAGTAAAAATATAAAGGTTATTTAAACATTAAAATTACTTCAAAATTGTACTTTTAGATTAATAGCCAATTAAAATAGGCAAATAAGATTTTTTTCAGTTTTAAATTATAACATACATACGAGTCTTACGAGAATTTATTACTTCCAAAACGTAGATAAAAAAAGTGTTGTTCTTGTTAGTTCTCACTTAATCAAACAACTTTCAATTTCCAAATTGTAAGTAGTTTGATTATGAGTCGGTTTTATTTAAATAATTATTAGATTCGATAAATGTAATACGAAAGATGCAAGATTGTATAATAAAAACGTATAATTTTATTTCCAATCTTCTTTATTTCATTAACACTTTAGTCAGAGCTTACTTCTAAATACTCTTCCTATAAATCTTCTGATGAAGACGATGAAGATAAAGGAATAATAATAAACTGTTCCTTATCTAATATCTCTGGAAACTCCTGTAAATAGGTATTTAATGCATTACTGTATAGTTTCAAAAAATGATATCAATATACGATAAAACACATACACATATCTAACACTAACCAAAAAAAAAATGAAGTATCAAAACTATTCGCTCCGACTTACTTGTTAAAACGACGTCGATTTTAAAATCGACGATTTTGTTTAAATTTGACCAAATTATTCACGAATCTAGCGATAAACCTTGTAAACAATGTGTCGCACTTGTGATTGTAGAACTAATTTGTACCTTTTCGCTAAGAAAGGATAGAAATCTTAAAATATTCACATCGAATGACGTAACTCAAGTTTTGAATCAGCTGTTCGTCGATGGTATTGCCACATAAAAATCATTGTTTTTTTTTTAAATTTTATGCCATGAGATTCTGGTAGACCTATACCCTGTATGTTTTTACGTACTAACCTTCAATTGGCTTCACTGGGTATTCCGGAACCGTATACAAATTCAAGGACACCCGATTTTTAAGTCTGCAACAAATACATGAGTATTTATTTATTACGTTTGCAAGCAACTGTAACCTAATTCTTCCACTATTAATAATAAATGTAATTATTATACACAAGTGCATGAAATATGAATACGTAACGGCAACTAATTAAATAATTACAAAGTCCAAACCTGAATTGAACTGAATAAGTTTAATCCAGCCATTATGTCTACTCATTTTTATTTATATTTTTTTATCTTTCCATGTTCTAACTTCTAAGAAGTGCGTGCTCATTGGATGATTTTTACTATTCTTTTATTGTTCACTTTGCAATTATTACATTATGAAATTATTACATTTTGAAAACAATACATACCCGACTTGTATACATAGTTCACTAAACAATGTAGAGATGGCAGCAGTGTCTGGATAGGCCTTTATGGTCACATTGTTTTTGAAACATAGGGCGTCTATCACTTGCGAAAAATGCAAAAACGAATGTACAGGCAAGGCTAATGTACCGTCGAAAAGTAGACAAGGATTGTTCACTGCAACAAATAATTATCAAGCCACATCAGAAATGGCACCCGGGTTTTTTTTTCTGGCACGGCATTCTGATTGCACTATATCTGATGGTATGCGGAATGCGATATGCGACACGGCGATTCCATTCCAGGGGACAGGATTATAGGAAGGAGGCAACTCGTATGATTGCAAATAATTTCACAGTATGACGGTGCGGCAAAAAAAGTATTGGCGCATCTTTTGGTTATTACGGCGAGATGTTTCGGACCATCAAGCGGTAGCTTCGTATGCCAGAATGCGTGGTTCGGTCTTAATCGAACTGGTTCTTCTTTCCTCAGGAAGGAGAGGAGGGGATTAAATTGAAATACATTCTCAGAGCATACACAGTGTCTATCGATCAATTACCTTACTGTGCAATAGGCGTGACGACAGTATCAAAATATCAAATATTTTATGATGTTAGGGGGAAATATGTACATATTAGAGGGTTGTAAAACGATGTTTTAGTTTTAATCCAGAATTGGAGATTAACAAGATTTTCAATAAAATAAAAGTACAAAATATAGCAATCAGCCATTTTGACAGAAACGCTAGTCACGACGCATGTCGTCACGCCTATGTAAACCTGCCGTAAACATTACCAATTTCTCTAGAAATGAGGAATGTGAACTTTACCGGAACCACTTATAGACTTTAGAATACATTTTTATAAAACGAAATATGTTTTGTTTCGTTAACTTTCTTCGCTGCGCATATACACAATTACATGTTTAAATAGTGGTGACGTTATAACGGACGCCATGACACCTACTAGCTTTTTCTGTGCACTATTGAGAGATGATTAAAAAAATGTCTTAAAACTGTGTTAAACCTTTGTTTATTCTTGAAATATAGATTATTTCGTATATAATAAATGTGTATCCATATTATAGAACATGATTTTAAAATAATTCGTCACGCCTATAATAACATGTAATACTTTAGTTGGATTGGAACTAATCTATCTACCTATACTTACGTATAATAAATTTGTAACCGATCGATGTTTCTACATGGAATATAAATGAGAAATACTAATATAGGGGGGTTTATTACCGTAATAGAACCCAAACAATGATTTTTAGATTTTTATTGTCCGTGCGTTTGTGCGCGATGAACTCGGAAATGGCTTAACGGATTTTTAAGTTTGGTGTGGAAGTAGCTGACACCCTGGATTTACACGTAGGCTACTTTTTCTCCCGAAAAATTTAGTGTTCCCGTAGGATAATTGAAGAATTCCGATATATTTGTTACTTTTCTATAGTCAAAGGGATGTGATGGGACTGGATCAAATGCTTGACGTGAGAATGAGACAGGATGGGTGGGATTTAACGGGACGGGACGGAAAAATCACAAATCAATAATAGCAGGTTTCAGATTTTCCCCTTTAGAGGGGAGAAATGAGGATAAAATAAGGTTTAGGGTAGTATCTATCGATTTTTATGTATTTACAACATATTGGAAAGGACAGTTAATCAAGCAGATAAAGTTGCGGGCAAAAGCTAGTAAGTAAATAAATATATTTGACATACATAACAGCTATGTACAGATATAGAATTGCATATTCATAAGATTGTCAATAGTTATTCTGGTAAAATTTCATAATATGTACCAACATTCACCATGCAATTGGCCTGGTAGTAATGAAACTGGATTAGTCAGTACTGAAGTACTGAAGATTTAATGAATGATGAGAGTCCAATATTCAGAAACAGATTTTAGTTGCAGAAGGAAATATTCCAGCATTATGTGACTTAATAGCTGGTCCAACCCTGCTGCATATTGTTTTGTAAATTATTCAAACCTTAACAAACATTTTATATATTATGTTTATACAGTCAATTTGTAATGTGATTTTGTTAATCATTCTTTGCCAGTTGAAAATAAGGTAGATAATAATGCTTTATAATTTATATAGTTCATAAACACTACTAAGTAATACTATTAAATCTAATCTACAATTGAATATGTGACGCAGTTAATATTTTCCTCAAAATAATATCCAATTAGAATTGTTTGAGCCAAGGACAAATTATGAAAAATACAGTTTAATATGAGGGTGCACAGCTCTATAATAAGCTGCCGAAAATTGCACAAACTGTGAAAGTGTAAATATTTTGTAGACTTAAGCTACATATTCTTTCTGAAAAGCCGGAGACTAAATTAAGTTTTTTTTTATTTTTTTCTGTTTATCTCATTTTGAGTGAATTATGTATTTCTTATGAGCCTGAAGATTTAGAAAGCCAGAAAGTTACAGCCATATATTTTTTTTACAGCACCATTATAGATTATTTTGGACTATCAGGCATTGATAAAAAGCACTACAAGAATCAATGTAGACAAGTGTTGTGAAAAAGCAAAGAATTGTTTTACCTTCACTAACATTATTTCCAATGGTGTACTTGTCAAAAATTGAGCCCCAAAACATGCACTTCTTAATAACAATTTGAAGAAGTTGTTTGCACTCATCTAGCGGCATTTTGTGTATTAAATGTTCTAGTTGACAGAACAGATCACCGTTTTCCTCAATTTTTTTAGCCAATTGCCATAACGAGTTTGCCACCTTATGAAAATCTTTAGAGTCATCAATGAAAGCTCCATTATAATTAGATGAATAATATATCTTGTTGTTCCATGAATCCATTGTATATTTATTTGAATCTTGTCCAAAAGAATCTCCGGCGCAAAATGTGTATTTATTCTTCTTGAAATAATCCTGAAATTTACAGTTATTATATCAAACATACATTTTTTTCAACATAAGTAAGAAATAAATTTAAAACCTACTTCACATACACACAAGAATGAAAACCATTGTATAAAACAAGCAGTCTGCATCTCAGATATAATAATACCTATTTTTATTGCATTGTGTAGTAAGATAAGTGTGCTATTCATGTGATGGTAAGTGGTAGAACCGCTCAGGTACAGTACCAAAACCAAACAACACCATGAATTACAAAGCAATGCTTGGCATTCCACTGCGCTCGTTACCCTGAGACATAAGATGTTAAGTCTCAACTTGTTCAGTTGTTACACTGGCTACAATGTCCTTCAAACTGGAATACAGCAGTGCATTTACACTGCTTTTTGGCGGTAGAAATAGACATTGCGGTAGTACCTCCCCAGGCGTCTCAGATATGATAGACCTACCACCAGTAAAGTAAGTATGATGTATTGAATCTAGCGTTAAGAACTTTTGACGAACAATTTGTGATGCCACTGTTATTTGGCTAAAACATTTAAAGGTGCTTTTAGGTTTTGTAATTTAATTCTAAGCGTGTCGGCAAAATACAGATTTAAAAATAAAACAAAACATTACCAACCTGCGCGAGTTTAGTATCAACTTCCATTTTGTCAAATTTCAGCACATCTAACTGAGACATTTTAAAATATCTTAACCATGAATGTATAATAATATCAGCGCTACAGCCAAGAGGCAAAATTGTTTTAAAACCACAGTTTTAAAACTACGAAATATGATAACAATACGGATAACAATCACTTGTTCACTGATAAGAAGTTTAAATGTCAATGTCAAATATGTTTTTAATTTATTCATATGGAAACTTGTCCTTTGAGTTTCTTGTATCATTAATTAAATAGGAAACTCGTTGGTGTACTATTTAGTAATACCTGTAGTTTATTATTCTAAATGTGTGTTGATATTTTATTTGGTAAAGAAAAATAAGTAATATTATTTGTGATTACAAACACTACTGGTCTGAAAACCGTCAACCTGCACAACAACTAGTGCGGAGTGGTGCACTATGACCTAACCCCTCTCAATCGTACACTTGATTGTAGATTTCCTATTATAAAATGTACCTACTCTGTGATTGTAGAGAAATCCTGTGCCCTGCAGTGGGACTTTACGGACTGAAATCTGGATTATTATACATTATTTGTTACGATGGTGTCTGACTGCCTCAGTGGCGCAGTTCTCGGGTTCGAATCCTGAGTAGGACAAAGTGATATTGAATTTTTCTATTCATTACAAGTCTGGAGTCAGAATTTTGTGCCCAATACACCACAACCATATTGTGGGACGGAAATAAAAGGACGGATATATCATCATCCTCTCGAAGTTGTAAACGAATATGTCTTTAGGACCAGTGGTCCGGTTAGACAGGTCCAACTTCGAGAGAGAGAGGTCCAACTCCGTCGAATCCAACTCGGTTGGGCAGCGTTCGGGAAACTTAGCGACGTCTTCTCGTCCAAAAACCTCAATGCCTTAGGTCGAAAGTCTTCGATAGTTGTGTGTTACTGGTGATGACACACGGCACCGAGACGTGGCCTCTCACTGTTGGCCTCATGAGACGGCTCAAGTTCACTCAACGCGCTATGGAGCGGGCTATACTCGGTATTTCCCTACGAGATCGAATCAGAAATGAGGAGATCCGTAGGAGAACAAAGGTTACCCACATAGCGCATAGGATTAGCACGCTGAAGTGGCAGTCGGCCGGACACATGGCGCGTAGAACCGATGGCCGTTGGGGCCGAAAGGTTCTAGAGTGGAGGCCACGTACAGGCAAGCGAAATGTCGGACGCCCGCCTACAAGGTGGACGGACGACCTGGCTAAATTTGCGGGAAGTCGCTGGATGCAGGCCGATTCCAACAGGTCGACGTGGAGATCCTTGGGAGAAGCCTATGTTCAGCAGTGGACTTCCTGAGATAATGATGATGATGATGAAACGCAGTAAATTTTTCTCTATAGACCAACTATTATATGACCTTTTTAAGGCAATCGGTGTAATGACGCGCATATTCCATATAAACGGACATTCATGCATATCATATAGATCTGTATATTACACTTTTTATTTTGTTTTAACTGTGTACGGCCGCAATTCGCTTGAAGTTTAAAAACTTGAAAATGTCGGCTTTGCGGCGCGGCAAGGCGTTGGGGTCGCTGTGTCTAATTTCCCACGAGGCGTCTCACGGCAGGCCGCAAACTGCGGCAATAAACAAACAGACAACAGCCTACAAATTATATATACTTATATTGAAGTCAAATCGTGACATGGTGATGCAATCGTAGTGTACAACTCAATCCCTATCCCAATCCCTTTAATACTATAAATCCGAAAGTGTGTATGTATTTAGTATTTATTATACTCACTAAAAAGGAATAACACTTTAGAGACAATACAAAACTACAAAGTACAAACGGCGGTCTTATCGTTCTAGGACAATTTCTGCCAGACAACCATAGGATGGATATATGAGTAAGAAAAAAAGAAAGGCGTGTATTTACTTATGTAGGTATCTAAATATTTATTTTCCGTTTATACGCTAAACCGGCTGAACCGATTTTGAGGAAATTTAACGTATATTCAGTTCTGGGTGTTGTTATGCAGAAAATCTCTTAGCTTCTGATATCCACGATACAGATTACAGTTTTATTTTTATGCGGTCAGAACTCTGTGTGTGAATGTCGAGTGTTTATTTATTTACATCACACATAAAATAATATTAATTAAAAATTAAAAGACCGACTTCAAAGTGCACTATAAAGTAATAAATAATATATATTTCACTGTGCTAGTACACATTGATTAATTTTCTTATTGACTTGACTAGCCAACAAATCTTCAATACGTAATATTTTGAAGGCGGGTCGCCAAGTGCGGAACAAGAAGAAATTTAAGTAGTCATAGTCGGTCAAAAAGACAGCCCTTTTGACATTCGAATTCACTTCGCTTCAGTTCCATGCACATACGCCAAAACTATGGAGCTACGTGTGCAGACAGCCAAATAAAAATTGCTCAAATTCTTTCCACGTTAAAAAAATGTCTGCGATAGCTCGCCGTGCGGCCAACTTAATAAATAAGTCTTGGGGTTTTAATTAAAAACCAAGAAAGCGTGTAATGCAAGCTTGCAAAAATGTTCGAGCCGCATAATTGTACGCCAGCGTCGCGTGGAGGCCTAGGCGCTACGCCCTGGCTTTGTCTGCTATTTGAAAGATTCTTTCACGCCTGTATCACTGATGGGGCAGGCAGTGGTACAACGTTCCATGTCACCGTTATAGTTAACGGTTTGATACATTTCCCTAGTGTTGTAGGCGGTGTTCTCATAACATATCTTGTAGTAGGAACTTCGCAACTCCTTGAATACCTATCGGTCGATAATCATCGCAGTATCACACAGTATAAACCAAAACATGCACTCAAAACTAAAGTCCCAATAAGGATTCGTATCTATATCCTTCGGAGATAAAGGAGTGTGCTTTATAGCAAAATATTTGATACTTTATCTATATCAGCCCATATACGACCCACTGCAAGGCACGGGCCTCCTCCACAATCCAGAATACGATTGAGAGTGGCTAGGTCATATAGTCCACCACGCTAGCCTAGCTAATTTTAAAAACCGCTATTATATGCAGGTTTCCTCACGATGTTTTCATTCACCGTTTCAGTGCATGGTGATTGACTATCAATACATACGACTCCTAAATGTCAGATGTTTTCCCTGGGATTCAAACCCGCGACCACCGTGAACTTGTTGGCAGCCGCGTCTGGTCCGTTTACCAACAGGCCACCACGCACTGTTTGTGTACAGCGACGACTTATTTTTCCGCCGATTGATACTTTAATTTGCACTGTATTTATGACTCATATTAGTAATTACGTACTCTTGATAATATTTAATTTTCAAGAGATAAATAAAAAAAGCATATTTTCAATTTAGACGCGCGGTAACTCCGTACTGGGCATGCAGTCAAGCATTTAAAGGCCTAATTGATTACCCGCGCCGCTGAGCCGAGCCACGGGGAAAAAATCTAACTCTTCAGCCGAACTAATTAACGCTCGATTACAAATTGAGCAGCCGAGAATGGCTTTCATCAATTTTCTTGTTTCAATAAATTACCAAGTAGCTTCGGTTTAAAGTTAAGAATTTTGCCGCGAATAAATTCTTTATTAGATGGTTGTACAAATAAGTTAGCTAAGTGGCAGCTATATGTGAATTTCAGGGTTCGATAACCAGGTTGGTTTTAGAACAAAATGCAGGCGTTAAAAAACGACCAGTTTGGTTAGTAGTGGGCTGCAGTTATGACTTTCTGCACACATATAAAACCTGGAATAATTTGTCTTGGTTTTGCATTATCATAACTTTTATTTTTTCAGTTATCAACATTCGCGTGATGGTACGCGATACGACCACTCATGGACAGTAGCAAAACCAAACACAATTAATTACAAAGCAATGCTCGGCATTCCACTGCGCTCGCCATGTCTCAATATGTCCAGTAGTTACTCTGGCTAAAATGTCCTTCAAACCGGAACGCAACACTGCATTTAATATGCTGTTTGGCGGGAGAAAAAGATATTGCGGTGGTTCCTACCCAGGCGGCCTCTCACTTAATTTGAGAGACCTACTTCCAGAAATACATACAGTACAAAGGTGTCTAGGTTCCAGCTTAAAATAAAGAAGTTAAAAGGGAAGGAAGAAGACGGGATACGGCCAAATCATTGCGTGTAAGCGTAAAAACAGTTCTTAATATTCAATGTACTCTCTTGAATTTACTTGTGGGTTAAAAGCCTTATACCACTTCTAAAAATTGACTTTCCTCGCGTTTATGAGCTACGCCTACTGAAAAGGGTCGGTCTATGAAGGGCTTTTAGTGGGAAGCCGCCCTTTGATTATTATGGCCCAGGTTACTTACTCGGCTATTTTTAAGACCATTTCTTGATATTGATGAAACTGGAGGAATATTTGAAGCTAAACAGAAACGTTGTGAATCGATGCGATTGCTGAATTTTGAATTTTGTAGCGTCTTACATGTTCCCGGTGCGTGAATTGAATCAGTGAGTTCGCATTTCACGGCTTCTTAACCAATTGCGTCAGGGAGGCTGTCACTAATAATAACAGCGGTTGTTTAACTGTCTCTTTCTCTAGCAACCGTAAATAAGCCGTTATTCATCTATAAGTATATGAAGAAAATAGGCATATAACAATGGTGAATCAATATTTACATTTTAAAATGGTGTTACTTATTACTGCTTCTGTCTTAAAAGGTCTGCGTGAACAAAGCCGCAAAGGTTGGATCTAAAGGCACAAATTACCTATAAACTATTCACACTCTTTGATTTGTAGGTTGCGATGCTAAAGGTTAAAATAAATTATACTGGCTACTAATTACATCTCGTATAAAACACTTAAATATACGTACAACACAGTTTCTTGGAAAGACAAATCGGCAGTAAACAATTGATTTGAATTCTTTTTGATTTTATTGGTGATAGGATAATCGCTTTCGCCCGAATTGCAATCACTATAGACAATGGTGGAAAATACGTTATAGTGTATCAGGTCTTGTACTGCAGGGCACGGGCCTCTTCTATAATCGAAAGAGCGATTGAGAGGTGTTAGACCATACAGTTAACCACGCTGGCTTAGTGCGCGTTGGCGGAATTTACATACCATAGAAGTTCCTACAAATCGCCATGGTATGCGATTTCCTCAAGATGTTTTCCTTACCGTTTAAGTGTGTGGTGATTGCAAATCAATACACACATGACTCCGAAAATTCAGAGGTGTGTGGGATTTGAATCCTCGACCACCGTGATCATGTTGGCAGGCCTTCACTCACTTTGTCTATCGAATGATACGAATACATTTGATCAAGAACACTCTCAGGACGTGTAATACGGTTAATGAGCTGTCGTTTTTATTACGGCTCCGGTTTCCTTAATACGTGATGTGTTTACGCGCGCAGTTGCTGCCGCCAAACAATTTTATGACAATATTTATGACATTTTGTACATTACAGCGCCGGGCCGCGCTAGACACATATTCACAGTACGTCAAGTTTTATTCAGAATGCAATATGACTTTATTTACGCGTCTCGACATACTTGACGTGGGTTGACAGACGTGGGTTATTGTAAAGGGTTCTTAACCACTATACGGTTGATGCTGTCCAAGCAAATTCAAATTCAAATATTTTATTGATACATAAACAAGCTTAAGCAGATACAAACATACCAACGGTATCTACATGACTATTTTTTTAAGGAATCGAGTAGATAACCATTGTTAAAGGCCATAGTAGGAGTCTATAGATTGTCTATTATCGTTAGGTATATTGTCGTTAGGTTCCTGCAGGTGTAATGTTTTCTTTGAGACAGTGTTCATGTTAAGATACTATACCTTCCACTCACCCACCACTGCAACTCTAATTGTTAGCTTAGATTTATAGAGGCAACATTGAATAGATAAGGAATGCGCATATTCGGCGAATTCTAAACTTATTGCAATGAATGGCGAGACGAGCATGCCGTTCGCCTGATGGTAAGCGATACGACCGCTCATGAACAGTAGCAACACCAAACAATATCTTGAATTTCAAATTAATGCTAGGTATTATTCAACTGCGCTCGCCATCCTGAGACATAAGATGTTAAGTCTCAATGTGTCCAGTAATTACTGTGGCTACAATGCCCTTCAATCCGAAACGCATCAGTGCATATACACTGGTGTTTTACGGGAAATTTAGATACTGCGGTAGTACCCACCCAGATAGTCTCTCACATATGAGAGACCTACCACCAGTAATTTGTTTCGGATCTGGATGTTTGTGTGACCGAAAAGTCTCTCGTAGTTCCCGATACCTACGACACAAGGCTCGATCTTAGTCTGGGGTCAGGACTATGTATGTGACTATTGGGAGTTATTTATTTAACAATATGACACCGAGCTTTTACGTCTTAAATTAATCGAGATTTGATCAAACCTCCTCACTATTCAGTTGTTACACGGTGCGACAGGCCTGATACGAGTGTTACCCCCGCTCAGCTATAAATTATAATCGAAAAGAGCCGAGCTCTCGAGTCGCCAAAACGTGGAAATTATTGCGCCACCCCCTCTACCCCCTAACTTCAACCCCCGCCCCGCTGTCAGTGCTACCACCCGCTATATTTTATTTATACCTTTTACGAGTGTTACCATAAAAAAAGTTTTAGTGGCCACTGTAAAAGCAAGCTTTGGGTTTTCGGACCTTGGATGTTGATACACTAGGAACTAAGAGTGTTTAGTGAGAATCGAGGCTAGATGTCGTCAAGGGAGATATGAGGGTCAATGGCCTTACTATTGAGGATGCCGAAGATCGGACGAAAAGGAGGAGACTCAGCCGTAAGACACTGGCACTGGTAGGTTGGTTGTAATGACCCACTAGCATGTATACATTTATCTATATATTCTTTTAGTATTTATACCTCTTTAGTTTAATTTTGTTATTCAGTTTTTGTTTTGGCGCCTACATTGATTTCTCTACACCAAGTTAAAGTTCAACTGGGAGAGAATGCCTTAGGCGTTAAGTCTGTCTGTATATTTTGTATATAAAATAAACGAATGTAGCCTGAGCGCGCTCGAGGTCGTGGGTTTGAATTCGACATGGTCATTATAACCTGTTTTAGTATTATGCACTGAATGGCCAGACCAGAATGGTAAGCCATGATGGTAAGCGATACGACCGCCCATAATCAGTAGCAAAACCAAATAACACCTTGAATTACAAATCGATGCTTGGCATTCCACTGCGCTCGCCATCCTGACACATAAGATGTTAAGTCTCAGTATGTCCAATAGGCTCTGGCTACAATGTCCTTCAATCTGAAACACAACAGTGCATTTACACTGCTGTTTGGCGGGAGAAATTGACATTGATGATTGATGAAAGACGAAGCAAAAATGTCTTAATCTGGCACAGTGACCCAGTATTTGAATCTATACGGTATGCTATTACATATCATATTGGCATCACAAAGCGAACGTAGTATTTGAAGCCCCACCTGTAGTATTTGTATCGCCAATCCCCAATAAGCCAGCGTGGTGGACTATATTGACAGCCTCCGTGGCACAGTGGGTTAACCGCCGCCTGTGAAAGGAAAGGCCGTGGATTCGATTCCCGCACCGAGAAAATGTTTGAAAATGCGGCCCACAAACATTTTTTTCGGGTCTGGGCGTTTGTCAGACTAAAAAGTATCTCGTAGTTCCGGATAGCCACAACACAAGACTCGTTTTTATTCTGGGTCAGAACTATGTATGACTGATTGATTTATTTGTTTTTATGGCCTAACTCTTCTCAATCATACTCTTGAGAGAGGAGGCCCGTGTCCTGCAGTGGGCTGATACGGATACAGGTATATTTCCCGCCAAGATATCTAACTCAAGTTAGTCGTTACAATTTTGCCGGCCTGTTAGTATGCTACAAAGTACAGAGTACAGGCCTATCGCATCAACATATATATTGAATTGGGAATAGTCGGGAATAGGAAGGTGTGAAGTGCATTCTGGTGTCGAACGGTTCGCGTCCGGTAAACAACATTTATAACCAAATGCGGCTGGTTTACAATGTAGCCGAATGTACCTGAGATGAGTGTCTGCGCAATATCCGCTCCCAGCTCATATCCGTTGCGAGCTCAGCATCTTTAGCGAGGGGTGCAGTTGATAAGATTTGGACGGATTTTATACCACTCTTACCGTACATTCTTCTTGGTAGGTCTCTCATACGTGAGAAGCCGCCTGCGTAGGTACCAATGTCTAATTGTCCCGCCAAACAGCAGTGCACATGCATAGTTGTGTTTCGGTTAGAAGGACATTGTAGCAGAGTATCTGCTGGGAGTATATTAATGGGATATTGAGACTTAACATCTTATACCTCAGGAAGGCTAGCGTAGTGAAATGCCAAGCATTGCTTTGTAATTCATGGCGATGATGAATTCATGATGTTTGGTTTTGCTACTGTCCATGAGCGGTCATATCGTTTACCATCAGACGAATGGCGTGCTCGTTTCGCCATTCATTGAAATAAGAAAGTAATAATCTTACCAGGTTTAATAGACCAGGGAAAAGAAGCGGGAAGGAAAAATAATGGGAAGAGAGAAGAGGTATATGGCATCCGACAATCTCACTCTTAAGAACGAAATGCGACAGCAAAGTTTTCGCTTTACGTCACATTCATTTTCTGCGAGACAGGGGTACCGCCTCGGATGAGCCTGCTCAATCATGCTGAGTCATGACTCATGACTGACAATAGCGTGACTCTACAATTTTCATACTGACAACAGTGTGGCTCTATCACTTTTAAATTAACAGCAGCGTGGTCATACCACTTTTAAATTTTAACTTACATTGAGTTTGAATATATCATACAACAAAGATTGCTTACGACCGCGTGGGACAATGTATTGCTCAATCAGAGGTGGGCGGAACACTTGGCTAGACAATTGTATTTAGACAAATACAATAATAATCACGGACTATACATACCATAGAAATTCTTGTAAATCGCTATGGTATGCAGATTTCCTCGCGATGTTTTCTTTCACCATTTTAGTGAGCCGGTGACCATCGTAAACATGTTGACAGCTCCGTCTGGTCCGGCCACAGGCCACAACGCGCTTAACTGTATTTGGATATATTGACATCGCTGTCGCTTAATACTTGTGTCAGCTGTGTAGACAGGTAGTCGCGAAGGCAGGTAACAGCGAGTGTCGATATTAAGACGAGGCAGGCGTTGTGAGAGGTTCCGTCGCAGCGCGTCGCCGCGTCGACAGGCGCGTCAAATTTGCCATGAGCCCTGTCACTCTTCCCTATCGTCTTACACTAATGTACTACTCAGGATATTTCCTACGCATACTTAAATGAAATGAAAATGAAAATTATTTATTGAATCCATTTAACATATCATTTAGATTCATCATTAATTTTTTTGATCTAACACCCGGTTCAGAAAGCGGTTTTCATTAGAGAAGAACGGGCAAGAAACTTTAGTGTTGCTGTATTCAACACCAGTTTGCAGTTTTTGCTTGTTTTAGGCAGAGGTGAGGCAGCCATGACACCCATATTTCGCCTTGTACGTTCCGTCCCGCTATGTGATAGGAGGCGAGTCCATCGCCATATGGGACACAAATTCCTGACTCCAGGTTTAAAATGAATAGAAAAATCCAATATCACTTTGCCCGACCCGGTACTCAAACCCAAGAGCTCAGCCTTGTAACCGTACCGTAGTACAACTACGCCACCGAGGCAGAAAATTCCTTAGCTAGAAGTTTATAAATAGCGTTCAATGTCCTTTAATCCGAAACACAACAGTATTTAAACATTGCTTTGTAATTCAAGGCGTTGTTTGGTTTGCTATGTTCTTTTCATGCGCAGACGTAACGCTTACCATTAGACGAACGGCAAGCTCGTCTCGACATTCATTGCAATAAAAAAAAAATACTCGTTGTAGATCACGCCGATATTATTTCACTCAGACCTTTCAATACAACGTATCGAATTCAGTATCAAATAAACACAGCTACAGGCACATGCCGCCGGTGCAATAATTCCAAACAATATTCTCAAACGTCAACTGCGAACGTTTTTGTAACTGAACATTGTTTTTCGTTTTTTCCCAACTAACATCGTCCGTGTTCTGTGAGTATCAAAGGCGGTCCAGTTTCACGCAGTTTCACGCCAATTGAACCGACGTTAAAAAGCGTACTTCGACAATGTTGGCAAAAAAACGATACCCCCCGGGTGTGTCAGGTGCAGGCCCAATAAAATGGTGGGTCGGACCCACACGACGCCCACCGCTACCGCACACGCCGACAAAGCCTTTTTGCGGCAAATTAATTGTTTTTCACATCGAATAGGGTGTTTGGCTTGGATTTTATATCTTTGCGTATTGAAATATTACAATTTGGTGGGAGATGATTGATTTAAATATTTTTATTATGATTATTGCGAAATATTGATATATACAAATCGCTATGGTATGCAGGTTTCCTCACAATGTTTTCCTTCACCGTTATTGTGCGTGGTGATTGACTAACAATCCACACATGAGTCTCCGAAAAGTCAGAGGTGTACCCTGGCATTCGAACCTTCGACCACCGTGATTTGTAAGGATTTATATGTTATGTAAAGGCCGCCAGCCCGCAGTAGGCCAGCGTGATGGACTTTATCGCCTAACCACTGTCAATCGCACTCTCGATTGTGGAGGGGGCCGGTGTGCTGCAGTGGGACGTATATGGGCGGATACAGATAGAGAAACAGATGAATAAATAATAAATTATACAAGATGTCAGGCGGATCCGGCCGGGATATCGCTAGGTAGAATAGAGGTGGTTGTTATGCAGTTGCAAGTAAAATTAATTTTAACCGAATTTTATTTTGGTTTTGTTTTACTTTTAACATCCCGTTTCAAAGACTTTACGACTTCCATAATTGCGGAGAGGTCCTCTCTAAATGACGATGAAATCCGTAAAATTAATTTTATTTGATCCTCCGTGGTGAACTGGTGAGAGCTTGCTTTGAAACGAGACGCCACGGGTTTGACACCCACACCGAGACAAATGTTTGTATGGGCCACGATTATTCATTTTAGGTCTGAGTGTAATACCAACGGGTCTCTTAGTTTCTGATACCCCGTTACGACACAGTCTAGATTCAGACTAGTCTAAGTCTGTGAGACTTCAAAACATTACATTCACGGAAGTATTAACAACATTTAGGTTGAAACCATCGTTCAGTACAAACCATTACGAGAATGTGTTTTTATTAGGAGTAATGCCGATGGCCCCATTAAGCGCTGATCCACGGCCGATCGTATAACAAAGGAGGCAACGAGCCGAGTTGCGGTTACCATAAAAAGTATTATGTTACAGCTGCCGATATGAAAACTAATGTAGTGTGAGGCAGGGAACTCATTTGTTGTCCTGCGCACCCAACTTACCTCTAATGCGGCTTGGACGGTACAGGCAAGCACAACTCCTGTTTTATAGGTTCTATAATATTGCCCTTAATTTATTAAACAGTTTTATTTAGCTTGCCCTGTTTGTTTGTTTTTCTTTGAGACATATTTAGTAATTGAAGTTTAACACTTCCAGAACGCAGATTGATCTGATATTTGGTACACACCTTTAGTTTTGAAGACATACATACCTACATAAACTCACGCCTTTTTCCCAGAAGGGGTAGGCAGAGGTGCCAGGACACCGACATTTCGCCTTGTATGTTCCGTCCCACGATGTGATAGGAGGCGAGCCTATCGCCATATCGGGCACAATTTCCTGACTCTGGACTGATAATGAATAGAAAAATCCAATATCACTTCGCCCAACCCGGGATTCGAATCCGAGACCTCAGCTTTGTAACCGTACCCTAGTACAACTACGCCACCGAGGCAGTCCATTTTGAAGACAACACAATTAAATACAATCTGATGTATTGTTTTGTTGTTAAATAATGAGTTGAATTTTCACTATTAAAAGAGTGCTACCAACATTACGAACAAGAAAATATCTACGTTTATGAAGACGCAAATGAATGACAGCGGTCCATGTATATTATAAATACTCTAAGTATTAAACATACAGTTTATGCGAAGTAATATCAGTTTCCAGCCCGACATTACATGATTTTCCGCAGCGCAAACATCAATCGCTTGCCTTAAACGGCTAATTTCCTGGCAGATATGAGTTTTTATTGACACAAATATACTTACAAAAAGTTCAACAGTAAACTATATTGATAATATAAAAAAGTTTTTTAATCAATCCGAATTAGTTTCTGTTTTCTTGATGTTACGAGGTCAAATAAATTGTGTTGTTTCTCGATATTGGAGGGGAAATGTGATGCTTATTGTATTGTATTTATATACCTATATTGTGATTAATTTATTTACGTTGGTTACTAGGTACTGGCATAGATTAGTATTACATACACAGATAGATGCGCAACTCCATTTTCTTTTTTATTTTTCGACCTGATTTCGCCATCAGAGGGCGCGCTAGGCAAACGCGCAAATCCCATATTTGTTATGTAAATATTTCAAAATGTGTATCTTTCGTAAGCTTTTGTAATTTTAACCAATATCAAGTTGAAATTGTTTTTAATATCAAGAAAGTTTATAATATCAACATACAAAACATATTTCTTGGTTTAGTGGCACATTACCGCCATTTAACCATTCCATTTAAACTATCCATTTACCAAAAAATATCAAGGGTAGAATAAATTAAGATTTAACATCTACTATTGAAATTGATATTTACGCCAATTCTGAATTATATTTTAACAGTAAAATACTAGCAGTTCGTCCTAGTTTCGCCTGGGTGCAGATGTTTTTGATTCCACTCCACATGTTATTCTTCTTACAAATTGGACATATAAACTTTCCTTTTGAATCACCCTATTAAAAAGCCGCATCAAAATCACAATAGTTTTAAAGATCTAAGCATACACAGGGCAGACAGACAGGAAGCGACTTTGTTTTATACTATGTGCTGATAATTATAATCAAGTCTCTGTTTTAGCAATATTAAACTTTTAAATAGTGTTTATACAGGGTATATTAAGACTGCTACCGAAAACGAAGTCGGGTGGTAGTTTAAGCGCTTTCAGACACAATGCAACAGAAAGTCTTGGAAAAATAAGCGACAATTTTTTTTGTTATTTTTATTTTAGTTTATATGGTCGTATTTGGGTGGTAAATATATTTTTTCGTAAAATAATAGTGTATACCCTTTTATTTATAACGACTCTTAAGTTATAAAAGAGTTTAAATTATTATTTTAGCAAAATCTATGGATTTACCACCCAAAAATGACGATATGTAAAAAATTATAAAAAAAAATTGACGCGTTTCTTAGCAAAATTTTTAATTGCATTGTGTTTGTAGTCACTAAAACTACCACCCGGCTTCGTTTTCGGTAGTAGTCTTGAGATACTCGGTATAAATGCTTAATTTATAATTTGAATTAATTTTGTTGCACTGTTTTTACTTGATTCGCGCTTAAAATCAGTAAGTATCTATGTTAATTCCGCCGGTACACTGATAGCTGAAGATTTAATCAGATACACCCGGGGCATGGTGGGATTACACCCGGATATTGGCTGAAGTGTCTGGCTATTCAACCCGCGGGATTTATTACCGGCTGCCCGGAATGCT